>OX589594.1:15766900-17016900 GCA_951329385.1 Polia nebulosa
TGAACTCTTGGCACTGAGTCGAGGATTGATAATCCAACAGCGCGCTTTTATTTAGGTGTCTTATAGTGTTGTTCATTTTTGTGAGAGATCATTTTCAATATCAGTAAATGCATTATTAATCCTGTCCACTAAATTACAGACAAGGAGATAAATGGCGTGAATTTCGCACAAAAGTCAATCCGCCTTTGCTGAAGCTTAAACTGGTAAAAGTGTATGCGCCAGGACTTGATGAAATTGCTCAGGATGCAGTGAATAGGTATTAGTATAACTTCAATTACACTATTTTTAAATAACGTTACTGTCTTTAGTCAGAGTCACTAATCTCGACAGCTAGATGTGTTTCTTTATACATTATTGAGAGGAACCTTATGGCCTCCAGAATCCCGCAACCAAAGTTTACCCGCGGCGCTTAAAATCAACGGCGATTAAATCAACTTTATTGAGCAACTAGTTTCTGCCAGCGGCTTCGCCCGCATGGTAAAAATTAGCCTTTGTTTGAATCCAGGTTATAATCTATCTGTGTGCAAAATTTCATTCAAATCCCTTCAGCCGTTTTTGCGTGATTGATACACAAACCTACAAACTTTGGCATAAATTATAATATTAGTATTACCTAAAAGCTTTTATCCTGAAATTTTCATCTTGACCATACTTATTCTTAAATAATAATCTTTTTAAGGATAAAAAAACTGAAAGATGACAAAACATATTTGGGCAAAAACTTTACCCTGGAAATGAATAAGTGGTCGTTAGAATCAATAGCCCTTGTGGCTTTAGGCTCGAGGATGGGGTGCCTTGACGACAACTTATCAGAGGACCATCCGGGACGCAAATTGATGCAATGTACGAAAGATATGGTCGAACTAGCTTTTCAAATGGAAATCATGCCAAGCATTTGGAAATTCGTCTCAACACCTGCTTTTAAGAAGATTATGAATACGTATAACACACAATGGGAGTAAGTTAACACATCCAGTACTTTTAAATAATATTTCGAAAGATCTTTTTAGGGTTCCGTACCTAAAGAATAACCATCGGGACTCTATTACTAAGACTCCGCTGTCCGTCTGTCTGTCAGCGGGCTGTATCTCTTGATCCGTAATAAAATATAACTTTTACAGTATCAGTACGAAATTCATTGAAAACGCAAGAAAAAGGATAAACGAACGAGGATATGATATTCCTGAAGAAGAGAAAAGCATAGTCGAAAGACTGTTGGCTATTGATGAAAGAGTAGCTATTTTGATGGCTAACGAAATGTTGTTCGCTGGTATTGATACGGTAAGAAATGGACGAGTACAAGCCATCGCGGACACTGGCAGGTTGAAACTTTTCAACCTTACAACTTAGCGCTTAGGGGTGATCAAAATAATTTTATTTACAGGTAGCATTTACAGCTACAAGTCTCATCTATAATTTATCGATACATCCGGATAAACAAGAGAAGCTTCGCCAAGAAATACGTTCCGACGATCCCCACAAGCGCTACCTCAGGGCTTGTTTGAAAGAAGCGCTCAGACTTTGGCACGTGATTCCGTCCAATTTGAGGAGGACCGATAGAGACCACATTGTGGGTGGTTACCATATTCCTAAAGGGGTAAGGTTGATTTTTTAATTACAATGCGCTTGCGGCATAAACTGCTTTCAGAAGTTACAATCCAATTTCTGTGACTTCTGAAAAGTAACCTTAATCCTTACTCATTAAGATTAGGTACCACTGAAAGTTGAATATTTATAAAAACGTTTTAGTCATTTTCAAATCAACTTAATTTTCACATAAGTATATAAATAACTTCTAAATGTTTTCTTGTGTTCCAGATTGATGTGATAGCACCAAACGAGTTTTTATCCCGGATGGAAAAATATTACCCACAGGCGAACGACTTTATTCCCGAAAGGTGGTTGGCTGATAAATCGGATCCTCTATACTACGGAAATGCACCTCAAATAATAACATTACCATTTGGTTTCGGTATCAGAAGTTGTATTGGAAGAAGAATTGCTGAACTAGAAATTGAAGTTTTCATGAAGAGATTCTTCGATGAGTTAAAAGTTACGTGGGATGGGCCTCCCATCAAAGTTGTAAACAAACTTATGAACGCATTTGTTGGACCTTACAACTTTAGATTTGAAAATGCTAAGTAATCTACCTCTGTTCACATTATTGTTACTTTACAAGTAAGCAGCTATTGTTTTCTACATAATTTTATACTTTGATTAGTTGGAAAGATAACTTTTTTTTTAAATATTTTGCACTGTTTTATGAAATATAGGACTGTAAAAAGATCTAGCTAGCTTTAAAACATGTCTGTCCCAAATTTTCAACTAATAAATAATATTACTTTTAAAATGGTTTTCTATATTTCCCTTGTATCCACACTCTGTACATTTTTAACATTTTCCCTCTATTCACTTGAAGTCTTCTGTCAATCAGATTCTGTTCTTCTGCAAACCCGGCTCCTGTGAATAAGTTGGTAATTTCTTCTTGTGTAAAGAAGTAGACCCTTGTGTTGTCACCTCGAGCACAGAAGTTGTCAGATATGCATCTTCCCTTCTTGAATCTCAGCTGTGCCAAGTCGTATCGGCCATAGTCACGAAATACCACTAATCCTCCAGGCTTTAAGTATTTGTAAATGTTGTTGATCACAGTTGTCATTCTGAAAATAAATTGATGAATTCTTGTAAAAAAAATATAAGTTAAGTATGCAGAAATATAAGAAAAAAAAAAACATTTTTTTTTCAATCTTTCAGTGTTAATAGATAACGGAATTCTTTTTATTGCATTGTTTGATGAAAACAAACAACATGTGTGATGCATTACTGAATTGCATAACAATATTTCATTCTATCATTTGGGCTTTTGAAGCATTGTGATAAGTAATTATGTCATATGGGAAGGACTTTACAATAGGGATAGGTATATATGTATATATTTGAGGGGGGAGGGGGTAGACCCTCCCCCCGTGGTGGAAAAGTTTAGGAAATGCATAGTTTTTTTTTAATGAATTTTTAAAAATCTCATTTTGAGGTTATGTTTTTGGGAAGCACTTTCATTTATAGTGTGGCCATTAGTGCTGTGCACTTCCTGAGGTATGCGCGGCGAGGTGGGAGTGGGAGGCGAAGAAAAAAGTGCATGAGTTCACATGAGATCGATACATGTCGGACAGATCTTACGATATCAGTTTGCATTTCTAAGGCAAGACTTGTGGCGGGGCGGAGGCTATCTATCTGTAATATATTATACTTACTTAGTTGATTAAAATTTAACCCAAATATACTCATATTTTATTAAAAATATACTGGTAATAAATAAGAACTAAACTTATAATTCAAAGCAGGACTTGTTTTATTGAACATTTTTTATATTTACAAACAATTATATATTCTAACGAAAGTTATTCTGACATAGATTCTGTTTCAACTTCATCTTCCATTTCGTCATCATCTTCATCTTCCACTTCGCCACCGGAACTTGAATCAGAGTCTTGCAAATTTATTATGAATGAATCGATAACATTATCGAACCTACTATCGCGACTCCAGTAATCATTTTCATTTTTCTGGACATGATCGTCGCATCTCTGCCATTTCTCCGCCGTGAATTCCGAAATCAATTTATCCAGTAAGATTATCTTTTCGTCTAGAGAAGAATTAATATATTTTTGGGCTATGATAAAAAATAGCAGTTGAGCCTTTATCATGGTTCCTGAAAATTCTACATTATGGCGTAGCAACCAATTCTGCATTTCACTTTTGAGGCTTGATATAGTTGGTTTCTTCTCAACCTGAACGCTGTGGTAAGACGCGTTGTCCATTACAACCACAGAATTCGGCAGCAACTTATCTTTTAACTTTTCATCTACCCACTTATAAAAAGTAGGTCCGCTCATATCTCCATGATAGTCACCGGTTCTAGCATCTGACTTGAATATAGTCAATGCATCATCCACTAAGCCATTTCAACACCCAGCGTGGAGAATTACCAATCGCCGTCCTTTCCCAATATCAGCATGAATTCCGGGTTCTGACGATGATTGCCAACATTTGCTGGCATGGTGACTGGCGTTGATGTATGTTTCATCAAGAAAATATATGTTGCGGTTTTGCGTTCTGTAATTTCTGATTTGTGTAAGATATTTTTTCCGCCACACTGTAATATTAGGCTGCTCTATAAGGAGATGTCTCTTTGATTTGCATTTTTTGAAACGGTAGCCCATTTTGTGTAAAAGCTGTCTTAAATATTCCCGTCCACAATTCAATATGCCATCCTGTCTCAAACTTGATAGTAACTTACGGACACTTGGTATTTTTTTTTACAACTTCGTAAAACTGATGAATTTTTCTTCTGATAACTCCAAGGTCAAAATCATCCACATCGTGTTTTTTCTTTAGAACTTTTGGTTTTTTTGGCGATTGAAATTTTAATTGACTTGAATTTTCAATTGATATATAACCCGCAGAAATCACATTATGCACGGTTCTTTTGCTGTACCCCGTAGCCTCCGCAACGATTTTGGCAATATTCACATCATTTTTAAATTCAAAGCTTTCTTTCTCTGCTTTTCTTTTCTTAAAATATTCAGCCACCTTAAAAATGACAGTCTTCATATCACGAGATAACGCACGACCCATCTTTGAATATTTATCTCATGTGCGTCTGACATAGACAGTCCGATACAGATGACACTACCTGCCGTCACGAGCGTTGACGGCGCACTGACAGAGCGCAGCAGCCGATTCTCCCCCCCGTCTCGCCGCGCGCATACCTCAGGGAGTGCACAGCACTAATGGAGTAATGGCCACACTATAGCGCCAATCGCGGACTATTTCCAAGCAATAATACGATCAATGGCATCTTCGAGGTCAAGATTAACACCCTAAAAGCCGAAGGTCAAGGTCATTCGTCGAAGGGCAAAGGCATTTTTTTATTTTATTATAATGTTTTAGGTTTGCATGTCGATGCAGCCACGTGTCGACGGAGCCCCGCTTTGCGGGGCTCCTGCTTCTGAATGGTTTATGAAAAAATAACCACGAAGGGGATGGCGGGGTCTGTTCGCTTGCTTCGCTCGCTCTTGCATCTTGGCTCGACAGAGTCCAAAACACGCGTCACTTCAGTAAATACGGAGGAAGGAGCATGCGGCTCGACACAGTCCAAAACACGCGTCACTTCACTTGTTGCTCGCAGCGGACTTGATCCAGAGGATGAAGACATGATGGCATGGCAGGGTATTCAATGTTGTTCTCAAGCGCGATGGCAAATGCTCTGAGAGCATGTCATTCAATGTCTGTACTCGCGTTTGAGAGCAGCTCTCAAACGCGAGTACAGACATTGAATGACATGACACTAAAAAAACGGCGCCAAAAATTAAATTTTGCCTTTCGTTTCACCTTAAATAGATACCACCAGAATAAAAAATAATAACTTTAGATTGTCAATAAATCAAAATTTTAATAGATAATCACCCAAAAAACACAAATCACTGACAAATTATTAAACCCAAATGAAATAACTAAAAATAATGCGAATTTTGAAAAAAAAAAAAAGAAATTACTCGTCAACTTATAATTTGCAAAATCAAAACGCATTATTAAAACTCCTTAAAATAGCAACCCTTGCTCTCAAAATTACGTCAAAAGTAATAAAATATTGCGAAATTTGAGGTTATTTTAACAAAGTTTGATATTTTTTATCTCCGAAAGTATTTATTTCCTAAACTTGAAACTTCGGGATATTGCTCAAGATAACAAGTACTTTGCACAAAAAAAAATTGAAGAGTCTACTCAAATGTCCTTATTGTAAAGTTGAGCCAATCTAACCCACAGCCAGCTGTTTGGAAGTCACTATATCAACTAAATAAATATGAATATTCCTGCTAATTCACTGCCTTACATATGCTTTGCCACATGAGCTCTGTGCAGTTTTCCAGGATAAAAAATATCTGTCAAAGATCTTTCTTATTTAAATCAGTATTTTCAAATATTAAATAACTTTTTTGCAAACATCACTACATATTATAAAACAAAGTCCACCGCCGCGTCTGTACACGATAAACTCAAAAACTACTATAGGGATTTTCATGCGGTTTTCACCAATAGACAGAGTGATTCATGAGGAGGTTTAGGTGTATAACTCGTACCCGAGCGAAGCTGGGACGGGTCGCTAGTATTATTATAAACAAACAATTTAACCTCTATGATATTAGTTTAGATGATACTCACTTTGCAGGATCAATAGCAGACAAAACAAATATCAATACAATGATATCAATGGAGTTTTCTTCAAATGGTACATCCCATTTGTCAAGAGTAGCATCCAGTACAAACACTTTACACCGATTTGTTTCATATAATTCTTGCTCTTCTATTGCTTTTGATGAGAAGTCACAACCTTAAATGAATAGGTTTGGATCACGACTGTACTGCAGTATCGGGAATATGGTGTTGCCAACTCCGCAACCTATTTCAAATAAGGACCGTTTTGTATCAGTCTTATGTTGTTCTGTGGTTTGCATGGCATTATTCTCTCCTTCAGGATATACTCTCACAGGGGCTGATCTGTTGTCTGGTGCCAGTTCTGGATATTCGGTGAAGAGCCAGTGACGGTCCTTGAAGAATCTGGAATTTTTAAAGTGCGTTGTTAGTTAATATATACAGCTCTATGTAAACTTCTCTTTACTTCCTCTCCCCGTTCGGTAACAGTGCGGACGTGTGCTCCTCAATATATATTCCGAAATTTTATATAAGACCGGGTTATAAGGACGTAAGTTGTTTCAGGTTGTGCATTATTGAGTCAAGTGCTGGTATCGTTAGTTTTTATAAGTGTTAACTGTAATGTAGGGTATTCTTAAGCTGTGTGCCAATATTGTATAAATACCGTTTACCAACCGCGGCGTCTTTTAATCAATAAATGTCTACCGAGCGAACTACGTATTTTACTTCCCAATATTACAATGGCGACGAGGATGGCGAAATTTGGCGAATTCGATATGAAGACCGGGAGTTGGCAGTCATACTGTGATAGACTGGACATGTATTTTTTGATTAATACAGTGAAGGAAGATCTAAAACTACCGACGCTAATAGCATTCATGGGTGAAGCGGCATATGAGTTATTGGTGAATTTGTGTAGTCCGAAGAAGCCGGCGGACATGACCTTTATCGAGGTCGTGAAGGTCATGCATGAACATTTGCAACCAAATCCGTCTATTTTGGCATTACGCGGTATTGTGAATTCGGCACAAGTTTGGACGATAATTTTAGAGATCAATTCGTGTGCGGTATCTTGAGTGATCTTATTAGACAACGACTGTTTGCGGAAGGGGACATAAAATTTATTAAAGCGGTATCCGTGGCGAGCGCTCTGGAGGCGGCGGAGCGCGATGCAGCCGCTGTTGACGGGCGTGGCAACGTAAGCGGGCCAGCCGGGGCCTGCGCGAACGCTTTGGCGGCGGGGCTCGAAAGTTCGAGAACTAACGCGGTGTCGCGGCGTAGTTCGGCAGCATTCGATCAAGCAGGAGACGTACATCGCATGCAAGTGGGAGGTTGCGCTGCATGCGGGGATTACAGACACACGAAAATTGAATGCAGATTCTCAAAGTATCAGTATAGTAAATGTAAGGTAGTTGGGCATTGCGTCGGATGTGCCAGGAGAATGGTGCCCGTGGTATTGTAGATTGTAGACCATCGAGATCGCGCTCAATTACGGAGCGGTGGCGGCGGAGCAGGCATGACGCGGCGCGGCGCCGGCGCGGGCAACGGGCGAACCGGGAAGGGGCGGCCGGGTGCATTTGGGCGGCCAGCTATGCACACTTTCGAGGCGCATTCGGAGGACGACGTGGAAGATTTCGTGGAGGAAGAGGCACCAATCTATCAAATGTCGTTAAGCCAGTATAGGCCGGTGAGCATGAACATTTTAGTAAATCATGTATTAATGGAAATTGATACCGGGTCTCCCTTATCTTGTATCTCGAGTAATACTTATGAAGAATACTTTTCTGATATACCGTTATTACCATGTAAGTTATCAGTGAAATTTTATAATGCAAGCAAAGTTCAGCCTATGGGGTATCTAGAAGTAACTGTCACCTATAAAAATCGGAAAAAGATTTTAGATTTATGTGTTTAAAGCTGGAAGTACTACACTCTTAGGAAGGCAGTGGTTATCAGAACTAAATATCAGTATACTCCCAATAACTATAATTAATAATGTGAGTCTAACAGAGGAAGATTTAACGGATCAACAAAAAACTAATATGTACATAATATCCATTCTAGGTACAATGAGTTATTTGATGGTGGATTGGGGTGTTTCACCGGCGGTCGGGCCACCTTACATCTACGTGAGGGAGCCGAGCCGGTATTCTGCCGCGCGCGGCCGCTGCCGTACGCGCTGCGCTCGCGCGTCGATGCCGAGCTCGAGGCCATGCTGCGCGCGGGCATCATCGAGCCTGTTCACACCTCCGACTGGGCCACACCACTGGTAATTGTACACAAGCCGGATGGCGCTTTACGTTTATGTGCTGACTATAAGGTTACATTGAACCCTATGTTAAGGGTTGATAAGTATCCTGTGCCTAAGATAGACGACATATTTACTAAGTTACGTGGGAGTAGGTATTTCACAAAACTAGATTTATCCCAAGCGTATAATCAAATACTTTTAGATGAATCCAAGGAATACACATAAAGGTCTTTTTAGGTACAATAGATTAGTGTATGGACTCGCTACGAGTCCAGGAATTTTCCAAAGAATAATGACACAGTTGTTTGATAAAATACCAAATGTGACAATATTTTTAGACGATATATTGATCATGGGCAATACGATGGAGGTACATGTAGATACACTAAACAAGGTTCTGAAAATATTGCAAGAAAATGGTTTAAAAATAAAAAAGGAAAAGTGTGAGTTTTTGAGTAAAGAAGCAAAATATTTAGGATTTATAATTTGTAGGCAGGGCGTTAGAGTGGACCCAGAAAAGATTAAACCCATAATTAAACTGTCTTCTCCGTCTAATGTATCCGAGCTGAAATCATTTTTAGGTATGGTAAACTTTTACGGCAAATTTATTAAAAATTTAAGTTTCTATTTATCACCATTTTACGAATTATTAAAAAAGGGTAAACATTGGGTATGGGGTAATACACATTCTCAGGCATTTAATAAAATAAAAAAGTTATTAATTAGTTCAGAAGTATTATCACACTATGATGAATCACGGCCCGTGATAGTGACGTGTGACGCGAGTTCACGGGGCATCGGCGCTGTGCGTGCTAGCGCAGCGAGCGCCCGACGGCCGCGAGTATCCTATAGCGTACGCATCAAGGACGCTTACCTCCGCGGAATATCATTATAGCCAAATACATAAAGAGGCATTAGCCATAGTATTCGCAGTGAAGAAATTTCATCAATATTTGTATGGCAGACCATTTGTATTAAAAACAGATCATAAACCCTTAGTTAGTATATTCGGATCGGAATTAGGAATTCCAAGCATGACAGCTAGCAGGTTACAGAGATGGGCGTTAATATTATCAGCTTATGATTTTAAAATTGAATATGTGATTACAAATTCAATTACAGCTGACGCTTTGTCTCGATTAGTAGAAAGTTATAAAGCTATTAGCGAAACAAGCATAGAGGAAGTGCCGGAGCAAACGTACCTTCACTTTGCCTCGGATGCCTTGTTGCTTAAACACGAAGATATTAGAAAGGAGACAAAAAGTGACCCCATGTTAATGCGTATATTGAGCTATGTTAGGGATGGTTGGCCTAAGGAAGTAGATATAAAGGAACTTAGACCTTATTTTAATAGACGTAATGAAATATATACCGAGCTAGGTTGCCTTATGTGGGGTCATAGGTTAATAGTGCCTAGATCTTGTCAAGATAGGGTATTGATGGAGCTACATGATACTCCATCGTTTTTATTTTTTCGGCGGTAGGTGTGAAAAAAGATAAGACGCGTATTTTATAGCTCCTATAATTAAAAATTAAATTAAATGTTTTTTTCAAGATTTTACATTCAATAATAGTTACATTATAAACATAATCTACTGTACTTACATTGGTGAATCAATCCATGTAATATAAGACTTAATCCTACACTACCTAGCTATCACTAGTACATAAAAAGTCACTTTAAAACATTGCACTTTTAAATCAAGATGTCTACACTGGATGAAATTCAATCAGCTCAGAAGAACCTGGAGGAGTGCTTCCTCAGGAAGATGGATGAGCTTGAGGCGCAAATTCAATGTGCAGGACCTGCCAAGGACACCGTTGCAAAAGTCCGGGAAGAGTTTAGTTCGTTTAGAGAACTCATGTTTGGTATGCTTGGACTCCTGCGGAAGCAGATCACTGATTGCTCCAGAATGGTTGACGGATTGGAGACACGTACAAGACGGAAGGCTCTCATCTTCACTGGATTTGCTAAAGCGGACAAGGAGGACTGCAGAACACTTGTGTTGGATATTCTGCACAATAAACTGGCTCTGCCTGACATCACTGCATCATCCATCAAGGTGTGTCATAGACTGGGCGCATCTAGCACAGGACCCACACGCAGCCGACCAATACTGGTAAGGTTTTCCAATTATGACCATAAGTCTGCTGTTTGGAAGGCGAAGTCAGCATTGAAGGGCTCCACTGTCTCGGTAAAAGAGTTCCTGACCAGGGCCAGGCAGGACGTATTCAGCAGGGCGCGCTCTCACTTTGGGATGGCGACTTGCTGGACGCAGGATGGGGTCATTATCATCAGAACCCCGGATGGAAAACGACACAAATTAACTTCTGCAGACGAACTTACTCCCATGTTGAGTAAGTACCCTAAGAAGGCTGGGGAATCATCATCGGGAAGCAGTAATAAAGTGCGTAGAAACTAAGTGGTATTGCAGTGTCTATTTGTGCTTGTGGCGTCATTGATAACGTATTTATTGTGCAACTATCGTCATACGCGGGTAAATGCGTATGACGATATGCTTGCTATGTTTTTTTTTTTTCTCTTCTTCACTATACAACTTTATTATTTTGATGGTATTTGCTCAGTATTTTGTTTGTTTTGTTTGTATCAGTCGGTAACTAATTTTTGATTTGTTACATCATGTCAAATGTCAATGTCACCTGACAGTTGTGTATTATTATGTCTGTCATTATGTCGAAATGTTGCTATATTTACAACGCGTTCCGAGTCACGCCGGTATCGCTGATAGCGCGTCTATAGCCGTTCCGACTTATTTATTTAGGATCGGGAACGCCTTTACTTACCTTTTAGCGCTGTGGTCGCTAATAGCGATTGCGATGTTGGCGTGCCTCGGAACGCGGCGATATGGTTTGTCGTTAAAGCGTTTTGTTTTTGCTCATTTGTAATGATTGTATTGTTTCGTAATTCACTTGCTTTTGTTTTGTTGTGTTTATTATTTTCTTACAAAGGAGAACGGGCGGGTGTGGCCCAAGTGGCGTCGGAGCATGACGCTGATTTTGTTTGAAAGTTCATTTACTAAGCTTACTTTTTTTGTACGGGTGCAAAAAAATCTATCCTGGGAGAAAAAAGTTACAGTGTATATTAAAATACTCATATATCGAGCTATTTTCAACTATTTCAATGTGCCTAGCCTTTTCCAACTATCTTGGGGTCCGCTTCCAGTCTAACCGGATGCAGCGACATCTCTACAACTCAGTTAGTGGGTAATTCGATACCCCCTTTTTTTTTTTGGTAAGACTGGATGTCAGACTTTCGGGCTTCTGACGACCCGACACGATTGTCAAAAATCAACGATTGACTGCCGGGACCAACGGCTTAACGTGCTTTCCGAGACAAGGAGGAGTCTCGGTATGTAAAGATACCCATCCATTGACCAATTCCGGCAAGCGTAGCTTAACGTGATGGATCGATCCGTGCGGCTGTTATTACTTTAGCCTACGTACTTCAAAGTCGTTAGTATTTTTACTTTTTAGGTTTGGAAGTATTTCTTTGTAAACACAATTGTGCTCTTTTTTATATTTACGGATCAATGTTCTATGCAAGTATTTTTCTTCCAACAAGACTTGGAAGTTAGAAGTATCCTGCATACGCGATTGTACCCCTTGCGATTGTACCCCTTGTCCTCATGACTTTAAGGATCAATTTTCGATGCAGAAAGAAAATACTTCAAAGTATCTCGAACGCTGGTTTTTGGCGCTGGTGTCTAAAGTTGGACGTACATGGGTACTCGATTTTGCAAGTACGACTTATGTCTAGTGGCTCTTGATTGAGCTGATTTATTGAGCAGAAGGAAGGGGAACGGACTACTGAGCTGCGCCCGCGTTGCATCTTTTCTCCCTTTCTAATACCACGCATCTGAGTCTTCATAGATATTCGGCAACATCAAACTTATGTGGATTAAAATAAATAGATTTAATTATTAAATAGTTGAAAATATATGAGTTTAGAATATACATTATAAGAGGAGCTCATGGTTAAAGTAATAACAGCCGCACGTGTCAACCCATCACGTTAAGCTACACTTGCCGGGATTGGTCAATGGATGGGTATCTTTACATACCGAGACTCCTCCTTGTCTCGGAAAGCACGTTAAGCCGTTGGTCCCGGCTGTCAGTTGTTGATTTTTGACAATCATGTCGGGTCGTCAGAAGCCCGAAAGTCTGACATCCAGGCTTACCAAAAAAAAAGGGGGTATCGAATTACCCAGTAACTCAGTTGTAGAGATCTCGCTGCATCCGGTTAGACTGGAAGCCAACCCCAAGATAGTTGGAAAAGGCTAGGCACATTAAAATAGTTGAAAATAGCTCGATATATGAGTATTTTAATATACACTGTAACTTTTTTCTCCCAGGATAGATTTTTTTGCACCCGTACAAAAAAAGTAAGCTTAGTAAATGAACTTTCAAACAAAATTAGCGTCATGCTCCGACGCCACTTGGGCCAGCACCCATACAAAAATGTTCGATCTCCTTTATATTACTGAATAGTACTGGTGCTGCTGGTGGGTGGTGAACAGATAGTGGTGTGGCATCGTAAGGCTTAAATTTAACCATAGTTTATTTTTATTCTTATTTATTTTATTTTATATATGATTTCTGATGACGATTCTTTTCACTCCGCAAATGAATCCTTCAGCTTATCTGCTGATGCAAGTTTTGGCTCCTTGACTGACACCCTTGGTGACTTTGTGCGTCGGAGCTTCGGCCAACAGAAAGCTCATTTATTTAATGTTTGTCATATCAATGCTCAGAGTGTGCCATGTCATTATAGTGATCTGTTTGACACCTTTTCTGACGCCAATGTACATGCTGTCCTGGTTTCTGAGAGTTTGTTCAAACCTCATCTTCTCTCTACCACCTACCCTCTTCCCGGTTTCATTCTTATCCGCAATGATAGGATTGGAAAGGGAGGAGGTGGTGTTGCTGTCTATCTTCGTAGCGATTTCCCTTATAAAATCATTTCATCATCTCCTTCAAATTACAGTGCTTCCGCTGAATATCTGTTTTTGGAGGTCTACGTCAAAGGTGTCAAAACCTTGCTTGGCGTTGTCTACTGTCCGCCTACCGTTGACTACTTTTCCGACTTAGAGTTGGCGCTTGAATCAGTGGGGTCAGAGTGTGCACATTGTGTCATCATGGGCGATTTTAATACAGACCTTTCTCACCCATCCTCTCGTTCCCAGAAACTCCTTCACATAATCGAGTCCGTTAGTCTCCATGTCCTTCCACTGCAACCTACTCACTTCAATAGCCCAGGCGATGACACGTGGCTCGACTTAATCCTAACCTCTACTCCCTCCCTTGTTTCCTCTCACGGCCAGTGTCCTGCTCCTGGCTTTTCCCATCATGACCTCATTTTCCTCTCGTATATCCTAAAACCACCTAAACTTCCCCCTAAAGTACTGCACATGCGTTGTTTTGCTCGTTTGGATGCTGAGAAGCTGTACCAGGATGCGTCGGTACTTGACTGGGACCACCTTACAGCAGCAACATCTGTTGACGAGAAACTGCGTATTTTTAATCGGACGGTGCTTGCACTCTACGACAGACACGCTCCTGTCAAGAGGGTTAAGCTTAGGCGTCAGCCCGCCCCTTGGATGACGACAGGGGTTCGTATGGCGATGAGGCGTAGGGATCGGGCCTTTCGAAAATATAAAAAGAATCGCAGTAATGAGTATAGGGACCTCTTTAAATCTGCAAAAAATCGGTGTAATCAGGTGATACGCAACGCTAAACGCCGTTATATTCTCGAAAACATATCTTCTTCTTCTCCTGCTGATACCTGGAAATTCCTCGGAACTCTAGGTATCGGTAGACCACGTCATGTGGACTTTCCTAAAACAATCGTCCTGGATGATATCAACCGTCATTTCACAACCACCTGTCACTTGGATTCTCATGTGCTGTCTCAGACGGTTGAGTTCATTGCTGGCCTACCAGGTCCTATTATAGAACCATTCCACTTTGTTCCGGCTACCTTGGATGAAATCAAAAAGATCATCCTGTCCATTAAGTCCAAGGCTGTGGGCTGTGACGACATCAGTCGTTACATGGTCACCTTGGTCCTCGACTTTCTTCTTCCGCCGATTACCCACATTATCAATGTTTCCCTTGATTCCGGACAATTTCTATCCCTGTGGCGTATGGCTTACGTTCGTCCACTTCCTAAAATCAATAATCCTTCCCTACCGAATCATTTTCGACCAATTTCCATTCTTCCTTTTCTGTCCAAAGTACTTGAGGCCTGCGTCCACAAGCAGCTTTCAGGATTTGTTCACTGTAATAATCTAATAAGGTCGTGCCAATCTGGATTCAGACCTGGCCACAGTACTACCTCTGCTCTCCTGAAAGTGACTGGGGACATTAGAAAGGCTATGGAGGATACCAAGGTTACTGTTTTGGTGTTAATTGATTTCTCCAATGCCTTTAATGCCGTCAGCCACGATATTCTCCTATCAATCCTTTCACATCTTATGGTTTCTTCCGAGGCCCTGGAATGGTTCTCTTCTTATCTTCGGGGACGTCGGCAGTCGGTGCGCGTTGACGAGAATTCGTCGAGTTGGCGTGACCTGGATGCTGGCGTTCCTCAAGGCGGTATTCTTTCTCCGTTATTATTCTCCATCTTCATAAATTTTATTACTCACTGTCTTCGGTGTTCGTATCATCTTTACGCCGATGATCTTCAATTGTACACAGCTGCGCGAGTGGAAGGTTTGTCAGACGCTGTGGAGGATATAAACCGGGATTTGGATGCAATTCGTGATTGGTCTGGTAGATTTGGGGTGTCTGTAAACCCCTCAAAATGTCAGGCCATAGTTATTGGAAGCTCGCGCATGATGGGTAGAGTGGTGGTTAGCTCTCTTCCTCCTATTATTTTCAATGGTGCCGTTATCCTCATCAGCCCTAGCGTAAAAGATCTCGGTTTGCATCTTGACTCGACGCTTGGCTGGCAAAGTCAGGTTTCAAGTGTCAGTCAAAGAGTCAACGGAACTTTGCGGTGTCTGTACCGTCTGAGGGACTTTTTGCCCGCGAAGACGAAGACTATGCTTGTGCAGACTTTAATTTTCCCTATAATCGACTATGGTGACGTGTGCTACTTTGACCTGAACGCGGTGTTACTGGATAAGCTGGATAGGCTCCTCAACAACTGCATCCGGTTCGTATTTAATTTGAGGAAATATGACCATGTCTCGAAACACAGGTCCGAGCTCAAATGGGTGCCCATTCGCCAGAGAAGAAGTTTGCGGGCTCTGACTACACTTTTCTCTCTACTGAACTCTCCCACTCCTCCTTCTTATCTTATATCTCACTTTCAATATCTATGTTCTTTACACGCCAGGAATCTGCGTTCTTCTAATAATCTTCTACTGCTTTGCCCTGCTCATACTTCTGATTTTGTTCATTCTTCCTTTCATATTCAGTCCATCCTTTTGTGGAATGCGCTTCCTCTCGATATCAGGACGGCCTCCAGTCAGTATGCATTTAAGCGGAAGTTGCGGAATTATTTTCTACACAAGGAGTAGAGTCGTCTCAAAAACCTTATTTATTACTTTACATATATATATATATATATATATTTATTGGTTTATTATATTAATTAGATATGTATGTTTATTATTAATATATATTTCCGTTCACTTTTTTTTTAATATTTCTACTTGGTGTTGCTTTGTTTGTTTTTTTTTTTTTTATGCACCTGCCATATTATCTCTCCACCACCCTTGGTTGACTGGTAGAGAATGCCTAAGGCATTAAGTCCGCCTTTGTACTTTAGTTGCATGAAGTGTAAATAAATAAATACTCATATGGGGATAGTTTAAGACAAATGTGTTGCCAGAAGTTTTGTGTGGTGGCCGGGGATTGACGAAATGTTGGAAAACCTATGTCGAAACTGCACAATCTGCGCAGAAATGGCCGAGGTGCCAGTACACCACGCACCGCAGCCGTGGAACTGGCCGTCTCGTCCATGGACTAGGTTACACGTAGATTTTTTAGGGTCTATACACGGACACAAGTATTTAATAATGGTGGATGCCACCTCGAAATGGATTGAAGCATGTCCGGTCACTTCGACTACGGCCAAAGCCATAATATATAAAATCAGAGAAATTTGGTCACGTTTTGGTATACCAAAACAATTAGTCTCCGATAATGGGCCGCCCTTTAGTAGTAAAGAATTTAATTAATTTTTAGAATATAACGGAGTAGAACATGTATTTTCCGCACCATACTACCCAGCTTCCAATGGTTTGGTGGAGAACGCGGTCAGGCAGTGTAAAAGAGTGATAAAAAAAGCAATTATTCAGAATATAGATGTAGAACTTGCCGTTCAGCGGTTTTTACTAGTGTATAGGACCACTGAACATAGTACGACAAAAGAGAGTCCGTCACAAATATTACAAGGTAGGACATTAAGAACTCGTTTAGACCGGCTGAAACCTTCGCGCGAGAAGCAGGTGGCCGACGCGCAGCTCCGGCAGAAAAACGGGGCAGGCGGAACCCATCGCGCCCTCGGCGCGGGGGATGGGGTTTGGTGCCGGGTGAACCGAGGATTAAAGAGGTGGGTAAGTGGTACGGTAATTAAGCGCCTGAGTACTACGGACTATCAATTAAGATTATTAGATGGCACAGAGATACATAGGCATATTGATCAGTTAAAGTTAAAATGTAAGGCAAATCAGTCACAACCCACTGATGGCGTAATGGTCAGCACAGAAATAGCGCCCAAAAACTCTAACCGGCCCTTAGGTAATGTACTGGTCTTTCCTACAGTACCGGTTACGGAAATACCCTCCGAGGTGTGCTCAGGTGGAGGTGTGGGAGTTTCGGGATGCGATAGGGATGAGGCGCATTCGGTACCGGGATTGATAGCGCCGGATTCATCTAAAAGGCTGTCAGATGGATCCAACAGTATAGCAGCGACCGCTGGTGAACCTTGTCCCGTTAGAAATAGGAAACCCCCCCAAAGATATGGTCAGCCCTAATTATAGTTTAGTTTAGATTAAGTAGGTACGAGTTATATGTTTTCATTAAGGTAACTAATAAGTATAAAATGTTTGTCTGTGTATTTTGTCAATGTAGCCAATAAGTTAGCATTAAGGTAACTTATAAGTACGGAATGTATTGTTAGTAAAAAAATATAATGTATTAGGTATTATTATGTGAATAAATTAGGTATAAGTAACTATGTATGTAATTTTAGGTTAGTTAATAAGGGTGGAGGTGTAATGTAGGGTATTCTTAAGTTGTGTGCCAATATTGTATAAATACCGTTTACCAACCGCGGCGTCTTTTAATCAATAAATGTCTACCGAGCGAACTACGTACTTTACTTCCCAATATTACATTAACATCTGTTTTTACTGTTATTAGTTAATTTCTCCGCTACACCTGCTTCCAGTCGCCCTGGGGTGCCAGAGACATTATATCCGTGCCCGTAGGTACGCCTCGCGTTGGTGTGTACGCCATTGATACAGAGATGTGTTACACGACGGCAGGCCTAGAATTAAACAGCATTGTGGTCATGGCAGACTTGTGTACAAAGCAGTAGTTGAAACGACCTTCGTGTGGACAGTCTTGGGCATAGCTAGCGCAATATAAAATGGATGGGAGCATTTTCTTTCATCCCGGCAAAGTAGAAAACGTTTACGCAAGTATTGGTACAGGTAATTGCTGAATTGTTCTGTTGTTGTCGGTCATTTAAAATAAATCCTTTGAAGTCAAGAGGTTAGATCTTTAGGTTTAATTTAAAAAATACTCATTCTCTTCTAAATTATAAGTTATTTGCAAATAAATATTCCCTATTTGTGTCTGAATTTAAGCAGTTGAAATCGAAACCGAATAGGAGCCTCACCATATAAATGTTTGTTTCGCTTACCATCAGTACCTCTACCATGAGTTTACGTAGCCAAAACTCGCTAGCGTCTCCGTAAATTATTTGTATGAAATATTGTACAGCGCCCCTAGCGATCATAGAAAGAATTAAAATTCGTACCATGAGCACTACAGATTTCGATAGGTTAAAAACGTTACGTAATCTATTCGATAGATACTAACGTTTTTCAGCTGTCGCCATACAAAACGGTACCATGACTCACTAATTCGACAGACGCTATCGAATAATACGCTTACGATAGTAGTTACGTAGCTCACTAGCAATTTGACGTGTGAAACATGTGTATACATCAAAATTATATACGTTTTTGAGTCTAATAGATTCTAAATAATGTCTGCAAGAGCTTATTTAGCATGGAATATGTTAGTGGCCGCTGCATTTGAAGACCAACGACGTGAACAACGTAAATTTCAAGCTAAAATGAGAACTCATGTTGGATACCAATAAATTGGAAAATATAAGTGAAAGAAAGTTTATTAAACTTTACAGACTCTCTAAAGAAGCGTTTGAAGATTTGCCAAGATAGCCCAACGTTGAATATTGTTCATTCTTCCTTGCGGACCTTCGGTGGGTTTGCTAAAATCACCGTTCCTGAAAAATATATATTAGTTTCCTAATTTATATTTCTTTTTGTAACTTTACGTTTTAAAATAATTTAATAGATCTCCACCAGCAATTGAAATTGTGAGACACTGGTCCTCATTGTACTAATTAATATAATCCAAATAATCTGTTGTTGTAAACTTTGAAAACACAACGCAGCTTAGGGTGTGACTAACATAATTATTAGTATTAGTTAAGAGATTGGTAATATTCTATGGATTTACGTATTAGTAATCCGACGAACTCTCATATCCTAATATTTAATATTCACATAATCTGGGCTATTTAATTCACTTGTCACGGATTGGATTAACTCTATTGTTCTCAGTGTTCTTATAGAACACTATTAATGTCTATTCCTTCAAGAAGGGAACGAAGAATGCCGAATTATTGTATCGGTAATATCCATCTCCTTCGTATTTTTTTTCTCCGATCGACGTAAAGTAAAAAAAATGATGTCTTTATACGTAAATTTTATTTTTTATTTTTGAGATATTTTTAATATATTCCGATCCCACACCTCGACACGATGTGCTAAATTAATGTTGTATTATTAATTAATAACAGTCTAAAACATTTGACATTCTAATCCACCTAGTAATAATAAATACCGAGATGATACAGTCTATTGAACACTAATACAATGCGGCAGTAACACGTATTATTAGGTCTTAGTTAAATATCACTGACCTCATATATTAGTTGGATATTATAATAATACTAGACTAATATATTAATATTAGCTAATACTGATAAATTTCGGTATCAACCCATCTCTAGCTCTGTGACACAACCACAACGTCAACAAACCAAATTATAAATTGAAACGACGAAGTGACAGTGACTTATTATATGGAATAAAAATTAAAAAACCACTAAGTACCATAAGTAGTCCACTATCAGTCAACTTTTCTATTTAGTCGGTTTATTTTGTGATATTGACTGTCCTAACATTTTTAGCATAGTGATAACACTACATTTTGAGCTTACGAGCCGCTCTCTCTTCTTATTAGTGAGGAAGAAAGAAACAAAACATAAGTAGTGAAGCATAGACGAAAGTATTCTAACGAGGAGAGTGAAGTTAGCTATGCGACACGATCTATCGAGCTTACCTTAGCGCCTGCGTAAGACTCCGTAAATCTCATGGTACAAGCATTATCGAAATCTATTCGATCCACGTTAGCACGCTAGCGAGTTTAACGCTAGCGAGTAATTTTTCGATGACAACTCATGGTAGAGCTACAGGTGAGATAGTGGTCAAACGCGTGCCTATCGAAAGTTAGTGACGTACGTATATAACTTAGAAACAGGCATCTGTATAATATGCATAATGTATTTCAGTTGACTCCTTAGGTCTGAAGGGTACAGCAATAAAAGGCTACCCCAGGACAGACACGATTGAAAATAGAGATTATAGAAAGAACTTATAATTGTGTAGGGTATGTCTAGTCTTGGTTGTTTGAGTATCTACAGAAATGTCGTACTCTTGAGAAGCAAATCGATTAGGTCTTGCAATAATGTTTTAATGAAATACCCACGTAGAAAGTTGCAACTGTACTGTAAAATCCTAAAACTGTACGTGTAAAATTATTTGGCGCTGATGGCTAAAATTATAAGCTTTTGCATTGTTTGGCTAGGTTAGTAGGTACATAACGTTAAAGTCATTTGTAAAGAAAATATAACCCGCTCCTTCATGCATGTGGTATGATTGTAGAACTCACTTCCGCCTAACATCCGTGACTATGTTTGAATTAGTTAGGTATTATAAGACTTTTTGTTTTTTTTTGTTTTTTTGTCAATTATTATTTAAATATAAAATATACAATTTCCTTTGCTTGAAAAAATTTCTGTAGAAATCAGCAGCACCTTTGTTATTCTTTTCTCATTTTGTACTTATATTTTAATTTTTAATTTTATTATTTTAACTCGTAGTTTTGAAGTAATTTTAAAATTCATCTGTTTTAATTTTTACTGTTTAATTTGTACTTTTTAATTTTTGATTTTCATTATAATGTTACTTTGTACCTACTTTGTAATTCGCAATTTTTAATTTATAATTATATTGACCTATTTACACCTTTTGAATAATTTATGTTTTGTAGTATTGTGTAGTGGTTGTCTATGTGTGTTGCTGTGTTGTTATTTTCTATGGAGTTTCATGCTTATAAAGTATAGTCAGATAGCAAAATAACTTTGATTACACGACTACGTAACATAAAATAATTTGAATTGAATTGAATTTTCTCATTTGATAAGATCCGTTTCCTATTGCCCATGAAAACGAACGTACCTACTCAACTGACTGTTCGGCACTCCGTTATACAGGGTGTAACGGAAAGGTGTGGTCATATTTTAAGAACTGCATCTGCCCATCGATAGGAACAACTTTATTCAAGAAAAGCTCAGGAAACTAAAAAAAATTTAAACACCTATACAAATATTGACCAGCTGATGATAACTTTGTATGGAAAGTTCAATTTTTTTTTTGGGAAATTTCTATTTTATAAAGTTGTTTATTTCCATGGACAGAACCGGTTCTTAAAATATGACCACACCTTTCCGTTACATCCTGTATATTAATTTTATTTATTTATTTATAGTTTATTAAAACGGTAAAATACCAATTAGTACTAACAATCTCTAAGCTATGCCTCGGACGGACAGACCGACACTATGAGGGTTCCTTGTCCATGTTGGAATATGGAACCCTTAAAGATAAAGATAAAGATATATTTATTGCATAACTGTGTATATTAAGTTCTTATTGACAAACATTACATTTTTAGTTTCAACAGTCTACCCAAGTCGGATATGCAATAGTATTTTAAGAAATTAGGTTCTTACAAATATTTTTTTTTTCTTCAAAAAACTCATGCAGATTATAAAATACATTATCAAATAACATTTTTTTCAATTTATTTTTGAACATATTTCCATTTAATTGCTTAATTGCTGGCGGTAACTGATTATACCTACACACGAATAGCAGTAACATAGGTACTTTTATAATACATCATATTGTTAATAACCGGTAAATTAATGTCATATTTATATTGTTTCCGAATGTTTTTTTTAAAAATTTGATTTGAAATAAAAGGAGTATCCAAATCGAATACACGTATCATGACAGTGCGAGTCGTACTTCATGAGTAGTAATGAATGAATGCGCAGAGAATAGTCAGTGCACCGAATATTGCAGACAGATGGTGTTGGTGATGGTGTCATTGCTGCATAACAGCCATTCGGTCTGACGAAATTTTTATTGCGACTTCTGAGAATTGCTGATTTATAATACACTGCGTCTATTCTTAGTCGTTACCACCGACTTTGTCACGTTGACGTTTTTTTGTTAGCGAGGATATAGTACAAAAATATGTTTCCAAATGTCTCCATCGCTATAGCATACTGAGAAAATAAAGTCAATAGTTCAGATCAATACATAATGATTTACAATAATGTGCGCTGATGAGCCATGTATGAGGAAATAAGTCATAGATCTTCTTATAGTCTATCCAACATGTCGACAAATCCTTTCGGGAACGCCGAACCTGCTGGCTAATGGTCATATCGATGAGGAGCAGCTCCTTAGCCTGATGCCAGATGTAGGAATGGGACCCATTCCTACATCCATTTGAGAGGCAGACATGATACAGTTACTATCTATATGTGTGTTAATCTTAGCTCTCAAAATGGATGTAAGAACCTTATAGACCGGCGGTAAGCACGTGATCGGTCTATAATTTTTAGGTTCCGCAGTACTTCCTGTTTTATGGAGCAGGTGGGTTATTCCTGTTGTAAGGAACTCGGGTAGCGAACCAGACTCCAAGGCTGCCTGGTATTGAGATGCCAAGCGAGCGTGCGAGCTTTGTAGCCACTTTATCCAAAAATTGTGCAGCCCGTCCGGCCCTGGAGATTTCCAATTAGGCAACGGACGGACTACACGGGCTACATCTTGGGGGCTGATAGTGATTGCCCCCATTTCTGTTATTGGATCGCACGCTCGCTCGATCTCCCGAGTCCAGCCACCTTCGGTGTGACTGACAGGCACCGACCAGATGTTGCGCCAGAATGAACTCATGGCGTCATCATCCGGCAGACGCGTGTCAGTCACACCTTGTTCCGGTCGCTCCCAAGTCTTATATGTATACCCACCTTTCATTACCCCGGAATGTGCGATTCTGGGTGTATAGCTCCACCCGCCGCTTATACCTACGGATGCGGTTTGCCCATGCATACCCCTTCTGCTTCAGGAAGTCGATGCGCTCTGTGACACGGGACATATAGTTTCGGGAGCTGATATCAGTCCCCAAAAACGCCCGTCTCACAAAGCTCATCACTCTTGGGCGAGTGTTGCCCTCCCTGAAGCAGATTAGTTTGCCGATGAGTGCTCTGGCCCCACCAATACGACACTCGATCCTGCGCTGCCAAGCCAGCACGGCTGGTTTCGGTGGTGTAGCTCTGTCGTTAGGGAATTTGACGTAAGCTACACGACATGCAGCTACAGCCGTGCAATACATTATCGAGTGTGTGTCGGTGAGGTCTTCGCAGTTATCAAAATAATTTGACAACTGCGAATCAGCAAAAAAGCAGCCACCAGCGCCTTATTCCTATTATGCATGGGCAAACGAGGCAAGCGTCCCCTATAAAGGAAAAAGCACGGAAACACCCCCTTTTTTAATGAATTTTAAAAAATCGTGTTTTGAGGTTATGTTTACGATTTTTTTTTGTCGATTTAAAGGGAAGAAGAGAGAGGGGGGAAGGTGTAGAACCCCCCCCCTTCCTATGAAGAAAAAGTCCTGGAAGTCCCTTCCCTGTTTGTTTAAACGTTTTTTTAATACATGTTCTGAACCACCTTTTTTTCTAAAAAATCTAGTCGTTTCTGGCACTCGCCGGCCGCTGCCGCGGCACCGCTCGCTACGCTCGCTCGGCTGGCGCGTTGTGGTCGCAGTTCCCAGTGATCTATGCCAGCGTGTCCCAAGTCTCAAGCTACATGATTTTTTAAGAGATATTTAAAATAAGACAACTAAATGTAAATAAACATTTATTTTATAAATTATAGGTAGGTACATACAGATGTGTAATATATTTTAAATAAAACAAAAATTTAATTCTCATTCATTTAATCAATTTTATAAACATATTGAACTGCCTTTAACAATTCCTCGAAAGGGTCTTTATGATATGTCCTTAGTTTTCTCCTCCACGAATACTCTATAAGCCACTCTGTAAAATTTCCCTTATATTGGTCTTTATTAAATAATACTTTTAAATTTCGCCGATGGCTTTCTATGCGCTGGGTGTGTGTCCCGTCTGGTGCCACAAATTTATTCACGGGGTCACTGTGGTTCACTTTTTTATGTATATACCCATATTGAGGAAGGCAGTCATATGCTCTCCAAAAATCTGTATGTACGAGGGCGGGTCAATAAGTCCGTGACTTTTTGAATTTCTGACCTCTTTACTGAAAAAGCAACACTACTCCTGTCAACAGGCATCTGTCAGTTGCCTCCTGTCAAAATTTGAACTTGCTGCGTCAGTTAGTTTGTGTTTGACAGCTATCTTTATCAGACTACCCAGTAATTTGAGGAAAAAATGGAAAAGAGTGAATTTCGTGTGCTTATTAAGCATTATTTTTTGCGAGAAAAAACCATTACCGAGACCAAGGCTAAGCTTGATAAATACTATGGGGACTCTGCACCATCGATTTCAATGGTAAAAAAGTGGTTTACTGAATTTCGTTGTGGCCGTACAAGCACTGAAGATGCCGAACGTCCTGGACGCCCAGTTGAGGTCTCTTCACCCGAAACAATCGAAAAAATTCACGATATGGTGTTGGCCGACCGAAGATTGAAAGTGCAAGAGATTGTGGAAGCCGTAGGGATCTCGCATGGCTCAGTGGTTTCAATTTTGAATGATCACTTGGGCATGAGAAAGCTTTCCGCAAGATGGGTGCCGCGTTTGCTCACAGTCGACCACAAACGCAATCGTGTAACAACTTCACAGGAAGGTTTGGCGTTGTTTAATCGCAATATGGAGGAGTTTTTGCGCCGTTTTGTAACCGTGGACGAAACATGGATCCATCACAACACACCAGAGACCAAACAACAGTACCTACCTTCAAAAAGGAAGAATAATCAATGGGGAATATTATGCCAACTTATTGAACCGATTCAATGACGATTTGAAAAAAAACCGACCTCATTTGGCCAAGAAAAAAGTTCTTTTCCACCAAGACAATGCAAGGGTGCACACATGTGCAGTTGCCATGGCAAAAATCCATGAATTGGGCTATGAATTGCTCCCTCATCCGCCCTATTCTCCAGATTTGGCTCCGAGTGACTACTTCTTGTTTCCAAACCTGAAGAAATGGCTTGGTGGAAAAAGATTTGACTCCAATGATGAAGTCATCTCGAAAACAAAGGCCTATTTTGAGGACCTCGACAAATCATATTTTTGGAAGGGATAAAAAATTGGAGAAGCGTTGGACAAAGTGTATAGAGCTCAAGGGAGACTACGTTGAAATATAAAATGATTTATTTATCAAAAAATCTGTGTTTTACTCCAAAAGTCACGGACTTATTGACCCGCCCTCGTAGTTCAGTGCCTTCCTGAACATGTTTCTGTATCAGTGGTGTGCGTACGCGCAGCGGAATGTTGTTGAATTTAAAGATTTTAATTATGCAGATATTTAGTGTATGACGTCGTATAATTGTGTATGGTAAAAAAAATTTGTGCACGCAACCATTGTGAAGAAATTCACCAAAAACTGATTCCGCTGGGCGAACGTTGTCCTAGCGGAACTTTTTTTAATCCATAGACTTTAGAAGAAAAGAGATGTGTCCAAAAATTAGTGTGTATTTGTGTGTAATTGTGTATGTATGAATAAAACTAGTGCATGCATAAACTTCGGAGAAATTCAAGTTTCCGCTATGCGAACGTTTGGCCATTAGCTAGTTTTCATATAAAGCGCTTACATAGAGAACTGTAGATTTTTACATACGTTGTTTTGAATTTGTTTATATTTGTTTAAAAAACAGATTTAGAAAAAATCGTAGGGCTTAAAAGATAAAAAGATAAACGTAAAATACGCTTATTAGGTCTTAGTTCTTAAAGTATACACTTTGGGGTCTAGATTTTCACGTTTATACAAACCTTGTAAGTGTCTGCAACATGTTGCCAAGTATCAATGATGTTCCGTTAGTAACTAAAGAGTTATAGGACAAATTTACCATGAACAGATCACTGTTTACAAAGCAGTCAAATATCACGACGTTCTGAAGGAATTGCATGGTAATATGTATGTCAATAATTAGTGTATTAATTCAACTATTCTTATGCAAAATTTCATGTCATTAAATTCAGTAATTAAAGAAAAACAATTATAATACTGACGAAGCATCGAAAACCTACATAACCCGACCAAGTTCGGATGGCTACCAAAAAGCGGCCGTGCCATATATCTAAGAAACGTTCTTAACCTTCCAATATAGTATTTATTAATATGGTACAGTTGCGTACACAAGCGTTAGGAAAAAATAAAACAATTGCATTTCTTGAATGAAAAATATTTTTTTAATAATAACGCCACTATCTACGATAAAAACAAATCTTCAATTAACAAGTACTTCTCTATTTAAATATCCGCGTACAAAAATATTTTTAATTACATATAATACTTAATTATGTAATTATAATAACGTTAACAAACGCTTGCAATGACAGCAATAGACTTAAATGTGTTTTAACTAAAATAGATTATGAACTAGCTTTTGCCCGCGACTTCGTTCGCGTGGATGACGAAACTTAGGGTAAGTATAATATTTCGAGCTTCAATAAAAATTAAAATCACATCACATAACTAACCTATTCAGTTGTTTAGATTTGATCAACATTAAATAAGTGCTTATAAACTAAAACATTGGTATAAAAAAGGTATTTTCAAGAAAATATTCTTAAATGAGTAGCAAATACTGTAAATAACCTCAACATTTCTAAGTAGGTATAATTACCTAATATTTACCTAATATTTACAACATATTGCCCTCTCTTTTCTTCAAGGATGACAGTACCGTTTCAAGCGGGAAGCCGCCTATCGCTCGTTGCGCGCAGCGCGTTGTCTATTTTTTCACACAAGAATATTTTTGATCAATTCATAACTACAATACTTAGACTATTTAACTAAAGGATTAAGCGTACCGAACTTCGAACAAAATAATTCTGCATATTTTGGTGGGGTGCGGGGGAACACGCTCACATACATAAGAAAAAAAAATCGATTCAAGAAGTAGTTTTTTTTTAAGTTATTAGATTGTTTGATCCACTAAAGTTGCAAAGGGGAACGCTCGTGCATGCCTAGTCTATTGGTTAAATAGTGTAATAAGCTACAATATGATAAATATTTACCTTAACAGTAGTACATACTTACATGTGGTAAATATTTAATTTCCCTAAGGGGTCTATAGTTAGAATCCTGATCCGTGAAATCTTCAATAGAAATTAGCTGTATGAATTTTATTTATTTTGTTTGTTCTAGTATATTTAGATTATATCTCAAGTCTCAAGCGCATACTTAAATAAAGTACCTACGTAAATAGTACCTACTTTCTGTCATAGTCAAATACATTTAAAAAAGTAGGTGTACAAAAATAAATGACCTATAAATTATATCGAAACAACAATTGTGTTATCACCTATACCAATTCAATACCGGTATTATACTGTAAATTTTGGGATGTTACCTAAATATATTGCACGGCCGCTTTTTTGTAGCCATCCGAACTTGGTCGGGTTATGTAGGTTTTCGATGCTTCGTCAGTATTATAATTGTTTTTCTTTAATTACTGAATTTAATGACATGAAATTTTGCATAAGAATAGTTGAATGAATACACTAATTATTGACATACATATTACCATGCAATTCCTTCAGAACGTCGTGATATTTAACTGCTTTGTAAACAGTGATCTGTTCATGGTAAATTTGTCCTTTAACTCTTTAGTTACTAACGGAACATCATTGATACTTGGCAACATGTTGCAGACACTTACAAGGTTTGTATTAACGTGAAAATCTAGACCCCAAAGTGCATACTTTAAGAACTAAGACCTAATAAGCGTATTTTACGTTTATATTTTTATCTTTTAAGCCCTACGATTTTTTCTAAATCTGTTTTTTAAACAAATATAAACAAATTCAAAACAACGTATGTAAAAATCTACAGTTCTCTATGTAAGCGCTTTATATGAAAACTAGCTAATGGCCAAACGTTCGCGTAGCGGAAACTTGAATTTCTCCGAAGTTTATGCATGCACTAGTTTTATTCATACATACACAATTACACACAAATACACACTAATTTTTGGACACATCTCTTTTCTTCTAAAGTCTATGGATTAAAAAAAGTTCCGTCAGGACAACGTTCGCCCAGCGGAATCAGTTTTTGGTGAATTTCTCCACAATGGTTGCGTGCACAAATTTTTTTTTACCATACACAATTATACGACGTCATACACTAAATATCTGCATAATTAAAATCTTTAAATTCAACAACATTCCGCTGCGCGTACGCACACGTATCAGTGGCACCAATACTTCAGCAGTCCTTTCATTATTAGGACACACTTCCAGCCGTAAATCATCACTGCCGTCTTCAATCATCCCCGACACCCAGTGGCCCTCAATATGTCTTCCTCTATTGTATTTTCTTTTTACAAATTTTGATTCATCTAGTTGAACAATTTTTCCTGGTCCACCAATCTTGCTTTGATTGTCTTGATGCTCCAATTCATAAACTACTATTGTCTCCCGGCAATATGAATACCAGTCTGCAATACTGGATGTAGAAAGCACGGTTTCTCTGTCGTCTCGGGCTGTCTCAACTTGAACTTGAAGGTACGAGTACCTATGGCTGAACATGTACATGATTTGGAATATCAAATCTATAGGTATGTTTACATTCTCAAACCATGTACCTTTTGCTCGACTCTCCGCTTGGATCCGGCAGTTGCTCTTTCTGCAACGAAAGCTGCCTAACTGCCCAGTCCCACATTTGCTTAATATCATTGGTTTTCTATGGTTTCTACATATTTTCTCCCTCAGAATAAGTCTGTGCTCTTCAGCAAACTGAATACACTGAGCTGTTGTGCCCAGTCTAGTCAGTATTTTTATCATATTCCAATGGGACCTGAAACAATCGAAACATAAATTAGAACTGTTTTAGCTTACAAGTTTTTTTAGCGAAGAAGTTTTCTGAAGGAGGTGGGCAAGATAATAAATCGATTACCAACCTTATTTCTTCCGAAAAATAAGGGATACGGCGGCCAGACGACCCAGAAGGACGAGGTCCCGCATCACTCGCACTGCCCTCAGACCAAGTCGGTGACGCAGGCATCACCGACGCGGCAGTGGCAGCGGTAGCACGGGAACAACCAGCTTCTGGTTCCGATGACGGAATCACGGGCAGAAGCGGCTCATTAGAGTCCAACACTTGCACACACGAAGGGCCTAAAGAAGAGCTCGCAACAAGTGGCTCATTAGAGTCCAACACTTGCACTACACTCGATTCTTCAGACGATATCACAGCAGAACACAAAACCTGGGGCTTCGGAGACGCCATGATAGTAGTCAAACGTTGATTCACAAACAGGAGTACGTACTCGCTCTCAACTGCAAGGGACGCAAACGATGACTAAAATCCAAAAATAGCGCCATTTCAAGTTTGGTTTCACTTAGCGGTAATAGTCGGTAAATTATTCTAAATGTTAATTTAAATAGCACTTATTTAAATCAGTGAAATATATGTATTATAATGAAATATGACTAAAAACTATATAAATTACTAGATATACATATTTATTTCATCATTATTAAGGAGTAAAACATTTTAGTGCTTTGAATTTTCTCTAGTATATCTATAGTAGTATGCTTCCGTAAAACGAAAAGTACAATGACGAGCCTTAACCTCAAAAGTGTCATAATATTGTTGAATTTTTATGTTTTTGTTTTTTTTATTTCTCGTAAACTATTAATTTCCGTGCGAAAAGAACTACACGTAGAAGCTTCTAATAATATTATCTTTCTGTAAAAAAAATATGGACTCTAAATTCCACGTCACATCATCTAAAGCTTAGCCTGGGACCCTATTAGAGGCCGGTGGGCCTCGAGGTCCTAAGCTGCTCGGTGGCCGGCATCCTCCCCGTCGACGCGCAGGTGGTGGTGTCGTCGGCGGCGAGAAGAACTCGTCGCTGGAGCTCGACGCAACTGCTGCGGCCGGTGTCACAGCGCTCACGGAGAGGCTGGATTCCGGCGGCAGAGAGGCGGAGCTGAGCGACGAGGCCGGAGGTGGTGGGCGTGCTCTTCGCGCTGCGGCTCTCGTCAACATTTTCCTCTTCTCACTGTTTCATTTATTTATTTATTTATTTATTAAAACTTCATGCAACACAAATGTACAAAGGCGGACTTAATGCCTTAGGCATTCTCTACCAGTCAACCAAGGTTCATTCATCGTCATTATTTTATATATTCGTTTTTTTTTATTTATATATTGTAGGTAATATTGCAGTTTTTGTATGGTCTTGCATGCATTTTTGAATGTTTAAAATAAGATAGTTTGTTGATGAAATTGATAAAATATGTAGAGAATTTTTTTCTGTCAGTTCGGTTGACAGTCGAGTCACAGATTATTTATTATTATTATTATTTTGACATATGTTTTATGTTCTCGGCTAGCCGGGAAGAGTCAAGTGATTATCAGATGTAATTTGGAATAGATGAATTGCGATCACGCGCAGAAGATTATACCTATGGAAGATGGTAGCGTATTTGAGTTTTAATGATGGTTTTCTGATTCACATTGCAGAAAATCACTGCCTTTTGCAGTAGGTGGTAGGTATTTGGGGGTAAGCTAAGAGAATTAAGGGATTGGTGAAGATGTTTTCGTATTACTCCTGTTGTCGACAAAACTTGGTACTATTGTAACTTTTTGCAGATGCCAAATTCGGGTAATTTCATCTTTTAGTTCGATGTATTTGGTTAGCTTTTCTGCTATTGTGGTCTGTAAATTATGAGTATTTGGTACAGCAATATCGATTAAATATGCAGTTTTGTTTATTTTGTTTATAAGTGTAATGTCTGGTCTATTGAAGTGAATTGTTCTGTCAGTAAAAATGCCGCGATCAAAATACAGTTTTGTTGAGGAATTTTCTAATATAGTCTCTGGATTGTACTTGTAATATGGTACAACAGAGTCTATGAGTTTGTACCGGTGAGCTAATTTCTGTTGTATTACGTTGGCTAATTGGTCGTGTCTATGTTTGTAATCTGTTTGGGCTATTGACTTGCACGCGCCTGTGATATGTTGAATTGTCTCAGGGGCACTATTGCATCTTCTACATGTGTCATTATTTAAATTTTTTATGATATACTTTCTGTAATTTTTGGTTTCAATTACCTGGTCCTGTATAGCAAGCATGAACCCTTCAGTCTCTGGAAAGAGTTCGCCTTGACTTAACCACGCGTTCGACGCTTCTTTGTCGACATTTATGTGGTATAAGTCTTGGCGATGTCTACCGTGTAGAGACTTCTGGGTCCATTCTAGGAGCTTAGTTCTTTCGTCGGTAATTTTTACATTTTTCTGTTCTGACTTATCTTTTAAATTCAGGGGTGTCAATTGTTGGTCGTTTTGAGTACTTAACCACTTTGTGGAGGATAGAGGTTTCACTTTTTGAAAAAAAGAATTGTTTGAGTGTTTTTATCTGTCTGTTGTGTAGGTTAAGAATGTCAATGAGACTTCTATCTCCCTCCTTAGCGCGGTAGTATTAATCTCTGCACACAAGATCGTGTGTGGTGTTTGCGGAATTTAGTCATAGTCGTGTTAATTTTTCATTGATGGTTTTTAAGGTCGGTTCTGGTCCAATTGATTATTCCAAAAGAGTATGTAAGAACCGGTATAGCAAAGGTGTTAATCGCTTTAATTGTATTTCGGGAATATAATCGTGTTTTCAGAAATGTTTTAGTCTGTGTTGAAATTGTTGTGTTAATTTTTGTTTTATTTCTTTATAGTGAATCTGTCGTGATTGTGTGTGCCCTAGGTATTTATAACTATCTTGTTCATATAATGGTTGTATCTGTTCTCCTGTTCCTAAAGTGTATTGGTGTTGGTAATTCTGCCCTGCTCTGATTGAATTGATTTCACATTTGTCTATGCTGAATTCCATTTTAATATCATTTGAAAATGGTTCTGTCAAGTTTGCTAATTCATGAAGTTGACCCTCACTTTTTGCATAAAGCTTAATGTCATCCATATACAAAGTTGATACGACAGAGGGGCTTTCCTTTAAACCGCCTATACTAGGTACTATTTTCAAGCTCTGTACCAAAAATCAATTAAATCGGAGCAGTAGTTTAGTCACAAACGATTTTTTAAGTTTTGGCCTCGTTTGAACACGATGTATCTTTCCTAACAGCTGATTATGTCTATACGCACAGGTCATGCACCTTAAAACGATAAATCTGAGTATAACCTACGATACGACGCGTTGTTGCCGTTCTCACGCAAGTCGATGAAGTGCGATGTTGCCGCTTTGTTACCTAGGTATCTAAGGTCAGTTAATTTTATTTATAAAGGGTGGTTGCGTTTTACTCTGAATTGTAAGCTATTTAGTTTGTTTGAAAAAAAAAAAACCTCATTTATTATTATTTTTATTTTTATACCGTATCGAATTAATACTAAACACGTATAGTATACGTAGTTTAATTTAATGCCCCTCTGTCACATCAACGTTGTATAACAGATGATCTAAATCGATTTTTTGTGCACGTCCTTCGGTAGATGTATCTTTTAATGGAAATCCTAATGTTGAAGCGTTTAGGGCAAGACAAAACCACAGAGGGCTAAGCGCATCTCCCTGGAAGATCCCTCTCTGAATTTTTATTGGGCTGGTTTTCGGCATCCTTTCTGTTGTTCAGCTAAAATTTTATTGGTATCGATGTGTTGGTAAATTAGTTCAGATATACAGGATGTAATAATTTTGTACAAGGTCTGCAAGCATGTTATAGGTCTATATTTTGCTGGATTAATGAGATCATTACGGTCTTTAGGTATCATAAAAGTTGTACCTAATGATATGTAGGATGGTATAGATTCAAGATACTGCATGAATAAATTTATGTGATTATATAGAAAACTATGGACTGATGTAAATTTTTTGTACCAATAACTATGAATATGGTCTGACCCGGGTGTTTTCCAGTTATGTAACCTAGAAAGTACTCTTTAATTATTCTTTATTGCTCACATAAAACATATACAGAAAAAAACAGAATGGGACAGTTAATTACAAAGGCGAGCTTAACCCAGCGTTTGGGTTTTCTTACAGCAAACCACAAGGTGAAAAATATAATAATTGCTTAGAATTATCATAAGTGCACAACAAAACTCAAAATCTTATATTGTTGTTTAAATAAACTAAACAAATATGTGATACACAAACATAATATATACCTATAATATAAATAAAGAAATTCTATAAAAACATATTATTATGGGTCATGTTGACAGGAAATGCTCCCTTATTCCTCTCCTGAACACCCTAACGAAGGGCTATCGCGAGTGTGTGGAAGAGAGTTCCAAAAGCGTACAGCACGAACAGTAAAGGATCCACCGTAACGACTAGAACTGGGAAGGAAACCGAAGGAGAAGAGAGGACGATGAGCGGCAAGGCTTTCCTCTTGGAACAAGATACTCAAAGCGTTCCCGGAGATACAAGGGGGAGTTGGGATTGTGAAGAACTGAAAAGAGTAAGGAAAGAATGTGGGTATCCCGATGTTGCCGAATAGGCAGCCTTCTCAACCGCTTCCGAAATTCCGACACATGATCGTACTTCTGAAGGCCAAAGATGAAGCGTATGCACAAATTCTGCAGACGTTCGAGTTTATCAAGGAGTTCCTCAGTCGCATCAAGGAAGCAGACATCAGCATAGTCTAGAAGAGGTAGAAGAAGAGACTGAGTGAGAGTAACTTTAGTAGAAAAAGGCAGGAACTTCTGGAGCCGTTTCAGAGAACGAAAACGATCAAAACACCCTCCTGCTTACTTCTGCAATGTGAACATTCCAAGATAGGCTGCAGTCCAGAAAAACACATAAGCTTTTGACTTTTTTGGAATAGGCTATAGCGACGGCGTCGCCGTCGTACAAAACTGGCGGAAGAGACTGGCTACTCAACAAATTTACGAAGTATCTGCCACCAATAATGAGAGCTTGTGATTTTGCTGGATTTACTAAAAGTCCAAAACTTTTAGCCCACTGACTAATATTATTAAGATCATTATTGATGGCATCTATAGCTCCAGTAAGCTCTTCAGGTTTAAAGTGGCGATAAAGCTGCAAGTCGTCTGCATAGAGATGGTAGTGTGAAGATAAGACCGTAGTGATAGCGTTAATGAATATAGAGAAAAGAAGAGGAGAAAGGACACCAAACTGAGAAACACCCGCAGCGAGGTCGCACCAGTCAGAGGAAGCCTCCTCCGAGCGAACCGACTGCGAGCGACCCCGAAGTTAAGAATTAAACCACCCAATCACAGGAGCACTATATATTAAGAGAGGATAGGATACCCAAGAGGATGTCAAAATCAACTGAATTAAAAGCACTGCTAAAGTCCAGTAGAATCAACACTGTAAGAAGCCTGTTTTCCAAGCAGAAGCAAGAAGCCTGTTGGCCAGTTGGTTGTCGTCAGTTATTTTAACGAGTGCCGATACAGTGCTATGGCCAGGGCGGAAACCAGATTGATAAGAACTTAGCAGGCTATTAGAGGAAAGGAAGTGAGACAGTTGATTATTAACAACACTCTCAAGGTCTTTGGATAGGATTGGAAGTATGGAAATGGGTCGGTACTGGCAGACTGACGAGGGTGTAGGGACTTTGGGTAGAGGCAGCACATGTGCTTTTTTCCACGCAGTGGGAAAGCAGCCAGTAAAAAGGGAGTAATTGATAGTGTGGAGAATGATAGGAGCGAGTTCATTCAGGATAGGAAGAAGCATCTGGAGTTGGAAGACCATCATCGCCCACCGCTTTCGTGGATATGGATGTGATGGCTTGCTTAATATCCCCCTCTGTAACTGGTTGAAAAGAGAATGAAGTACAAAGTGGCCGTGGAAGTTTAGAGAGATTGTTAAGAGTGGAAGTTTTGACGTTGTTGTCCAGAACAATAGGTGGTTTGGAAAAATGTAAGTTAATTGTGTTAAGATCAATATCCGGCGTGCCGTCATCCACAGCTTTGCCGGCACCAAGAGATTTGAGAAATTGTCATACTTGTGCTATGTTGAAGTTCTGAACAGAATTGTGGATGTGGCGCCTTTTAGCATCCCTACACATACGACCGCAGCGATTGCGCAGTTTTTTGTATAAAGTCCAGTTCTCATCAGTAGGAGCCCGTTTGTATCGCCATTTAGCCTTATCTCTTTTCGACATTGCGCTTTTAATACTGTCACACAACCAGGGAGCCGGAAGCTGTTTTACTCTAACCTTTTTGAGTGGAGCGTGCACATCAAAGAGTTTCAGCATTATCGAGTTGAATATTGCCTTGGTGTCCACGTCGTTGTACTGTATGGAAAATTTCTGGGGATATACTATCAAATGTCATTGCCTGAATATTTGTGTCTCCATGATTTGTGTTGCCGTTTGTCAGTTCTGCTGTTTATATCCAGTCCTCTTGGGCGTTAGGTATGTTCGGTTGGCTGTTCTCAAATCCCTGCCCAGAAGTTTTGTAACGTCTCTGGGGACAGAGGTATTATGATCATCATTTGGGTTGCTATCCTGGACGTTAGATGTTGCCTTCGAATATTGCGGTAAAAAAGTTTTTCACTGTGGGTGAATTGCGTGTTTTGTAGTTTTCTAGAATCTACATATTTACCTATATGCAACAACCTTAGCACCGCTAACAAGAAAATACTTACAGATAATCGTTTAAAAAAAAACTACTTTAATTAATAGTAGTAGATTTGTATCGGTTACGTTCTGAAGTGTGCGACGGAATTGCATAATTTGATTCCGCCAAGCCCATTCCAACAACGGACCACAAGACGTACGGCGATGTGTGAACATCCCATCTACACGCAAGAAACATTTTGAGAACACATTCATTGTGCGTACAGCTAGGGAGTGGAATTCCCTGCCGGAGTCTGTGTTTCCTGATAGCTACAACCTGGGAGTCTTTAAGTGAAGAGTGAATAGGTTACTTCTAGGCAAGCGTGCTCCATCTTCGACCACATCATCGCTTACCATCAGGTGAGATAGTGGTCAAACGCGTGCATATATGTATACATATATATATAAATGTAGAATGCAGTTTAACCCGTCAAATCATTAGCAGACACAATTAAAAATCTATCCTACCGAGGGGCCTTTCGGATTAAAGTATCTAACTTTGAACGCATCCGTAATTACTTACGTTACTAGAGAAGTCCATACTTTTTCTTAAGCCTATGTAGATTTTATTTCTTAATCGAAATTAAATTCCAGGCAATGTGAACCGTATAACCTCACGTTGATTATTAAAATACGGTTAACCACTAATAGAATCTGATGTTACTTCGTGGTAAATAGTTAAATAAAGCCATGAATAAAAAAAAAACTAATAATTTAACATCTAAAATCGATACTGCCATAAATCGATTGATTACGTCCCTCCCTATTTTTGACAAGTAAACAGAAATTAAAAAGTTTTCTGTGCAAACCCTTGTAGTTTGAGACTAGTAGGTAGTTTCGGCGACGACTTAGCACTGATGCCAACTTAGCGCTTTCGGCGCTAAATCTAACTCTTTTTTGGCTGTGTCAACTCCCAACGAAATTATATAGCGCTTAGCACCCAATCTAGCGCTTTTTATATAATATTCCTCTTCTTTGAAATATCTACAATGGAACTTAATTGTTGTTAAAATAAATAGACTCGACCTAAAGAACAAGCGTCCAGAGCCTCATAAGTTTAAAAAAAAACTAACCCAATACTTTCACAGCATCGACAATACTATAACCGTCCTTGTTACGTCTATGTTAGAGATTTATATCAGGGGAAGACCCTAAATATGTATTACACTAAGCACACATAATACTCGTATTGTGTTGTATGAAGTATTGTTTATTGAATAGTTAGTAACGTGCGTGATATAAGTGATTATTATAGTGAATTCCATAAAACAATGGCTCTTCCTTTGAGTAAGAAACAAAATTATTTGCAAAGCTACAGAAAGGAATGGGAAAATGACCCCAAATATAGATCATGACTTAAACCTGTACTGCATAATCATACCAAAGCAATGTGTAGCTATTGCAAAATAGAATTCAGTGCAAAGTTAAGTGATATCAAACGACACTCTGAGTCTAAGAAACATGTTGAGAAATCAAAACCATTTCACGGTGCCCAACAGAAAATTAAAAAAAATTTGTAGATTATTTTTTGCGATTTCATGTAATTTTTAATAAAAGCTAAAATCACCTAACTATTGTTATTTTTTTTTAAATTTAGCGCTTTTTTTCGAAAAATATCCAAATCTAGCGCTTTTTTTAAGTCAATTTAGCGCGTTTTTTCTAAAGACTGTTGGCAACACTGCGACTTAGTGTTCTGTGCAATTTTCCTGTTTTTATTTGATATTTTGCGCGACTTAGTTTGCTGCTTGCAAAGAAAATTCAAGGTACTTATGTTTAAATAAATAAATAGTCATGCACCGTATGTGGTAGACCACAATTAGTTCCGATATTAGCCACACGCAGACTTATCGGGCCTCTGCCTACCTAACCCATCCATCTTTTCTTTGGCCTTCCTCTCCCTCTCCATCCATCTCTAAATAGTCGTTGAAGGAATAGTATGCCTTCGAACAGAGACTAGATTGAACTTTAGTTTTAAATGCATTAAAAGGCAGGTCAATAAAAGAACATCAATTGTAACATTGTCTTGCGTTCAACACAGCGACCAACTATTGTTCTCATCTCTAAATAGTCGTTGATGGAATAGTATGCCTTCGAACAGAGACTAGATTGAACTTTAGTTTTAAATGCATTAAAAGGCAGGTCAATAAAAGAACATTAAGTGTAACACTGTCTTGCGTTCAACACAGCGACCAACTATTGTTATCATCTCTACGAGTAAATAGACGTTGATGGAAGTATGCCTTCGAACAGAGACTAGATTGAACTTTAGTTTTAAATGCATTAAAAGGCAGGTCAATAAAAGAAAGGGGTAGCTTATTGTAAAAGCGGATACCGAGATTTAGTTTTTTTTATCATTTTTCGTTTTAAATTACCATTTAGGGTCGTAATGATTTAAAGTTGGTTAGCCACCATTCTGACTTAAGGCGCGGACTGACTACGATTTGAAATAGCTTCAAATAAGGTTGAGAATTGAACATAATAGTAAGTTGTGTTGACGATGCGAATTGGCATTTATTTTACGGGTTTTCTTTAGATTATCCAGAATATACACAATAAATTAAATAATTGTCCGGTTAAAGTTTTATTAAATTGCTAATTCTATTCAATTCTTAAAAAAAAATATGTTGTTATCGCTGAAAATACACAGATAATTGACGCCAAAGATTACTTTTGTGGAGCAATTTCCGATTTTTTTATTGGAAGCATCAAACTATTTTTTACTATTCTATTCGGTTAAAACTTTTCTTTAAATCCTTCACTGTCCATTGTATTTTTTGCAAAAGATATTTTCATTGCATTACGTCATACTCGACTATCAGAGAAACCATTATTTTTTTACTATTGAGGTAATACCGCGCCTTAATTTTTCAATACTTGTAATAAAGATTTGATTAATTTCGTATATAATCGCATATAATAGGTCTTGTTAATGTGAAAATAATTATCATAATCTATTTCTTAAAAACGAGTGACTAACCCATAATGAAACTCCTTAGAAAGGTAATTTTAACGAGCTTAACTCAATACACACGGTAAGAAATAAACTAATTAGGAATCAATAAACTAACGGCCCCCATTAGGTTAGTGAGGTCTAATGTTTTACGACATCTTCATGTGGGGTATTACTACATTAAAACGTAGAAAAAGAAATGAATATTTTCAAAAACCAAACTGCAAAAAACAACTAATAAGTTCCAAACAAGTCACTTTCAAGAAGTCTGATGCAGTTGCTTGCATGAAATTTTTAATTAAACTAAAATAAAGAAAATACGTATTCATAACTGTGCAAAAACGCCATGCGGAACATTTAGCTGATCTGTGTTAACAACGCGTGTCTTAATAGCATTTAGGGTTACAATGTTTCTTTATGCACGGATTCTCTTGTTCAATATCTAAACTAAAATTAGAGAATTGCTATCTTTTACTAAAAGGCAGTGCGAGAAAAGGACGGCTATAGCTATGCACTAAGTTAGAGATGTCAAACTAGTTTACGCCTTGCGCTTCGCCGTGTTTTTAAGGCTGGCGTCCTTTAGGGACGGATCGGGGCGGGTCGCATTGGAACGGGCCGCGGTTCTGTGATGCTCTTGCGTCCATCTGTACGGGGCGCGGCGGACCGCCTAAGCGGATTTGATCTTACAGACGTGTTTTCGTGCTTGGACTGACATCGCGCTACCATGGACAGCTCAGACGAAGAGATGTTATGGTTTCAAATCCTTCTTGAGGAAGAGCAAAAAAATAAAAAACGACGACGAGTACACAAGGTGTGGGTGCATGATATATGCCAGAAAAGAAATGTATTTGGTGAATACCATCATTTGTTTAACGATTTGAAAGAAAGATCCAGTCAAATTCTTCGAGTATTTTCGAATGTGTTAGATCATAGATCATACAGTTCTCTATACTTTTGCACTAAAGAAATAAGCAGTTCTCCGTTCATTTTCGTTTATTTTTATTAGCACGGCACGTGCGCTCACATCCGCCTGCCTGCGTCGACTAGACGGATCGGGGCGGGTCGCAGCGCACCGCCGACAGAAATACGCCTGCGAAGCGATCCGCCAATGCGTTGCCGCCCGCCGCGCTCCGATCCGTCGCTAATAAACGATATTTCATACAAAACATAGCCAGGCGTATTTTTGCGTTGCGATGCGGCCCGACCCGATCCGCCTAGTGGACGCTAGCCTTTAGACGACATGTTTTTACGTGTACCCTTAATTTGTATGGAAATATTAGTTCAAACTAAATTTGACAGCTCTAATTTACGTCCGTCTCTTTCTTGTTTTATTAGAGAGAAAAAGATAGCAATAGCTTAAATTAAGTTTAGTTTGTGCCTAACAGAATCAACACCAATTACCTATTTCAAATGAAAACCTATTTCACTTAATTACATAGAATAGATACCGGCCTATTAGCGAATCTCACTAACGAACGCGCCCTACCCTACCTGCACCCTACCTGCGAAGTCCGTATAAAGCGTGCGTCCACACCATAGTCGTACCAGAATACCGCTCACACACACACGGACGGCTCTGCGGTCTGCGCGCAACCGGCTCGCTCTGGAAACGTGTCAGACGGGAGCCATACACCCATACTGTAGGTTTGTTATGAAGTCGGCACCTCTGTCGCTGGTCGCCATCCGCCGGGCCTCCCCCAGGTAACTGGGGGTCTCACCTAGCGGTGGCAGACCGCCAGGGTGTCGCGAAGATACGCCAACAAACCTACAGTACACAACATTCACCTTCTCAAGTAGGCGTGGCGTGCGCGCCGCGCCCACAAACCACCATGCCCAATGGGCAACCAAATGACGGGTCCGTTGTAACGGACCACGGTAAGGCCCCCGCGGTCAGAGGACTTAGTCCTGATACCGCTCGCCACGCCCCTTGCGGGGCGTAGCGACCGTTCCGAACGAGTCGTACCAGTAAGAGAAGCCGCGCGCGCGACAGCACGTATCTCTCCAGCTATCTCCACTCACTATCTCCACTCTTTGTTTATACAAGCCAGTGCAGAAACATGTATTTTTGTACTCAATTACACCATCGGTCTTACGGGCAGCCCCGGGCGCTGGTGGACTCTACCAGTTCTGCAGCACGTGAACGCAAGCTGCGTGTTCAATGCCGCCTTCCGTTCGCACCGCCGACGACGTCGACCACTGTTGAGCTATTAGAAGCGCTCCGACCACACATGCTGACTCCAAGCGAATTGTGGATACTAGGCTATCCGCACGGGATTGATGCGAACTCGTCGAGTGCCGTGTTTTACATTTATCCCCAGCCGCCGCGATCGAGACCTCTACCAACATTGAACGTGAACGCGAAGGAGTTTGTGCCGGGCGCACAAGGCGAAAGCGGGTCGTGGCGTTTGACTTCGCGCTCCGGTAGTGAAGCGGATAAAGTGTGTGTGCGTTGTCACCAAATGTGTCGATTGGGTGAACCGTGCGTATTTCATTGGGGTCGTATTAGTGCAAATCGCGGCTACAGCTGCTGCCAATCGTCCTGGGGCGCCGAAGGTTGCAGCAAAGCGGCCTCCCATGTTTGGAGCGGCACTCGTGCAGGCTTCAATGGGCCTGTTGAAGGTTATGTCCGTGCCCGTACGCCTCGTGGTGGTGTATACGCCATCGACACGGAGTTGTGTTTTACCACGGCAGGCCTATAATTGGCTAGTATTGTGGTCATCGCCGCTGATGGCCGACTCGTGTACGAAACACTCGTCAAGCCGGCTTCACCTGTGATTGATCACAATACCCGATTCTCGGGTATCAGACCGTGCGATTTGGCGCGCGCAACTAAATCGCTACGAGACGTACAGCAAGACATTCTCAAATTTGTGGGTACGGACACCGTGTTAATCGGCCATGCTCTGGAAAATGATCTGTGGGCACTGAAGCTGTTGCATGGGGCCGTGGTTGATACCTGCACGATGTACCCTCACAGGCGAGGCTTGCCCATGCGCCAGTCTCTGCGTGCGCTCTCTGAGGAGCACCTTGGGCGCATCGTGCAGCAAGACAGCGCGGGCCACTCGCCTCTAGAAGACGCCCGCGCTGCTTTGGATCTCGCACTTCTCAAAGTACGGGGTCTTCCTGTAATTTGAGAAGTTAATGCAGTGAAGAAGGAACAAAAACAGGACAAAAAGAAACGCCTCACGAGTTCTTTATTGGGAAGGGAAGAAGGGGGAAGGAAGTTGACGGTGAGGAGGATATAGAAATAAAATAATGTACAAAAAATTATTGTATCTATTTTTCAATTTAATTCATGTAAACCTTCTTAAAATTGTATTTTTCTTGTTATTGTCTAAGTATTCCTGACACTTGGCATTTAGTATTAGAAAATAACTAATAACCTCACATTTTTTATATTCTACTGGATTTGTGTCATAGCCATTGTATATGTTTAATTGCGTAATATGTAAAAAGAGGGCATAGTAGAGAATATTGAAAATCATTAAATGAAAGGTTTTCATAGATGAGCTTGTTTTACTCACTACTTGTGATTAATTAATTAATTACCAGCTTCTCGAAAACTAATCAGCCGGTTTGGATAGAAATGTAAACGAATTAAACTGAAAGTATGTGCGGTAGGTACATCATTAAAAGAATTATACGATTACGTCAAAAAACCGTTCAGTTATACACGTAAAACCATTAGCAAAAACAGTTTTTGTATTGGAAAACACCATTTCAATGAGATATCTTGGTAAACTAAAATTATTTTGAGTCTAAAATCCCCGACTATTCATTGTATTGTTGTTTATTACTGAAAAAATCTTTTAAAAAATGTTGGCCGCCTTATTCCCAGAAAACAACCTATGTGTGAACTGTTTACTTTTATTTGCTTACGAAACCAACCTTATGGCTACGAAAATAACGATCACTAAAATAAGTGATCTGGTATTGTATCATTCAAACCTTGCGCGAATAGAATAAATTATAAAAAATACCTAGAAACTGTGGGACTGTCCTATATGTATAAGAATGCAGTAAGCGATATTTTTAGAAAAATCATTTTCAAATTTCTTTTATCCCTTCAAATTGTAAAAACACCAAAAACTACATTAATTTTCACTCTAAACATAACTAAAAAATTCTATTTTTATAACTTGTTTGAAGTAATGTATAGGTTATTTCGATCACAGAAAAAAATCGAACATGCAACATAGCGTTGTGTTTTTCACCCAGGTCTGCTTATTAACCTTCGAAGGACGATCTCACTATCAGGCGGCTGTAACTCTCAGTGTACCTTGTAGATTTTGAAGATTTGGCATGAAAAGGAATAACCAGACTATTTTCTATACGTGCCAAAAAAAAATGCAAGATATGCTGCACCAGCGCCTGTGAAGACCACTCCTTCAAAATAGCTGTTAAAAAAAACTAAATTGCACTGCTCTAATGTTTTGCACATAAACTAAAAAGAGTTAAGTATTCTAGGAGCACAAGATGGTCATAAAAGACTTTGTAAATAACAAAGAAAACATTTCTCTGATCATATCCCGTCAACCCGTTGTTGATCTGATACGGTGTGTGGAAGAGTACATTCAGACGTGTGCATGGCGGAGTCTGTTCCTTGCTTTGGTCTTTGGATACTTTAATCCTGCTCATTCATCTTACGTCTGGCTATTTCGTTGCTAAAATTACCACCTCATACATCTGTATAAATAAAATTCAAAGTTCTGACTGACTGACATATCAACGCCTAGCCTAAGCCGCTTTTCCTAGAGACATGAAATTTGGAGGGCGTGTTCTTTATGAAGAGTAGGTATCCATTAAGAAAGGGATTTTTGAAATTCAACCCATATGGGGTAGAAAAAGGGGTTGAAAGTTTATAAAGGGGGTGTACTAATTACACGCGGGCGAAGCCGCTGGCAGAACTAGCTTCTGCCAGCGGCTGTTTGTATAACTCGACAGATAAACGGTTTATTTTTCCGCGAGTTTAGGGTTGATCTTATAGTAAAAGTTGTTACTAATGGTGATTATTGCCATTGTTTCTATTAATTGTTGTATTTTCGTCTCCACATTGTAGATAGATAAAGTCTCATTTACTTAAAAGATTATGCATTTTAAAAGGCTTAGATTCCCTACTGTAGACCTTTATCATATCAGTGATGTACTCTCTGTCAGAAAGCTGTACATAGTCCTAACAATATTAAAAAAAGCATAAGTCTTTGCCCTTTAATGTGGGTATTACCCCGAAAAGAAGGAAGTTTAGCATATCGGTTATACCTTCAATTAAGACCAAATTTGCATGTAATCAATATCGTAAACGATCAGCTCAATTGTATAATAGAATAAACAAAACGATAAATATACATTCGAAAAATAAATATGATTGTAAAGAAACACTAGTTAAGTGGATAAAACCACTTACGTATGAGGACACAGAAGCATTGTTATAACACGGAATTATTCATATACACACAGACACACACACCCACTTACTCTGACAGACACGCTCATACACACACACACACTAACACACACACACAAAACGCACACTCACAATTTAATTTTTTAATTTCTTTTTTTGTTAGCTTAGACTTATTATTCTAAACAAAATTTTTACATTTTAAAAATATTGTGTTAATTATCACGCTATACAAAATAGGGAGGGGCGGAGTCTTCTACTACAGGCATTATTTGTCCAAAAGAAGATTCCGAACACAACAATTTGTAAACCAATTATTTGACACAATATTTTTTTATTTTTTTTTATTTTAGAACTGCTCGTGTTTTTTGCGCCCAGTCTTTTTGTTTTTAAACTCTATTATTCAGGTCAGACGTCGTCATGTGACGTCATTTATAACCACTGTGCATCGAAATATTATATTAACAGTATAATATTAATTGAAGTAGTCTTGGAAAGTTATCTTGTGTTCGGTAACTAACATTATAACTAACTAACGATATAATATATATATAATTTAGGGTCTAAACAAGGAATAGGTGGACAAAATAGGACAAATGATATTAATAGTGTACCTAAATTACTAACTCGTCAATATCTAATTGGCAAAATACTAACATACCCACTTCTGTGTTTTAACAATGTAATTTTTTATAAATGGAGATCCAAGGTCCGACAGACAATACTTGTTAAATTTTGTCAGTGAAATAATAGAAGGATGGATTACCCCTGTAACACAGGTTCTCCTAGCATGGGGGTCATTGATCATGTATTCTGTACCCTCGTCTACTGTACTCTAAATTAAGTGTCACCTGTAATTGTGTACTTTTGCATATAAATTTATTATTATAATTGTGTCTGCTAATGAGAGGTTTTCGTATATAATCGCATATAATAATAGGTCTTGTTAACGTGAAAATAATTATCATAATCTATTTCTTAAAAACGAGTGACTAACCCTTAATGTAACTGCTTAGAAAGATAATTTTTACGAGCGTTACTTAATATAGTCAGTAATAAACTAATTAGGAATCAATAAACTAACGGCCCTCATTAGGTTAGCGAGGTCTAATTTTTTCGTCATCTTCATGTGAAGTATTGCTACATTAAAACGTAGAAAAAGGAAGAAATATTTTCAAAAAACCAAACTGCAAAAAACAACGAATTATGTTCGCGCTGGTGGATTCTGCCAGTTCTGCAGCACGTTGGCACAAGCTGCGTGTTCAATGCCGCCCTCCGTTCGCACCGCCGACGTCTTCGACCACTGTTGAGCTAGTAGAAGCGCTCCGAGCGCACCTGCTGACTCCGAAGGAAATGTGGATGCTGGAGTATCCGAATGGGATTGATGCGATCTCGTTGAGTGCCGTGTTTTACATTTATCCCCAGCCGCCGCGATCGAGACCTCTACCAACATTGAACGTGAACGCGAAGGAGTTTGTGCCGGGCGCACAAGGCGAAAGCGGGACGTGGGATTTGACTCCGAGCTCCGGTAGTGAAGCGGATAGAGTGTGTGTGCGCTGTCACCAAATGTGTAGATTAGATGAACCGTGCGCATATCATTGGGGTCGTATTAGTGCAGATCGCGGCTACAGCTGCTGCCAGTCGCCCTGGGGTGCCGGAGGTTGCAGCACAGCGGCCTCCCATGTTTGGAGCGGCACTCGTGCAGGCATCAATGGGCCTGTTGAAGGTTTTGTCCGTGCCCGTACGCCATCGACACGGAGTTGTGTTTTACCACGGCAGGCCTAGAATTGGCCAGTATTGTGGTCATCGCCGCTGATGGCCGACTCGTGTACGAAACACTTGTCAAGCCGGCTTCACCTGTGATTGATCACAATACCCGATTCTCGGGTATCAGACCGTGCGATTTGGCGCGTGCAACTAAATCGCTACGAGACGTACAGCAAGACATTCTCGTATTTGCGGGTACGGACACCGTACTAATTGGCCATGCCCTAGAGATTGATCTGCGGGCGCTGAAGCTGCTGCATGGAGCCGTGGTAGATACCTGCGCGATGTACCCTCACAAGCGAGGCTTGCCCATGCGCCAGTCTCTGCGTGCGCTCTCTGAGGAGCACCTTGGGCGCATCGTGCAGCAAGACAGGGCGGCCACTCGCCTCTAAAAAACGCCCCGCGCGCTGCTTTGGATCTGGCACTTCTCAAAATACAGGCCCCTGCCTGTATTTTGAGACAATTTTTATATTATATTGGATTTGTGTCCTATCAATGGCTAAGACGTATATGTTAAATGGTATATGTTTTAAGTAAAAAGAGGGCATAGTAGAGTACTGAAAATCAATAAATGAAAGTTTTTCATAGATGAGCTTGTTTTACTCACTATTTGTGATTAATTAATTACCAGCATCTCCAAAACTAATCAGCCGGTTTACATAAAAATGTAAACGAATTAAGCTCGAAAGTATGTGCGGTACATCATTAAAAGAATTATCCGATTACATCAAGAAATTTCCCAGTTATACACGTAAAACCATTAGCGAAAACAGTTTTTGTATTGGAAAACACCATTTAAATGAGAAATGAGATATCTTGGTAAACTAAAATTATTTTGGGTCTAAAGTCCCCCACTATTTATTGTAGTGTTGTTTATTACTGAAATAATCCTTAAAAAAAAAAAATGTTGGCCGCCTTATTCCTAGAAAACGACCTATGTGTGAATCGTTCACTGTTATTTGCCTATGAAACGGCGGCGCAATATGGCTACGAAAATAACGATCACTAAAATAAGTGATCTGGCATTATACCATTCAAACCTGGCGCGAATTGAATAATTTATAAAAAATATGCCTAGGAACTGTGGGACTGTCCTATATAAGAATGCAGCGACATTTTTAGGAAAATCGTTTTCAAATTTCTTTACTTTTATAAAGGAAGATAGATTTCCTCAAAATGTAAAAACACCAAAAATAAAATTCACTCTAAATTCTATTTTTATAGCTTGTTTGTAATGTGGTTATTGCGATCTCAGAAAAAAATCGAACATGCATTTCAACATAGCGCTATGTTTTTCACCCGAGTCTGCTTATTAACCGTCGAAGGACGATCTCACTATCAGGCGGCTGTAACTCTCAGTGCAGCTCGTAAATTTTGAAGATTTAGCATTAAAAGGAATTACCAGACTCTTTACTATACGTGCCATAAAAATTGCAAGATATACTGCATCAGCGCCTGTGAAGACAACTCCTTAGGCCCTGAGACTCACCGGTGAGTTAGACAAAAAAAAAAATATTTAAGAGAAAAAAAAAAAAAGCTGTCAACCCGGGTTGTCGTCGGGGTTCAATTTGACAACCCGGATTTGGCCGCTGGGGCAGAAGGGTTAAAAAATAAACTAAATTTCACTGCTCTAATGTTTTGCATTTAAATTAAATAGAGTTAAGTATTCTAGGAGCACAAGATGGTCATAAAAGACTTTGTAAATAACAAAGAAAACATTTCTCTGATCATATCCCGTCAACCCGTCCCGTCCCGTTGTTCCGTTGGTGTGTGTGGAAGAGTACATTCAGACGTGTGCATGGCGGAGTCTGTTCTTGGTCTTTGGATACTTTAGTCCTGCTCATTCATCTTACGTCTGGCTGTTTCGTTGCTAAAATTACCACCTCATTCATATATGTAAATAAAATTCAAAGTCCTGACTGACTGACATATATCAACGCATAGCCTAAGCCGCTGGTTCTAGAGACATAAAATTTGGAGGGCGTATTCTTTGTGAACAGTATGTATCCACTAAGAAAGGCTTTTTTGAGATTCAACCCATAAATGGAAGAAAAAGGGGTTGAAAGTTTATAACGCGGGTGTACTAATTACACGCGGGCGAAGCCGCTGGCAGAAGCTAGTGTTTGTATAACTCGACAAATTATACTAAACGGTTGATTTTTTCCGCGAGTTTAGGGTTGATCTTATAGTAATAATAATAATAAATTATTTATTGCAGCAGTTTTCATTACATTTTACATGAAATTCCCTGGCTCCCGAGCTAGTTTCAAACTGTATTACAGAAGCCAGTGCATCCCCCATAAATTAGTACAATTTTAGAAAATTCAAAATAACGTAAGAGATAAAAAAATAAAATAAAAATAAAACAAAATTACCATTAAAACAAAACATTGTGGAAAATTAAAATTAGAATTTAGGTCGGAAAATAAAAAATAGTCAAAATCGTTAAACAACGTCAAAAATTAAAATCATGTAAAATAAACAGAATTAAACAAAAAATAATGTCGAATGTTACCATCATTACCAAATATTAAAAACAATGTCAGAAATTAAAATTAGAATCAGAATTACAACCAATATCAATGTCCAAAATTAAATTTAAAATGTCAAAAATTAGAATCATACTTAAAATTCAAATAAAAAAAAGTCAAAAAGAAATATGATAAAAATTTTAAAATAACCAAAATTAAATTAAAAACAAAATAATCTTAAATAAAATAAATCAAAAGCAGCATGCACGATAGTTTGTGGAGTGTGGTGTGTTAGTGTATCTGAGTGTGTGGTGTGTGTGATGTTGTGTTTTTTCGTGAGTATGGCACTTTACATGACAATCTTTAAAAGATTTTCCGTGGCTTCGCAGTCCAGACCTTTCAACCACTCAAAGAGAGCCCTTTTTAGCTCGTGGTTGCTTAGCTTCCTTGTCCTTGCCTTCTTGTTAAAAGCGTTGTAAAAACGCGGTGCCATGGCAGAGTAGTGTTTACGGGCAAATTGGGTCTTGACCCTGGGGATCGGACAAGAAATTACCCTTTTGGTCTCATCAGGTAGTAGTGTTGGTATGGTGTGTCTGTGGTATCTCCTAATAGTTTCCAGGACATATATTTTTCTTATTGATAGAACGTCGGCTTTTTCGTAGACTGAGGTGGTTGGATGTCTAATAGGTAGGTACATGAGTACCTTAAGTACCACTCGTTGCGCTCTTTCTGCAGCAATAAGGTAGGTTTTACAAGCACCACCCCACGCACATATGCAGTACCTAATCAAACACTCACACAGCGCTCTATATGTTTGGATTAGAATTTTATGGTTTGCCACAGCACGTAAGTTTTTAAAAATGTATATCATTTTTCTAATCCTCCCAACTAGCGCTGCTATGTGAATGTTCCAGGCAAGCTTCTCATCCAATATAACACCCAAGTATTTCAAATTCTCAACGCAAGAGAGTACCGGGCACTTACAATTTGAGCGGTCCAGGGTGCGGTTACATGGATATGTATGTATCCTAAGTTTGAGGTCACTTTCAGCTTTGGTTGTAGCCGACTTGGTGAAACACATGTATTTTGTTTTGTTTGGGTTTAGTGAGAGGAGACTGTTCTCAAGCCACTCAGTTATGGTAGCCAACCCCGTTTCTGCCAGTTGAAAAACTTGCTCCCATGTCTTCCCGCGAAAAAGCAGAACTGTGTCGTCCGCAAACATGATTATACGGGCATCTTGTCCCGGCAACGCACCACACAGGCCGTTTATGTAGATAAGAAAAAGCGTTGGGGCCAGTGTACTACCTTGCGGAACTCCGAAACTACATGCCGAGTCATCACTCTCGTGCCTCTCCACCCGCACTCGCTGAGACCTCCCCGATAAATAGTTCCTGAACCAATCAAGAACCAGTCCTCTGATTCCAGTGTTCTCAAGCCTGGCAAGCAATAAGGGCACGGACACGGTATCGAAGGCCTTCTGGAGATCGAGAAAGACTCCCATACATCTTTCATCTTTGTCTAATGATGATGTTATGGCCGTTGTAAGTGCTAGAACCGCATCTTCCGTTGACTTGCTTGCCCTGAAACCATATTGGCAACTGTTTAACAGACCATTAACCTCCAGGTAACCTATCAATCTCTTATTGACAATTTTCTCAAGAATCTTTGAGAGAGCTGACAAGAGAGATATCGGTCTGTAATTTGATGGTATCTCCTTTGGGCCGGACTTGTGGATTGTACAACAGCTTTCTTTAGCATTGCCGGAAAAACGCCCGTCTCAAGACTTAAATTTCACATATGTGCGATAGGAGCCGCTAGGTACATGAAAAATAGTAAAAGTTGTTACTAATGATGATTATTGCCATTGTTTCTATTAATTGTTGTACTGTCGTCTCCACATTGTAGATAGATAAAGTCTCATTTAATTACAGCACTGCTCGTGTTTTTTGCGCCCAGTCTTTTTGTTTTTAAACTCTATTATTCAGCCCCCTTAGCCAAACAACTTTTATAATAGCGCTAACGCTAACGCTTCGTGCAAAATGTATAGCAACGATATTACCTGTGGAGAGAACTGTCCCGTGACTCACGCCCAGTAATGTCGTTGCCATACATTTTGCACGAAGCGTTAGCGTTAACGTTAACAGAAAAGTATTTTGTCTAAAGGCTCAGGTCAGACGGCGTCATGTGACGTCATTTATAACCACTGCCATATAACATTCATAACGCAAAAAGTGCATCGAAATATTATTTTAATTGAAGTAGTCTTGGAAAATTATCTTGTGTTCGGTAACTAAAATTATAACTAACTGACTATAACATTTAGGGTCTAAACAAGGAATAGGTGAGGTCAAAATAGCACAAATGATAATAATAGTGTACCTAAATTACTAACTCGTCAATATCTAATTAGCAAAATACTAACATACCCACTGCTGTGTTTTAACAATATAATTTTTTTATATATGGAGATCCGAGGGCCGATAGACAATACTTGTTTCCTGATTAACAAAACATGTGGGATTGAGTAGTAATAGAATTTACTTTGAAGTGTAACTTTACCAGCGTCGTGGCCATGCCGCCGCCAACATTTGCTGAGCTCGCTCAAAAGGTGCGGGCTCAGCACATATGATTTCAGCCACACTGAAATCATAGGATAAATTGTCTTTTGTGTTGACGTTTGTTAATATAATAATAATAATAATTTTTATTTAGAACACAGCCATAAATTACAGAGTCTTAATAGCTAGAGCAAGGAACAGTTAATTTAACAGAAGTGCATTAGCCTACTGTCTCCCAAACTAGGCAAAAACCTGTATCTTGGGAGGCAGTAATATTGGAAATTACGTACATTTTTTGGTTCATAGCCCGTGTAAGACGGCGTGAACTTATAGAAAAAATAAGCAAAAATGTAATAATAAAAAGTAAAAAAAAAAAACAAAGTTACAGACATACCTACTAAAATAAAAAATGAGTTTAATACTACACTAATAGATAGGTGGCCATTCATCAACTTGCAAGGTATATGGGTGTGTGTCTCAGTGCGTGAGAGTGATGGTGTGTATATGTGTGTTGGTGTCAGTGCGTGAGAGTAATGTGTTTGTGTGTGTGTGGGTTCATGTGTAGGTACAGAATGTGGAATATTATATTAGAAGTAACTCTGTATCAGTATAGTTCAAAGTGAATAACCAAGCCTTCAACTTGCTTTTACATTGCTGTCTGTTTAATTTATGGATGCTAAGAATTTTATTTATTTTATTGTATAGTCTGGTACTGACAAAAGGATATTGTTTACGCGCAAAGGCAGTGCTGTGAGGTTCTGAGCGAAATACTAAGTCAGCCCGTCGTTTCGCGGTGGTAACAAGAGGACTACGATGTTTCCTTAGTATAGTATGAAGCACAAATAGTTTCCGGACAGTCAATACTTCACTATCAAAATACAGTTGAGTTGTTGGGTACCTATACGGTTTATGAAATGATGAGAAAATAATTTATGGTAATGTTATGATGGTTTAGTGTTGGCAATAAATATTTCTTTCTTATTTATTTCTAAAGAAATGGATGATTTCTAAATACGCGCATGGATAGAATTAGGAATGAGTATACAAAGAGGAAGTCTGAAAGTGGCACCGCTGACTGAAAAGTTGTGTGGAAATCGGTTGTCGTGGTATGGACATGTGATGCGGAGGAATGAAGAAAATGTCGTGAGGAAAGTCTTGTGTATGGATGTGGATGGCTATAAGAATAGGGGAAGGCCAAAGAAACGATGGTTGGACTGTGTGAAAGAGGATATGGGTAAAAAGGGGGTGACTACAGAGATGACGACTAATAGAGGAGTATGGAAGAAAAAGACATGTTGCGCCGACCCCAAATAAATTGCGATAAGGGCAGGAGAATGATGATGATTTATTTCTAACTAGCGACCCGCCCCAGCTTCGCTCGGGTACAAATTATACATATAAACCTTCCTCTTCAATCACTCTATCTATTAAAAAAAACCGCATCAAATTCCGTTGCGTGGTTTTAAAGATTTAAGCATACATAGGGATATAGGGACAGAGAAAGCGACTTTGTTTTATACTATGTAGTGAAGAAATTGAGCATCGGATAAATTTTAATGAGTCTTTTGTGTTGTTTTTTGTTTATGTTATGATTGTTTAGTGTTGGCAATAAATGTTTCTTCTTCTTTATTTCTAAAGCAATTGAGACCGTCGGAAGTAATTATTATTCTTTCCCTCAGGAACAGTAACTACACAGAATATTCTCTTAAAAATACCACAAGGCATCGTTTTGATTTATATAATACTAGCTACGGCCAGCGGCTTCGCCCGCGTGTTATTAGTACTTCCCCCCATTATAAATCATAACCTATGTGTTAATAGGTATGTGGTAATATTGATTAGGCATCAGAATGTATAATCAATATTACTGTAAAGTTTCATCAAAATCATGATCCTCACAAACTTTCACATTTATAATATTAGTAGGTAGGGTATCGGACAGTACCAAGGCAACTTTTAATTAGCAAGTATTCGGATTTCTGTGAGATTCAAAATAAGCGATGAAGTATAAATAGGATCATATTTTATCAATAACGTCGGTCATTATAGCTTAGTGGATGGATACAATTAAACTTGTCGAAAGTTCCAAATATTCCGTAAAAATACCATTTTCCCAAAGAATATTCTTTTCAAAATACTACATGGCATCGTTTTTAGGATTCCGTAGTCCTAACAAGGGCAAGGAACCCTTATACTTTCGGTCTGTCCGTCCGAGGCATAGCATAGAGACTCTTAGTACCTACTAGATAGCTCTAGTTTTGCATGGGTTTCTATATAAATCACGCCAAGAAAAAGAAACAATAAAATTTTGAATAAGATTTTATTATGGTTATGGTGCTTCCCCTACATGTAGAGGATTTTTTTTCTCGCTTATCCTATAGTGTGGGATATCGTTGGGTAGGTCTTCAAAAATCGTTGCAGGCTTGTCAAGATTACTTTTCAATTTAGAGATTCGTTTACGAAATATTAAACTTTAAGGTAATATTTTTTGGTCGAGTCGAGCGTGCCGTCGTCCCCGTCCCCTCCACTAAAAGCTAAACTGTTGGCTTGAAAAATCTGAAAAAATCGTGATGGTAGTTATATATATATTATTATCACGAAGTTTAAAGGAAAATTTGTTCTAACTCTGTTGATTAAGAGTTAGCCCTTTCGATAGTAAAACGTAGGTACCGTCGCGTACAGAACACAAATCCTTCGAAATAAAATACTTAGGCGAAGTTGTTACTCCTATAATACACGTGTAAAATTTTGAAAAAATAAAACCTATAATTATTCGTTTTTAATTTAAACGATAATGTACGTCAAACCGTGAACTCAATTAATATACAGTTCGTTCGTAGTAATAAACATAAAGCCCCCTTCTAAGTCCGCATGTTATAACGGGCGACTACGGGACCCTACAATGCCTGTGGCCCGACACGCACTTGACCGGTGTATGTTTCATGTATTCTGTAGATTTAATGCCATTTCTAAAGAATATTCCTTTAAAAATACCATGACGTCGTTTTTATTTCCGACTGCTCGACGCAAAGAGGGTATTGTGTTTATCAGCCTGTGTATTTTTGTTTCTTTGTGGCGCTGACGCTCTAGAGACAAACGCATGGGCCGATTTTGTTGATTCTTACGTCAGTCAATTTGTCAATAAAAATAAATTAAAGTCGTCGAACTACGAGTATGTTAAGTGAGGTATCATTGAATAGGATTTGATTGATTTGAAAATCATCTTTTGGTTTTTTATCCTTTTTTGTTCTGAATTACCATTTAGGGTCGTAATGATTTAAAGTTGATTAGCCACCATTCTGACTTAAATTTTCAATACTTGTAATAAAGGTTTTATTAATTTCGTATATAATCGCATATAATAATAGGTCTTGTTAACGTGAAAATAATTATCATAATCTATTTCTTAAAAACGAGTGATTAACCCATAATGAAACTGCTTAGAAAGGTAATTTTAACGAGCGTTACTCAATACACACAGTAAGAAATAAACTAATTAGGAATCAATAAACTAACGGCCCCCATTAGGTTAGTGAGGTCTAATGTTTTACGACATCTTCATGTGGGGTATTACTACATTAAAACGTAGAAAATTAAATGAATATTTTCAAAAACCAAACTGCAAAAAACAACTAACAAGTTCCAAACAAGTCACTTCCAAGAAGTCTGATGCAATTGCTTGCATGAAATTTTTAATTAAACTAAAATAAAGCAAAAATATGTGTTCAGAACTGTGCAAAAACGTCATGCGGAACATTAAGCTGATCTGTGTTAACAACGCGTGTCTCAATAGTATTAAGGGTTACAATGTTTCTTTGTGCATTTAAATGCGTACCATTTTTTTTTATACGAGTACAAAGTTCTATTTCACTTAATTACATAGAATAGATACCGGCCTATTAGCGAATCTCATTAACGAACGCGCCCTACCTGCGAAGTCCGTATAAAGCGTGCGTCCACACCATACTTGTACCAGTAGTAGAGAAGTAGCGCGCGCGACAGCACGTATCTCTCCAGCTCCGCACTCGCTATCTCCACTCTTTGTTTATACAAGCCAGTACAGAAACATGTATTTTTGTACTCAATTACACTATCGGTTTTACAAGCAGACCCTCGCGCTAGTGGACTCCACCAGTTCTGCAGCACGTAAACGCAAGCTGTGTGTTCAATGCCGCCCTCCGGTTCGCACCGCCGACGACGTCGACCACTATTGAGCTAGTAGAAGCGCTCCGACCCCACATGCTGACTCCAAGGGAAATGTGGATACTAGGGTATCCGCACGGGATTGATGCGATCTCGTCGAGTGCCGTGTTTTACATTTATCCCCAGCCGCCGCGACCGATACCTCTACCAACATTGAACGGACGGCTCTGCGGTCTGCGCGCAACCGGCTCGCTCTGGAAACGTGTCAGACGGGAGCTATACACCCATACTGTAGGTTTGTTATGAAGTCGGCACCTCTGTCGCTGGTCGCCATCCGCCGGGCCTCCCCCAGGTAACTGGGGGTCTCACCTAGCGGTGGCAGACCGCCGGGGTGTCGCGAAGATACGCCAACAAACCTACAGTACACAACATTCACCTTCTCAAGTCCACAAACCACCATGCCCAATGGGCAACCAAATGACGGGTCCGTTGTAACGGACCACGGTAAGGCTCCCGCGGTCAGAGGACTTAGTCCTGATACCGCTTGCCACGCCCCTTGCGGGGCGTAGCGATCGTTCCGAATGAGTCGTACCAGTAGTAGAGAAGCCGCGCGCGCGACAGCACGTATCTCTCCAGCTATCTCCACTCGCTATCTCCACTCTTTGTTTATACAAGCCAGTGCAGAAACATGTATTTTTGTACTCAATTACACCATCGGTCTTACGGGCAGCCCCTGGCGCTGGTGGACTCTACCAGTTCTGCAGCACGTAAACGGAAGCTGCGTGTTCAATGCCGCCCTCCATTCGCACCGCCGACGACGTCGACCACTGTTGAGCTATTAGAAGCGCTCCGACCACACATGCTGACTCCAAGCGAATTGTGGATACTAGGCTATCCGCACGGGATTGATGCGAACTCGTCGAGTGCCGTGTTTTACATTTATCCCCAGCCGCCGCGATCGAGACCTCTACCAACATTGAACGTGAACGCGAAGGAGTTTGTGCCGGGCGCACAAGGCGAAAGCGGGTCGTGGCGTTTGACTCCGAGCTCCGGTAGTGAAGCGGATAAAGTGTGTGTGCGCTGTCACCAAATGTCTCGTTTGGGTGAACCGTGCGTATATCATTGGGGTCGTATTAGTGCAAATCGCGGCTACAGCTGCTGCCAGTCGTCCTGGGGCGCCGGAGGTTGCTGCACAGCGGCTTCCCATGTTAGGAGCGGCACTCGTGCAGGCATCAATGGGCCTGTTGAAGGTTTTGTCCGTGCCCGTACGCCATCGACACGGAGTTGTGTTTTACCACGGCAGGCCTAGAATTGGCCAGTATTGTGGTCATCGCCGCTGATGGCCGACTCGTGTACGAAACACTTGTCAAGCCGGCTTCACCTGTGATTGATCACAATACCCGATTCTCTGGTATCAGACCGTGCGATTTGGCGCGCGCAACTAAATCGCTCATTCCGTTCAAAGCTCTTGTCTGGACGGACGCGTGGTCGATTTTATATTTCCAAATCAAATAATCGTTTTCGGAATCGGAACTCTGTTATTACGCTAGATACGGTTGTAAATAGACTGTCAATACATTGTGAATATATTCATTGTACAAGTGAGAAGTCTAATTGTTTGTCTCTGTCACATCATACATCGTAAACTCTCGTGTCAACTCGTGTGGTTGATGTGGACGTTCGTAATACGTGGGAACAGGACATCCATCTTTTCGTCCTTCTCGCCGCTTGGCGACACCGCAGACACGTATTCACTGATACCTCCAAGTCTTCTCAAGATCTAGCTACTTCTTGTCTGCAGCAGCATAATGAATGCCCAAAGATCTCCTCCCATGATAAGCACAGGATCGCAACCGGACCTTTCCAAACTGCGTGATGAATCCATTGGTATTGTGTTTAGAAAGAGAAAACAGCCCGAATGTAACTGTGATCACTCGGAAGTATTACTTGATTTTCAGAATAAAATTATGAATACGATTACATCCACCCTTGAAACTCAAAATCAAAACATAATGAGCACCTTGGAGGCATTGCGTCAGGATGTAAATGGGTTTGGGCGCGATTTGGAGACGGTAAATAGCAAAATTGATAAGTTGTCCAAAGAACAGACATGCATAAAGAAGAGTGTGAGCGATTTGAAGTCTGCAAATACTACTAACAATAGCAAAATACAGACTGTATCACAGGATCTTGTAACACTTCAGGCAACCGTTGCAAACTTGTCAGATCAGCTACGTGTCAAAGAACAGCAGGGAAGAATCAATAATCTTGAAATAGCTGGAATTCCCGTCACAAAAGGTGAAAATTTAATCAATCTCGTACATAACATATCCAAAAAGATTAATTTCCCAATTGCAACCTCGGACATCGATTATATCCACCGAGTTCGACGCTTTAACTCGAACAATCCTAGTGTGGATATCGGTGAGTCAGCTTACAATGTTACATCCATCCCGAATATCATCGTCAAGTTCACCCAAAGAAAACGCAAAAATGATATGTTGGCTGCTGTCCGCGCGCGGCGAGGTCTGACAACAGCTGATGCTGGATTGGACGGGCCGGCGAAATCCATTTTCATAAATGATCACTTAACTCCACAGAATAAATAATTATATAAGCAGGTCCGTCTTCTTGCAAAAGAAAATGACTATAAGTATGTATGGTTGTCAGAGTGTAAAATCTTACTACGTAAAAATGATAGGTACGTCCAAAATTATGTGTGTGTCTAGTGATACTGATTTAGCTAAAATAAAATGACTATCCACTCATGCTCATTATATCTGCATGCTTTGTTTATTACCAACTAGGATATTACTTGTAGTACTTTACTGCATAATACTTTGTTGCTGTGATATTAAGAAGGAATGTACATTCATTTATAAAACTCACTACCGTTCAACGTTAACACTTAAAACACTTAACTGTAATGTTAGTGGAACTTGTTTATTCATAGCGATCATAATTATCAATATTCGATAACAATAACTTGTCCATTTATTATCAAAACGTGAGGGGATTACGCACTAAATCACACATATTTCTTTCCGAAGTATTGCAGAACAATTTTGACGTCATATGTATCACAGAGACCTGGCTTAATGATAACTTTAACAGTAGCGAATATGTTGATAGCCGATACGAACTATACCGCTGTGATCGTAATTACCAAGCGACCGGCGGGGATGTCGGCGGAGGTGTTATGATTGCTGTGCGTCGCGAGCTCTGTCCACGGCAGCGCAGCGACATGCATACGTCCCCGCTGTCGGACGAGGTATGGGTCTCTCTGCCTCTGCGCACGAATTCGTCGGCGGGCCAAAACAATGGCGGTTCTAACTACTTACACTTGATAGGTACGTATATACCGCATGGTACTAGGCATGAATTATTGCTAGCATCGTTTTACGACAAAGTGAGTGAATTTATTTTACGTAACCATAATGATAAATTTCTTATATTTGGAGACTTTAATGTAACCCATGCAAATTGGTCTTACAATTATGACTCAAATTCTATGGATTTAGACACTAACAGCGACCAATTAGCTAGCCTCACCGCCGATTTCATGAATTTCTCATCCCTATTGCAATACAACAATCAATTTAACCATAATAATAGAATATTAGATTTAATTTTTAGTAATGAATTGTGCCTTATATCTTTGTGTAAACGTCCATTAGTACCACTAGATTTGCATCACAACCCATTAGAAATCGACTTAAAAGTATATTTCTGTCCCGCGCTCAAGCTCCCATCTACAACGAAAAGGCAATACTACAAAGCAAACTATGACTCAATCAAAACTGCCCTTGCGTCTGTGGATTGGGAGAATATTTTTTCTAGTATGACCCATGTAGATTCAATGATTGATTACTTCTATAGTGTACTCGAAAATATTATGGACGAATTTGTGCCAACCTGTAATTTAAGTTCTAGACAAAAATATCCACCTTGGTATACAAAACCACTTATTAAGTTATCCAACGAAAAATGCAAGTTTCATCACAAATGGAAAACATATGGTAACCTTCACGATTACCACACGTTTTCATTGTTGCGGAGTAGATTTAAAAAAATGTATAAAGAATGTTATCAAAATTTTATTAGGTATTCTGAAGTTAATATAAAAAAAGATTCTAATTCATTTTGGTCATTTGTCAAATCAAAAAATGCATCTAATACCATCCCAGAAAAGATGATGTACAGAGGTAAAATACTCTCTACTGGTGAGGAAATTTGTGATGCCTTTAATCACTATTTCAACTCAGTTTTTGTTTCAGCCACATCTGAAAACAACCCTTACAGCCACAATTCATCTTCAACTGTAGATATAGGCACAATCAACCTTAATTTTGAAGAAGTATTAAATGAATTAAAAAAGGTTAATATTAAAAAAGGTGCTGGTTCCGATGACCTTCATCCAATTCTTCTATCAAGATGCGCTGAGGTTCTTGCAAAACCAATAACCTTAATATTTCGCATGTCTATTGAAACGGGAGTGTTTCCTAGTAAATGGAAAAAATCAATTATAACCCCTATACCCAAAAACAATAAAAAAGATATAGTAACCGAATACAGACCAATCTCTAAATTATGTGGTCTGGGAAAAATATTAGAAAAAATAGTAACATCTCAAATTTCATTTGCTTTTCGTAATCACATTTCTCAGCACCAGCACGGTTTCTTTAAACATCGCAGCGTAGATAGTAACATGTTAAATTTTTCGGATTTTTTAGTGCACGCCATGAATAAGAATCTACAGGTGGATGTCGTGTACACCGACTTTTCAAAGGCGTTCGACAAAATTAACCATGATATGCTTATTGAAAAACTAGCGAGGGCCGGTGTGCACGGCAACCTACTGCGATGGATCCAATCTTATATAAAAAATCGAAGTCAGGCGGTCTGTGTCAAAGGTTACTCATCTCAATTCCTCCCTGTTCCCTCCGGAGTTCCCCAAGGTTCCCATATGGGACCATTGCTCTTCATCCTTTACATTAATGACATAGGATCTATATTTGACCACAGTAATCACTTACTTTACGCTGATGATACGAAAATATTCAGAGTGGTTAAATTTGTTGGAGATTGCTATAAATTACAAAGTGATTTATTAAATTTACATAATTACTGTACAAAAAATCAACTCTATCTCAACATAGATAAATGTTTTATAATGTCATATACGCGGAAAACTCACCCACTCAATTTCGACTACACCATAAATGGCTTAATTCTAAAAAGAGTTTCCACCATTAGAGACCTAGGTGTCGTTATGGACTCCCAATTAACATTTACCCATCACATAGACCGCATAGTCAGCTCCGCATTTCGCAGCCTAGGATTTATTTTGCGAATCAGTAAACCTTTTAAAAATGTTACGACTCTTAAAACTCTTTATTTTTCATTTGTCCGTTCTATTCTAGACTTTTGTAGCACTGTATGGAGCCCATGTTTTAACATACATATAAATAGAATAGAAAGGATACAAAAAAAGTTTTTAAAATCACTTAATTATCGCAATAATATTTACGACGTTGCATACGAAGATGCTTTGAGTAGACATAAACTGGTAAGTCTTCGTGACAGACGTAATATGTTCGATATTATTCAATTGTTCAAAATTTTAAACTCTTTGACCGATTCACCATCATTACTTGGTAAAATATCACTAAAAACACCCGCTCGCTTACCCGTACGCCCCTCACGTACAAAACCACTTTTTGTTCCTCCTCGACTAAATACAATATACACTCGTAACTCATTTGTATACCGTTCCACTAACAGCTATAATAGAGAGTTTACAGACATAGATCTTTTTAACATTTCTCTTAATAGCCTGAAACTAAAGCTAAAAAGTAGATACATGACTTAATACTTTTTTATCACTTTACTTACTTTTACAAACAGCTAATGACAATATGTTTCAATAATTTCATGTACTGATAAAAAGTTAATATGTACCTACTTCTAACGTCTTTCCTTATTAGGAGCTTATTGTACTTATTTTTACCATTATACCACATTGTCGGCACTATAGGTCTATTGTAAGGAACCAATTGTCTTAAGAATTATAATATTTGTATATGACTGTTTGATGCCAAAATAAAAAAAAATAAAAAAAAATAAATAAAATCGCTACGAGACGTACAGCAAGTCATTCTCAAATTTGTGGGTACGGACACCGTGTTAATCGGCCATGCCCTAGAAAACGATCTGCGGGCACTGAAGCTGTTGTATGGGGCCGTGGTTGATACCTGCACGATGTACCCTCACAAGCGAGGCTTGCCCATCCGCCAGTCTCTGCCTGCGCTCTCGGAGGAGCACCTTGAGCGCATCGTGCAGCAAGACAGCGCGGGCCACTCGCCTCTAGAAAACGCCCGCGCTGCTTTGAATCTGGCACTTCTCAAAATACAGAGTCTTCCTGTAATTTGAGAAGTTAATGCAGTGAAGAAGGAACAAAAACAGGACGAAAAAGAAACGCCTTTCGAGTTCTTTATTAACGGAAATTGACGGTGAGGAGGATAGAGAAATAAAATAATATACGAGAAATTATTGTATCTATTTTTCAATTTGATTCATGTAAACCTTCTTAAAATTGTATTTTTCTTGTTATTGTCTAAGTATTCCTGACACTTGGCTTTTCCTTGCTCCGACAGTTATAAAAAAGCGGAGAGTGTAATATGTGTGCGTTGTAATTGTAACAACATGTTTTGATTAACTCGCGGAGGTGATTACCTCAAGGATGAACTGTATGTGTAAAATTAGGGTTGTGTGCGTTCGGATTGCCGCTACACCAGCTGCCAGTCGCCCTGGGGTGCCAGAGGTTGCAGCACAGCGCGCTTCCATGTTTGGAGTAGCACTCGTCCAGGTATGAATTGGCCTCTCGTAGGGTATTTCGATCACGTACGCCTCGCGGTGGTGTGTACGCCATTGAAACAGAAATGTGCTACACGATGGCAGGCCTTGAATTAGCCAGTATTGTTGTCATCGTCGCTGATAGCCGACGTGAGTACAAATCACTTGATAAAACGATCTCACCTGTTCACAATACCCGTTTCTCGGGCATCAGACCATGCGACTTGGCGCGCGCGAATAGTTCACAATGAAAAATACAAAACGACATTCTCGGATTTGTGGGTTCGGACACCATACTAATTGGACATGCCCTGGAAAATGACCTACGTGCACTGAAGCTGCTCCATGGACCCTCGCGCCGGTTGTCTCTGAGAGTGCTGCAGCATGTTGGTGGAAGCCGCGAAATCAATGCCACCCCCCGTCATCGCTGCCGACGCCTTCAACCACTGAGGAACTGGTAGAAGCACTTCGACCGCATCTGATGACTCCGAAGGAAATATCGACGCTAGGGTATCCGCACGAGATAAATCGGAACTGGTCGAGAGCCTAATTCAATTACTAATTATTTTTGGTTATAATAATTAATTTAGTTTTATTATACTGCAAAGTATTTTAACTACCAATAACAATCATACGAGTATGCCGTCAGAGCCACTGCCGCTTAGTAAAAGTGTTAGTGGCATACAATTAGAAAGAAATAAAGAATCAAGATAGGAATTAAATACTGATGAATGAAATTAAATACAACGGTTGTGATTGGCCGATGCACAAGGTTAGGCCGAATGTTCCAAACATAGTGATGCACAAGTCAGTTTAACAACAATAAAATCGATATCTATAAAATCGATGTCAATAACACTACATCATGTTTTTAAACTCTAGTCATAGAGTATAGCTGAGTGGTGGGTGCAAATAAAATATTGACGTAACACTTTAGATTTTTTTTTACGTGACACATTTTTTCTAAAAATTAAACACATTCTACTGAAATATGGATATTATAAAACATACCAAAACAGGCAAAACCAGTGTCGGTGTTGCTGAACTAAATAGACGGTGTCGGTTCTTTACAGTTTTAAAGCAATCCGCTGTGAAATGTTTTGAACAAACAACCCTATATTTTTTTGGAAACCAGTTTTCATCGATAATTTCATCAACATGGAGTTTGTTTTGAAGTTGTTACAGATTTACAACATTAGTACAGATAGAAAGAGACAGACGTATTGACAATACTCAGTGAGTGAAAGGGACTTTTCAAGAAGACATCAACGCGGAATACATATTTACGTAACCAACCAGATTAGCTTGAGCCCTGCACTTACTCATAGTCATAATATTAACAAATAGGTAGGTAATAAATATATTTTACTTAGCGATGAAAAGTTTGCCATCTTATTTATAGCTAGATGTTCTAGAAGATTTAACAAACCTTTTAATTGAACAGGAACTCATTTTTCTTATGTACGCAGAAATGTTTTAGAAGTTATTAAAATGACCGCGTGTGCAGAGGTCTAACAACTGATGGACAAAACTAAAATAGCCATTCATATTGCCGTCTATAAGTGCAATTTCATATAAGTATAAGCCGTGAGCCTGAGTCGCCCGTATGAGCAGTCAAGAGGCTTTATAGTCATTGGGTAATCACCTCCACGAGTTAATCAAAACATTTTATACTCAATACTTTATTGCATTCCATATGTGTTAAATAGGTGGTATAACATAAAAAATATCAATATGGACCCTGTCGGGCACAGCAAAGTAGAAGAGAGGAGAGGGCTGAGTAGTTATTCAATTAAGCAATATAAATTATTAGTTGTGGTAAATTGGGTGTATAATATTATGTATATATTTATGTTTTGCGTATTATTAATAAATTATTCTTCTTATTCATAGATTATTTTTATTTTTTTTTTATGTATAAGTTTATATTGGGTTTTCTATTTTTAACCGACGAAAAAAAAGGAGGAGGTTCTCAATTCGACCGTATTACATGTTTTTTTTTTTTTTTTTTGTGTATGTTCAGCCCTCACTCCGTCAGTTCTGAACCGATTTTGATTATTCTTTTTTTGTTAGATAGGGTACACCTCAAGGGTGGTCCCATGTCAAGGAAATCAGGATCTGTCAATGGAATCCTGGCAAAATTGAGAGAAAACCTCGAAAATTGTGGGCACGTTTAGCGTTTCTGTATGTGTGTTCAGCCCTCACTCCGTCATTTATGAACCGATTTTGATTATTCTTTTTTTGTTAGATAGGGTATACCTCAGGGGTGGTCCCATATCAAGGAAATCAGGATCTGACAATGGAATCCCGATAAAATTGAGAGAAAACCTCGAAAATTGTGGGCACGTTTGGCGTTTCTGTATGTATGTTCGGCCCTCACTCCGTTATTTATGAACCGATTTTGATGATTCTTTTTTTCTTAGATAGGATATACCTCAAGGATTGTTCCATGTCAAGGATATCAGGATTTGCTGATAGGTTCCTGAAAAAATTGAGAGAGAATCTCGAAAATTGAGCACGAATATTGTTTCTGTTTACTTTTCATAACTGAATCAGGTATTTGTATTTAGGAACCATCACATCATGAAACTGAGCTGATGATGGAAACCATACCTTGCCTAAACAATAGAAGTAAGATATAAAAACTGGTTTTAGTGACAAATACCACTTATTATGCTTTGACGAAAAGACGTCTTTACAATATTGGAGGTAACCTCAACTGGTCAATATCCTGGGAACTTCATGGAAGGATTGTTATATCATCAGCTCAGTGGCAAGAGGAATGATGAAGAATTAGAAATTAGCCTCAGAGTGTTAAAAGATGATGCGAGCCACAAAAAATCATGAAATAAAAAACTTTTTAACAAAAAAATTAACCGACGAAAAAGAACTAAAAAGCAAAAAATAAATAAACCTTTTAAGTCTTGAGTAATGAGCTTATTTACCTACATAAAATATCAAATTTTATAAAAACTAATTTTGAGTCGGCGCCAATTAATAAAATGATTAATTACCTACTTACAGCCCTCTTCATTTGTAAGTAGGTACTTATAAAATTTAGATATTTAATAATCAGATTGTTGTTTGGCGCCGACTCAAAATTAGTTTTTATAAAATTTGATATTTTATGTAGGTAAATAAGCTCATTACTCAAGACTTAAAAGGTTTATTTATTTTTTGCTTTTTAGTTCTTTTTCGTCGGTTAATTTTTTTGTTAAAAAGTTTTTTATTCTACAAAGTGTTTGGTGTAAAAGAGAGAGAAAAAGAAATTATTTTGGAATCGATTTATCATCTAAGAACTCCTTTACTGTGTAGTAGGTAAGACTTTGATTCGAGAAATCGCTTCAATTTATTAATAAATATATTTATTTTGCTTATTTCTCTAATATTTTCTGGCAAATTATTATAAATTTTGATGGACATAACTAAAGGGCTGGTTGAGTGCATTTCCAGTCGGGATTGAGGTATATTTAATTTATTTTTGTTGTGTCGTAAAGTGTATCTATTTTGTGTTTCTTCGCAAGTGGTATACAAATCTGGGTGTTTTCTGACAAATTTACATAACTCAAAGATATATAAACAGGGAAGTGTGAGTATTTTGTGTTTTTGGAAGTATGGTTTACAGCTCTCTGTTTGTTCAATATTGGTTATTATTCGAATTAATTTCTTTTGTAAAATAAACATAGTTTCAGAATCAGTGCTGTTTCCCCATAGCATGACCCCATAGCTAAGCCATGCTTGGGCATATGCATAGTATGTGACTGTAGTGTATAAGCTCTGTTCTAAGTTAGCATATACCATGTATGTTACTCGTGCACTTAAATACCAACAATTATTAATAAAACAGTCAGTTGTCAACGAGCAGTCAGAGCGTTTTATTCTCCTCCATTACCCAACATTACATGGCGACCCTGCCATGTTTGGTGATGAAATATCTTTATTTGATGATAAAAACACGTGCATATTCTAAAGCTTTTAGAATTCCAAAACATTCTCCCGTAAAATCGGAAGTCTCCGGAGGCAGTTTTATTTTTTGCACGATGTTGTATTGAGTATGGTAGGTACCAATCCCAACACAACCCGTCGGAGAACGTTTGGCAGCATCCGTAAAAATATGGTGAAAGTCTGAATGTTCAATCAGAAATATATTAAAGCATGATTGGCAATCGGGATCTTGTACGTACGCGCAGCGGAATGTTGTTGAATTTAAAGATTTTAATTATGCAGATATTTAGTGTATGACGTCGTATAATTGTGTATGGTAAAAAAAAATTTGTGCACGCAACCATTGTGGAGAAATTCACCAAAAACTGATTCCGCTGGGCGAACGTTGTCCTGGCGGAACTTTTTTTAATCCATAGACTTTAGAAGAAAAGAGATGTGTCCAAAAATTAGTGTGTATTTGTGTGTAATTGTGTATGTATGAATAAAACTAGTGCATGCATAAACTTCGGAGAAATTCAAGTTTCCGCTACGCGAACGTTTGGCCATTAGCTAGTTTTCATATAAAGCGCTTACATAGAGAACTGTAGATTTTTACATACGTTGTTTTGAATTTGTTTATATTTGTTTAAAAAACAGATTTAGAAAAAATCGTAGGGCTTAAAAGATAAAAATATAAACGTAAAATACGCTTATTAGGTCTTAGTTCTTAAAGTATGCACTTTGGGGTCTAGATTTTCACGTTAATACAAACCTTGTAAGTGTCTGCAACATGTTGCCAAGTATCAATGATGTTCCGTTAGTAACTAAAGAGTAATAGGACAAATTTACCATGAACAGATCACTGTTTACAAAGCAGTCAAATATCACGACGTTCTGAAGGAATTGCATGGTAATATGTATGTCAATAATTAGTATATTCATTCAACTATTCTTATGCAAAATTTCATGTCATTAAATTCAGTAATTAAAGAAAAACAATTATAATACTGACGAAGCATCGAAAACCTACATAACCCGACCAAGTTCGGATGGCTACCAAAAAGCGGCCGTGCCATATATCTAAGAAACGTTCTTAACCTTCCAATATAGTATTTATTAATATGGTACAGTTGCGTACACAAGCGTTAGGAAAAAGTAAAACAATTGCATTTCTTGAATGAAAAATATTTTTTTAATAATAACCATAAGACATTATTATATCGACGCCTTGCGTCAAGTTAATGTGACCGAGTTGTACTAACACACACAAAATTTCAATTCAAAAACCGATTAGGTACACAAATTAAACTCTATATCAATAGACCTAAGGTCTAATTTACAACAAAATTGCAACTAAATGAGCAAGTTCCTGTTACTCGGTTTATCCTTACCCAGGAAGGTGGTGATCTTGTTCTGGAAGTTGTTCCAGGTTGCCGAGGAGTTGACAATCTGTGAGAGGCCCACATACGTATATCATTACATGTAGGTAATAAACATAAGGTGATTATTTAATAACAATATTTCTTTTCAACATTTCGTTATAATGTGGTCGGTCGTTTAGTAGTTTAGATCTATTCAGTAGTTTGTCTTTAACCAGGAAAAACATCTACTTTGTTACGATTATATTATAATATATGTCTTGTATAATTTATTATTATAAATTTAAGTAAATAGATATAGAATAAGATCAATCAGTAGATATTAACTTGGGTTTATGGTGTCTGTCCAATGTTAACATAACACAATTATTATAATTTATCTGCCTAATAAATTACCTACGTAAATGAATAAGTCTATAGCTATTAATTTATTATAAAATCTTACCTTATATCTGTTATCAGCTTCTCACTATCATTCACTCAATATTCCTACTACATAATTATGTTATGCTTCACTGTTACACTATAACATTAATAACACACTTTGTCAATATTATTATTACAGAGAATTGGCGATGCATAACAAAACAACAGCGCATACGCACATTGTCCTTGACTGCACATTTATTTGTTTGTGACTGGGGATGAAACAAAATCAGGTTCAAGTTCAACAGCAAACGAATACGCGCGAAAACATATTGCCCTCTCTTTTCTTCAAGGATGACAGTACCGTTTCAAGCGGGAAGCCACCTATCGCTCGTTGCGCGCAGCGCGTTGTCTATTTTTTCACACAAGAATATTTTTGATCAATTCATAACTACAATACTTAGACTATTTAACTAAAGGATTAAGCGTACCGAACTTCGAACAAAATAATTCTGCATATTTTGGTGGGGTGCGGGGGAACACGCTCACATACATAAGAAAAAAAAAACGATTCAAGAAGTAGTTTTTTTTAAGTTATTAGATTGTTTGATCCACTAAAGTTGCAAAGGGGAACGCTCGTGCATGCCTAGTCTATTGGTTAAATAGTGTAATAAGCTACAATATGATAAATATTTACCTAAACAGTAGTACATACTTACATGTGGTAAATATTTAATTTCCCTAAGGGGTCTATAGTTAGAATCCTGATCCGTGAAATCTTCAATAGAAATTAGCTGTATGAATTTTATTTATTTTGTTTGTTCTAGTATATTTAGATTATATCTCAAGTCTCAAGCGCATACTTAAATAAAGTACCTACGTAAATAGTACTTAGTTTCTGTCATAGTCAAATACATTTAAAAAAGTAGGTGTACAAAAATAAATGACCTATAAATTATATCGAAACAACAATTGTGTTATCACCTATACCAATTAAATACCGGTATTATACTGTAAATTTTGGGATGTTACCTAAATATATTGCACGGCCGCTTTTTTGTAGCCATCCGAACTTGGTCGGGTTATGTAGGTTTTCGATGCTTCGTCAGTATTATAATTGTTTTTCTTTAATTACTGAATTTAATGACATGAAATTTTGCATAAGAATAGTTGAATGAATACACTAATTATTGACATACATATTACCATGCAATTCCTTCAGAACGTCGTGATATTTGACTGCTTTGTAAACAGTGATCTGTTCATGGTAAATTTGTCCTATAACTCTTTAGTTACTAACGGAACATCATTGATACTTGGCAACATGTTGCAGACACTTACAAGGTTTGTATTAACGTGAAAATCTAGACCCCAAAGTGCATACTTTAAGAACTAAGACCTAATAAGCGTATTTTACGTTTATATTTTTATCTTTTAAGCCCTACGATTTTTTCTAAATCTGTTTTTTAAACAAATATAAACAAATTCAAAACAACGTATGTAAAAATCTACAGTTCTCTATGTAAGCGCTTTATATGAAACCTAGCTAATGGCCAAACGTTCGCGTAGCGGAAACTTGAATTTCTCCGAAGTTTATGCATGCACTAGTTTTATTCATACATACACAATTACACACAAATACACACTAATTTTTGGACACATCTCTTTTCTTCTAAAGTCTATGGATTAAAAAAAGTTCCGCCAGGACAACGTTCGCCCAGCGGAATCAGTTTTTGGTGAATTTCTCCACAATGGTTGCGTGCACAAATTTTTTTTTACCATACACAATTATACGACGTCATACACTAAATATCTGCATAATTAAAATCTTTAAATTCAACAACATTCCGCTGCGCGTACGTACACTTTATTTGTGTGCGTACGTGCAGCGGAATGTTGTTGAATTTAAAGATTTTAATTATGCAGATATTTAGTGTATGACGTCGTATAATTGTGTATGGTAAAAAAAAATTTGTGCACGCAACCATTGTGGAGAAATTCACCAAAAACTGATTCCGCTGGGCGAACGTTGTCCTGGCGGAACTTTTTTTAATCCATAGACTTTAGAAGAAAAGAGATGTGTCCAAAAATTAGTGTGTATTTGTGTGTAATTGTGTATGTATGAATAAAACTAGTGCATGCATAAACTTCGGAGAAATTCAAGTTTCCGCTACGCGAACGTTTGGCCATTAGCTAGTTTTCATATAAAGCGCTTACATAGAGAACTGTAGATTTTTACATACGTTGTTTTGAATTTGTTTATATTTGTTTAAAAAACAGATTTAGAAAAAATCGTAGGGCTTAAAAGATAAAAATATAAACGTAAAATACGCTTATTAGGTCTTAGTTCTTAAAGTATGCACTTTGGGGTCTAGATTTTCACGTTAATACAAACCTTGTAAGTGTCTGTAACATGTTGCCAAGTATCAATGATGTTCCGTTAGTAACTAAAGAGTTATAGGACAAATTTACCATGAACAGATCACTGTTTACAACGCAGTCAAATATCACGACGTTCTGAAGGAATTGCATGGTAATATGTATGTCAATAATTAGTGTATTCATTCAACTATTCTTATGCAAAATTTCATGTCATTAAATTCAGTAATTAAAGAAAAACAATTATAATACTGACGAAGCATCGAAAATCTACATAACCCGACCAAGTTCGGATGGCTACCAAAAAGCGGCCGTGCAATATATTTAGGTAACATCCCAAAATTTACAGTATAATACCGGTATTTAATTGGTATAGGTGATAACACAATTGTTGTTTCGATATAATTTATAGGTCATTTATTTTTGTACACCTACTTTTTTAAATGTATTTAACTATGACAGAAAGTAGGTACTATTTACGTAGGTACTTTATTTAAGTATGCGCTTGAGACTTGAGATATAATCTAAATATATTATTTAAGACAAATAAAATTCATACAGCTAATTTCTATTGAAGATTTCACGGATCAGGATTCTAACTATAGACCCCTTAGGGAAATTAAATATTTACCACATGTAAGTATGTACTACTGTTTAGGTAAATATTTATCATATTGTAGCTTATTACACTATTTAACCAATAGACTGCCCATGCACGAGCGTTCCCCTTTGCAACTTTAGTGGATCAAACAATCTAATAACTTAAAAAAAACTACTTCTTGAATCGATTTTTTTTTCTTATGTATGTGAGCGTGTTCCCCCGCACCCCACCAAAATATGCAGAATTATTTTGTTCGAAGTTCAGTACGCTTAATGCTTTAGTTACTCGTAAATAGTCTAAGTATTGTAGTTATGAATTGATCAAAAATATTCTTGTGTGAAAAAATAGACAACGCGCTGCGCGCAACGAGCGATAGGCGGCTTCCCGCTTGAAACGGTACTGTCATCCTTGAAGAAAAGAGAGGGCAATATGTTTTCGCGCGTATTCGTTTGCTGTTGAACTTGAACCTGATTTTGTTTAATCCCCAGTCACAAACAAATAAATGTGCAGTCAAGGACAATGTGCGTATGCGCTGTTGTTTTGCTATGCATCTCCAATTCTCTGTAATAATAATATTGACAAAGTGTGTTATTAATGTTATAGTGTAACAGTGAAGCATAACATAATTATGTAGTAGGAATATTGAGTGAATGATAGTGAGAATCTGATAACAGATATAAGGTAAGATTTTATAATAAATTAATAGCTATAGACTTATTCATTTACGTAGGTAGTTTATTAGGCAGATAAATTATAATAATTGTGTTATGTTAACATTGGACAGACACCATAAACCCAAGTTAATATCTACTGATTGATCTAATTCTATATCTATTTACTTAAATTTATAATAATAAATTATACTAGACATATATTATAATATAATCGTAACAAAGTAGATGTTTTTCCTGGTTAAAGACAAACTACTGAATAGATCTAAACTACTAAACGACCGACCAGATTATAACGAAATGTTGAAAAGAAATATTGTTATTAAATAATCACCTTATGTTTATTACCTACATGTAATGATATACGTATGTGGGACTCTCACAGATCGTCAACTCCTCGGCAACCTGGAACAACTTCCAGAACAAGATCACCACCTTCCTGGGTAAGGATAAACCGAGTAACAGGAACTTGCTCATTTAGTTGCAATTTTGTTGTAAATTAGACCTTAGGTCTATTGATATAGAGTTTAATTTGTGTACCTAATCGGTTTTTGAATTGAAATTTTGTGTGTGTTAGTACAACTCGGTCACATTAACTTGACGCATGGCGTCGATATAATAATGTCTTATGGTTATTATTAAAAAAATATTTTTCATTCAAGAAATGCAATTGTTTTACTTTTTCCTAACGCTTGTGTACGCAACTGTACCATATTAATAAATACTATATTGGAAGGTTAAGAACGTTTCTTAGATATATGGCACGGCCGCTTTTTGGTAGCCATCCGAACTTGGTTGGGTTATGTAGGTTTTCGATGCTTCGTCAGTATTATAATTGTTTTTCTTTAATTACTGAATTTAATGACATGAAATTTTGCATAAGAATAGTTGAATGAATACACTAATTATTGACATACATATTACCATGCAATTCCTTCAGAACGTCGTGATATTTGACTGCGTTGTAAACAGTGATCTGTTCATGGTAAATTTGTCCTATAACTCTTTAGTTACTAACGGAACATCATTGATACTTGGCAACATGTTGCAGACACTTACAAGGTTTGTATAAACGTGAAAATCTAGACCCCAAAGTGCATACTTTAAGAACTAAGACCTAATAAGCGTATTTTACGTTTATATTTTTATCTTTTAAGCCCTACGATTTTTTCTAAATCTGTTTTTTAAACAAATATAAACAAATTCAATACAACGTATGTAAAAATCTGCAGTTCTCTATGTAAGCGCTTTATATGAAAACTAGCTAATGGCCAAACGTTCGCGTAGCGGAAACTTGAATTTCTCCGAAGTTTATGCATGCACTAGTTTTATTCATACATACACAATTACACACAAATACACACTAATTTTTGGACACATCTCTTTTCTTCTAAAGTCTATGGATTAAAAAAAGTTCCGCCAGGACAACGTTCGCCCAGCGGAATCAGTTTTTGGTGAATTTCTCCACAATGGTTGCGTGCACAATTTTTTTTTTACCATACACAATTATACGACGTCATACACTAAATATCTGCATAATTAAAATCTTTAAATTCAACAACATTCCGCTGCGCGTACGCACACATTTTATTTGGTTTAAGGAATGGCAACACCATTTGACGTTTCCATTCAGTAGGAGCAGTGTTGCCAGAATGTTACTTTTGTAAAATTTTACGTTACTTTTGACCCTCTCATGTTACTTTCCATGTTACACGATCAAAATGTTACTTTTACGTTACTTTTAGGTTAAGGTGAAATGTACTGGGTAGCCCGCGAAATTCAAATTTTCTCACTTTTTTTGCAATTTGCAGGTCAGTGTCAGGTTGTATGTCGGTTAAAATATGATTTGCAGACGTAACAAGTATGTATTTATAGAATTATAATCATTAGAATCATTTACCAACTCTCTCAATTGCAATCAATGTCAAACGTCATGATTTCATGAAATAGTCATTCCATATGAACTTAATATGTTGTATTGATGAAGTTAATGATTTCAGTTCGGTAAATACGTAGGTACTTGCTACGGCTGCGAATCCTATTTTGATCAACATACAAAAAAAAGGGGAAGCGTCAAATCATGACATTCGACAACAATTCAACAACTTATATATTTTGTTAAATAGATCTAGATAAAGTGCCATATTATAGTATCGTCTGTGTCGTTTTCCTTATAAAATAAGGTTGTAATGTTACTTTTCCCGTGGAAATGTTACATTTTAGCTGTCTCTTGTTACATTTGACAATCTGCCACTGGCAACACTGAGTAGGAATGTTTCCTGTATTCATAATAGTTTTAATAAGATCTAAATAATAATTTATTGAGGACGTTGTCATCTAAATTAGCAAAAAAGGAATACGGGATGCCATCGGGATTCAGTGAGAGAGAATGGAAGATCTAGCGTCGTATGTGTGTCTGAAGTGTCTTGGTTATTGGATATGGGAGACAGGATAATAGCCTCTGGAACCCAAGGAGGAGCCAATTTATCTAAAAAGTCACTGGCTAAAGAATCAGGAATAGGAGAAGGGTTGTTATAAATAGATCTAAATTTACGAATATTGCGCCAGACAATCGTAGCGTGAGTATTCGGTGAAATTGATGAGCAAAAGTTACGCCAAGATTCAAATTTTGGCTCAACTTTACAATAAGGACCTTTGAGTAGACTCTTCAATTTTTTTTTGTGCAAAGTACTTGTTATCTTGAGCAATATCCCGAAGTTTCAAGTTTAGGAAATAAATACTTTCGGAGATAAAAAATATCAAACTTTGTTAAAATAACCTCAAATTTCGCACTATTTTATCACTTTTGACGTAACTTTGACAGGTAGGGTTGCTAATCTAGGGAGTTTTAATAATGCGTTTTGATTTTGCAAATTATAAGTTGACGCGTAATTTGTTTATATTTGCTTTAGATTTAGTTATTTTATTTGAGTTAAATAATTTCTCAGTGAGTTCTGTTTTTTGGTGACCAACTACGAAAATTTTGATTTATTGACAATCTAAAGTTATTATTTTTTATTCTGATGGTATCTGCTACAGGTGAAACGAAACGCAAAATTTAGTTGGCGCCGTTATATGATTTGTTAGTGTCATGTTATTCAATGTCTGTACTCGCGTTTGAGAGCATTTGCCAGCGCGCTTGAGAAAAACATTGGATACCCTGCCATCTTGTCTTCATCCTCTGGATCAAGTCCGCTGCGAGCAACAAGTGAAGTGACGCGTGTTTTGGACTCTGTCGAGCCGCATGCTCCTTCCGCCGTATTTACCGAAGTGATGCGTGAGTCTTTGGACGCGTGTTTTGGACTCTGTTGAGCCGCATGCTCCTTCCGTATCTATCGCAACAAGTAGTGCAAGAGCGAGCGAAGCGACCTCGGGACTTAGGGCACCCCGACTCGGACAGGTTAGGTTAGAAGGGGATGGCGGGGTCAAGAGAGCGAGCGAAGCGAGCGAACAGACCCCGCCATCCCCTTCGTGGTTATTTTTTTATAAACCACTCAGTAGTAGGCAATGCAAATGTGGGTTTTTGGCAAGGCAAATAGGTACCTAGTCAATTTTTTATAAAGATCAGTCTTAGATTTTGTGTTAAGTACTCATAGAAAAAAATGTACAGTTGAGGTACTAATATTTTTGATTGTTACTTTGTTAATAATAATATTAAATGATGATGTTGACACCGAATTTGTTGATTTTATTTAATTACTGCTTAAATATTTTTCTGTACACTTTATGACTTAATAAATCGAAATCACAAGCATTCGAGCGTATGAGGCAGTGAAAATGTTTTTCGAAACAGCGTCTTTCGCGACTACTTCATTCGAGTCCATGAGCTTTCGTTTCGAACCTGTGAGGCAGTGGAAAAATAATTCGCAACAGCGTGAGTCGCAACAGCGGCGTTCGAAACAACATAGGGGACCCCTTTTGAACGGTGTTTTTAAAAAAAATCTGTTTCATAAACATTACACACAAATTCAAAGTAACGTCCGAAAAAAATTACAACTCTGCACTAAGCCGTTTTATATGATTTTCATCGATTAGACAAACGTCAGCGCAGCGGAAACTTGATTATCTTCGTAGTTTTATGACACACAAATTTCATTTAAACATACACATTTACGTCTCGTTACACACTAATTATTGACAGTATTTTTTTTCTTGTGCGTTCCTAAGAAAAAAAAAAAATTGCCGCTAGGATGACGTAGTTCCAGCGGAAACAGTTTTTGTTGAATAACTCCCCAATGGTTGGATGCACAAATTTGTACTTATCATACAGATTTACACGACGTCATACACTAAATATCTGCTAAATTGAAATTAAGAAATTCGAAATTTTTTGCCTGCGGCTACGCACGCGTTGCCGGGCTGAATACCTTCCGGCGGCGCTTAAAGAAACAGTCAAAGGTGTTGATTCTGTTATGCACAAACTAAACTTAATTTAGGCTATTGCTATCTTTTTCTCTCTAATAAAACAAGAAAGAGACGGACGTAAATTAGAGCTGTCAAATTTAGGTTGAACTAATATTTCCATACAAATTAAGGGTACACGTAAAAACATGTCTAAAAACACGGCGAAGCGCAAGGCGTAAACTAGTTTGACATCTCTAACTTAGTGCATAGCTATAGCCGTCCTTTTCTCGCACTGCCTTTTAGTAAAAGATAGCAATTCTCTAATTTTAGTTTAGATATTGAACAAGAGAATCCGTGCCAAAAAGTACTTAATTTAAAATTTTAGTCAGAAACATAATTTTATTGGTTGGGCTTCTCAAAATAATTGCACTTTTTAATATACCTTATACACTGTAGTACTATGTTACGTTCTTTTCTAATTTCTGTATGTAAAAGTTTTTGAAGTAGTGTTGATGGTATTTTCCGTTTTAATTTATAATTTTGTCATGTTCTATGTTAGTTTTCACAATTTTAACTTCTTCTGGCCCTTCATCATCATCTTCACTGTTTTCTATCAATTTAGGTTTATCCTCAAGTGGAGTCTCTGTCTTATTGCTGTCACTTTTTGGAAGTTCAACTGGTTGTTTATTTTGTGTAACTGGTAATTTATTGAGCATTTCATTTTCTTCATCTGATGTTCCATAATCACACAAGAGTGATGTAAAGGCTCCGCAGAGCACTGGCTTTTCAGCATCTATTGTTTCTTCAGGTCTTAATAGTGATTCTTCATCGTCATCATCAAATAAAGCATTAGTACATTCTAATGGTTCAGCGGTATCTTCTGCATTTTGATCCATCTCTATATTGACTATTCCAACAAATGGTTTCAACTTATTCTTTTCAGCAGTAGTTGGTGCTTTAGGTATAACTCTTGGTATTTTTTTTGCTGGTTGGTTATTTGTTGATATTGAGGAATTACTATTGTTAAACAGTCAAAAAGTACTTAATTTAAAATTTTAGTCAGAAACATAATTTTATTGGTTGGGCTTCTCAAAATAATTGCACTTTTTAATATACCTTATACACTGTAGTACAGACTGTTGTCAACATTACCTGACCCACCCTAAAATCAAACTACTTTGGGCCCTCTGCATGTAACATTAAGGTTTATTTAATTTATATGAGCTTATCAGACAACTGCTCGAGGATTTGATGAACAAATACAATAATAATATAGACACGCAAATTTGATCTTTAAAACGTTAGCATTAGGTCATATTTTATAACTATTTGTTATAATATGATAAGTGTAATAGCTTATTTTAATTAATGAGTTCAAGTAATTCTGGTCTCGTGGTCTGTGTGTAAGACTGAGAAAAACAAGGTTCGAGATCAAATCCTGCGACAAAGATATTGTTTTGCTTTCAATATAGAATTGAATTTATATTCCAGAACTATTTCTTGTATTATTGTAAAGAACTACAGACTATACATAAACTTTTTAAAATGGTAATATTTTCACATAACTTGTAATAAGTGGGTAGTTGAAAAATAAATATTCGTATTCATTATAAAGAACTGTGAACTTAAAGTTTTTTAAATTACCCACCCGTTTACAAGATAAGTTATTAGGCGAAAATCATATTGGTTGTTCTTTAATATTGCAAGCAATATTGTAGAAATGAAAACAAATTAAAAAAGAAACTGATGTATAGGTGGACTGTGTTTTCGAACCCACATGCTGTTCGTCGTCAATCCAGCATCAAACCGCTAAGCCACAAGAACTTGTTGGGACATCGCGAAATTAAAGATTGGGTTGTAATTATGTAGTGTGACTTAAAAGCTTTTCAACTTTAATGTTAACGAGATAATGATTAAAATAGCTTAACAAAAACATAATAATGCCGGTGGTTCCGACTATGTTGGGTGGGTTTACCTTAACGTTACGTGTTAAAGATCAAATTTGAGTGTCTGTGTTATTATTGTATTTTTGTTCATCGAGTCCTCGTGCACTTGTGTGATAAGCTCATATAAATTAAATAAACCTTAATGTTACAGGCAGAGGGTCCAAAGTCGTTTGATTTTAGGGTGGGTCAGGTAATGTTGACAACAGTCTGTACTATGTTACGTTCTTTTCTAATTTCTGTATGTAAAAGTTTTTGAAGTACCTAGTGTTGATGGTATTTTCCGTTTTAATTTATAATTTTGTCTTTCTGGCTTTCTTGGAGCCATTACAATTTTTGCAGGTTTTTCTTTACTTCTTTTAACTACCTCTTGGGCAGTGTCATGTTCTATGTTAGTTTTCACAATTTTAACTTCTTCTGGCCCTTCATCATCATCTTCACTGTTTTCTATCAATTTAGGTTTATCCTCAAGTGGAGTCTCTGTCTTATTGCTGTCACTTTTTGGAAGTTCAACTGGTTGTTTATTTTGTGTAACTGGTAATTTATTGAGCATTTCATTTTCTTCATCTGATGTTCCATAATCACACAAAAGTGATGTTAAGGCTCCGCAGAGCACTGGCTTTTCAGCATCTATTGTTTCTTCAGGTCTTACTAGTGATTCTTCATCGTCATCATCAAATAAAGCATTAGTACATTCTAATGGTTCAGCAGTATCTTCTGCATTTTGATCCATCTCTATATTGACTATTCCAGCAAATGGTTTCAACTTATTCTTTTCAGCAGTAGTTGGTGCTTTAGGTATAACTCTTGGTATTTTTTTTGCTGGTTGGCTATTTGTTGATATTGAGGAATTACTATTGTTATTCTGTCTGGTCGTCCTCTGATTATGATTCCTTTTATCAAAATTATGTTTTCTTTTCAAATTGGGTCCTGGTGCTGTGAATGAAATAAATAAAAGATAAAATTAATAACAGAATGCACAGATAAATTAATTAAAAAAAAAAAAATATGCCACCTTTTGATCCATGCTTATCATTCCTATTATCTCGCTTCAAGGCCATTTTTTCACCCCTTTCTATTTTTTCTTTACATTCAGCAGCTTTTTTCTCTATGTTAGATTTGGTAGGGTATTTCTTTTTCCTTTCATCTCGCCATCTCTGTATGTCTTCAGCATTGTTTAAGTTGGCAATTTTTTTATACAAGCCAGTTGAGTGTTGCATTTGTATGTGCTTTGTAATGACTTTTGGATGTGCAATAAACTGGCAGCCATCTATATTACATTTCTGAAACAATAACAATGTTAGAACATCTTTGATTATTCTATTTCTCTTATAAATCAAATGAGCTAGGTACATAAATTATGTACAATGTAAGTTATAGAGGTATCAGAATAGTTTGTTTTTTTTTTTATCATTGAGTGACCATTTAATGTACAAAATGCACTTGCTATTTAGACATGCTAGTTAATCTTAGTAGTACTTGTAAATGAATCAGATATTTTCGAAACCCCATAACCTCTCAACGCCGAAGACGCGTCACGTTTCAGCATCTGTCAGTCCCCGTTGACAGGCGGCCATCGTGTAACTACAGACTTTGTCAGGTTCCGGGTGTATGAACCTTGTTACAGGTCTAAATACCTTGGCTAATAGTGATAATAGCGGTTTAAAACGCGTGAATCGGGTTTTTGGCAAGGCAAACTAGCGGCACACATGAGAGCCGCTCGGGGTTTAAAGGTTAAGTCATTTTTATATATTTTTTCACAAATGGGATTTTTACGTTGTTGTAATCTTGTACGATAACTTCACATATCAGCAAAAACGTCAACAGTAACTGTCATATCAAAGGAACGGCATCAAGTCAAAATAATTTGATTCCACTACAATGAAGAACAAGATGGGACTGCACGTGAATGTACACATTATTTTATGCTTAGAAGTGCATCTAGGACTGTTTAGGCCCTAGATGTATCAGAAAAGACCTATAAACATAAAGAAGATCAAAGATCTAAAATAAAATAGTCTTACATTCCTCAAGAACGAAAAGTCAATGTATTTTAAGTTCAATGTTGAATTTGTTGTGTATTTTGGATTAAAATTTCAAATACAGAAATTAAATAAAACCAACATCTTTTTCATATTAATACTTAAACTTTACTGATGTTCTATAGTGAAGTTAGTTCAGAACAATTTTACATAAAAAAAAAAACAGTAATTTGCTTCTCCTTGAACATTGACTTTTCTTGACTTAGGTGTTTCTGTTTCTGAAACACCTGTGTCCGATTCCAATGTTGCATCCATGTTTACATTCCACTGACCACAAATATTGGAAACCGAAATTACATTCATGTCCCCAGCACAAATTTCGATACACATAATTACTCAAACAATGCTTCTTAATCAAAGTAATATTATGATATTATTTCAATAATCTACCTGGTGTTGTTGCTTATGTTTTTGGAGAATATCTGCTGTAGGGAATCCTCTATCACAGGTTTCACACCAGTGCTCTTCACTATTTTCAGTTCTCACACCAGGTGCTCCAAAATATGGATTATTCCAACGAGGAGGTGGACCCGTTTGGTCGCCATTGGTGGTTGTGAGGCATAGGGCTGCGCTGAAAGTTGTTCATCATACGTGGCCGTGGGAATCTATCCATTTTTTAATGGAGTGGATAAGTACGCAAGGTTTTAAAGAGATTTAGGAAAATTCTCAGCACTTTCGTTTTATGTAGGTATAGCTGTGATTGTTAATTGTTTTTTTTTAAGAATGATGATTATCATTCGGAAACAATATCTGATCTACAGTACCAGTGAGTTTTTAAACGGTTTTAACTCTTCTGTGTTAATTCTTGATAACCTCAAGAAATAACACAAATCTAACCTCAACCAATCTCAACAAAAATATGTCATTGTAACCAAATTGTAACTTTTTTTTTTTCTTTTCTTTTGGCTTCGCACGGTTTGTGCATTCAGCCAATGTCACGTCAGGTTGATTTTACAGAAATCAAAGATATGAAACAAATCAATCTCATTCATTTCTGAACAATACAATTTTGTTCAGGTAATTTCTGTGTGATATTCTTTCAGTAGAGTAGTAGTAGTTCTTCCCACAATATTTGCATCTCAAATTCATGTATACCTTTAGTACACTTTTATTTAATAAACAAAGCTTGGGGTTTTGAGTTTAATAAATTTCTTTTCCTTTTAAATCTATTAAAGATTTAAAAGGGAAAGAAATTATTACTGAAGATTTATTCGTTTGTTTTCTAACTTTTTCATTAAGTCTCTTTTTCTTCTTGGGTTGTTTTTGACATTTGTCCTTTAATTTCTTAATCATTTTAAATGTGTACCTGAAATCAAATAAAATAAAAGTAAGCTTTAATAGATATTGAAGACAAGCGAGAGATATTTCCCACACAGTCTTAATTCAGTCGATTACATATTATCATTGAGATCAAATTCGCAAATAATGATGGCAAGAATAACTGAAGCTAGTCATACCGATAAATCTGGCGCAGCAGAGGTGCTAGCGGCTAAACCTAGTGCAGTGGAGGTGCTAACAGCCAAATCTGGTGCAGCGGAGACGTTAGCGGCTAAACCTGGCCTCATTTAATTTGCAATTTGTAGGTTGAGAAGAGTTCTCGTTCGGTGTTGAGTGCACTTCTCACTCACTCGCTCAATAGCTCACTAGTTCAGTAGCTTTCGAGTGGATAATGAGCTAAATAATCGTACATAAGCTCACTTAATGTTCACCTCATCCAAGTTTTCACAGGGAGATTTTTACAGAATAACACTGCTAATATACTTAAAAGTCCATTGACACAAAAAGCAGACTACTGGTGACATTAAAAAACTCCTTTCAAAGGAGTATGTACGTATGTACTTAGTGCAACCAAATAAACAAATTTGTCTTATTTGGGTTTAAAGAACTTTATTTCTCATAAGAACTTAAAATAACAGTTCGCTTATAATGATATACAAAAATAATTTATAACTAGTTGGTACATTAGTTTCACCTCTAGAGTGTTAGAAACATGGTGTTAGCTTTTTATTACATTTCTAGTGTTGTGATGTATTGCTTTAATCTATGTTTTGAATATGTTTACATTGTCACTTGTTTTTATGTCTTCCGGTAAATTATTAAACAGCCGTGCTCCTTCAACCAAAATCGTTTTTTTGCCATAATTAGTGCGCGCTCGCGCTTGTTTCAACTGGATTTTGTTTTTATTCCTTACGTTATATGTTATATTTTTCTTTTGTAGTTGTATGTTTGATCGGACAGATTTGGTGATGATTTTTTTAATAAGGACGCAAGTGCAGTATGTGTAAAGCTGATTTATATTAAGTAATTTGATTTTTTTGTATAGTATTCTTGTCGGAGTTAAGTAGTGATAGTGAAATAGTGTTTTTAACCGACTTCGAAAAAGGAGGAGGTTATCAATTCGGATGTTTGTATTTTTTTTTTTTTTTTTTTTATGTATGTTCGGGCATAACTCCGTCATATATTGACGGATTTGCAAAATTCTTTTTTTGTTCGAAAGGGGTTTATACCAAAATGGTCCCATTTAAATTTAAAAAAGATCTGATGATGGGTTTCGGAGACAGACAACGGAACTCTTCAAAAATTGACAGCAAATCAACCGCGATTGCTGCTATCGTATGTCTATGAATTGTTAAAACAGTTTAATGGGGAAACAGAACTAAAAAGTGAAAAATAAAAAACTTTTTTACAAAAAAATAGAACCGACTTTCAAAAAAAGTGCAAAATAACTTTAATTTCGGAAGTCGGTGTCAAAAAACGAAGGCACAAAACAGGAACACCGACTTCCGAAATTAAAGTTATTTTGCACTTTTTTTGAAAGTCGGTTCTATTTTTTTGTAAAAAAGTTTTTTTTATGATTTTGTTTTGTGTTCTTTGTAGTGGATCTAGGTATGTTTTCGCGGCTGATCCCCATAATTCAACCAAATATTCAAGATGCGATTTAACCAGAGAGTTATATATTATTTTACGTACTTTTTTTGGAATACAGTTTGAAACTTTACGTAATGCTGCTAGTAATGACGTTAACTTTGTTTTGACATGGTTAATGAGAAGTTTCCAAGTGAGTTTGTCGTCTAAATATAATCCTAAATATTTTTCACAGCTGGATCGTTTGAGAACTTCTTTATCTACTGTGAGTGGTGTGAATGCCGGTAACTGTTTGTTTTTGGCACAAAAAATCATGAAAGAGGTTTTTGCGGCGTTAATAGTGAGTAAATTATATTTTGGCAATTAATCTTAGGACTACACTCAAACACACTCTTTGTGCCCGTTAGGCAAGTGTTGCACTTGAAGTCATCACCATCATTTATCACCCACTACGCAATCATTTTATAACAAACAATGTTACTTACCATTATGGTTCGTGAACGTAAAGCATCGTCACGCAGTGTTACTTTATTCAGTGTCCGGTTGAAACATGATTCTTTTCTTCCCTTCTTCTTCTTCTTAGCTCTGTGCACTATCTGATCCTTCTTGTTTCTGTGCTCACCAGAACATAATTTTGCAAATTCCTGAGCATCAAAAACATCTATATTATTTGGGTTGACTAGTTTTATACAATACTTCAGCAATGCCACTAAACTTGTCTCTGGAATGTCTTTGAACTGCTTGAGGGTTTGATACACAGCCCTAAAGTCATCTTTTTCTATAAGTGGAGGTATGACATTGCTACATATAGTTCTTTCTGTGAGACCTAATTTTACAAGATCTTTAGTTTCATCACTGACTGCGTACTGAGATCAGTTGGTGAATCCCAGTCTGCAATCTCCAAACACTCATTTTGAATGACTTCATGGGATCCTAAGAGGCTTGAGAGGTTTCTCTTTGTCTGTAGGACGTAAGGTAACATTCCAATGTGGTTAGAGGCTTCTAAAATGATGCGGCCATGGTAGTGTATAGCTTAGCACCTTCTGAGTACATCTTCATGGGGTATCTACATGAGCCAACTCCAAGGACTATGTTGTACGCTATAATGATGGCTCCATCTTGCTCCGTGTTACTTCCAAACACAATGAGATTCTCCTTGCCCATCCAGGCTAGGGACACACTGGACAGAGTTGATACCCAGGGTACACTGCCTATTGTTTTCCAGTCCTTAAAGTTGTATACTGTCATTTTTCCATCACTCCCTGTAAAAAAAGTAAAGAAACATTAGTCATTATGAAGGTGGTATTTATTTTCTCAATATGGATAGAATTGATTAATCATTACTTACATAAAATATATACAGCATTCTTCTCCTCAGTGCAAATAAACTTCCCAACCACATAAACATCATCAGGTCTTGTTATTTTGGTCCTCACCAGCTTGGACCTGTCCATGTCACCCAGCTCATCTCGTAATGGACAGTTCAGTATTTCATAGTTATCCTTATTGTTCTTTACAATATAACAAATAAAATCTGTCTTATTGACAGTATAGCATGCTGATTCTACGATTGTGTCGGTGTCTTTCAAGAGTGACTTGCTTTCGTAAGTCTTTCTGTTATCGAGTGCATATGGTAGAGATGCACAGTTGCCTTTGGAGAATACAATGACTGATGACTGCTTGTCGCTCCAAATATTACACGACGTCCTGCAGTTATTTTTTCTGGTTTGAAGTGATAATCACAAACCCGACACATAGCTGATAAAATTTTTATATTTGCATTAATTCAATGGCATAGGACATAGACTCTTCATCCATCTTGCCAGACAACAACTTGTTTATAACAGGTAATATCTCCCTGACAGTACGTAGCTGCTTTATAAGGTCTAATACAATGTTCAGTGTGTTTTGCAGAACTGAAGTAACTTTCTCATCCTTTGTCATCAGGTACTGTTGGTAGAATGCATCCATCAACAGCGTGTACCAATCAAACAGCTTGCTCTCGTAGTCAGTGTCCATACTTTTCTCTGAATTTACAAGAATGTGTGCCATGTATGTCATGAGAAATAGAGTATCATCCAAACTGAGCCCACTTCTCAAAGGTGGAATAATCAGTGCATCACTGAATGAGATTTGCAGAGTAAAATTTAGCAATTCAAACTTAGCTCTGTGCACTATCTGATCCTTCTTGTTTCTGTGCTCACCAGAACATAATTTTGCAAATTCCTGAGCATCAGTAACATCTATATTATTTGGGTTGACTAGTTTTATACAATACTTCAGCAATGCCACTAAACTTGTCTCTGGAATGTCTTTGAACTGCTTGAGGGTTTGATACACAGCCCTAAAGTCATCTTTTTCTATAAGTGGAGGTATGACATTGCTACATATAGTTCTTTCTGTGAGACCTAATTTAACAAGATCTTTAGTTTCATCACTGACTGCGTACTGAGGTTCAGTTGGTGAATCCCAGTCTGCAATCTCCAAACACTCATTTTGAATGACTTCATGGGATCCTAAGAGGCTTGAGAGGTTTCTCTTTGTCTGTAGGACGTAAGGTAACATTCCAATGTGGTTAGAGGCTTCTAAAATGATGCGGCCATGGTAGCAGTATAGCTTAGCACCTTCTGAGTACATCTTCATGGGGTATCTGCATGAGCCAACTCCAAGGACTATGTTGTACGCTATAATGATGGCTCCATCTTGCTCCGTGTTACTTCCAAACACAATGAGATTCTCCTTGCCCATCCAGGCTAGGGACACACACTGGACAGAGTTGATACCCAGGGTACACTGCCTATTGTTTTCCAGTCCTTAAAGTTGTATACTGTCATTTTTCTATCACTCCCTGTAAAAAAAGTAAAGAAACATTAGTCATTTTAAAGGTGGTATTTATTTTCTGAAAATGGATAGAATTGATTAATCATTACTTACATAAAATATATACAGCATTCTTCTCCTCAGTGCAAATAAACTTCCCAACCACATAAACATCATCAGGTCTTGTTATTTTGGTCCTCACCAGCTTGGACCTGTCCATGTCACCCAGTTCAGTATTTCATAGTTATCCTTATTGTTCTTTACAATATAACAAATAAAATCTGTCTTATTGACAGTATAGCATGCTGATTCTACGATTGTGTCGGTGTCTTTCAAGAGTGACTTGCTTTCGTAAGTCTTTCTGTTATCGAGTGCATATGGTAGAGATGCACAGTTGCCTTTGGAGAATACAATGACTGATGACTGCTTGTCGCTCCAAATATTACACGACGTCCTGCAGTTATTTTTTCTGGTTTGAAGTGATAATCACAAACCCAACACATAGCTGATAAAATTTTTATATTTGCATTAATTCAATGGCATAGGACATAGACTCTTCATCCATCTTGCCAGACAACAACTTGTTTATAACAGGTAATATCTCCCTGACAGTACGTAGCTGCTTTATAAGGTCTAATACAATGTTCAGTGTGTTTTGCAGAACTGAAGTAACTTTCTCATCCTTTGTCATCAGGTACTGTTGGTAGAATGCATCCATCAACAGCGTGTACCAATCAAACAGCTTGCTCTCGTAGTCAGTGTCCATACTTTTCTCTGAATTTACAAGAATGTGTGCCATGTATGTCATGAGAAATAGAGTATCATCCAAACTGAGCCCACTTCTCAAAGGTGGAATAATCAGTGCATCACTGAATGAGATTTGCAGAGTAAAATTTAGCAATTCAAACTTAGCTCTGTGCACTATCTGATCCTTCTTGTTTCTGTGCTCACCAGAACATAATTTTGCAAATTCCTGAGCATCAGTAACATCCATATTATTTGGGTTGACTAGTTTTATACAATACTTCAGCAATGCCACTAAACTTGTCTCTGGAATGTCTTTGAACTGCTTGAGGGTTTGATACACAGCCCTAAAGTCATCTTTTTCTATAAGTGGAGGTATGACATTGCTACATATAGTTCTTTCTGTGAGACCTTATTTTACAAGATCTTTAGTTTCATCACTGACTGCGTACTGAGGTTCAGTTGGTGAATCCCAGTCTGCAATCTCCAAACACTCATTTTGAATGACTTCATGGGATCCTAAGAGGCTTGAGAGGTTTCTCTTTGTCTGTAGGACGTAAGGTAACATTCCAATGTGGTTAGAGGCTTCTAAAATGATGCGGCCATGGTAGCAGTATAGCTTAGCACCTTCTGAGTACATCTTCATGGGGTATCTGCATGAGCCAACTCCAAGGACTATGTTGTACGCTATAATGATGGCTCCATCTTGCTCCGTGTTACTTCCAAACACTATGAGATTCTCCTTGCCCATCCAGGCTAGGGACACACACTGGACAGAGTTGATACCCAGGGTACACTGCCTATTGTTTTCCAGTCCTTAAAGTTGTATACTGTCATTTTTCCATTACTCCCTGTAAAAAAAGTAAAGAAACATTAGTCATTATTAAGGTGGTATTTATTTTCTCAATATGGATAGAATTGATTAATCATTACTTACATAAAATATATACAGCATTCTTCTCCTCAGTGCAAATAAACTTCCCAACCACATAAACATCATCAGGTCTTGTTATTTTGGTCCTCACCAGCTTGGACCTGTCCATGTCACCCAGCTCATCTCGTAATGGACAGTTCAGTATTTCATAGTTATCCTTATTGTTCTTTACAATATAACAAATAAAATCTGTCTTATTGACAGTATAGCATGCTGATTCTACGATTGTGTCGGTGTCTTTCAAGAGTGACTTGCTTTCGTAAGTCTTTCTGTTATCGAGTGCATATGGTAGAGATGCACAGTTGCCTTTGGAGAATACAATGACTGATGACTGCTTGTCGCTCCAAATATTACACGACGTCCTGCAGTTATTTTTTCTGGTTTGAAGTGATAATCACAAACCCGACACATAGCTGATAAAATTTTTATATTTGCATTAATTCAATGGCATAGGACATAGACTCTTCATCCATCTTGCCAGACAACAACTTGTTTATAACAGGTAATATCTCCCTGACAGTACGTAGCTGCTTTATAAGGTCTAATACAATGTTCAGTGTGTTTTGCAGAACTGAAGTAACTTTCTCATCCTTTGTCATCAGGTACTGTTGGTAGAATGCATCCATCAACAGCGTGTACCAATCAAACAGCTTGCTCTCGTAGTCAGTGTCCATACTTTTCTCTGAATTTACAAGAATGTGTGCCATGTATGTCATGAGAAATAGAGTATCATCCAAACTGAGCCCACTTCTCAAAGGTGGAATAATCAGTGCATCACTGAATGAGATTTGCAGAGTAAAATTTAGCAATTCAAACTTAGCTCTGTGCACTATCTGATCCTTCTTGTTTCTGTGCTCACCAGAACATAATTTTGCAAATTCCTGAGCATCAGTAACATCTATATTATTTGGGTTGACTAGTTTTATACAATACTTCAGCAATGCCACTAAACTTGTCTCTGGAATGTCTTTGAACTGCTTGAGGGTTTGATACACAGCCCTAAAGTCATCTTTTTCTATAAGTGGAGGTATGACATTGCTACATATAGTTCTTTCTGTGAGACCTAATTTAACAAGATCTTTAGTTTCATCACTGACTGCGTACTGAGGTTCAGTTGGTGAATCCCAGTCTGCAATCTCCAAACACTCATTTTGAATGACTTCATGGGATCCTAAGAGGCTTGAGAGGTTTCTCTTTGTCTGTAGGACGTAAGGTAACATTCCAATGTGGTTAGAGGCTTCTAAAATGATGCGGCCATGGTAGCAGTATAGCTTAGCACCTTCTGAGTACATCTTCATGGGGTATCTGCATGAGCCAACTCCAAGGACTATGTTGTACGCTATAATGATGGCTCCATCTTGCTCCGTGTTACTTCCAAACACAATGAGATTCTCCTTGCCCATCCAGGCTAGGGACACACTGGACAGAGTTGATACCCAGGGTACACTGCCTATTGTTTTCCAGTCCTTAAAGTTGTATACTGTCATTTTTCCATCACTCCCTGTAAAAAAAGTAAAGAAACATTAGTCATTATAAAGGTGGTATTTATTTTCTGAAAATGGATAGAATTGATTAATCATTACTTACATAAAATATATACAGCATTCTTCTCCTCAGTGCAAATTAACTTCCCAACCACATAAACATCATCAGGTCTTGTTATTTTGGACCTCACCAGCTTGGACCTGTCCATGTCACCCAGCTCATCTCGTAATGGACAGTTCAGTATTTCATAGTTATCCTTATTGTTCTTTACAATATAACAAATAAAATCTGTCTTATTGACAGTATAGCATGCTGATTCTACGATTGTGTCGGTGTCTTTCAAGAGTGACTTGCTTTCGTAAGTCTTTCTGTTGTCGAGTGCATATGGTAGAGATGCACAGTTGCCGTTGGAGAATACAATGACTGATGACTGCTTGTCTCTTGGTATGACTTTTAAGATATTCAGGGGAAACTGAAATAAAAATCTTAGTGAATGTCATTTATCAGATTGCATTATATTCTTGATCAAGTATTTTAATTTATTGTGCAAGTTAGAGCTAGTAATGCAAAGATACCTTAAATTTTTTGATTTTATCCAAATTGTCAGAGTCCTCTTTCCATGTTTTGATGGTATTTTTATTAAATATACCGACATAGCTTGCTTGCTCCTTATCATAGACCACAGTAGATGTTATGTGGTATTTTGATGTCCATCCACCGATTTGTTTCTGGTCTGAAAGCTGAAAAATTAAGTTACGATCATAATCATAACCTTTACGGATAGAAAATACTGCTTAAAACTTAATTATACGTTGTTACAGTGTAAATATAGCTTTGGAATGATCTTGTTATTGTTTAATTATTCGTAAAAAGTATATTACCTGGTATTTATTGACGACATTTCGTCCCAAACTAACAATAACGTGTTCCTCCTCTTTATCTTCTGCAACGCCGAGAAAACTGTTTTGATCTATTAATGGACACAGCACGTAATAATTATGTAATTTAGCCATTATTTTACACACTTAATAGCAAGGTTTAATTCATAAACACATAAAAACCGCGTGTACAACAAACACGATCAAAGAGTATAATAATAATAACACTGTTCGTCGTGTGGACTGTATAGTTGAAATTCGGCAAAAGTAGGAATATAAAATGACTTTATCTAGAGGTTTAAGGCTCAATTACACCTTCCGATTTCAAGGGACCCAATTTAGGAACTAACTAACTAGGAAGCAGGAAGCGAGCAATTACACTATCCTAAATTGAACTCCTAAGTCGGCAGTGTTGCCAACTCTTACAAATTCGAGTCCCTAAACAGAATATCAAAAGTCGCTCTAAAGTCTCTTAAAAACTGATTCTACCAGGAGCAGACTTAAAAATAAAACACAATTTAGGAAGTCAAATCGGGACGTCCCAATCTCACTAAATCGTACACTAACTGCTCTAACTGCTATTACACCTTCCTGTTTCCTAAATTGGGTCCCTTGAAATCGGAAGGTGTAATTGAGCCATTAAATCTGTCAGTAACAGGCACAGACATGTTGCTGTCGTGCACATTTGCGACCGAGCGGCGTGAGCAGGTTTTTACTTGTCGCCAGGCGCGCGGCTCCGTCGCTTTACAATAGCTACCTCAGTAACAGGCACAGACATGTTGCTGTCGTGCACAAACACGATGTTATGTTTTTGTCACAGATTAGATAGGCCGAGTGTGTGTAACAGGCACTATAAGGAGGTAGTTTGGAGTTAGGACGTGGTTTAGCAAAAAAGACTCAACACATAGTATGGTGAAAAATGAGTTGTTTATACCAGAGGTTCTAAGGTCCCTGAAGCAAAGACATAAGCCTAATACTAATATTATAAATGCAAAAGTGAGTTTGTTTGTCTGAAACACTTTCACGCTAGAAAGACTGAATGAGAAATTTGGCACATGGGTAGACCATGATCTCGATTAGAACAGAATACTTTTTATTCCGGTATTATGTTGCTAAAGTTTTATCACGATTGGTTGAGTCATTTTTACACCCGGCAATTGACTTTTATTTAAGTATATAAAGATAATAATTTTATAATTACCTTGGAAAAGTTTTATTTGTTCAAAAGATTGACCAACACACAAAATGCTTTGTTGAGAAAGTGAACTATCTCCTGCTGATGTTAGAGAAGCATAGTTGTGTTCCCTTTGCGGAGAATATTTTGACTGGAATACACTTAGAAAAAAAATTTTTCGTGTGTTCTTTACTAGAGCATTGTGTCAGTAATCCCCCCCTATCTTTTTAATTTGTTAAAATTATACAAAATAAATGGGTAAGTTTTCCTTTTGAACCTGCTGGGTACATTTGTCAGTAGCATTACATCATTGTTTCCTGATTATAACACATTTTTTTATTTACAATTTATCTCTTCGTTTACGTATACTAATGACCACGGGCTTGCTATGTAGCAAGTTAAATTAAAATACATTGTTATAATTATAAAACACGTGAGATTGTGTAGTTGACCTACCAACGTAAATGCTGACTTATCTATTTTGTGTTAAGTTTCTGTTGCAACTTTACAATAAGCATTTTTTAAACAGTTACATTTTTGCTTGTTACCACGCGTTTAGTATAAAGGCGTGTCCAGATGGGCTTAACTTTTTTTCGTTAATACTTATTTTATAATGCGGACACCTGTTGGACAGGGCCGACTTGTTATATATACTTATCATATTTCTAAGGGTAGTTCGCATCTTCAATATTCTGCCATAAAAAATATCATCCCATTGGAATCCACAATATCTCAGATCCGCACGCCATACAAAAATAAATATATACTTTTTTCCTTATTTTAAGATACCTCTATATTTTGCTTAATCTAATGGGGCGTTTCCCTTATTTGGTACCTACTATTTAAGTTCTTTTTGCACTTGCTTATTCATCAAAAAATCGTATTCTTTTGCTCACGCGACCACTGCGAGTGACAATTTGTTGTTTAGTTAGCGGGTTCTGTTGCGTTTTTCTTTGTTTTTTGGGGATCTGTTTTATTTTTATTTTTTGGTAAGTTGTGCTTCCGCAATACTTCAGCAATGCCACTAAACTTGTCTCTGGAATGTCTTTGAACTGCTTGAGGGTTTGATACACAGCCCTAAAGTCATCTTTTTCTATAAGTGGAGGTATGACATTGCTACATATAGTTCTTTCTGTGAGACCTAATTTTACAAGATCTTTAGTTTCATCACTGACTGCGTACTGAGATCAGTTGGTGAATCCCAGTCTGCAATCTCCAAACACTCATTTTGAATGACTTCATGGGATCCTAAGAGGCTTGAGAGGTTTCTCTTTGTCTGTAGGACGTAAGGTAACATTCCAATGTGGTTAGAGGCTTCTAAAATGATGCGGCCATGGTAGTGTATAGCTTAGCACCTTCTGAGTACATCTTCATGGGGTATCTGCATGAGCCAACTCCAAGGACTATGTTGTACGCTATAATGATGGCTCCATCTTGCTCCGTGTTACTTCCAAACACTATGAGATTCTCCTTGCCCATCCAGGCTAGGGACACACACTGGACAGAGTTGATACCCAGGGTACACTGCCTATTGTTTTCCAGTCCTTAAAGTTGTATACTGTCATTTTTCCATCACTCCCTGTAAAAAAAGTAAAGAAACATTAGTCATTATGAAGGTGGTATTTATTTTCTCAATATGGATAGAATTGATTAATCATTACTTACATAAAATATATACAGCATTCTTCTCCTCAGTGCAAATAAACTTCCCAACCACATAAACATCATCAGGTCTTGTTATTTTGGTCCTCACCAGCTTGGACCTGTCCATGTCACCCAGCTCATCTCGTAATGGACAGTTCAGTATTTCATAGTTATCCTTATTGTTCTTTACAATATAACAAATAAAATCTGTCTTATTGACAGTATAGCATGCTGATTCTACGATTGTGTCGGTGTCTTTCAAGAGTGACTTGCTTTCGTAAGTCTTTCTGTTATCGAGTGCATATGGTAGAGATGCACAGTTGCCTTTGGAGAATACAATGACTGATGACTGCTTGTCGCTCCAAATATTACACGACGTCCTGCAGTTATTTTTTCTGGTTTGAAGTGATAATCACAAACCCGACACATAGCTGATAAAATTTTTATATTTGCATTAATTCAATGGCATAGGACATAGACTCTTCATCCATCTTGCCAGACAACAACTTGTTTATAACAGGTAATATCTCCCTGACAGTACGTAGCTGCTTTATAAGGTCTAATACAATGTTCAGTGTGTTTTGCAGAACTGAAGTAACTTTCTCATCCTTTGTCATCAGGTACTGTTGGTAGAATGCATCCATCAACAGCGTGTACCAATCAAACAGCTTGCTCTCGTAGTCAGTGTCCATACTTTTCTCTGAATTTACAAGAATGTGTGCCATGTATGTCATGAGAAATAGAGTATCATCCAAACTGAGCCCACTTCTCAAAGGTGGAATAATCAGTGCATCACTGAATGAGATTTGCAGAGTAAAATTTAGCAATTCAAACTTAGCTCTGTGCACTATCTGATCCTTCTTGTTTCTGTGCTCACCAGAACATAATTTTGCAAATTCCTGAGCATCAGTAACATCTATATTATTTGGGTTGACTAGTTTTATACAATACTTCAGCAATGCCACTAAACTTGTCTCTGGAATGTCTTTGAACTGCTTGAGGGTTTGATACACAGCCCTAAAGTCATCTTTTTCTATAAGTGGAGGTATGACATTGCTACATATAGTTCTTTCTGTGAGACCTTATTTTACAAGATCTTTAGTTTCATCACTGACTGCGTACTGAGGTTCAGTTGGTGAATCCCAGTCTGCAATCTCCAAACACTCATTTTGAATGACTTCATGGGATCCTAAGAGGCTTGAGAGGTTTCTCTTTGTCTGTAGGACGTAAGGTAACATTCCAATGTGGTTAGAGGCTTCTAAAATGATGCGGCCATGGTAGCAGTATAGCTTAGCACCTTCTGAGTACATCTTCATGGGGTATCTGCATGAGCCAACTCCAAGGACTATGTTGTACGCTATAATGATGGCTCCATCTTGCTCCGTGTTACTTCCAAACACTATGAGATTCTCCTTGCCCATCCAGGCTAGGGACACACACTGGACAGAGTTGATACCCAGGGTACACTGCCTATTGTTTTCCAGTCCTTAAAGTTGTATACTGTCATTTTTCCATCACTCCCTGTAAAAAAAGTAAAGAAACATTAGTCATTTTATTAAGGTGGTATTTATTTTCTCAATATGGATAGAATTGATTAATCATTACTTACATAAAATATATACAGCATTCTTCTCCTCAGTGCAAATAAACTTCCCAACCACATAAACATCATCAGGTCTTGTTATTTTGGTCCTCACCAGCTTGGACCTGTCCATGTCACCCAGCTCATCTCGTAATGGACAGTTCAGTATTTCATAGTTATCCTTATTGTTCTTTACAATATAACAAATAAAATCTGTCTTATTGACAGTATAGCATGCTGATCCTACGATTGTGTCGGTGTCTTTCAAGAGTGACTTGCTTTCGTAAGTCTTTCTGTTATCGAGTGCATATGGTAGAGATGCACAGTTGCCTTTGGAGAATACAATGACTGATGACTGCTTGTCGCTCCAAATATTACACGACGTCCTGCAGTTATTTTTTCTGGTTTGAAGTAATAATCACAAACCCGACACATAGCTGATAAAATTTTTATATTTGCATTAATTCAATGGCATAGGACATAGACTCTTCATCCATCTTGCCAGACAACAACTTGTTTATAACAGGTAATATCTCCCTGACAGTACGTAGCTGCTTTATAAGGTCTAATACAATGTTCAGTGTGTTTTGCAGAACTGAAGTAACTTTCTCATCCTTTGTCATCAGGTACTGTTGGTAGAATGCATCCATCAACAGCGTGTACCAATCAAACAGCTTGCTCTCGTAGTCAGTGTCCATACTTTTCTCTGAATTTACAAGAATGTGTGCCATGTATGTCATGAGAAATAGAGTATCATCCAAACTGAGCCCACTTCTCAAAGGTGGAATAATCAGTGCATCACTGAATGAGATTTGCAGCGTAAAATTTAGCAATTCAAACTTAGCTCTGTGCACTATCTGATCCTTCTTGTTTCTGTGCTCACCAGAACATTATTTTGCAAATTCCTGAGCATCAGTAACATCTATATTATTTGGGTTGACTAGTTTTATACAATACTTCAGCAATGCCACTAAACTTGTCTCTGGAATGTCTTTGAACTGCTTGAGGGTTTGATACACAGCCCTAAAGTCATCTTTTTCTATAAGTGGAGGTATGACATTGCTACATATAGTTCTTTCTGTGAGACCTTATTTTACAAGATCTTTAGTTTCATCACTGACTGCGTACTGAGGTTCAGTTGGTGAATCCCAGTCTGCAATCTCCAAACACTCATTTTGAATGACTTCATGGGATCCTAAGAGGCTTGAGAGGTTTCTCTTTGTCTGTAGGACGTAAGGTAACATTCCAATGTGGTTAGAGGCTTCTAAAATGATGCGGCCATGGTAGCAGTATAGCTTAGCACCTTCTGAGTACATCTTCATGGGGTATCTGCATGAGCCAACTCCAAGGACTATGTTGTACGCTATAATGATGGCTCCATCTTGCTCCGTGTTACTTCCAAACACTATGAGATTCTCCTTGCCCATCCAGGCTAGGGACACACACTGGACAGAGTTGATACCCAGGGTACACTGCCTATTGTTTTCCAGTCCTTAAAGTTGTATACTGTCATTTTTCCATCACTCCCTGTAAAAAAAGTAAAGAAACATTAGTCATTTTATTAAGGTGGTATTTATTTTCTCAATATGGATAGAATTGATTAATCATTACTTACATAAAATATATACAGCATTCTTCTCCTCAGTGCAAATAAACTTCCCAACCACATAAACATCATCAGGTCTTGTTATTTTGGTCCTCACCAGCTTGGACCTGTCCATGTCACCCAGCTCATCTCGTAATGGACAGTTCAGTATTTCATAGTTATCCTTATTGTTCTTTACAATATAACAAATAAAATCTGTCTTATTGACAGTATAGCATGCTGATTCTATGATTGTGTCGGTGTCTTTCAAGAGTGACTTGCTTTCGTAAGTCTTTCTGTTATCGAGTGCATATGGTAGAGATGCACAGTTGTCTTTGGAGAATACAATGACTGATGACTGCTTGTCGCTCCAAATATTACACGACGTCCTGCAGTTATTTTTTCTGGTTTGAAGTGATAATCACAAACCCGACACATAGCTGATAAAATTTTTATATTTGCATTAATTCAATGGCATAGGACATAGACTCTTCATCCATCTTGCCAGACAACAACTTGTTTATAACAGGTAATATCTCCCTGACAGTACGTAGCTGCTTTATAAGGTCTAATACAATGTTCAGTGTGTTTTGCAGAACTGAAGTAACTTTCTCATCCTTTGTCATCAGGTACTGTTGGTAGAATGCATCCATCAACAGCGTGTACCAATCAAACAGCTTGCTCTCGTAGTCAGTGTCCATACTTTTCTCTGAATTTACAAGAATGTGTGCCATGTATGTCATGAGAAATAGAGTATCATCCAAACTGAGCCCACTTCTCAAAGGTGGAATAATCAGTGCATCACTGAATGAGATTTGCAGAGTAAAATTTAGCAATTCAAACTTAGCTCTGTGCACTATCTGATCCTTCTTGTTTCTGTGCTCACCAGAACATAATTTTGCAAATTCCTGAGCATCAGTAACATCTATATTATTTGGGTTGACTAGTTTTATACAATACTTCAGCAATGCCACTAAACTTGTCTCTGGAATGTCTTTGAACTGCTTGAGGGTTTGATACACAGCCCTAAAGTCATCTTTTTCTATAAGTGGAGGTATGACATTGCTACATATAGTTCTTTCTGTGAGACCTAATTTAACAAGATCTTTAGTTTCATCACTGACTGCGTACTGAGGTTCAGTTGGTGAATCCCAGTCTGCAATCTCCAAACACTCATTTTGAATGACTTCATGGGATCCTAAGAGGCTTGAGAGGTTTCTCTTTGTCTGTAGGACGTAAGGTAACATTCCAATGTGGTTAGAGGCTTCTAAAATGATGCGGCCATGGTAGCAGTATAGCTTAGCACCTTCTGAGTACATCTTCATGGGGTATCTGCATGAGCCAACTCCAAGGACTATGTTGTACGCTATAATGATGGCTCCATCTTGCTCCGTGTTACTTCCAAACACAATGAGATTCTCCTTGCCCATCCAGGCTAGGGACACACTGGACAGAGTTGATACCCAGGGTACACTGCCTATTGTTTTCCAGTCCTTAAAGTTGTATACTGTCATTTTTCCATCACTCCCTGTAAAAAAAGTAAAGAAACATTAGTCATTATAAAGGTGGTATTTATTTTCTGAAAATGGATAGAATTGATTAATCATTACTTACATAAAATATATACAGCATTCTTCTCCTCAGTGCAAATAAACTTCCCAACCACATAAACATCATCAGGTCTTGTTATTTTGGACCTCACCAGCTTGGACCTGTCCATGTCACCCAGCTCATCTCGTAATGGACAGTTCAGTATTTCATAGTTATCCTTATTGTTCTTTACAATATAACAAATAAAATCTGTCTTATTGACAGTATAGCATGCTGATTCTACGATTGTGTCGGTGTCTTTCAAGAGTGACTTGCTTTCGTAAGTCTTTCTGTTGTCGAGTGCATATGGTAGAGATGCACAGTTGCCGTTGGAGAATACAATGACTGATGACTGCTTGTCTCTTGGTATGACTTTTAAGATATTCAGGGGAAACTGAAATAAAAATCTTAGTGAATGTCATTTATCAGATTGCATTATATTCTTGATCAAGTATTTTAATTTATTGTGCAAGTTAGAGCTAGTAATGCAAAGATACCTTAAATTTTTTGATTTTATCCAAATTGTCAGAGTCCTCTTTCCATGTTTTGATGGTATTTTTATTAAATATACCGACATAGCTTGCTTGCTCCTTATCATAGACCACAGTAGATGTTATGTGGTATTTTGATGCCCATCCACCGATTTGTTTCTGGTCTGAAAGCTGAAAAATTAAGTTACGATCATAATCATAACCTTTACGGATAGAAAATACTGCTTAAAACTTAATTATACGTTGTTACAGTGTAAATATAGCTTTGGAATGATCTTGTTATTGTTTAATTATTCGTAAAAAGTATATTACCTGGTATTTATTGACGACATTTCGTCCCAAACTAACAATAACGTGTTGCTCCTCTTTATCTTCTGCAACGCCGAGAAAACTGTTTTGATCTATTAATGGACACAGCACGTAATAATTATGTAATTTAGCCATTATTTTACACACTTAATAGCAAGGTTTAATTCATAAACACATAAAAACCGCGTGTACAACAAACACGATCAAAGAGTATAATAATAATAACACTGTTCGTCGTGTGGACTGTATAGTTGAAATTCGGCAAAAGTAGGAATATAAAATGACTTTATCTAGAGGTTTAAGGCTCAATTACACCTTCCGATTTCAAGGGACCCAATTTAGGAACTAACTAACTAGGAAGCAGGAAGCGAGCAATTACACTATCCTAAATTGAACTCCTAAGTCGGCAGTGTTGCCAACTCTTACAAATTCGAGTCCCTAAACAGAATATCAAAAGTCGCTCTAAAGTCTCTTAAAAACTGATTCTACCAGGAGCAGACTTAAAAATAAAACACAATTTAGGAAGTCAAATCGGGACGTCCCAATCTCACTAAATCGTACACTAACTGCTCTAACTGCTATTACACCTTCCTGTTTCCTAAATTGGGTCCCTTGAAATCGGAAGGTGTAATTGAGCCATTAAATCTGTCAGTAACAGGCACAGACATGTTGCTGTCGTGCACATTTGCGACCGAGCGGCGTGAGCAGGTTTTTACTTGTCGCCAGGCGCGCGGCTCCGTCGCTTTACGATAGCTACCTCAGTAACAGGCACAGACATGTTGCTGTCGTGCACAAACACGATGTTATGTTTTTGTCACAGATTAGATAGGCCGAGTGTGTGTAACAGGCACTATAAGGAGGTAGTTTGGAGTTAGGACGTGGTTTAGCAAAAAAGACTCAACACATAGTATGGTGAAAAATGAGTTGTTTATACCAAAGAGGTTCTAAGGTCCCTGAAGCAAAGACATAAGCCTAATACTAATATTATAAATGCAAAAGTGAGTTTGTTTGTCTGAAACACTTTCACGCTAGAAAGACTGAATGAGAAATTTGGCACATGGGTAGACCATGATCTCGATTAGAACAGAATACTTTTTATTCCGGTATTATGTTGCTAAAGTTTTATCACGATTGGTTGAGTCATTTTTACACCCGGCAATTGACTTTTATTTAAGTATATAAAGATAATAATTTTATAATTACCTTGGAAAAGTTTTATTTGTTCAAAAGATTGACCAACACACAAAATGCTTTGTTGAGAAAGTGAACTATCTCCTGCTGATGTTAGAGAAGCATAGTTGTGTTCCCTTTGCGGAGAATATTTTGACTGGAATACACTTAGAAAAAAAATTTTTCGTGTGTTCTTTACTAGAGCATTGTGTCAGTAATCCCCCCCTATCTTTTTAATTTGTTAAAATTATACAAAATAAATGGGTAAGTTTTCCTTTTGAACCTGCTGGGTACATTTGTCAGTAGCATTACATCATTGTTTCCTGATTATAACACATTTTTTTATTTACAATTTATCTCTTCGTTTACGTATACTAATGACCACGGGCTTGCTATGTAGCAAGTTAAATTAAAATACATTGTTATAATTATAAAACACGTGAGATTGTGTAGTTGACCTACCAACGTAAATGCTGACTTATCTATTTTGTGTTAAGTTTCTGTTGCAACTTTACAATAAGCATTTTTTAAACAGTTACATTTTTGCTTGTTACCACGCGTTTAGTATAAAGGCGTGTCCAGACGGGCTTAACTTTTTTTCGTTAATACTTATTTTATAATGCGGACACCTGTTGGACAGGGCCGACTTGTTATATATACTTATCATATTTCTAAGGGTAGTTCGCATCTTCAATATTCTGCCATAAAAAATATCATCCCATTGGAATCCACAATATCTCAGATCCGCACGCCATACAAAAATAAATATATACTTTTTTCCTTATTTTAAGATACCTCTATATTTTGCTTAATCTAATGGGGCGTTTCCCTTATTTGGTACCTACTATTTAAGTTCTTTTTGCACTTGCTTATTCATCAAAAAATCGTATTCTTTTGCTCACGCGACCACTGCGAGTGACAATTTGTTGTTTAGTTAGCGGGTTCTGTTGCGTTTTTCTTTGTTTTTTGGGGATCTGTTTTATTTTTATTTTTTGGTAAGTTGTGCTTCCGCAATACTTCAGCAATGCCACTAAACTTGTCTCTGGAATGTCTTTGAACTGCTTGAGGGTTTGATACACAGCCCTAAAGTCATCTTTTTCTATAAGTGGAGGTATGACATTGCTACATATAGTTCTTTCTGTGAGACCTAATTTTACAAGATCTTTAGTTTCATCACTGACTGCGTACTGAGATCAGTTGGTGAATCCCAGTCTGCAATCTCCAAACACTCATTTTGAATGACTTCATGGGATCCTAAGAGGCTTGAGAGGTTTCTCTTTGTCTGTAGGACGTAAGGTAACATTCCAATGTGGTTAGAGGCTTCTAAAATGATGCGGCCATGGTAGTGTATAGCTTAGCACCTTCTGAGTACATCTTCATGGGGTATCTGCATGAGCCAACTCCAAGGACTATGTTGTACGCTATAATGATGGCTCCATCTTGCTCCGTGTTACTTCCAAACACTATGAGATTCTCCTTGCCCATCCAGGCTAGGGACACACACTGGACAGAGTTGATACCCAGGGTACACTGCCTATTGTTTTCCAGTCCTTAAAGTTGTATACTGTCATTTTTCCATCACTCCCTGTAAAAAAAGTAAAGAAACATTAGTCATTTTATTAAGGTGGTATTTATTTTCTCAATATGGATAGAATTGATTAATCATTACTTACATAAAATATATACAGCATTCTTCTCCTCAGTGCAAATAAACTTCCCAACCACATAAACATCATCAGGTCTTGTTATTTTGGTCCTCACCAGCTTGGACCTGTCCATGTCACCCAGCTCATCTCGTAATGGACAGTTCAGTATTTCATAGTTATCCTTATTGTTCTTTACAATATAACAAATAAAATCTGTCTTATTGACAGTATAGCATGCTGATTCTATGATTGTGTCGGTGTCTTTCAAGAGTGACTTGCTTTCGTAAGTCTTTCTGTTATCGAGTGCATATGGTAGAGATGCACAGTTGTCTTTGGAGAATACAATGACTGATGACTGCTTGTCGCTCCAAATATTACACGACGTCCTGCAGTTATTTTTTCTGGTTTGAAGTGATAATCACAAACCCGACACATAGCTGATAAAATTTTTATATTTGCATTAATTCAATGGCATAGGACATAGACTCTTCATCCATCTTGCCAGACAACAACTTGTTTATAACAGGTAATATCTCCCTGACAGTACGTAGCTGCTTTATAAGGTCTAATACAATGTTCAGTGTGTTTTGCAGAACTGAAGTAACTTTCTCATCCTTTGTCATCAGGTACTGTTGGTAGAATGCATCCATCAACAGCGTGTACCAATCAAACAGCTTGCTCTCGTAGTCAGTGTCCATACTTTTCTCTGAATTTACAAGAATGTGTGCCATGTATGTCATGAGAAATAGAGTATCATCCAAACTGAGCCCACTTCTCAAAGGTGGAATAATCAGTGCATCACTGAATGAGATTTGCAGAGTAAAATTTAGCAATTCAAACTTAGCTCTGTGCACTATCTGATCCTTCTTGTTTCTGTGCTCACCAGAACATAATTTTGCAAATTCCTGAGCATCAGTAACATCTATATTATTTGGGTTGACTAGTTTTATACAATACTTCAGCAATGCCACTAAACTTGTCTCTGGAATGTCTTTGAACTGCTTGAGGGTTTGATACACAGCCCTAAAGTCATCTTTTTCTATAAGTGGAGGTATGACATTGCTACATATAGTTCTTTCTGTGAGACCTTATTTTACAAGATCTTTAGTTTCATCACTGACTGCGTACTGAGGTTCAGTTGGTGAATCCCAGTCTGCAATCTCCAAACACTCATTTTGAATGACTTCATGGGATCCTAAGAGGCTTGAGAGGTTTCTCTTTGTCTGTAGGACGTAAGGTAACATTCCAATGTGGTTAGAGGCTTCTAAAATGATGCGGCCATGGTAGCAGTATAGCTTAGCACCTTCTGAGTACATCTTCATGGGGTATCTGCATGAGCCAACTCCAAGGACTATGTTGTACGCTATAATGATGGCTCCATCTTGCTCCGTGTTACTTCCAAACACTATGAGATTCTCCTTGCCCATCCAGGCTAGGGACACACACTGGACAGAGTTGATACCCAGGGTACACTGCCTATTGTTTTCCAGTCCTTAAAGTTGTATACTGTCATTTTTCCATTACTCCCTGTAAAAAAAGTAAAGAAACATTAGTCATTATTAAGGTGGTATTTATTTTCTCAATATGGATAGAATTGATTAATCATTACTTACATAAAATATATACAGCATTCTTCTCCTCAGTGCAAATAAACTTCCCAACCACATAAACATCATCAGGTCTTGTTATTTTGGTCCTCACCAGCTTGGACCTGTCCATGTCACCCAGCTCATCTCGTAATGGACAGTTCAGTATTTCATAGTTATCCTTATTGTTCTTTACAATATAACAAATAAAATCTGTCTTATTGACAGTATAGCATGCTGATTCTACGATTGTGTCGGTGTCTTTCAAGAGTGACTTGCTTTCGTAAGTCTTTCTGTTATCGAGTGCATATGGTAGAGATGCACAGTTGCCTTTGGAGAATACAATGACTGATGACTGCTTGTCGCTCCAAATATTACACGACGTCCTGCAGTTATTTTTTCTGGTTTGAAGTGATAATCACAAACCCGACACATAGCTGATAAAATTTTTATATTTGCATTAATTCAATGGCATAGGACATAGACTCTTCATCCATCTTGCCAGACAACAACTTGTTTATAACAGGTAATATCTCCCTGACAGTACGTAGCTGCTTTATAAGGTCTAATACAATGTTCAGTGTGTTTTGCAGAACTGAAGTAACTTTCTCATCCTTTGTCATCAGGTACTGTTGGTAGAATGCATCCATCAACAGCGTGTACCAATCAAACAGCTTGCTCTCGTAGTCAGTGTCCATACTTTTCTCTGAATTTACAAGAATGTGTGCCATGTATGTCATGAGAAATAGAGTATCATCCAAACTGAGCCCACTTCTCAAAGGTGGAATAATCAGTGCATCACTGAATGAGATTTGCAGAGTAAAATTTAGCAATTCAAACTTAGCTCTGTGCACTATCTGATCCTTCTTGTTTCTGTGCTCACCAGAACATAATTTTGCAAATTCCTGAGCATCAGTAACATCTATATTATTTGGGTTGACTAGTTTTATACAATACTTCAGCAATGCCACTAAACTTGTCTCTGGAATGTCTTTGAACTGCTTGAGGGTTTGATACACAGCCCTAAAGTCATCTTTTTCTATAAGTGGAGGTATGACATTGCTACATATAGTTCTTTCTGTGAGACCTAATTTAACAAGATCTTTAGTTTCATCACTGACTGCGTACTGAGGTTCAGTTGGTGAATCCCAGTCTGCAATCTCCAAACACTCATTTTGAATGACTTCATGGGATCCTAAGAGGCTTGAGAGGTTTCTCTTTGTCTGTAGGACGTAAGGTAACATTCCAATGTGGTTAGAGGCTTCTAAAATGATGCGGCCATGGTAGCAGTATAGCTTAGCACCTTCTGAGTACATCTTCATGGGGTATCTGCATGAGCCAACTCCAAGGACTATGTTGTACGCTATAATGATGGCTCCATCTTGCTCCGTGTTACTTCCAAACACAATGAGATTCTCCTTGCCCATCCAGGCTAGGGACACACTGGACAGAGTTGATACCCAGGGTACACTGCCTATTGTTTTCCAGTCCTTAAAGTTGTATACTGTCATTTTTCCATCACTCCCTGTAAAAAAAGTAAAGAAACATTAGTCATTATAAAGGTGGTATTTATTTTCTGAAAATGGATAGAATTGATTAATCATTACTTACATAAAATATATACAGCATTCTTCTCCTCAGTGCAAATAAACTTCCCAACCACATAAACATCATCAGGTCTTGTTATTTTGGACCTCACCAGCTTGGACCTGTCCATGTCACCCAGCTCATCTCGTAATGGACAGTTCAGTATTTCATAGTTATCCTTATTGTTCTTTACAATATAACAAATAAAATCTGTCTTATTGACAGTATAGCATGCTGATTCTACGATTGTGTCGGTGTCTTTCAAGAGTGACTTGCTTTCGTAAGTCTTTCTGTTGTCGAGTGCATATGGTAGAGATGCACAGTTGCCGTTGGAGAATACAATGACTGATGACTGCTTGTCTCTTGGTATGACTTTTAAGATATTCAGGGGAAACTGAAATAAAAATCTTAGTGAATGTCATTTATCAGATTGCATTATATTCTTGATCAAGTATTTTAATTTATTGTGCAAGTTAGAGCTAGTAATGCAAAGATACCTTAAATTTTTTGATTTTATCCAAATTGTCAGAGTCCTCTTTCCATGTTTTGATGGTATTTTTATTAAATATACCGACATAGCTTGCTTGCTCCTTATCATAGACCACAGTAGATGTTATGTGGTATTTTGATGTCCATCCACCGATTTGTTTCTGGTCTGAAAGCTGAAAAATTAAGTTACGATCATAATCATAACCTTTACGGATAGAAAATACTGCTTAAAACTTAATTATACGTTGTTACAGTGTAAATATAGCTTTGGAATGATCTTGTTATTGTTTAATTATTCGTAAAAAGTATATTACCTGGTATTTATTGACGACATTTCGTCCCAAACTAACAATAACGTGTTCCTCCTCTTTATCTTCTGCAACGCCGAGAAAACTGTTTTGATCTATTAATGGACACAGCACGTAATAATTATGTAATTTAGCCATTATTTTACACACTTAATAGCAAGGTTTAATTCATAAACACATAAAAACCGCGTGTACAACAAACACGATCAAAGAGTATAATAATAATAACACTGTTCGTCGTGTGGACTGTATAGTTGAAATTCGGCAAAAGTAGGAATATAAAATGACTTTATCTAGAGGTTTAAGGCTCAATTACACCTTCCGATTTCAAGGGACCCAATTTAGGAACTAACTAACTAGGAAGCAGGAAGCGAGCAATTACACTATCCTAAATTGAACTCCTAAGTCGGCAGTGTTGCCAACTCTTACAAATTCGAGTCCCTAAACAGAATATCAAAAGTCGCTCTAAAGTCTCTTAAAAACTGATTCTACCAGGAGCAGACTTAAAAATAAAACACAATTTAGGAAGTCAAATCGGGACGTCCCAATCTCACTAAATCGTACACTAACTGCTCTAACTGCTATTACACCTTCCTGTTTCCTAAATTGGGTCCCTTGAAATCGGAAGGTGTAATTGAGCCATTAAATCTGTCAGTAACAGGCACAGACATGTTGCTGTCGTGCACATTTGCGACCGAGCGGCGTGAGCAGGTTTTTACTTGTCGCCAGGCGCGCGGCTCCGTCGCTTTACAATAGCTACCTCAGTAACAGGCACAGACATGTTGCTGTCGTGCACAAACACGATGTTATGTTTTTGTCACAGATTAGATAGGCCGAGTGTGTGTAACAGGCACTATAAGGAGGTAGTTTGGAGTTAGGACGTGGTTTAGCAAAAAAGACTCAACACATAGTATGGTGAAAAATGAGTTGTTTATACCAAAGAGGTTCTAAGGTCCCTGAAGCAAAGACATAAGCCTAATACTAATATTATAAATGCAAAAGTGAGTTTGTTTGTCTGAAACACTTTCACGCTAGAAAGACTGAATGAGAAATTTGGCACATGGGTAGACCATGATCTCGATTAGAACAGAATACTTTTTATTCCGGTATTATGTTGCTAAAGTTTTATCACGATTGGTTGAGTCATTTTTACACCCGGCAATTGACTTTTATTTAAGTATATAAAGATAATAATTTTATAATTACCTTGGAAAAGTTTTATTTGTTCAAAAGATTGACCAACACACAAAATGCTTTGTTGAGAAAGTGAACTATCTCCTGCTGATGTTAGAGAAGCATAGTTGTGTTCCCTTTGCGGAGAATATTTTGACTGGAATACACTTAGAAAAAAAATTTTTCGTGTGTTCTTTACTAGAGCATTGTGTCAGTAATCCCCCCCTATCTTTTTAATTTGTTAAAATTATACAAAATAAATGGGTAAGTTTTCCTTTTGAACCTGCTGGGTACATTTGTCAGTAGCATTACATCATTGTTTCCTGATTATAACACATTTTTTTATTTACAATTTATCTCTTCGTTTACGTATACTAATGACCACGGGCTTGCTATGTAGCAAGTTAAATTAAAATACATTGTTATAATTATAAAACACGTGAGATTGTGTAGTTGACCTACCAACGTAAATGCTGACTTATCTATTTTGTGTTAAGTTTCTGTTGCAACTTTACAATAAGCATTTTTTAAACAGTTACATTTTTGCTTGTTACCACGCGTTTAGTATAAAGGCGTGTCCAGATGGGCTTAACTTTTTTTCGTTAATACTTATTTTATAATGCGGACACCTGTTGGACAGGGCCGACTTGTTATATATACTTATCATATTTCTAAGGGTAGTTCGCATCTTCAATATTCTGCCATAAAAAATATCATCCCATTGGAATCCACAATATCTCAGATCCGCACGCCATACAAAAATAAATATATACTTTTTTCCTTATTTTAAGATACCTCTATATTTTGCTTAATCTAATGGGGCGTTTCCCTTATTTGGTACCTACTATTTAAGTTCTTTTTGCACTTGCTTATTCATCAAAAAATCGTATTCTTTTGCTCACGCGACCACTGCGAGTGACAATTTGTTGTTTAGTTAGCGGGTTCTGTTGCGTTTTTCTTTGTTTTTTGGGGATCTGTTTTATTTTTATTTTTTGGTAAGTTGTGCTTCCGCAATACTTCAGCAATGCCACTAAACTTGTCTCTGGAATGTCTTTGAACTGCTTGAGGGTTTGATACACAGCCCTAAAGTCATCTTTTTCTATAAGTGGAGGTATGACATTGCTACATATAGTTCTTTCTGTGAGACCTAATTTTACAAGATCTTTAGTTTCATCACTGACTGCGTACTGAGATCAGTTGGTGAATCCCAGTCTGCAATCTCCAAACACTCATTTTGAATGACTTCATGGGATCCTAAGAGGCTTGAGAGGTTTCTCTTTGTCTGTAGGACGTAAGGTAACATTCCAATGTGGTTAGAGGCTTCTAAAATGATGCGGCCATGGTAGTGTATAGCTTAGCACCTTCTGAGTACATCTTCATGGGGTATCTGCATGAGCCAACTCCAAGGACTATGTTGTACGCTATAATGATGGCTCCATCTTGCTCCGTGTTACTTCCAAACACTATGAGATTCTCCTTGCCCATCCAGGCTAGGGACACACACTGGACAGAGTTGATACCCAGGGTACACTGCCTATTGTTTTCCAGTCCTTAAAGTTGTATACTGTCATTTTTCCATCACTCCCTGTAAAAAAAGTAAAGAAACATTAGTCATTATGAAGGTGGTATTTATTTTCTCAATATGGATAGAATTGATTAATCATTACTTACATAAAATATATACAGCATTCTTCTCCTCAGTGCAAATAAACTTCCCAACCACATAAACATCATCAGGTCTTGTTATTTTGGTCCTCACCAGCTTGGACCTGTCCATGTCACCCAGCTCATCTCGTAATGGACAGTTCAGTATTTCATAGTTATCCTTATTGTTCTTTACAATATAACAAATAAAATCTGTCTTATTGACAGTATAGCATGCTGATTCTACGATTGTGTCGGTGTCTTTCAAGAGTGACTTGCTTTCGTAAGTCTTTCTGTTATCGAGTGCATATGGTAGAGATGCACAGTTGCCTTTGGAGAATACAATGACTGATGACTGCTTGTCGCTCCAAATATTACACGACGTCCTGCAGTTATTTTTTCTGGTTTGAAGTGATAATCACAAACCCGACACATAGCTGATAAAATTTTTATATTTGCATTAATTCAATGGCATAGGACATAGACTCTTCATCCATCTTGCCAGACAACAACTTGTTTATAACAGGTAATATCTCCCTGACAGTACGTAGCTGCTTTATAAGGTCTAATACAATGTTCAGTGTGTTTTGCAGAACTGAAGTAACTTTCTCATCCTTTGTCATCAGGTACTGTTGGTAGAATGCATCCATCAACAGCGTGTACCAATCAAACAGCTTGCTCTCGTAGTCAGTGTCCATACTTTTCTCTGAATTTACAAGAATGTGTGCCATGTATGTCATGAGAAATAGAGTATCATCCAAACTGAGCCCACTTCTCAAAGGTGGAATAATCAGTGCATCACTGAATGAGATTTGCAGAGTAAAATTTAGCAATTCAAACTTAGCTCTGTGCACTATCTGATCCTTCTTGTTTCTGTGCTCACCAGAACATAATTTTGCAAATTCCTGAGCATCAGTAACATCTATATTATTTGGGTTGACTAGTTTTATACAATACTTCAGCAATGCCACTAAACTTGTCTCTGGAATGTCTTTGAACTGCTTGAGGGTTTGATACACAGCCCTAAAGTCATCTTTTTCTATAAGTGGAGGTATGACATTGCTACATATAGTTCTTTCTGTGAGACCTTATTTTACAAGATCTTTAGTTTCATCACTGACTGCGTACTGAGGTTCAGTTGGTGAATCCCAGTCTGCAATCTCCAAACACTCATTTTGAATGACTTCATGGGATCCTAAGAGGCTTGAGAGGTTTCTCTTTGTCTGTAGGACGTAAGGTAACATTCCAATGTGGTTAGAGGCTTCTAAAATGATGCGGCCATGGTAGCAGTATAGCTTAGCACCTTCTGAGTACATCTTCATGGGGTATCTGCATGAGCCAACTCCAAGGACTATGTTGTACGCTATAATGATGGCTCCATCTTGCTCCGTGTTACTTCCAAACACTATGAGATTCTCCTTGCCCATCCAGGCTAGGGACACACACTGGACAGAGTTGATACCCAGGGTACACTGCCTATTGTTTTCCAGTCCTTAAAGTTGTATACTGTCATTTTTCCATCACTCCCTGTAAAAAAAGTAAAGAAACATTAGTCATTTTATTAAGGTGGTATTTATTTTCTCAATATGGATAGAATTGATTAATCATTACTTACATAAAATATATACAGCATTCTTCTCCTCAGTGCAAATAAACTTCCCAACCACATAAACATCATCAGGTCTTGTTATTTTGGTCCTCACCAGCTTGGACCTGTCCATGTCACCCAGCTCATCTCGTAATGGACAGTTCAGTATTTCATAGTTATCCTTATTGTTCTTTACAATATAACAAATAAAATCTGTCTTATTGACAGTATAGCATGCTGATCCTACGATTGTGTCGGTGTCTTTCAAGAGTGACTTGCTTTCGTAAGTCTTTCTGTTATCGAGTGCATATGGTAGAGATGCACAGTTGCCTTTGGAGAATACAATGACTGATGACTGCTTGTCGCTCCAAATATTACACGACGTCCTGCAGTTATTTTTTCTGGTTTGAAGTAATAATCACAAACCCGACACATAGCTGATAAAATTTTTATATTTGCATTAATTCAATGGCATAGGACATAGACTCTTCATCCATCTTGCCAGACAACAACTTGTTTATAACAGGTAATATCTCCCTGACAGTACGTAGCTGCTTTATAAGGTCTAATACAATGTTCAGTGTGTTTTGCAGAACTGAAGTAACTTTCTCATCCTTTGTCATCAGGTACTGTTGGTAGAATGCATCCATCAACAGCGTGTACCAATCAAACAGCTTGCTCTCGTAGTCAGTGTCCATACTTTTCTCTGAATTTACAAGAATGTGTGCCATGTATGTCATGAGAAATAGAGTATCATCCAAACTGAGCCCACTTCTCAAAGGTGGAATAATCAGTGCATCACTGAATGAGATTTGCAGCGTAAAATTTAGCAATTCAAACTTAGCTCTGTGCACTATCTGATCCTTCTTGTTTCTGTGCTCACCAGAACATTATTTTGCAAATTCCTGAGCATCAGTAACATCTATATTATTTGGGTTGACTAGTTTTATACAATACTTCAGCAATGCCACTAAACTTGTCTCTGGAATGTCTTTGAACTGCTTGAGGGTTTGATACACAGCCCTAAAGTCATCTTTTTCTATAAGTGGAGGTATGACATTGCTACATATAGTTCTTTCTGTGAGACCTTATTTTACAAGATCTTTAGTTTCATCACTGACTGCGTACTGAGGTTCAGTTGGTGAATCCCAGTCTGCAATCTCCAAACACTCATTTTGAATGACTTCATGGGATCCTAAGAGGCTTGAGAGGTTTCTCTTTGTCTGTAGGACGTAAGGTAACATTCCAATGTGGTTAGAGGCTTCTAAAATGATGCGGCCATGGTAGCAGTATAGCTTAGCACCTTCTGAGTACATCTTCATGGGGTATCTGCATGAGCCAACTCCAAGGACTATGTTGTACGCTATAATGATGGCTCCATCTTGCTCCGTGTTACTTCCAAACACTATGAGATTCTCCTTGCCCATCCAGGCTAGGGACACACACTGGACAGAGTTGATACCCAGGGTACACTGCCTATTGTTTTCCAGTCCTTAAAGTTGTATACTGTCATTTTTCCATCACTCCCTGTAAAAAAAGTAAAGAAACATTAGTCATTTTATTAAGGTGGTATTTATTTTCTCAATATGGATAGAATTGATTAATCATTACTTACATAAAATATATACAGCATTCTTCTCCTCAGTGCAAATAAACTTCCCAACCACATAAACATCATCAGGTCTTGTTATTTTGGTCCTCACCAGCTTGGACCTGTCCATGTCACCCAGCTCATCTCGTAATGGACAGTTCAGTATTTCATAGTTATCCTTATTGTTCTTTACAATATAACAAATAAAATCTGTCTTATTGACAGTATAGCATGCTGATTCTATGATTGTGTCGGTGTCTTTCAAGAGTGACTTGCTTTCGTAAGTCTTTCTGTTATCGAGTGCATATGGTAGAGATGCACAGTTGTCTTTGGAGAATACAATGACTGATGACTGCTTGTCGCTCCAAATATTACACGACGTCCTGCAGTTATTTTTTCTGGTTTGAAGTGATAATCACAAACCCGACACATAGCTGATAAAATTTTTATATTTGCATTAATTCAATGGCATAGGACATAGACTCTTCATCCATCTTGCCAGACAACAACTTGTTTATAACAGGTAATATCTCCCTGACAGTACGTAGCTGCTTTATAAGGTCTAATACAATGTTCAGTGTGTTTTGCAGAACTGAAGTAACTTTCTCATCCTTTGTCATCAGGTACTGTTGGTAGAATGCATCCATCAACAGCGTGTACCAATCAAACAGCTTGCTCTCGTAGTCAGTGTCCATACTTTTCTCTGAATTTACAAGAATGTGTGCCATGTATGTCATGAGAAATAGAGTATCATCCAAACTGAGCCCACTTCTCAAAGGTGGAATAATCAGTGCATCACTGAATGAGATTTGCAGAGTAAAATTTAGCAATTCAAACTTAGCTCTGTGCACTATCTGATCCTTCTTGTTTCTGTGCTCACCAGAACATAATTTTGCAAATTCCTGAGCATCAGTAACATCTATATTATTTGGGTTGACTAGTTTTATACAATACTTCAGCAATGCCACTAAACTTGTCTCTGGAATGTCTTTGAACTGCTTGAGGGTTTGATACACAGCCCTAAAGTCATCTTTTTCTATAAGTGGAGGTATGACATTGCTACATATAGTTCTTTCTGTGAGACCTAATTTAACAAGATCTTTAGTTTCATCACTGACTGCGTACTGAGGTTCAGTTGGTGAATCCCAGTCTGCAATCTCCAAACACTCATTTTGAATGACTTCATGGGATCCTAAGAGGCTTGAGAGGTTTCTCTTTGTCTGTAGGACGTAAGGTAACATTCCAATGTGGTTAGAGGCTTCTAAAATGATGCGGCCATGGTAGCAGTATAGCTTAGCACCTTCTGAGTACATCTTCATGGGGTATCTGCATGAGCCAACTCCAAGGACTATGTTGTACGCTATAATGATGGCTCCATCTTGCTCCGTGTTACTTCCAAACACAATGAGATTCTCCTTGCCCATCCAGGCTAGGGACACACTGGACAGAGTTGATACCCAGGGTACACTGCCTATTGTTTTCCAGTCCTTAAAGTTGTATACTGTCATTTTTCCATCACTCCCTGTAAAAAAAGTAAAGAAACATTAGTCATTATAAAGGTGGTATTTATTTTCTGAAAATGGATAGAATTGATTAATCATTACTTACATAAAATATATACAGCATTCTTCTCCTCAGTGCAAATAAACTTCCCAACCACATAAACATCATCAGGTCTTGTTATTTTGGACCTCACCAGCTTGGACCTGTCCATGTCACCCAGCTCATCTCGTAATGGACAGTTCAGTATTTCATAGTTATCCTTATTGTTCTTTACAATATAACAAATAAAATCTGTCTTATTGACAGTATAGCATGCTGATTCTACGATTGTGTCGGTGTCTTTCAAGAGTGACTTGCTTTCGTAAGTCTTTCTGTTGTCGAGTGCATATGGTAGAGATGCACAGTTGCCGTTGGAGAATACAATGACTGATGACTGCTTGTCTCTTGGTATGACTTTTAAGATATTCAGGGGAAACTGAAATAAAAATCTTAGTGAATGTCATTTATCAGATTGCATTATATTCTTGATCAAGTATTTTAATTTATTGTGCAAGTTAGAGCTAGTAATGCAAAGATACCTTAAATTTTTTGATTTTATCCAAATTGTCAGAGTCCTCTTTCCATGTTTTGATGGTATTTTTATTAAATATACCGACATAGCTTGCTTGCTCCTTATCATAGACCACAGTAGATGTTATGTGGTATTTTGATGTCCATCCACCGATTTGTTTCTGGTCTGAAAGCTGAAAAATTAAGTTACGATCATAATCATAACCTTTACGGATAGAAAATACTGCTTAAAACTTAATTATACGTTGTTACAGTGTAAATATAGCTTTGGAATGATCTTGTTATTGTTTAATTATTCGTAAAAAGTATATTACCTGGTATTTATTGACGACATTTCGTCCCAAACTAACAATAACGTGTTGCTCCTCTTTATCTTCTGCAACGCCGAGAAAACTGTTTTGATCTATTAATGGACACAGCACGTAATAATTATGTAATTTAGCCATTATTTTACACACTTAATAGCAAGGTTTAATTCATAAACACATAAAAACCGCGTGTACAACAAACACGATCAAAGAGTATAATAATAATAACACTGTTCGTCGTGTGGACTGTATAGTTGAAATTCGGCAAAAGTAGGAATATAAAATGACTTTATCTAGAGGTTTAAGGCTCAATTACACCTTCCGATTTCAAGGGACCCAATTTAGGAACTAACTAACTAGGAAGCAGGAAGCGAGCAATTACACTATCCTAAATTGAACTCCTAAGTCGGCAGTGTTGCCAACTCTTACAAATTCGAGTCCCTAAACAGAATATCAAAAGTCGCTCTAAAGTCTCTTAAAAACTGATTCTACCAGGAGCAGACTTAAAAATAAAACACAATTTAGGAAGTCAAATCGGGACGTCCCAATCTCACTAAATCGTACACTAACTGCTCTAACTGCTATTACACCTTCCTGTTTCCCAAATTGGGTCCCTTGAAATCGGAAGGTGTAATTGAGCCATTAAATCTGTCAGTAACAGGCACAGACATGTTGCTGTCGTGCACATTTGCGACCGAGCGGCGTGAGCAGGTTTTTACTTGTCGCCAGGCGCGCGGCTCCGTCGCTTTACAATAGCTACCTCAGTAACAGGCACAGACATGTTGCTGTCGTGCACAAACACGATGTTATGTTTTTGTCACAGATTAGATAGGCCGAGTGTGTGTAACAGGCACTATAAGGAGGTAGTTTGGAGTTAGGACGTGGTTTAGCAAAAAAGACTCAACACATAGTATGGTGAAAAATGAGTTGTTTATACCAAAGAGGTTCTAAGGTCCCTGAAGCAAAGACATAAGCCTAATACTAATATTATAAATGCAAAAGTGAGTTTGTTTGTCTGAAACACTTTCACGCTAGAAAGACTGAATGAGAAATTTGGCACATGGGTAGACCATGATCTCGATTAGAACAGAATACTTTTTATTCCGGTATTATGTTGCTAAAGTTTTATCACGATTGGTTGAGTCATTTTTACACCCGGCAATTGACTTTTATTTAAGTATATAAAGATAATAATTTTATAATTACCTTGGAAAAGTTTTATTTGTTCAAAAGATTGACCAACACACAAAATGCTTTGTTGAGAAAGTGAACTATCTCCTGCTGATGTTAGAGAAGCATAGTTGTGTTCCCTTTGCGGAGAATATTTTGACTGGAATACACTTAGAAAAAAAATTTTTCGTGTGTTCTTTACTAGAGCATTGTGTCAGTAATCCCCCCCTATCTTTTTAATTTGTTAAAATTATACAAAATAAATGGGTAAGTTTTCCTTTTGAACCTGCTGGGTACATTTGTCAGTAGCATTACATCATTGTTTCCTGATTATAACACATTTTTTTATTTACAATTTATCTCTTCGTTTACGTATACTAATGACCACGGGCTTGCTATGTAGCAAGTTAAATTAAAATACATTGTTATAATTATAAAACACGTGAGATTGTGTAGTTGACCTACCAACGTAAATGCTGACTTATCTATTTTGTGTTAAGTTTCTGTTGCAACTTTACAATAAGCATTTTTTAAACAGTTACATTTTTGCTTGTTACCACGCGTTTAGTATAAAGGCGTGTCCAGACGGGCTTAACTTTTTTTCGTTAATACTTATTTTATAATGCGGACACCTGTTGGACAGGGCCGACTTGTTATATATACTTATCATATTTCTAAGGGTAGTTCGCATCTTCAATATTCTGCCATAAAAAATATCATCCCATTGGAATCCACAATATCTCAGATCCGCACGCCATACAAAAATAAATATATACTTTTTTCCTTATTTTAAGATACCTCTATATTTTGCTTAATCTAATGGGGCGTTTCCCTTATTTGGTACCTACTATTTAAGTTCTTTTTGCACTTGCTTATTCATCAAAAAATCGTATTCTTTTGCTCACGCGACCACTGCGAGTGACAATTTGTTGTTTAGTTAGCGGGTTCTGTTGCGTTTTTCTTTGTTTTTTGGGGATCTGTTTTATTTTTATTTTTTGGTAAGTTGTGCTTCCGCAATACTTCAGCAATGCCACTAAACTTGTCTCTGGAATGTCTTTGAACTGCTTGAGGGTTTGATACACAGCCCTAAAGTCATCTTTTTCTATAAGTGGAGGTATGACATTGCTACATATAGTTCTTTCTGTGAGACCTAATTTTACAAGATCTTTAGTTTCATCACTGACTGCGTACTGAGATCAGTTGGTGAATCCCAGTCTGCAATCTCCAAACACTCATTTTGAATGACTTCATGGGATCCTAAGAGGCTTGAGAGGTTTCTCTTTGTCTGTAGGACGTAAGGTAACATTCCAATGTGGTTAGAGGCTTCTAAAATGATGCGGCCATGGTAGTGTATAGCTTAGCACCTTCTGAGTACATCTTCATGGGGTATCTGCATGAGCCAACTCCAAGGACTATGTTGTACGCTATAATGATGGCTCCATCTTGCTCCGTGTTACTTCCAAACACTATGAGATTCTCCTTGCCCATCCAGGCTAGGGACACACACTGGACAGAGTTGATACCCAGGGTACACTGCCTATTGTTTTCCAGTCCTTAAAGTTGTATACTGTCATTTTTCCATCACTCCCTGTAAAAAAAGTAAAGAAACATTAGTCATTTTATTAAGGTGGTATTTATTTTCTCAATATGGATAGAATTGATTAATCATTACTTACATAAAATATATACAGCATTCTTCTCCTCAGTGCAAATAAACTTCCCAACCACATAAACATCATCAGTACCCCTAGCACGAACAACTTGCGAAAAAGTATTCGTATCGTTAACGTGAGCATTTTGTATGGGAACATGAACAGCGCCTCTGGTGTGCGTAATTTGAACTAATTTTGTGAGCACGAACATAGTCAAGTAAGTTTCGTATCGTGTTCGTATCGAATTCGTAACGTAACTTTGAGCCATTTGTATGAAAATAGCTAGCACGAAAGCATAAAATGACGTATAGTATCGTCATTGTCGAAAGCTGGCTTGCGAGTTTTACGAAAGTTTATTCACTGTAAATTTGGCAGTGAGAAAACTTTCGTCGGAGGTTATTGGAAGAATAAAATAATAATATAAGTGACTGTGCTAATAAATTTTGTTAGAAAATGCTTAGATTAACAAGAAGCACCCCTCGACATAGTACATTGTACTATTATCTTGCGGCGCGATTGATTGTTGAAAGTAGAAATGTACGAAGAGAAACAAGGTGAGTGACTTATTAACACTATATTTTTATAAATAGAAAACAAGTTAGTTTATAAATTTACTATTATGATTACAGAGAAATCTCAAGGAGAGCTCTCCTCAGAAAAAATATGGCATATATCAACGTACAAAACTTAAGCGACACAGAATTTAGAAATAGATTTCGTCTAAGTAAGGAAGCATTTTTGTATTTATGTCGCGAATTAAAAGATAAATCCAATCTAAGATCAAGTAAAAGGATCAGCCTGGAACATAAAGTAAGTGTAGTAAATACTTATGTACCAAAAATTTTAACAAAAATATTATTATGTACTTATTTTAATGCTTAGAATGGGTAGATTAATTATCACAAACTATGTAAGTATTTAGTTTATACATTACAGTAAAACTATTAACTTATTATTTATATTTGTAGGTGCTGTGTGCTTTATCATTTTATGCTACAGGCTCCTACCAAAGAATAGTAGGAATGGCCAAATATTTAGGACAAACTACAGTAAGCAAATATGTGAGGCAGGTTACCGATGCCCTTGTGACCCCCTTAATATTAAATACTTTTATAAAATTTCCAACAACACAAGAGCAGCGAAATATTGTAAAGAACAAGTAAGTAATAATTAAATTATAATACCTATGTAGTCCAATAAAAACTAATTAAGTGGACAGAATATTAAACAGCCAAAGGAGGATCCCGGTTTGAATCCGATGATAGATAAATTTACTAACAATCCTTTATTTACAGATTTTATACAAAATTTGGCATCCCTGGAGTAATAGGATGCATAGATGGGTCTCATTTTCATATATTCACTCCAAAAAAAGACATAGAACACCTATTTTACTGCAGAAAGCATTTCTACTCACTGAATGTGCAAATGGTGAGATATTGCTGTACTTTTTTCTAATCTAATGCTGCTAATCATTTTAACATCATACCTTACCTTATACCCTCCCTACCCATGGACTTACAATTAATATGTTATACAAATGTACATACTTCTACATTTTTACATTCTAGATATGTGACAGTGAATGCCGAATTTTAAATGTTAATTCCAAGTATGGAGGTGCTACCCATGACGCTTTTATTTGGGAAAATAGTCAAGCCAATAGGTATATCCAGGGCTTAAACCAAAATAATGAACAAGTGTGGTTTTTAGGTAAACAATTTATTATCAAAATAAAAAAAAACATGTTGAAAAAATACCTCGGGCACTAGGCAGGTTCCAGTGCTGCCTGAGATTTTTTTAAACATTTGCTTACTTTTTTCTAAATAATATTTTTGAAAAAGATTTATTTATTATCAATTCTAAAATTCCTAGTACCTACTAAGAATTTGCAGATTTTTGTTAGATTACTTAATTCATTACATAAAAAAATTATTTGCAGGTGATTCTGGATATCCACAGAGGCCTTGGTTGATGACACCAATCACGGATGCTGCTGAAGGTACTCCAGAAGCAAAGTATACTACCATCCATGGGAAAGCCAGAGTTGTAATTGAAAATACTTTTGGGAGACTTAAAAATAGGTGGAGATGCCTTTGTAAGGACCGCACATTACACTACACCCCTGAGAGATGTGCAACTATTATAATGGCATGTAGCGTTTTACACAACCTAGCATTAGATTTTATGGTGCCTGATCCTGAAGAAGATACGATATATTCATCAGGATTAGGTGTATCATCATTTTCTTCTCCAGAAGAAGCTTTTCGCGAACATGGTTCTAGGGATGAATTGATTCGCGGTAGAGCACTAAGAGACATGTTAGTGGATAGAATTAATAGACTTCACAATGTAAATAACTAATATAATTAGAGCAAAATAAATATTATTCTAACATATACAATTTTTTTTATTTTATTAAAAAAGGAGTGAATAGTGTAAGTAAAGTCTGTTAATAAGCCTTAATAAATATAACAACCGACCATTGACCAGCGGTCATTGTGGCGACATTTGGGGGAGGCCTATGTCCAACAGTGGAAATCTTTTGGCTGAAATGATGATGATGAAATAAAACAAAAAGTCTGATACTATTCATTTTTTTTATTCAAATATGCAGTTAAAACTTTTAAAGCCTCTTTCATAAAGTCCAACCATTGAGCTTGCAACTGCAGCTCTACATCACGCTGTCTAATCCTCTCTCTTTCCAACTCTACTGTAATTCGGTCACGCTCTCTTTCGTACTCCCTAGCAGTCCCCTCACACTCCTTAAATATTTTTAAAATATCGTCTTCGGTTTTCTTCTTTTTTTTCGGCGGTTTCCAATGGGTGTCCACTGGAGCTGCTGTAGGTGCTAGTGGCTGCGCGGGAGGAGGAGGTGGAGCGACAGTAGGTTGACTACTCGTTCCTGGAGTATTCCATGTATCTGGAAGGAAAAATTATGGTTGATCATAAATACTATTCGGATAGCTTTAGTTATCTGGACTTGACTAGCTTTTGTACCTATTAGATTTTATTTTTAAGTAGTTATTTCAAACTAAAGAGGTACATGTTATAGTTAGTACCTAAAGTTAATTATAGATAAATTTAAAATATACCAACCTTCAGGAATTGGTGCACATTCTATTTGAACCTCGTCGACCATCAATTCATCTGCAGTTTTTGTTGGTACTTGCAGATGAACACCTGACAAGCTGTCTTCCTCCCCATCACCAATCTGTTTTATTAAAAACAACAATTTAGCATTAGTGCTTACATACAATTTGTGATTTAAAGCCGCGGCTACTGTTTTTTTATACCGTATTTTTTTCTTACCAAAAATCTGCTCTAGAGTATAATGCTCCTAGACAACATCAAACTTCAGAGACATTGTATATTAACAAGAATCATAATTGAAATACATTATGTGGCAATATTATCAATATTAATAATGATGTCTAAAAATAAAAAGCATGAAATGAACTCAAACATCATCCACAAAAGAATGTTAAGTGTCACAAATACTAACAAAAAAGAGCTTAAGTGGTGACCCTTTTTTATAACTTCAGGGATTGATATAGGTAGGTACGTAAGTTGTAGACAAAACAAAACTTTTAACCATATTCTGTCCCATTAAGGAATTAAATATTCAGATAATTTTAAAATGATTACTAAGCTCTTTATTATATTTCCCTGAAAATATACCGTTAATATTATACTGTTAAAATAAAATAAAATTTAAAAAAATATATAAATAATAAAATGACACCAAGCAAAATAAAATATCACACCTGTATCAATCCAGCTTCTTGTATGGGCATTCCAGTAGCAGCCTGCACCCCAATTATATTCATAACCCTGTTTTCTAGGTCTGTTAATGTTAATTGAAGTGCAGGCCCACCGCCTGTACCCTGAGCTGACCTATTTATTTTGGCCCACTTTTTCTTGATATTATTTTTTAAATCACTCCATACCTTAATGAACATAAACAAACAGCACACCAATAAAAAGAGAAGGATGCCAGTACCAACATAAAATGCATGCATGTAATTTCTGTTTGTGTGAAGTGAAAGTATGTTCTAAAACATGCTTAAAGATTTAATAGACATACCTTTCGCCACTTTTCCTCTGTTCGAGAGTCCCCCGTGCCATCACTATTGAGCATATCCGTCAACTCCTTCCATTTTTGCTGCAAATAGTGTCTACCACGAGGACCCCCGCTGGGTTTGGACAAGTCTCCATGCCTATAATAATTTTAACATTTAAAGGACTGTGTATTCCAATATCTATTCTAACAACATGTTGCCTTCCAATTATAGACCTACATAATTATCAAAAATTAAGCACATAGGTACCTCATCAAAGTTTATTTCAATTTAATCCAAATTTGTTTACAAATTAACAAGCTTATAGCCTACTATTTTTAATTGACTCGAGTATACAAATAAACTGTAGCTTTTTTATCCTTAACAAAAACAGAATCATAATATCCCATTAAAACACTGACAATCAACAGATAGGTTTACAATAAAATCTTAAATGAAATTTACTTACTTTTCCATAAATTCTACCATAATGATGTATTGCGGGTGGCTCGTTCTCATTTTGGAAACGTTTTATTGCTGCGAGAGTTAAGTTTTAGAACTTTAAGCTCGAGAAATTTTAATAAAAGTCCACTTCAAAACAAAGTTGACCTTGAAAAAATGTCAAGTGTTACGCGTCGTTCGTTTAGGAACACAGTCTCAATAAACACAAAGTTTTAATAATAAATTAAATATTTATACCATTTATCTTAACTGAATATTAACTTTTACTGCAGTTTTTTCGTATTGCATCAAAATTTGAACAGTTTTAAAGTTTTACACTCCCTAAAATCACTAAGAACTAAATACGTATATAGTTTTTGAACGAAACGTTCAATCAATTTTAAGATCTTTCGTTCAATTTGGTACATCCTTACTTACGTTAGCATGACGTCACTAACGTAATCATATCGAGGTCTCGATACTATTACGAAAGAGCTTCGTGCTTCCGACTTTAGTTGTGTTCCGTTATCGTATCGCCAACTCGATACGTTTACGATACGAAACCTACAAATATTCGTGCTAGGGGTACTGGTCTTGTTATTTTGGTCCTCACCAGCTTGGACCTGTCCATGTCACCCAGCTCATCTCGTAATGGACAGTTCAGTATTTCATAGTTATCCTTATTGTTCTTTACAATATAACAAATAAAATCTGTCTTATTGACAGTATAGCATGCTGATTCTACGATTGTGTCGGTGTCTTTCAAGAGTGACTTGCTTTCGTAAGTCTTTCTGTTATCGAGTGCATATGGTAGAGATGCACAGTTGCCTTTGGAGAATACAATGACTGATGACTGCTTGTCCCTCCAAATATTACACGACGTCCTGCAGTTATTTTTTCTGGTTTGAAGTGATAATCACAAACCCGACACATAGCTGATAAAATTTTTATATTTGCATTAATTCAATGGCATAGGACATAGACTCTTCATCCATCTTGCCAGACAACAACTTGTTTATAACAGGTAATATCTCCCTGACAGTACGTAGCTGCTTTATAAGGTCTAATACAATGTTCAGTGTGTTTTGCAGAACTGAAGTAACTTTCTCATCCTTTGTCATCAGGTACTGTTGGTAGAATGCATCCATCAACAGCGTGTACCAATCAAACAGCTTGCTCTCGTAGTCAGTGTCCATACTTTTCTCTGAATTTACAAGAATGTGTGCCATGTATGTCATGAGAAATAGAGTATCATCCAAACTGAGCCCACTTCTCAAAGGTGGAATAATCAGTGCATCACTGAATGAGATTTGCAGAGTAAAATTTAGCAATTCAAACTTAGCTCTGTGCACTATCTGATCCTTCTTGTTTCTGTGCTCACCAGAACATAATTTTGCAAATTCCTGAGCATCAGTAACATCTATATTATTTGGGTTGACTAGTTTTATACAATACTTCAGCAATGCCACTAAACTTGTCTCTGGAATGTCTTTGAACTGCTTGAGGGTTTGATACACAGCCCTAAAGTCATCTTTTTCTATAAGTGGAGGTATGACATTGCTACATATAGTTCTTTCTGTGAGACCTTATTTTACAAGATCTTTAGTTTCATCACTGACTGCGTACTGAGGTTCAGTTGGTGAATCCCAGTCTGCAATCTCCAAACACTCATTTTGAATGACTTCATGGGATCCTAAGAGGCTTGAGAGGTTTCTCTTTGTCTGTAGGACGTAAGGTAACATTCCAATGTGGTTAGAGGCTTCTAAAATGATGCGGCCATGGTAGCAGTATAGCTTAGCACCTTCTGAGTACATCTTCATGGGGTATCTGCATGAGCCAACTCCAAGGACTATGTTGTACGCTATAATGATGGCTCCATCTTGCTCCGTGTTACTTCCAAACACTATGAGATTCTCCTTGCCCATCCAGGCTAGGGACACACACTGGACAGAGTTGATACCCAGGGTACACTGCCTATTGTTTTCCAGTCCTTAAAGTTGTATACTGTCATTTTTCCATCACTCCCTGTAAAAAAAGTAAAGAAACATTAGTCATTATTAAGGTGGTATTTATTTTCTCAATATGGATAGAATTGATTAATCATTACTTACATAAAATATATACAGCATTCTTCTCCTCAGTGCAAATAAACTTCCCAACCACATAAACATCATCAGGTCTTGTTATTTTGGTCCTCACCAGCTTGGACCTGTCCATGTCACCCAGCTCATCTCGTAATGGACAGTTCAGTATTTCATAGTTATCCTTATTGTTCTTTACAATATAACAAATAAAATCTGTCTTATTGACAGTATAGCATGCTGATTCTACGATTGTGTCGGTGTCTTTCAAGAGTGACTTGCTTTCGTAAGTCTTTCTGTTATCGAGTGCATATGGTAGAGATGCACAGTTGCCTTTGGAGAATACAATGACTGATGACTGCTTGTCGCTCCAAATATTACACGACGTCCTGCAGTTATTTTTTCTGGTTTGAAGTGATAATCACAAACCCGACACATAGCTGATAAAATTTTTATATTTGCATTAATTCAATGGCATAGGACATAGACTCTTCATCCATCTTGCCAGACAACAACTTGTTTATAACAGGTAATATCTCCCTGACAGTACGTAGCTGCTTTATAAGGTCTAATACAATGTTCAGTGTGTTTTGCAGAACTGAAGTAACTTTCTCATCCTTTGTCATCAGGTACTGTTGGTAGAATGCATCCATCAACAGCGTGTACCAATCAAACAGCTTGCTCTCGTAGTCAGTGTCCATACTTTTCTCTGAATTTACAAGAATGTGTGCCATGTATGTCATGAGAAATAGAGTATCATCCAAACTGAGCCCACTTCTCAAAGGTGGAATAATCAGTGCATCACTGAATGAGATTTGCAGAGTAAAATTTAGCAATTCAAACTTAGCTCTGTGCACTATCTGATCCTTCTTGTTTCTGTGCTCACCAGAACATAATTTTGCAAATTCCTGAGCATCAGTAACATCTATATTATTTGGGTTGACTAGTTTTATACAATACTTCAGCAATGCCACTAAACTTGTCTCTGGAATGTCTTTGAACTGCTTGAGGGTTTGATACACAGCCCTAAAGTCATCTTTTTCTATAAGTGGAGGTATGACATTGCTACATATAGTTCTTTCTGTGAGACCTTATTTTACAAGATCTTTAGTTTCATCACTGACTGCGTACTGAGGTTCAGTTGGTGAATCCCAGTCTGCAATCTCCAAACACTCATTTTGAATGACTTCATGGGATCCTAAGAGGCTTGAGAGGTTTCTCTTTGTCTGTAGGACGTAAGGTAACATTCCAATGTGGTTAGAGGCTTCTAAAATGATGCGGCCATGGTAGCAGTATAGCTTAGCACCTTCTGAGTACATCTTCATGGGGTATCTGCATGAGCCAACTCCAAGGACTATGTTGTACGCTATAATGATGGCTCCATCTTGCTCCGTGTTACTTCCAAACACTATGAGATTCTCCTTGCCCATCCAGGCTAGGGACACACACTGGACAGAGTTGATACCCAGGGTACACTGCCTATTGTTTTCCAGTCCTTAAAGTTGTATACTGTCATTTTTCCATCACTCCCTGTAAAAAAAGTAAAGAAACATTAGTCATTATTAAGGTGGTATTTATTTTCTCAATATGGATAGAATTGATTAATCATTACTTACATAAAATATATACAGCATTCTTCTCCTCAGTGCAAATAAACTTCCCAACCACATAAACATCATCAGGTCTTGTTATTTTGGACCTCACCAGCTTGGACCTGTCCATGTCACCCAGCTCATCTCGTAATGGACAGTTCAGTATTTCATAGTTATCCTTATTGTTCTTTACAATATAACAAATAAAATCTGTCTTATTGACAGTATAGCATGATGATTCTACGATTGTGTCGGTGTCTTTCAAGAGTGACTTGCTTTCGTAAGTCTTTCTGTTGTCGAGTGCATATGGTAGAGATGCACAGTTGCCGTTGGAGAATACAATGACTGATGACTGCTTGTCTCTTGGTATGACTTTTAAGATATTCAGGGGAAACTGAAATAAAAATCTTAGTGAATGTCATTTATCAGATTGCATTATATTCTTGATCAAGTATTTTAATTTATTGTGCAAGTTAGAGCTAGTAATGCAAAGATACCTTAAATTTTTTGATTTTATCCAAATTGTCAGAGTCCTCTTTCCATGTTTTGATGGTATTTTTATTAAATATACCGACATAGCTTGCTTGCTCCTTATCATAGACCACAGTAGATGTTATGTGGTATTTTGATGTCCATCCACCGATTTGTTTCTGGTCTGAAAGCTGAAAAATTAAGTTACGATCATAATCATAACCTTTACGGATAGAAAATACTGCTTAAAACTTAATTATACGTTGTTACAGTGTAAATATAGCTTTGGAATGATCTTGTTATTGTTTAATTATTCGTAAAAAGTATATTACCTGGTATTTATTGACGACATTTCGTCCCAAACTAACAATAACGTGTTCCTCCTCTTTATCTTCTGCAACGCCGAGAAAACTGTTTTGATCTATTAATGGACACAGCACGTAATAATTATGTAATTTAGCCATTATTTTACACACTTAATAGCAAGGTTTAATTCATAAACACATAAAAACCGCGTGTACAACAAACACGATCAAAGAGTATAATAATAATAACACTGTTCGTCGTGTGGACTACCAGTATAAGTGTATAATCTATGGTGTACACTGTATAGTTGAAATTCGGCAAAAGTAGGAATATAAAATGACTTTATCTAGAGGTTTAAGGTAAGGGTCGTTGTGGCTCAGTCTTGTTGGCCCCGGGTATGGCGTGTCCTTTAGTGGGTATTCATACTGCGGGGTCAGGCACGAGCTTGGGATTTTCTGAGTTATTGTTGCAAGAGACATTTAAAACGGACGAACCAATTATAGAGTATGTAACTCCTCAGATGGACAATGTCGATCCTTACTTATTGGAGGGAGAGTATATAGAAGTTGGTACTCTGCCCAAACATTTAGTACCCCAGGCGCCTGTTAAGACAAGGATAGTTCCTTCAGAAATAGCTCCAGTTTTCCCTCTTACAACAGCCCCAGCGCCACTGAGTAGTATGGACCCTAGGCTGCCGATTGGATCTGATCCATTTTATCTTGGTGTGGTTAAACGAAATGATCCTACTCGCGAGTTTAATTCCTCGGATCTGGAAGCAGCGTTAGGCCAAGTTGCCACAATGATGATTGTAAATGCAAAGCCGCAGCGTAGTGAAGTTGGTGTATTGTCCACATTGGAAGCCATAAATGGTAATCATCTTGAAGGATATGAAAGAATGGAAATGAAGACTTCTGAGGGTTATCCATGGAGAATGATGAGACCATCTGGGACACATGATAAGTCTTGGTTATTTGACATAAAAAATTTGGAGAATGGTAATTTTAACGTTGTTGGTTTAAAAGAAGAGCTGTTGAAAGTGTTAGAGTATAAAGCTCGAATGCGAGCTGTAGGTAAGGTTCCACCATCGTATTTTACAGCTTGCTTAAAAGATGCCCGAATTTTAATAGAAAAATGCTCCATTCCAGGAAAAACTAGGATCTTTGAAATATCTCCGGTTGATTTGACTATTGCGCAGCGTCAATATTATTTGGATTTTCATGTAGCTTACCAGTTGTGTCGAGTGGAATGTGAAAATACTATTGGGATAAATCCCGATGGTCCTGAGTGGACACGATTAGCCTTAGAGTTGAAAACATTTTCACCGTATATTTTAACAGCTGATTATTCCGGTTATGGTCCCCGAATGAATTCTAGTATCTTATCAAGTGCGTTTGATATAATGTCTCTTTGGTATGATTTTCATGGTAGTTCACACGAAGATAATATTGTTAGAGAAGTGATGAAACATGAGATTATGCATGGTTTGCATGTAGCAAAGAATTTAGTATTCCGGCCTTCTGCTGGAATGCCTTCTGGTAACGCCGCTACAGTTATAATGAATTCATTGGGGAATTCATTGTATATTAGATTAGCATATTTAGTGTTGGCTCGTGAAAATCAGAAGAGTGTTGCTGACTTATATTATTTCCCAAAATTTGTAAAGTTGTACCATAATGGAGATGATTTAATAATTTCAGTAAAAGAAGAGATAATATCTTGGTTTAATAATGTAGCTTTAATAGAATTTTTCTCGCGGTACAACTTAAAGATGACTGATGCTTTGAAGCATGGAAACAAAGTCACTCGGAATGGCCAGATACTTTCTATTGTTTGTGGATGACTACAGTCGGATGGCTTTTGTATATTTTTTAAAATCAAAAGATGAGACATTCACCAGCTTCAAACATTTTAAAAAACTAGTTGAAAATCAGAAGTCCAAAAAATTAAAGATTTTGAGAACTGATAATGGTGGTGAATTTTGTTCAGCTGTTATGGAGAACTACCTGAAGCAGTGCGGCGTTATACATCAGAAAACAAACCCATATACTCCTGAGCAGAATGGGCTTTGTGAAAGATATAATAGATCCGTAATAGAAAAAGCCAGGTGCCTGCTATTTGATGCCCAATTCGAGAAAATGCTATGGGCAGAGGCAGTTCATGCTGCAGTATATCTTAAAAACAGATCTCCGGCTGCAGGTCTTCATCAAAAAACTCCATTTGAATTATGGATGGGTAAAAAGCCAGATGTGAGCCATCTTAGAGTCTTCGGCAGTTTAGCTATGACACATGTACCTAAAGAAAAACGTCTTAAATGGGACAAGAAGGCAAAAAAGCTTTACCTTGTTGGTTACGCTGACAATGTTAAAGGGTACAGGCTCTATGATCCCCTGAAACGCACAGTGACAGTAGCAAGAGATGTCATAGTAATGGAACAGGAAAATGACCGCTTAACGTCACAGATAGTAGTGCAAGAAAAAAATGTGAACATTCAGGATTCAGTGGGGGAAGAGCATTCAAAATCTGTTCAGGATATATCAGGTTCTCATATGGGACATGAAGAACAGACTGATGAACAAGATTTGACGTATGTGCCTATAGAAGAGTCCAGTGGCTCAGATGACAGCTTCTATGAAACATTGACGTCGGATGACAAAGAGGTCAGTGCTCAGCAACAAAGCACTGTGTTGTCAGAGAAGCGTTCCAGACGTAAGCCAGATTATTATGGTTATGCCAACCTATGTGCTACAGATATTTTTCCTGGAGAAGAAATAACTCTCAGTGATGCTGTAAGCGGACCAGAAAGGGAGCAATGGCTGAATGCAATTAGAGAAGAATTGCAGTCATTCAATGACAGGGATGCATGGGAGTTGGTAGACAAACCAGTGAATAAAACAGTTGTTAAGTGTAAGTGGGTTTTTAAAAAGAAACTCAGTGATAGTGAAAGTGAAGTGAGATACCGGGCCAGGCTAGTGGCAAAAGGGTTCAGTCAGAAAAAGGGTATAGACTTTAAGGAAACTTTTTCACCAGTGCTCAGGTACTCTACTTTGAGGTTGCTATTTGCATTTAGTGTAGACCAAAACTTAGACATTATTCACTTGGATGTACCAACTGCATTTCTAAATGGTTTTTTAGATGAATCTATTTTCATGGAAATACCAGCTTATTCTAATTTCCAAAACATTAAAAATAAAGTCCTTAAACTTAAAAGAGCAATATATGGATTAAAACAATCGGCCAGAGCTTGGTACCAAAGAGTAGAAGTACTATTACTAGAATTAGGTTACACCAAGTCTCAGTATGAACCTTGTTTTTATTTATGAAATGTAGTGGAAATGTCAAAGTTTATATTGCACTTTTTGTTGATGATTTCTTTATATTTTACAACTGTAAAGATACTTGTGAGAAGTTAAAAGTTGAGCTAAAAGAAAAATTCAACATTAAAGATTTAGGTCAAATCAAAAGATGCCTTGGTATGAATGTAACTGTAGAACAAAATTCTGTTACTATAGACCAGAAAGAGTTTATTGATATTATTTTGAAAAGATTTAATATGGTTAATTGTAAAAGTTCAGATACTCCAATGGAAAAGAATTTAAAATTAGATAAGGCTGAAACTATTTGTTCACAATATCCATATCAACAATTACTAGGTGCTCTAACGTATTTATGTGTGTTAACTAGACCAGACATAGCCTATACTGTAAGTTTTCTTAGTCAGTATAATAACTGCTACAATGAGACACATTGGAAGCATTTGAAACGGGTTTTAAAGTATTTAAATAAAACTAAACATTATGGATTAAAATATGTAAAAGGTGATAGTAGTCTAACAGGATATGTTGATGCTGATTGGGCTTCATGTACAATTGAAAGAAAGTCATATACTGGTTTCATTTTTACTATGTCTGGAAGTTCAATATCTTAAGAGTGTAGAAAACAAAAAACTGTTGCACTATCTAGTACGGAGGCAGAGTACATGGCTCTCTCAGAAGCGTGCAAGGAAGCAGTTTACCTTAAAAATTTACTGTCAGAAATTAATAATAAAAAGGTTGATATACCAATTACCTTATTAAGTGACAACCAAAGTTCACAAAAGTTAGCATCTAATCCTTTGTTTCACAGAAGGACAAAACACATTGATGTCAGGCATCATTTTGTTAGAGAGTGTTTAGCTAATAAGTTAGTAAAGATTTCCTATTTACCTACAGCGGATATGCCAGCAGATATATTTACTAAGAGCCTTTGTTATGTAAAGCATTATAAATTTATAAATAGCATAGGGTTGTCACAAATAGAATAAATCATTTAGTATTTTTGTTTGAAATATGAATGTTGTTAGTTTCTTTCTTTGGATAATCATTATTTTTATAAGTGGGGGTGTTATTTATAATCTGTGGTAGTACAAAAATAATATGTTGACCCAAGCCCCATCTATTGTCTATTCCTATGAGCATTGTCTTTGGTACTTTTCAAATAAAGCGTTAGTACGTTGCAGAACACCACACGAGTTTTAATAGGTTATGGGCCCAGAATGAATTCTAGTATCTTATTAAACTTGTTAATAACAGACTATGCCATCAATGCCACATCTAGTAAAAATCAAATTCATACATCCATGTTGTGCTTACTTAACTAACGATCGAGTTTATGTTTACCCACATTTTTTACGTACACCTGTGCGCTCTAATTATTAACTTAGTTTTAGATATTGTTTCTCAGTAAGTGAATTATGTGTGCAATTCTTTATGAGAAATAAAGTTGTTCTTAAAGTTGTTCTTAAACCTAATTCAGTGAGAGAGAATGGAAGATCTAGCGTCGTATGTGTGTCTGAAGTGTCTTGGTTATTGGATATGGGAGACAGGATAATAGCCTCTGGAACCCAAGGAGGAGCCAATTTATCTAAAAAGTCACTGGCTAAAGAATCAGGAATAGGAGAAGGGTTGTTATAAATAGACCTAAATTTACGAATATTGCGCCAGACAATCGTAGCGTGAGTATTCGGTGAAATTGATGAGCAAAAGTTACGCCAAGATTCAATTTTTTTCTTCTTAAATATTTTAGAAGTTTCATTAGTTATGTTAGTAACGGTTACAAAATTAATATCAGACATATTAAGGTTATAATTTAATTCAGCTTCTTTACGGTTTTTAATCATTTCAGTGCACTCGGAGTCCCACCATGGAGGCGAAGGAATTGTGCTCATATTGTTATTTTTAATAGGAAAGACTTCATCCGCCGCTGCAATTAATATGTGTGCTAAAGCTTCAGCACAACTATTTTCATTGCCGTCAGAAACAACAGGCAAGGAGCAAAGTTTTTTGTCAACAATGTTTCTAAATTTGTCCCAGTCATTATCATTTCTATTAGGTAGTTTATGTTTTAAATTTGATCTCCTTAATGGTGCCTTTGGTTTAGAAAGAGGATAAGATATGACTATTGGGAAATGGTCACTACCAAAAGTAGAAGTTAGAGTGTCCCAAGTCAATGAAGAAGCTAAGCATGGTGAACATATAGAAAGGTCAACGGCACTTTGGTTTTGATTGGGACCACAACGACGCGTGGCAGCTCCTGAGTTCAAGATGCATAAATTATGTAGGTCTATTATATTTAATAATTCATTCCCATAACAAGTAGAAGTCGAGGAACCCCATGATTGGTGATGGCAATTAAGGTCCCCCAATATTAAACATGGCTTTGGAAGAAAGGAAAAGAGATTATTCATCTCTTGCAGAACAGAAGAAGAAGGGTGAGGAACATAGAAACAAGACAAAGATGCACTTTAATAGCTACAATTGAAATTTCTTCACTGTGAGGAGGTAATGTAATAGTAGAGAAAGGGATAGAATTCTTGATAAGTATAGCTACTCCACCATACCTATCAGATCTATCCTCTCTAATGGTTAAATAACTATTGATTTTAAAAAAATGATTAGGTTTGAGCCAAGTCTCTGCTAAGGCAACGGCAAATGGCTCATATTTGTTTAAAAGATGTATAACATCACTCTTTTTGTTAATTAGACTGCGGTAGTTCCACTGGATTATTTTGGATGTGTTGTCCATTATGAATGGATTGAGATTCGTTGAAAGATGAAGCTACGTTGGACGGTGAAATATTGAACTAAGAGAGAAGATTATGTAAAGCAGAAAGAAAATCATTTATAGAAAAATTTGTGTCTTTTATGTCATTATTATGATTGTTAGAAAAAGCACAACCATTGGATGGTTGAGGAATATTGAAATCTTTAATGATGGCGTTGTGAGCCTCTTTATTATATCCTTGTACAGATTTAGGAGGGGGGTGAGGTTTGAGAAAGACAGTCTTTTTATAGCTAGGTACTTGAAGTAGCTGTTTTGTTAGGTGAAGAGACTAAAGGAGTATTTGCAAAGTTTTTGGAGGGAGAAGATAAAAGTGCATCAGCATATGATTTTGTTACAGGGGGATATAATTTTGCTGCTTCAGCATATGATACTGAACTTTGTGCCATGTAAGTTTTAATTAATTTTTGTCTAGAGAATTCTGGGCAAGATTTATTAATAGCAAAATGTAAACCAGAGCAAAGGCAGCAGGATGTATTTTCTTGTTGTCTATCACAACTGTCCCCAGTATGGTCTTGGCCACATTTATAGCAACGAGGTTTAGACCTGCACTGTATTTTAGTATGACCAAATCTACAACAATTGAAGCACTGTATGGTAGGGAAAATATATAACTCTACAGGTAAAGCATTATAGCACATAAAAATTATTTTTGGTAAGACCTGCCCGTCAAATGTAACAACTATAGATTGGGATGGTTTCCAAATGGTTGAACCATCAACAATGGTTTTAAAATTAAGGCGTCTGACTTTTAAAATTGGACCGCACCCAATTGGTACTGTTATATTATCAATAACTTCCTCTGGAGACCATTCTGCAGGAACACCACGTACTAAACCCATTCTGGTAACATTAAAAGTGGGTATAAAAGCTTTAAAATTGTATTTTTCAAGACTATTATGAGAAATAAAAGAATTTGCGTCCAGAAAACTAGAAAAAGATAATGAAATTTTATTGCGTCCGATTTTTTTGACGCTGCCATTAATAACATTTTGGAAGGCGTTGTGCTTCAAAAACTTGCCAAATGTGATTGGGTGCAATGTCGAACCATCATCTGGTGAAGTTATTATTTTTTGAACATGTATTACAAAAGGCGTGCTGTCCGTTTTTTCGTAGGTTTTTCTACCAATCTGAGTGGGAACCATGGAAGGAACGGGAATATCAGTAGGCAATGCATTGGAAACCTTATTAACGGAATGAATAGGAGCAGATTCCACAACTTGAGTCGAGTGTGAGTCTACACAATTACAACCCGAAGACTCGGAACCGTGGTTTTTACGGGCACGACGACGTTTATTGCAATGCTTACAGACGTGCACGCGGCTTCTTTTTAAATTGCGAGCCGAAGACGACCCATCAGTATCCATACCGGATTCATTATTTGATACTGTGACAAAAACGCCGGCCGGGGGAACAAAGTCCCCCAAGTCGGGCGGGTCTTTCATCCTTAGACACTAAAAAGAAAAGAAATAACTTACCACTACCGAAGAATGTACAAAACTAAATATTAACTACTTACTATACTTATATATAACTACTACTATGTATTACTGATCTTATATATAACTGTAAACTTTTTCTGAATAAAATTTCAAAAATAACGCGTCCGCCAAGTTGGAAGTTTCCCGCGCTTTTTTTTCGAAAGTAGAGTTTCTTGGGTTTGAGGTCTGCAAAAAAGGTATCACACCACTAAAGTCCAGAACGCAGGCCATAGTTGATTTTCCAAAAACCACAAACAGTAGAGGAATTGAGAAGGTTTCTCGGAATGGTTAATTTTTATAGACCACACATACCTAAAGCAGTAGAGTCACAAATGTGCCTTAATAAGTTCATACACCAATCCAAGAAACGCGATAAGACTTTGGTACAATGGGACGACGAAGCCAACAAGGCTTTCGAACAATGTAAACTCAGCTTACAAAGCGCGGTTACATTATCACACCCACACAGTGGTGTACCTATGGCCCTCATGTGCGATGCGTCTGACAATTGTGTAGGCGCTGTGTTGCAACAACGAGTCAACAGTCGCTGGGAACCGTTAGGGTATTTCTCGAAGAAACTAACCGAGGCACAAACAAAGTAGGTATTGTACCTACGTACGATAGGGAACTATTAGCGATTTAAATGGCCATTCAGTATTTCAGAAAGTTGTTTGAAGGGCGGGAACTAACCATATATACAGATCATAAACCAATAACCTACGCCCTTACAAAACTAAATAGCAGTAATACAGAAACATATATAAGAACAAGATATTTATTATTCATCAGCGAATTCACAAACGACATTCGCCATGTAGATGGACAACATAACGTTGTTGCTGACTCGTTAATCGTTATCACGTGTCGCGGAGTTGTATTGCCCGACAAACATAGACTTCGCAGAATTAGCTGCCACACAGGAAACGGACGAGTATATCGCGCGAGAATCAAATTGCAGTAACAATAATAGCAATGTGAACATAAAGAAACTATACTGGCCCACAGTCAATAAAGCAATTTATTGCGAAATATCTAAAAATACAGCAAGACCATACTTACCAGAGAAATTCAGACGCATAGCCTTCGAAAATGTACATAACATAAGTCATCCCGGTATTAGGGTAACAGTCGTTAATTACGCAAAAGTATTTTTGGCCCCGTATGAATTCACAGATAGGGACATGGGCAAAATCATGTGTGGCATGCCAAAAATCAAAGACACACAGTATCAGAATTAGGAGTTTACTCGGAATGTGGGAAGTTTAAACACATCCACATAGATTTAATTGACCCGTTAACAGTCAGAGCAGAAGGATATAGGTATTGTCTTACTATAATTATTGACAGATTCACAAGATGGCCGGAAGCCATACCATTGAAAGAAATAACCGCGGAAAATATTGCCAAGGCACTATTTATGATAGTTGGATCACACACTACGGTTGTCCAGTAAAAATCACTAGTGACCAAGGGAGACAATTCGAAAGCAATTTGTTCAATCAGCTGATGAAAGTAATGGGAATAGGAAAGGGTTAGGACAACAGCGTATCATCCACAAAGCAACGGCATAGTTGAAAGATGGCACAGGTCACTCAAGGCATCATTAATGGTTAGAATACAAACAGAATCGTGGTTAAAAGAGTTACCAACATTTTTATTCGGTCTGCGAGTAGCCATTAAAAGTGACACCGGATATAGTGCCGCCGAGCTAGTATACGGGCGCACAATGAGGTTACCAGGAGATTTTTTCGTACACAATCAAACACAAAACTAGTGTCCGACCGAAATTTCGGTTTCGGCCAAAAAATCAAGTTTCGGCCCGAGTTTCGGTTTCGGCCAAAAACGGCCGAACCCTTCGGCCGCGCCGAAACTTACAACATCGTACCTTCGGGTCGCGCTCGGCTAACGTCGGGCGCGCTCGGCACGGCTGTTGATCTCAGTAAGTATGTCAAAAACACTTTTTATTTTTAATTAGATAATTAGTTATAAAAAATAAAAAGTATAAGTATAGATTTGTTACTACACTTCTGGACACATCTATTGGCCCACCTTAGAGTTTAGGTTTCGATGGCCCCTACCGAAATATGATTGCTACTCGTAGATTGAACAAAAACTGTTGATGCAGTTTTAAACCTGATACATTTTACCATCTTTTTCGATCGTATTGTTTTAAATTTGAATTCAGAATACCATACGACATGGAGCTACGCCTAACAAGTCGGATATGCGCCTTGTAATTGATTTTTGAATAAAAAACATGTTTTATCAAATAAAGGTTTAATTTAATAACGCGTGTTGCCTCCATGGGCATCTACCACTGTTCTCATACGATTAGGCATAGAGTTTATCAACCGCTCTATGAAATTTTGAGGGATCATCTCCCATTCCTCTTCTATGGCAGTTTTCAACTCCTGCATCGTCTGGGCAACTGGCTGACGAGCCCTAACACGTCTTTTTAGCTCGTCCCACATGTGCTCAATGGGGTTCATGTCTGGGCTTCTGGCTGGCCAGTCCATAACTGTGATGTTCACATCCCGAAGATATTCCCTGACGATGCCGGCCGCATGGGCTCTTGCATTATCATGCATAAAAAGGAAATTTGGGCCCACATAGTCCGCGTATGGTATCACGTGAGGTTCTAAGCACTCACGAATGTACCTTTCAGCATTTAATGTTGGCAGCCGTGGTCCTGTAACAACCTCAAGTTGAGTTTTGCCGCTCGCGGATATACCGCCCCAGACAGTCCATGAGCCACCGCCATAAGCAACCCTCTCTTCAAAGCAGCATTGTGCAAAACGCTCTCCCTTACGTCGGTAGACCTTCTTCCGTCCATCATTGCCATGTAACACAATTTTAGATTCATCAGAAAAGAGTACACGGCTCCAATCTTGCTGTGTCCAATTTAAATGACTGCGTGCGAAATGAAGGCGCGCTGTTCGGTGGGCTCGCGTTAGTTTGGGCCCATTAGCTGGCTTGTGTGGTACCATATCGCGTTCTTTTAACCTTCTCCGAACAGTTCGAGCGCTCACAGATACTCCGTGGAAGTCGCTAAGTTGGTTTTGTATCTCAATGGAGGTAAGGTGACAATTTCTCAAGCTGGTCGTCACGATGAATCGATCCTGCCTTTCAGTTGTGACCCGAGATCGTGGCCTTCCTTGGCGACGAACAAAGCCGCCAGTCTCTAGGTACCTCCGATAAACATTTCGGACCGCAGATCGACTTAAATTAAGTTGAGCGCTCACGTTTCTTTGGCTGTGTCCGGCCTGAATAAGTGCCACAGCTTGGGCGGTGACTTCAGGTGAAGTATCCATAGATTATTGATAGAACCTCACCTTAATATTAAGAATAAGTAACGTTTGTTGCAAAACCAAAGATATCAATCACTTTTTCAAGAATTAAATCCAAGTAAACCAATAAAACCAAGTTTTCTTAGTATTCGATTGTTTGATATCAACAAACAGGCTCCAAATTGTCTCTTGTTTCTTTAAATTCTGTGTTCGAAATTCAAAAAAGACTATTGAATGAAATTGTGAATGTGCCAGGTTCAAAACTGCATAAAAACTTTTTGCTCGACCTAATATAAAATTTTAGCTAGGACCAAACGAAACTGAAAATACAAGGTGGGCCAATAGATGTGTCCAGAAGTGTATATTATACTTGTTGATTTGTTATCATAACCTATGATATGCACCTTACATAATAAAAAAGAGGTTTGCTAAAATGATTACCAAAGGTGATCAATTTGATTATTTTGATTATCCATTTATATCCTATATCATTCGAGGCTAACTGATTGTGATATTTGTGAGTATAATTAAAATGTAAGTAACTGAAAATAAATAAACATATTTTAAGAGCATCATAGAGCATCATAATTTAAGAGCATCATATTTTAATAATAAATTTGTTTTATTTTATACCACCAAAATCGCTAACTTTGTGTTACAAATAATGTATTTTTTTCACTTTATAGGGTAGTTACATTTTCAAATAGAACCTCTGTAACTGTGCTGAAATTTCATTGTGATAAATCTTTGAAAGTAGAAACCTGTAATTATAGGTCGGCGATATATTAATTTTAGAAAAAAACGGGCTTACTAACATTTTTTCGACTTTTATAGGACTTTTTTTTTTATAAAAGTTTCGGTTTCGGCCGAAACTACAATCAAACCGAACCTTCGGTTTCGGCAAAATAACATGTTTCGGTCGGTCACTACACAAAACCAAAACATGGACTCGTACGTAGCGGAACTTAAAAAAACAATAGGGAATTTTATACCTCATAGTAGAGAAAATAAGGTACGTTCGTCATTTGTCTTTGTATTTGTTCGTCTTTCATTGACTGGCCTGTTGGTCTAGTGGTTAGTGACCCTGACTGCTATGCCGGAGGTCGTGGGTTCGATTCCCACCCAGGACAAATGTTTGTGTGATGAGCACGATCATTTGTTCTGTGTCTGGGTGTAATTTAATATGTATGTATTTAGAAATATATAAGTATGTTTATCAGTTGTCTAGTACCCATAACACAAGCTCTGCTTAGCTTGGGACTAGATGGCGTTGTGTGATAGTTGTGGAATATTATTATATTTATTATTATTTGTACATCCAGAACTAGAAACTTGTAAATACGTGTTTGTTCGCAATGACACAGTACGTAAATCGCTACAATCGCCTTACGATGGCCCATACCGCGTCATAAGTCGGAATGAAAAAAACTACGTTATCGAATTATCAAATATACAAGCATGTATTTCTATCGACCGACTAAAACCCGCATTTTTACTAAAGGAATGTGAGGAAGATAACAGTAAAGAAATTACAGCGCACAACTTTCCAAAAAATAAAAATAAAACAGATCCCCAAAAAACAAAGAAAAACGCAACAGAACCCGCTAACTAAACAACAAATTGTCACTCGCAGTGGTCGCGTGAGCAAAAGAATACGATTTTTTGATGAATAAGCAAGTGCAAAAAGAACTTAAATAGTAGGTACCAAATAAGGGAAACGCCCCATTAGATTAAGCAAAATATAGAGGTATCTTAAAATAAGGAAAAAAGTATATATTTATTTTTGTATGGCGTGCGGATCTGAGATATTGTGGATTCCAATGGGATGATATTTTTTATGGCAGAATATTGAAGATGCGAACTACCCTTAGAAATATGATAAGTATATATAACAAGTCGGCCCTGTCCAACAGGTGTCCGCATTATAAAATAAGTATTAACGAAAAAAAGTTAAGCCCATCTGGACACGCCTTTATACTAAACGCGTGGTAACAAGCAAAAATGTAACTGTTTAAAAAATGCTTATTGTAAAGTTGCAACAGAAACTTAACACAAAATAGATAAGTCAGCATTTACGTTGGTAGGTCAACTACACAATCTCACGTGTTTTATAATTATAACAATGTATTTTAATTTAACTTGCTACATAGCAAGCCCGTGGTCATTAGTATACGTAAACGAAGAGATAAATTGTAAATAAAAAAATGTGTTATAATCAGGAAACAATGATGTAATGCTACTGACAAATGTACCCAGCAGGTTCAAAAGGAAAACTTACCCATTTATTTTGTATAATTTTAACAAATTAAAAAGATAGGGGGGGATTACTGACACAATGCTCTAGTAAAGAACACACGAAAAATTTTTTTTCTAAGTGTATTCCAGTCAAAATATTCTCCGCAAAGGGAACACAACTATGCTTCTCTAACATCAGCAGGAGATAGTTCACTTTCTCAACAAAGCATTTTGTGTGTTGGTCAATCTTTTGAACAAATAAAACTTTTCCAAGGTAATTATAAAATTATTATCTTTATATACTTAAATAAAAGTCAATTGCCGGGTGTAAAAATGACTCAACCAATCGTGATAAAACTTTAGCAACATATTACCGGAATAAAAAGTATTCTGTTCTAATCGAGATCATGGTCTACCCATGTGCCAAATTTCTCATTCAGTCTTTCTAGCGTGAAAGTGTTTCAGACAAACAAACTCACTTTTGCATTTATAATATTAGTATTAGGCTTATGTCTTTGCTTCAGGGACCTTAGAACCTCTTTGGTATAAACAACTCATTTTTCACCATACTATGTGTTGAGTCTTTTTTGCTAAACCACGTCCTAACTCCAAACTACCTCCTTATAGTGCCTGTTACACACACTCGGCCTATCTAATCTGTGACAAAAACATAACATCGTGTTTGTGCACGACAGCAACATGTCTGTGCCTGTTACTGAGGTAGCTATTGTAAAGCGACGGAGCCGCGCGCCTGGCGACAAGTAAAAACCTGCTCACGCCGCTCGGTCGCAAATGTGCACGACAGCAACATGTCTGTGCCTGTTACTGACAGATTTAATGGCTCAATTACACCTTCCGATTTCAAGGGACCCAATTTAGGAAACAGGAAGGTGTAATAGCAGTTAGAGCAGTTAGTGTACGATTTAGTGAGATTGGGACGTCCCGATTTGACTTCCTAAATTGTGTTTTATTTTTAAGTCTGCTCCTGGTAGAATCAGTTTTTAAGAGACTTTAGAGCGACTTTTGATATTCTGTTTAGGGACTCGAATTTGTAAGAGTTGGCAACACTGCCGACTTAGGAGTTCAATTTAGGATAGTGTAATTGCTCGCTTCCTGCTTCCTAGTTAGTTAGTTCCTAAATTGGGTCCCTTGAAATCGGAAGGTGTAATTGAGCCTTTAGAGATACTTTATCAGCAGATGACGATTATATTAAGGTCTGTTGGACTAGTTAAAAATTGAATATTCATGTCGTCGTACGCATTAGATATGTTATTATCGCTTTTTACAGTTAATGGTTTAATAAAGATAGGGACGGTACATGGATCATCAATAATCATCACAACAATGTAGACACAGACTATCTGATAAAAGTCAATCATTTCAAGCAAAAGACGAAAACTTTCCAGTTTTACGATAGCAGATGATAAAAGGTTCATGTCATTTATAAATAGTTTATCAATATAAGTAGGTACCGACTTAAGGCGCTTTTAACTGAGAATGACCTTGAGTGGTTAGCTTGCGTGTTCTGTGCTGACGCGTTACATGAGAAACGCGTCGTAAGTACGTCCACCCAGTAATAGGAGTCGCCCATGAAGGAGCGCTGTCCGAAATTAAACGCATTATTAATTTATTACACATAAAACAACATGCGTCAGGCCCCTGCGTCGCCACCAACAATAGGTTTTTAATTGTGTCTGCTAATGAGGGACTTCACGCGTTAAACTAAAACACTAGACTAAATTATAAATAATTAAATGATCTTTAAAATGGTGAAGGTTTCATAAAATCACGCTTTTAAGTTTTTGCGTGATTCTCAATCTTTTATCCGCGTTAGACATAACTTTACAAATTAATTACACTATGTTATAAAAATATAATTTTAAATATTCTCAGATCAAATTACGACGGAAATTGTCTAGAGTAACATATATTTTTTTCAACGAAATAAGAGTAGTCGTTTAGACGTGATGCTCAATTAAAAACCATTAAAAGTCGTATAACTGCGCCTTAATGAACATACTTAACTAGTTTCAATCTCGCATCTATTTTATTATGGATCATCTGTAAATATTTACAAGTAGGTACTTATAAGATATTAGTATGTTATTTCGTTTGAGTTTTGATTTAAGTATGGATTCCCCCAGTACCGTATTATCGAACGTTCAACCAGATGGTGCAAGGGAACTAGGGGCCTAATTCTGTAACTTTAAGTTAAGCAACACGCCATCGACACTATCGACACACAACAGACATTATTTTGCCACTGTTGCAAATTTGGTATTCTGCAAAAACTTCCAAATGATATTGACATATTATAGTAGACCAGACTACCAATTATTACAATAATCTTATTATGGCGTTTCAATGGCACTACAGTGGTGAGTCAATGACCATAAATAATTTATAGAATACCAAACGTCAATGACTATTCTATTGAGACACCATTGACACACTACCGACACACTATTGACAAGTTAGTTATTTTACAGAATTGGGCCCCTGAACGGTTTACCTACTATTGAGCTGTAAATGTAAGTAAAGAATATTAAAATTTAATCAAATTCTTAGATAGTACTCCGGCGGGAGTGCAGTCTGCCAAAATCGGTGTTAAAGATAAAAATGTAGATAGGCAAGTCCGTGGTTGCAACATACTCCAACTCCAGGCAAGCGAGGTCATCAAGTGGATCAATGTTTACAGTAGATAGGATACGGGCCCTACCGATAATGAACACTTGTTACGATTTGCGAGTTCATCAACGAACACCAGCGTGCGACCGTGTGGGCATCCAAGATCCAAAACTGAAACAAGTTACACGCAAATCAAGTTAGGTGGCATCATTAGTCAATGAAGCGGACAATATGAATATGGGCAACGAGTAAATAATATGAAAAGTAGTTCTGAAGGATGAAAATTAAGAAACGGATGAGGACGTTGAGGACTAAGAGCTGTATTTAAATGAACTGGCAAAAAAGGAGGGGTTTATATATATAATATTCTGTCATTTTATCTACCTGCTCCAACCTCCCCTAAAGTAATGTTGTCATGCAATTAAAACCGCATTTCGGTTGAATTTTGTGAGGATATGATAATCTTCGCTTGGCATTCCGTCGTTCATATTATAAAAACTGCCAAGGCTGTTGTTTTTCTATCACTTCTTCAATTCAATTAATCGCACTATTTCCGTTCGTTCTCTCAATTTTTTATTTGTCTCACAGTTTTAGACTACAATCTAGATTCATTCCACTTGCCAGCTTGCCGCTGCTACTTCATTTCTGTTTTTAGCTTCTTAGCTTATCTGTTGTTCTAATGTGAGAGTTTCTGGGGTATGTAAACGAAATTAAAGAATCAACAGACCTTTCCCTTTGTAGATGGGACATAGTTGTTGACTTCTAGTATCTACTACCGCATACGTGTGTAAATGAAAGTTACTTACTATCAGTGCTAGTGTTTCGCTTTCCGTCAATATTTTTCTAGCGACCTACCTCTATGTTAAAATTACAATGGCTATGTAATTATTTAATGAATTTATAATATTTATAATCGGTAATTATCTTCAAGTTAGTATTTTGAAAGTTTGTACTAACTAGATAAAATGCCGATTTAAAAAAAAAACGGCCAAGTGCGAGTCGGACTCGCGCACGAAGGGTACCGTACCTTTCTATCTATCTAATATCTTTAAAATGGCAAAAAAAATCACGTTTGTTGTATGTGAGCCCCCTTAAATATTTATTTTATTCTGTTTTTTTAGTATTTGTTGTTATAGCGGCAACAGAAATACATCATTTGTGAAAATTTCAACTGTCTAACTATCACGGTTCATGGTGATACAGCCTGGTGACAGACAGACAGACGGACGAACAGTGGAGTCTTAGTAATAGGGTCCCGTTTTACCCTTTGGTTACGGAACCCTAAAAAGTGGTTGCCAAAAACATAGTGCAAGTTCCGAGCTATAGAGAGAAAGTAAATCGGCATTTCTCTTTAGTAGCGTAGTGTGGGATGGGAATATCGTGGCTGTGTCGACGTAATCGCCCTTTAGCAAATAGGGTTCGAGGTTCACCCTCCCAGAAAAAAAGACACGCTTTGCATTGGCGCCAATCTTTTTTTTTGCCCTTTTTATCGCGCCCTATGTTTTTTTTTTTCTTCTTTTTGCATAGACAAAAACATCAACACCGATTGCTGTTAGGAGTTCCCAACCAATAAGCATTAAGTAACTGATATCAATAACTATGTTTAGAAGATTAATGTGTCTATGTTTATCTTATTAAACTTTCGGAAGCATCAATGTTATTGTGCTATAAAAAAATACCAGTCTTCAGCTGTTATGCTTATGAAATGATAAGTTTTATTATTTACTTATTATAGTTTACTGCATTATTGCCACTGATAAGTGAGATGTTTATTCTGAGCACCAGCGGTGAGTTTAATATGATTTTTTTATTACCTATACATATTATTCATCAATCATCACAGATATAGGTGTTGTGTTTTTCATCGTTATATGTATACAATATACAGTCTCGCTCAGTATTGGTGCCGATTCTCTTAATCAATAACTAAACTAAAATTAGAGAATCGCTATCTTTTACTAAAAGGCAGTGCAAGAAAAGGACGGCTATAGCTATGCTCTAAGTTAGAGATGTCAAAGTAGTTATGCCTTGCGCTTTACCGTGTTTTTAGTCGACATGTTTTTACGTGTACCCTTAATTTATATGCAAATATCAACTAAATTTGACAGTTCTAATTTACGCCCGTTTCTATCTTATTTTATTAGAGAGAAAAAGATAGCAATAGTTTGTGCATAACAGAATCGGCAACATTGTCCGTACGGAATTTATTAATTACCTCCGAAGAATAGTGCAACTGCTTAGTTACGACTACGACTTTAACCTTAATTGCAGTAATAAAAAAACAACAGCAGTTTTCATTATTTTATTGCCAGCCAATAAAAATTATGAGCGATTTCTTTAACGTTGAATGTGGTTGAAGTAGTTTTTCTGTAACTTTTAGAATTAGAATTTTTACTAAGTATACAATTTTTTTTTAAACATTGCCAACACTAGGAATTTATCCTTTAAGTATCGTGATTCGTGGGTACTGGACCTATTTGGCGCAGCCGTGGGGCGCACACTTCTTTTTTATTTTGTTTCCTACTTTTGTTTTTCTTTTTTTATTAACTGTTGTGTGTGCCTTTACCTGTGGCAAATAAATATTTTTTCTTTCTTTCTTTCTTTTGGGTGCGTTTACAATAACCCAAACCCGGAACAACGAGGTAGATGATAGAATGATAATAATAGTTAACGGTTTATTTTTCTTCTTCGATATTTAAATATTGCTATCGCTAATTAATTCATAAAACAGTTTTCGGCGAACGTGTTACGTTCTGTGAAAATGGATATGCCCAGGTTAGGTTACCTCGAATTCCTGGTATTGACAGTAGGTACACTTGATGCATCGCGTTGCACAATAAAATTACACACCTACATTGACACAATGGGAACCTACATTGTATACCTACTTAAACCACAGATAATATAAAACTAGCCCTATACCTACCTGCAATGTGCATCTGAAGAAATAATGATTCAAATCTTGAAACTAGATGGTTCAGAATCGAGAGTAGAATAGATAACACTATATTACAATACACTTTTTTGATCGGATCAGTCATATCGATTCGAAGAAGTAGAATACCGATAATTACAAAAAAAATATATTTACAATAAATAATAATAATAAAAAATTGTAAATAAATTACACAGTTAAGGAGTGGAATTCCTTGCCGGGGTCTGTTTCCTGATAGCTTCAACTTGGGGGTCTTTAAGTCGAGAGTGAATAGGTTACTTTCAGGTTCCAGGCAAGCGTGCTCCAAAGTCGACGACATCATCGCTTACCATCAGGTGAGATTGATAGGCTCGCGTTTGACCACTATCAAACAGGAGCCTATCAGTACACCTTACTTATTAGGTACACCTTGTAAAATATACCTTTTTTTTGGGGGGTGGGAAATCTTCCAATGACATCTCCCGCTCTGGGTGGAGCCGGGAGGGCGTGTCAGACTCTTACTGACTAAAACCCACCCCTATTTCTTCCCTGCCTGAGTGCCAAGGGGAGCGGTAACTCTGTTACGAATTTATCCGCTACCCCTAGGCATGCAGGCACCAGCTATGATGGGCGTCGTTAGTGGTGGCTGACAAATTCTCTTTGAGGCGTATGGAACACTACGCGCCGTCGACTCACGGGCCTGGTGCTGATCAGACGGCGAGCTACCCATTACTCGCCGTCCGCAGGCCCGGATCCACAACCCCTGGGCAGTTGTAAAATATACCTACGAGTATAACTTGAATATAAGTAGAAGTCCGCGCAATTTATATTCTACTTAAGTAGTCGGTTGTAGAAATACTGAAAACAATACATTATTGTCAGCGAGGCCTTAACCTAATATGTTCACTGATTTCACAATCTCAGAGTTTTTCATTAGGAATATTGTAATTTGCTGCTTGATGATGCATAATGTTTAGGACATAGTTAAAGTAGCCAGTGTTACTTCTAATTCACGTTATCTTCAGGGATTACTTCAACCGCTTTAGGTTAAGCAAATGTTATGTCTAACATAAGCAACCAGTGTAGTAACTACTAGGCAGGTAACATGGAAGTTCATTTGAAAATTTAAAAAAGGTTTTGTAAAGATTTTTTAAATGACTTGTAGCTTATCGCCAAGTCAAAGAGCGTACAGCATGTGCCTTGTTAACAAAAGCAAATAACCAATAACGGTAACTGATAGTGATATGTAACAGCACAAGTTACATAATAAAATTAGTATTGACACACTAGTCGCCAGGCATGACGGTACTCCATTTACACACTTGGCAGACGAGCTGGCACTGAAAGCGTAAACTAACTATAAATATATCTACCTGGCGCTTAGCTGTTATGAGAGTAAGGGCACTAACATCACATGATTATGTGCTTAGAATTCCTGAACTATTGTGGTTCTTTGAATTCTGTTGCTGATGTACGAGTACGTCACTAACAGTAATGTGATGTTAAAAATACAGGGGAGCTCCTGAAACCGTTACGGCTATAGGAAAACATTCTCAGGAAACCATCGCTACGGACATAGTAACAGACTGGAATATTTACCGGGAACGAACGCTAGCAATGAAAAGCGTATACAGATTAATTAAGAAGTTTACCTACTCTTACGAGTGCATCAGGCACACGATCTGTGACACGATGACCTGACCTAAGCACTACCTCTTCTGAATTTGAATAAGGAGATCGGTAGGCTCTCTAATAAATTAACCCGTCGTCGATCGCGTGAGGGGCCTGCCTGACTGATTAACCTGTTAAGCCCTGGCACTCACTGGTGAGTGCGACAAAAAAAAAATATTAAAGTGAAAAAAAAAAAAAATAATCGGCTGTCAACCCGGGTTGTCGTCGGAGTTCAATTTGAAACCCGGATTTGGCCGATGGGGGTAGATAGAAGGGTATAAAAAATTTACCTACCTATGAAAAACGATAAATTATATATAATAATAATATGTATAGGTACATAATTATACTCAGTTACTTTAATAATTTTTCCCTTGCCTACCTATATGTAACTACTACTATTATTGAAAAAATTAGGTAGGTAAGTACTGGTGGATGGTGTGATGGAGGGTTCTATTTGTGGTGTTCTGATTTTATTGAACCCCAGGGCACAGATAATATAATACCCCAGGGTAAGTGATCTGTCACCTCCAGTAATCGAATGTGTCAACGGAAATGAAAGCCGGCATTCAATCTCTTCCAATGGCGATTACAGCGATGTCGTGGAAATGTTATAGTGTACTCATGTCACAGAGGCCTGCTAGTTGACGAAGGCGACGTGGCAAAGCGTTTCACTATTTCTTGTCTTATTTTTATTCTATGTTATGTAACGCGATTTCATTGTAAATATTCCAATCGATTTCAAGCATGATTGCATTATGTAGGTAACATGTATTTTTACGTAGGTCAGGAAAAATATTTTGGCAGGTATAAATAAACGTGTAAATCCAAACTGCCTAGCCTTTTCCCAAATAAACGTGTAATTTCGTCATAATGTCATGATGATGACCAAGAAAACACCGCATGCTTTCGTCGTCACGAGTCGCTGTGCAATGGTTCGCGTTCGCGCCACGAATCTCTAGCTGCTGATTGGTTGTCGAGGTGGCGTGATTATGATGTTCGAAGCCGGTGCGTTCGCCGGCGGGCGTGCTCGTGCGATAGTGCTGCCGCCACGCGACTGCTACATCGAGCCATAGAGGATGACGTAGCGTATCCGTATGATCGCGCGACGCGCCACGCTTTGCGACGCCCACAAGCCATGAAGGTCACCGCACTAATCTTGATGATGAAGGCATTCTACAAACAATAACACCGATTCGATATATAAACTACACACTCAGCCCATTTCTTATAAAGAAAGATCGATTACCTATCTTATCGATTTTATATGTATACTTAGCGCTCCTACTGTGGAGTCGACTTCAGAAGTTTAATAAGTAGGTACCTACTACCTACTTACCTTTAGCCTCTCGTGTGTTTGACTCTAGTGTGTGGTTATTTAAAAACATTCTGTAAGTAGAGGAAATAGGTAGGTTTTTCCAAAACGATTTCTAAAACCAACAATGGTATTTCCTTAAAGGCCCATCTAAAAAAAATGCTGAGCTTGGTCTTGTTTAGCAGAGTTGGGAAATTTGTTGAAAAGTAGGTAGGTAGGTACCTATTACAGATCCTCATCTTCTTAGTTAAATTGTAAAATCAGGCCAGACCAGAGGGACGAGTGTAGTTAAAATTAGACCTTCTTAAATTTCAAAGTCAAAGAACCGTGTTTGTCTTATTTTGTCGCAATGCGGACTATCCCTCTTTGATTTTATTATGACAACGTATTTGTAGGGTTCCGTACCCGAAGGGTCCAAACGAAGCCCTTTTGCTGTCACTCTTGTGTCGGTCGTCTGTCACAAAATTTTGTTCCGAAGATTTTTTTAACTTCCCATTGACCTATGAACTTTAAATTTGGTGATAATGTTTATTATTACGTATATTTTGATAACAAAAAATACAAATAAGTACAGAGAAGAAGAATTATATATTAAATCAGATTTTTTTTTTGATAATTCCTTTATTTCGTACGGAACCCTAAATGTGCGAAATCCGACACGCACTTAGCCGGTTTTTTTGTTTTCAACGAATAAATCATTATTCGTCCGGTGATATTCATTGGTCAGAGTCACAAGTCACAGGGGCAATATCACGTTTTAAACGAGAGAACAACAATAAATTAATCAAAATCAATTCTCGGTGCAGCGAGCCGTGTGCATTTATTCATGAAATCATGACGCTATCGGAGGTATGAGCAGAGCTTGAACCTAATAAAACAGGGTAACGCCTCGAAATGCCCAACTCCATAATATCACAACACGTTATTTTGTAAAAACACGGCGTTGTTGTGTAAATTGCCCATTTTCTAGCTGATAAGTATATTTTTTTCAGATCAGTTTTTTGCATTGTTCAAAAAGTTAGGGTATAAGAACGTTTTCCTGTAGCTACAACAACGGTTAAGCTCCCACCCCTTATCTCAAAAATCCAACCAAAAATAAAAAAATACAAACAAATTAGGTATTACGAGATATAAATACCTGATTTGTTTGTATTTTAAAATTCCTACTGCATGTTGTACCTAATGACTTTTCTTTTTAGGGATCCGTATCCGAACGGTTACCAACGGAACCCTATTACAAAGCCTCCGCTGTCCGTTTTTCTGTCAGCCAGCGGGCTGTATCTCATGAACCTTATTAAGTAGACAGTTGAAATTGCCACAGTGTATTTCTATTGCCGCTATAACAAAAAAATACAAAAATCTTACGGAACCCTTCGTGTGCTTCGTGTGCGAGTCAAACTTGAACTTACTGCTTCTTTTTATAGGGTCAGCATAAAATCTTAGCGAATATCTTATTTTTATAGAAAATATTTTATTTTGGCCAATTGCCAATAAACATCCAGCATCCAGAGTTCCAGACAGAATTAATGACAAATAAGTGTGGATCAATACTATAGGCTTGCTAGTCATACTTTCTCCGCTTTTACCACAATAGACCAGCCAGACACAACATTAACAGTCTTGAGTGTGGATCATGTTCCATGAGTAACTTATGCGTAAGACAAATTCCACCACGGCTTAATGCAATAAATTGTTTAACTTATCCTTTACTTAGTTAACAAAATATTATACTAGTAATTTCCGTTAACGTTAAACAATTTTCCCGACTGTAAATCGATATCAGTGTTAAATATGTATACAATTTCCTTATGCGAAAAATGTTTGCCTGTATGGAGTTTGGATCTGATTAATTAGCTTTTGCTCATGTAATTTACGCGACCGTGAACTGACCGTGGCTTGGCGTCACCTTATATCACGCCACTCCAGTCCATGCTGACGTCACATCAGCCCACCATAGGACCACCATCCAATTATGTTGTTTTGCACACTTTTTATGGAAGTACTCGTAAAAGGAAAAAAACAACTCGTTAATGCCGAGTTTTGTAGATTTTATAACATAGTACCTATATTTAAATTTGCTAGGTTAAGTTTAGATTTTTCATTAATTAATTATAATATTCTAATTAGAAGAGTATTATTAATTATATAATTTTTAATTAGTTTTAGTGTAGTAAATACTAATATAATTGAAAAAAAGAAGTTTTTATGCTCTTTTACAATCATGGTACATAATGGAGACTCGGATAATACATTGTTAAACTTGTTGTTACGTGTACTTTTCTGACGTATGTAAGTTTAGTTCACCTTGGTATCTTTCCACCTTTACCTACGTAAACTGTTGCAGCGTTAACATTCACTCTGCACAGTAAAAAAAAATCTAAAACGTGTATATAATAAAAGCACTCAAACGTGGACCAAATAAAAGCTGGGGTGTTCAACAAACAACGACGGGGCAAATAATAGGGACACTGTAATAAAAGAAATGATTTATGGAGGTGTCAAAATGATACGGGTTTTATAACAGGAGAGTCTGGAGATTCGAGTGATATTTATTTTTGAGTTATTGAAAAATAACATAAATAAATGATGTAGGTACACTAAACCTACGGCAGTTTTATATTATAATTATGTCGTATTTTTTTCTTTTTTAATCAACAGACTGTTTTCAGAAAAAAATATTGTATGTATTTCTTATTTTCGTAAAAGAAATGATATAACCGTTGGAAAATTGAATAGGAAAAATATTAGAAAAACAGAATAGCATAATAATAGTATAATGGGCATTAAAATGCATAATCTAAAACAATTGAGAGTCAATTTTGTAGGTACAAAAACATTTTAATATTTCCTCCACGTCAGACTTCGTGACTCGTGGTATTTTATGGTAATTGAATCAACTTGGGTGCTTCATGTTAATTTAGTCGATTACCCAAACGTGTCTTGTGTAGTCATAGACTATATGGAGGTAGGCAGTTTTTCAGTTTATTTATCGTATCGGCTGGTCGAGAGATCGCTCCTGTTTGTCTGTTTATTTAGTTTATCGGGCAGCGCCAAGTTTTTTTTTGCAGACGGTGCAAAGCAAACCACACCTTCCCTTCGAGTTCTTTATCAATATTTCCCTGGGCTAGAAATATATTTATCTCTTGGATTTGTCACGTACACACTTGCGTCGGTTATCTTTGGTTGAACATCGCTCCACCGCGAAATAAGTTCTTGCATCGTCTGTTGGCAATTGTGAGGCCACTCACCTTTTCAAGGCCACTTCATATATTTTGGCTTTAATGTTTTATACGAGCACCACTTCTTGCCAGATGAATAACTTCAGATTCACAAATAATCTGGTAACTACAGTCTAATCTACCTGTGAAACCCCGCGACTCACTGGTGAGTCGGACAAAAAAAAAAATATTAAAGAGAAAAAAAAAAAAAAAATCGGCTGTCAACCCGGGTTGTCGTCGGGGTTCAATTTGACAACCCGGATTTGGCCGCGGGGGTTGAAGGGTTGTGTATTATGAAATCCCCAATACAGATATCAGTGGTAGATCCTAGATTATTCCTTTCATTAATCTAACTAACAAGAAATCATTTAAGAAACACCACCGACTGTAGTCATCCACAAACAATAGAAAGTATCTGGCCATTCCGAGTGACTTTGTTTCCATGCTTCAAAGCATCAGTCATCTTTAAGTTGTACCGCGAGAAAAATTCTATTAAAGCTACATTATTAAACAAAGATATTATCTCTTCTTTTACTGAAATTATTAAATCATCTCCATTATGGTACAACTTTACAAATTTTGGGAAATAATATAAGTCAGCAACACTCTTCTGATTTTCACGAGCCAACACTAAATATGCTAATCTAATATACAATGAATTCCCCAATGAATTCATTATAACTGTAGCGGCGTTACCAGAAGGCATTCCAGCAGAAGGCCGGAATACTAAATTCTTTGCTACATGCAAACCATGCATAATCTCATGTTTCATCACTTCTCTAACAATATTATCTTCGTGTGAACTACCATGAAAATCATACCAAAGAGACATTATATCAAACGCACTTGATAATAGAAAACTATATATTTTTTTATTTTATTGTTTTAATTTTATATTTTGGGTACATACGTGGCATAATAAAACATTTTGAGTATTGGATTTAATTTTTTTTTTTTTTTTTTTGTATAATTTAAATATTTACTAATGTATATTTTTAATCCATTTATTGTGTATTTTGTTTATTTTAAATAAGTATATATATACCTATAATGAAGATTTTTTTTTTTTTTTTTTTTCTTTTTATACTTTCTCCATCTATTTACTTATTTGTATGTATTAATTGTGTGGGTTTTCAGTAGCTTTTTGAACCGGGCATAACTTTGTTCTTCTTTTATAACCGATGGTAACTTATTATAAATTGTAACACCTTCAAACTCCAAATTTTTTCTTCCATAGTTAGTTCTAGGAGGGCGGGTCACTAAGTAACTAGCACGTCTTAAGTTAATCTTTCGTGTCTGTTGTTTTGTTACAAATCTTATATTGGAATGGATTTCTTTTTTTAATATTTTACGTATTAGTATACATGTGTAGTATATGTACGTTTGTTTTATATTCATTATTTTTGTTTCCTCGTATATCTTTTCAGTTGGTGTCCGAAATTTATAGTTAAATAAATTTTTTATTAATCTATTCTGAGCTCGTTGAATTGGATCTATACTTGTCTTCGCTGCAGTACCCCAGATTTCAATGAGGTAATCGATATGAGGCTTAACTAGAGAATTATAGATAAGATATCTCACTTTTCGAGGGAGACAATTTGTTATATTGCGTAGTGCCCCTGTGAGTGGAATTAGTTTAAGTTTAATTTTTTCTAGGTGCGGCTTCCAAGTTAGGTTACTATCTAAGATAAGTCCAAGATATTTTTCTTTAGGTTTTCGTTCAAGTAGTTGGCCGTCTATTTTAAGTTCGAAATTATCATTTATTTTTTTATTTTTTGCTGCAAACATTACATAATTTGTTTTTTTGATATTAATAGTTAAAAGATTTGACTGAAACCACTCATTTAGCAGATTGAGATCATTCTGAGCGTCCGCTATTATAGCTTCGACTGAGTTTCCATAGTAAAAGAGACTTGTATCGTCTGCATACAGAGAGATGTCTCCTTTGAGACCCAATGCACTGATACTGTTAATATAAACAAGGAACATGAGGGGGCCCAATATTGATCCCTGAGGGACGCCAAAATTCAGGACACATGGATTGCTTTCATATTTACCTATTTTTACTATTTGTTTACGGTTCTCCATATATGATTTAAAAATTTCAAGTGCTCTGCCTGTAACACCGGTGAGTTCCAGTTTCTGTAATAGTTTGTCATGACTAATGGTGTCAAAGGCTTTTTTAAGATCAATAAATATACCTAAGACAATTTGTTTTTGATCAATTTTATTTTTGATTTTTGTTACGAGGTCAATTGTAGCAGCGAGAGTATTTGATTGAGCTCTAAATCCATACTGTTTACAGTAAAAGAAACCTTTTGAATTAAGGAATGATTCTAATCGGTTATAAAGGATCTTCTCAAAAACTTTAGAAATCACCGGGAGAACTGATATAGGGCGGTAATTACACGGGTCAAATTTACTGCCGGATTTATGAATTGGTACAACTTTTGCAACTTTTAAATCGTCGGGAAAAATACCTCGTGCCATATGATAGTTAATGCAGACTGTTAGTTCTGTAGCAATGATGTCTTTTACGCATTTAATTGATTTTGTACTAATACCATCAATGCCAGATGCAGTATTACAGTCCAAATTTTTAATTATGGCACTAACTTCCTCCGTGGTTACTGGTTTCAGAAACTGCAATTCCGTTTTATCAGTTAGTCTACACTCTTCTAAAATTTGACTTACTTTTGATTTTTCAGAAATCACATTTGCTAAGGTTGAGCCAATAGTCGAAAAATATGAGTTAAAACTTTCACAAATTTCTTTTTGGTCCGTAATAGTACCAGCTGCCGTTTCAAGTTTGTCCGGTCCAGTTCTGTCATGCAGTTTGTTTTTCGACAAATCGTTTATAAGTTGCCACATTTTTCGTGGTTTACTTGAATTTTCTTCAAACCTCTTTATGTAATAGTCACTTTTCGCTTTTCTTATGTTGTGTGATACTTTGGCTTTTATATGTTCATACTCTGCTTTTAATTTCGTGTCCACTGCATTTGTTTTATATTGTTGCCATAGTATATTCTTCTTATTTATCTCTTCTAATAGTTCTTTTTTAATCCAGTCTTGCCGCGGAGGATTCAAGAGTTTAAATTTTGTGATTCTGCACTTATTTAAACAGGATTGTAATTTGCCTGCCAATTTATCATACTCTACGTCTTCATGATTTTTAGGATATTCATCCAGGCATCGATAAAGTTTATTAAAGTCTACTGCGATGTATTTCTGTTTTATGATAGGTGGTGGTTGGTATTGTTTTATCTCTAAAAGTATTTGTTTATGGTCAGACATTGACGATTCCACAGTGGCTAAATGAAAATTATTTTCACTTAAGTTACAAGAAACGTGGTCTAACATTGTTTTGGTTGAGGTTGTTTCGCGGGTACAGTGTTTCGGACTTATTTTGTTCAGGATTTTGTAGTCGTTCTCTTTTAAAGTGTTCTTATACTTGCGTGTCGCTAAGTCCGGATTAAGTAAGTCTAGGTTGTAATCGCCAAAGACTATTGTTCGTTTCAATTTGTGTAATTGTTGTGAATATATCTCGAGAAAGTTGTCCATATTCATTTTATTGGGCTTATAGATAGCACCGATATTTAATGAGAATTTTTTCACGTATACCCAGAGATAATGAGTATCATCCACGCATTGTTCTTCAACAAGGTGATGTTTGAGATTGTTGTGCACAAATATTGACACTCCACCTCCCTTTTTATTATGTCTATAGTTATAGTAATGGGTATAGGAGGGTATCTGGAGCATTTTTGCCTCATCTTCACTCTTAATCCAAGTTTCCGAAAGTATAATAATATGTACAGTTACTTGTAGGGAAGCGATAATACATCTAAGCTCATCCAATTTTCCAGGTTTGACAATACTGCGAGCGTTGGCATAGAAACATTTCAGAGATTTTTTTGTAAAAATAACATCTGAGTAATTGTTGGTTGTTTGGTAAGTTATTTTCTCTTTGGACGACGTTAGTTTTTTGGAGTTTCCTTTGTTGTTGTTTCTTGCATTTCTTTAGATGTGACTATTTTGGGTATGCCCTTGATATACTTGATGTTAAGTCCACTTTCTCCATTTGAGATGCGTTGCTGAAGCTCTTCTTTTAAATTTTGAAGGTATTTCCGTTGATATGGAGTTTGATCTGAAAATATCTTGATGTGTTCCTTGTCAATCTTATTCCTATTACGTAGTATGTTTTTTGACGTGTCTTCAGACGAGAAACATACTTTTATTGCACGAGTTTTTTCTGATTTATATTTTCCGAGACGAAATATTGCAGTAGGTTGAGGGCAGTCATTATGTATTAGCCCAGTTATTCGCATTATTTCTGCCTTATCGCAATCTTGCCGACTGGTTGCAGTGTCATTCTGGGATTCAGGAATTCCCACAACTATAATATTTTTGGCTCGGAAGTTTCGTTCTTCGATTTCGGTGAAGATTTCATCATGTGTGGTAGTTGTTAGGGTAGTAGATGAAGCTGGCATATTTCTTAGGGTATTGACATCGGCTTCAAGAACCTCCACTTTCTTTTCTGTATTTTCGGCAGCAACAGATAATCTTGAGAGTTGATCTTTTATTTTTTTATTTTCCAAGATAATATTTTGCATAGTACTGCTAATATTACCGACCTCAGCTTTTATCGCAGCAACATCTAGAGAGAGCTTATTTATACTTTCAGTTTGTTCATTCTTGGAAGATTTTAGTAATTCCAGCATTTCAGACATCTGCTTTTTTATTTCAGCAATATCGGACTTTGTCGCTTCATTATCGTCGGGTAACTTTCGTTTATTACGAAGAGTAATCTGTGGTGTAGTTTCTTTATGCGATTCTGACAGGTTCGGATAAGATCCACTGCGTCCCGCACACATGCCACCTCCAGGCGGTGAGCGTGGTTTGCTCATTGTAGATCTATGTACGAAATTACTCACGTGGGAGATGTGTGTGCGCCGCCGTCAGGTGCGTACGGTGCGGGAATACAGCGGTAAATATTCCGTCCTCCTTCCCGAATTAAAGGGTATTATTCATAGAACTAAGGATTCTGCGCCAGGCATTGATGGCATCCCGTATTCCTTTTTTGTTAATTTAGATGACAATGTCCTCAATTATTATTTAGATCTTAATACTATTATGAATACAGGAAACATTCCTACTGAATGGAAACGTCAAATGGTGTTGCCATTCCTTAAACCAAATAAAATTCCATCGGATGCTTCCTCGTACCGGCCTATAGTTTTGTCTTCAATTCTGATGAAATTAGCTGAACACCTAATTAAGAATCGTCTAGAATGGTATGTTGAAAGTAAGGGTCTTTTGGCGGAATCACAATAGAAGATATAATAGAACCTTCACTGGACATAACACCAATGCCCTCCCCAAATAACGATTTTTTGAAGGCCACTTCGACTCCACTATTCAGAAATTTATCGATTTGTGATGCTGAGAATTCATCTAGTAGTGCTAGTAGAGCCAATACACCATAGCTCAGTAACGCTTCAAGTCAGGACTCTTCTGTCTGCTCGTCAAGTGAAAATAAACCGTCAGCTAGAGTTGCAAGAAGACGTCACCGTCGCCGTGATGAGTGGAAAGATATTAAACGAAAATGTTTAAAAAATTTAGGAAAAGCGTATTTGAGTAGGAATGGAGTTCAAAGAGATGGAAAGATTTTAAAACAACTATGTCCGGGTACTTGTCGTCTTAAATGCTTTCAAAAGTTGATGCACACCAACGGGAACGTATATTTAGTTCTTTTTGGAAAATTGGAGATCACTGTCGACAGTGGGATTACATCGTCAACCACACCGAAGTAGGCGATACTAAGTATCCTTCTACGACGAATCTTGTGTCTAGACGTAAGAGATCTGTTAAGTATTGCTTACCTCTTATTGAATCTAATTCTGACTTACCTAATAAAGTGTTCGTTTGCAAAACGATGTTCCTAAATACACTTTCGATTGGAGAGAGAACTGTTCAAACAGCTTTGGCGAAATGGCGCTCTGGTGGCTCTGTTTCCCCTGATCGACGCGGTGGAACTAGAACTATAGTCTTAGACGACGAAATAAAACAGGATGTTTTAAGGCATTTCAATACGTTCCAGCCCGTTGAATCTCACTATGTACGCAAAGATACAAGTAAAATTTACTTAGACGGTGACCTTACATTTACAAAAATGTTTTCTTTGTACAATGAGTGGTGTATTAGTGAAAATATAACTAAAAAGGTATCGACAGTTAGACAGTATCGTGATATCATAAACCAAAATTTAAATATATCGTTTCACAGGCCAAAAAAATACATATGTAACGAGTGCCATATATACAATGCAAACAAAAATACAATGACGGAAGAAGAAAAACAAAAACAAGAACTTCATATAAATAACAAGATTAAAGCTAGAGAAATGAAGGCAAATGATAAAAAAGAAGCATTGGAAAGTGGAGGTAAAATAGTTACAGCGTGTTTTGATTTCCAAAAAATATTAAACTGTCCTCATGGCAATGTCGGTTTATTTTATTATAAACGGAAGTTATCCATTTATAATTTTACAATATTCGACCTAGCGAGTCAAGAAGGTTATTGTTACATGTGGCCTGAAATTAATAGGAAACACGGGGCTTGCGAAGCAGCCAGTTGCTTATCCAAATTCATTGACAGTAAAGTTTTAGGCGGCGCCAAAGAATTCAGATTTTGGTCGGACAACTGTGCCGGTCAAAATCGCAACCGTAGTGTTTGCTTTTTACACATACGCAGCAAAAAAATATGGTATAACGATAGTCCATAGGTTTTTAGAGCGAGGGCATACACAAAATGAAGCGGATTCAGTCCATGCTCTCATCGAGAGAAATGCAAAAAATAAGCTTATATAATATACCCCTGCACAATGGTTTGGCTTAGTCAGATGGTCAAAAGTAAACCCTCCAAATTACAATGTCATCGAAATGAGTGTTACAGATTTTTACAACTACAAAATATTACTAGACGGTAGAAACTGGGCTAAAAATACTAAAAAACAAAAAGTATCATGGACCAAAGTTAAAGAAGTTCAAGTAGTGGCAAGCGAACCATATATTTTGAACTATAGTTATAATTTTGAAGAAGAAAATGTCATGAGTTTGATAACAAAAAAAGCTTATTCATCAAGAAGAAATAATAGTTTATTAGATACAGAATTTTTGGAACCATGTTACTCTGATAATTTACCTATTACATTAGCAAAATTTAATGATTTACTAAGTCTATGTCAAGGACGTATAATACCCCAAGTGTACCATAGTTTCTATCAACAGTTGTCACACTGTGGTACTGTTACTGAAAGGGACAGTAGTGATTCCTCTGACTAATCATCAATTACCTACTGTATACATAATATAAGTAATTGATGATTTGTTATTTTGTCTTATATATTCTAACTTCTATTATAATTATTTTAAGTGATTTTTATTTACAATTATTATTTCATTTCCTTTGTTTTTTCATTTCAGTTGATTTTATTATAATATTATGTCAAAGATATTACACGTATTTTTTTATTATGTTTTGAAGAGCCACTGCCAGTTTTAACTGTTTGTTTTTTTTAATTAAAAGTAATAACGTGAGTTGTGAGTTAAGAAGACGGAATTATGTTCCTATGATGAAAGTTATAGTAATAAAATTGATTTGAGCTGAAATTTTACGGTGGTTTTTATTCATCAAGTATCTAATTACGACCCCCTTTTAGAGTAATACGATAGTTTGCACGTCGCATATAGTCGTAATTCAATCTTACGACTTTATTCGGGTTACTTATATCAAGTTTATGAACGCAAACAGTCGTAACAATAAGATACGACCTTTTTTTAATAAGTATAAGGTCGTAAGTAAAACGAGTTATTTTCGGTAACTACAATTCGTTATAATATCCAGCGCCTGGGGATACATTATACAACTAATAATTGACAGCTTAGTGCAAAAACATCTGTTGAAAATCTTTCAGAATAAATTTTATCATTAACGTACACAAAAAAATGCTCTCCTGAAAAATTGACTTTTTAGCCTTACGACCTTATGCGTGGGAGGCGTCGATATTTTTTGGTAATCTAACTGGCGGACCATTAAAATCCATCCTGTCGTATTGACGTAACACTGTGTGATGATTGTAAAAAGCTGCACCCAGAATTTTCTACTTCTGGGTCTTCGTACAGTTCGTACGTACAATAGCATTGCCAGAAGTTGACGCCGATTGAAAGGACTCATGATCAACGACGTGAACGCTCTGCTGTGGCTCTGCGTAAAATGATGTCTGAATAACGGATTTAGCTCGGAGGTAGTGCGAAAAGCAATATCCGAATTCTGTTCGAGTTTTCTAGATCTGTATTTTTTATCTGTAGATTCGGATCGGACGTAGTGCGAAATCGCTCTTATGATTTATAACATTTATGGCCGTTTTCATTGACAGTAGGCGAAACCAAAATAAGTTATTTCACTATTGGATTTTCAACTCTTGGCACTGAGTCGAGGATTGATAATCCAACAGCGCGCTTTTATTTAGGTGTCTTATAGTGTTGTTCATTTTTGTGAGAGATCATTTTCAATATCAGTAAATGCATTATTAATCCTGTCCACTAAATTACAGACAAGGAGATAAATGGCGTGAATTACGCACAAAAGTCAATCCGGCTTTGCTGAAGCTTAAACTGGTAAAAGTGTATGCGCCAGGACTTGATGAAATTGCTCAGGATGCAGTGAATAGGTATTAGTATAACTTCAATTACACTATTTTTAAATAACGTTACTGTCTTTAGTCGGAGTCACTAATCTCGACAGATAGATGTGTTTCTTTATACATTATTGAGAGGAACCTTATGGCCTCCAGAATCCCGCAACCAAAGTTTACCCGCGGCGCTTAAAATCAACAGCGATTAAATCAACTTTATTGAGCAACTAGTTTCTGCCAGCGGCTTCGCCCGCATGGTGAAAAGTAGCTTATGTTTGAATCCAGGTTATAATCTATCTGTGTGCAAAATTTCTTTCAAATCCCTTCAGCCGTTTTTGCGTGAGTGGTACACAAACTTACAAACCTACAAACTTTGGCATAAATTATAATATTAGTATTACCTAAAAGCTTTTATCCTGAAATTTTAATCTTGACCATACTTATTCTTAAAATAATAATCTTTTTAAGGATAAAGAAACTGATAAATGACATAACATATTTGGGCAAAAACTTTACCCTGGAAATGAATAAGTGGTCGTTAGAATCAATAGCCCTTGTGGCTTTAGACTCGAGGATGGGTGCGTTAACGACAACTTATCAGAGGACCATCCGGGACGCAAATTGATGCAATGTACGAAAGATATGGTCGAACTAGCTTTTCAAATGGAAATCATGCCAAGCATTTGGAAATTCGTCTCAACACCTGCGTTTAAGAAGATTATGAATACGTATAACACACAATGGGAGTAAGTTAACACATCCAGTATTGTTAAATAATATTTCGAAAGATCTTTTTAGGGTTCCGTACCTAAAGAGTAACCATCGGGACTCTATTACTAAGACTCCGCTGTCCGTCTGTCTGTCAGCGGGCTGTATTTCTTGATCCGTAATAATTAAAATATAATAAAAAAAAAAAAAATATATATATATTATTACTTGTTATAGCAACAACAGAAATACACATTCTGTAAAAAATTCAACTGTCTACCTATTACGGATCATGAGATACAACCCAAAACAAAACCTGAAAAACACGTTTCTAGAAACTTTTTTTTCAGTTTAGAGTACGGAAACTTCGTGTTCGAGTCCGACTCACACTTTGCCGGTTTTTTTTAACTACAAAATAACTTTTACAGTATCAGTACGAAATTCATTGAAAACGCAAGAAAAAGGATAAACGAACGAGGATATGATATTCCTGAAGAAGAGAAAAGTATAGTCGAAAGACTGTTGGCTATTGATGAAAGAGTAGCTATTTTGATGGCTAACGAAATGTTGTTCGCTGGTATTGATACGGTAAGAAATGGACGAGTACAAGCCATCGCGGACACTGGCAGGTTGAAACTTTTCAACCTTACAACTTAGCGCTTAGGGGTATCAAAATAATTTTATTTACAGGTAGCATTTACAGCTACAAGTCTCATCTATAATTTATCGATACATGCGGATAAACAAGAGAAGCTTCGCCAAGAAATACGTTCCGACGATCCCCACAAGCGCTACCTCAGGGCTTGTTTGAAAGAAGCGCTCAGACTTTGGCACGTGATTCCGTCCAATTTGAGGAGGACCGATAGAGACCACATTGTGGGTGGTTACCATATTCCTAAAGGGATAAGGTTGATTTTTTAATTAAAATGCGCTTGCGGCATAAACTGCTTTCAGAAGTTACAATCCAATTTCTGTGACTTCGGAAAAGTAACCTTAATCCTTACTCATTAAGATTAGTGCAAGTTGAATATTTATAAAAACATTTCAGTCATTTTCAAATCAACTTAATTTTCACATAAGTATATAAATAACTTCTAAATTTTTTCTTGTGTTCCAGATTGATGTGATAGCACCAAACGATTTTTATCCCGGATGGAAAAATATTACCCACAGGCGAACGACTTTATTCCCGAAAGGTGGTTGGCTGATAAATCGTATCCTCTATACTACGGAAATGCACCTCAAATAATAACATTACCATTTGGTTTCGGTATCAGAAGTTGTATTGGAAGAAGAATTGCTGAACTAGAAATTGAAGTTTTCATAAAGAAATTCTTCGATGAGTTAAAAGTTACGTAGGATGGACCTCCCATCAAAGTTGTAAACAAACTTATGAACGCATTTGACGGACCTTACAACTTTAGATTTGAAAATGCTAAGTAATCTACCTCTGTTCACATTATTGTTACTTTACAAGTAAGCAGCTATTGTTTTCTACATAATTTTATACTTTGATTAGTTGGAAAGATAAGTTTTTTTTTTAATATTTTGCACTGTTTTATGAAATATAGGACTGTAAAAAGATCTAGCTAGCTTTAAAACATGTCTGTCCCAAATTTTCAACTAATAAATAATATTACTTTTAAAATGGTTTTCTATATTTCCCTTGTATCCACACTCTGTACATTTTTAACATTTTCCCTCTATTCACTTGAAGTCTTCTGTCAATCAGATTCTGTTCTTCTGCAGACCCGGCTCCTGTGAATAAGTTGGTAATTTCTTCTTGTGTAAAGAAGTAGACCCTTGTGTTGTCACCTCGAGCATAGAAGTTGTCAGATACCTATGCATCTTCCCTTCTTGAATCTCAGCTGTGCCAAGTCGTATCGGCCATAGTCACGAAATACCACTAGTCCTCCAGGCTTTAAGTATTTGTAAATGTTGTTGATCACAGTTGTCATTCTGAAAATAAATTGATGAATTCTTGTAAAAAAAATATAAGTTAAGAATGCAGAAATATAAGAAAAAAAAAAAACATTTTTTTTTCAATCTTTCAGTGTTAATAGATACCGGAATTCTTTTTATTGCATTGTTTGATGAAAACAAACAACATGTGTGATGCATTACTGAATTGCATAACAATATTTCATTCTATCATTTGGGCTTTTGAAGCATTGTGTTATGTAATTATGTCATATGGGAAGGACTTTACAATAGGGATAGGTATATATGTATATATTTGAGGGGGGAGGGGGTAGACCCTCCCGCCGTGGTGGAAAAGTTTAGGAAATGCATAGTTTTTTTTAATGAATTTTTAAAAATCTCATTTTGAGGTTATGTTTTTGGGAAGCACTTTCATTTATAGTGTGGCCATTAGTGCTGTGCACAGCTTGCTACTATTATAGTCATCTGTGGTGCACTTCCTGAAGTATGCGCGGCGAGGTGGGAGGCGAAGAAAAAAGTGCATGAGTTCACATGAGATCGATACATGTCGGACAGATCTTACGATATCAGTTTGCATTTCTAAGGCAAGACTTGTGGTGGGGCGGAGGCTATCTATCTGTAATATATTATACTTACTTAGTTGATTAAAATTTAACCCAAATACACTCATATTTTATTAAAAATATACTGGTGATAAATAAGAACTAAACTTATAATTCAAAGCAGGACTTGTTTTATTGAACATTTTTTATATTTACAAACAATTATATATTCTAACGAAAGTTATTCTGACATAGATTCTGTTTCAACTTCATCTTCCATTTCGTCATCATCTTCATCTTCCACTTCGCCACCGGAACTTGAATCACAGTCTTGCAAATTTATTATGAATGAATCGATAACATTATCGAACCTACTATCGCGACTCCAGTAATCATTTTCATTTTTCTGGACATGATCGTCGCATCTCTGCCATTTCTCCGCCGTGAATTCCGAAAACAATTTATCCAGTAAGATTATCTTTTCGTCTAGAGAAGAATTAATATAGTTTTGGGCTATGTTGTTTTTAATATCAGCCCAGACCAACTCAATTGGATTTAAATCTGGATGATACGGAGGTAAACGCAGAACAGTGTGTCCACTGGCTTTCAGGAGTTCGTCAATTCTATACACGGGTTCTTTTTGTGTATTTTTGATAAGAAGTAGCAGTTGAGCCTTTATCATGGTTCCTGAAAATTCTACATTATGGCGTAGCAACCAATTCTGCATTTCACTTTTGAGGCTTGATATAGTTGGTTTCTTCTCAACCTGAACGCTGTGGTAAGACGCGTTGTCCATTACAACCACAGAATTCGGCAGTAACTTATCTTTTAACTTTTCATCTACCCACTTATAAAAAGTAGGTCCGCTCATATCTCCATGATAGTCACCGGTTCTAGCATCTGACTTGAATATAGTCAATGCATCATCCACTAAGCCATTTCGACACCCAGCGTGGAGAATTACCAATCGCCATCCTTTCCCAATATCAGCATGAATTCCGGGTTCTGACGATGATTGCCAACATTTGCTGGCATGGTGACTGGCGTTGATGTATGTTTCATCAAGAAAATATATGTTGCGGTTTTGCGTTCTGTAATTTCTGATTTGTGTAAGATATTTTTTCCGCCACACTGTAATATTAGGCTGCTCTATAAGGAGATGTCTCTTTGATTTGCATTTTTTGAAACGGTAGCCCATTTTGTGTAAAAGCTGTCTTAAATATTCCCGTCCACAATTCAATATGCCATCCTGTCTCAAACTTGATAGTAACTTACGGACACTTGGTATTTTTTTTTTCAACTTCGTAAAACTGATGAATTTTTCTTCTGATAATTCCAAGGTCAAAATCATCCACATCGTGTTTTTTCTTTAGAACTTTTGGTTTTTTTGGTGATTGAAATTTTAATTGACTTGAATTTTCAATTGATACGAGTAAATAACCCGCAGAAATCACATTATGCACGGTTCTTTTGCTGTACCCCGTAGCCTCCGCAACGATTTTGGCAATATTCACAGACGGACAGAGTCCAAAACACGCGTCACTTCGGTAAATACGGAGGAAGGAGCATGCGGCTCGACAGAGTCCAAAACACGCGTCACTTCACTTGTTGCTCGCAGCGTACTTGATCCAGAGGATGAAGACATGATGGCATGGCAGGGTATTCAATGTTGTTCTCAAGTGCGATGGCAAATGCTCTGAGAGCATGTCATTCAATGTCTGTACTCGCGTTTGAGAGCAGCTTTCTATATATTATAATGTACTCTGTGAGAGCAGCTCTCAAACGCGAGTACAGACATTGAATGACATGACACTAAAAAAACGGCGCCAAAAATTAAATTTTGCGTTTCGTTTCACCTTAAATAGATACCATCAGAATAAAAAATAATAACTTTAGATTGTCAATAAATCAAAATTTTAATAGATAATCACCCAAAAAACACAAATCACTGACAAATTATTAAACCCAAATGAAATAACTAAAAATAATGCGAATTTTGAAAAAAAAAAAACAAATTACTCGTCAACTTATAATTTGCAAAATCAAAACGCAATAATAAAACTCCATAAAATAGCAACGGGGGTTTTTGGCGGGATTTTCTCGAGTGCAGTTCAGTAGCTGTTTCAATTATTCGTTTATTGATTCCTAGTGGATATTGCGATGTAAAATTGGTGAAGTTTTGTGTCTCAAGTGTCAACGCAAATGGACAATATGTGGAATCATTGAAACAGGCGCGATCTCGGGAAAATGGAGCTCAGAATTTTATTGTAGTATTGGCTACCTCAGAGAAGTTTGCCGAGAAGGCTGACTCGACACATTTGTTGCCAAATACTGCAAAAAACATTAGAATGTGTTACATCTGCATTCTAATGGGGAAAAAAGTGACAGTATTCTGTATTTATTAACTAGGTATATAAGTAAGTGTGAGTCTATCTGGTAGGCCCCAACGAGATTTATCAACAGGACGTTTAGGGGCCCGCTGGCTGGCCGTTTGTTTATATAACAAAGATCTTCTAAAGTAAAGCTCACAGAAAGTCGAAATTTTGGCATTGTAAGGTACCTAATAGTTTCTAACCCCGAGCACTATTGAGCGATCTGAAAGTATAATAACAATAATAATCCTAAGGGGCCTGCTAGTAGTAGACACTTCATAGAAACGTCATTTAATCAAAAACTGTTGAGGTACAAAACATATCTTATTTATTTTCTTTAGGTACAAAATAATGTCTTTATGAAAAGCTATCACCTGTTGATAAATCTCGTTGGGGCCCGCCAGATAGATTCACACGGTATTTAAAACAGTGCTTACAAAATCAAAAATTTATTTCATTCATGCATGCAACAAGAAGATTGTTGTTTATAAAAATATAAGACTAATTCAATTAACTGTCAACCAATGCATCTCTCAGTAAATTTTCAAATTCTATAGATTTCTGCTTCTCTTCTTCAATTTGTTTTTCAAGCTGTTTGACAGCTTCTGTACAGTTGTTATTCGATATGTTAACATCCTTTGCTTTTATACTTTCATCAACTAATGTGCGATCCTTGTCTTCTATCATTAGATATTCTAGTGAATCTATTTCTATTTTTCGACGCTTAGCCTCTATGTAAAAATCGATCGAATCATCTTCATATTCTAAGGCTTTGTGCTTCATTTCCTTTATAACTTTTACTTCATGCAGCCAAAGGGCATTACGATAATCTGCCAATACAGATTTCTCATAAATAGCAAATCTATTTTCAAAATTATTCAGTCTACTTATCTTCTCATAAACAATTATGTTCATGAAATCTACAAGATTATAGTGGGCAAAGTATTTGTTGAAATCCTCACAGGGCATGCTCATATTTGAGAGTTCCTTCGGTAGAACAGCTACAACCCTACACAACACTTCTTCAGGGTTTTCAAACCAGCCGATCTGATTGCAATAGCTACTCATTTGCTCTTGCATACTTATTGCATTCACTGGATTAAAATGCGATGAAGGGTCAGGCAACTTCAATTGATTCATAATCCTTTTGATTGCCGACACATTATCAGACGTCTTCGCACTACTCGGTATAAACTCGTAAGGTTTTGGATACGGAGATGTGCCGTCCAAGTATGGCTGAAACTCTAATGGAAATGATGAATAATTGAACAAATCTTCATTCGTAATGACATTGGTTAAATTATCCACAGCAGTGTTATAGCACTTGACTAATTTGTATAAATCTCGTATAATAACATTCATACGACTATCGTTTTCCAATCTTAATCTACACCATATCTCATTTCCAAGGTATCTTTGACATATAGACTTCAAGTGATCTATTTCCAATGGTGGGGTTTGTGGGAATTTTTTCGCCAACCATTTCATAGCACTCTTTGAACATGCATTTAATGATTCGTAAACATTCTGCGAATCTATAGCAAACATCTTGTACCCTGATATAACGTTTTGCTTCACAAGATTTGACAATAAGACATCTACACGTTGTTGAACATATTCCAGTTTTGGAGTGATCACGGCGACTGGCACTACCTGGTATGGGTATTTGTGTTTAAGTGTAACTTCTATTGTTTGCACTAGATCATTATCATATTCAGTAGCATAAAAAAGTATAGCATTAGCACTTTCAATAGCCTCATTAATATTGATCTGTTTTCCTGTCAAACTAACAGATATAGCAAAATCCATCAAGTGATTCCAAGACTGTTTCCCAACATGCATCAGTGAATCAGACGCTTCATGTTGCTTTCTATCACTAAAAACATCAAGTAACCATTTCTCAATGTTAATCTTTTTGTGTAGCCATTTCATTGCACCAGGTGATACCAAAGTAAGTTTCCAAAAGAAGCATTTATCATAAGGATAGCTTATTTGTTTCATTCGCTTCAACAAAGGTGACCTGATTATTTCCATGATGTTATATGGCTCAGGGGTTGGTAATAGCCTAAGTTCCCCAGTAAGTTTATAGCCTCTGTGAACAGCATTCATATTCTGTAATGTAGCATTTTCAACGAATCGCCTCAAATAAGATGCTTCTTCCAGTGGAGTTTTACGAGTCAGCCAAACCGGTGTATCTTCTAGTAGATTCCGCCTTTTAACATTTCTGGTACTTATATTGTTTCCTCCATATATGGAACCATTTTTTCATTATACGCTGAGTTAGAAATACCTCAGCTTTCAACTCAGATTCAGATATCTCATTGGACAAATTCAGCAATATTTCATCAGTTACTGTATCTGCAAACTGCATCAAATTATTAAACTTCTCCAGTTCTTCTGTCAAAATACTTTTGACTGTTGGATCATTAACTTCATTGACAAGTTCTTCAACAAACTCTACAGATTCTCTTTCAACTCTTTCTTTGAATTTCCTTTCTTCTTCAGCTTTGCGTTTTAGTTCAGCTTTCCTTTCTTCTTCTAATTTTTTCTTTAATTCTTCTTGCTTCCTTTGCTCTCCTTTTCTGCGTTTTTCTTCCAGCAATCTGAGTTCTTCTTGCTTTCTTCGTGCTTCTTCTTGCTTTTTTCGAGCTTCTTCTTTGCGTCTTTCTTCTTCTTGTTGCCGCATCTCTTGTTTCCTCATTTCTTCCTCTCTTTTATTTTTTTCTTGCAATTGCCTTTCCTCTTCCTTCCTCATTCTTTCGACATTAAGACGTTGAATTTCAGCCTGCTTTTGTTCTTCGTTCTCATTTTCGTTAAATTCGAAAACAGCAGAACTTTCGGTAGTTGCAATTGAATTTAATATATTATGAGCCACTGTCTGTGCTTTACTTTTACTTTGAAATATTGAGTAGGCTGTAGAGTCTGAACCATTGGGCGGGATAATAGCGCTTTTGAAAAGGCTACCCGGCGACAATTTACTAGTTGAAGCTTCACCATTGGCAAAGATAGACTGCGGCTTTAACGGATCTTCTGCATTACCAGGTTTTGCAAACACATTGTTAGCTTCTGGCTGCTTTCCAAAAGTACCAAATATATTGGTTGGGCGCTTGTCGTCACTTGCTGATGGCGGAGCAGGCTGTGCAAATATGTTACCGCCTTTTGCAACAAATGCAACTGTACTATCTGGTTTTGAGGATCAGCAGATTTAGCACCGGAAAATATACTATTATTAGTAAACTAGCTGTGCCCGCGACTTCGTTCGCGTGGTTGTCGAGAACAAAACAACGTCGTTTAGATAAGAGTATATCACCTTTTTGATGATTTAGATAAGAGTCCTGACTTTGGTATAGTTGATTACGTTAATGCTTCTCTATATACTATGTTAGCGGTGGAATTACCCGGAGCATATACAAAAAGGTTGTTTGGGTTGCTAACACGTGATAGAGAAACATAGAGTTGGCCGTGTGAAAAACAATCAAAAGTAAGGTCTACACCCGCAACGGATAACGTCTGGCCTTGGGCTTTATTAATAGTCATAGCGTAACAGAGGCTTACAGGAAATTGCACACGTTTGAAAGTAAACGGAAAATTATTGGGGATAATGGGTATCCTGGGAATGAAAACAACATCACCGGAGCCGCAACCTGTTAAGATTTCGGCTTCGATGACATTTCGTTGGAGATTTGTTACTCTCAACCGAGTTCCATTGCATAGTTTTGGTGGGCTTAAATTTCTGAGTAGAATGATTGGTACTCCGACTTTTAAATAAATTTTGTGTGCTGGAAGACCTGGTGTATTTAGAGAGTCTAAAAACTCTACTGGATAGTGGGTGGCATCTCCTTCTTCTAAAACCGTGTTAATAGATAAATATTCCCTACTTTCTCCAGAAACATGTACCAATATTTGAGAATTTATTGCTGCTGCTTGGTCGTTGCGAGGTGCCAAAATAGCTCGTTGGCATAGCCAAGCAGCGTCATGGTTCGAGATCTCTGATGGATCTCCGTATACAGAGGAAATGAGTTCCTGCTGTGAGGCAACAGAAGAACACAGGCTTTCGACTAAAGTTACTTTACCTCCTTCTTGAGTCGGGTATGTGCCGTTACCAATTTGAAGTAGTAAATTTGAGAAAACCTGCGCGTTTGCGTCACCTCCCAAATATGCTCGCATATTAAAGCTCAAATTAGTTAATATGACACTACGCCATAAAATAGAGCTCTTTAAACAGGCACCTATTTCATCGGCCCTCGTTCCTCTGGGTATTATAGGGAGTGTCTGCCTGAAGTCTCCACAGAATAGCACCGTTAAGCCTCCCATCGGTCGGTCATTTTGTCTTATATCTCGCAACGTTCTATCTACAGCTTCCACAGCTTTACGATTTGCCATCGTACACTCGTCCCAAACGATAAGGGCGCAATCGCGTAAAACCCTTGCTTTATCACTATTGCGAGACACGTTGCAAACAGGGTTTTCTGTGCGGTCCAAGTCGATTGGTATTTTAAATGTTGTATGTGCAGTTTTTCCTCCTGGTAATAAAGTGGCAGCTATTCCTGAGGAAGCGACGGCAAGGGCAATTTTGTTTTGGCTCCTTATTTGAGCCAAGATAACTTTAGTGAGGAAAGTTTTACCTGTTCCACCAGGTGCATCTAAAAACAGCATTTCTCCTAATGAATGTTCTACACTACAGCATACTCTATCAAAGATTTGACGTTGTTCTGACGTCAAATTTGAACAGCCATTTCGCAATATTTCTGCTAACTCTTCGGGGTTGTAATTTATTTCAGATGTATACTCCCTATTAATTCGTTCCCCACCAACTGTCGGTGTCGGCAAGCCGTATTGACTGAGGGGGTTCCCTCCTATACTTGTAACTATATCTTGTATAGCCAGCAAAGCCCTATTATGGCAGCTTTCACGTACTTGGTCAGAAGTTTCACTATTTATATTTTGCTGTCTCAAAAAATCTTCGGCAAACGCGTCTTTATATTTTTGCCACAACTGCCCAGCGTCCGATAGGCCACAAAATGTCAACAAAATGGCAAATAAATGGCGCAAACGATGTGGACTATCACTGACGCATGCTTCGGCTAAAGCATCATCCCAATGCTGATCGCCATCTAATAAATGCCGTGCGCGGCAAGCAGCTTGAAATGTGGGATATTCTATATCGTCCACTTTGCGGAGCTCAGCAAAAGAAGTAGGTCCTCGCACTGTGTGAAGAAGAAGGCGTAAATAATAACACTCTGCATTATTTGGGTGCACCGTGTATATACTCTTCCAATCACGTGTTCTTTAAAAATGCCGGACTCGCCTTCTACAGCAGTTCCACGTCTCCTGCGATTAAAAACACCTTGCTGCTTGTTATAAGTATAATAATGTGGCACTTCATTGTACAACAGAGACTTAGCGAAATTGTCTCTTTCGCAAAGGCGAAAGAATGCGAGCAAGGTGGTTTGTCTTGGGTTGTTCATTCTTTCTGCCACATTTTCTGGCTGAAAGTAAACTCGCTGCCCGCCTTCCAGGTGCACGTCAAGATGGATGACTGGCGGATACCTTTCATGAATAGGGAAACTCAAAATGCGCCAAACTGCCTCCGAAGAGCTTATGTATCGGCCAGATTGATACCTTGTCACTTCATCAAATTGGTTGTTATTTCTTAGTGCTATCATGGCTTGATCACTACCTTTATTAACATATTTACATATATATTTTATAGATTCGACGCTATTACAAATTTCAACATTAATGTGTGCTTGAAAAGCGTTTGACAAAACTGGAGAATACGGTACCACCCAACTATTATTTAGAATTATTTCTTGTCCACGGAATCTGACAGTAGCTGTGAAACCACCTTGTGACGGTGATCTTCGCCGGTATTGCGGATACCCATTTTCCCCAGCCATAGTTAGTTCTTTCAGTGCTCTGGGGTATTTTTTTGAGCATTGACCATCTTTCATGCACGGTGATTCCCTGTTTAAGAGGCCACATGGCCCGTGAACCATATGTGTTTTTACTATGTCATGCAAAATCGGATCTGCATTATAGTCCGGAAATTCTGCACTTATGACACTGTCTATAGCATCGGGACGAATTTTTTCTTCCAGCCACAGAAGAATGTGCGCGTGGGGTAAACCACGCTTTTGCCACTCGACGCTATACATAAAACAAAGAGTTGAACCGAAAACTTTCTCCTTTGTAAGTAGATTAATCAAGACTTTGAGTTTTAAATGAAAAATCCTAGCAATAATGTCATGTCTGTCGTATGACGCCTGTCCTGTGAGAAGTGCCTGGCAAATCTCCGTCCACTTTGGATTTGTTGCAAATGTTATAAAAAGGTCCGGCCGGCCGTATTTACGGACGTAACAAAAAGCATCTTGCGTTCGTTCGTGCATATACCGCGGACCGCCTGTGAAACTGGATGGCAAAATAACCAATCGACCCAAGTTTTCGACGTTATTATCTGATTGCATGGCGTCCCGCAAGTGCACGTATTCTTCAGCGCGTAACCGTCGCTGGTTAGTGCGAATATACACTAAACGTTCAGTTTCTATTTTTGCGTACATGTCCACAATAAATTGGCTGAACAAACCACGAAATCGTTGCAAATATACGAAACTGTTTTGCCTTATTTGTAAAAGGTAGGAATAGTATTGTTGAGCAGATATTTTTTTTTGATAATTAGTGACTCTCGTAGTAGGGTTCACTTGGTACAGCCCAAAATTGTACCCATCTTCACCATGACAATAAATTAGTGGATATTGCAGGGCGTCGTAAGCTCGGTGGGTTTCCAAAATGCGTTGAAGGCGATCGTCGCGTGTACGCAACACGATATCACGTCTCTCACACTCCTGGTCGACTAAAACAACTGCAACTTCATCGACGGGTGCATTGTGTCTTCCACGGTGTTCACCCACAGGACGTCTATCGGCACTTATAACAATTTTGAAATCATTGCTGCCTTGTGGAATTGACTCCAATGCAGCTTTGAATTCACGAACGTACTGGTTAACGTGATGCAGCAATTCTTGAAGTTGACCCAAAAGCTCAGCATTGAGCTGGGGAAAATTGTGATTTCTAACATTGAGCTGTTGCGTGTAATCGGATACAAAATAAATTTGGAGAAATTTGGGTTCATTTTCTGGCAGCAAAGATCCAATAAGGTGATAAACTTGACCTTGTACTTTGAAGGTTGGCATGAACGGTCCTTCCGTTATTTGTTTTGCCCCAAAGGAAGTCATTTGGAAAGCACTGTTATATAAACGAATATTATCCAAAAAACGGTTCGACTGGGGATGATCGCCATTCAGGAGACTTTTAAGTAAGTGTGGTGGATCTTGGAAATTTGGAAGAACAATTTTTCCATTTGAGCAGCACATTCCATCTGTCTCTTTCCTCCATTTCAAAGCATGACAAAAATTACAAATTTCTCTCATGTCACCCACGAAAGTAAAGCCAGCATAATTAATTCTAGACGAATATGTGAACCCTGATTTTTCCCTATTGTCCCAAGGTAATAAAATATTTGCATCGTCATTTTCCATGGACTCATCAGCTCCGCTATTTGTTTCTCTATTCATATGGTATCGAGCTCGTTCTATTTCTAGGCGAGATTGACGTTGTTCTGCTGTTTCTGCTCGTCTTAGTTCATCTATTCTTTCCCTTTCAGATGCAAGATAACTTTCATTGTTTCTTTGTACACCTACATAGTTATGTCTAGCTATTTGTAATCGTTCTTCTCTTTGGGAGAGAGATTCAGACTCGCGCGAGAGAGCGTGTCGCTCTCGGTCAGATGACAGACGTGCTTGGCGTTCCTCGATACTCTCTTGAGAACGCAAAGTCGCGGTCCGAGTTCTTTGCGAACTTAAGCGCGACTCCCTTTCTGTGAAAGTCTCTGACTCGCGTGAGAGAGACTGGCGCTCCCGATCAGCAGACAGCCGAACTTCGCGTTCCTGGATATTCTCTTGAGAACGCAAAGTCGCGGTTCGAGTTCTTTGCGAACTTAAGCGCGACTCCCTTTCTGTGAAAGTCTCTGACTCGCGTGAGAGAGACTGGCGCTCCCGATCAGCAGACAGCCGAACTTCGCGTTCCTGGATATTCTCTTGAGAACGCAAAGTCGCGGTCCGAGTTCTTTGCGAACTTAAGCGCGACTCCCTTTCTGTGAATGTCTCTGACTCACGTGAGAGAGAGTGGCGCTCCCGATCAGCAGACAGCCGGTCTTCGCGTTCCTGGATACTCTCTTGAGACCGCAAAGTCGCGGTCCGTGTTCTTTGTGAACTTAAACGTGACTCCCTTTCGGTGAACGTTTCCGATTCACGTGAAAGAGCGATGTGCTCTCGGTTAGCAGATAACCGTGCTTCACGATCTTCTTCCGATTCCTGAGACCTACAAAGTCTCATCCTTTTCGCATTTCGGCTACGCAGCGAAAGGTTAGTTTTTTTTCTTTGAGGCATTTTCAAGGAAAATTAAAGCAATAAACAAAACTAACAACACTTATGACTGAATAGCCTACAAACTTAAAAGAACGGTGCGTCGAACAGTCTAGTGTGACAACGTATCGTCTGTTCGTGGTCGTGACTCAACGAATTGGCAACACTAACTTACTGTATAACGATTGGCACTATTGGATTCAAACTACGAAGTAAATCAAATACAATCTTTACTTCGTACTTCAAACCAATGACCAAAGTTGACCAAACGAAACCAATAAGATAAGCAAATACTTTTTTTTCGACCAATTTAGAAAATCGATAAACCAAGCAACCAAAGAACTTTTACGACACACGCAAGAACTTTTAAGACACCTAACGAAACCCAATTTGCCTAGTAAACACGGTGGACGTCATCCTCGCGCGGAAAATCTTAACACCGCGATTCAGAAAATGACGTCATTTGCACAATGCCATCTATCGGATTTAGATTTCAACTATCAACATTAGTTCTATTTTTAGTCTTAAGATGTCGTTGCAAGTACTATACTTAATTGCGTAACGTAATATTTTACTTCTTGAACTCACTAAATTAATCATATCTTTTGATAGAGTGAACCGATTTCGATGAAACAAAAACTAAGTTAATCCTCAAGTTGCGTATAATTTTTGTATATAAACATTGTCAGCATTGAATTCGTAGATTTTACGTGATGTGCGCACAAACAAACAGACAAACAGACAAACAGACAAAAATTTCAAAAATGATGGAAATGGGTTCTGTTACTTATCTTTTCACACGCTGGCTATTTTTTGTTTCAATTTCTTCAATGTACAAAAATGACTTTTCTACAGATTTATTATATGTATAGATAACGGCTGTTTATCAGTAACTCTTTCTTCCTTTGCTGCAAAAACGTTTTCGGGCCTCGTACTTGTAAACAAATTTGTGGAGGGCTTTGTTTGAATAGGCTGCCCGAAAACTGCATTTCCTTCTGGTTTCTTGAATAGATTATCTTCTGGCTTCATTCCCTTAAAAAGTGATTGTGCATTTTGACCTTTATCATTATTCATTTTTCCAAATATATTATTAGTCTCTGGAGCTGCAGTACATTCGAATAGGTGTTTAACTGTTTCTGTTCCCGTAAATAAATTAGGAACAATAGTTTCTTGAGGCTTAGAAAATGAAAATAGTTTTTTTCGTATCATCACTGAACATTTTTTCAGGAGAATTTTTAATGATATCATTTGATGCAACTGGAATAGCTGGTTTGAATAAAAACTGATTGAATTCACTTGATGTGGTTGGTGGTTTAAAAATGGCCGATGGAGGTGGATGTGCAGAAGCACTAAACTTGTGAGTCTGTTTCGGGCTTGAAGATATTATGTCAGGTTTAGCAAAAATATTCACTTTATTTTCTGGTGCTTTCTCCATCACATACACCGATTTTGCACCTTGAGATAATCTTTGAATCTCTGCTTTCAGTGATCGTATATCTTTGTTGCTATTGTTACGAGCTGGGTATGGGATAAATTATTTTACACCAATTAGTTAACCAAATATTCTTTATTAACTCAACAACTTATTTACACAAACACTAATTCACTAATAATCACTATTCTCTTCGTAATCGCTTGTATTCGCATCCGTTCGCATCCGTAGTCGAAATCAGACTGACCCATTCGCCCGCCGTCCGGCCTATTTATACAGTCATGGAAGTTTCCAGAACATTGTCGAACTATCTTATAGTGGAATATTCTAGAAACATCTATGAACTTCTACACAGTACCACAATGGAATGTTCTCGAACCTAGTGGAAACTTCTGGAAACTTCGACCACATTCTCGAACGTTCCAGTGTAATACGGTCGACGTAACACTGCCCCCTCCTTAGACATGCTCGTCCCGAGCATCATTAGTCCCGTAGTATCGCGCCAATCGGTCTACATGGACTATCTTAGGCGCACCTCGTGGACCCTTCTGTATTCGGTAGGTAACATCGTTGATCCTGGTCACGATTCGGTATGGTCCATCCCATTTTGCTTGCAATTTGGGAGACTTCCCTTTGCTGCGCACTGGGTTATGCAACCACACCAGTGAACCCTCGTCAAAACCCCTATGGTTTGCCTTCCGGTCGTATCGGGTCTTCATCTTATCAGACATTTGTTGGCCGGATTGTCTGATATGCTCATATACATCATTCAACTTGTTACGCAAGTCATTCGCATAATCGGTTACACTGCGTGGGGCATCAGGGGGGGTTCCGGTGATTAAATCTGCAGGCAACCGTAATTCCCTTCCAAAGTTCGCGAAGGCTGGTGTCACAGTCGTACTTTCGTGAACTGCACTACGGTAGGACAGAAGAAATGGCTGTATGTGCTTGTCCCAATCCCTTTGCCTGCTTTCCACAACCTTTGCCAGATATCTCTCCAACGTTTGGTTGAAACGTTCTACCATTCCATCAGATTGCGGATGATAAGAAGTGGTTCTGGTCTTGTGAGTACCCATCAGTCGACAAGTCTCCTGGAAAACTTGTGATTCAAAATTCCTCCCTTGGTCGCTGTGAATTTCCAAGGGTACTCCAAAACGACAGAAGACTTCCTGAACCAATTTATCTGCGACTGTTGTTGCTTCTTGGTTGGGAATGGCGAAGACTTCTGGCCACTTTGTGAAGTAATCCATGACAACCATGAAGTACTTGTTTCCGTTTTCACTTTCCGGAAATGGTCCTGCAACGTCTAGTGCTATCCGTTCCCAGGGGGCTCCCACGTTGTATAATTGTAAAGCACCTCTGCTGCGTGTCTGGGGTCCTTTCACAGCCGCACAACTGGTACATTTGCGGCACCAGTCCTCAACATCCTCTCGACAGTGAATCCAGTAAAACCGCTCTCGTATCTTCAGTAGAGTTCTTTTTACCCCCATATGTCCTCCTGAACATCCATCATGGTAGAGCCGTAAAACATCAGGTACTTTGGCTTTGGGGACAACAATTTGTAGATGACAGTTGTCTCCTCGAGCGTTTTCCCATTTACGGCACAAGACTTCATCCTGGATAACCAAGCTGTTCCATTGTGCCCAATAGCTCTTTGTGATGGAACTTAACGCCGCAACATCACTCCACTTGGGTTTCGGAGCACCAGCTTTAATCCACTCAAAGATCCGTTTGAGGTCCGTGTCATTTCGCTGAGCAAGCTGTAGGGTTTCCTTCCATTCATTGCTGAGATCCATTCTTAGCATCCTCACGGGAACTACTTCCTTAGTCTCTTGCTTGGTACAATGCTTACAGTCCTCAGGGCAAGGTCTTCTAGACAGTGCATCTGCGTTACCGTGAGTTCTCCCACTACGATGTTCCGTTACGAAGTCAAACTCTTGTAGTAGTTCGATCCATCTTGCCACTTGTCCCTCTGGATTCTTGAACTGCAATAGCCACTTTAATGCAGCGTGGTCAGTTCGCAATTGGAATTTCCGTCCCAGCAAATATTTACTGAAGTGTTGCAATGTCCTTACTACTGCGAGTAGCTCCCGTCTCGTGACGCAGTAATTTCTTTCTGATTTGGATAAAGATTTGCTGTAGTAAGCTATAACAACTTCTTGGTTTCCTTTCCGTTGAGACAACACGCCTCCAATTCCAGTATTACTTGCGTCTGTGTCAACTATGAAGTCATTTTCAGTGTCAGGATATCCCAGAATAGGTGTATTGCACAGACGTTTCTTTAATTCCTGAAATGCGATGTTACAGTTCTCGTCCCAACAGAATTGCTGCTTTTCCTCAGTGAGTTTGTGTAGAGGTTTTGCAATGTCGGCAAAATTTTTGACAAACCGTCGATAGTAGGAGCACAAACCCAGAAATGCTCTGACCTGCGTCTTGTCTTTCGGAACTGGCCAATCCTTGACGGCGACGATTTTCTCCGGATCTGTCTGGACACCTTCCTCCGAAACTATGTGCCCTAAAAAGTTTACTTGTCGTCTGAAAAATGAGCACTTTTTCGGACTTAACTTAAGATTTGCCGTCCTTATTTTTGACAACACTCGATTGAGGTTTTGAAGGTGATCTTCAAATGTACGGCCCACGATAATGATGTCATCTAAATAGACAAGACATGCGTTTCCGATCAATCCAGCAAGTACTTGCTCCATTAGCCTTTCAAATGTCGCAGGAGCATTGCACAATCCGAATGGCATAACTTTAAACTGCCATAGCCCCTTTCCTGTTGAGATTGCAGTTTTCTCCTTATCCTTAGGGTCTATTTCCACTTGCCAGTAGCCACTTTTCAGGTCTAGCGTGGTGAACCACCTCATTCCACTCAGTGTATCCAATGTGTCGTCGATCCTAGGCAGTGGGTAACTGTCCTTTTTCGTGACGTCGTTCAATCGTCGATAGTCCACACAAAAGCGTGTGTTGCCGTCCTTTTTCTTCACCAGGACCACAGGAGAACACCATGGACTCGATGAAGGCTCTATAACACCATCCTTTACCATGCCCTCAATCATCATTTCCACTTCCTTTTCACGTGCAACCGGCAGTCTTCTTGGTCGTTGACGGATTGGTAACTCGTTGCCAGTATTAATTTTGTGCTGAACCAGTCCTGTTCTTCCTATGTCAGCATCATTTGTAGAGAAAGAGTCGGCGTACTGAAGTAACATCTTCTTAGCTTTATCCATTTCTACTTCCGTTAAATCGCAGTTTTCTAAAAGTGTTGACACGTCAAATTTCAGGCGGAAAACTTTTCCTGATGGTGCACCTTCCATGAAGATTTCCTCTGTACCACACTTCAATACTCCTTGATCAACGTCGATCTCACAACGATGTTTCCGCATGAAGTCTAATCCCAGGATGCAATCGTCCACTATGTCGGCCACGATGACATTATGCCGATAGAATTTGTTACCTAATTTTAACTCCACCTCCTTTCTGCCTCGGACGATTATGTGCTGACCGGTAGCTGTCAGTAATTGTATACGGTCGTGGTTATTGAAGAAGTCCCCAAGGAACCGACTTGCTAGATGAGAATTGACGACCGTGTGAGAAGCTCCAGTATCCAACGTCAATTTGCATGGTTTTCCGTTGACTTCGCCTTTGATGATCAGGCTGTTTCCGTCATGGGCCTGTGAGATCGAGATCCTCGGGGCTCTTTCAATACCAGCCAGCACCCGCCCCTCAGTCCTGGCGTTTACTCGTTTCCCTGCTGTTGCTGGGCAGTCGTATCAGTCGCCCTATCTTGCTGGGATTGATTTTCTCTCAGTGTGCTTCGCTTTGGACAGCTTGACCGAAGATGACCCCTTTCTCCACAAGTGTAACACCTAGGGCTATACCCTTGCGGACGATCGCGTACAGGTGATGCCACAACCTCCCTGATACGGTGTGTTCGATGGTCTTGCCTCACTGCCTCTACTTCCAAGGCATGGGCCAAGGCGTCCTTCAGTGTCTCATGATGCCCAAGTCTTACAGCGGCTCTAACTTCCAAGTCACGTATTCCGTCGATGAACGCCTGTACCAGATTGCCATTGATGAGTGCAGGGGCAGACTGGTAAGCCTTCCGAACCAACTTTTCAACTTCCAAGGCCCACTGCTGTAGGTTCTCGGCACTACGTTGCACACGATCTCTTAACTTAGCGCGAAATACGTGCTCCAAGTGTGCGTCACCATATCTGGACTCTAAGGCTTCCAGCAGCTGCTCATAGGTCACATCCTTGCCAAGAGCCTCAAGTATGGTTAGGGCCTGGTCTCGGAGGCCTAAGGTTAGCGCGGTCATAGCTTGCTCTTTGGTCCACCCATTCGCCTTCATAACGGCTTCAAATTGAATTTTGTAGGCCGACCATGAAGATGTTCCGTCGAATGGCGGCACCTTAAATCCACGTGCCGAAGGTGCAGCAACCACTGAAGGCACAACCCCGTCTCCAGCCCTAAGTTCACCTAAAGCCTTCTTCACCCCAGCAATCTGAACTTCAGCTTCTGAGATACGATTCTCATGCTGGTGAACCTGCTCCTTCATCACCTGGAGCTCCTTGCCAAGTGTTGAATGAAGGTCTTTTATGAGGAGCATCTGCTCTTCTTGGCGGCGAGCCTGCTCCTCTTTGTCTTGGTGAAGCTTCTCTTCCATCCGGCGGGCCTGCTCTTCTTGGCGGCGGGCCTGCTCTTCTTGGCGGCGGGCCTGCTCTTCTTGGCGGCGGGCCTGCTCCTCTTTATCTTGTTGAAGCTTCTCTTCCAACCGACGGGCCTGCTCTTGCAACAGCACCATTAGCGCAGACAAGTCTGGCACCGCTGGTGCCGAAGAAACTCCACATGGGCCAGCGACTGGCTCTGTCGCAGGCTGAACACCACCCGGCGTCTGTATCGGGTAATCTCCAAACCGCCTCTGATCCATGTCTTGCTGCCGTTGACTCCTTGTACGAATACCCTCCGTGTCGTCCTTTGGTAAAATTGGCATAATTTATCCCACTTCTGACACCAATTTGTTACGAGCTGGGTATGGTATAAATTATTTTACACCAATTAGTTAACCAAATATTCTTTATTAACTCAACAACTTATTTACACAAACACTAATTCACTAATAATCACTATTCTCTTCGTAATCGCTTGTATTCGCATCCGTTCGCATCCGTAGTCGAAATCAGACTGACCCATTCGCCCGCCGTCCGGCCTATTTATACAGTCATGGAAGTTTCCAGAACATTGTCGAACTATCTTATAGTGGAATATTCTAGAAACATCTATGAACTTCTACACAGTACCACAATGGAATGTTCTCGAACCTAGTGGAAACTTCTGGAAACTTCGACCACATTCTCGAACGTTCCAGTGTAATACGGTCGACGTAACACTATCATTCAATGTATTGTAGCCTTGATCATCAGCAGTTAATGCACTTTCTTTTAATCTGCCATCTGAGTTGAAACTTGTGTACAGATTGTGCTGACTGTATCCAGCATCTGGGAGTCGACCACCAGCAATAATTTCGCCAACCATAAGGTTTCTTTTAGATTCTATAAGTTGTATAGCCCTTGAGGTGGGATAAGGACTTTCATAACGGCCTCAAATTGAATTTTGTAGGCCGACCATGAAGATGTTCTGTCGAATGGCGGCACCTTAAATCCACGTGCCGAAGGTGCAGCAACCACTGAAGGCACAACCCCGTCTCCAGCCCTAAGTTCACCTAAAGCCTTCTTCACCCCGGCAATCTGAACTTCAGCTTCTGAGATGCGATTCTCATGCTGGTGAACCTGCTCCTTCATCACCTTGAACTCTTTGCCAAGTGTTGAGTGAAGGTCTTTAATGAGGAGCATCTGCTCTTCTTTTTCTCTCTGGCGGCGGGCCTGCTCCTCTTTATCTTGATGAAGCTTCTCCTCCAACCGACGGGCCTGCTCCTCTTGACAACAAGCCTGTTCCTGCAACAGCACCATTAGCGCAGACAAGTCTGGCACCGCTGGTGCTGAAGAAACTCCACATGGGCCAGCGACTGGCTCTGTCGCAGGCTGAGCACCACCCGACGTCTGTATCGGGGAATCTTCAAACCACCTCTGATCCATGTCTTTCTGTCGTTGACTCCTTGTACGAATACCCTCCGTGTCGTCCTTTGGTAAAATCGGCATAATTTATCCCTCACTTCTGACACCAATTTGTTACGAGCTGGGTATGGGATAAATTATTTTATACCAATTAATTAACCAAATATCCTTTATTAACTCTAACAACTTATTTACACAAACACTAAATCGCTTATAATCACTATTCTCTTCGTAATCGCTTGTATTCGCTTCCGTTCGCATCCGTAGTCGAAAACAGACTGACTCACTCGCCCGCCGTCCGGCCTATTTATACAGTCATGGAAGTTTCCAGAACATTGTCGAACTATCCTATAGTGGAATATTCTAGAAACATCTATGAACTTCTACGCAGTACCACAATGGAATGATCTCGAACCTAGTGGAAACTTCTACTACATTCTCGAACGTTCCAGAGTAATACGGTCGACGTAACACTATATAATCCAATATCTACCTCTAAAAAAACACCCGTTAGTAATCAAATTGGTACCTAGACGATACACGCTGAAATATACGAAAGTAAAATAGTTTTTCTATCTTTCGGTAGGTTTTTATTGCACTAATTTAAATTGAACTCTCCTCTTTTATAAGTTTTGTAAGTATTTTGATATCCCACACACAAAAGAGAAATCACTTTTACAATGCCCCATTTTGGATATAGGTATCATTCGTTACATTGTTTTTTGTATGCGAATCGCCTCATTCAATAATTTTATTCAACTTCGCATCGGCTCAGTAGTTATGACTTGATAGCACATACATACGAGTACATAGGTAAGTACCTAATACGTGGACTACTAAAATCATAGCCCTTCCTTCCTAGCCTTGATGTTTATACTTGAACTGTATTTAACTGCAAAAATTGTAAGAAGTTTGAATTAAGCGGGCTACATGAACCAAACTTGGGGGGGTTTGTATGTATGCTTTTGCGGTTGCACAACGACATGCTTGCTTTGCTTGCTTGGTAGTGTAGATACAGACCTATCCTACCTCCTCCTTCAGAGAGGGTAGGATGGCGTGGCTTTGAGGGAGAGCGCTACAGTCGTGTTGATCCTCAAGGCAAGTCCGGTCGGTTACCTTCCCGTGGTGCCACCCGTTTTTGGTCTAATTCCCTAAGAATTAGACGTAACCAAAACCACCGGGCGACCCGTAGAGTAGAGGGCTTTCTACTCCTTCCCATCCCTTATTCCATTCACCCCATACTCTCCCGTCTATCAACTTCCTGTCCCAAGTCTCACCGTCACCTCCTACACCATCCTTTGAGTATCCTACCTATATCCTAATTCCTCTCCTAACCGCGACCCTTCCGTGACTGGGTGGTTGTGGGCTCGGCCGTCACTAAAACCAGCTGACGGTGAGTAGGAGAAAATAGTCACCTGCGCTAGCTAGGACCTGCGCAGTCGAGCGCCGTAAGCAGGGATGAAGGAGTCCTGGGGGGTTGAGCTGATCGGCACTGGGGGTTATGTGTCCGTGAGGCAACACGCCCTCTTTGGTCTGGATTTCAGGCAAAACGGTAGCTCTGCCAATTAGCCAATGGCAGGGAAATGGCCACGTGTCCCGTCAGAGGGCCACAGGCGAGGTGCGTGGGGTCCGCTGAGGTCGTCCTCGGACGGCGGAAGCGGTGGGTAAAGGTCATGCTGACGGTGTAAGTGAGGGTTGATCAGTTCGTTGGGGGTAGGCCTTTTCGACCTCCGACGACCAACCCGATCGAGCACCCGATGTCGCACTGTAAACCAGCCTCGCGCACCTATATCTCTCTGGTAGTCCTAACGTCCACTCTTTTCAAAAGTGCGACGTTCCCAGGTGCGGGCTCCATGGAGGGTGGGAGCCAGAGAGATAAATTTTACACAACACACAAACATGGACAAAACAAGGCCATTACACGAACACACAACAACCACAGGGGTGGAGTCGGCGAAAGCTGACGAAACTCCTAGGCGAGGTGCTTGCACTTCGTCCGCCCCTGGAAGCCCTGCGGCTAACGCTGCAGGCTCCAGCGCGGGTGCCGGTCTGGCTGTGGCGAAAACCGCAGCTAAGACCAAAGCTAAGTCCCAACCTAAACGGAGGACCCCGGCGCTGCATGGGACCAGTACCGGACCTTCCTCACACGCAAAGGCGTCAGCACCGGCGACGACTAATACCACTGCCGGTGCTCCCCTTCCTACGCACCCTCCTCCCCTTCCCGTGGCTCCTCAAGCCAACTCCCAAGCCGCGGACGTCACCGGTCAAACGGAGACGGTCTGCACCGGGGATGAATTTGACACCGCCTGGCAGGTGATCAAAAGGAAAGGCAAGGGCAAGAATGCATCTCCACAGGCCCACTGCTCGAAGGCAGGCCCTTCAGGCCAGCCAGCTCCAGCAAACCAGGGCAAAAGGAGAGAAAGGCTGACGCGCAAGGAACGGCGTCAAGAACGCAGGAGAGGTGGCAAAAAGAAGCCACCCCCCAGTAAGCAGGTTGCAGCCGCGGGTAAGCTCAGCTTCTCGGCAGGTAAGCGATCGGCGGAGGAAGGCACTAGCCGACCAACGCCCGACCAATCGCAGACTGCTGCAGGAGGTAAGTCGCAAACAGCAACAAAAACGCAGCAACCCGCTCGGAGTGGGCAGGTCTCACCAGAAAGGTACCTGCCTGGGCACGTTCATAGACATCGAAGGAGCCTTCGACAAGACAAACTTCTCCAGCATTGGTGCCGCCCTCACAAGGCATGGTGTGGAACAGGTATTAATTGACTGGATTACCAACATGCTAAGCAAACGTGTTATTCGCCTTGAGGAAGAACAACAGCTGGCCCTGATAGCCCGGGGCTGCCCACAAGGTGGTGTTATCTCACCCCTCTTATGGAATCTGGTAATCAATGACCTGATTACCAAGCTCAACGCGAATCGTTACTACACAATAGGTTATGCAGACGACCTCGCAATCCTCGTACCTGGGAAGGTGACTGGAACGATCTGCAACCTCACTCAACAAGCGCTACGCATCGTGGAACGATGGTGCAGGGAGTATGATTTATCAGTAAACCCCATCAAAACTGAGTTAGTCATGTTCACCCAAAAACGAGCGCTGGGCCGCTTTAGCCTGCCTAAGCTATTCAATACAGAACTCCAGTTATCTAACGAAGTCAAATACCTAGGGGTCACTTTAGACAGTAAGTTAAACTGGAGTGTTCATCTAGACAATAAACTAAGCAGGGCCTGCATCACCTTTTGGCAATGTAGGAAAATGATAGGTAAGAGGTGGGGCCTATCTCCCAAAATTATACTCTGGCTGTATAGCGCAGTAATTCGGCCCATGATCACCTATGGTGCCGTGGTGTGGTGGCCCCGCACCAAGCTAGTCACAGCCGTAAACAAACTACAACACATGCAAAGGCTGGCCTGCATGGCAACCACAGGCTGCATGAGGACCACTCCAACGGCAGCGCTTGAAGCCATGCTGGGCCTCCCGCCGCTTCATCTGTTTATTCAGCAGGAGGCGACGATGGCCGCGGTACGCCTTAAAACACTGGATCTCTGGGGTAAGAGAGAAACTCAACACACCGCTCTGCTCATGGGACTAAACAACGACTTCCCAATAACTAGAGCAATCAACGACCGGATACCCAAACAATTTGTCTTTGACAAAAAATACAAAATCCAACTGCATGAGGACCACCGCTGTGAGGGGCTGTGCCCCGCAGAACTGCGGATCTTCACTGATGGATCCAAAACAGGTATTGGCACGGGCGCGGGGATCTTCTCGGAGGACCTCAACATCCATATAGCCACACCACTGGGGGTCCATAATACAGTCTTCCAAGCAGAGTGCTTGGGAATTTCCCTGGCAGCCTCAGCCATCCTAGCTAGGGATGTTAAGGACCACTCGGTACGTATACTTTCGGACAGCATGGCAGTCCTGCAAGCGCTAAACAGCCAAACAGTTAACTCTGGGCTGATATACGAGTGTCACCAACGCCTAAATCAGGTAGGTAAACACAACAAAGTAACCATTCAATGGATTAAAGGACACAGCGATTCCCGTGGCAACGATGCAGCGGACGAACTCGCCAGAAGGGGGTCGAGCATGGCAGCGATAGGACCTGAACCCATTGTGCCTCTCCCCTTTGGATTCTTACGCAATCTGGTAAGGAAACGCACCAGAGATCAACACAACAAGCTATGGGCTGATCATAGGGAGTGTAGGCAGGCCAAGGAGGCGCTCCCCTCCATTAATGACCGCTTCACAAAGCAAGCCCTACGACTGACCAAACTTCAGTTGCGGAAAGTCACGGCCGTTACAACTGGCCATGGGTCTTTTAATAAGCATCTCTCTGTCATAGGAGTCATAGACAGTCCACTCTGCAGAGCCTGCATGGAGGATGACGAGACAGCGGCTCATCTGCTGCTAAGCTGCCCAGTAGTCGCTGCATACAGGGCAAAACACTTCGGACATCCAGGTAACCTAAGCGAGATGGTCAGTAACACCAGGGTGCTGCTGGCCTTCCTCGAGGAGCTGGGGTGGATCGAATGACAATGCAGTCCCACCTGTACGCAAAATACGCGCCTTGGGCGTGGAGTTGCGGAAACCAGCCCGACATACATACATACATACATACATACATGAACCAAACTTCGTCGCACTGTACTAACCGTAGATAAACTTCTCTATGATATGACATCTAAGTCAAAACAACGTGAGTTTTTGGCGGGATTTTCTCGAGTGCAGTTCAGTGGCTGTTTTAATTATTCGTTTATTGATTCCTAGTGGATATTGTGATGTAAAATTGGTGTAGTTTTGTGTCTCAAGTGTTAACGCAAATGGACAATATGTGGAATCATTGTAACAGGCGCCATCTCGGGAAAATGGAGCTGAGAATTTTATTATAAATATTGACTTCCCCAATGAAGTTTGCCGACAAGGCTGACTCAACACATTCGTTGCCAAATACTGCAAAAAACATTAGAATGTGTTATATCTGCGTTCTAATGGAAAAAAGTATAAATACATTACGTAAGACTAGGCAATATGGTCAAAAGACTTTAGCCTTCCCTTCGGGGATAATAAAAAACAAATCAAAACAACGTCAACGTCAAAAACAAAACACGTGGATTTTGATTGCCGAGGTATTGTTTCTCATGAAAATAAATAAACAATTCTGACAATTTTACAAACAAAAGTTGTAAGCAATAATTAAAATGAGTTGCGTACAATGTGAACAAATCGCCAAATATAAATGTCCTGTATGCAAAAAGCCATAGTAAGTCAAATTCACATTATTTAATTATTTTTATGTGTTGAACAACAACCTAACAAAAGTTATTACAATTTGTTATAGCTGTTCAGTGCCGTGCTATAAGAGCCACAAAGAGAATCCTTGCAAACCCCCACCAGAACCACCTAAGCAGATAGATGATTCAAATGGTATAGAAAGAGATTATGACTATCCTACTGAAGACACAGTGCCAGTTGAAAAATTAAAACAATTAGGTAAGTAAAACCTAACACTACATCAAATCCCATTTGTACTTACTACATATACTATATTTGTCAAACAAGATTAAATATGAATGAAATGTCAAGTATTTCAGTACCAACACTCTAAAGCGCATAAAATATTGCCTTTTGCATTTTCTAGATCTAGGTTATGTATCATACTGCGGCTATTAACTGTAGAAAACTGCCTAGGTGACTTCTATCCTAAACTCATTGCTATTGTTTCTTTTTATGAAAAGAAGTAAATTTAAGTATTATAAACTTTTTTTTTTATGCATGCCTTGTTTTTTATTGTTATCATCAATTTACAGAGCAATCTACAGATGTCAAGAAATGTTTGGAGAACCCCCATGTGAGAGAGATATTGGAGTTACTGGACAAGTCACCATACCCAGATGAATTGATGAAGGAGTACATGCAAGAACCTATCTTCACGGAATTTGTTGATGCATGTCTAAAGGTTGTACAGCCACAAGATGACAATAATAAATAAATAAGTAGTAGTTGATATTGTGCTGGTTGGCGAAAGCGGCTTAGAGGTTCAGAGCAGATTGGAGACATGGTGGCAATGACTTTGGCTTGTAATTGAGCAGAACCAAAACAGAATACCTGTTCTGCGATTTCGGCGGTCTCTCCAGTCCTATGCCTATAGCTCTCTCCGGAACGCATATACCGATCTGCTCCGACTTTCGGTCGGGTCGCTTGTCCAGGGGACTGAGACATAACGCACATGATCAATTCAGGATGGATGAAATGGCGACAGCTTACCAGCTTACTGGAACAACTTGCGACCCACGGATGCCCCTCAAGTTAAAGGGGAAAATGCATAAGTCCGTGATTAGACCTGTCGTACTGTATAAATCAGAATGTTGGGCTGTGAAAAAGACTGATGAATAAAGATTGCATGTGGCGGAGATGTCACACCCGCAGCAGTGGAGATGTGGTGGAGAGTCACTTATCTTGGTATGGTCATGTGAAGAGAGATGAAACACATGTAATTAAAAGAGTAATGAATATAAATGTAGATGGATGGAGTGGGAGGGAGGCCAAAAAAAAGATGGATGGATTATGTGAGGAGTGATATGAAAGAAAAGGGAGTTAGTGATAGCGTGACGGCTGACAGGACAGAATGGAAGAAAAAAACGTGTTGCGCCGACCCCAAGCACATAATTATGTGCTTGGGAATTTGTTGATGCATGTCTAAAGGTTGTACAGCCACAAGATGACAATAATAAATAAATAAGTAGTAGTTGATATTGTGCTGGTTGGCGAAAGCGGCTTAGAGGTTCAGAGCAGATTGGAGACATGGTGGCAATGACTTTGGCTTGTAATTGAGCAGAACCAAAACAGAATACCTGTTCTGCGATTTCGGCGGTCTCTCCAGTCCTATGCCTATAGCTCTCTCCGGAACGCATATACCGATCTGCTCCGACTTTCGGTCGGGTCGCTTGTCCAGGGGACTGAGACATAACGCACATGATCAATTCAGGATGGATGAAATGGCGACAGCTTACCAGCTTACTGGAACAACTTGCGACCCACGGATGCCCCTCAAGTTAAAGGGGAAAATGCATAAGTCCGTGATTAGACCTGTCGTACTGTATAAATCAGAATGTTGGGCTGTGAAAAAGACTGATGAATAAAGATTGCATGTGGCGGAGATGTCACACCCGCAGCAGTGGAGATGTGGTGGAGAGTCACTTATCTTGGTATGGTCATGTGAAGAGAGATGAAACACATGTAATTAAAAGAGTAATGAATATAAATGTAGATGGATGGAGTGGGAGGGAGGCCAAAAAAAAGATGGATGGATTATGTGAGGAGTGATATGAAAGAAAAGGGAGTTAGTGATAGCGTGACGGCTGACAGGACAGAATGGAAGAAAAAAACGTGTTGCGCCGACCCCAAGCACATAATTATGTGCTTGGGGTCGGCGCAACACGTTTTTTTAAAAGTTATCCGGACAGATGGATCGGCCGATTAGGACCAATTTTGTGGCCTCCGCGATCTCCGGATTTAAATCCCCTAGATTTTTTTTACTGGGGATGTTTAAAAGACAGGGTCTACAAGAAACCAATAACGTCGGAAAAAGAATTACGACAGCGCATCCAATCTGCTGCATCAGAAATAAACCAAAGCCGTTTTGTCCGTCGGATAAGAGCTTCCTTTATTAGGAGATGCAGACTTTGCATTCTTGTAGGGGCAAGGCAATTCGAACATTTATTGTAAAAAGCAAATAAAACGATTTATTTGAACTAACTGTTTTTTTTAGTACGGCCTCCTAATTCTTTTCATACGCCTCAATAATTCAACGAACATTGCCTCTGAAATACTACAGTTACACATTTTAAAGAAAAAAGTTTAAATGTACACACTTTTTTATTTTTTTTATTAACGTTGATTTGGTGGACCTCTCAGATTCATAGCAATTATCTTTGTAACGACAAGGACTAGAATGTACAACTTCATACCAATTTACCAAAAATACATAAGCGGCGCTATCTATCCCCTTCACACTGACTGAGGTGCAACTCCGCCACAGGTAGCGGTCCCAAATTCCGGACAGATGACGTCATCGGGTCGGAATTATGCTAGCCGCTTAACTACCTGCTTCGATTACAAGCATTCAAGCATAAGCCATTACGAAAAGGAAAAAATGGAATAGTACCAATTTAATTTATTTTCTGTCTTCATCACATTCATAGCAATATCTTTGTAACGATAAGGACTAGACGTAAGTTTTATACCAATTCGCAAACCTTATTAAATGTACAAGTTTTAAAATAATGGTGGTTTTCGGTGTCATACATTTTTTTTACAGGAGATTTTTTTCAATTTTGGTCCTAACATCGTAAAGAAAAAACTTTTCAACTCAAGATTTTTTTTCTAAGGCAAATAAAACGGTATTCAAAAAAATGGTATCTTATAACATTAGTAAGCTATTCAGAAATGTTTAAATAAAAATCATACCTAAAAATGTCATCATTTGCAGCGACAGCATTAAAAAAACTTAATTCTGGAAGACAAAATGGTAAAATTCGAAAAAAAATTAATATCTTGGTTACTGTAACGGTTTTTTTTTAATATTCAAATAAAGTTGTTGGAAATTAGGTAAGCTACCTACCCGTTACGTTTGATCCATTATTTACGGGACACCCTGTATAGATGATTAGTTGATATTTATTTGCACTTTATTTTGTCTAGTTAAGGAATGTCCCAAAAAAAGTTGGGTACCTAACGTATTATTATTATACTCTTTGACATAGAGCCTCAACAATTATTTTTTACATAAGCGTGCTACTAAGTAGGTACACCTTCGGCTCCTTGCCTATTCTTTGCATTGTAATTGAATGTATAATAAGTTGAGTTTTGACTTTAACATCGTGTATTTACCAGACCCCGAAGTAAATATCTTTGAATGAGATAGATATAGACATACTATTTCTATGGCATGCCCTGTAGCCTAGACGGCTGGATAGATTTTAACAATATTATTAAGGTTTGGCTGCCGAAGTGACAGACTGTATAAATTGGCCACCGTAGACCCGGGCCTGCGGACGGCGAGTAATGGGTAGCTCGCCGTCCGATCAGCACCAGGCCCGAGAGTCGACGGCGCGTAGTGTTCCACGCGCGCCTCAAAGAGTTGTCAGCATTAAGGACGGGCCCGTCAAGGCCGATGCCTGCCCGGGGGTTGAGGATAAATTCGAAACAGAGTTACCTCGCCCCTGGGCACTCAGGGCAGGAAGGAACAGGGGTGGGTTTTAGTCAGTAAGAGTCTGACACGCCCTCCCGCTCCACCCAGAGCGGGAGAAGTCATTGGATGATTTCCCACCCCACAAAAAAAAGACTATAAATTTTAAAAAAAAAAAACGGCGACCGCCGTTATGTATTTGAGGCCGCATTCTTTTGATCATGATCAAAATAAAGTGCTCTGGGAGGATTCCAAAATCATAATTCACTAAAATCTAAGAAATAATTTTCTTTACGTGATAATTTAAATAAATTTAAAAAAAGGCTCTAAAAGTACCTGTGTTGCATTAGAATTTGAACTGAAATACGAATGAAATACAAGATTGTTGTATGTTATGTAATCATCTCAAATTAGAATAAAATTTAATGATGATAGATACTATTTTGATCAGCTGATGATGTCCAATATTTTTTTGTTGTGACCACTTCCGCTACACAGCTAAACCTTCCAATTTATCGATCTTTATATTAGTGAAATAAAAACCGTATGTAACAAAATCTGTTGCTTGGAAGAGAAGTTAGCAAAGAAACAAACAGACTCGGAAAGCGGCTTTTATTTCAACTATGAGATCATTATTATTATTAACTAGGTATATAAGTGTGAGTCTATCTGGTAGGCCCCAACGAGATTTATCAACAGGACGTTTAGGGGCCCGCTTGCTGGCCGTTTGTTTATATAACAAAGATCTTCTAAAGTAAAGCTCACAGAAAGTCGAAATTTTGGCATTGTAAGGTACCTAATAGTTTCTAACCCCGAGCACTATTGAGCGATCTGAAAGTATAATAACAATAATAATCCTAAGGGGCCCGCTAGTAGTAGACACTTCATAGAAACGTCATTTAATCAAAAACTGTTGAGGTACAAAATATATCTTATTTATTTTCTTTAGGTACAAAATAATGTCTTTATGAAAAGCTATCACCTGTTGATAAATCTCGTTGGGGCCCGCCAGATAGATTCACACGGTATTTAAAACAGTGCTTACAAAATCAAAAATTTATTTCATTCATGCATGCAACAAGAAGATTGTTGTTTATAAAAATATAAGACTAATTCAATTAACTGTCAACCAATGCATCTCTCAGTAAATTTTCAAATTCTATAGATTTCTGCTTCTCTTCTTCAATTTGTTTTTCAAGCTGTTTGACAGCTTATGTACAGTTGTTATATATCGATATGTTAACATCCTTTGCTTTTATACTTTCATCAACTAATGTGCGATCCTTGTCTTCTATCATTAGATATTCTAGTGAATCTATTTCTATTTTTCGACGCTTAGCCTCTATGTAAAAATCGATCGAATCATCTTCATATTCTAAGGCTTTGTGCTTCATTTCCTTTATAACTTTTACTTCATGCAGCCAAAGGGCATTACGATAATCTGCCAATACAGATTTCTCATAAATAGCAAATCTATTTTCAAAATTATTCAGTCTACTTATCTTCTCATAAACAATTATGTTCATGAAATCTACAAGATTATAGTGGGCAAAGTATTTGTTGAAATCCTCACAGGGCATGCTCATATTTGAGAGTTCCTTCGGTAGAACAGCTACAACCCTACACAACACTTCTTCAGGGTTTTCAAACCAGCCGATCTGATTGCAATAGCTACTCATTTGCTCTTGCATACTTATTGCATTCACTGGATTAAAATGCGATGAAGGGTCAGGCAACTTCAATTGATTCATAATCCTTTTGATTGCCGACACATTATCAGACGTCTTCGCACTACTCGGTATAAACTCGTAAGGTTTTGGATACGGAGATGTGCCGTCCAAGTATGGCTGAAACTCTAATGGAAATGATGAATAATTGAACAAATCTTCATTCGTAATGACATTGGTTAAATTATCCACAGCAGTGTTATAGCACTTGACTAATTTGTATAAATCTCGTATAATAACATTCATACGACTATCGTTTTCCAATCTTAATCTACACCATATCTCATTTCCAAGGTATCTTTGACATATAGACTTCAAGTGATCTATTTCCAATGGTGGGGTTTGTGGGAATTTTTTCGCCAACCATTTCATAGCACTCTTTGAACATGCATTTAATGATTCGTAAACATTCTGCGAATCTATAGCAAACATCTTGTACCCTGATATAACGTTTTGCTTCACAAGATTTGACAATAAGACATCTACACGTTGTTGAACATATTCCAGTTTTGGAGTGATCACGGCGACTGGCACTACCTGGTATGGGTATTTGTGTTTAAGTGTAACTTCTATTGTTTGCACTAGATCATTATCATATTCAGTAGCATAAAAAAGTATAGCATTAGCACTTTCAATAGCCTCATTAATATTGATCTGTTTTCCTGTCAAACTAACAGATATAGCAAAATCCATCAAGTGATTCCAAGACTGTTTCCCAACATGCATCAGTGAATCAGACGCTTCATGTTGCTTTCTATCACTAAAAACATCAAGTAACCATTTCTCAATGTTAATCTTTTTGTGTAGCCATTTCATTGCACCAGGTGATACCAAAGTAAGTTTCCAAAAGAAGCATTTATCATAAGGATAGCTTATTTGTTTCATTCGCTTCAACAAAGGTGACCTGATTATTTCCATGATGTTATATGGCTCAGGGGTTGGTAATAGCCTAAGTTCCCCAGTAACAATTTTCAACGAATCGCCTCAAATAAGATGCTTCTTCCAGTGGAGTTTTACGAGTCAGCCAAACCGGTGTATCTTCTAGTAGATTCCGCCTTTTAACATTTCTGGTACTTATATTGTTTCCTCCATATATGGAACCATTTTTTCATTATACGCTGAGTTAGAAATACCTCAGCTTTCAACTCAGATTCAGATATCTCATTGGACAAATTCAGCAATATTTCATCAGTTACTGTATCTGCAAACTGCATCAAATTATTAAACTTCTCCAGTTCTTCTGTCAAAATACTTTTGACTGTTGGATCATTAACTTCATTGACAAGTTCTTCAACAAGCTCTACAGATTCTCTTTCAACTCTTTCTTTGAATTTCCTTTCTTCTTCAGCTTTGCGTTTTAGTTCAGCTTTCCTTTCTTCTTCTAATTTTTTCTTTAATTCTTCTTGCTTCCTTTGCTCTCCTTTTCTGCGTTTTTCTTCCAGCAATCTGAGTTCTTCTTGCTTTCTTCGTGCTTCTTCTTGCTTTTTTCGAGCTTCTTCTTTGCGTCTTTCTTCTTCTTGTTGCCGCATCTCTTGTTTCCTCATTTCTTCCTCTCTTTTATTTTTTTCTTGCAATTGCCTTTCCTCTTCCTTCCTCATTCTTTCGACATTAAGACGTTGAATTTCAGCCTGCTTTTGTTCTTCGTTCTCATTTTCGTTAAATTCGAAAACAGCAGAACTTTCGGTAGTTGCAATTGAATTTAATATATTATGAGCCACTGTCTGTGCTTTACTTTTACTTTGAAATATTGAGTAGGCTGTAGAGTCTGAACCATTGGGCGGGATAATAGCGCTTTTGAAAAGGCTACCCGGCGACAATTTACTAGTTGAAGCTTCACCATTGGCAAAGATAGACTGCGGCTTTAACGGATCTTCTGCATTACCAGGTTTTGCAAACACATTGGTAGCTTCTGGCTGCTTTCCAAAAGTACCAAATATATTGGTTGGGCGCTTGTCGTCACTTGCTGATGGCGGAGCAGGCTGTGCAAATATGTTACCGCCTTTTGCAACAAATGCAACTGTACTATCTGGTTTTGAGGATCAGCAGATTTAGCACCGGAAAATATACTATTATTAGTAAATAACGGCTGTTTATCAGTAACTCTTTCTTCCTTTGCTGCAAAAACGTTTTCGGGCCTCGTACTTGTAAACAAATTTGTGGAGGGCTTTGTTTGAATAGGCTGCCCGAAAACTGCATTTCCTTCTGGTTTCTTGAATAGATTATCTTCTGGCTTCATTCCCTTAAAAAGTGATTGTGCATTTTGACCTTTATCATTATTCATTTTTCCAAATATATTATTAGTCTCTGGAGCTGCAGTACATTCGAATAGGCGTTTAACTGTTTCTGTTCCCGTAAATAAATTAGGAACAATAGTTTCTTGAGGCTTAGAAAATGAAAATATTTTTTTCGTATCATCACTGAACATTTTTTCAGGAGAATTTTTAATGATATCATTTGATGCAACTGGAATAGCTGGTTTGAATAAAAACTGATTGAATTCACTTGATGTGGTTGGTGGTTTAAAAATGGCCGATGGAGGTGGATGTGCAGAAGCACTAAACTTGTGAGTCTGTTTCGGGCTTGAAGATATTGTGACGACCTTATGTTGGCAACCTTATGGTGAAGACTGGCACGTTAGAAGTTTGGAACTTTCTAGAAACTCTTGGAACGCCAATTGTGAATTTATAATAAAAGAAGATTTTGGTTGATAGGGAGACTTGACCTAGCCCGCACGAAGAGGGCACATGTATTAATTTCTTTATTCAATATAACATATTAATATTCCAGTTCTCTTTCTTTTATAACACATCACACATAAGCAGTCACTCTTATACACCACCCTCTCGCACCGCGAGCGAGTAAACAAACCCCCAGGAACCTAAAAGGAATCTCCAGGGACCAGCACCAAGAGAAGCTGCTCCAGGTCCCCACAAGTGGCGGCGAGCGCCGGGAAAGAACGCCGTATGTAAGAGTGACGGCAACGGTATCAGTGTGCGGTGGACAAATTGAGGACTGATGCAGTGACAGCCACCAGGATAAGAGGAGTATACTCCAAGCTGAGTGGTTCCATTTTTATTTAAGTGTTAAATAATATTAAAATAGGAAAATGCGATACTTTTCGGGACACACGTATGAAGTGTGCCTCGAAGAATTCATCGACGAGTTTGTGTCGATGGCCATTGCCAAGGGGTGGCGAAAAAGCGATTATTCGTTAATTCTTGGTGTCTGGTTAAAAGGAGCTGCGCATTATTTTTTTAAATATACATTCCAGTATGAGATGGAATTTGACACGCTGTGCGCGGAGCTTAGGAGAGAATTCCCATGCAAGTGTGTGTCTTGCAAGCACAGAATTAATCAGTGTTTTTATAATCTTGAGAGGCCGGACGTTGTGTCCGAAGCGGATAAACAGTCCGAAGATAATATGAGCGAGGATAATCAATTAATATTTTTTTCTAAGGAGGACGATGATGACCAGAGCTGCGCTGATGCAGGCCTAGTCAATGATATCCAGGATTATGAAGACTGCGGTCTGGACGAGGATGACCGAAGCTGTGAAAATGAAGATACAGAATCGGGTCGGTTATTTACAATTATTCCTAGTAATAATATTTCAGAGAAACAAGAGATAATTGTAGTAAAAGAAACATTTGGCGAGCACGAGTCGAATGAAAATTTTATTTGTTTGGGAGTTGTTTCGGCTGATGTTGTCGACATGGAAAGCTGTGAGGTGGAAATTCCGTCGGAGACACATGGTTCTTGTAACGATGATTTTATTCAAGTTGAGTATGTTTCTGCTGATGTTTGTGAGCAGGAGAGCTTCGAAATGGCGGTGGAGTCCAAAGAGCTGTGCGTGCCGGTGGAAGTCATGCAAAATCCTGCTATTATTGTTCCAATAGGTGATGGTCCAGCGGATATCTATCGGGATGAAAACTGCATCATAAATATCACTTCACAACATCACAACATTTCACAACAAGCGGAACAGCATTTTTCACAGAATAGGCTGGAGGAGGAGATATGGGCCCTCCCATATTGTACGAAGAAGGATAATTTCCATTTCTTTGCTAAATATAAAATTATTTTTGTATCAATGTTATTTATTCTAGCTGACATGCATTGTCATAGCAACGTGACAAACAAGTTTTCGACCATAAATATAAGGTATGGACTTAATAATTACGATGACCCAAATTTTTCGATAAAAATAAAAATATGCGAAAGAGGTCAGGAATTGCTTGTAAACTATTTATTAAAGCAATATTCTGTAAATAAATATAAGTGTTGGAAATTTAAGAAAAAATTTATAAATTGTTTTTTGAAAATTATTTTATTTTTAAAAAGATTTTTAGAGAATTAGACAGTGGTGTCAGATGTCATTTGACATGACAAATAATTGTCAGATATCTGGTACGTCAACGATATTACGGTTGACAAAATAGTAAAAGTTTAAATTTTAACCGACTTCAAAAGTAGGAGGTTCACATTTCTTTTGTTTTTTATGTGATATTAATCGTTGTGTTTTTGTGTGTTACATGTAATCGATATGATGAGCTGCACGGACGTGACTGAAGACTGATGGGAGATCTGACCACATATTATGAGAAAAAAAAATTAAATTTGTTAGGCGATTATTAGTGGGCAATAGTAATGAGTTTCTCCAGAGTGCGATTTTAATAAAGATGTTACTACGGTTAGGAGGTAGAGGGAACTGCGGTCCTCTCTCCTAGGGAAAAATGTGTCCGGGTTTTTTGTCGGTTTATACCAACTTTGTTTATGGGGTATAATGCCTTCGCAAAGTAGGATCGAGTTGATTCTGTATGGTGTGACCGAGCCCATGACAATTTTTATGTATTATTTATTTAGAGAGTATACTTCAAGTTATATTTATGGAGCACTCTGGGGGAAGTTCAGGAACAGTGAGTAGGTGTTCAGAACAGTGGTCGTTTTTTCTCCTGGTCTTCATAAACGTCCAATGGAGTTAAAATTATTACAGTTTTGAATTTTATTTTTGTAAACCCCTTCTGGGTAGATGCTAACTAGAGCATCTTAGGTCAGAAAATTTAGCAGAGCAGTGTGGCTTTTAGTGAGGTTTTGCCTCACTGAAGCCATGTGCATTGCCAGGATATGTGGTGTGCCGAATGGCTCAAATTAATAAAAAGAAAGTTGACCACATCACTCGGGGTGCAGTATGGTTATCCATAGATGGACTTCTGCATCTCCATGAGTCCTCACCTAGGCAGGGAAAAACTGGATAGGATTAGGTAGGTCTCAATCGGCTTTTCAAATATTTAATTGAATAGAAGACTTGCTAGCGTCTGCGCTTCTATTCGTAGGGGCGTAGCTCATGTGACGACCTTATGTTGGCAACCTTATGGTGAAGACTGGCACGTTAGAAGTTTGGAACTTTCTAGAAACTCTTGGAACGCCAATTGTGAATTTATAATAAAAGAAGATTTTGGTTGATAGGGAGACTTGACCTAGCCCGCACGAAGAGGGCACATGTATTAATTTCTTTATTCAATATAACATATTAATATTCCAGTTCTCTTTCTTTTATAACACATCACACATAAGCAGTCACTCTTATACACCACCCTCTCGCACCGCGAGCGAGTAAACAAACCCCCAGGAACCTAAAAGGAATCTCCAGGGACCAGCACCAAGAGAAGCTGCTCCAGGTCCCTACAATATTATGTCAGGTTTAGCAAAAATATTCACTTTATTTTCTGGTGCTTTCTCCATCACATACACCGATTTTGCACCTTGAGATAATCTTTGAATCTCTGCTTTCAGTGATCGTATATCTTTGTTGCTATCATTCAATGTATTGTAGCCTTGATCATCAGCAGTTAATGCACTTTCTTTTAATCTGCCATCTGAGTTGAAACTTGTGTACAGATTGTGCTGACTGTATCCAGCATCTGGGAGTCGACCACCAGCAATAATTTCGCCAACCATAAGGTTTCTTTTAGATTCTATAAGTTGTATAGCCCTTGAGGTGGGATAAGGACTTTCATAACGGCCTCAAATTGAATTTTGTAGGCCGACCATGAAGATGTTCTGTCGAATGGCGGCACCTTAAATCCACGTGCCGAAGGTGCAGCAACCACTGAAGGCACAACCCCGTCTCCAGCCCTAAGTTCACCTAAAGCCTTCTTCACCCCGGCAATCTGAACTTCAGCTTCTGAGATGCGATTCTCATGCTGGTGAACCTGCTCCTTCATCACCTTGAACTCTTTGCCAAGTGTTGAGTGAAGGTCTTTAATGAAGAGCATCAGCTCTTCTTTTTCTCTCTGGCGGCGGGCCTGCTCCTCTTTATCTTGATGAAGCTTCTCCTCCAACCGACGGGCCTGCTCCTCTTGACAACAAGCCTGTTCCTGCAACAGCACCATTAGCGCAGACAAGTCTGGCACCGCTGGTGCTGAAGAAACTCCACATGGGCCAGCGACTGGCTCTGTCGCAGGCTGAGCACCACCCGACGTCTGTATCGGGGAATCTTCAAACCACCTCTGATCCATGTCTTTCTGTCGTTGACTCCTTGTACAAATACCCTCCGTGTCGTCCTTTGGTAAAATCGGCATAATTTATCCCTCACTTCTGACACCAATTTGTTACGAGCTGGGTATGGGATAAATTATTTTATACCAATTAATTAACCAAATATCCTTTATTAACTCTAACAACTTATTTACACAAACACTAAATCGCTTATAATCACTATTCTCTTCGTAATCGCTTGTATTCGCTTCCGTTCGCATCCGTAGTCGAAAACAGACTGACTCACTCGCCCGCCGTCCGGTCTATTTATACAGTCATGGAAGTTTCCAGAACATTGTCGAACTATCCTATAGTGGAATATTCTAGAAACATCTATGAACTTCTACGCAGTACCACAATGGAATGATCTCGAACCTAGTGGAAACTTCTACTACATTCTCGAACGTTCCAGAGTAATACGGTCGACGTAACACTATATACTCCAATATCTACCTCGAAAAAAACACCCGTTAGTAATCAAATTGGTACCTAGACGATACACGCTGAAATATACGAAAGTAAAATAGTTTTTCTATCTTTCGGTAGGTTTTTATTGCACTAATTTAAATTGAACTCTCCTCTTTTATAAGTTTTGTAAGTATTTTGATATCCCACACACAAAAGAGAAATCACTTTTACAATGCCCCATTTTGGATATAGGTATCATTCGTTACATTGTTTTTTGTATGCGAATCGCCTCATTCAATAATTTTATTCAACTTCGCATCGGCTCAGTAGTTATGACTTGATAGCACATACATACGAGTACATAGGTAAGTACCTAATACGTGGACTACTAAAATCATAGCCCTTCCTTCCTAGCCTTGATGTTTATACTTGAACTGTATTTAACTGCAAAAATTGTAAGAAGTTTGAATTAAGCGGGCTACATGAACCAAACTTGGGGGGGTTTGTATGTATGCTTTTGCGGTTGCACAACGACATGCTTGCTTTGCTTGCTTGGTAGTGTAGATACAGACCTATCCTACCTCCTCCTTCAGAGAGGGTAGGATGGCGTGGCTTTGAGGGAGAGCGCTACAGTCGTGTTGATCCTCAAGGCAAGTCCGGTCGGTTACCTTCCCGTGGTGCCACCCGTTTTTGGTCTAATTCCCTAAGAATTAGACGTAACCAAAACCACCGGGCGACCCGTAGAGTAGAGGGCTTTCTACTCCTTCCCATCCCTTATTCCATTCACCCCATACTCTCCCGTCTATCAACTTCCTGTCCCAAGTCTCACCGTCACCTCCTACACCATCCTTTGAGTATCCTACCTATATCCTAATTCCTCTCCTAACCGTGACCCTTCCGTGACTGGGTGGTTGTGGGCTCGGCCGTCACTAAAACCAGCTGACGGTGAGTAGGAGAAAATAGTCACCTGCGCTAGCTAGGACCTGCGCAGTCGAGCGCCGTAAGCAGGGATGAAGGAGTCCTGGGGGGTTGAGCTGATCGGCACTGGCGGTTATGTGTCCGTGAGGCAACACGCCCTCTTTGGTCTGGATTTCAGGCAAAACGGTAGCTCTGCCAATTAGCCAATGGCAGGGAAATGGCCACGTGTCCCGTCAGAGGGCCACAGGCGAGGTGCGTGGGGTCCGCTGAGGTCGTCCTCGGACGGCGAAAGCGGTGGGTAAAGGTCATGCTGACGGTGTAAGTGAGGGTTGATCAGTTCGTTGGGGGTAGGCCTTTTCGACCTCCGACGACCAACCCGATCGAGCACCCGATGTCGCACTGTAAACCAGCCTCGCGCACCTATATCTCTCTGGTAGTCCTAACGTCCGCTCTTTTCAAAAGTGCGACGTTCCCAGGTGCGGGCTCCATGGAGGGTGGGAGCCAGAGAGATGAATTTTACACAACACACAAACATGGACAAAACAAGGCCATTACACGAACACACAACAACCACAGGGGTGGAGTCGGCGAAAGCTGACGAAACTCCTAGGCGAGGTGCTTGCACTTCGTCCGCCCCTGGAAGCCCTGCGGCTAACGCTGCAGGCTCCAGCGCGGGTGCCGGTCTGGCTGTGGCGAAAACCGCAGCTAAGACCAAAGCTAAGTCCCAACCTAAACGGAGGACCCCGGCGCTGCATGGGACCAGTACCGGACCTTCCTCACACGCAAAGGCGTCAGCACCGGCGACGACTAATACCACTGCCGGTGCTCCCCTTCCTACGCACCCTCCTCCCCTTCCCGTGGCTCCTCAAGCCAACTCCCAAGCCGCGGACGTCACCGGTCAAACGGAGACGGTCTGCACCGGGGATGAATTTGACACCGCCTGGCAGGTGATCAAAAGGAAAGGCAAGGGCAAGAATGCATCTCCACAGGCCCACTGCTCGAAGGCAGGCCCTTCAGGCCAGCCAGCTCCAGCAAACCAGGGCAAAAGGAGAGAAAGGCTGACGCGCAAGGAACGGCGTCAAGAACGCAGGAGAGGTGGCAAAAACAAGCCACCCCCCAGTAAGCAGGTTGCAGCCGCGGGTAAGCTCAGCTTCTCGGCAGGTAAGCGATCGGCGGAGGAAGGCACTAGCCGACCAACGCCCGACCAATCGCAGACTGCTGCAGGAGGTAAGTCGCAAACAGCAACAAAAACGCAGCAACCCGCTCGGAGTGGGCAGGTCTCACCAGAAAGGTACCTGCCTGGGCACGTTCATAGACATCGAAGGAGCCTTCGACAAGACAAACTTCTCCAGCATTGGTGCCGCCCTCACAAGGCATGGTGTGGAACAGGTATTAATTGACTGGATTACCAACATGCTAAGCAAACGTGTTATTCGCCTTGAGGAAGAACAACAGCTGGCCCTGATAGCCCGGGGCTGCCCACAAGGTGGTGTTATCTCACCCCTCTTATGGAATCTGGTAATCAATGACCTGATTACCAAGCTCAACGCGAATCGTTACTACACAATAGGTTATGCAGACGACCTCGCAATCCTCGTACCTGGGAAGGTGACTGGAACGATCTGCAACCTCACTCAACAAGCGCTACGCATCGTGGAACGATGGTGCAGGGAGTATGATTTATCAGTAAACCCCATCAAAACTGAGTTAGTCATGTTCACCCAAAAACGAGCGCTGGGCCGCTTTAGCCTGCCTAAGCTATTCAATACAGAACTCCAGTTATCTAACGAAGTCAAATACCTAGGGGTCACTTTAGACAGTAAGTTAAACTGGAGTGTTCATCTAGACAATAAACTAAGCAGGGCCTGCATCACCTTTTGGCAATGTAGGAAAATGATAGGTAAGAGGTGGGGCCTATCTCCCAAAATTATACTCTGGCTGTATAGCGCAGTAATTCGGCCCATGATCACCTATGGTGCCGTGGTGTGGTGGCCCCGCACCAAGCTAGTCACAGCCGTAAACAAACTACAACACATGCAAAGGCTGGCCTGCATGGCAACCACAGGCTGCATGAGGACCACTCCAACGGCAGCGCTTGAAGCCATGCTGGGCCTCCCGCCGCTTCATCTGTTTATTCAGCAGGAGGCGACGATGGCCGCGGTACGCCTTAAAACACTGGATCTCTGGGGTAAGAGAGAAACTCAACACACCGCTCTGCTCATGGGACTAAACAACGACTTCCCAATAACTAGAGCAATCAACGACCGGATACCCAAACAATTTGTCTTTGACAAAAAATACAAAATCCAACTGCATGAGGACCACCGCTGTGAGGGGCTGTGCCCCGCAGAACTGCGGATCTTCACTGATGGATCCAAAACAGGTATTGGCACGGGCGCGGGGATCTTCTCGGAGGACCTCAACATCCATATAGCCACACCACTGGGGGTCCATAATACAGTCTTCCAAGCAGAGTGCTTGGGAATTTCCCTGGCAGCCTCAGCCATCCTAGCTAGGGATGTTAAGGACCACTCGGTACGTATACTTTCGGACAGCATGGCAGTCCTGCAAGCGCTAAACAGCCAAACAGTTAACTCTGGGCTGATATACGAGTGTCACCAACGCCTAAATCAGGTAGGTAAACACAACAAAGTAACCATTCAATGGATTAAAGGACACAGCGATTCCCGTGGCAACGATGCAGCGGACGAACTCGCCAGAAGGGGGTCGAGCATGGCAGCGATAGGACCTGAACCCATTGTGCCTCTCCCCTTTGGATTCTTACGCAATCTGGTAAGGAAACGCACCAGAGATCAACACAACAAGCTATGGGCTGATCATAGGGAGTGTAGGCAGGCCAAGGAGGCGCTCCCCTCCATTAATGACCGCTTCACAAAGCAAGCCCTACGACTGACCAAACTTCAGTTGCGGAAAGTCACGGCCGTTACAACTGGCCATGGGTCTTTTAATAAGCATCTCTCTGTCATAGGAGTCATAGACAGTCCACTCTGCAGAGCCTGCATGGAGGAGGACGAGACAGCGGCTCATCTGCTGCTAAGCTGCCCAGTAGTCGCTGCATACAGGGCAAAACACTTCGGACATCCAGGTAACCTAAGCGAGATGGTCAGTAACACCAGGGTGCTGCTGGCCTTCCTCGAGGAGCTGGGGTGGATCGAATGACAATGCAGTCCCACCTGTACGCAAAATACGCGCCTTGGGCGTGGAGTTGCGGAAACCAGCCCGACATACATACATACATACATACATACATGAACCAAACTTCGTCGCACTGTACTAACCGTAGATAAACTTCTCTATGATATGACATCTAAGTCAAAACAACGTGAGTTTTTGGCGGGATTTTCTCGAGTGCAGTTCAGTGGCTGTTTTAATTATTCGTTTATTGATTCCTAGTGGATATTGTGATGTAAAATTGGTGTAGTTTTGTGTCTCAAGTGTTAACGCAAATGGACAATATGTGGAATCATTGTAACAGGCGCCATCTCGGGAAAATGGAGCTGAGAATTTTATTATAAATATTGACTTCCCCAATGAAGTTTGCCGACAAGGCTGACTCAACACATTCGTTGCCAAATACTGCAAAAAACATTAGAATGTGTTATATCTGCGTTCTAATGGAAAAAAGTATAAATACATTACGTAAGACTAGGCAATATGGTCAAAAGACTTTAGCCTTCCCTTCGGGGATAATAAAAAACAAATCAAAACAACGTCAACGTCAAAAACAAAACACGTGGATTTTGATTGCCGAGGTATTGTTTCTCATGAAAATAAATAAACAATTCTGACAATTTTACAAACAAAAGTTGTAAGCAATAATTAAAATGAGTTGCGTACAATGTGAACAAATCGCCAAATATAAATGTCCTGTATGCAAAAAGCCATAGTAAGTCAAATTCACATTATTTAATTATTTTTATGTGTTGAACAACAACCTAACAAAAGTTATTACAATTTGTTATAGCTGTTCAGTGCCGTGCTATAAGAGCCACAAAGAGAATCCTTGCAAACCCCCACCAGAACCACCTAAGCAGATAGATGATTCAAATGGTATAGAAAGAGATTATGACTATCCTACTGAAGACACAGTGCCAGTTGAAAAATTAAAACAATTAGGTAAGTAAAACCTAACACTACATCAAATCCCATTTGTACTTACTACATATACTATATTTGTCAAACAAGATTAAATATGAATGAAATGTCAAGTATTTCAGTACCAACACTCTAAAGCGCATAAAATATTGCCTTTTGCATTTTCTAGATCTAGGTTATGTATCATACTGCGGCTATTAACTGTAGAAAACTGCCTAGGTGACTTCTATCCTAAACTCATTGCTATTGTTTCTTTTTATGAAAAGAAGTAAATTTAAGTATTATAAACTTTTTTTTTTATGCATGCCTTGTTTTTTATTGTTATCATCAATTTACAGAGCAATCTACAGATGTCAAGAAATGTTTGGAGAACCCCCATGTGAGAGAGATATTGGAGTTACTGGACAAGTCACCATACCCAGATGAATTGATGAAGGAGTACATGCAAGAACCTATCTTCACGGAATTTGTTGATGCATGTCTAAAGGTTGTACAGCCACAAGATGACAATAATAAATAAATAAGTAGTAGTTGATATTGTGCTGGTTGGCGAAAGCGGCTTAGAGGTTCAGAGCAGATTGGAGACATGGTGGCAATGACTTTGGCTTGTAATTGAGCAGAACCAAAACAGAATACCTGTTCTGCGATTTCGGCGGTCTCTCCAGTCCTATGCCTATAGCTCTCTCCGGAACGCATATACCGATCTGCTCCGACTTTCGGTCGGGTCGCTTGTCCAGGGGACTGAGACATAACGCACATGATCAATTCAGGATGGATGAAATGGCGACAGCTTACCAGCTTACTGGAACAACTTGCGACCCACGGATGCCCCTCAAGTTAAAGGGGAAAATGCATAAGTCCGTGATTAGACCTGTCGTACTGTATAAATCAGAATGTTGGGCTGTGAAAAAGACTGATGAATAAAGATTGCATGTGGCGGAGATGTCACACCCGCAGCAGTGGAGATGTGGTGGAGAGTCACTTATCTTGGTATGGTCATGTGAAGAGAGATGAAACACATGTAATTAAAAGAGTAATGAATATAAATGTAGATGGATGGAGTGGGAGGGAGGCCAAAAAAAAGATGGATGGATTATGTGAGGAGTGATATGAAAGAAAAGGGAGTTAGTGATAGCGTGACGGCTGACAGGACAGAATGGAAGAAAAAAACGTGTTGCGCCGACCCCAAGCACATAATTATGTGCTTGGGGTCGGCGCAACACGTTTTTTTAAAAGTTATCCGGACAGATGGATCGGCCGATTAGGACCAATTTTGTGGCCTCCGCGATCTCCGGATTTAAATCCCCTAGATTTTTTTTACTGGGGATGTTTAAAAGACAGGGTCTACAAGAAACCAATAACGTCGGAAAAAGAATTACGACAGCGCATCCAATCTGCTGCATCAGAAATAAACCAAAGCCGTTTTGTCCGTCGGATAAGAGCTTCCTTTATTAGGAGATGCAGACTTTGCATTCTTGTAGGGGCAAGGCAATTCGAACATTTATTGTAAAAAGCAAATAAAACGATTTATTTGAACTAACTGTTTTTTTTAGTACGGCCTCCTAATTCTTTTCATACGCCTCAATAATTCAACGAACATTGCCTCTGAAATACTACAGTTACACATTTTAAAGAAAAAAGTTTAAATGTACACACTTTTTTATTTTTTTTATTAACGTTGATTTGGTGGACCTCTCAGATTCATAGCAATTATCTTTGTAACGACAAGGACTAGAATGTACAACTTCATACCAATTTACCAAAAATACATAAGCGGCGCTATCTATCCCCTTCACACTGACTGAGGTGCAACTCCGCCACAGGTAGCGGTCCCAAATTCCGGACAGATGACGTCATCGGGTCGGAATTATGCTAGCCGCTTAACTACCTGCTTCGATTACAAGCATTCAAGCATAAGCCATTACGAAAAGGAAAAAATGGAATAGTACCAATTTAATTTATTTTCTGTCTTCATCACATTCATAGCAATATCTTTGTAACGATAAGGACTAGACGTAAGTTTTATACCAATTCGCAAACCTTATTAAATGTACAAGTTTTTAAAATAATGGTGGTTTTCGGTGTCATACATTTTTTTTACAGGAGATTTTTTTCAATTTTGGTCCTAACATCGTAAAGAAAAAACTTTTCAACTCAAGATTTTTTTTCTAAGGCAAATAAAACGGTATTCAAAAAAATGGTATCTTATAACATTAGTAAGCTATTCAGAAATGTTTAAATAAAAATCATACCTAAAAATGTCATCATTTGCAGCGACAGCATTAAAAAAACTTAATTCTGGAAGACAAAATGGTAAAATTCGAAAAAAAATTAATATCTTGGTTACTGTAACGGTTTTTTTTTAATATTCAAATAAAGTTGTTGGAAATTAGGTAAGCTACCTACCCGTTACGTTTGATCCATTATTTACGGGACACCCTGTATAGATGATTAGTTGATATTTATTTGCACTTTATTTTGTCTAGTTAAGGAATGTCCCAAAAAAAGTTGGGTACCTAACGTATTATTATTATACTCTTTGACATAGAGCCTCAACAATTATTTTTTACATAAGCGTGCTACTAAGTAGGTACACCTTCGGCTCCTTGCCTATTCTTTGCATTGTAATTGAATGTATAATAAGTTGAGTTTTGACTTTAACATCGTGTATTTACCAGACCCCGAAGTAAATATCTTTGAATGAGATAGATATAGACATACTATTTCTATGGCATGCCCTGTAGCCTAGACGGCTGGATAGATTTTAACAATATTATTAAGGTTTGGCTGCCGAAGTGACAGACTGTATAAATTGGCCACCGTAGACCCGGGCCTGCGGACGGCGAGTAATGGGTAGCTCGCCGTCCGATCAGCACCAGGCCCGAGAGTCAACGGCGCGTAGTGTTCCACGCGCGCCTCAAAGAGTTGTCAGCATTAAGGACGGGCCCGTCAAGGCCGATGCCTGCCCGGGGGTTGAGGATAAATTCGAAACAGAGTTACCTCGCCCCTGGGCACTCAGGGCAGGAAGGAACAGGGGTGGGTTTTAGTCAGTAAGAGTCTGACACGCCCTCCCGCTCCACCCAGAGCGGGAGAAGTCATTGGATGATTTCCCACCCCACAAAAAAAAGACTATAAATTTAAAAAAAAAAAAACGGCGACCGCCGTTATGTATTTGAGGCCGCATTCTTTTGATCATGATCAAAATAAAGTGCTCTGGGAGGATTCCAAAATCATAATTCACTAAAATCTAAGAAATAATTTTCTTTACGTGATAATTTAAATAAATTTAAAAAAAGGCTCTAAAAGTACCTGTGTTGCATTAGAATTTGAACTGAAATACGAATGAAATACAAGATTGTTGTATGTTATGTAATCATCTCAAATTAGAATAAAATTTAATGATGATAGATACTATTTTGATCAGCTGATGATGTCCAATATTTTTTTGTTGTGACCACTTCCGCTACACAGCTAAACCTTCCAATTTATCGATCTTTATATTAGTGAAATAAAAACCGTATGTAACAAAATCTGTTGCTTGGAAGAGAAGTTAGCAAAGAAACAAACAGACTCGGAAAGCGGCTTTTATTTCAACTATGAGATCATTATTATTATTAACTAGGTATATAAGTGTGAGTCTATCTGGTAGGCCCCAACGAGATTTATCAACAGGACGTTTAGGGGCCCGCTGGCTGGCCGTTTGTTTATATAACAAAGATCTTCTAAAGTAAAGCTCACAGAAAGTCGAAATTTTGGCATTGTAAGGTACCTAATAGTTTCTAACCCCGAGCACTATTGAGCGATCTGAAAGTATAATAACAATAATAATCCTAAGGGGCCCGCTAGTAGTAGACACTTCATAGAAACGTCATTTAATCAAAAACTGTTGAGGTACAAAATATATCTTATTTATTTTCTTTAGGTACAAAATAATGTCTTTATGAAAAGCTATCACCTGTTGATAAATCTCGTTGGGGCCCGCCAGATAGATTCACACGGTATTTAAAACAGTGCTTACAAAATCAAAAATTTATTTCATTCATGCATGCAACAAGAAGATTGTTGTTTATAAAAATATAAGACTAATTCAATTAACTGTCAACCAATGCATCTCTCAGTAAATTTTCAAATTCTATAGATTTCTGCTTCTCTTCTTCAATTTGTTTTTCAAGCTGTTTGACAGCTTATGTACAGTTGTTATATATCGATATGTTAACATCCTTTGCTTTTATACTTTCATCAACTAATGTGCGATCCTTGTCTTCTATCATTAGATATTCTAGTGAATCTATTTCTATTTTTCGACGCTTAGCCTCTATGTAAAAATCGATCGAATCATCTTCATATTCTAAGGCTTTGTGCTTCATTTCCTTTATAACTTTTACTTCATGCAGCCAAAGGGCATTACGATAATCTGCCAATACAGATTTCTCATAAATAGCAAATCTATTTTCAAAATTATTCAGTCTACTTATCTTCTCATAAACAATTATGTTCATGAAATCTACAAGATTATAGTGGGCAAAGTATTTGTTGAAATCCTCACAGGGCATGCTCATATTTGAGAGTTCCTTCGGTAGAACAGCTACAACCCTACACAACACTTCTTCAGGGTTTTCAAACCAGCCGATCTGATTGCAATAGCTACTCATTTGCTCTTGCATACTTATTGCATTCACTGGATTAAAATGCGATGAAGGGTCAGGCAACTTCAATTGATTCATAATCCTTTTGATTGCCGACACATTATCAGACGTCTTCGCACTACTCGGTATAAACTCGTAAGGTTTTGGATACGGAGATGTGCCGTCCAAGTATGGCTGAAACTCTAATGGAAATGATGAATAATTGAACAAATCTTCATTCGTAATGACATTGGTTAAATTATCCACAGCAGTGTTATAGCACTTGACTAATTTGTATAAATCTCGTATAATAACATTCATACGACTATCGTTTTCCAATCTTAATCTACACCATATCTCATTTCCAAGGTATCTTTGACATATAGACTTCAAGTGATCTATTTCCAATGGTGGGGTTTGTGGGAATTTTTTCGCCAACCATTTCATAGCACTCTTTGAACATGCATTTAATGATTCGTAAACATTCTGCGAATCTATAGCAAACATCTTGTACCCTGATATAACGTTTTGCTTCACAAGATTTGACAATAAGACATCTACACGTTGTTGAACATATTCCAGTTTTGGAGTGATCACGGCGACTGGCACTACCTGGTATGGGTATTTGTGTTTAAGTGTAACTTCTATTGTTTGCACTAGATCATTATCATATTCAGTAGCATAAAAAAGTATAGCATTAGCACTTTCAATAGCCTCATTAATATTGATCTGTTTTCCTGTCAAACTAACAGATATAGCAAAATCCATCAAGTGATTCCAAGACTGTTTCCCAACATGCATCAGTGAATCAGACGCTTCATGTTGCTTTCTATCACTAAAAACATCAAGTAACCATTTCTCAATGTTAATCTTTTTGTGTAGCCATTTCATTGCACCAGGTGATACCAAAGTAAGTTTCCAAAAGAAGCATTTATCATAAGGATAGCTTATTTGTTTCATTCGCTTCAACAAAGGTGACCTGATTATTTCCATGATGTTATATGGCTCAGGGGTTGGTAATAGCCTAAGTTCCCCAGTAACAATTTTCAACGAATCGCCTCAAATAAGATGCTTCTTCCAGTGGAGTTTTACGAGTCAGCCAAACCGGTGTATCTTCTAGTAGATTCCGCCTTTTAACATTTCTGGTACTTATATTGTTTCCTCCATATATGGAACCATTTTTTCATTATACGCTGAGTTAGAAATACCTCAGCTTTCAACTCAGATTCAGATATCTCATTGGACAAATTCAGCAATATTTCATCAGTTACTGTATCTGCAAACTGCATCAAATTATTAAACTTCTCCAGTTCTTCTGTCAAAATACTTTTGACTGTTGGATCATTAACTTCATTGACAAGTTCTTCAACAAGCTCTACAGATTCTCTTTCAACTCTTTCTTTGAATTTCCTTTCTTCTTCAGCTTTGCGTTTTAGTTCAGCTTTCCTTTCTTCTTCTAATTTTTTCTTTAATTCTTCTTGCTTCCTTTGTTCTCCTTTTCTGCGTTTTTCTTCCAGCAATCTGAGTTCTTCTTGCTTTCTTCGTGCTTCTTCTTGCTTTTTTCGAGCTTCTTCTTTGCGTCTTTCTTCTTCTTGTTGCCGCATCTCTTGTTTCCTCATTTCTTCCTCTCTTTTATTTTTTTCTTGCAATTGCCTTTCCTCTTCCTTCCTCATTCTTTCGACATTAAGACGTTGAATTTCAGCCTGCTTTTGTTCTTCGTTCTCATTTTCGTTAAATTCGAAAACAGCAGAACTTTCGGTAGTTGCAATTGAATTTAATATATTATGAGCCACTGTCTGTGCTTTACTTTTACTTTGAAATATTGAGTAGGCTGTAGAGTCTGAACCATTGGGCGGGATAATAGCGCTTTTGAAAAGGCTACCCGGCGACAATTTACTAGTTGAAGCTTCACCATTGGCAAAGATAGACTGCGGCTTTAACGGATCTTCTGCATTACCAGGTTTTGCAAACACATTGGTAGCTTCTGGCTGCTTTCCAAAAGTACCAAATATATTGGTTGGGCGCTTGTCGTCACTTGCTGATGGCGGAGCAGGCTGTGCAAATATGTTACCGCCTTTTGCAACAAATGCAACTGTACTATCTGGTTTTGAGGATCAGCAGATTTAGCACCGGAAAATATACTATTATTAGTAAATAACGGCTGTTTATCAGTAACTCTTTCTTCCTTTGCTGCAAAAACGTTTTCGGGCCTCGTACTTGTAAACAAATTTGTGGAGGGCTTTGTTTGAATAGGCTGCCCGAAAACTGCATTTCCTTCTGGTTTCTTGAATAGATTATCTTCTGGCTTCATTCCCTTAAAAAGTGATTGTGCATTTTGACCTTTATCATTATTCATTTTTCCAAATATATTATTAGTCTCTGGAGCTGCAGTACATTCGAATAGGCGTTTAACTGTTTCTGTTCCCGTAAATAAATTAGGAACAATAGTTTCTTGAGGCTTAGAAAATGAAAATATTTTTTTCGTATCATCACTGAACATTTTTTCAGGAGAATTTTTAATGATATCATTTGATGCAACTGGAATAGCTGGTTTGAATAAAAACTGATTGAATTCACTTGATGTGGTTGGTGGTTTAAAAATGGCCGATGGAGGTGGATGTGCAGAAGCACTAAACTTGTGAGTCTGTTTCGGGCTTGAAGATATTATGTCAGGTTTAGCAAAAATATTCACTTTATTTTCTGGTGCTTTCTCCATCACATACACCGATTTTGCACCTTGAGATAATCTTTGAATCTCTGCTTTCAGTGATCGTATATCTTTTTTGCTATCATTCAATGTATTGTAGCCTTGATCATCAGCAGTTAATGCACTTTCTTTTAATCTGCCATCTGAGTTGAAACTTGTGTACAGATTGTGCTGACTGTATCCAGCATCTGGGAGTCGACCACCAGCAATAATTTCGCCAACCATAAGGTTTCTTTTAGATTCTATAAGTTGTATAGCCCTTGAGGTGGGATAAGGACTTTCATAACGGCCTCAAATTGAATTTTGTAGGCCGACCATGAAGATGTTCTGTCGAATGGCGGCACCTTAAATCCACGTGCCGAAGGTGCAGCAACCACTGAAGGCACAACCCCGTCTCCAGCCCTAAGTTCACCTAAAGCCTTCTTCACCCCGGCAATCTGAACTTCAGCTTCTGAGATGCGATTCTCATGCTGGTGAACCTGCTCCTTCATCACCTTGAACTCTTTGCCAAGTGTTGAGTGAAGGTCTTTAATGAAGAGCATCAGCTCTTCTTTTTCTCTCTGGCGGCGGGCCTGCTCCTCTTTATCTTGATGAAGCTTCTCCTCCAACCGACGGGCCTGCTCCTCTTGACAACAAGCCTGTTCCTGCAACAGCACCATTAGCGCAGACAAGTCTGGCACCGCTGGTGCTGAAGAAACTCCACATGGGCCAGCGACTGGCTCTGTCGCAGGCTGAGCACCACCCGACGTCTGTATCGGGGAATCTTCAAACCACCTCTGATCCATGTCTTTCTGTCGTTGACTCCTTGTACAAATACCCTCCGTGTCGTCCTTTGGTAAAATCGGCATAATTTATCCCTCACTTCTGACACCAATTTGTTACGAGCTGGGTATGGGATAAATTATTTTATACCAATTAATTAACCAAATATCCTTTATTAACTCTAACAACTTATTTACACAAACACTAAATCGCTTATAATCACTATTCTCTTCGTAATCGCTTGTATTCGCTTCCGTTCGCATCCGTAGTCGAAAACAGACTGACTCACTCGCCCGCCGTCCGGTCTATTTATACAGTCATGGAAGTTTCCAGAACATTGTCGAACTATCCTATAGTGGAATATTCTAGAAACATCTATGAACTTCTACGCAGTACCACAATGGAATGATCTCGAACCTAGTGGAAACTTCTACTACATTCTCGAACGTTCCAGAGTAATACGGTCGACGTAACACTATATACTCCAATATCTACCTCGAAAAAAACACCCGTTAGTAATCAAATTGGTACCTAGACGATACACGCTGAAATATACGAAAGTAAAATAGTTTTTCTATCTTTCGGTAGGTTTTTATTGCACTAATTTAAATTGAACTCTCCTCTTTTATAAGTTTTGTAAGTATTTTGATATCCCACACACAAAAGAGAAATCACTTTTACAATGCCCCATTTTGGATATAGGTATCATTCGTTACATTGTTTTTTGTATGCGAATCGCCTCATTCAATAATTTTATTCAACTTCGCATCGGCTCAGTAGTTATGACTTGATAGCACATACATACGAGTACATAGGTAAGTACCTAATACGTGGACTACTAAAATCATAGCCCTTCCTTCCTAGCCTTGATGTTTATACTTGAACTGTATTTAACTGCAAAAATTGTAAGAAGTTTGAATTAAGCGGGCTACATGAACCAAACTTGGGGGGGTTTGTATGTATGCTTTTGCGGTTGCACAACGACATGCTTGCTTTGCTTGCTTGGTAGTGTAGATACAGACCTATCCTACCTCCTCCTTCAGAGAGGGTAGGATGGCGTGGCTTTGAGGGAGAGCGCTACAGTCGTGTTGATCCTCAAGGCAAGTCCGGTCGGTTACCTTCCCGTGGTGCCACCCGTTTTTGGTCTAATTCCCTAAGAATTAGACGTAACCAAAACCACCGGGCGACCCGTAGAGTAGAGGGCTTTCTACTCCTTCCCATCCCTTATTCCATTCACCCCATACTCTCCCGTCTATCAACTTCCTGTCCCAAGTCTCACCGTCACCTCCTACACCATCCTTTGAGTATCCTACCTATATCCTAATTCCTCTCCTAACCGCGACCCTTCCGTGACTGGGTGGTTGTGGGCTCGGCCGTCACTAAAACCAGCTGACGGTGAGTAGGAGAAAATAGTCACCTGCGCTAGCTAGGACCTGCGCAGTCGAGCGCCGTAAGCAGGGATGAAGGAGTCCTGGGGGGTTGAGCTGATCGGCACTGGCGGTTATGTGTCCGTGAGGCAACACGCCCTCTTTGGTCTGGATTTCAGGCAAAACGGTAGCTCTGCCAATTAGCCAATGGCAGGGAAATGGCCACGTGTCCCGTCAGAGGGCCACAGGCGAGGTGCGTGGGGTCCGCTGAGGTCGTCCTCGGACGGCGAAAGCGGTGGGTAAAGGTCATGCTGACGGTGTAAGTGAGGGTTGATCAGTTCGTTGGGGGTAGGCCTTTTCGACCTCCGACGACCAACCCGATCGAGCACCCGATGTCGCACTGTAAACCAGCCTCGCGCACCTATATCTCTCTGGTAGTCCTAACGTCCGCTCTTTTCAAAAGTGCGACGTTCCCAGGTGCGGGCTCCATGGAGGGTGGGAGCCAGAGAGATGAATTTTACACAACACACAAACATGGACAAAACAAGGCCATTACACGAACACACAACAACCACAGGGGTGGAGTCGGCGAAAGCTGACGAAACTCCTAGGCGAGGTGCTTGCACTTCGTCCGCCCCTGGAAGCCCTGCGGCTAACGCTGCAGGCTCCAGCGCGGGTGCCGGTCTGGCTGTGGCGAAAACCGCAGCTAAGACCAAAGCTAAGTCCCAACCTAAACGGAGGACCCCGGCGCTGCATGGGACCAGTACCGGACCTTCCTCACACGCAAAGGCGTCAGCACCGGCGACGACTAATACCACTGCCGGTGCTCCCCTTCCTACGCACCCTCCTCCCCTTCCCGTGGCTCCTCAAGCCAACTCCCAAGCCGCGGACGTCACCGGTCAAACGGAGACGGTCTGCACCGGGGATGAATTTGACACCGCCTGGCAGGTGATCAAAAGGAAAGGCAAGGGCAAGAATGCATCTCCACAGGCCCACTGCTCGAAGGCAGGCCCTTCAGGCCAGCCAGCTCCAGCAAACCAGGGCAAAAGGAGAGAAAGGCTGACGCGCAAGGAACGGCGTCAAGAACGCAGGAGAGGTGGCAAAAACAAGCCACCCCCCAGTAAGCAGGTTGCAGCCGCGGGTAAGCTCAGCTTCTCGGCAGGTAAGCGATCGGCGGAGGAAGGCACTAGCCGACCAACGCCCGACCAATCGCAGACTGCTGCAGGAGGTAAGTCGCAAACAGCAACAAAAACGCAGCAACCCGCTCGGAGTGGGCAGGTCTCACCAGAAAGGTACCTGCCTGGGCACGTTCATAGACATCGAAGGAGCCTTCGACAAGACAAACTTCTCCAGCATTGGTGCCGCCCTCACAAGGCATGGTGTGGAACAGGTATTAATTGACTGGATTACCAACATGCTAAGCAAACGTGTTATTCGCCTTGAGGAAGAACAACAGCTGGCCCTGATAGCCCGGGGCTGCCCACAAGGTGGTGTTATCTCACCCCTCTTATGGAATCTGGTAATCAATGACCTGATTACCAAGCTCAACGCGAATCGTTACTACACAATAGGTTATGCAGACGACCTCGCAATCCTCGTACCTGGGAAGGTGACTGGAACGATCTGCAACCTCACTCAACAAGCGCTACGCATCGTGGAACGATGGTGCAGGGAGTATGATTTATCAGTAAACCCCATCAAAACTGAGTTAGTCATGTTCACCCAAAAACGAGCGCTGGGCCGCTTTAGCCTGCCTAAGCTATTCAATACAGAACTCCAGTTATCTAACGAAGTCAAATACCTAGGGGTCACTTTAGACAGTAAGTTAAACTGGAGTGTTCATCTAGACAATAAACTAAGCAGGGCCTGCATCACCTTTTGGCAATGTAGGAAAATGATAGGTAAGAGGTGGGGCCTATCTCCCAAAATTATACTCTGGCTGTATAGCGCAGTAATTCGGCCCATGATCACCTATGGTGCCGTGGTGTGGTGGCCCCGCACCAAGCTAGTCACAGCCGTAAACAAACTACAACACATGCAAAGGCTGGCCTGCATGGCAACCACAGGCTGCATGAGGACCACTCCAACGGCAGCGCTTGAAGCCATGCTGGGCCTCCCGCCGCTTCATCTGTTTATTCAGCAGGAGGCGACGATGGCCGCGGTACGCCTTAAAACACTGGATCTCTGGGGTAAGAGAGAAACTCAACACACCGCTCTGCTCATGGGACTAAACAACGACTTCCCAATAACTAGAGCAATCAACGACCGGATACCCAAACAATTTGTCTTTGACAAAAAATACAAAATCCAACTGCATGAGGACCACCGCTGTGAGGGGCTGTGCCCCGCAGAACTGCGGATCTTCACTGATGGATCCAAAACAGGTATTGGCACGGGCGCGGGGATCTTCTCGGAGGACCTCAACATCCATATAGCCACACCACTGGGGGTCCATAATACAGTCTTCCAAGCAGAGTGCTTGGGAATTTCCCTGGCAGCCTCAGCCATCCTAGCTAGGGATGTTAAGGACCACTCGGTACGTATACTTTCGGACAGCATGGCAGTCCTGCAAGCGCTAAACAGCCAAACAGTTAACTCTGGGCTGATATACGAGTGTCACCAACGCCTAAATCAGGTAGGTAAACACAACAAAGTAACCATTCAATGGATTAAAGGACACAGCGATTCCCGTGGCAACGATGCAGCGGACGAACTCGCCAGAAGGGGGTCGAGCATGGCAGCGATAGGACCTGAACCCATTGTGCCTCTCCCCTTTGGATTCTTACGCAATCTGGTAAGGAAACGCACCAGAGATCAACACAACAAGCTATGGGCTGATCATAGGGAGTGTAGGCAGGCCAAGGAGGCGCTCCCCTCCATTAATGACCGCTTCACAAAGCAAGCCCTACGACTGACCAAACTTCAGTTGCGGAAAGTCACGGCCGTTACAACTGGCCATGGGTCTTTTAATAAGCATCTCTCTGTCATAGGAGTCATAGACAGTCCACTCTGCAGAGCCTGCATGGAGGAGGACGAGACAGCGGCTCATCTGCTGCTAAGCTGCCCAGTAGTCGCTGCATACAGGGCAAAACACTTCGGACATCCAGGTAACCTAAGCGAGATGGTCAGTAACACCAGGGTGCTGCTGGCCTTCCTCGAGGAGCTGGGGTGGATCGAATGACAATGCAGTCCCACCTGTACGCAAAATACGCGCCTTGGGCGTGGAGTTGCGGAAACCAGCCCGACATACATACATACATACATACATACATGAACCAAACTTCGTCGCACTGTACTAACCGTAGATAAACTTCTCTATGATATGACATCTAAGTCAAAACAACGTGAGTTTTTGGCGGGATTTTCTCGAGTGCAGTTCAGTGGCTGTTTTAATTATTCGTTTATTGATTCCTAGTGGATATTGTGATGTAAAATTGGTGTAGTTTTGTGTCTCAAGTGTTAACGCAAATGGACAATATGTGGAATCATTGTAACAGGCGCCATCTCGGGAAAATGGAGCTGAGAATTTTATTATAAATATTGACTTCCCCAATGAAGTTTGCCGACAAGGCTGACTCAACACATTCGTTGCCAAATACTGCAAAAAACATTAGAATGTGTTATATCTGCGTTCTAATGGAAAAAAGTATAAATACATTACGTAAGACTAGGCAATATGGTCAAAAGACTTTAGCCTTCCCTTCGGGGATAATAAAAAACAAATCAAAACAACGTCAACGTCAAAAACAAAACACGTGGATTTTGATTGCCGAGGTATTGTTTCTCATGAAAATAAATAAACAATTCTGACAATTTTACAAACAAAAGTTGTAAGCAATAATTAAAATGAGTTGCGTACAATGTGAACAAATCGCCAAATATAAATGTCCTGTATGCAAAAAGCCATAGTAAGTCAAATTCACATTATTTAATTATTTTTATGTGTTGAACAACAACCTAACAAAAGTTATTACAATTTGTTATAGCTGTTCAGTGCCGTGCTATAAGAGCCACAAAGAGAATCCTTGCAAACCCCCACCAGAACCACCTAAGCAGATAGATGATTCAAATGGTATAGAAAGAGATTATGACTATCCTACTGAAGACACAGTGCCAGTTGAAAAATTAAAACAATTAGGTAAGTAAAACCTAACACTACATCAAATCCCATTTGTACTTACTACATATACTATATTTGTCAAACAAGATTAAATATGAATGAAATGTCAAGTATTTCAGTACCAACACTCTAAAGCGCATAAAATATTGCCTTTTGCATTTTCTAGATCTAGGTTATGTATCATACTGCGGCTATTAACTGTAGAAAACTGCCTAGGTGACTTCTATCCTAAACTCATTGCTATTGTTTCTTTTTATGAAAAGAAGTAAATTTAAGTATTATAAACTTTTTTTTTTATGCATGCCTTGTTTTTTATTGTTATCATCAATTTACAGAGCAATCTACAGATGTCAAGAAATGTTTGGAGAACCCCCATGTGAGAGAGATATTGGAGTTACTGGACAAGTCACCATACCCAGATGAATTGATGAAGGAGTACATGCAAGAACCTATCTTCACGGAATTTGTTGATGCATGTCTAAAGGTTGTACAGCCACAAGATGACAATAATAAATAAATAAGTAGTAGTTGATATTGTGCTGGTTGGCGAAAGCGGCTTAGAGGTTCAGAGCAGATTGGAGACATGGTGGCAATGACTTTGGCTTGTAATTGAGCAGAACCAAAACAGAATACCTGTTCTGCGATTTCGGCGGTCTCTCCAGTCCTATGCCTATAGCTCTCTCCGGAACGCATATACCGATCTGCTCCGACTTTCGGTCGGGTCGCTTGTCCAGGGGACTGAGACATAACGCACATGATCAATTCAGGATGGATGAAATGGCGACAGCTTACCAGCTTACTGGAACAACTTGCGACCCACGGATGCCCCTCAAGTTAAAGGGGAAAATGCATAAGTCCGTGATTAGACCTGTCGTACTGTATAAATCAGAATGTTGGGCTGTGAAAAAGACTGATGAATAAAGATTGCATGTGGCGGAGATGTCACACCCGCAGCAGTGGAGATGTGGTGGAGAGTCACTTATCTTGGTATGGTCATGTGAAGAGAGATGAAACACATGTAATTAAAAGAGTAATGAATATAAATGTAGATGGATGGAGTGGGAGGGAGGCCAAAAAAAAGATGGATGGATTATGTGAGGAGTGATATGAAAGAAAAGGGAGTTAGTGATAGCGTGACGGCTGACAGGACAGAATGGAAGAAAAAAACGTGTTGCGCCGACCCCAAGCACATAATTATGTGCTTGGGGTCGGCGCAACACGTTTTTTTAAAAGTTATCCGGACAGATGGATCGGCCGATTAGGACCAATTTTGTGGCCTCCGCGATCTCCGGATTTAAATCCCCTAGATTTTTTTTACTGGGGATGTTTAAAAGACAGGGTCTACAAGAAACCAATAACGTCGGAAAAAGAATTACGACAGCGCATCCAATCTGCTGCATCAGAAATAAACCAAAGCCGTTTTGTCCGTCGGATAAGAGCTTCCTTTATTAGGAGATGCAGACTTTGCATTCTTGTAGGGGCAAGGCAATTCGAACATTTATTGTAAAAAGCAAATAAAACGATTTATTTGAACTAACTGTTTTTTTTAGTACGGCCTCCTAATTCTTTTCATACGCCTCAATAATTCAACGAACATTGCCTCTGAAATACTACAGTTACACATTTTAAAGAAAAAAGTTTAAATGTACACACTTTTTTATTTTTTTTATTAACGTTGATTTGGTGGACCTCTCAGATTCATAGCAATTACCTTTGTAACGACAAGGACTAGAATGTACAACTTCATACCAATTTACCAAAAATACATAAGCGGCGCTATCTATCCCCTTCACACTGACTGAGGTGCAACTCCGCCACAGGTAGCGGTCCCAAATTCCGGACAGATGACGTCATCGGGTCGGAATTATGCTAGCCGCTTAACTACCTGCTTCGATTACAAGCATTCAAGCATAAGCCATTACGAAAAGGAAAAAATGGAATAGTACCAATTTAATTTATTTTCTGTCTTCATCACATTCATAGCAATATCTTTGTAACGATAAGGACTAGACGTAAGTTTTATACCAATTCGCAAACCTTATTAAATGTACAAGTTTTTAAAATAATGGTGGTTTTCGGTGTCATACATTTTTTTTACAGGAGATTTTTTTCAATTTTGGTCCTAACATCGTAAAGAAAAAACTTTTCAACTCAAGATTTTTTTTCTAAGGCAAATAAAACGGTATTCAAAAAAATGGTATCTTATAACATTAGTAAGCTATTCAGAAATGTTTAAATAAAAATCATACCTAAAAATGTCATCATTTGCAGCGACAGCATTAAAATAACTTAATTCTGGAAGACAAAATGGTAAAATTCGAAAAAAAATTAATATCTTGGTTACTGTAACGGTTTTTTTTTAATATTCAAATAAAGTTGTTGGAAATTAGGTAAGCTACCTACCCGTTACGTTTGATCCATTATTTACGGGACACCCTGTATAGATGATTAGTTGATATTTATTTGCACTTTATTTTGTCTAGTTAAGGAATGTCCCAAAAAAAGTTGGGTACCTAACGTATTATTATTATACTCTTTGACATAGAGCCTCAACAATTATTTTTTACATAAGCGTGCTACTAAGTAGGTACACCTTCGGCTCCTTGCCTATTCTTTGCATTGTAATTGAATGTATAATAAGTTGAGTTTTGACTTTAACATCGTGTATTTACCAGACCCCGAAGTAAATATCTTTGAATGAGATAGATATAGACATACTATTTCTATGGCATGCCCTGTAGCCTAGACGGCTGGATAGATTTTAACAATATTATTAAGGTTTGGCTGCCGAAGTGACAGACTGTATAAATTGGCCACCGTAGACCCGGGCCTGCGGACGGCGAGTAATGGGTAGCTCGCCGTCCGATCAGCACCAGGCCCGAGAGTCAACGGCGCGTAGTGTTCCACGCGCGCCTCAAAGAGTTGTCAGCATTAAGGACGGGCCCGTCAAGGCCGATGCCTGCCCGGGGGTTGAGGATAAATTCGAAACAGAGTTACCTCGCCCCTGGGCACTCAGGGCAGGAAGGAACAGGGGTGGGTTTTAGTCAGTAAGAGTCTGACACGCCCTCCCGCTCCACCCAGAGCGGGAGAAGTCATTGGATGATTTCCCACCCCACAAAAAAAAGACTATAAATTTAAAAAAAAAAAAACGGCGACCGCCGTTATGTATTTGAGGCCGCATTCTTTTGATCATGATCAAAATAAAGTGCTCTGGGAGGATTCCAAAATCATAATTCACTAAAATCTAAGAAATAATTTTCTTTACGTGATAATTTAAAAAAAGGCTCTAAAAGTACCTGTGTTGCATTAGAATTTGAACTGAAATACGAATGAAATACAAGATTGTTGTATGTTATGTAATCATCTCAAATTAGAATAAAATTTAATGATGATAGATACTATTTTGATCAGCTGATGATGTCCAATATTTTTTTGTTGTGACCACTTCCGCTACACAGCTAAACCTTCCAATTTATCGATCTTTATATTAGTGAAATAAAAACCGTATGTAACAAAATCTGTTGCTTGGAAGAGAAGTTAGCAAAGAAACAAACAGACTCGGAAAGCGGCTTTTATTTCAACTATGAGATCATTATTATTATTAACTAGGTATATAAGTGTGAGTCTATCTGGTAGGCCCCAACGAGATTTATCAACAGGACGTTTAGGGGCCCGCTGGCTGGCCGTTTGTTTATATAACAAAGATCTTCTAAAGTAAAGCTCACAGAAAGTCGAAATTTTGGCATTGTAAGGTACCTAATAGTTTCTAACCCCGAGCACTATTGAGCGATCTGAAAGTATAATAACAATAATAATCCTAAGGGGCCCGCTAGTAGTAGACACTTCATAGAAACGTCATTTAATCAAAAACTGTTGAGGTACAAAATATATCTTATTTATTTTCTTTAGGTACAAAATAATGTCTTTATGAAAAGCTATCACCTGTTGATAAATCTCGTTGGGGCCCGCCAGATAGATTCACACGGTATTTAAAACAGTGCTTACAAAATCAAAAATTTATTTCATTCATGCATGCAACAAGAAGATTGTTGTTTATAAAAATATAAGACTAATTCAATTAACTGTCAACCAATGCATCTCTCAGTAAATTTTCAAATTCTATAGATTTCTGCTTCTCTTCTTCAATTTGTTTTTCAAGCTGTTTGACAGCTTATGTACAGTTGTTATATATCGATATGTTAACATCCTTTGCTTTTATACTTTCATCAACTAATGTGCGATCCTTGTCTTCTATCATTAGATATTCTAGTGAATCTATTTCTATTTTTCGACGCTTAGCCTCTATGTAAAAATCGATCGAATCATCTTCATATTCTAAGGCTTTGTGCTTCATTTCCTTTATAACTTTTACTTCATGCAGCCAAAGGGCATTACGATAATCTGCCAATACAGATTTCTCATAAATAGCAAATCTATTTTCAAAATTATTCAGTCTACTTATCTTCTCATAAACAATTATGTTCATGAAATCTACAAGATTATAGTGGGCAAAGTATTTGTTGAAATCCTCACAGGGCATGCTCATATTTGAGAGTTCCTTCGGTAGAACAGCTACAACCCTACACAACACTTCTTCAGGGTTTTCAAACCAGCCGATCTGATTGCAATAGCTACTCATTTGCTCTTGCATACTTATTGCATTCACTGGATTAAAATGCGATGAAGGGTCAGGCAACTTCAATTGATTCATAATCCTTTTGATTGCCGACACATTATCAGACGTCTTCGCACTACTCGGTATAAACTCGTAAGGTTTTGGATACGGAGATGTGCCGTCCAAGTATGGCTGAAACTCTAATGGAAATGATGAATAATTGAACAAATCTTCATTCGTAATGACATTGGTTAAATTATCCACAGCAGTGTTATAGCACTTGACTAATTTGTATAAATCTCGTATAATAACATTCATACGACTATCGTTTTCCAATCTTAATCTACACCATATCTCATTTCCAAGGTATCTTTGACATATAGACTTCAAGTGATCTATTTCCAATGGTGGGGTTTGTGGGAATTTTTTCGCCAACCATTTCATAGCACTCTTTGAACATGCATTTAATGATTCGTAAACATTCTGCGAATCTATAGCAAACATCTTGTACCCTGATATAACGTTTTGCTTCACAAGATTTGACAATAAGACATCTACACGTTGTTGAACATATTCCAGTTTTGGAGTGATCACGGCGACTGGCACTACCTGGTATGGGTATTTGTGTTTAAGTGTAACTTCTATTGTTTGCACTAGATCATTATCATATTCAGTAGCATAAAAAAGTATAGCATTAGCACTTTCAATAGCCTCATTAATATTGATCTGTTTTCCTGTCAAACTAACAGATATAGCAAAATCCATCAAGTGATTCCAAGACTGTTTCCCAACATGCATCAGTGAATCAGACGCTTCATGTTGCTTTCTATCACTAAAAACATCAAGTAACCATTTCTCAATGTTAATCTTTTTGTGTAGCCATTTCATTGCACCAGGTGATACCAAAGTAAGTTTCCAAAAGAAGCATTTATCATAAGGATAGCTTATTTGTTTCATTCGCTTCAACAAAGGTGACCTGATTATTTCCATGATGTTATATGGCTCAGGGGTTGGTAATAGCCTAAGTTCCCCAGTAACAATTTTCAACGAATCGCCTCAAATAAGATGCTTCTTCCAGTGGAGTTTTACGAGTCAGCCAAACCGGTGTATCTTCTAGTAGATTCCGCCTTTTAACATTTCTGGTACTTATATTGTTTCCTCCATATATGGAACCATTTTTTCATTATACGCTGAGTTAGAAATACCTCAGCTTTCAACTCAGATTCAGATATCTCATTGGACAAATTCAGCAATATTTCATCAGTTACTGTATCTGCAAACTGCATCAAATTATTAAACTTCTCCAGTTCTTCTGTCAAAATACTTTTGACTGTTGGATCATTAACTTCATTGACAAGTTCTTCAACAAGCTCTACAGATTCTCTTTCAACTCTTTCTTTGAATTTCCTTTCTTCTTCAGCTTTGCGTTTTAGTTCAGCTTTCCTTTCTTCTTCTAATTTTTTCTTTAATTCTTCTTGCTTCCTTTGCTCTCCTTTTCTGCGTTTTTCTTCCAGCAATCTGAGTTCTTCTTGCTTTCTTCGTGCTTCTTCTTGCTTTTTTCGAGCTTCTTCTTTGCGTCTTTCTTCTTCTTGTTGCCGCATCTCTTGTTTCCTCATTTCTTCCTCTCTTTTATTTTTTTCTTGCAATTGCCTTTCCTCTTCCTTCCTCATTCTTTCGACATTAAGACGTTGAATTTCAGCCTGCTTTTGTTCTTCGTTCTCATTTTCGTTAAATTCGAAAACAGCAGAACTTTCGGTAGTTGCAATTGAATTTAATATATTATGAGCCACTGTCTGTGCTTTACTTTTACTTTGAAATATTGAGTAGGCTGTAGAGTCTGAACCATTGGGCGGGATAATAGCGCTTTTGAAAAGGCTACCCGGCGACAATTTACTAGTTGAAGCTTCACCATTGGCAAAGATAGACTGCGGCTTTAACGGATCTTCTGCATTACCAGGTTTTGCAAACACATTGGTAGCTTCTGGCTGCTTTCCAAAAGTACCAAATATATTGGTTGGGCGCTTGTCGTCACTTGCTGATGGCGGAGCAGGCTGTGCAAATATGTTACCGCCTTTTGCAACAAATGCAACTGTACTATCTGGTTTTGAGGATCAGCAGATTTAGCACCGGAAAATATACTATTATTAGTAAATAACGGCTGTTTATCAGTAACTCTTTCTTCCTTTGCTGCAAAAACGTTTTCGGGCCTCGTACTTGTAAACAAATTTGTGGAGGGCTTTGTTTGAATAGGCTGCCCGAAAACTGCATTTCCTTCTGGTTTCTTGAATAGATTATCTTCTGGCTTCATTCCCTTAAAAAGTGATTGTGCATTTTGACCTTTATCATTATTCATTTTTCCAAATATATTATTAGTCTCTGGAGCTGCAGTACATTCGAATAGGCGTTTAACTGTTTCTGTTCCCGTAAATAAATTAGGAACAATAGTTTCTTGAGGCTTAGAAAATGAAAATATTTTTTTCGTATCATCACTGAACATTTTTTCAGGAGAATTTTTAATGATATCATTTGATGCAACTGGAATAGCTGGTTTGAATAAAAACTGATTGAATTCACTTGATGTGGTTGGTGGTTTAAAAATGGCCGATGGAGGTGGATGTGCAGAAGCACTAAACTTGTGAGTCTGTTTCGGGCTTGAAGATATTATGTCAGGTTTAGCAAAAATATTCACTTTATTTTCTGGTGCTTTCTCCATCACATACACCGATTTTGCACCTTGAGATAATCTTTGAATCTCTGCTTTCAGTGATCGTATATCTTTGTTGCTATCATTCAATGTATTGTAGCCTTGATCATCAGCAGTTAATGCACTTTCTTTTAATCTGCCATCTGAGTTGAAACTTGTGTACAGATTGTGCTGACTGTATCCAGCATCTGGGAGTCGACCACCAGCAATAATTTCGCCAACCATAAGGTTTCTTTTAGATTCTATAAGTTGTATAGCCCTTGAGGTGGGATAAGGACTTTCATAACGGCCTCAAATTGAATTTTGTAGGCCGACCATGAAGATGTTCTGTCGAATGGCGGCACCTTAAATCCACGTGCCGAAGGTGCAGCAACCACTGAAGGCACAACCCCGTCTCCAGCCCTAAGTTCACCTAAAGCCTTCTTCACCCCGGCAATCTGAACTTCAGCTTCTGAGATGCGATTCTCATGCTGGTGAACCTGCTCCTTCATCACCTTGAACTCTTTGCCAAGTGTTGAGTGAAGGTCTTTAATGAAGAGCATCAGCTCTTCTTTTTCTCTCTGGCGGCGGGCCTGCTCCTCTTTATCTTGATGAAGCTTCTCCTCCAACCGACGGGCCTGCTCCTCTTGACAACAAGCCTGTTCCTGCAACAGCACCATTAGCGCAGACAAGTCTGGCACCGCTGGTGCTGAAGAAACTCCACATGGGCCAGCGACTGGCTCTGTCGCAGGCTGAGCACCACCCGACGTCTGTATCGGGGAATCTTCAAACCACCTCTGATCCATGTCTTTCTGTCGTTGACTCCTTGTACAAATACCCTCCGTGTCGTCCTTTGGTAAAATCGGCATAATTTATCCCTCACTTCTGACACCAATTTGTTACGAGCTGGGTATGGGATAAATTATTTTATACCAATTAATTAACCAAATATCCTTTATTAACTCTAACAACTTATTTACACAAACACTAAATCGCTTATAATCACTATTCTCTTCGTAATCGCTTGTATTCGCTTCCGTTCGCATCCGTAGTCGAAAACAGACTGACTCACTCGCCCGCCGTCCGGTCTATTTATACAGTCATGGAAGTTTCCAGAACATTGTCGAACTATCCTATAGTGGAATATTCTAGAAACATCTATGAACTTCTACGCAGTACCACAATGGAATGATCTCGAACCTAGTGGAAACTTCTACTACATTCTCGAACGTTCCAGAGTAATACGGTCGACGTAACACTATATACTCCAATATCTACCTCGAAAAAAACACCCGTTAGTAATCAAATTGGTACCTAGACGATACACGCTGAAATATACGAAAGTAAAATAGTTTTTCTATCTTTCGGTAGGTTTTTATTGCACTAATTTAAATTGAACTCTCCTCTTTTATAAGTTTTGTAAGTATTTTGATATCCCACACACAAAAGAGAAATCACTTTTACAATGCCCCATTTTGGATATAGGTATCATTCGTTACATTGTTTTTTGTATGCGAATCGCCTCATTCAATAATTTTATTCAACTTCGCATCGGCTCAGTAGTTATGACTTGATAGCACATACATACGAGTACATAGGTAAGTACCTAATACGTGGACTACTAAAATCATAGCCCTTCCTTCCTAGCCTTGATGTTTATACTTGAACTGTATTTAACTGCAAAAATTGTAAGAAGTTTGAATTAAGCGGGCTACATGAACCAAACTTGGGGGGGTTTGTATGTATGCTTTTGCGGTTGCACAACGACATGCTTGCTTTGCTTGCTTGGTAGTGTAGATACAGACCTATCCTACCTCCTCCTTCAGAGAGGGTAGGATGGCGTGGCTTTGAGGGAGAGCGCTACAGTCGTGTTGATCCTCAAGGCAAGTCCGGTCGGTTACCTTCCCGTGGTGCCACCCGTTTTTGGTCTAATTCCCTAAGAATTAGACGTAACCAAAACCACCGGGCGACCCGTAGAGTAGAGGGCTTTCTACTCCTTCCCATCCCTTATTCCATTCACCCCATACTCTCCCGTCTATCAACTTCCTGTCCCAAGTCTCACCGTCACCTCCTACACCATCCTTTGAGTATCCTACCTATATCCTAATTCCTCTCCTAACCGCGACCCTTCCGTGACTGGGTGGTTGTGGGCTCGGCCGTCACTAAAACCAGCTGACGGTGAGTAGGAGAAAATAGTCACCTGCGCTAGCTAGGACCTGCGCAGTCGAGCGCCGTAAGCAGGGATGAAGGAGTCCTGGGGGGTTGAGCTGATCGGCACTGGGGGTTATGTGTCCGTGAGGCAACACGCCCTCTTTGGTCTGGATTTCAGGCAAAACGGTAGCTCTGCCAATTAGCCAATGGCAGGGAAATGGCCACGTGTCCCGTCAGAGGGCCACAGGCGAGGTGCGTGGGGTCCGCTGAGGTCGTCCTCGGACGGCGGAAGCGGTGGGTAAAGGTCATGCTGACGGTGTAAGTGAGGGTTGATCAGTTCGTTGGGGGTAGGCCTTTTCGACCTCCGACGACCAACCCGATCGAGCACCCGATGTCGCACTGTAAACCAGCCTCGCGCACCTATATCTCTCTGGTAGTCCTAACGTCCGCTCTTTTCAAAAGTGCGACGTTCCCAGGTGCGGGCTCCATGGAGGGTGGGAGCCAGAGAGATGAATTTTACACAACACACAAACATGGACAAAACAAGGCCATTACACGAACACACAACAACCACAGGGGTGGAGTCGGCGAAAGCTGACGAAACTCCTAGGCGAGGTGCTTGCACTTCGTCCGCCCCTGGAAGCCCTGCGGCTAACGCTGCAGGCTCCAGCGCGGGTGCCGGTCTGGCTGTGGCGAAAACCGCAGCTAAGACCAAAGCTAAGTCCCAACCTAAACGGAGGACCCCGGCGCTGCATGGGACCAGTACCGGACCTTCCTCACACGCAAAGGCGTCAGCACCGGCGACGACTAATACCACTGCCGGTGCTCCCCTTCCTACGCACCCTCCTCCCCTTCCCGTGGCTCCTCAAGCCAACTCCCAAGCCGCGGACGTCACCGGTCAAACGGAGACGGTCTGCACCGGGGATGAATTTGACACCGCCTGGCAGGTGATCAAAAGGAAAGGCAAGGGCAAGAATGCATCTCCACAGGCCCACTGCTCGAAGGCAGGCCCTTCAGGCCAGCCATCTCCAGCAAACCAGGGCAAAAGGAGAGAAAGGCTGACGCGCAAGGAACGGCGTCAAGAACGCAGGAGAGGTGGCAAAAACAAGCCACCCCCCAGTAAGCAGGTTGCAGCCGCGGGTAAGCTCAGCTTCTCGGCAGGTAAGCGATCGGCGGAGGAAGGCACTAGCCGACCAACGCCCGACCAATCGCAGACTGCTGCAGGAGGTAAGTCGCAAACAGCAACAAAAACGCAGCAACCCGCTCGGAGTGGGCAGGTCTCACCAGAAAGGTACCTGCCTGGGCACGTTCATAGACATCGAAGGAGCCTTCGACAAGACAAACTTCTCCAGCATTGGTGCCGCCCTCACAAGGCATGGTGTGGAACAGGTATTAATTGACTGGATTACCAACATGCTAAGCAAACGTGTTATTCGCCTTGAGGAAGAACAACAGCTGGCCCTGATAGCCCGGGGCTGCCCACAAGGTGGTGTTATCTCACCCCTCTTATGGAATCTGGTAATCAATGACCTGATTACCAAGCTCAACGCGAATCGTTACTACACAATAGGTTATGCAGACGACCTCGCAATCCTCGTACCTGGGAAGGTGACTGGAACGATCTGCAACCTCACTCAACAAGCGCTACGCATCGTGGAACGATGGTGCAGGGAGTATGATTTATCAGTAAACCCCATCAAAACTGAGTTAGTCATGTTCACCCAAAAACGAGCGCTGGGCCGCTTTAGCCTGCCTAAGCTATTCAATACAGAACTCCAGTTATCTAACGAAGTCAAATACCTAGGGGTCACTTTAGACAGTAAGTTAAACTGGAGTGTTCATCTAGACAATAAACTAAGCAGGGCCTGCATCACCTTTTGGCAATGTAGGAAAATGATAGGTAAGAGGTGGGGCCTATCTCCCAAAATTATACTCTGGCTGTATAGCGCAGTAATTCGGCCCATGATCACCTATGGTGCCGTGGTGTGGTGGCCCCGCACCAAGCTAGTCACAGCCGTAAACAAACTACAACACATGCAAAGGCTGGCCTGCATGGCAACCACAGGCTGCATGAGGACCACTCCAACGGCAGCGCTTGAAGCCATGCTGGGCCTCCCGCCGCTTCATCTGTTTATTCAGCAGGAGGCGACGATGGCCGCGGTACGCCTTAAAACACTGGATCTCTGGGGTAAGAGAGAAACTCAACACACCGCTCTGCTCATGGGACTAAACAACGACTTCCCAATAACTAGAGCAATCAACGACCGGATACCCAAACAATTTGTCTTTGACAAAAAATACAAAATCCAACTGCATGAGGACCACCGCTGTGAGGGGCTGTGCCCCGCAGAACTGCGGATCTTCACTGATGGATCCAAAACAGGTATTGGCACGGGCGCGGGGATCTTCTCGGAGGACCTCAACATCCATATAGCCACACCACTGGGGGTCCATAATACAGTCTTCCAAGCAGAGTGCTTGGGAATTTCCCTGGCAGCCTCAGCCATCCTAGCTAGGGATGTTAAGGACCACTCGGTACGTATACTTTCGGACAGCATGGCAGTCCTGCAAGCGCTAAACAGCCAAACAGTTAACTCTGGGCTGATATACGAGTGTCACCAACGCCTAAATCAGGTAGGTAAACACAACAAAGTAACCATTCAATGGATTAAAGGACACAGCGATTCCCGTGGCAACGATGCAGCGGACGAACTCGCCAGAAGGGGGTCGAGCATGGCAGCGATAGGACCTGAACCCATTGTGCCTCTCCCCTTTGGATTCTTACGCAATCTGGTAAGGAAACGCACCAGAGATCAACACAACAAGCTATGGGCTGATCATAGGGAGTGTAGGCAGGCCAAGGAGGCGCTCCCCTCCATTAATGACCGCTTCATAAAGCAAGCCCTACGACTGACCAAACTTCAGTTGCGGAAAGTCACGGCCGTTACAACTGGCCATGGGTCTTTTAATAAGCATCTCTCTGTCATAGGAGTCACAGACAGTCCACTCTGCAGAGCCTGCATGGAGGAGGACGAGACAGCGGCTCATCTGCTGCTAAGCTGCCCAGTAGTCGCTGCATACAGGGCAAAACACTTCGGACATCCAGGTAACCTAAGCGAGATGGTCAGTAACACCAGGGTGCTGCTGGCCTTCCTCGAGGAGCTGGGGTGGATCGAATGACAATGCAGTCCCACCTGTACGCAAAATACGCGCCTTGGGCGTGGAGTTGCGGAAACCAGCCCGACATACATACATACATGAACCAAACTTCGTCGCACTGTACTAACCGTAGATAAACTTCTCTATGATATGACATCTAAGTCAAAACAACGTGAGTTTTTGGCGGGATTTTCTCGAGTGCAGTTCAGTGGCTGTTTTAATTATTCGTTTATTGATTCCTAGTGGATATTGTGATGTAAAATTGGTGTAGTTTTGTGTCTCAAGTGTTAACGCAAATGGACAATATGTGGAATCATTGTAACAGGCGCCATCTCGGGAAAATGGAGCTGAGAATTTTATTATAAATATTGACTTCCCCAATGAAGTTTGCCGACAAGGCTGACTCAACACATTCGTTGCCAAATACTGCAAAAAACATTAGAATGTGTTATATCTGCGTTCTAATGGAAAAAAGTATAAATACATTACGTAAGACTAGGCAATATGGTCAAAAGACTTTAGCCTTCCCTTCGGGGATAATAAAAAACAAATCAAAACAACGTCAACGTCAAAAACAAAACACGTGGATTTTGATTGCCGAGGTATTGTTTCTCATGAAAATAAATAAACAATTCTGACAATTTTACAAACAAAAGTTGTAAGCAATAATTAAAATGAGTTGCGTACAATGTGAACAAATCGCCAAATATAAATGTCCTGTATGCAAAAAGCCATAGTAAGTCAAATTCACATTATTTAATTATTTTTATGTGTTGAACAACAACCTAACAAAAGTTATTACAATTTGTTATAGCTGTTCAGTGCCGTGCTATAAGAGCCACAAAGAGAATCCTTGCAAACCCCCACCAGAACCACCTAAGCAGATAGATGATTCAAATGGTATAGAAAGAGATTATGACTATCCTACTGAAGACACAGTGCCAGTTGAAAAATTAAAACAATTAGGTAAGTAAAACCTAACACTACATCAAATCCCATTTGTACTTACTACATATACTATATTTGTCAAACAAGATTAAATATGAATGAAATGTCAAGTATTTCAGTACCAACACTCTAAAGCGCATAAAATATTGCCTTTTGCATTTTCTAGATCTAGGTTATGTATCATACTGCGGCTATTAACTGTAGAAAACTGCCTAGGTGACTTCTATCCTAAACTCATTGCTATTGTTTCTTTTTATGAAAAGAAGTAAATTTAAGTATTATAAACTTTTTTTTTTATGCATGCCTTGTTTTTTATTGTTATCATCAATTTACAGAGCAATCTACAGATGTCAAGAAATGTTTGGAGAACCCCCATGTGAGAGAGATATTGGAGTTACTGGACAAGTCACCATACCCAGATGAATTGATGAAGGAGTACATGCAAGAACCTATCTTCACGGAATTTGTTGATGCATGTCTAAAGGTTGTACAGCCACAAGATGACAATAATAAATAAATAAGTAGTAGTTGATATTGTGCTGGTTGGCGAAAGCGGCTTAGAGGTTCAGAGCAGATTGGAGACATGGTGGCAATGACTTTGGCTTGTAATTGAGCAGAACCAAAACAGAATACCTGTTCTGCGATTTCGGCGGTCTCTCCAGTCCTATGCCTATAGCTCTCTCCGGAACGCATATACCGATCTGCTCCGACTTTCGGTCGGGTCGCTTGTCCAGGGGACTGAGACATAACGCACATGATCAATTCAGGATGGATGAAATGGCGACAGCTTACCAGCTTACTGGAACAACTTGCGACCCACGGATGCCCCTCAAGTTAAAGGGGAAAATGCATAAGTCCGTGATTAGACCTGTCGTACTGTATAAATCAGAATGTTGGGCTGTGAAAAAGACTGATGAATAAAGATTGCATGTGGCGGAGATGTCACACCCGCAGCAGTGGAGATGTGGTGGAGAGTCACTTATCTTGGTATGGTCATGTGAAGAGAGATGAAACACATGTAATTAAAAGAGTAATGAATATAAATGTAGATGGATGGAGTGGGAGGGAGGCCAAAAAAAAGATGGATGGATTATGTGAGGAGTGATATGAAAGAAAAGGGAGTTAGTGATAGCGTGACGGCTGACAGGACAGAATGGAAGAAAAAAACGTGTTGCGCCGACCCCAAGCACATAATTATGTGCTTGGGGTCGGCGCAACACGTTTTTTTAAAAGTTATCCGGACAGATGGATCGGCCGATTAGGACCAATTTTGTGGCCTCCGCGATCTCCGGATTTAAATCCCCTAGATTTTTTTTACTGGGGATGTTTAAAAGACAGGGTCTACAAGAAACCAATAACGTCGGAAAAAGAATTACGACAGCGCATCCAATCTGCTGCATCAGAAATAAACCAAAGCCGTTTTGTCCGTCGGATAAGAGCTTCCTTTATTAGGAGATGCAGACTTTGCATTCTTGTAGGGGCAAGGCAATTCGAACATTTATTGTAAAAAGCAAATAAAACGATTTATTTGAACTAACTGTTTTTTTTAGTACGGCCTCCTAATTCTTTTCATACGCCTCAATAATTCAACGAACATTGCCTCTGAAATACTACAGTTACACATTTTAAAGAAAAAAGTTTAAATGTACACACTTTTTTATTTTTTTTATTAACGTTGATTTGGTGGACCTCTCAGATTCATAGCAATTATCTTTGTAACGACAAGGACTAGAATGTACAACTTCATACCAATTTACCAAAAATACATAAGCGGCGCTATCTATCCCCTTCACACTGACTGAGGTGCAACTCCGCCACAGGTAGCGGTCCCAAATTCCGGACAGATGACGTCATCGGGTCGGAATTATGCTAGCCGCTTAACTACCTGCTTCGATTACAAGCATTCAAGCATAAGCCATTACGAAAAGGAAAAAATGGAATAGTACCAATTTAATTTATTTTCTGTCTTCATCACATTCATAGCAATATCTTTGTAACGATAAGGACTAGACGTAAGTTTTATACCAATTCGCAAACCTTATTAAATGTACAAGTTTTTAAAATAATGGTGGTTTTCGGTGTCATACATTTTTTTTACAGGAGATTTTTTTCAATTTTGGTCCTAACATCGTAAAGAAAAAACTTTTCAACTCAAGATTTTTTTTCTAAGGCAAATAAAACGGTATTCAAAAAAATGGTATCTTATAACATTAGTAAGCTATTCAGAAATGTTTAAATAAAAATCATACCTAAAAATGTCATCATTTGCAGCGACAGCATTAAAAAAACTTAATTCTGGAAGACAAAATGGTAAAATTCGAAAAAAAATTAATATCTTGGTTACTGTAACGGTTTTTTTTTAATATTCAAATAAAGTTGTTGGAAATTAGGTAAGCTACCTACCCGTTACGTTTGATCCATTATTTACGGGACACCCTGTATAGATGATTAGTTGATATTTATTTGCACTTTATTTTGTCTAGTTAAGGAATGTCCCAAAAAAAGTTGGGTACCTAACGTATTATTATTATACTCTTTGACATAGAGCCTCAACAATTATTTTTTACATAAGCGTGCTACTAAGTAGGTACACCTTCGGCTCCTTGCCTATTCTTTGCATTGTAATTGAATGTATAATAAGTTGAGTTTTGACTTTAACATCGTGTATTTACCAGACCCCGAAGTAAATATCTTTGAATGAGATAGATATAGACATACTATTTCTATGGCATGCCCTGTAGCCTAGACGGCTGGATAGATTTTAACAATATTATTAAGGTTTGGCTGCCGAAGTGACAGACTGTATAAATTGGCCACCGTAGACCCGGGCCTGCGGACGGCGAGTAATGGGTAGCTCGCCGTCCGATCAGCACCAGGCCCGAGAGTCGACGGCGCGTAGTGTTCCACGCGCGCCTCAAAGAGTTGTCAGCATTAAGGACGGGCCCGTCAAGGCCGATGCCTGCCCGGGGGTTGAGGATAAATTCGAAACAGAGTTACCTCGCCCCTGGGCACTCAGGGCAGGAAGGAACAGGGGTGGGTTTTAGTCAGTAAGAGTCTGACACGCCCTCCCGCTCCACCCAGAGCGGGAGAAGTCATTGGATGATTTCCCACCCCACAAAAAAAAGACTATAAATTTAAAAAAAAAAAAACGGCGACCGCCGTTATGTATTTGAGGCCGCATTCTTTTGATCATGATCAAAATAAAGTGCTCTGGGAGGATTCCAAAATCATAATTCACTAAAATCTAAGAAATAATTTTCTTTACGTGATAATTTAAATAAATTTAAAAAAAGGCTCTAAAAGTACCTGTGTTGCATTAGAATTTGAACTGAAATACGAATGAAATACAAGATTGTTGTATGTTATGTAATCATCTCAAATTAGAATAAAATTTAATGATGATAGATACTATTTTGATCAGCTGATGATGTCCAATATTTTTTTGTTGTGACCACTTCCGCTACACAGCTAAACCTTCCAATTTATCGATCTTTATATTAGTGAAATAAAAACCGTATGTAACAAAATCTGTTGCTTGGAAGAGAAGTTAGCAAAGAAACAAACAGACTCGGAAAGCGGCTTTTATTTCAACTATGAGATCATTATTATTATTAACTAGGTATATAAGTGTGAGTCTATCTGGTAGGCCCCAACGAGATTTATCAACAGGACGTTTAGGGGCCCGCTGGCTGGCCGTTTGTTTATATAACAAAGATCTTCTAAAGTAAAGCTCACAGAAAGTCGAAATTTTGGCATTGTAAGGTACCTAATAGTTTCTAACCCCGAGCACTATTGAGCGATCTGAAAGTATAATAACAATAATAATCCTAAGGGGCCCGCTAGTAGTAGACACTTCATAGAAACGTCATTTAATCAAAAACTGTTGAGGTACAAAATATATCTTATTTATTTTCTTTAGGTACAAAATAATGTCTTTATGAAAAGCTATCACCTGTTGATAAATCTCGTTGGGGCCCGCCAGATAGATTCACACGGTATTTAAAACAGTGCTTACAAAATCAAAAATTTATTTCATTCATGCATGCAACAAGAAGATTGTTGTTTATAAAAATATAAGACTAATTCAATTAACTGTCAACCAATGCATCTCTCAGTAAATTTTCAAATTCTATAGATTTCTGCTTCTCTTCTTCAATTTGTTTTTCAAGCTGTTTGACAGCTTATGTACAGTTGTTATATATCGATATGTTAACATCCTTTGCTTTTATACTTTCATCAACTAATGTGCGATCCTTGTCTTCTATCATTAGATATTCTAGTGAATCTATTTCTATTTTTCGACGCTTAGCCTCTATGTAAAAATCGATCGAATCATCTTCATATTCTAAGGCTTTGTGCTTCATTTCCTTTATAACTTTTACTTCATGCAGCCAAAGGGCATTACGATAATCTGCCAATACAGATTTCTCATAAATAGCAAATCTATTTTCAAAATTATTCAGTCTACTTATCTTCTCATAAACAATTATGTTCATGAAATCTACAAGATTATAGTGGGCAAAGTATTTGTTGAAATCCTCACAGGGCATGCTCATATTTGAGAGTTCCTTCGGTAGAACAGCTACAACCCTACACAACACTTCTTCAGGGTTTTCAAACCAGCCGATCTGATTGCAATAGCTACTCATTTGCTCTTGCATACTTATTGCATTCACTGGATTAAAATGCGATGAAGGGTCAGGCAACTTCAATTGATTCATAATCCTTTTGATTGCCGACACATTATCAGACGTCTTCGCACTACTCGGTATAAACTCGTAAGGTTTTGGATACGGAGATGTGCCGTCCAAGTATGGCTGAAACTCTAATGGAAATGATGAATAATTGAACAAATCTTCATTCGTAATGACATTGGTTAAATTATCCACAGCAGTGTTATAGCACTTGACTAATTTGTATAAATCTCGTATAATAACATTCATACGACTATCGTTTTCCAATCTTAATCTACACCATATCTCATTTCCAAGGTATCTTTGACATATAGACTTCAAGTGATCTATTTCCAATGGTGGGGTTTGTGGGAATTTTTTCGCCAACCATTTCATAGCACTCTTTGAACATGCATTTAATGATTCGTAAACATTCTGCGAATCTATAGCAAACATCTTGTACCCTGATATAACGTTTTGCTTCACAAGATTTGACAATAAGACATCTACACGTTGTTGAACATATTCCAGTTTTGGAGTGATCACGGCGACTGGCACTACCTGGTATGGGTATTTGTGTTTAAGTGTAACTTCTATTGTTTGCACTAGATCATTATCATATTCAGTAGCATAAAAAAGTATAGCATTAGCACTTTCAATAGCCTCATTAATATTGATCTGTTTTCCTGTCAAACTAACAGATATAGCAAAATCCATCAAGTGATTCCAAGACTGTTTCCCAACATGCATCAGTGAATCAGACGCTTCATGTTGCTTTCTATCACTAAAAACATCAAGTAACCATTTCTCAATGTTAATCTTTTTGTGTAGCCATTTCATTGCACCAGGTGATACCAAAGTAAGTTTCCAAAAGAAGCATTTATCATAAGGATAGCTTATTTGTTTCATTCGCTTCAACAAAGGTGACCTGATTATTTCCATGATGTTATATGGCTCAGGGGTTGGTAATAGCCTAAGTTCCCCAGTAACAATTTTCAACGAATCGCCTCAAATAAGATGCTTCTTCCAGTGGAGTTTTACGAGTCAGCCAAACCGGTGTATCTTCTAGTAGATTCCGCCTTTTAACATTTCTGGTACTTATATTGTTTCCTCCATATATGGAACCATTTTTTCATTATACGCTGAGTTAGAAATACCTCAGCTTTCAACTCAGATTCAGATATCTCATTGGACAAATTCAGCAATATTTCATCAGTTACTGTATCTGCAAACTGCATCAAATTATTAAACTTCTCCAGTTCTTCTGTCAAAATACTTTTGACTGTTGGATCATTAACTTCATTGACAAGTTCTTCAACAAGCTCTACAGATTCTCTTTCAACTCTTTCTTTGAATTTCCTTTCTTCTTCAGCTTTGCGTTTTAGTTCAGCTTTCCTTTCTTCTTCTAATTTTTTCTTTAATTCTTCTTGCTTCCTTTGCTCTCCTTTTCTGCGTTTTTCTTCCAGCAATCTGAGTTCTTCTTGCTTTCTTCGTGCTTCTTCTTGCTTTTTTCGAGCTTCTTCTTTGCGTCTTTCTTCTTCTTGTTGCCGCATCTCTTGTTTCCTCATTTCTTCCTCTCTTTTATTTTTTTCTTGCAATTGCCTTTCCTCTTCCTTCCTCATTCTTTCGACATTAAGACGTTGAATTTCAGCCTGCTTTTGTTCTTCGTTCTCATTTTCGTTAAATTCGAAAACAGCAGAACTTTCGGTAGTTGCAATTGAATTTAATATATTATGAGCCACTGTCTGTGCTTTACTTTTACTTTGAAATATTGAGTAGGCTGTAGAGTCTGAACCATTGGGCGGGATAATAGCGCTTTTGAAAAGGCTACCCGGCGACAATTTACTAGTTGAAGCTTCACCATTGGCAAAGATAGACTGCGGCTTTAACGGATCTTCTGCATTACCAGGTTTTGCAAACACATTGGTAGCTTCTGGCTGCTTTCCAAAAGTACCAAATATATTGGTTGGGCGCTTGTCGTCACTTGCTGATGGCGGAGCAGGCTGTGCAAATATGTTACCGCCTTTTGCAACAAATGCAACTGTACTATCTGGTTTTGAGGATCAGCAGATTTAGCACCGGAAAATATACTATTATTAGTAAATAACGGCTGTTTATCAGTAACTCTTTCTTCCTTTGCTGCAAAAACGTTTTCGGGCCTCGTACTTGTAAACAAATTTGTGGAGGGCTTTGTTTGAATAGGCTGCCCGAAAACTGCATTTCCTTCTGGTTTCTTGAATAGATTATCTTCTGGCTTCATTCCCTTAAAAAGTGATTGTGCATTTTGACCTTTATCATTATTCATTTTTCCAAATATATTATTAGTCTCTGGAGCTGCAGTACATTCGAATAGGCGTTTAACTGTTTCTGTTCCCGTAAATAAATTAGGAACAATAGTTTCTTGAGGCTTAGAAAATGAAAATATTTTTTTCGTATCATCACTGAACATTTTTTCAGGAGAATTTTTAATGATATCATTTGATGCAACTGGAATAGCTGGTTTGAATAAAAACTGATTGAATTCACTTGATGTGGTTGGTGGTTTAAAAATGGCCGATGGAGGTGGATGTGCAGAAGCACTAAACTTGTGAGTCTGTTTCGGGCTTGAAGATATTATGTCAGGTTTAGCAAAAATATTCACTTTATTTTCTGGTGCTTTCTCCATCACATACACCGATTTTGCACCTTGAGATAATCTTTGAATCTCTGCTTTCAGTGATCGTATATCTTTGTTGCTATCATTCAATGTATTGTAGCCTTGATCATCAGCAGTTAATGCACTTTCTTTTAATCTGCCATCTGAGTTGAAACTTGTGTACAGATTGTGCTGACTGTATCCAGCATCTGGGAGTCGACCACCAGCAATAATTTCGCCAACCATAAGGTTTCTTTTAGATTCTATAAGTTGTATAGCCCTTGAGGTGGGATAAGGACTTTCATAACGGCCTCAAATTGAATTTTGTAGGCCGACCATGAAGATGTTCTGTCGAATGGCGGCACCTTAAATCCACGTGCCGAAGGTGCAGCAACCACTGAAGGCACAACCCCGTCTCCAGCCCTAAGTTCACCTAAAGCCTTCTTCACCCCGGCAATCTGAACTTCAGCTTCTGAGATGCGATTCTCATGCTGGTGAACCTGCTCCTTCATCACCTTGAACTCTTTGCCAAGTGTTGAGTGAAGGTCTTTAATGAGGAGCATCTGCTCTTCTTTTTCTCTCTGGCGGCGGGCCTGCTCCTCTTTATCTTGATGAAGCTTCTCCTCCAACCGACGGGCCTGCTCCTCTTGACAACAAGCCTGTTCCTGCAACAGCACCATTAGCGCAGACAAGTCTGGCACCGCTGGTGCTGAAGAAACTCCACATGGGCCAGCGACTGGCTCTGTCGCAGGCTGAGCACCACCCGACGTCTGTATCGGGGAATCTTCAAACCACCTCTGATCCATGTCTTTCTGTCGTTGACTCCTTGTACAAATACCCTCCGTGTCGTCCTTTGGTAAAATCGGCATAATTTATCCCTCACTTCTGACACCAATTTGTTACGAGCTGGGTATGGGATAAATTATTTTATACCAATTAATTAACCAAATATCCTTTATTAACTCTAACAACTTATTTACACAAACACTAAATCGCTTATAATCACTATTCTCTTCGTAATCGCTTGTATTCGCTTCCGTTCGCATCCGTAGTCGAAAACAGACTGACTCACTCGCCCGCCGTCCGGCCTATTTATACAGTCATGGAAGTTTCCAGAACATTGTCGAACTATCCTATAGTGGAATATTCTAGAAACATCTATGAACTTCTACGCAGTACCACAATGGAATGATCTCGAACCTAGTGGAAACTTCTACTACATTCTCGAACGTTCCAGAGTAATACGGTCGACGTAACACTATATACTCCAATATCTACCTCTAAAAAAACACCCGTTAGTAATCAAATTGGTACCTAGACGATACACGCTGAAATATACGAAAGTAAAATAGTTTTTCTATCTTTCGGTAGGTTTTTATTGCACTAATTTAAATTGAACTCTCCTCTTTTATAAGTTTTGTAAGTATTTTGATATCCCACACACAAAAGAGAAATCACTTTTACAATGCCCCATTTTGGATATAGGTATCATTCGTTACATTGTTTTTTGTATGCGAATCGCCTCATTCAATAATTTTATTCAACTTCGCATCGGCTCAGTAGTTATGACTTGATAGCACATACATACGAGTACATAGGTAAGTACCTAATACGTGGACTACTAAAATCATAGCCCTTCCTTCCTAGCCTTGATGTTTATACTTGAACTGTATTTAACTGCAAAAATTGTAAGAAGTTTGAATTAAGCGGGCTACATGAACCAAACTTGGGGGGGTTTGTATGTATGCTTTTGCGGTTGCACAACGACATGCTTGCTTTGCTTGCTTGGTAGTGTAGATACAGACCTATCCTACCTCCTCCTTCAGAGAGGGTAGGATGGCGTGGCTTTGAGGGAGAGCGCTACAGTCGTGTTGATCCTCAAGGCAAGTCCGGTCGGTTACCTTCCCGTGGTGCCACCCGTTTTTGGTCTAATTCCCTAAGAATTAGACGTAACCAAAACCACCGGGCGACCCGTAGAGTAGAGGGCTTTCTACTCCTTCCCATCCCTTATTCCATTCACCCCATACTCTCCCGTCTATCAACTTCCTGTCCCAAGTCTCACCGTCACCTCCTACACCATCCTTTGAGTATCCTACCTATATCCTAATTCCTCTCCTAACCGCGACCCTTCCGTGACTGGGTGGTTGTGGGCTCGGCCGTCACTAAAACCAGCTGACGGTGAGTAGGAGAAAATAGTCACCTGCGCTAGCTAGGACCTGCGCAGTCGAGCGCCGTAAGCAGGGATGAAGGAGTCCTGGGGGGTTGAGCTGATCGGCACTGGGGGTTATGTGTCCGTGAGGCAACACGCCCTCTTTGGTCTGGATTTCAGGCAAAACGGTAGCTCTGCCAATTAGCCAATGGCAGGGAAATGGCCACGTGTCCCGTCAGAGGGCCACAGGCGAGGTGCGTGGGGTCCGCTGAGGTCGTCCTCGGACGGCGGAAGCGGTGGGTAAAGGTCATGCTGACGGTGTAAGTGAGGGTTGATCAGTTCGTTGGGGGTAGGCCTTTTCGACCTCCGACGACCAACCCGATCGAGCACCCGATGTCGCACTGTAAACCAGCCTCGCGCACCTATATCTCTCTGGTAGTCCTAACGTCCGCTCTTTTCAAAAGTGCGACGTTCCCAGGTGCGGGCTCCATGGAGGGTGGGAGCCAGAGAGATGAATTTTACACAACACACAAACATGGACAAAACAAGGCCATTACACGAACACACAACAACCACAGGGGTGGAGTCGGCGAAAGCTGACGAAACTCCTAGGCGAGGTGCTTGCACTTCGTCCGCCCCTGGAAGCCCTGCGGCTAACGCTGCAGGCTCCAGCGCGGGTGCCGGTCTGGCTGTGGCGAAAACCGCAGCTAAGACCAAAGCTAAGTCCCAACCTAAACGGAGGACCCCGGCGCTGCATGGGACCAGTACCGGACCTTCCTCACACGCAAAGGCGTCAGCACCGGCGACGACTAATACCACTGCCGGTGCTCCCCTTCCTACGCACCCTCCTCCCCTTCCCGTGGCTCCTCAAGCCAACTCCCAAGCCGCGGACGTCACCGGTCAAACGGAGACGGTCTGCACCGGGGATGAATTTGACACCGCCTGGCAGGTGATCAAAAGGAAAGGCAAGGGCAAGAATGCATCTCCACAGGCCCACTGCTCGAAGGCAGGCCCTTCAGGCCAGCCATCTCCAGCAAACCAGGGCAAAAGGAGAGAAAGGCTGACGCGCAAGGAACGGCGTCAAGAACGCAGGAGAGGTGGCAAAAACAAGCCACCCCCCAGTAAGCAGGTTGCAGCCGCGGGTAAGCTCAGCTTCTCGGCAGGTAAGCGATCGGCGGAGGAAGGCACTAGCCGACCAACGCCCGACCAATCGCAGACTGCTGCAGGAGGTAAGTCGCAAACAGCAACAAAAACGCAGCAACCCGCTCGGAGTGGGCAGGTCTCACCAGAAAGGTACCTGCCTGGGCACGTTCATAGACATCGAAGGAGCCTTCGACAAGACAAACTTCTCCAGCATTGGTGCCGCCCTCACAAGGCATGGTGTGGAACAGGTATTAATTGACTGGATTACCAACATGCTAAGCAAACGTGTTATTCGCCTTGAGGAAGAACAACAGCTGGCCCTGATAGCCCGGGGCTGCCCACAAGGTGGTGTTATCTCACCCCTCTTATGGAATCTGGTAATCAATGACCTGATTACCAAGCTCAACGCGAATCGTTACTACACAATAGGTTATGCAGACGACCTCGCAATCCTCGTACCTGGGAAGGTGACTGGAACGATCTGCAACCTCACTCAACAAGCGCTACGCATCGTGGAACGATGGTGCAGGGAGTATGATTTATCAGTAAACCCCATCAAAACTGAGTTAGTCATGTTCACCCAAAAACGAGCGCTGGGCCGCTTTAGCCTGCCTAAGCTATTCAATACAGAACTCCAGTTATCTAACGAAGTCAAATACCTAGGGGTCACTTTAGACAGTAAGTTAAACTGGAGTGTTCATCTAGACAATAAACTAAGCAGGGCCTGCATCACCTTTTGGCAATGTAGGAAAATGATAGGTAAGAGGTGGGGCCTATCTCCCAAAATTATACTCTGGCTGTATAGCGCAGTAATTCGGCCCATGATCACCTATGGTGCCGTGGTGTGGTGGCCCCGCACCAAGCTAGTCACAGCCGTAAACAAACTACAACACATGCAAAGGCTGGCCTGCATGGCAACCACAGGCTGCATGAGGACCACTCCAACGGCAGCGCTTGAAGCCATGCTGGGCCTCCCGCCGCTTCATCTGTTTATTCAGCAGGAGGCGACGATGGCCGCGGTACGCCTTAAAACACTGGATCTCTGGGGTAAGAGAGAAACTCAACACACCGCTCTGCTCATGGGACTAAACAACGACTTCCCAATAACTAGAGCAATCAACGACCGGATACCCAAACAATTTGTCTTTGACAAAAAATACAAAATCCAACTGCATGAGGACCACCGCTGTGAGGGGCTGTGCCCCGCAGAACTGCGGATCTTCACTGATGGATCCAAAACAGGTATTGGCACGGGCGCGGGGATCTTCTCGGAGGACCTCAACATCCATATAGCCACACCACTGGGGGTCCATAATACAGTCTTCCAAGCAGAGTGCTTGGGAATTTCCCTGGCAGCCTCAGCCATCCTAGCTAGGGATGTTAAGGACCACTCGGTACGTATACTTTCGGACAGCATGGCAGTCCTGCAAGCGCTAAACAGCCAAACAGTTAACTCTGGGCTGATATACGAGTGTCACCAACGCCTAAATCAGGTAGGTAAACACAACAAAGTAACCATTCAATGGATTAAAGGACACAGCGATTCCCGTGGCAACGATGCAGCGGACGAACTCGCCAGAAGGGGGTCGAGCATGGCAGCGATAGGACCTGAACCCATTGTGCCTCTCCCCTTTGGATTCTTACGCAATCTGGTAAGGAAACGCACCAGAGATCAACACAACAAGCTATGGGCTGATCATAGGGAGTGTAGGCAGGCCAAGGAGGCGCTCCCCTCCATTAATGACCGCTTCACAAAGCAAGCCCTACGACTGACCAAACTTCAGTTGCGGAAAGTCACGGCCGTTACAACTGGCCATGGGTCTTTTAATAAGCATCTCTCTGTCATAGGAGTCATAGACAGTCCACTCTGCAGAGCCTGCATGGAGGAGGACGAGACAGCGGCTCATCTGCTGCTAAGCTGCCCAGTAGTCGCTGCATACAGGGCAAAACACTTCGGACATCCAGGTAACCTAAGCGAGATGGTCAGTAACACCAGGGTGCTGCTGGCCTTCCTCGAGGAGCTGGGGTGGATCGAATGACAATGCAGTCCCACCTGTACGCAAAATACGCGCCTTGGGCGTGGAGTTGCGGAAACCAGCCCGACATACATACATACATACATACATACATGAACCAAACTTCGTCGCACTGTACTAACCGTAGATAAACTTCTCTATGATATGACATCTAAGTCAAAACAACGTGAGTTTTTGGCGGGATTTTCTCGAGTGCAGTTCAGTGGCTGTTTTAATTATTCGTTTATTGATTCCTAGTGGATATTGTGATGTAAAATTGGTGTAGTTTTGTGTCTCAAGTGTTAACGCAAATGGACAATATGTGGAATCATTGTAACAGGCGCCATCTCGGGAAAATGGAGCTGAGAATTTTATTATAAATATTGACTTCCCCAATGAAGTTTGCCGACAAGGCTGACTCAACACATTCGTTGCCAAATACTGCAAAAAACATTAGAATGTGTTATATCTGCGTTCTAATGGAAAAAAGTATAAATACATTACGTAAGACTAGGCAATATGGTCAAAAGACTTTAGCCTTCCCTTCGGGGATAATAAAAAACAAATCAAAACAACGTCAACGTCAAAAACAAAACACGTGGATTTTGATTGCCGAGGTATTGTTTCTCATGAAAATAAATAAACAATTCTGACAATTTTACAAACAAAAGTTGTAAGCAATAATTAAAATGAGTTGCGTACAATGTGAACAAATCGCCAAATATAAATGTCCTGTATGCAAAAAGCCATAGTAAGTCAAATTCACATTATTTAATTATTTTTATGTGTTGAACAACAACCTAACAAAAGTTATTACAATTTGTTATAGCTGTTCAGTGCCGTGCTATAAGAGCCACAAAGAGAATCCTTGCAAACCCCCACCAGAACCACCTAAGCAGATAGATGATTCAAATGGTATAGAAAGAGATTATGACTATCCTACTGAAGACACAGTGCCAGTTGAAAAATTAAAACAATTAGGTAAGTAAAACCTAACACTACATCAAATCCCATTTGTACTTACTACATATACTATATTTGTCAAACAAGATTAAATATGAATGAAATGTCAAGTATTTCAGTACCAACACTCTAAAGCGCATAAAATATTGCCTTTTGCATTTTCTAGATCTAGGTTATGTATCATACTGCGGCTATTAACTGTAGAAAACTGCCTAGGTGACTTCTATCCTAAACTCATTGCTATTGTTTCTTTTTATGAAAAGAAGTAAATTTAAGTATTATAAACTTTTTTTTTTATGCATGCCTTGTTTTTTATTGTTATCATCAATTTACAGAGCAATCTACAGATGTCAAGAAATGTTTGGAGAACCCCCATGTGAGAGAGATATTGGAGTTACTGGACAAGTCACCATACCCAGATGAATTGATGAAGGAGTACATGCAAGAACCTATCTTCACGGAATTTGTTGATGCATGTCTAAAGGTTGTACAGCCACAAGATGACAATAATAAATAAATAAGTAGTAGTTGATATTGTGCTGGTTGGCGAAAGCGGCTTAGAGGTTCAGAGCAGATTGGAGACATGGTGGCAATGACTTTGGCTTGTAATTGAGCAGAACCAAAACAGAATACCTGTTCTGCGATTTCGGCGGTCTCTCCAGTCCTATGCCTATAGCTCTCTCCGGAACGCATATACCGATCTGCTCCGACTTTCGGTCGGGTCGCTTGTCCAGGGGACTGAGACATAACGCACATGATCAATTCAGGATGGATGAAATGGCGACAGCTTACCAGCTTACTGGAACAACTTGCGACCCACGGATGCCCCTCAAGTTAAAGGGGAAAATGCATAAGTCCGTGATTAGACCTGTCGTACTGTATAAATCAGAATGTTGGGCTGTGAAAAAGACTGATGAATAAAGATTGCATGTGGCGGAGATGTCACACCCGCAGCAGTGGAGATGTGGTGGAGAGTCACTTATCTTGGTATGGTCATGTGAAGAGAGATGAAACACATGTAATTAAAAGAGTAATGAATATAAATGTAGATGGATGGAGTGGGAGGGAGGCCAAAAAAAAGATGGATGGATTATGTGAGGAGTGATATGAAAGAAAAGGGAGTTAGTGATAGCGTGACGGCTGACAGGACAGAATGGAAGAAAAAAACGTGTTGCGCCGACCCCAAGCACATAATTATGTGCTTGGGGTCGGCGCAACACGTTTTTTTAAAAGTTATCCGGACAGATGGATCGGCCGATTAGGACCAATTTTGTGGCCTCCGCGATCTCCGGATTTAAATCCCCTAGATTTTTTTTACTGGGGATGTTTAAAAGACAGGGTCTACAAGAAACCAATAACGTCGGAAAAAGAATTACGACAGCGCATCCAATCTGCTGCATCAGAAATAAACCAAAGCCGTTTTGTCCGTCGGATAAGAGCTTCCTTTATTAGGAGATGCAGACTTTGCATTCTTGTAGGGGCAAGGCAATTCGAACATTTATTGTAAAAAGCAAATAAAACGATTTATTTGAACTAACTGTTTTTTTTAGTACGGCCTCCTAATTCTTTTCATACGCCTCAATAATTCAACGAACATTGCCTCTGAAATACTACAGTTACACATTTTAAAGAAAAAAGTTTAAATGTACACACTTTTTTATTTTTTTTATTAACATTGATTTGGTGGACCTCTCAGATTCATAGCAATAATTATCTTTGTAACGACAAGGACTAGAATGTACAACTTCATACTGCCATGTGGCTGTGTATTTACCACTAATGTGTGTAACAAAATTTAAATTTCATCTGTGTTAAACAAAATTAGGTTATTGAACGCCAAAATAAGAATATAAAAAAAAGAACCTCGGGCGCCAGGCGTCAATAAACAAATTAACACAGTAATTACCTGGATAGAAGTCAGCGGCAAAAATGGCTTTTAATCTTAGGGAAGGTGATAACAGAGAGAATTCAAACTACAACATTTTAGATTATTTCTCCTGTATATTCAACAATTATTTAGGTTACTTATTTATAAGTTTGGTCTATTGGTTAGGTCAATAATTTTGTTCAATAATGCACCGTAGCACGTGTTGTGAGGTGAATAGAAAAAGGTTTTAATTACATACCCTGTTATTGTATGCTAAATTATAATAAGGAAAAAATAAACCAAATCTTCCTGTAAGAAACATCCGTCTGGAATTGTCCACTTTCCAAGTTAGGGGCCGCCTCCAAACTTCAAATTTAAATTTAATTAACCAAAATAAATAAAAAAGCGCTGGTTTACAGCTGAAAAAAAAAGAATCTCACGTTAGGGAATGCGAACTTCAAATTTAGAACACCAATGAGCTCCTCAATCAAATAACTTACCGCTTTTTAACAAAGGGAAAAAAATTATGTTAGACACCTGGTCTATATAATCATTTTATATTTATGATTCCACCGAAGTCATTTCTGGAACATAACGTCCATTCAATATTTGGGCTCCAGCCGCCAGGATTATGCGAGCTGGGCACCTACAATCCATGATATTTATGGATGTAAAAATATCGCAAAGAAGCGATACGACTTCTAAACCTGCCAGTCGAAAAAGTGAACTGTCAAACTTTGACGTTTCCTGTCACCACCGATAAAAATCACAGTGTTGTAACAAAGCAATTTAGGAATTTTGATGTTGCCAGAAGCGAATTTTGACTTCAACTCCAACAAATATGTCCAAAAAATGGTAATAAAACGAAATAAATATTGTACATGTGACGTTTACAAAGGAAATACGTTACATTACATCCCTCCCCGAAAAAATAAAAGAAAGGAACTTTCTTTTATGTTTGAAAGATACTTGAAGAAACATACAAGAGAAACCAACTTAGGTCAAGAAACCATAGGAATCTAAAAAACCAAAATACAAAAAAAAATTTCAAAATAAATTCGAAAAGAATTTGAGAGATAAACCTCAAAACAATGGTTCAGTTAGAGTACAGTTAGGCACCATAGCCACTGACTAACTAACAAAAGAAACCAAAACACCTATCCAAATTAGAGTGCAGTTTGGCACCATCGCCACTGACTAGCTGATCAGTGACCACGGTAAACTTCATTCCCTCAATATAAGGTCTGAAATGTTCAATTGAATCTAACATAGCTAATAACTCACGTTCTGTGGTACTATAGTTACGTTCACATTTATTTAAAGATCTAGAATAATAAGCAATAGGATGTTGATCGCTATTATCATCCTCCTGACTCAAAACACTACCTATTCCTACAGCACTAGCATCACAATGTAAAAAGAAAGGTTTTTCAAAATTAGGGCATTGTAAAACAGGAGCAGAAATTAAGAGTCTATGTTACCTCAAATGGCTTAGCATGATCCTCCGTTATGTCGATAATACTGCAGCATTAATTTTGAAATAAATATATGGCAAGGTTGAGGATCAATGTTAAGTATTATAAACCTCAAAAACACGATTCCATAAAATTTTCTCGATAGAAAAAAAATCCAAAGTTACCTCTAAACCGAAAACAATAAACCGCTAGCATTCAAAAAATGCTTAAAATTAGATCATGAAACTTTGCATACTAACTGAACTTACTATAAAGCAGGTCCTACAAGTTTTTTTATTTTTAAATTACCATTATTTTCACAGTAAAAATAAAATACCTAAACTATCACCTAAACTATGCCGTCTTGAAGCTTGTTCCCTGGCGCCCGACGCCCCCGTTCAGTCTCGCTTCGGCTTTCGAACGGGAGGGCTGTGTCGCTTGCGCTCAGAGCACACATTAAGCCGGGTACACATTGGTGCAATGTAACATGTAATGCAACATGCAATGCAAGAATTTGACGTCCACATTGCTGCAATGTATCATGTAAAGTAACAGAATTCCCATAGTGTAGACGCCTTGCGCGCACGAACCGCGTCTACTACGCGCACCAACAGATTGTTGCAACTCTTGCGCGTTGCGACCCGAAATTTGTCGGTTTTTTCCCCGAACACAAAGAGGCGCGCAGTATGCGCGGAGCGTCAGTGTGGACAGGTTGTGTGGTGTGTACGGCTAGACGCGCGCGAACATGGAACAAGACGACGCTACTGCGGCGGAGGAGGCGGTTACATTTACGTGGAGTGAAGAAAAAGTGCTTCAATTAATTGAAGTGTACAGATCAAAGGAAATTTTGTGGAATCCACAACATGAGAATTTTTATAAAAAACATTTTAAAGAGGATGCATGGATGGAAATTGCTAATTTGATGGAAACAACACAAGAAAAATGTTACAGTAAAATGATTAGTATTTTATCATCCTACCGTCGTGAAAAAGCGAAGGAAAAGAAATCGAAAGGAACAGGAAAAGGTAAATAAATAATAATAATTTACTATTTATTATTTATTCATATACTTTATTCTTAGTACAATCGTAGGTTGGAAACCGCAAAAATGTTTGTGTATTGAAATGTAAATTAACATAGCCGACTAATATTGAAATTGGCTTTTTTCTCTACAAAATGACAACTTTGACAACAACTACAATATTTTAATGGATTGAAATCACAAATTAATTATTAAATATTATTAATTATTATTAGTCAAGTTTACTTAAAAACAACTATGTTTAAAACTGACTGAATTATGTTTTTTATTTAATTTTTTTCATGATTATTATTTTATTTTTTCAGGTGCCTCGGAGACATACAAAAGTCGATGGTTTGCCTTTGATTCTTTGAAGTTCTTGGACAACCGTAACAAACCGAGAAAGAGAACGAACACGGTAAGTAAAACTGGATTGATTCTTTTACGAACATCTGTCTTGCCAATGAACCTTCCCTTCTTTCATAAAATAATCGGAGAGCTCATCTCTTAACGCATTCAAATGTGCAGGCGATCGTCGAGGAATATTTCTCATAGGTAGTAGTGATCTCATATCTTCATTATTTTGCCTACGTGTGTCTTCATTCGTAACTTCATCTTCAGTGTCATTCATATATGTATTTCTAGAGTGACGTCTCAAATAATTATGTAAAAGGACAATTGCCATAACCACTAGCTCAGCTTTATCAGGCTGTAAAAGCATTGGTTTTCTGAGAACTCTAAAGACAGACGATATGATACCAAATGCATTTTCAACAGTTCTTCTGGCTCTGCTTAGCCTGTAGTTGAATACTCTCTTTGAAGTGCCTTTTGGATGTGCCCCAGCATATGGTTTCATCAGATTTTCACTTAAAGCAAAGGCACTATCACCCACAAAGAAATATGGTATTGGAATATGTCTCCGTGGGAGTGAATCAGGTGATGGAAGGTTTATTGTACGATCTTCTATCATTTCACAGAGTTTTGTATCTTTAAAGATGCCACCATCTGAAATCCTTCCTTGGCATCCCACATCTACAAATAGAAAATTATAATCGGCGTCAACCAAAGCAAAAAGAACGATGCTAAAGAAGTTTTTATAGTTGTAGAATTCAGTTCCACTTTTGATAGGTGCCTCAAGCACAACATGTTTTCCGTCCAGTGCCCCTAAACAGTGTGGAAAATTCCACTTCTCTTCAAACTGTTTGCTTATGTTCAACCAAGTTTCTTCTGTCGTTGGAAGCTAAAACAAAAAACTTTTATTTAATTTATGGCTACGAGACAGTCATTGTACTAAGTAGCCCAACACTCGCTGGTGACAATTTTTGAGGTGCCATTATAGTGAGCATCTCTTGATTTTATTGCTAGCTATATTGAACTAGACTAAAAAACGAACTAAATATTTAGTCGTTTCGACATTTGTCCATCGGTGCCACGATACCTACCTTCCTGGAGAGTTATATCTACTATCTAGTAGTTTATATCAAGAGATGGGACCTACAGTTATAAATTATTTTTATGTTTTTCAGGAGGCGGTTCAACAACCGATTAATGAAGAAAATCTGCAGAACGAATTTGCTACTCCACGTACACGGTATGAACCTACGCGAGCTAAACAAGCAAAAAAAGATGAAAGCAGCAGTGTACTGGCCGATGTAGTGGGCATATTACAAACTACTGCCAATAAGTTGGGAAATTCAGGCGCTCCAGATTTAACTACAACTTTCGCTTCCTATATATCAGCTAAAATGAATACTTATTCCCTTCAAACCAGGAATTCGGTCGAACATGGAATTTTTGAAATTTTGATGAAGGCTGACAGAGGTTATTATGAATCATCATATCGACAGCAGGATAACTACCCCAGTTCATACCAAGAATCCTATTATGCATCACAGAAGAAAGGACAAGATTATGTGGATCTGACCGGATATGTTAATCGTCCTGGAACTTCCGAATTTAATCGTCCCTCGCCTTCCGCGCAAACTCCAGATACAAATCAAGCCGGACGCTATGGCTATACCACGGCAAGGAACGAAGAATATATGAACCAACAGCCATCGTCTGTAACGTCACTAGAATCTAACCACTCCTATGACGACTTTAATGATTTGATGTGATAATACTGTTCTTTAATTGACTTATTAAGAATAAAACTTACCTTGATATAATCTTTTAATTCCTCAATTATGGCGGAGCATACTTCTGTAATAATGCCACTTATGGCTTGTTTTGATACTCTGAAGGTATACTGTAAACTTGTGTAAGAGTCACCACTAGCTAAAAAACGAAGTGTTATTGCCAGTCTGTCTTGGATTGAAATTGGAGCCCTTAACTGTGTGCGATTCCGAAAAATTCTTGGTCCGACTAATCTGAGTAGATCTTCAAATGTCGTTGGACTCATCCTTAAGAAATTTTGAAATTGTCCAGTTAATCTCATATCGGCCATTAGTTTTGCACCAGCTCTCTGACTATACAACTCTGTACGCCACCAACGTCGATGTCTTCTGCGTTTTATCACATGATTCACTATTAATAATGAAGCACTGACTATCATCAGAGCCCGCAATTGGTCGTCACGATCCATTCCTTTGCGTGTTCTTTTGCAGACTGAGCGATCCGTTCGCGCGCATCTCGGAAACAGATGTGAGTAGGTACATGCGCGGTTCGTGCGCACGTTGTGCGCGCCCCGCGTCTACACTGATGCAATGCTCGTTTCGTGTTGCATTGCATGTTGCGTTGCAGCAGTCTGTACCCGCCTTTACGCAACAAGACTACGTAAAATACAAATCTTGTAGTACTTATACTTATAGTGTTGGTGCAATGGGAAATAACCGTAATAAAAATAAGAAACGAAAGGGTTGGCGCAAAGAAACTGGAAAACATGATAAACGTAATGAAGTAAGTATATAGCTACCTATCTACTTACAGTATTAGTGATTACAAACATGTCACGTTTGGTGCAGTGGCAGGTGATTGGCTGCTGCGTTAGGAGTTGCAGGTGTTTCTGCATGTGAAGATTTGTGTTTGTAAACGCACCTTTCACGATTCAGGCGAAATCCATAAAAAATGTGAAAAATGGGTGTCCAATTTTGTAAAAAGTTCCCTAAATAGGTTTGTTGTTGTTTTGACAATATACAACAAATAGGTATCTATGTAGTACCTAATTGTTTTTTTTTATAATGTTGCCGACTCCAGGATTTCAACTGAATCGGAGACGGTGCGATTACAAACACAAATCTTCACATTCACAAACGCGCAGAACCGACACAACTGTCTGTAGGCCATAAAACACTGATCTGTTATTATTATTACTACACATGGCTATATAATTTTGACGGCACGGTTGGCGCAGTGGTTGAGCGTTCGGCTGCTACGCTGCGTGTCACGGGTTCGATCCCCGCACGGAACAAATATTTGTATGACCTGCAGATAGTTGTTCCGGGTCTGGGTGTCTTGTGTATGTGAATTTACATGCTTGTGAACGCACCCACGATACAAGAATATTCCTAGTGTGGGGCAACATTTTTATAAAAGACAAACAAAAATCAAAAAAAAATTTATCAAGCTATAAATTTCCAGTATAAGCTGATCTCACATTGTATAGGAATTCCGTACAATGAGAGGTCAGCTTGTACTGGAAAATTATCCCTCCACCATCAAATACCAATTCACCAAATTTGTATTTCAATAAAAAATGTAGGGTGGGTAATTGTTATTTGTTATTCATAGGGCAAGTCTGCTTCTATGGATGATTTAGTCTTCTTTTGTATATTTTTAGGGTTCCATAGCCAAATCATAAATAAAAATATGTGAGGTCTAGGTAGGTATTTATTTGTCCCGTGTGATTGTTACAGGACCGGACGGACGGAGGTATGACCTCCGAAAACTGTAGAAATAAATTCGGACGAAACAAATCTTCATGTGTTACAAAATATATAATTGTAAGTACCTATCTATCATACGTGTGTGATAATCACGAAATTTGCTGTTCCCCCATGGCACTACCGCTTGGTACTAACGCGTAACGGTACTATCACGAAATTGGCGAATTCATAATAAAATTTTCATAATGTTGGACTTTTTAGGGTTCCGTATTATTTATTCATGTTGACAAAATTATGCTGCCGGGGTCGCGAGTATATTTGAAAGAGAGTTACCGCGGCTCTTGGCACAGGCAACTGAAGGAACAGGGGTGGGTTTTAGTTAGTAAAAGTCTGAGATGCCCTCCCGCTCCGCCCAGAGCGGGAGGTCATTTTTTATATTTTTTTTTATTATAATCGTTTATTAGGAACAGAACAACAAATACAGGCAGATAAAAAAACAATGTACAACGATGGTAGCTGCAAAAGTTTAAAACTTTGGCGCAGCCACCAACGCCCATCACGCTAGTCATTGAATGATAACATAACATACCCCAAAAAAAGTGTTTTATAATGAATGTTGTGTTTTCTTGCAGATCACCCGAGAACATGAGCTGTTCACTGAATATACACAATCATTGAAATCAAGCGTCCCATTGCAGCATTCTAAACATCTTTGGACGAAGCCAAGATATAGATAAGATAGAAGTAAATTTTTGGAGAAAAACTCAAAACGGACTTGTCGTAAATAAAAAACATCCTTGGTATATACAAGTGCAAGGACAATTACATATCATCGGTACAAAAAAAAATGTATTTTCGGAATAAGGTCTGGATGCGACAAAAACATCAAAGTCGAAATTATAGAAAGATGACCAATATTTCTGAAATGGAACTAAAATTAGAACATTTTTATAAAACATGCATGTTACCTGAGCTATGCAATTCCAGACATGTTCTAACTATGTAAATTAGAAATTTAAGCGATTAAAAATAAATGTTATTTAATTTTGACTATTTTTAATTACTTTGAAAAAAACTTATGGTATTTATCATACCTACCTACATACCTACCTGCATACTTACCTACTTATCTTACCTATACCTACCTATCTTATATTTATACAAACCTTGTCCTGAGAATCACGAACACAACAAAAAAAGAATTATGCAATTTGGTGAAGTCCTTCGAAAGATATACGCATACCTACATTTCGGCGATTCATTCTTATATAGTTGCATAATAACTAAGAAAGTGGTAATACAAGGAGAAAGCTACCTATTATAAGATTTTAAAATGGCACAGCGTAAACTTACTACCAAGCCAATGTACCTACAGAACCCTCAGTGCAATGGTGACTCGCACTTGACTAGTTTTTTAGCTCTACTGCTACTAAACCGACTCTAAACCACTGCATAAATTCTACAATTTATGTAGTGGTTTAGAATCGATTTTTCTAACCTATGTATACCTAGGTACTTGCATATACCTACAACCTACATAATTACCTACATGCGCAAACGGCTGTCACATAACATACATACACTAAAACTATAAAACGCAAACTTACTACAAAACTAATTGGCGGAACCCACAGCGCAAAGTTGGCTCGCATTTGACTAGTATTTTATAGAAATAGGTAGGTAAAATAAAATAGTGTGCACGGCTAGACATCACCTATACCGTCCAGTATAAGCTGATCTCGCATTTTATAGGCTTTCCGCACACTGAGAGGTCAGCTTATACTGGAAACTGATCGTTTATAGATACATTGAAATTGTATTTGCGATATAATATATAATTTTATATTCATAAAATGACAAGTTAAAATTAAATTAGATTGATAATTTTATTTCTTAGTACTCGTCCGATAATAGTGTAGTTTACTCTAACGAAATCGCTTCGACCTCAAGGCCGCGCGTGTCGCGTCTCTGCGAGCAAAAGTGTGCGAGCGAGATAAAGAGTGCAGTGGCACGCGGGGAAGTGGGGGCGAAATTAGAATTTGAGCTGAGATGGTGTAGGCTCTTAAAGTTTCTTTCAATCTAATGAATGCATTCTCAGCATCATCATTCCAAATTAAGGATCTTTCAGAATTCTTACTACCAGCTGTTAATTTAGTTAAAGGAGAAGCTATATCAGCAAATTTACAAATGAATCTACGATAATAAGAACACAAGCCAAGAAAACTTCTAAGTTGTTTAACGGTTTCAGGGCGAGGATAATTTTCAATAATTTCTAATTTAGAAGGATCAGTATGCAAACCATTACTGTCCACAATATAACCAAGATACCGAAGTCTATCTTTACAAAATTGACATTTCTTCAAATTTACAGTTAATCCAGCATCTTTCAGTATTTTATAAATTTTATTTAAGCATTCAATATGTGAATTATAATCAGAAGTTACGCAAATTAGATCATCTAAATAAACGAATACAGCGTTATCAAATTCAGGGCCAAAAAGTTTATCAACTAATCTTTGCAATTCAGCTGGTGCATTGGTGAGACCGAATGGCATTCGAACAAATTCGTAAAGTCCTTTTCCAGGAACTACAAAAGCTGTCTTTTCACGAGAAGACTTTTCCAAAGGAATCTGCAAAAATGCTTTAGAAAGATCTATAGCACTAATAAATTTAGCATCTCTAAGATTATCTAATATTCTAGAAGTATAAGGTAATGGATAAGAATCTTTGACAGTTACAGAATTTAAACGTCTTGAGTCCAAACATAATCTAACTCCTCCATCTTTCTTTTCCACAGCTAAAACAGGGGAACACCAAGGAGATTTCGATGGTTGAATAATACCTTCCTTCAATAAAACTTCTACCTCATCAAAAAGTTCTCTTTGTTTAGCAGGACTCAAAGGCCAATACCGTTGCTTAATAGGATCACTAGTAACATTAATTTTATGTTCCACAAGATGTGTAAAACCTAAGCCTTTTTTCTCATAAGAAATATCTTCAAAAAGTGCAATGGTATCAATTAACTTTTGTTTTTCAGAAGAGGAAAGTTCACTAACAGATGTAACTGAACAAACTCTAGGATCACGTGTCTTTACCAGAGTTATATTTTTCCATAAATCCTTACAAAGTTCGAATTCTAAACAAAAATCAAAACCTAAAATTATATCAGGTTTAAAAGAAGGTATAATTAAAAAAGTTATATTTTTAGTTAAATTATCACAAGTGACTGGCAATGTCATAGTACCTATAATCTGTTGAGCTGACCCATCGACTGTAAAAGCTGAACTAACATTAGAAACAGTATTAATTTTATAACCTAAATTCAAAAAATGTTTATGTTTATTAGAACCTAAAACACAACTACTGGAACCGGTATCTAACAAACCTGAATATTTAATTTTGTTAACTAAGAATTCCAAATATGGTCTACTATCATTACGTTTAACAAATAATATTGGAGCAGAACTATAAATTTTAAAGAATGTTTTTAAATAACCTAACCAGTCTGAAAATTCTTTTTTCTGAGTATCACCATCAGGTTTAAGACCTTTTGAGATCGATTCACGCTCAGTTATCTCAGAAACTGGGAATCGATGGGACCTAATTAGTTTTTTTGAGTTGCCAAACAGACATCACAATTCTTGGTGATAACACCTGGTTTCAAACACTTAAAGCAAACTACTCCAGAAATTGTAGGGCAATTTTTATAAGTATGACCATCTTTTTTACACTTTAAACAAACTAAATTAGTAGAAACTGCATTAGATTTAACAGAAGGTTTTTCTGATTTTACCTTGGGTTTCCTATCAACAAGAACCTCCAGTTCTCTAGATAAATCCAAAAATTGTTCAACAGAATTAATATGTTTTCCAAATAAGAAAGGTGAGTAAAGTGGTAGCATGTTATGTTTGATAATATTAATCAAAACTGGGTCAAACAACGGTAAAGAAAGTCTACTAGCCATGTCCAAAATTTCAGTGATATAATCTGGAAGAGTTTCAAAAGATTGTTGCTTCCTAGTACGCAACTCATATTCCAAAAAGTAATCATAATCCGGTTTATCAAAACGCTTTAATAGTGCAAGTTTAAGTTCACGCCAAGAGTTAATGCGAATTCTAACTGTGCGAAACCATTTAGTCGCAATGCCACTAAGCAAATCCGAAAAAGAACCAACCAGTACAAATTCATCAAAATTCTTATACAAAAAGTATTCCTCAACTTGAGTTATGAATTCACGCACACATGTTTTTCCATCAAAATTAATTTTACCCCTCTTCAAGTCAGGTAATTTAGTTGAAGACGGTATATTCTTCTTAATATGTTCATAAACGTCAGCATTCAAAGAATTAAAAGAAGGCAAAGCATTAACCACAAAAGCAGAGGAAGAATGAGCAATTCTATCATTATGTTCAAATGGATTTTGAACTTCTGTCAAATTAACAATCTCAGGTGCCGCAGGATTTTCAACAACTGGTGTAACATCAACAGGATCATGACTGTCCTTCAACGCAGGAAGTGGAGGAAACTGAACTGCTTTATCCATTGCAAAGGCAATATTTTAAATTTATAGAGTATTAAAGTTAAGTAATTATTATTGTGAACTAATGAAGATTTTTAAAGTTAATTTCACTTATTGAAACACTAGTAGGTGCAGTATTGACTCACAAAGAAATCTTACTTACTTAAAACAGTTATTAAGTTATTTTAATTTACTTAATTAAAACATTAAAAGTATTTATTTACTATTAAACTTTAACTATTATCAAATTTTAGGTTAACTAAGATAACAATGACGGTTTACACAATGTAGTAGTTGATTTTGGAAGATTTAAACAATGCTGAAACAGACACATAGAAAAATAACAGTACAATACAGTGTTAATACTGTTTACAACTAAATATATAAGTTATACATAAGTTGTAGTTCAAAGGTTAGGGTTACAATTCAAAAAGTATGTTTGAAAACTGTACTACATAATAAACAGTGCATTAATTAACCAATAATAAAATGACCAAGAAAACCTAATAAAAATTGTTTCAAGTCCCTGTTCGTCGGGGCCAATTGCCATGTGGCTGTGTATTTACCACTAATGTGTGTAACAAAATTTAAATTTCATCTGTGTTAAACAAAATTAGGTTATTGAACGCCAAAATAAGAATATAAAAAAAAGAACCTCGGGCGCCAGGCGTCAATAAACAAATTAACACAGTAATTACCTGGATAGAAGTCAGCGGCAAAAATGGCTTTTAATCTTAGGGAAGGTGATAACAGAGAGAATTCAAACTACAACATTTTAGATTATTTCTCCTGTATATTCAACAATTATTTAGGTTACTTATTTATAAGTTTGGTCTATTGGTTAGGTCAATAATTTTGTTCAATAATGCACCGTAGCACGTGTTGTGAGGTGAATAGAAAAAGGTTTTAATTACATACCCTGTTATTGTATGCTAAATTATAATAAGGAAAAAATAAACCAAATCTTCCTGTAAGAAACATCCGTCTGGAATTGTCCACTTTCCAAGTTAGGGGCCGCCTCCAAACTTCAAATTTAAATTTAATTAACCATAATAAATAAAAAAGCGCTGGTTTACAGCTGAAAAAAAAAGAATCTCACGTTAGGGAATGCGAACTTCAAATTTAGAACACCAATGAGCTCCTCAATCAAATAACTTACCGCTTTTTAACAAAGGGAAAAAAATTATGTTAGACACCTGGTCTATATAATCATTTTATATTTATGATTCCACCGAAATCATTTCTGGAACATAACGTCCATTCAATATTTGGGCTCCAGCCGCCAGGATTATGCGAGCTGGGCACCTACAATCCATGATATTTATGGATGTAAAAATATCGCAAAGAAGCGATACGACTTCAAAACCTGCCAGTCGAAAAAGTGAACTGTCAAACTTTGACGTTTCCTGTCACCACCGATAAAAATCACAGTGTTGTAACAAAGCAATTTAGGAATTTTGATGTTGCCAGAAGCGAATTTTGACTTCAACTCCAACAAATATGTCCAAAAAATGGTAATAAAACGAAATAAATATTGTACATGTGACGTTTACAAAGGAAATACGTTACAATACCAATTTACCAAAAATACATAAGCGGCGCTATCTATCCCCTTCACACTGACTGAGGTGCAACGCCGCCACAGGTAGCGGTCCCAAATTCCGGACAGATGACGTCATCGGGTCGGAATTATGCTAGCCGCTTAACTACCTGCTTCGATTACAAGCATTCAAGCATAAGCCATTACGAAAAGGAAAAAATGGAATAGTACCAATTTAATTTATTTTCTGTCTTCATCACATTCATAGCAATATCTTTGTAACGATAAGGACTAGACGTAAGTTTTATACCAATTCGCAAACCTTATTAAATGTACAAGTTTTTAAAATAATGGTGGTTTTCGGTGTCATACATTTTTTTTACAGGAGATTTTTTTCAATTTTGGTCCTAACATCGTAAAGAAAAAACTTTTCAACTCAAGATTTTTTTTCTAAGGCAAATAAAACGGTATTCAAAAAAATGGTATCTTATAACATTAGTAAGCTATTCAGTAATGTTTAAATAAAAATCATACCTAAAAATGTCATCATTTGCAGCGACAGCATTAAAAAAACTTAATTCTGGAAGACAAAATGGTAAAATTCGAAAAAAAATTAATATCTTGGTTACTGTAACGGTTTTTTTTAAATATTCAAATAAAGTTGTTGGAAATTAGGTAAGCTACCTACCCGTTACGTTTGATCCATTATTTACGGGACACCCTGTATAGATGATTAGTTGATATTTATTTGCACTTTATTTTGTCTAGTTAAGGAATGTCCCAAAAAAAGTTGGGTACCTAACGTATTATTATTATACTCTTTGACATAGAGCCTCAACAATTATTTTTTACATAAGCGTGCTACTAAGTAGGTACACCTTCGGCTCCTTGCCTATTCTTTGCATTGTAATTGAATGTATAATAAGTTGAGTTTTGACTTTAACATCGTGTATTTACCAGACCCCGAAGTAAATATCTTTGAATGTATGTCTATTTCTATGGCATGCCCTGTAGCCTAGACGGCTGGATAGATTTTAACAATATTATTAAGGTTTGGCTGCCGAAGTGACAGACTGTATAAATTGGCCACCGTAGACCCGGGCCTGCGGACGGTGAGTAATGGGTAGCTCGCCGTCCGATCAGCACCAGGCCCGAGAGTCGACGGCGCGTAGTGTTCCACGCGCGCCTCAAAGAGTTGTCAGCATTAAGGACGGGCCCGTCAAGGCCGATGCCTGCCCGGGGGTTGAGGATAAATTCGAAACAGAGTTACCTCGCCCCTGGGCACTCAGGGCAGGAAGGAACAGGGGTGGGTTTTAGTCAGTAAGAGTCTGACACGCCCTCCCGCTCCACCCAGAGCGGGAGAAGTCATTGGATGATTTCCCACCCCACAAAAAAAAGACTATAAATTTAAAAAAAAAAAACGGCGACCGCCGTTATGTATTTGAGGCCGCATTCTTTTGATCATGATCAAAATAAAGTGCTCTGGGAGGATTCCAAAATCATAATTCACTAAAATCTAAGAAATAATTTTCTTTACGTGATAATTTAAATAAATTTAAAAAAAGGCTTTAAAAGTACCTGTGTTGCATTAGAATTTGAACTGAAATACGAATGAAATACAAGATTGTTGTATGTTATGTAATCATCTCAAATTAGAATAAAATTTAATGATGATAGATACTATTTTGATCAGCTGATGATGTCCAATATTTTTTTGTTGTGACCACTTCCGCTACACAGCTAAACCTTCCAATTTATCGATCTTTATATTAGTGAAATAAAAACCGTATGTAACAAAATCTGTTGCTTGGAAGAGAAGTTAGCAAAGAAACAAACAGACTCGGAAAGCGGCTTTTATTTCAACTATGAGATCATTTTTATTATTAACTAGGTATATAAGTGTGAGTCTATCTGGTAGGCCCCAACGAGATTTATCAACAGGACGTTTAGGGGCCCGCTGGCTGGCCGTTTGTTTATATAACAAAGATCTTCTAAAGTAAAGCTCACAGAAAGTCGAAATTTTGGCATTGTAAGGTACCTAATAGTTTCTAACCCCGAGCACTATTGAGCGATCTGAAAGTATAATAACAATAATAATCCTAAGGGGCCCGCTAGTAGTAGACACTTCATAGAAACGTCATTTAATCAAAAACTGTTGAGGTACAAAACATATCTTATTTATTTTCTTTAGGTACAAAATAATGTCTTTATGAAAAGCTATCACCTGTTGATAAATCTCGTTGGGGCCCGCCAGATAGATTCACACGGTATTTAAAACAGTGCTTACAAAATCAAAAATTTATTTCATTCATGCATGCAACAAGAAGATTGTTGTTTATAAAAATATAAGACTAATTCAATTAACTGTCAACCAATGCATCTCTCAGTAAATTTTCAAATTCTATAGATTTCTGCTTCTCTTCTTCAATTTGTTTTTCAAGCTGTTTGACAGCTTATGTACAGTTGTTATATATCGATATGTTAACATCCTTTGCTTTTATACTTTCATCAACTAATGTGCGATCCTTGTCTTCTATCATTAGATATTCTAGTGAATCTATTTCTATTTTTCGACGCTTAGCCTCTATGTAAAAATCGATCGAATCATCTTCATATTCTAAGGCTTTGTGCTTCATTTCCTTTATAACTTTTACTTCATGCAGCCAAAGGGCATTACGATAATCTGCCAATACAGATTTGTCATAAATAGCAAATCTATTTTCAAAATTATTCAGTCTACTTATCTTCTCATAAACAATTATGTTCATGAAATCTACAAGATTATAGTGGGCAAAGTATTTGTTGAAATCCTCACAGGGCATGCTCATATTTGAGAGTTCCTTCGGTAGAACAGCTACAACCCTACACAACACTTCTTCAGGGTTTTCAAACCAGCCGATCTGATTGCAATAGCTACTCATTTGCTCTTGCATACTTATTGCATTCACTGGATTAAAATGCGATGAAGGGTCAGGCAACTTCAATTGATTCATAATCCTTTTGATTGCCGACACATTATCAGACGTCTTCGCACTACTCGGTATAAACTCGTAAGGTTTTGGATACGGAGATGTGCCGTCCAAGTATGGCTGAAACTCTAATGGAAATGATGAATAATTGAACAAATCTTCATTCGTAATGACATTGGTTAAATTATCCACAGCAGTGTTATAGCACTTGACTAATTTGTATAAATCTCGTATAATAACATTCATACGACTATCGTTTTCCAATCTTAATCTACACCATATCTCATTTCCAAGGTATCTTTGACATATAGACTTCAAGTGATCTATTTCCAATGGTGGGGTTTGTGGGAATTTTTTCGCCAACCATTTCATAGCACTCTTTGAACATGCATTTAATGATTCGTAAACATTCTGCGAATCTATAGCAAACATCTTGTACCCTGATATAACGTTTTGCTTCACAAGATTTGACAATAAGACATCTACACGTTGTTGAACATATTCCAGTTTTGGAGTGATCACGGCGACTGGCACTACCTGGTATGGGTATTTGTGTTTAAGTGTAACTTCTATTGTTTGCACTAGATCATTATCATATTCAGTAGCATAAAAAAGTATAGCATTAGCACTTTCAATAGCCTCATTAATATTGATCTGTTTTCCTGTCAAACTAACAGATATAGCAAAATCCATCAAGTGATTCCAAGACTGTTTCCCAACATGCATCAGTGAATCAGACGCTTCATGTTGCTTTCTATCACTAAAAACATCAAGTAACCATTTCTCAATGTTAATCTTTTTGTGTAGCCATTTCATTGCACCAGGTGATACCAAAGTAAGTTTCCAAAAGAAGCATTTATCATAAGGATAGCTTATTTGTTTCATTCGCTTCAACAAAGGTGACCTGATTATTTCCATGATGTTATATGGCTCAGGGGTTGGTAATAGCCTAAGTTCCCCAGTAACAATTTTCAACGAATCGCCTCAAATAAGATGCTTCTTCCAGTGGAGTTTTACGAGTCAGCCAAACCGGTGTATCTTCTAGTAGATTCCGCCTTTTAACATTTCTGGTACTTATATTGTTTCCTCCATATATGGAACCATTTTTTCATTATACGCTGAGTTAGAAATACCTCAGCTTTCAACTCAGATTCAGATATCTCATTGGACAAATTCAGCAATATTTCATCAGTTACTGTATCTGCAAACTGCATCAAATTATTAAACTTCTCCAGTTCTTCTGTCAAAATACTTTTGACTGTTGGATCATTAACTTCATTGACAAGTTCTTCAACAAGCTCTACAGATTCTCTTTCAACTCTTTCTTTGAATTTCCTTTCTTCTTCAGCTTTGCGTTTTAGTTCAGCTTTCCTTTCTTCTTCTAATTTTTTCTTTAATTCTTCTTGCTTCCTTTGCTCTCCTTTTCTGCGTTTTTCTTCCAGCAATCTGAGTTCTTCTTGCTTTCTTCGTGCTTCTTCTTGCTTTTTTCGAGCTTCTTCTTTGCGTCTTTCTTCTTCTTGTTGCCGCATCTCTTGTTTCCTCATTTCTTCCTCTCTTTTATTTTTTTCTTGCAATTGCCTTTCCTCTTCCTTCCTCATTCTTTCGACATTAAGACGTTGAATTTCAGCCTGCTTTTGTTCTTCGTTCTCATTTTCGTTAAATTCGAAAACAGCAGAACTTTCGGTAGTTGCAATTGAATTTAATATATTATGAGCCACTGTCTGTGCTTTACTTTTACTTTGAAATATTGAGTAGGCTGTAGAGTCTGAACCATTGGGCGGGATAATAGCGCTTTTGAAAAGGCTACCCGGCGACAATTTACTAGTTGAAGCTTCACCATTGGCAAAGATAGACTGCGGCTTTAACGGATCTTCTGCATTACCAGGTTTTGCAAACACATTGGTAGCTTCTGGCTGCTTTCCAAAAGTACCAAATATATTGGTTGGGCGCTTGTCGTCACTTGCTGATGGCGGAGCAGGCTGTGCAAATATGTTACCGCCTTTTGCAACAAATGCAACTGTACTATCTGGTTTTGAGGATCAGCAGATTTAGCACCGGAAAATATACTATTATTAGTAAATAACGGCTGTTTATCAGTAACTCTTTCTTCCTTTGCTGCAAAAACGTTTTCGGGCCTCGTACTTGTAAACAAATTTGTGGAGGGCTTTGTTTGAATAGGCTGCCCGAAAACTGCATTTCCTTCTGGTTTCTTGAATAGATTATCTTCTGGCTTCATTCCCTTAAAAAGTGATTGTGCATTTTGACCTTTATCATTATTCATTTTTCCAAATATATTATTAGTCTCTGGAGCTGCAGTACATTCGAATAGGCGTTTAACTGTTTCTGTTCCCGTAAATAAATTAGGAACAATAGTTTCTTGAGGCTTAGAAAATGAAAATATTTTTTTCGTATCATCACTGAACATTTTTTCAGGAGAATTTTTAATGATATCATTTGATGCAACTGGAATAGCTGGTTTGAATAAAAACTGATTGAATTCACTTGATGTGGTTGGTGGTTTAAAAATGGCCGATGGAGGTGGATGTGCAGAAGCACTAAACTTGTGAGTCTGTTTCGGGCTTGAAGATATTATGTCAGGTTTAGCAAAAATATTCACTTTATTTTCTGGTGCTTTCTCCATCACATACACCGATTTTGCACCTTGAGATAATCTTTGAATCTCTGCTTTCAGTGATCGTATATCTTTGTTGCTATCATTCAATGTATTGTAGCCTTGATCATCAGCAGTTAATGCACTTTCTTTTAATCTGCCATCTGAGTTGAAACTTGTGTACAGATTGTGCTGACTGTATCCAGCATCTGGGAGTCGACCACCAGCAATAATTTCGCCAACCATAAGGTTTCTTTTAGATTCTATAAGTTGTATAGCCCTTGAGGTGGGATAAGGACTTTCATAACGGCCTCAAATTGAATTTTGTAGGCCGACCATGAAGATGTTCTGTCGAATGGCGGCACCTTAAATCCACGTGCCGAAGGTGCAGCAACCACTGAAGGCACAACCCCGTCTCCAGCCCTAAGTTCACCTAAAGCCTTCTTCACCCCGGCAATCTGAACTTCAGCTTCTGAGATGCGATTCTCATGCTGGTGAACCTGCTCCTTCATCACCTTGAACTCTTTGCCAAGTGTTGAGTGAAGGTCTTTAATGAAGAGCATCAGCTCTTCTTTTTCTCTCTGGCGGCGGGCCTGCTCCTCTTTATCTTGATGAAGCTTCTCCTCCAACCGACGGGCCTGCTCCTCTTGACAACAAGCCTGTTCCTGCAACAGCACCATTAGCGCAGACAAGTCTGGCACCGCTGGTGCTGAAGAAACTCCACATGGGCCAGCGACTGGCTCTGTCGCAGGCTGAGCACCACCCGACGTCTGTATCGGGGAATCTTCAAACCACCTCTGATCCATGTCTTTCTGTCGTTGACTCCTTGTACGAATACCCTCCGTGTCGTCCTTTGGTAAAATCGGCATAATTTATCCCTCACTTCTGACACCAATTTGTTACGAGCTGGGTATGGGATAAATTATTTTATACCAATTAATTAACCAAATATCCTTTATTAACTCTAACAACTTATTTACACAAACACTAAATCGCTTATAATCACTATTCTCTTCGTAATCGCTTGTATTCGCTTCCGTTCGCATCCGTAGTCGAAAACAGACTGACTCACTCGCCCGCCGTCCGGTCTATTTATACAGTCATGGAAGTTTCCAGAACATTGTCGAACTATCCTATAGTGGAATATTCTAGAAACATCTATGAACTTCTACGCAGTACCACAATGGAATGATCTCGAACCTAGTGGAAACTTCTACTACATTCTCGAACGTTCCAGAGTAATACGGTCGACGTAACACTATATACTCCAATATCTACCTCGAAAAAAACACCCGTTAGTAATCAAATTGGTACCTAGACGATACACGCTGAAATATACGAAAGTAAAATAGTTTTTCTATCTTTCGGTAGGTTTTTATTGCACTAATTTAAATTGAACTCTCCTCTTTTATAAGTTTTGTAAGTATTTTGATATCCCACACACAAAAGAGAAATCACTTTTACAATGCCCCATTTTGGATATAGGTATCATTCGTTACATTGTTTTTTGTATGCGAATCGCCTCATTCAATAATTTTATTCAACTTCGCATCGGCTCAGTAGTTATGACTTGATAGCACATACATACGAGTACATAGGTAAGTACCTAATACGTGGACTACTAAAATCATAGCCCTTCCTTCCTAGCCTTGATGTTTATACTTGAACTGTATTTAACTGCAAAAATTGTAAGAAGTTTGAATTAAGCGGGCTACATGAACCAAACTTGGGGGGGTTTGTATGTATGCTTTTGCGGTTGCACAACGACATGCTTGCTTTGCTTGCTTGGTAGTGTAGATACAGACCTATCCTACCTCCTCCTTCAGAGAGGGTAGGATGGCGTGGCTTTGAGGGAGAGCGCTACAGTCGTGTTGATCCTCAAGGCAAGTCCGGTCGGTTACCTTCCCGTGGTGCCACCCGTTTTTGGTCTAATTCCCTAAGAATTAGACGTAACCAAAACCACCGGGCGACCCGTAGAGTAGAGGGCTTTCTACTCCTTCCCATCCCTTATTCCATTCACCCCATACTCTCCCGTCTATCAACTTCCTGTCCCAAGTCTCACCGTCACCTCCTACACCATCCTTTGAGTATCCTACCTATATCCTAATTCCTCTCCTAACCGCGACCCTTCCGTGACTGGGTGGTTGTGGGCTCGGCCGTCACTAAAACCAGCTGACGGTGAGTAGGAGAAAATAGTCACCTGCGCTAGCTAGGACCTGCGCAGTCGAGCGCCGTAAGCAGGGATGAAGGAGTCCTGGGGGGTTGAGCTGATCGGCACTGGGGGTTATGTGTCCGTGAGGCAACACGCCCTCTTTGGTCTGGATTTCAGGCAAAACGGTAGCTCTGCCAATTAGCCAATGGCAGGGAAATGGCCACGTGTCCCGTCAGAGGGCCACAGGCGAGGTGCGTGGGGTCCGCTGAGGTCGTCCTCGGACGGCGGAAGCGGTGGGTAAAGGTCATGCTGACGGTGTAAGTGAGGGTTGATCAGTTCGTTGGGGGTAGGCCTTTTCGACCTCCGACGACCAACCCGATCGAGCACCCGATGTCGCACTGTAAACCAGCCTCGCGCACCTATATCTCTCTGGTAGTCCTAACGTCCGCTCTTTTCAAAAGTGCGACGTTCCCAGGTGCGGGCTCCATGGAGGGTGGGAGCCAGAGAGATGAATTTTACACAACACACAAACATGGACAAAACAAGGCCATTACACGAACACACAACAACCACAGGGGTGGAGTCGGCGAAAGCTGACGAAACTCCTAGGCGAGGTGCTTGCACTTCGTCCGCCCCTGGAAGCCCTGCGGCTAACGCTGCAGGCTCCAGCGCGGGTGCCGGTCTGGCTGTGGCGAAAACCGCAGCTAAGACCAAAGCTAAGTCCCAACCTAAACGGAGGACCCCGGCGCTGCATGGGACCAGTACCGGACCTTCCTCACACGCAAAGGCGTCAGCACCGGCGACGACTAATACCACTGCCGGTGCTCCCCTTCCTACGCACCCTCCTCCCCTTCCCGTGGCTCCTCAAGCCAACTCCCAAGCCGCGGACGTCACCGGTCAAACGGAGACGGTCTGCACCGGGGATGAATTTGACACCGCCTGGCAGGTGATCAAAAGGAAAGGCAAGGGCAAGAATGCATCTCCACAGGCCCACTGCTCGAAGGCAGGCCCTTCAGGCCAGCCATCTCCAGCAAACCAGGGCAAAAGGAGAGAAAGGCTGACGCGCAAGGAACGGCGTCAAGAACGCAGGAGAGGTGGCAAAAACAAGCCACCCCCCAGTAAGCAGGTTGCAGCCGCGGGTAAGCTCAGCTTCTCGGCAGGTAAGCGATCGGCGGAGGAAGGCACTAGCCGACCAACGCCCGACCAATCGCAGACTGCTGCAGGAGGTAAGTCGCAAACAGCAACAAAAACGCAGCAACCCGCTCGGAGTGGGCAGGTCTCACCAGAAAGGTACCTGCCTGGGCACGTTCATAGACATCGAAGGAGCCTTCGACAAGACAAACTTCTCCAGCATTGGTGCCGCCCTCACAAGGCATGGTGTGGAACAGGTATTAATTGACTGGATTACCAACATGCTAAGCAAACGTGTTATTCGCCTTGAGGAAGAACAACAGCTGGCCCTGATAGCCCGGGGCTGCCCACAAGGTGGTGTTATCTCACCCCTCTTATGGAATCTGGTAATCAATGACCTGATTACCAAGCTCAACGCGAATCGTTACTACACAATAGGTTATGCAGACGACCTCGCAATCCTCGTACCTGGGAAGGTGACTGGAACGATCTGCAACCTCACTCAACAAGCGCTACGCATCGTGGAACGATGGTGCAGGGAGTATGATTTATCAGTAAACCCCATCAAAACTGAGTTAGTCATGTTCACCCAAAAACGAGCGCTGGGCCGCTTTAGCCTGCCTAAGCTATTCAATACAGAACTCCAGTTATCTAACGAAGTCAAATACCTAGGGGTCACTTTAGACAGTAAGTTAAACTGGAGTGTTCATCTAGACAATAAACTAAGCAGGGCCTGCATCACCTTTTGGCAATGTAGGAAAATGATAGGTAAGAGGTGGGGCCTATCTCCCAAAATTATACTCTGGCTGTATAGCGCAGTAATTCGGCCCATGATCACCTATGGTGCCGTGGTGTGGTGGCCCCGCACCAAGCTAGTCACAGCCGTAAACAAACTACAACACATGCAAAGGCTGGCCTGCATGGCAACCACAGGCTGCATGAGGACCACTCCAACGGCAGCGCTTGAAGCCATGCTGGGCCTCCCGCCGCTTCATCTGTTTATTCAGCAGGAGGCGACGATGGCCGCGGTACGCCTTAAAACACTGGATCTCTGGGGTAAGAGAGAAACTCAACACACCGCTCTGCTCATGGGACTAAACAACGACTTCCCAATAACTAGAGCAATCAACGACCGGATACCCAAACAATTTGTCTTTGACAAAAAATACAAAATCCAACTGCATGAGGACCACCGCTGTGAGGGGCTGTGCCCCGCAGAACTGCGGATCTTCACTGATGGATCCAAAACAGGTATTGGCACGGGCGCGGGGATCTTCTCGGAGGACCTCAACATCCATATAGCCACACCACTGGGGGTCCATAATACAGTCTTCCAAGCAGAGTGCTTGGGAATTTCCCTGGCAGCCTCAGCCATCCTAGCTAGGGATGTTAAGGACCACTCGGTACGTATACTTTCGGACAGCATGGCAGTCCTGCAAGCGCTAAACAGCCAAACAGTTAACTCTGGGCTGATATACGAGTGTCACCAACGCCTAAATCAGGTAGGTAAACACAACAAAGTAACCATTCAATGGATTAAAGGACACAGCGATTCCCGTGGCAACGATGCAGCGGACGAACTCGCCAGAAGGGGGTCGAGCATGGCAGCGATAGGACCTGAACCCATTGTGCCTCTCCCCTTTGGATTCTTACGCAATCTGGTAAGGAAACGCACCAGAGATCAACACAACAAGCTATGGGCTGATCATAGGGAGTGTAGGCAGGCCAAGGAGGCGCTCCCCTCCATTAATGACCGCTTCACAAAGCAAGCCCTACGACTGACCAAACTTCAGTTGCGGAAAGTCACGGCCGTTACAACTGGCCATGGGTCTTTTAATAAGCATCTCTCTGTCATAGGAGTCATAGACAGTCCACTCTGCAGAGCCTGCATGGAGGAGGACGAGACAGCGGCTCATCTGCTGCTAAGCTGCCCAGTAGTCGCTGCATACAGGGCAAAACACTTCGGACATCCAGGTAACCTAAGCGAGATGGTCAGTAACACCAGGGTGCTGCTGGCCTTCCTCGAGGAGCTGGGGTGGATCGAATGACAATGCAGTCCCACCTGTACGCAAAATACGCGCCTTGGGCGTGGAGTTGCGGAAACCAGCCCGACATACATACATACATACATACATACATGAACCAAACTTCGTCGCACTGTACTAACCGTAGATAAACTTCTCTATGATATGACATCTAAGTCAAAACAACGTGAGTTTTTGGCGGGATTTTCTCGAGTGCAGTTCAGTGGCTGTTTTAATTATTCGTTTATTGATTCCTAGTGGATATTGTGATGTAAAATTGGTGTAGTTTTGTGTCTCAAGTGTTAACGCAAATGGACAATATGTGGAATCATTGTAACAGGCGCCATCTCGGGAAAATGGAGCTGAGAATTTTATTATAAATATTGACTTCCCCAATGAAGTTTGCCGACAAGGCTGACTCAACACATTCGTTGCCAAATACTGCAAAAAACATTAGAATGTGTTATATCTGCGTTCTAATGGAAAAAAGTATAAATACATTACGTAAGACTAGGCAATATGGTCAAAAGACTTTAGCCTTCCCTTCGGGGATAATAAAAAACAAATCAAAACAACGTCAACGTCAAAAACAAAACACGTGGATTTTGATTGCCGAGGTATTGTTTCTCATGAAAATAAATAAACAATTCTGACAATTTTACAAACAAAAGTTGTAAGCAATAATTAAAATGAGTTGCGTACAATGTGAACAAATCGCCAAATATAAATGTCCTGTATGCAAAAAGCCATAGTAAGTCAAATTCACATTATTTAATTATTTTTATGTGTTGAACAACAACCTAACAAAAGTTATTACAATTTGTTATAGCTGTTCAGTGCCGTGCTATAAGAGCCACAAAGAGAATCCTTGCAAACCCCCACCAGAACCACCTAAGCAGATAGATGATTCAAATGGTATAGAAAGAGATTATGACTATCCTACTGAAGACACAGTGCCAGTTGAAAAATTAAAACAATTAGGTAAGTAAAACCTAACACTACATCAAATCCCATTTGTACTTACTACATATACTATATTTGTCAAACAAGATTAAATATGAATGAAATGTCAAGTATTTCAGTACCAACACTCTAAAGCGCATAAAATATTGCCTTTTGCATTTTCTAGATCTAGGTTATGTATCATACTGCGGCTATTAACTGTAGAAAACTGCCTAGGTGACTTCTATCCTAAACTCATTGCTATTGTTTCTTTTTATGAAAAGAAGTAAATTTAAGTATTATAAACTTTTTTTTTTATGCATGCCTTGTTTTTTATTGTTATCATCAATTTACAGAGCAATCTACAGATGTCAAGAAATGTTTGGAGAACCCCCATGTGAGAGAGATATTGGAGTTACTGGACAAGTCACCATACCCAGATGAATTGATGAAGGAGTACATGCAAGAACCTATCTTCACGGAATTTGTTGATGCATGTCTAAAGGTTGTACAGCCACAAGATGACAATAATAAATAAATAAGTAGTAGTTGATATTGTGCTGGTTGGCGAAAGCGGCTTAGAGGTTCAGAGCAGATTGGAGACATGGTGGCAATGACTTTGGCTTGTAATTGAGCAGAACCAAAACAGAATACCTGTTCTGCGATTTCGGCGGTCTCTCCAGTCCTATGCCTATAGCTCTCTCCGGAACGCATATACCGATCTGCTCCGACTTTCGGTCGGGTCGCTTGTCCAGGGGACTGAGACATAACGCACATGATCAATTCAGGATGGATGAAATGGCGACAGCTTACCAGCTTACTGGAACAACTTGCGACCCACGGATGCCCCTCAAGTTAAAGGGGAAAATGCATAAGTCCGTGATTAGACCTGTCGTACTGTATAAATCAGAATGTTGGGCTGTGAAAAAGACTGATGAATAAAGATTGCATGTGGCGGAGATGTCACACCCGCAGCAGTGGAGATGTGGTGGAGAGTCACTTATCTTGGTATGGTCATGTGAAGAGAGATGAAACACATGTAATTAAAAGAGTAATGAATATAAATGTAGATGGATGGAGTGGGAGGGAGGCCAAAAAAAAGATGGATGGATTATGTGAGGAGTGATATGAAAGAAAAGGGAGTTAGTGATAGCGTGACGGCTGACAGGACAGAATGGAAGAAAAAAACGTGTTGCGCCGACCCCAAGCACATAATTATGTGCTTGGGGTCGGCGCAACACGTTTTTTTAAAAGTTATCCGGACAGATGGATCGGCCGATTAGGACCAATTTTGTGGCCTCCGCGATCTCCGGATTTAAATCCCCTAGATTTTTTTTACTGGGGATGTTTAAAAGACAGGGTCTACAAGAAACCAATAACGTCGGAAAAAGAATTACGACAGCGCATCCAATCTGCTGCATCAGAAATAAACCAAAGCCGTTTTGTCCGTCGGATAAGAGCTTCCTTTATTAGGAGATGCAGACTTTGCATTCTTGTAGGGGCAAGGCAATTCGAACATTTATTGTAAAAAGCAAATAAAACGATTTATTTGAACTAACTGTTTTTTTTAGTACGGCCTCCTAATTCTTTTCATACGCCTCAATAATTCAACGAACATTGCCTCTGAAATACTACAGTTACACATTTTAAAGAAAAAAGTTTAAATGTACACACTTTTTTATTTTTTTTATTAACGTTGATTTGGTGGACCTCTCAGATTCATAGCAATTATCTTTGTAACGACAAGGACTAGAATGTACAACTTCATACTGCCATGTGGCTGTGTATTTACCACTAATGTGTGTAACAAAATTTAAATTTCATCTGTGTTAAACAAAATTAGGTTATTGAACGCCAAAATAAGAATATAAAAAAAAGAACCTCGGGCGCCAGGCGTCAATAAACAAATTAACACAGTAATTACCTGGATAGAAGTCAGCGGCAAAAATGGCTTTTAATCTTAGGGAAGGTGATAACAGAGAGAATTCAAACTACAACATTTTAGATTATTTCTCCTGTATATTCAACAATTATTTAGGTTACTTATTTATAAGTTTGGTCTATTGGTTAGGTCAATAATTTTGTTCAATAATGCACCGTAGCACGTGTTGTGAGGTGAATAGAAAAAGGTTTTAATTACATACCCTGTTATTGTATGCTAAATTATAATAAGGAAAAAATAAACCAAATCTTCCTGTAAGAAACATCCGTCTGGAATTGTCCACTTTCCAAGTTAGGGGCCGCCTCCAAACTTCAAATTTAAATTTAATTAACCATAATAAATAAAAAAGCGCTGGTTTACAGCTGAAAAAAAAAGAATCTCACGTTAGGGAATGCGAACTTCAAATTTAGAACACCAATGAGCTCCTCAATCAAATAACTTACCGCTTTTTAACAAAGGGAAAAAAATTATGTTAGACACCTGGTCTATATAATCATTTTATATTTATGATTCCATCGAAATCATTTCTGGAACATAACGTCCATTCAATATTTGGGCTCCAGCCGCCAGGATTATGCGAGCTGGGCACCTACAATCCATGATATTTATGGATGTAAAAATATCGCAAAGAAGCGATACGACTTCTAAACCTGCCAGTCGAAAAAGTGAACTGTCAAACTTTGACGTTTCCTGTCACCACCGATAAAAATCACAGTGTTGTAACAAAGCAATTTAGGAATTTTGATGTTGCCAGAAGCGAATTTTGACTTCAACTCCAACAAATATGTCCAAAAAATGGTAATAAAACGAAATAAATATTGTACATGTGACGTTTACAAAGGAAATACGTTACATTACATCCCTCCCCGAAAAAATAAAAGAAAGGAACTTTCTTTTATGTTTGAAAGATACTTGAAGAAACATACAAGAGAAACCAACTTAGGTCAAGAAACCATAGGAATCTAAAAAACCAAAATACAAAAAAAAATTTCAAAATAAATTCGAAAAGAATTTGAGAGATAAACCTCAAAACAATGGTTCAGTTAGAGTACAGTTAGGCACCATAGCCACTGACTAACTAACAAAAGAAACCAAAACACCTATCCAAATTAGAGTGCAGTTTGGCACCATCGCCACTGACTAGCTGATCAGTGACCACGGTAAACTTCATTCCCTCAATATAAGGTCTGAAATGTTCAATTGAATCTAACATAGCTAATAACTCACGTTCTGTGGTACTATAGTTACGTTCACATTTATTTAAAGATCTAGAATAATAAGCAATAGGATGTTGATCGCTATTATCATCCTCCTGACTCAAAACACTACCTATTCCTACAGCACTAGCATCACAATGTAAAAAGAAAGGTTTTTCAAAATTAGGGCATTGTAAAACAGGAGCAGAAATTAAGAGTCTATGTTACCTCAAATGGCTTAGCATGATCCTCCGTTATGTCGATAATACTGCAGCATTAATTTTGAAATAAATATATGGCAAGGTTGAGGATCAATGTTAAGTATTATAAACCTCAAAAACACGATTCCATAAAATTTTCTCGATAGAAAAAAAATCCAAAGTTACCTCTAAACCGAAAACAATAAACCGCTAGCATTCAAAAAATGCTTAAAATTAGATCATGAAACTTTGCATACTAACTGAACTTACTATAAAGCAGGTCCTACAAGTTTTTTTATTTTTAAATTACCATTATTTTCACAGTAAAAATAAAATACCTAAACTATCACCTAAACTATGCCGTCTTGAAGCTTGTTCCCTGGCGCCCGACGCCCCCGTTCAGTCTCGCTTCGGCTTTCGAACGGGAGGGCTGTGTCGCTTGCGCTCAGAGCACACATTAAGCCGGGTACACATTGGTGCAATGTAACATGTAATGCAACATGCAATGCAAGAATTTGACGTCCACATTGCTGCAATGTATCATGTAAAGTAACAGAATTCCCATAGTGTAGACGCCTTGCGCGCACGAACCGCGTCTACTACGCGCACCAACAGATTGTTGCAACTCTTGCGCGTTGCGACCCGAAATTTGTCGGTTTTTTCCCCGAACACAAAGAGGCGCGCAGTATGCGCGGAGCGTCAGTGTGGACAGGTTGTGTGGTGTGTACGGCTAGACGCGCGCGAACATGGAACAAGACGACGCTACTGCGGCGGAGGAGGCGGTTACATTTACGTGGAGTGAAGAAAAAGTGCTTCAATTAATTGAAGTGTACAGATCAAAGGAAATTTTGTGGAATCCACAACATGAGAATTTTTATAAAAAACATTTTAAAGAGGATGCATGGATGGAAATTGCTAATTTGATGGAAACAACACAAGAAAAATGTTACAGTAAAATGATTAGTATTTTATCATCCTACCGTCGTGAAAAAGCGAAGGAAAAGAAATCGAAAGGAACAGGAAAAGGTAAATAAATAATAATAATTTACTATTTATTATTTATTCATATACTTTATTCTTAGTACAATCGTAGGTTGGAAACCGCAAAAATGTTTGTGTATTGAAATGTAAATTAACATAGCCGACTAATATTGAAATTGGCTTTTTTCTCTACAAAATGACAACTTTGACAACAACTACAATATTTTAATGGATTGAAATCACAAATTAATTATTAAATATTATTAATTATTATTAGTCAAGTTTACTTAAAAACAACTATGTTTAAAACTGACTGAATTATGTTTTTTATTTAATTTTTTTCATGATTATTATTTTATTTTTTCAGGTGCCTCGGAGACATACAAAAGTCGATGGTTTGCCTTTGATTCTTTGAAGTTCTTGGACAACCGTAACAAACCGAGAAAGAGAACGAACACGGTAAGTAAAACTGGATTGATTCTTTTACGAACATCTGTCTTGCCAATGAACCTTCCCTTCTTTCATAAAATAATCGGAGAGCTCATCTCTTAACGCATTCAAATGTGCAGGCGATCGTCGAGGAATATTTCTCATAGGTAGTAGTGATCTCATATCTTCATTATTTTGCCTACGTGTGTCTTCATTCGTAACTTCATCTTCAGTGTCATTCATATATGTATTTCTAGAGTGACGTCTCAAATAATTATGTAAAAGGACAATTGCCATAACCACTAGCTCAGCTTTATCAGGCTGTAAAAGCATTGGTTTTCTGAGAACTCTAAAGACAGACGATATGATACCAAATGCATTTTCAACAGTTCTTCTGGCTCTGCTTAGCCTGTAGTTGAATACTCTCTTTGAAGTGCCTTTTGGATGTGCCCCAGCATATGGTTTCATCAGATTTTCACTTAAAGCAAAGGCACTATCACCCACAAAGAAATATGGTATTGGAATATGTCTCCGTGGGAGTGAATCAGGTGATGGAAGGTTTATTGTACGATCTTCTATCATTTCACAGAGTTTTGTATCTTTAAAGATGCCACCATCTGAAATCCTTCCTTGGCATCCCACATCTACAAATAGAAAATTATAATCGGCGTCAACCAAAGCAAAAAGAACGATGCTAAAGAAGTTTTTATAGTTGTAGAATTCAGTTCCACTTTTGATAGGTGCCTCAAGCACAACATGTTTTCCGTCCAGTGCCCCTAAACAGTGTGGAAAATTCCACTTCTCTTCAAACTGTTTGCTTATGTTCAACCAAGTTTCTTCTGTCGTTGGAAGCTAAAACAAAAAACTTTTATTTAATTTATGGCTACGAGACAGTCATTGTACTAAGTAGCCCAACACTCGCTGGTGACAATTTTTGAGGTGCCATTATAGTGAGCATCTCTTGATTTTATTGCTAGCTATATTGAACTAGACTAAAAAACGAACTAAATATTTAGTCGTTTCGACATTTGTCCATCGGTGCCACGATACCTACCTTCCTGGAGAGTTATATCTACTATCTAGTAGTTTATATCAAGAGATGGGACCTACAGTTATAAATTATTTTTATGTTTTTCAGGAGGCGGTTCAACAACCGATTAATGAAGAAAATCTGCAGAACGAATTTGCTACTCCACGTACACGGTATGAACCTACGCGAGCTAAACAAGCAAAAAAAGATGAAAGCAGCAGTGTACTGGCCGATGTAGTGGGCATATTACAAACTACTGCCAATAAGTTGGGAAATTCAGGCGCTCCAGATTTAACTACAACTTTCGCTTCCTATATATCAGCTAAAATGAATACTTATTCCCTTCAAACCAGGAATTCGGTCGAACATGGAATTTTTGAAATTTTGATGAAGGCTGACAGAGGTTATTATGAATCATCATATCGACAGCAGGATAACTACCCCAGTTCATACCAAGAATCCTATTATGCATCACAGAAGAAAGGACAAGATTATGTGGATCTGACCGGATATGTTAATCGTCCTGGAACTTCCGAATTTAATCGTCCCTCGCCTTCCGCGCAAACTCCAGATACAAATCAAGCCGGACGCTATGGCTATACCACGGCAAGGAACGAAGAATATATGAACCAACAGCCATCGTCTGTAACGTCACTAGAATCTAACCACTCCTATGACGACTTTAATGATTTGATGTGATAATACTGTTCTTTAATTGACTTATTAAGAATAAAACTTACCTTGATATAATCTTTTAATTCCTCAATTATGGCGGAGCATACTTCTGTAATAATGCCACTTATGGCTTGTTTTGATACTCTGAAGGTATACTGTAAACTTGTGTAAGAGTCACCACTAGCTAAAAAACGAAGTGTTATTGCCAGTCTGTCTTGGATTGAAATTGGAGCCCTTAACTGTGTGCGATTCCGAAAAATTCTTGGTCCGACTAATCTGAGTAGATCTTCAAATGTCGTTGGACTCATCCTTAAGAAATTTTGAAATTGTCCAGTTAATCTCATATCGGCCATTAGTTTTGCACCAGCTCTCTGACTATACAACTCTGTACGCCACCAACGTCGATGTCTTCTGCGTTTTATCACATGATTCACTATTAATAATGAAGCACTGACTATCATCAGAGCCCGCAATTGGTCGTCACGATCCATTCCTTTGCGTGTTCTTTTGCAGACTGAGCGATCCGTTCGCGCGCATCTCGGAAACAGATGTGAGTAGGTACATGCGCGGTTCGTGCGCACGTTGTGCGCGCCCCGCGTCTACACTGATGCAATGCTCGTTTCGTGTTGCATTGCATGTTGCGTTGCAGCAGTCTGTACCCGCCTTTACGCAACAAGACTACGTAAAATACAAATCTTGTAGTACTTATACTTATAGTGTTGGTGCAATGGGAAATAACCGTAATAAAAATAAGAAACGAAAGGGTTGGCGCAAAGAAACTGGAAAACATGATAAACGTAATGAAGTAAGTATATAGCTACCTATCTACTTACAGTATTAGTGATTACAAACATGTCACGTTTGGTGCAGTGGCAGGTGATTGGCTGCTGCGTTAGGAGTTGCAGGTGTTTCTGCATGTGAAGATTTGTGTTTGTAAACGCACCTTTCACGATTCAGGCGAAATCCATAAAAAATGTGAAAAATGGGTGTCCAATTTTGTAAAAAGTTAAAAAGTTCCCTAAATAGGTTTGTTGTTGTTTTGACAATATACAACAAATAGGTATCTATGTAGTACCTAATTGTTTTTTTTTATAATGTTGCCGACTCCAGGATTTCAACTGAATCGGAGACGGTGCGATTACAAACACAAATCTTCACATTCACAAACGCGCAGAACCGACACAACTGTCTGTAGGCCATAAAACACTGATCTGTTATTATTATTACTACACATGGCTATATAATTTTGACGGCACGGTTGGCGCAGTGGTTGAGCGTTCGGCTGCTACGCTGCGTGTCACGGGTTCGATCCCCGCACGGAACAAATATTTGTATGACCTGCAGATAGTTGTTCCGGGTCTGGGTGTCTTGTGTATGTGAATTTACATGCTTGTGAACGCACCCACGATACAAGAATATTCCTAGTGTGGGGCAACATTTTTATAAAAGACAAACAAAAATCAAAAAAAAATTTATCAAGCTATAAATTTCCAGTATAAGCTGATCTCACATTGTATAGGAATTCCGTACAATGAGAGGTCAGCTTGTACTGGAAAATTATCCCTCCACCATCAAATACCAATTCACCAAATTTGTATTTCAATAAAAAATGTAGGGTGGGTAATTGTTATTTGTTATTCATAGGGCAAGTCTGCTTCTATGGATGATTTAGTCTTCTTTTGTATATTTTTAGGGTTCCATAGCCAAATCATAAATAAAAATATGTGAGGTCTAGGTAGGTATTTATTTGTCCCGTGTGATTGTTACAGGACCGGACGGACGGAGGTATGACCTCCGAAAACTGTAGAAATAAATTCGGACGAAACAAATCTTCATGTGTTACAAAATATATAATTGTAAGTACCTATCTATCATACGTGTGTGATAATCACGAAATTTGCTGTTCCCCCATGGCACTACCGCTTGGTACTAACGCGTAACGGTACTATCACGAAATTGGCGAATTCATAATAAAATTTTCATAATGTTGGACTTTTTAGGGTTCCGTATTATTTATTCATGTTGACAAAATTATGCTGCCGGGGTCGCGAGTATATTTGAAAGAGAGTTACCGCGGCTCTTGGCACAGGCAACTGAAGGAACAGGGGTGGGTTTTAGTTAGTAAAAGTCTGAGATGCCCTCCCGCTCCGCCCAGAGCGGGAGGTCATTTTTTATATTTTTTTTTATTATAATCGTTTATTAGGAACAGAACAACAAATACAGGCAGATAAAAAAACAATGTACAACGATGGTAGCTGCAAAAGTTTAAAACTTTGGCGCAGCCACCAACGCCCATCACGCTAGTCATTGAATGATAACATAACATACCCCAAAAAAAGTGTTTTATAATGAATGTTGTGTTTTCTTGCAGATCACCCGAGAACATGAGCTGTTCACTGAATATACACAATCATTGAAATCAAGCGTCCCATTGCAGCATTCTAAACATCTTTGGACGAAGCCAAGATATAGATAAGATAGAAGTAAATTTTTGGAGAAAAACTCAAAACGGACTTGTCGTAAATAAAAAACATCCTTGGTATATACAAGTGCAAGGACAATTACATATCATCGGTACAAAAAAAAATGTATTTTCGGAATAAGGTCTGGATGCGACAAAAACATCAAAGTCGAAATTATAGAAAGATGACCAATATTTCTGAAATGGAACTAAAATTAGAACATTTTTATAAAACATGCATGTTACCTGAGCTATGCAATTCCAGACATGTTCTAACTATGTAAATTAGAAATTTAAGCGATTAAAAATAAATGTTATTTAATTTTGACTATTTTTAATTACTTTGAAAAAAACTTATGGTATTTATCATACCTACCTACATACCTACCTGCATACTTACCTACTTATCTTACCTATACCTACCTATCTTATATTTATACAAACCTTGTCCTGAGAATCACGAACACAACAAAAAAAGAATTATGCAATTTGGTGAAGTCCTTCGAAAGATATACGCATACCTACATTTCGGCGATTCATTCTTATATAGTTGCATAATAACTAAGAAAGTGGTAATACAAGGAGAAAGCTACCTATTATAAGATTTTAAAATGGCACAGCGTAAACTTACTACCAAGCCAATGTACCTACAGAACCCTCAGTGCAATGGTGACTCGCACTTGACTAGTTTTTTAGCTCTACTGCTACTAAACCGACTCTAAACCACTGCATAAATTCTACAATTTATGTAGTGGTTTAGAATCGATTTTTCTAACCTATGTATACCTAGGTACTTGCATATACCTACAACCTACATAATTACCTACATGCGCAAACGGCTGTCACATAACATACATACACTAAAACTATAAAACGCAAACTTACTACAAAACTAATTGGCGGAACCCACAGCGCAAAGTTGGCTCGCATTTGACTAGTATTTTATAGAAATAGGTAGGTAAAATAAAATAGTGTGCACGGCTAGACATCACCTATACCGTCCAGTATAAGCTGATCTCGCATTTTATAGGCTTTCCGCACACTGAGAGGTCAGCTTATACTGGAAACTGATCGTTTATAGATACATTGAAATTGTATTTGCGATATAATATATAATTTTATATTCATAAAATGACAAGTTAAAATTAAATTAGATTGATAATTTTATTTCTTAGTACTTGTCCGATAATAGTGTAGTTTACTCTAACGAAATCGCTTCGACCTCAAGGCCGCGCGTGTCGCGTCTCTGCGAGCAAAAGTGTGCGAGCGAGATAAAGAGTGCAGTGGCACGCGGGGAAGTGGGGGCGAAATTAGAATTTGAGCTGAGATGGTGTAGGCTCTTAAAGTTTCTTTCAATCTAATGAATGCATTCTCAGCATCATCATTCCAAATTAAGGATCTTTCAGAATTCTTACTACCAGCTGTTAATTTAGTTAAAGGAGAAGCTATATCAGCAAATTTACAAATGAATCTACGATAATAAGAACACAAGCCAAGAAAACTTCTAAGTTGTTTAACGGTTTCAGGGCGAGGATAATTTTCAATAATTTCTAATTTAGAAGGATCAGTATGCAAACCATTACTGTCCACAATATAACCAAGATACCGAAGTCTATCTTTACAAAATTGACATTTCTTCAAATTTACAGTTAATCCAGCATCTTTCAGTATTTTATAAATTTTATTTAAGCATTCAATATGTGAATTATAATCAGAAGTTACGCAAATTAGATCATCTAAATAAACGAATACAGCGTTATCAAATTCAGGGCCAAAAAGTTTATCAACTAATCTTTGCAATTCAGCTGGTGCATTGGTGAGACCGAATGGCATTCGAACAAATTCGTAAAGTCCTTTTCCAGGAACTACAAAAGCTGTCTTTTCACGAGAAGACTTTTCCAAAGGAATCTGCAAAAATGCTTTAGAAAGATCTATAGCACTAATAAATTTAGCATCTCTAAGATTATCTAATATTCTAGAAGTATAAGGTAATGGATAAGAATCTTTGACAGTTACAGAATTTAAACGTCTTGAGTCCAAACATAATCTAACTCCTCCATCTTTCTTTTCCACAGCTAAAACAGGGGAACACCAAGGAGATTTCGATGGTTGAATAATACCTTCCTTCAATAAAACTTCTACCTCATCAAAAAGTTCTCTTTGTTTAGCAGGACTCAAAGGCCAATACCGTTGCTTAATAGGATCACTAGTAACATTAATTTTATGTTCCACAAGATGTGTAAAACCTAAGCCTTTTTTCTCATAAGAAATATCTTCAAAAAGTGCAATGGTATCAATTAACTTTTGTTTTTCAGAAGAGGAAAGTTCACTAACAGATGTAACTGAACAAACTCTAGGATCACGTGTCTTTACCAGAGTTATATTTTTCCATAAATCCTTACAAAGTTCGAATTCTAAACAAAAATCAAAACCTAAAATTATATCAGGTTTAAAAGAAGGTATAATTAAAAAAGTTATATTTTTAGTTAAATTATCACAAGTGACTGGCAATGTCATAGTACCTATAATCTGTTGAGCTGACCCATCGACTGTAAAAGCTGAACTAACATTAGAAACAGTATTAATTTTATAACCTAAATTCAAAAAATGTTTATGTTTATTAGAACCTAAAACACAACTACTGGAACCGGTATCTAACAAACCTGAATATTTAATTTTGTTAACTAAGAATTCCAAATATGGTCTACTATCATTACGTTTAACAAATAATATTGGAGCAGAACTATAAATTTTAAAGAATGTTTTTAAATAACCTAACCAGTCTGAAAATTCTTTTTTCTGAGTATCACCATCAGGTTTAAGACCTTTTGAGATCGATTCACGCTCAGTTATCTCAGAAACTGGGAATCGATGGGACCTAATTAGTTTTTTTGAGTTGCCAAACAGACATCACAATTCTTGGTGATAACACCTGGTTTCAAACACTTAAAGCAAACTACTCCAGAAATTGTAGGGCAATTTTTATAAGTATGACCATCTTTTTTACACTTTAAACAAACTAAATTAGTAGAAACTGCATTAGATTTAACAGAAGGTTTTTCTGATTTTACCTTGGGTTTCCTATCAACAAGAACCTCCAGTTCTCTAGATAAATCCAAAAATTGTTCAACAGAATTAATATGTTTTCCAAATAAGAAAGGTGAGTAAAGTGGTAGCATGTTATGTTTGATAATATTAATCAAAACTGGGTCAAACAACGGTAAAGAAAGTCTACTAGCCATGTCCAAAATTTCAGTGATATAATCTGGAAGAGTTTCAAAAGATTGTTGCTTCCTAGTACGCAACTCATATTCCAAAAAGTAATCATAATCCGGTTTATCAAAACGCTTTAATAGTGCAAGTTTAAGTTCACGCCAAGAGTTAATGCGAATTCTAACTGTGCGAAACCATTTAGTCGCAATGCCACTAAGCAAATCCGAAAAAGAACCAACCAGTACAAATTCATCAAAATTCTTATACAAAAAGTATTCCTCAACTTGAGTTATGAATTCACGCACACATGTTTTTCCATCAAAATTAATTTTACCCCTCTTCAAGTCAGGTAATTTAGTTGAAGACGGTATATTCTTCTTAATATGTTCATAAACGTCAGCATTCAAAGAATTAAAAGAAGGCAAAGCATTAACCACAAAAGCAGAGGAAGAATGAGCAATTCTATCATTATGTTCAAATGGATTTTGAACTTCTGTCAAATTAACAATCTCAGGTGCCGCAGGATTTTCAACAACTGGTGTAACATCAACAGGATCATGACTGTCCTTCAACGCAGGAAGTGGAGGAAACTGAACTGCTTTATCCATTGCAAAGGCAATATTTTAAATTTATAGAGTATTAAAGTTAAGTAATTATTATTGTGAACTAATGAAGATTTTTAAAGTTAATTTCACTTATTGAAACACTAGTAGGTGCAGTATTGACTCACAAAGAAATCTTACTTACTTAAAACAGTTATTAAGTTATTTTAATTTACTTAATTAAAACATTAAAAGTATTTATTTACTATTAAACTTTAACTATTATCAAATTTTAGGTTAACTAAGATAACAATGACGGTTTACACAATGTAGTAGTTGATTTTGGAAGATTTAAACAATGCTGAAACAGACACATAGAAAAATAACAGTACAATACAGTGTTAATACTGTTTACAACTAAATATATAAGTTATACATAAGTTGTAGTTCAAAGGTTAGGGTTACAATTCAAAAAGTATGTTTGAAAACTGTACTACATAATAAACAGTGCATTAATTAACCAATAATAAAATGACCAAGAAAACCTAATAAAAATTGTTTCAAGTCCCTGTTCGTCGGGGCCAATTGCCATGTGGCTGTGTATTTACCACTAATGTGTGTAACAAAATTTAAATTTCATCTGTGTTAAACAAAATTAGGTTATTGAACGCCAAAATAAGAATATAAAAAAAAGAACCTCGGGCGCCAGGCGTCAATAAACAAATTAACACAGTAATTACCTGGATAGAAGTCAGCGGCAAAAATGGCTTTTAATCTTAGGGAAGGTGATAACAGAGAGAATTCAAACTACAACATTTTAGATTATTTCTCCTGTATATTCAACAATTATTTAGGTTACTTATTTATAAGTTTGGTCTATTGGTTAGGTCAATAATTTTGTTCAATAATGCACCGTAGCACGTGTTGTGAGGTGAATAGAAAAAGGTTTTAATTACATACCCTGTTATTGTATGCTAAATTATAATAAGGAAAAAATAAACCAAATCTTCCTGTAAGAAACATCCGTCTGGAATTGTCCACTTTCCAAGTTAGGGGCCGCCTCCAAACTTCAAATTTAAATTTAATTAACCATAATAAATAAAAAAGCGCTGGTTTACAGCTGAAAAAAAAAGAATCTCACGTTAGGGAATGCGAACTTCAAATTTAGAACACCAATGAGCTCCTCAATCAAATAACTTACCGCTTTTTAACAAAGGGAAAAAAATTATGTTAGACACCTGGTCTATATAATCATTTTATATTTATGATTCCACCGAAATCATTTCTGGAACATAACGTCCATTCAATATTTGGGCTCCAGCCGCCAGGATTATGCGAGCTGGGCACCTACAATCCATGATATTTATGGATGTAAAAATATCGCAAAGAAGCGATACGACTTCAAAACCTGCCAGTCGAAAAAGTGAACTGTCAAACTTTGACGTTTCCTGTCACCACCGATAAAAATCACAGTGTTGTAACAAAGCAATTTAGGAATTTTGATGTTGCCAGAAGCGAATTTTGACTTCAACTCCAACAAATATGTCCAAAAAATGGTAATAAAACGAAATAAATATTGTACATGTGACGTTTACAAAGGAAATACGTTACAATACCAATTTACCAAAAATACATAAGCGGCGCTATCTATCCCCTTCACACTGACTGAGGTGCAACGCCGCCACAGGTAGCGGTCCCAAATTCCGGACAGATGACGTCATCGGGTCGGAATTATGCTAGCCGCTTAACTACCTGCTTCGATTACAAGCATTCAAGCATAAGCCATTACGAAAAGGAAAAAATGGAATAGTACCAATTTAATTTATTTTCTGTCTTCATCACATTCATAGCAATATCTTTGTAACGATAAGGACTAGACGTAAGTTTTATACCAATTCGCAAACCTTATTAAATGTACAAGTTTTTAAAATAATGGTGGTTTTCGGTGTCATACATTTTTTTTACAGGAGATTTTTTTCAATTTTGGTCCTAACATCGTAAAGAAAAAACTTTTCAACTCAAGATTTTTTTTCTAAGGCAAATAAAACGGTATTCAAAAAAATGGTATCTTATAACATTAGTAAGCTATTCAGTAATGTTTAAATAAAAATCATACCTAAAAATGTCATCATTTGCAGCGACAGCATTAAAAAAACTTAATTCTGGAAGACAAAATGGTAAAATTCGAAAAAAAATTAATATCTTGGTTACTGTAACGGTTTTTTTTAAATATTCAAATAAAGTTGTTGGAAATTAGGTAAGCTACCTACCCGTTACGTTTGATCCATTATTTACGGGACACCCTGTATAGATGATTAGTTGATATTTATTTGCACTTTATTTTGTCTAGTTAAGGAATGTCCCAAAAAAAGTTGGGTACCTAACGTATTATTATTATACTCTTTGACATAGAGCCTCAACAATTATTTTTTACATAAGCGTGCTACTAAGTAGGTACACCTTCGGCTCCTTGCCTATTCTTTGCATTGTAATTGAATGTATAATAAGTTGAGTTTTGACTTTAACATCGTGTATTTACCAGACCCCGAAGTAAATATCTTTGAATGTATGTCTATTTCTATGGCATGCCCTGTAGCCTAGACGGCTGGATAGATTTTAACAATATTATTAAGGTTTGGCTGCCGAAGTGACAGACTGTATAAATTGGCCACCGTAGACCCGGGCCTGCGGACGGTGAGTAATGGGTAGCTCGCCGTCCGATCAGCACCAGGCCCGAGAGTCGACGGCGCGTAGTGTTCCACGCGCGCCTCAAAGAGTTGTCAGCATTAAGGACGGGCCCGTCAAGGCCGATGCCTGCCCGGGGGTTGAGGATAAATTCGAAACAGAGTTACCTCGCCCCTGGGCACTCAGGGCAGGAAGGAACAGGGGTGGGTTTTAGTCAGTAAGAGTCTGACACGCCCTCCCGCTCCACCCAGAGCGGGAGAAGTCATTGGATGATTTCCCACCCCACAAAAAAAAGACTATAAATTTAAAAAAAAAAAACGGCGACCGCCGTTATGTATTTGAGGCCGCATTCTTTTGATCATGATCAAAATAAAGTGCTCTGGGAGGATTCCAAAATCATAATTCACTAAAATCTAAGAAATAATTTTCTTTACGTGATAATTTAAATAAATTTAAAAAAAGGCTTTAAAAGTACCTGTGTTGCATTAGAATTTGAACTGAAATACGAATGAAATACAAGATTGTTGTATGTTATGTAATCATCTCAAATTAGAATAAAATTTAATGATGATAGATACTATTTTGATCAGCTGATGATGTCCAATATTTTTTTGTTGTGACCACTTCCGCTACACAGCTAAACCTTCCAATTTATCGATCTTTATATTAGTGAAATAAAAACCGTATGTAACAAAATCTGTTGCTTGGAAGAGAAGTTAGCAAAGAAACAAACAGACTCGGAAAGCGGCTTTTATTTCAACTATGAGATCATTTTTATTATTAACTAGGTATATAAGTGTGAGTCTATCTGGTAGGCCCCAACGAGATTTATCAACAGGACGTTTAGGGGCCCGCTGGCTGGCCGTTTGTTTATATAACAAAGATCTTCTAAAGTAAAGCTCACAGAAAGTCGAAATTTTGGCATTGTAAGGTACCTAATAGTTTCTAACCCCGAGCACTATTGAGCGATCTGAAAGTATAATAACAATAATAATCCTAAGGGGCCCGCTAGTAGTAGACACTTCATAGAAACGTCATTTAATCAAAAACTGTTGAGGTACAAAACATATCTTATTTATTTTCTTTAGGTACAAAATAATGTCTTTATGAAAAGCTATCACCTGTTGATAAATCTCGTTGGGGCCCGCCAGATAGATTCACACGGTATTTAAAACAGTGCTTACAAAATCAAAAATTTATTTCATTCATGCATGCAACAAGAAGATTGTTGTTTATAAAAATATAAGACTAATTCAATTAACTGTCAACCAATGCATCTCTCAGTAAATTTTCAAATTCTATAGATTTCTGCTTCTCTTCTTCAATTTGTTTTTCAAGCTGTTTGACAGCTTATGTACAGTTGTTATATATCGATATGTTAACATCCTTTGCTTTTATACTTTCATCAACTAATGTGCGATCCTTGTCTTCTATCATTAGATATTCTAGTGAATCTATTTCTATTTTTCGACGCTTAGCCTCTATGTAAAAATCGATCGAATCATCTTCATATTCTAAGGCTTTGTGCTTCATTTCCTTTATAACTTTTACTTCATGCAGCCAAAGGGCATTACGATAATCTGCCAATACAGATTTGTCATAAATAGCAAATCTATTTTCAAAATTATTCAGTCTACTTATCTTCTCATAAACAATTATGTTCATGAAATCTACAAGATTATAGTGGGCAAAGTATTTGTTGAAATCCTCACAGGGCATGCTCATATTTGAGAGTTCCTTCGGTAGAACAGCTACAACCCTACACAACACTTCTTCAGGGTTTTCAAACCAGCCGATCTGATTGCAATAGCTACTCATTTGCTCTTGCATACTTATTGCATTCACTGGATTAAAATGCGATGAAGGGTCAGGCAACTTCAATTGATTCATAATCCTTTTGATTGCCGACACATTATCAGACGTCTTCGCACTACTCGGTATAAACTCGTAAGGTTTTGGATACGGAGATGTGCCGTCCAAGTATGGCTGAAACTCTAATGGAAATGATGAATAATTGAACAAATCTTCATTCGTAATGACATTGGTTAAATTATCCACAGCAGTGTTATAGCACTTGACTAATTTGTATAAATCTCGTATAATAACATTCATACGACTATCGTTTTCCAATCTTAATCTACACCATATCTCATTTCCAAGGTATCTTTGACATATAGACTTCAAGTGATCTATTTCCAATGGTGGGGTTTGTGGGAATTTTTTCGCCAACCATTTCATAGCACTCTTTGAACATGCATTTAATGATTCGTAAACATTCTGCGAATCTATAGCAAACATCTTGTACCCTGATATAACGTTTTGCTTCACAAGATTTGACAATAAGACATCTACACGTTGTTGAACATATTCCAGTTTTGGAGTGATCACGGCGACTGGCACTACCTGGTATGGGTATTTGTGTTTAAGTGTAACTTCTATTGTTTGCACTAGATCATTATCATATTCAGTAGCATAAAAAAGTATAGCATTAGCACTTTCAATAGCCTCATTAATATTGATCTGTTTTCCTGTCAAACTAACAGATATAGCAAAATCCATCAAGTGATTCCAAGACTGTTTCCCAACATGCATCAGTGAATCAGACGCTTCATGTTGCTTTCTATCACTAAAAACATCAAGTAACCATTTCTCAATGTTAATCTTTTTGTGTAGCCATTTCATTGCACCAGGTGATACCAAAGTAAGTTTCCAAAAGAAGCATTTATCATAAGGATAGCTTATTTGTTTCATTCGCTTCAACAAAGGTGACCTGATTATTTCCATGATGTTATATGGCTCAGGGGTTGGTAATAGCCTAAGTTCCCCAGTAACAATTTTCAACGAATCGCCTCAAATAAGATGCTTCTTCCAGTGGAGTTTTACGAGTCAGCCAAACCGGTGTATCTTCTAGTAGATTCCGCCTTTTAACATTTCTGGTACTTATATTGTTTCCTCCATATATGGAACCATTTTTTCATTATACGCTGAGTTAGAAATACCTCAGCTTTCAACTCAGATTCAGATATCTCATTGGACAAATTCAGCAATATTTCATCAGTTACTGTATCTGCAAACTGCATCAAATTATTAAACTTCTCCAGTTCTTCTGTCAAAATACTTTTGACTGTTGGATCATTAACTTCATTGACAAGTTCTTCAACAAGCTCTACAGATTCTCTTTCAACTCTTTCTTTGAATTTCCTTTCTTCTTCAGCTTTGCGTTTTAGTTCAGCTTTCCTTTCTTCTTCTAATTTTTTCTTTAATTCTTCTTGCTTCCTTTGCTCTCCTTTTCTGCGTTTTTCTTCCAGCAATCTGAGTTCTTCTTGCTTTCTTCGTGCTTCTTCTTGCTTTTTTCGAGCTTCTTCTTTGCGTCTTTCTTCTTCTTGTTGCCGCATCTCTTGTTTCCTCATTTCTTCCTCTCTTTTATTTTTTTCTTGCAATTGCCTTTCCTCTTCCTTCCTCATTCTTTCGACATTAAGACGTTGAATTTCAGCCTGCTTTTGTTCTTCGTTCTCATTTTCGTTAAATTCGAAAACAGCAGAACTTTCGGTAGTTGCAATTGAATTTAATATATTATGAGCCACTGTCTGTGCTTTACTTTTACTTTGAAATATTGAGTAGGCTGTAGAGTCTGAACCATTGGGCGGGATAATAGCGCTTTTGAAAAGGCTACCCGGCGACAATTTACTAGTTGAAGCTTCACCATTGGCAAAGATAGACTGCGGCTTTAACGGATCTTCTGCATTACCAGGTTTTGCAAACACATTGGTAGCTTCTGGCTGCTTTCCAAAAGTACCAAATATATTGGTTGGGCGCTTGTCGTCACTTGCTGATGGCGGAGCAGGCTGTGCAAATATGTTACCGCCTTTTGCAACAAATGCAACTGTACTATCTGGTTTTGAGGATCAGCAGATTTAGCACCGGAAAATATACTATTATTAGTAAATAACGGCTGTTTATCAGTAACTCTTTCTTCCTTTGCTGCAAAAACGTTTTCGGGCCTCGTACTTGTAAACAAATTTGTGGAGGGCTTTGTTTGAATAGGCTGCCCGAAAACTGCATTTCCTTCTGGTTTCTTGAATAGATTATCTTCTGGCTTCATTCCCTTAAAAAGTGATTGTGCATTTTGACCTTTATCATTATTCATTTTTCCAAATATATTATTAGTCTCTGGAGCTGCAGTACATTCGAATAGGCGTTTAACTGTTTCTGTTCCCGTAAATAAATTAGGAACAATAGTTTCTTGAGGCTTAGAAAATGAAAATATTTTTTTCGTATCATCACTGAACATTTTTTCAGGAGAATTTTTAATGATATCATTTGATGCAACTGGAATAGCTGGTTTGAATAAAAACTGATTGAATTCACTTGATGTGGTTGGTGGTTTAAAAATGGCCGATGGAGGTGGATGTGCAGAAGCACTAAACTTGTGAGTCTGTTTCGGGCTTGAAGATATTATGTCAGGTTTAGCAAAAATATTCACTTTATTTTCTGGTGCTTTCTCCATCACATACACCGATTTTGCACCTTGAGATAATCTTTGAATCTCTGCTTTCAGTGATCGTATATCTTTGTTGCTATCATTCAATGTATTGTAGCCTTGATCATCAGCAGTTAATGCACTTTCTTTTAATCTGCCATCTGAGTTGAAACTTGTGTACAGATTGTGCTGACTGTATCCAGCATCTGGGAGTCGACCACCAGCAATAATTTCGCCAACCATAAGGTTTCTTTTAGATTCTATAAGTTGTATAGCCCTTGAGGTGGGATAAGGACTTTCATAACGGCCTCAAATTGAATTTTGTAGGCCGACCATGAAGATGTTCTGTCGAATGGCGGCACCTTAAATCCACGTGCCGAAGGTGCAGCAACCACTGAAGGCACAACCCCGTCTCCAGCCCTAAGTTCACCTAAAGCCTTCTTCACCCCGGCAATCTGAACTTCAGCTTCTGAGATGCGATTCTCATGCTGGTGAACCTGCTCCTTCATCACCTTGAACTCTTTGCCAAGTGTTGAGTGAAGGTCTTTAATGAAGAGCATCAGCTCTTCTTTTTCTCTCTGGCGGCGGGCCTGCTCCTCTTTATCTTGATGAAGCTTCTCCTCCAACCGACGGGCCTGCTCCTCTTGACAACAAGCCTGTTCCTGCAACAGCACCATTAGCGCAGACAAGTCTGGCACCGCTGGTGCTGAAGAAACTCCACATGGGCCAGCGACTGGCTCTGTCGCAGGCTGAGCACCACCCGACGTCTGTATCGGGGAATCTTCAAACCACCTCTGATCCATGTCTTTCTGTCGTTGACTCCTTGTACGAATACCCTCCGTGTCGTCCTTTGGTAAAATCGGCATAATTTATCCCTCACTTCTGACACCAATTTGTTACGAGCTGGGTATGGGATAAATTATTTTATACCAATTAATTAACCAAATATCCTTTATTAACTCTAACAACTTATTTACACAAACACTAAATCGCTTATAATCACTATTCTCTTCGTAATCGCTTGTATTCGCTTCCGTTCGCATCCGTAGTCGAAAACAGACTGACTCACTCGCCCGCCGTCCGGTCTATTTATACAGTCATGGAAGTTTCCAGAACATTGTCGAACTATCCTATAGTGGAATATTCTAGAAACATCTATGAACTTCTACGCAGTACCACAATGGAATGATCTCGAACCTAGTGGAAACTTCTACTACATTCTCGAACGTTCCAGAGTAATACGGTCGACGTAACACTATATACTCCAATATCTACCTCGAAAAAAACACCCGTTAGTAATCAAATTGGTACCTAGACGATACACGCTGAAATATACGAAAGTAAAATAGTTTTTCTATCTTTCGGTAGGTTTTTATTGCACTAATTTAAATTGAACTCTCCTCTTTTATAAGTTTTGTAAGTATTTTGATATCCCACACACAAAAGAGAAATCACTTTTACAATGCCCCATTTTGGATATAGGTATCATTCGTTACATTGTTTTTTGTATGCGAATCGCCTCATTCAATAATTTTATTCAACTTCGCATCGGCTCAGTAGTTATGACTTGATAGCACATACATACGAGTACATAGGTAAGTACCTAATACGTGGACTACTAAAATCATAGCCCTTCCTTCCTAGCCTTGATGTTTATACTTGAACTGTATTTAACTGCAAAAATTGTAAGAAGTTTGAATTAAGCGGGCTACATGAACCAAACTTGGGGGGGTTTGTATGTATGCTTTTGCGGTTGCACAACGACATGCTTGCTTTGCTTGCTTGGTAGTGTAGATACAGACCTATCCTACCTCCTCCTTCAGAGAGGGTAGGATGGCGTGGCTTTGAGGGAGAGCGCTACAGTCGTGTTGATCCTCAAGGCAAGTCCGGTCGGTTACCTTCCCGTGGTGCCACCCGTTTTTGGTCTAATTCCCTAAGAATTAGACGTAACCAAAACCACCGGGCGACCCGTAGAGTAGAGGGCTTTCTACTCCTTCCCATCCCTTATTCCATTCACCCCATACTCTCCCGTCTATCAACTTCCTGTCCCAAGTCTCACCGTCACCTCCTACACCATCCTTTGAGTATCCTACCTATATCCTAATTCCTCTCCTAACCGCGACCCTTCCGTGACTGGGTGGTTGTGGGCTCGGCCGTCACTAAAACCAGCTGACGGTGAGTAGGAGAAAATAGTCACCTGCGCTAGCTAGGACCTGCGCAGTCGAGCGCCGTAAGCAGGGATGAAGGAGTCCTGGGGGGTTGAGCTGATCGGCACTGGGGGTTATGTGTCCGTGAGGCAACACGCCCTCTTTGGTCTGGATTTCAGGCAAAACGGTAGCTCTGCCAATTAGCCAATGGCAGGGAAATGGCCACGTGTCCCGTCAGAGGGCCACAGGCGAGGTGCGTGGGGTCCGCTGAGGTCGTCCTCGGACGGCGGAAGCGGTGGGTAAAGGTCATGCTGACGGTGTAAGTGAGGGTTGATCAGTTCGTTGGGGGTAGGCCTTTTCGACCTCCGACGACCAACCCGATCGAGCACCCGATGTCGCACTGTAAACCAGCCTCGCGCACCTATATCTCTCTGGTAGTCCTAACGTCCGCTCTTTTCAAAAGTGCGACGTTCCCAGGTGCGGGCTCCATGGAGGGTGGGAGCCAGAGAGATGAATTTTACACAACACACAAACATGGACAAAACAAGGCCATTACACGAACACACAACAACCACAGGGGTGGAGTCGGCGAAAGCTGACGAAACTCCTAGGCGAGGTGCTTGCACTTCGTCCGCCCCTGGAAGCCCTGCGGCTAACGCTGCAGGCTCCAGCGCGGGTGCCGGTCTGGCTGTGGCGAAAACCGCAGCTAAGACCAAAGCTAAGTCCCAACCTAAACGGAGGACCCCGGCGCTGCATGGGACCAGTACCGGACCTTCCTCACACGCAAAGGCGTCAGCACCGGCGACGACTAATACCACTGCCGGTGCTCCCCTTCCTACGCACCCTCCTCCCCTTCCCGTGGCTCCTCAAGCCAACTCCCAAGCCGCGGACGTCACCGGTCAAACGGAGACGGTCTGCACCGGGGATGAATTTGACACCGCCTGGCAGGTGATCAAAAGGAAAGGCAAGGGCAAGAATGCATCTCCACAGGCCCACTGCTCGAAGGCAGGCCCTTCAGGCCAGCCATCTCCAGCAAACCAGGGCAAAAGGAGAGAAAGGCTGACGCGCAAGGAACGGCGTCAAGAACGCAGGAGAGGTGGCAAAAACAAGCCACCCCCCAGTAAGCAGGTTGCAGCCGCGGGTAAGCTCAGCTTCTCGGCAGGTAAGCGATCGGCGGAGGAAGGCACTAGCCGACCAACGCCCGACCAATCGCAGACTGCTGCAGGAGGTAAGTCGCAAACAGCAACAAAAACGCAGCAACCCGCTCGGAGTGGGCAGGTCTCACCAGAAAGGTACCTGCCTGGGCACGTTCATAGACATCGAAGGAGCCTTCGACAAGACAAACTTCTCCAGCATTGGTGCCGCCCTCACAAGGCATGGTGTGGAACAGGTATTAATTGACTGGATTACCAACATGCTAAGCAAACGTGTTATTCGCCTTGAGGAAGAACAACAGCTGGCCCTGATAGCCCGGGGCTGCCCACAAGGTGGTGTTATCTCACCCCTCTTATGGAATCTGGTAATCAATGACCTGATTACCAAGCTCAACGCGAATCGTTACTACACAATAGGTTATGCAGACGACCTCGCAATCCTCGTACCTGGGAAGGTGACTGGAACGATCTGCAACCTCACTCAACAAGCGCTACGCATCGTGGAACGATGGTGCAGGGAGTATGATTTATCAGTAAACCCCATCAAAACTGAGTTAGTCATGTTCACCCAAAAACGAGCGCTGGGCCGCTTTAGCCTGCCTAAGCTATTCAATACAGAACTCCAGTTATCTAACGAAGTCAAATACCTAGGGGTCACTTTAGACAGTAAGTTAAACTGGAGTGTTCATCTAGACAATAAACTAAGCAGGGCCTGCATCACCTTTTGGCAATGTAGGAAAATGATAGGTAAGAGGTGGGGCCTATCTCCCAAAATTATACTCTGGCTGTATAGCGCAGTAATTCGGCCCATGATCACCTATGGTGCCGTGGTGTGGTGGCCCCGCACCAAGCTAGTCACAGCCGTAAACAAACTACAACACATGCAAAGGCTGGCCTGCATGGCAACCACAGGCTGCATGAGGACCACTCCAACGGCAGCGCTTGAAGCCATGCTGGGCCTCCCGCCGCTTCATCTGTTTATTCAGCAGGAGGCGACGATGGCCGCGGTACGCCTTAAAACACTGGATCTCTGGGGTAAGAGAGAAACTCAACACACCGCTCTGCTCATGGGACTAAACAACGACTTCCCAATAACTAGAGCAATCAACGACCGGATACCCAAACAATTTGTCTTTGACAAAAAATACAAAATCCAACTGCATGAGGACCACCGCTGTGAGGGGCTGTGCCCCGCAGAACTGCGGATCTTCACTGATGGATCCAAAACAGGTATTGGCACGGGCGCGGGGATCTTCTCGGAGGACCTCAACATCCATATAGCCACACCACTGGGGGTCCATAATACAGTCTTCCAAGCAGAGTGCTTGGGAATTTCCCTGGCAGCCTCAGCCATCCTAGCTAGGGATGTTAAGGACCACTCGGTACGTATACTTTCGGACAGCATGGCAGTCCTGCAAGCGCTAAACAGCCAAACAGTTAACTCTGGGCTGATATACGAGTGTCACCAACGCCTAAATCAGGTAGGTAAACACAACAAAGTAACCATTCAATGGATTAAAGGACACAGCGATTCCCGTGGCAACGATGCAGCGGACGAACTCGCCAGAAGGGGGTCGAGCATGGCAGCGATAGGACCTGAACCCATTGTGCCTCTCCCCTTTGGATTCTTACGCAATCTGGTAAGGAAACGCACCAGAGATCAACACAACAAGCTATGGGCTGATCATAGGGAGTGTAGGCAGGCCAAGGAGGCGCTCCCCTCCATTAATGACCGCTTCACAAAGCAAGCCCTACGACTGACCAAACTTCAGTTGCGGAAAGTCACGGCCGTTACAACTGGCCATGGGTCTTTTAATAAGCATCTCTCTGTCATAGGAGTCACAGACAGTCCACTCTGCAGAGCCTGCATGGAGGAGGACGAGACAGCGGCTCATCTGCTGCTAAGCTGCCCAGTAGTCGCTGCATACAGGGCAAAACACTTCGGACATCCAGGTAACCTAAGCGAGATGGTCAGTAACACCAGGGTGCTGCTGGCCTTCCTCGAGGAGCTGGGGTGGATCGAATGACAATGCAGTCCCACCTGTACGCAAAATACGCGCCTTGGGCGTGGAGTTGCGGAAACCAGCCCGACATACATACATACATACATACATACATGAACCAAACTTCGTCGCACTGTACTAACCGTAGATAAACTTCTCTATGATATGACATCTAAGTCAAAACAACGTGAGTTTTTGGCGGGATTTTCTCGAGTGCAGTTCAGTGGCTGTTTTAATTATTCGTTTATTGATTCCTAGTGGATATTGTGATGTAAAATTGGTGTAGTTTTGTGTCTCAAGTGTTAACGCAAATGGACAATATGTGGAATCATTGTAACAGGCGCCATCTCGGGAAAATGGAGCTGAGAATTTTATTATAAATATTGACTTCCCCAATGAAGTTTGCCGACAAGGCTGACTCAACACATTCGTTGCCAAATACTGCAAAAAACATTAGAATGTGTTATATCTGCGTTCTAATGGAAAAAAGTATAAATACATTACGTAAGACTAGGCAATATGGTCAAAAGACTTTAGCCTTCCCTTCGGGGATAATAAAAAACAAATCAAAACAACGTCAACGTCAAAAACAAAACACGTGGATTTTGATTGCCGAGGTATTGTTTCTCATGAAAATAAATAAACAATTCTGACAATTTTACAAACAAAAGTTGTAAGCAATAATTAAAATGAGTTGCGTACAATGTGAACAAATCGCCAAATATAAATGTCCTGTATGCAAAAAGCCATAGTAAGTCAAATTCACATTATTTAATTATTTTTATGTGTTGAACAACAACCTAACAAAAGTTATTACAATTTGTTATAGCTGTTCAGTGCCGTGCTATAAGAGCCACAAAGAGAATCCTTGCAAACCCCCACCAGAACCACCTAAGCAGATAGATGATTCAAATGGTATAGAAAGAGATTATGACTATCCTACTGAAGACACAGTGCCAGTTGAAAAATTAAAACAATTAGGTAAGTAAAACCTAACACTACATCAAATCCCATTTGTACTTACTACATATACTATATTTGTCAAACAAGATTAAATATGAATGAAATGTCAAGTATTTCAGTACCAACACTCTAAAGCGCATAAAATATTGCCTTTTGCATTTTCTAGATCTAGGTTATGTATCATACTGCGGCTATTAACTGTAGAAAACTGCCTAGGTGACTTCTATCCTAAACTCATTGCTATTGTTTCTTTTTATGAAAAGAAGTAAATTTAAGTATTATAAACTTTTTTTTTTATGCATGCCTTGTTTTTTATTGTTATCATCAATTTACAGAGCAATCTACAGATGTCAAGAAATGTTTGGAGAACCCCCATGTGAGAGAGATATTGGAGTTACTGGACAAGTCACCATACCCAGATGAATTGATGAAGGAGTACATGCAAGAACCTATCTTCACGGAATTTGTTGATGCATGTCTAAAGGTTGTACAGCCACAAGATGACAATAATAAATAAATAAGTAGTAGTTGATATTGTGCTGGTTGGCGAAAGCGGCTTAGAGGTTCAGAGCAGATTGGAGACATGGTGGCAATGACTTTGGCTTGTAATTGAGCAGAACCAAAACAGAATACCTGTTCTGCGATTTCGGCGGTCTCTCCAGTCCTATGCCTATAGCTCTCTCCGGAACGCATATACCGATCTGCTCCGACTTTCGGTCGGGTCGCTTGTCCAGGGGACTGAGACATAACGCACATGATCAATTCAGGATGGATGAAATGGCGACAGCTTACCAGCTTACTGGAACAACTTGCGACCCACGGATGCCCCTCAAGTTAAAGGGGAAAATGCATAAGTCCGTGATTAGACCTGTCGTACTGTATAAATCAGAATGTTGGGCTGTGAAAAAGACTGATGAATAAAGATTGCATGTGGCGGAGATGTCACACCCGCAGCAGTGGAGATGTGGTGGAGAGTCACTTATCTTGGTATGGTCATGTGAAGAGAGATGAAACACATGTAATTAAAAGAGTAATGAATATAAATGTAGATGGATGGAGTGGGAGGGAGGCCAAAAAAAAGATGGATGGATTATGTGAGGAGTGATATGAAAGAAAAGGGAGTTAGTGATAGCGTGACGGCTGACAGGACAGAATGGAAGAAAAAAACGTGTTGCGCCGACCCCAAGCACATAATTATGTGCTTGGGGTCGGCGCAACACGTTTTTTTAAAAGTTATCCGGACAGATGGATCGGCCGATTAGGACCAATTTTGTGGCCTCCGCGATCTCCGGATTTAAATCCCCTAGATTTTTTTTACTGGGGATGTTTAAAAGACAGGGTCTACAAGAAACCAATAACGTCGGAAAAAGAATTACGACAGCGCATCCAATCTGCTGCATCAGAAATAAACCAAAGCCGTTTTGTCCGTCGGATAAGAGCTTCCTTTATTAGGAGATGCAGACTTTGCATTCTTGTAGGGGCAAGGCAATTCGAACATTTATTGTAAAAAGCAAATAAAACGATTTATTTGAACTAACTGTTTTTTTTAGTACGGCCTCCTAATTCTTTTCATACGCCTCAATAATTCAACGAACATTGCCTCTGAAATACTACAGTTACACATTTTAAAGAAAAAAGTTTAAATGTACACACTTTTTTATTTTTTTTATTAACGTTGATTTGGTGGACCTCTCAGATTCATAGCAATTATCTTTGTAACGACAAGGACTAGAATGTACAACTTCATACCAATTTACCAAAAATACATAAGCGGCGCTATCTATCCCCTTCACACTGACTGAGGTGCAACTCCGCCACAGGTAGCGGTCCCAAATTCCGGACAGATGACGTCATCGGGTCGGAATTATGCTAGCCGCTTAACTACCTGCTTCGATTACAAGCATTCAAGCATAAGCCATTACGAAAAGGAAAAAATGGAATAGTACCAATTTAATTTATTTTCTGTCTTCATCACATTCATAGCAATATCTTTGTAACGATAAGGACTAGACGTAAGTTTTATACCAATTCGCAAACCTTATTAAATGTACAAGTTTTTAAAATAATGGTGGTTTTCGGTGTCATACATTTTTTTTACAGGAGATTTTTTTCAATTTTGGTCCTAACATCGTAAAGAAAAAACTTTTCAACTCAAGATTTTTTTTCTAAGGCAAATAAAACGGTATTCAAAAAAATGGTATCTTATAACATTAGTAAGCTATTCAGAAATGTTTAAATAAAAATCATACCTAAAAATGTCATCATTTGCAGCGACAGCATTAAAAAAACTTAATTCTGGAAGACAAAATGGTAAAATTCGAAAAAAAATTAATATCTTGGTTACTGTAACGGTTTTTTTTTAATATTCAAATAAAGTTGTTGGAAATTAGGTAAGCTACCTACCCGTTACGTTTGATCCATTATTTACGGGACACCCTGTATAGATGATTAGTTGATATTTATTTGCACTTTATTTTGTCTAGTTAAGGAATGTCCCAAAAAAAGTTGGGTACCTAACGTATTATTATTATACTCTTTGACATAGAGCCTCAACAATTATTTTTTACATAAGCGTGCTACTAAGTAGGTACACCTTCGGCTCCTTGCCTATTCTTTGCATTGTAATTGAATGTATAATAAGTTGAGTTTTGACTTTAACATCGTGTATTTACCAGACCCCGAAGTAAATATCTTTGAATGAGATAGATATAGACATACTATTTCTATGGCATGCCCTGTAGCCTAGACGGCTGGATAGATTTTAACAATATTATTAAGGTTTGGCTGCCGAAGTGACAGACTGTATAAATTGGCCACCGTAGACCCGGGCCTGCGGACGGCGAGTAATGGGTAGCTCGCCGTCCGATCAGCACCAGGCCCGAGAGTCAACGGCGCGTAGTGTTCCACGCGCGCCTCAAAGAGTTGTCAGCATTAAGGACGGGCCCGTCAAGGCCGATGCCTGCCCGGGGGTTGAGGATAAATTCGAAACAGAGTTACCTCGCCCCTGGGCACTCAGGGCAGGAAGGAACAGGGGTGGGTTTTAGTCAGTAAGAGTCTGACACGCCCTCCCGCTCCACCCAGAGCGGGAGAAGTCATTGGATGATTTCCCACCCCACAAAAAAAAGACTATAAATTTAAAAAAAAAAAAACGGCGAACGCCGTTATGTATTTGAGGCCGCATTCTTTTGATCATGATCAAAATAAAGTGCTCTGGGAGGATTCCAAAATCATAATTCACTAAAATCTAAGAAATAATTTTCTTTACGTGATAATTTAAATAAATTTAAAAAAAGGCTCTAAAAGTACCTGTGTTGCATTAGAATTTGAACTGAAATACGAATGAAATACAAGATTGTTGTATGTTATGTAATCATCTCAAATTAGAATAAAATTTAATGATGATAGATACTATTTTGATCAGCTGATGATGTCCAATATTTTTTTGTTGTGACCACTTCCGCTACACAGCTAAACCTTCCAATTTATCGATCTTTATATTAGTGAAATAAAAACCGTATGTAACAAAATCTGTTGCTTGGAAGAGAAGTTAGCAAAGAAACAAACAGACTCGGAAAGCGGCTTTTATTTCAACTATGAGATCATTATTATTATTAACTAGGTATATAAGTGTGAGTCTATCTGGTAGGCCCCAACGAGATTTATCAACAGGACGTTTAGGGGCCCGCTGGCTGGCCGTTTGTTTATATAACAAAGATCTTCTAAAGTAAAGCTCACAGAAAGTCGAAATTTTGGCATTGTAAGGTACCTAATAGTTTCTAACCCCGAGCACTATTGAGCGATCTGAAAGTATAATAACAATAATAATCCTAAGGGGCCCGCTAGTAGTAGACACTTCATAGAAACGTCATTTAATCAAAAACTGTTGAGGTACAAAATATATCTTATTTATTTTCTTTAGGTACAAAATAATGTCTTTATGAAAAGCTATCACCTGTTGATAAATCTCGTTGGGGCCCGCCAGATAGATTCACACGGTATTTAAAACAGTGCTTACAAAATCAAAAATTTATTTCATTCATGCATGCAACAAGAAGATTGTTGTTTATAAAAATATAAGACTAATTCAATTAACTGTCAACCAATGCATCTCTCAGTAAATTTTCAAATTCTATAGATTTCTGCTTCTCTTCTTCAATTTGTTTTTCAAGCTGTTTGACAGCTTATGTACAGTTGTTATATATCGATATGTTAACATCCTTTGCTTTTATACTTTCATCAACTAATGTGCGATCCTTGTCTTCTATCATTAGATATTCTAGTGAATCTATTTCTATTTTTCGACGCTTAGCCTCTATGTAAAAATCGATCGAATCATCTTCATATTCTAAGGCTTTGTGCTTCATTTCCTTTATAACTTTTACTTCATGCAGCCAAAGGGCATTACGATAATCTGCCAATACAGATTTCTCATAAATAGCAAATCTATTTTCAAAATTATTCAGTCTACTTATCTTCTCATAAACAATTATGTTCATGAAATCTACAAGATTATAGTGGGCAAAGTATTTGTTGAAATCCTCACAGGGCATGCTCATATTTGAGAGTTCCTTCGGTAGAACAGCTACAACCCTACACAACACTTCTTCAGGGTTTTCAAACCAGCCGATCTGATTGCAATAGCTACTCATTTGCTCTTGCATACTTATTGCATTCACTGGATTAAAATGCGATGAAGGGTCAGGCAACTTCAATTGATTCATAATCCTTTTGATTGCCGACACATTATCAGACGTCTTCGCACTACTCGGTATAAACTCGTAAGGTTTTGGATACGGAGATGTGCCGTCCAAGTATGGCTGAAACTCTAATGGAAATGATGAATAATTGAACAAATCTTCATTCGTAATGACATTGGTTAAATTATCCACAGCAGTGTTATAGCACTTGACTAATTTGTATAAATCTCGTATAATAACATTCATACGACTATCGTTTTCCAATCTTAATCTACACCATATCTCATTTCCAAGGTATCTTTGACATATAGACTTCAAGTGATCTATTTCCAATGGTGGGGTTTGTGGGAATTTTTTCGCCAACCATTTCATAGCACTCTTTGAACATGCATTTAATGATTCGTAAACATTCTGCGAATCTATAGCAAACATCTTGTACCCTGATATAACGTTTTGCTTCACAAGATTTGACAATAAGACATCTACACGTTGTTGAACATATTCCAGTTTTGGAGTGATCACGGCGACTGGCACTACCTGGTATGGGTATTTGTGTTTAAGTGTAACTTCTATTGTTTGCACTAGATCATTATCATATTCAGTAGCATAAAAAAGTATAGCATTAGCACTTTCAATAGCCTCATTAATATTGATCTGTTTTCCTGTCAAACTAACAGATATAGCAAAATCCATCAAGTGATTCCAAGACTGTTTCCCAACATGCATCAGTGAATCAGACGCTTCATGTTGCTTTCTATCACTAAAAACATCAAGTAACCATTTCTCAATGTTAATCTTTTTGTGTAGCCATTTCATTGCACCAGGTGATACCAAAGTAAGTTTCCAAAAGAAGCATTTATCATAAGGATAGCTTATTTGTTTCATTCGCTTCAACAAAGGTGACCTGATTATTTCCATGATGTTATATGGCTCAGGGGTTGGTAATAGCCTAAGTTCCCCAGTAACAATTTTCAACGAATCGCCTCAAATAAGATGCTTCTTCCAGTGGAGTTTTACGAGTCAGCCAAACCGGTGTATCTTCTAGTAGATTCCGCCTTTTAACATTTCTGGTACTTATATTGTTTCCTCCATATATGGAACCATTTTTTCATTATACGCTGAGTTAGAAATACCTCAGCTTTCAACTCAGATTCAGATATCTCATTGGACAAATTCAGCAATATTTCATCAGTTACTGTATCTGCAAACTGCATCAAATTATTAAACTTCTCCAGTTCTTCTGTCAAAATACTTTTGACTGTTGGATCATTAACTTCATTGACAAGTTCTTCAACAAGCTCTACAGATTCTCTTTCAACTCTTTCTTTGAATTTCCTTTCTTCTTCAGCTTTGCGTTTTAGTTCAGCTTTCCTTTCTTCTTCTAATTTTTTCTTTAATTCTTCTTGCTTCCTTTGCTCTCCTTTTCTGCGTTTTTCTTCCAGCAATCTGAGTTCTTCTTGCTTTCTTCGTGCTTCTTCTTGCTTTTTTCGAGCTTCTTCTTTGCGTCTTTCTTCTTCTTGTTGCCGCATCTCTTGTTTCCTCATTTCTTCCTCTCTTTTATTTTTTTCTTGCAATTGCCTTTCCTCTTCCTTCCTCATTCTTTCGACATTAAGACGTTGAATTTCAGCCTGCTTTTGTTCTTCGTTCTCATTTTCGTTAAATTCGAAAACAGCAGAACTTTCGGTAGTTGCAATTGAATTTAATATATTATGAGCCACTGTCTGTGCTTTACTTTTACTTTGAAATATTGAGTAGGCTGTAGAGTCTGAACCATTGGGCGGGATAATAGCGCTTTTGAAAAGGCTACCCGGCGACAATTTACTAGTTGAAGCTTCACCATTGGCAAAGATAGACTGCGGCTTTAACGGATCTTCTGCATTACCAGGTTTTGCAAACACATTGGTAGCTTCTGGCTGCTTTCCAAAAGTACCAAATATATTGGTTGGGCGCTTGTCGTCACTTGCTGATGGCGGAGCAGGCTGTGCAAATATGTTACCGCCTTTTGCAACAAATGCAACTGTACTATCTGGTTTTGAGGATCAGCAGATTTAGCACCGGAAAATATACTATTATTAGTAAATAACGGCTGTTTATCAGTAACTCTTTCTTCCTTTGCTGCAAAAACGTTTTCGGGCCTCGTACTTGTAAACAAATTTGTGGAGGGCTTTGTTTGAATAGGCTGCCCGAAAACTGCATTTCCTTCTGGTTTCTTGAATAGATTATCTTCTGGCTTCATTCCCTTAAAAAGTGATTGTGCATTTTGACCTTTATCATTATTCATTTTTCCAAATATATTATTAGTCTCTGGAGCTGCAGTACATTCGAATAGGCGTTTAACTGTTTCTGTTCCCGTAAATAAATTAGGAACAATAGTTTCTTGAGGCTTAGAAAATGAAAATATTTTTTTCGTATCATCACTGAACATTTTTTCAGGAGAATTTTTAATGATATCATTTGATGCAACTGGAATAGCTGGTTTGAATAAAAACTGATTGAATTCACTTGATGTGGTTGGTGGTTTAAAAATGGCCGATGGAGGTGGATGTGCAGAAGCACTAAACTTGTGAGTCTGTTTCGGGCTTGAAGATATTATGTCAGGTTTAGCAAAAATATTCACTTTATTTTCTGGTGCTTTCTCCATCACATACACCGATTTTGCACCTTGAGATAATCTTTGAATCTCTGCTTTCAGTGATCGTATATCTTTTTTGCTATCATTCAATGTATTGTAGCCTTGATCATCAGCAGTTAATGCACTTTCTTTTAATCTGCCATCTGAGTTGAAACTTGTGTACAGATTGTGCTGACTGTATCCAGCATCTGGGAGTCGACCACCAGCAATAATTTCGCCAACCATAAGGTTTCTTTTAGATTCTATAAGTTGTATAGCCCTTGAGGTGGGATAAGGACTTTCATAACGGCCTCAAATTGAATTTTGTAGGCCGACCATGAAGATGTTCTGTCGAATGGCGGCACCTTAAATCCACGTGCCGAAGGTGCAGCAACCACTGAAGGCACAACCCCGTCTCCAGCCCTAAGTTCACCTAAAGCCTTCTTCACCCCGGCAATCTGAACTTCAGCTTCTGAGATGCGATTCTCATGCTGGTGAACCTGCTCCTTCATCACCTTGAACTCTTTACCAAGTGTTGAGTGAAGGTCTTTAATGAAGAGCATCAGCTCTTCTTTTTCTCTCTGGCGGCGGGCCTGCTCCTCTTTATCTTGATGAAGCTTCTCCTCCAACCGACGGGCCTGCTCCTCTTGACAACAAGCCTGTTCCTGCAACAGCACCATTAGCGCAGACAAGTCTGGCACCGCTGGTGCTGAAGAAACTCCACATGGGCCAGCGACTGGCTCTGTCGCAGGCTGAGCACCACCCGACGTCTGTATCGGGGAATCTTCAAACCACCTCTGATCCATGTCTTTCTGTCGTTGACTCCTTGTACAAATACCCTCCGTGTCGTCCTTTGGTAAAATCGGCATAATTTATCCCTCACTTCTGACACCAATTTGTTACGAGCTGGGTATGGGATAAATTATTTTATACCAATTAATTAACCAAATATCCTTTATTAACTCTAACAACTTATTTACACAAACACTAAATCGCTTATAATCACTATTCTCTTCGTAATCGCTTGTATTCGCTTCCGTTCGCATCCGTAGTCGAAAACAGACTGACTCACTCGCCCGCCATCCGGTCTATTTATACAGTCATGGAAGTTTCCAGAACATTGTCGAACTATCCTATAGTGGAATATTCTAGAAACATCTATGAACTTCTACGCAGTACCACAATGGAATGATCTCGAACCTAGTGGAAACTTCTACTACATTCTCGAACGTTCCAGAGTAATACGGTCGACGTAACACTATATACTCCAATATCTACCTCGAAAAAAACACCCGTTAGTAATCAAATTGGTACCTAGACGATACACGCTGAAATATACGAAAGTAAAATAGTTTTTCTATCTTTCGGTAGGTTTTTATTGCACTAATTTAAATTGAACTCTCCTCTTTTATAAGTTTTGTAAGTATTTTGATATCCCACACACAAAAGAGAAATCACTTTTACAATGCCCCATTTTGGATATAGGTATCATTCGTTACATTGTTTTTTGTATGCGAATCGCCTCATTCAATAATTTTATTCAACTTCGCATCGGCTCAGTAGTTATGACTTGATAGCACATACATACGAGTACATAGGTAAGTACCTAATACGTGGACTACTAAAATCATAGCCCTTCCTTCCTAGCCTTGATGTTTATACTTGAACTGTATTTAACTGCAAAAATTGTAAGAAGTTTGAATTAAGCGGGCTACATGAACCAAACTTGGGGGGGTTTGTATGTATGCTTTTGCGGTTGCACAACGACATGCTTGCTTTGCTTGCTTGGTAGTGTAGATACAGACCTATCCTACCTCCTCCTTCAGAGAGGGTAGGATGGCGTGGCTTTGAGGGAGAGCGCTACAGTCGTGTTGATCCTCAAGGCAAGTCCGGTCGGTTACCTTCCCGTGGTGCCACCCGTTTTTGGTCTAATTCCCTAAGAATTAGACGTAACCAAAACCACCGGGCGACCCGTAGAGTAGAGGGCTTTCTACTCCTTCCCATCCCTTATTCCATTCACCCCATACTCTCCCGTCTATCAACTTCCTGTCCCAAGTCTCACCGTCACCTCCTACACCATCCTTTGAGTATCCTACCTATATCCTAATTCCTCTCCTAACCGCGACCCTTCCGTGACTGGGTGGTTGTGGGCTCGGCCGTCACTAAAACCAGCTGACGGTGAGTAGGAGAAAATAGTCACCTGCGCTAGCTAGGACCTGCGCAGTCGAGCGCCGTAAGCAGGGATGAAGGAGTCCTGGGGGGTTGAGCTGATCGGCACTGGCGGTTATGTGTCCGTGAGGCAACACGCCCTCTTTGGTCTGGATTTCAGGCAAAACGGTAGCTCTGCCAATTAGCCAATGGCAGGGAAATGGCCACGTGTCCCGTCAGAGGGCCACAGGCGAGGTGCGTGGGGTCCGCTGAGGTCGTCCTCGGACGGCGGAAGCGGTGGGTAAAGGTCATGCTGACGGTGTAAGTGAGGGTTGATCAGTTCGTTGGGGGTAGGCCTTTTCGACCTCCGACGACCAACCCGATCGAGCACCCGATGTCGCACTGTAAACCAGCCTCGCGCACCTATATCTCTCTGGTAGTCCTAACGTCCGCTCTTTTCAAAAGTGCGACGTTCCCAGGTGCGGGCTCCATGGAGGGTGGGAGCCAGAGAGATGAATTTTACACAACACACAAACATGGACAAAACAAGGCCATTACACGAACACACAACAACCACAGGGGTGGAGTCGGCGAAAGCTGACGAAACTCCTAGGCGAGGTGCTTGCACTTCGTCCGCCCCTGGAAGCCCTGCGGCTAACGCTGCAGGCTCCAGCGCGGGTGCCGGTCTGGCTGTGGCGAAAACCGCAGCTAAGACCAAAGCTAAGTCCCAACCTAAACGGAGGACCCCGGCGCTGCATGGGACCAGTACCGGACCTTCCTCACACGCAAAGGCGTCAGCACCGGCGACGACTAATACCACTGCCGGTGCTCCCCTTCCTACGCACCCTCCTCCCCTTCCCGTGGCTCCTCAAGCCAACTCCCAAGCCGCGGACGTCACCGGTCAAACGGAGACGGTCTGCACCGGGGATGAATTTGACACCGCCTGGCAGGTGATCAAAAGGAAAGGCAAGGGCAAGAATGCATCTCCACAGGCCCACTGCTCGAAGGCAGGCCCTTCAGGCCAGCCAGCTCCAGTAAACCAGGGCAAAAGGAGAGAAAGGCTGACGCGCAAGGAACGGCGTCAAGAACGCAGGAGAGGTGGCAAAAACAAGCCACCCCCCAGTAAGCAGGTTGCAGCCGCGGGTAAGCTCAGCTTCTCGGCAGGTAAGCGATCGGCGGAGGAAGGCACTAGCCGACCAACGCCCGACCAATCGCAGACTGCTGCAGGAGGTAAGTCGCAAACAGCAACAAAAACGCAGCAACCCGCTCGGAGTGGGCAGGTCTCACCAGAAAGGTACCTGCCTGGGCACGTTCATAGACATCGAAGGAGCCTTCGACAAGACAAACTTCTCCAGCATTGGTGCCGCCCTCACAAGGCATGGTGTAGAACAGGTATTAATTGACTGGATTACCAACATGCTAAGCAAACGTGTTATTCGCCTTGAGGAAGAACAACAGCTGGCCCTGATAGCCCGGGGCTGCCCACAAGGTGGTGTTATCTCACCCCTCTTATGGAATCTGGTAATCAATGACCTGATTACCAAGCTCAACGCGAATCGTTACTACACAATAGGTTATGCAGACGACCTCGCAATCCTCGTACCTGGGAAGGTGACTGGAACGATCTGCAACCTCACTCAACAAGCGCTACGCATCGTGGAACGATGGTGCAGGGAGTATGATTTATCAGTAAACCCCATCAAAACTGAGTTAGTCATGTTCACCCAAAAACGAGCGCTGGGCCGCTTTAGCCTGCCTAAGCTATTCAATACAGAACTCCAGTTATCTAACGAAGTCAAATACCTAGGGGTCACTTTAGACAGTAAGTTAAACTGGAGTGTTCATCTAGACAATAAACTAAGCAGGGCCTGCATCACCTTTTGGCAATGTAGGAAAATGATAGGTAAGAGGTGGGGCCTATCCCAAAATTATACTCTGGCTGTATAGCGCAGTAATTCGGCCCATGATCACCTATGGTGCCGTGGTGTGGTGGCCCCGCACCAAGCTAGTCACAGCCGTAAACAAACTACAACACATGCAAAGGCTGGCCTGCATGGCAACCACAGGCTGCATGAGGACCACTCCAACGGCAGCGCTTGAAGCCATGCTGGGCCTCCCGCCGCTTCATCTGTTTATTCAGCAGGAGGCGACGATGGCCGCGGTACGCCTTAAAACACTGGATCTCTGGGGTAAGAGAGAAACTCAACACACCGCTCTGCTCATGGGACTAAACAACGACTTCCCAATAACTAGAGCAATCAACGACCGGATACCCAAACAATTTGTCTTTGACAAAAAATACAAAATCCAACTGCATGAGGACCACCGCTGTGAGGGGCTGTGCCCCGCAGAACTGCGGATCTTCACTGATGGATCCAAAACAGGTATTGGCACGGGCGCGGGGATCTTCTCGGAGGACCTCAACATCCATATAGCCACACCACTGGGGGTCCATAATACAGTCTTCCAAGCAGAGTGCTTGGGAATTTCCCTGGCAGCCTCAGCCATCCTAGCTAGGGATGTTAAGGACCACTCGGTACGTATACTTTCGGACAGCATGGCAGTCCTGCAAGCGCTAAACAGCCAAACAGTTAACTCTGGGCTGATATACGAGTGTCACCAACGCCTAAATCAGGTAGGTAAACACAACAAAGTAACCATTCAATGGATTAAAGGACACAGCGATTCCCGTGGCAACGATGCAGCGGACGAACTCGCCAGAAGGGGGTCGAGCATGGCAGCGATAGGACCTGAACCCATTGTGCCTCTCCCCTTTGGATTCTTACGCAATCTGGTAAGGAAACGCACCAGAGATCAACACAACAAGCTATGGGCTGATCATAGGGAGTGTAGGCAGGCCAAGGAGGCGCTCCCCTCCATTAATGACCGCTTCATAAAGCAAGCCCTACGACTGACCAAACTTCAGTTGCGGAAAGTCACGGCCGTTACAACTGGCCATGGGTCTTTTAATAAGCATCTCTCTGTCATAGGAGTCACAGACAGTCCACTCTGCAGAGCCTGCATGGAGGAGGACGAGACAGCGGCTCATCTGCTGCTAAGCTGCCCAGTAGTCGCTGCATACAGGGCAAAACACTTCGGACATCCAGGTAACCTAAGCGAGATGGTCAGTAACACCAGGGTGCTGCTGGCCTTCCTCGAGGAGCTGGGGTGGATCGAATGACAATGCAGTCCCACCTGTACGCAAAATACGCGCCTTGGGCGTGGAGTTGCGGAAACCAGCCCGACATACATACATACATACATGAACCAAACTTCGTCGCACTGTACTAACCGTAGATAAACTTCTCTATGATATGACATCTAAGTCAAAACAACGTGAGTTTTTGGCGGGATTTTCTCGAGTGCAGTTCAGTGGCTGTTTTAATTATTCGTTTATTGATTCCTAGTGGATATTGTGATGTAAAATTGGTGTAGTTTTGTGTCTCAAGTGTTAACGCAAATGGACAATATGTGGAATCATTGTAACAGGCGCCATCTCGGGAAAATGGAGCTGAGAATTTTATTATAAATATTGACTTCCCCAATGAAGTTTGCCGACAAGGCTGACTCAACACATTCGTTGCCAAATACTGCAAAAAACATTAGAATGTGTTATATCTGCGTTCTAATGGAAAAAAGTATAAATACATTACGTAAGACTAGGCAATATGGTCAAAAGACTTTAGCCTTCCCTTCGGGGATAATAAAAAACAAATCAAAACAACGTCAACGTCAAAAACAAAACACGTGGATTTTGATTGCCGAGGTATTGTTTCTCATGAAAATAAATAAACAATTCTGACAATTTTACAAACAAAAGTTGTAAGCAATAATTAAAATGAGTTGCGTACAATGTGAACAAATCGCCAAATATAAATGTCCTGTATGCAAAAAGCCATAGTAAGTCAAATTCACATTATTTAATTATTTTTATGTGTTGAACAACAACCTAACAAAAGTTATTACAATTTGTTATAGCTGTTCAGTGCCGTGCTATAAGAGCCACAAAGAGAATCCTTGCAAACCCCCACCAGAACCACCTAAGCAGATAGATGATTCAAATGGTATAGAAAGAGATTATGACTATCCTACTGAAGACACAGTGCCAGTTGAAAAATTAAAACAATTAGGTAAGTAAAACCTAACACTACATCAAATCCCATTTGTACTTACTACATATACTATATTTGTCAAACAAGATTAAATATGAATGAAATGTCAAGTATTTCAGTACCAACACTCTAAAGCGCATAAAATATTGCCTTTTGCATTTTCTAGATCTAGGTTATGTATCATACTGCGGCTATTAACTGTAGAAAACTGCCTAGGTGACTTCTATCCTAAACTCATTGCTATTGTTTCTTTTTATGAAAAGAAGTAAATTTAAGTATTATAAACTTTTTTTTTTATGCATGCCTTGTTTTTTTTATTGTTATCATCAATTTACAGAGCAATCTACAGATGTCAAGAAATGTTTGGAGAACCCCCATGTGAGAGAGATATTGGAGTTACTGGACAAGTCACCATACCCAGATGAATTGATGAAGGAGTACATGCAAGAACCTATCTTCACGGAATTTGTTGATGCATGTCTAAAGGTTGTACAGCCACAAGATGACAATAATAAATAAATAAGTAGTAGTTGATATTGTGCTGGTTGGCGAAAGCGGCTTAGAGGTTCAGAGCAGATTGGAGACATGGTGGCAATGACTTTGGCTTGTAATTGAGCAGAACCAAAACAGAATACCTGTTCTGCGATTTCGGCGGTCTCTCCAGTCCTATGCCTATAGCTCTCTCCGGAACGCATATACCGATCTGCTCCGACTTTCGGTCGGGTCGCTTGTCCAGGGGACTGAGACATAACGCACATGATCAATTCAGGATGGATGAAATGGCGACAGCTTACCAGCTTACTGGAACAACTTGCGACCCACGGATGCCCCTCAAGTTAAAGGGGAAAATGCATAAGTCCGTGATTAGACCTGTCGTACTGTATAAATCAGAATGTTGGGCTGTGAAAAAGACTGATGAATAAAGATTGCATGTGGCGGAGATGTCACACCCGCAGCAGTGGAGATGTGGTGGAGAGTCACTTATCTTGGTATGGTCATGTGAAGAGGGATGAAACACATGTAATTAAAAGAGTAATGAATATAAATGTAGATGGATGGAGTGGGAGGGAGGCCAAAAAAAAGATGGATGGATTATGTGAGGAGTGATATGAAAGAAAAGGGAGTTAGTGATAGCGTGACGGCTGACAGGACAGAATGGAAGAAAAAAACGTGTTGCGCCGACCCCAAGCACATAATTATGTGCTTGGGGTCGGCGCAACACGTTTTTTTAAAAGTTATCCGGACAGATGGATCGGCCGATTAGGACCAATTTTGTGGCCTCCGCGATCTCCGGATTTAAATCCCCTAGATTTTTTTTACTGGGGATGTTTAAAAGACAGGGTCTACAAGAAACCAATAACGTCGGAAAAAGAATTACGACAGCGCATCCAATCTGCTGCATCAGAAATAAACCAAAGCCGTTTTGTCCGTCGGATAAGAGCTTCCTTTATTAGGAGATGCAGACTTTGCATTCTTGTAGGGGCAAGGCAATTCGAACATTTATTGTAAAAAGCAAATAAAACGATTTATTTGAACTAACTGTTTTTTTTAGTACGGCCTCCTAATTCTTTTCATACGCCTCAATAATTCAACGAACATTGCCTCTGAAATACTACAGTTACAAATTTTAAAGAAAAAAGTTTAAATGTACACACTTTTTTATTTTTTTTATTAACGTTGATTTGGTGGACCTCTCAGATTCATAGCAATTATCTTTGTAACGACAAGGACTAGAATGTACAACTTCATACCAATTTACCAAAAATACATAAGCGGCGCTATCTATCCCCTTCACACTGACTGAGGTGCAACTCCGCCACAGGTAGCGGTCCCAAATTCCGGACAGATGACGTCATCGGGTCGGAATAAAATTATGCTAGCCGCTTAACTACCTGCTTCGATTACAAGCATTCAAGCATAAGCCATTACGAAAAGGAAAAAATGGAATAGTACCAATTTAATTTATTTTCTGTCTTCATCACATTCATAGCAATATCTTTGTAACGATAAGGACTAGACGTAAGTTTTATACCAATTCGCAAACCTTATTAAATGTACAAGTTTTTAAAATAATGGTGGTTTTCGGTGTCATACATTTTTTTTACAGGAGATTTTTTTCAATTTTGGTCCTAACATCGTAAAGAAAAAACTTTTCAACTCAAGATTTTTTTTCTAAGGCAAATAAAACGGTATTCAAAAAAATGGTATCTTATAACATTAGTAAGCTATTCAGTAATGTTTAAATAAAAATCATACCTAAAAATGTCATCATTTGCAGCGACAGCATTAAAAAAACTTAATTCTGGAAGACAAAATGGTAAAATTCGAAAAAAAATTAATATCTTGGTTACTGTAACGGTTTTTTTTTAATATTCAAATAAAGTTGTTGGAAATTAGGTAAGCTACCTACCCGTTACGTTTGATCCATTATTTACGGGACACCCTGTATAGATGATTAGTTGATATTTATTTGCACTTTATTTTGTCTAGTTAAGGAATGTCCCAAAAAAAGTTGGGTACCTAACGTATTATTATTATACTCTTTGACATAGAGCCTCAACAATTATTTTTTACATAAGCGTGCTACTAAGTAGGTACCTACACCTTCGGCTCCTTGCCTATTCTTTGCATTGTAATTGAATGTATAATAAGTTGAGTTTTGACTTTAACATCGTGTATTTACCAGACCCCGAAGTAAATATATCTTTGAATGTATGTCTATTTCTATGGCATGCCCTGTAGCCTAGACGGCTGGATAGATTTTAACAATATTATTAAGGTTTGGCTGCCGAAGTGACAGACTGTATAAATTGGCCACCGTAGACCCGGGCCTGCGGACGGCGAGTAATGGGTAGCTCGCCGTCCGATCAGCACCAGGCCCGAGAGTCGACGGCGCGTAGTGTTCCACGCGCGCCTCAAAGAGTTGTCAGCATTAAGGACGGGCCCGTCAAGGCCGATGCCTGCCCGGGGGTTGAGGATAAATTCGAAACAGAGTTACCTCGCCCCTGGGCACTCAGGGCAGGAAGGAACAGGGGTGGGTTTTAGTCAGTAAGAGTCTGACACGCCCTCCCGCTCCACCCAGAGCGGGAGAAGTCATTGGATGATTTCCCACCCCACAAAAAAAAGACTATAAATTTAAAAAAAAAAAACGGCGACCGCCGTTATGTATTTGAGGCCGCATTCTTTTGATCATGATCAAAATAAAGTGCTCTGGGAGGATTCCAAAATCATAATTCACTAAAATCTAAGAAATAATTTTCTTTACGTGATAATCTAGATAAATTTAAAAAAAAGGCTTTAAAAGTACCTGTGTTGCATTAGAATTTGAACTGAAATACGAATGAAATACAAGATTGTTGTATGTTATGTAATCATCTCAAATTAGAATAAAATTTAATGATGATAGATACTATTTTGATCAGCTGATGATGTCCAATATTTTTTTGTTGTGACCACTTCCGCTACACAGCTAAACCTTCCAATTTATCGATCTTTATATTAGTGAAATAAAAACCGTATGTAACAAAATCTGTTGCTTGGAAGAGAAGTTAGCAAAGAAACAAACAGACTCGGAAAGCGGCTTTTATTTCAACTATGAGATCATTATTATTATTAACTATGTATATAAGTGTGAGTCTATCTGGTAGGCCCCAACGAGATTTATCAACAGGACGTTTAGGGGCCCGCTGGCTGGCCGTTTGTTTATATAACAAAGATCTTCTAAAGTAAAGCTCACAGAAAGTCGAAATTTTGGCATTGTAAGGTACCTAATAGTTTCTAACCCCGAGCACTATTGAGCGATCTGAAAGTATAATAACAATAATAATCCTAAGGGGCCCGCTAGTAGTAGACACTTCATAGAAACGTCATTTAATCAAAAACTGTTGAGGTACAAAACATATCTTATTTATTTTCTTTAGGTACAAAATAATGTCTTTATGAAAAGCTATCACCTGTTGATAAATCTCGTTGGGGCCCGCCAGATAGATTCACACGGTATTTAAAACAGTGCTTACAAAATCAAAAATTTATTTCATTCATGCATGCAACAAGAAGATTGTTGTTTATAAAAATATAAGACTAATTCAATTAACTGTCAACCAATGCATCTCTCAGTAAATTTTCAAATTCTATAGATTTCTGCTTCTCTTCTTCAATTTGTTTTTCAAGCTGTTTGACAGCTTATGTACAGTTGTTATATATCGATATGTTAACATCCTTTGCTTTTATACTTTCATCAACTAATGTGCGATCCTTGTCTTCTATCATTAGATATTCTAGTGAATCTATTTCTATTTTTCGACGCTTAGCCTCTATGTAAAAATCGATCGAATCATCTTCATATTCTAAGGCTTTGTGCTTCATTCCCTTTATAACTTTTACTTCATGCAGCCAAAGGGCATTACGATAATCTGCCAATACAGATTTCTCATAAATAGCAAATCTATTTTCAAAATTATTCAGTCTACTTATCTTCTCATAAACAATTATGTTCATGAAATCTACAAGATTATAGTGGGCAAAGTATTTGTTGAAATCCTCACAGGGCATGCTCATATTTGAGAGTTCCTTCGGTAGAACAGCTACAACCCTACACAACACTTCTTCAGGGTTTTCAAACCAGCCGATCTGATTGCAATAGCTACTCATTTGCTCTTGCATACTTATTGCATTCACTGGATTAAAATGCGATGAAGGGTCAGGCAACTTCAATTGATTCATAATCCTTTTGATTGCCGACACATTATCAGACGTCTTCGCACTACTCGGTATAAACTCGTAAGGTTTTGGATACGGAGATGTGCCGTCCAAGTATGGCTGAAACTCTAATGGAAATGATGAATAATTGAACAAATCTTCATTCGTAATGACATTGGTTAAATTATCCACAGCAGTGTTATAGCACTTGACTAATTTGTATAAATCTCGTATAATAACATTCATACGACTATCGTTTTCCAATCTTAATCTACACCATATCTCATTTCCAAGGTATCTTTGACATATAGACTTCAAGTGATCTATTTCCAATGGTGGGGTTTGTGGGAATTTTTTCGCCAACCATTTCATAGCACTCTTTGAACATGCATTTAATGATTCGTAAACATTCTGCGAATCTATAGCAAACATCTTGTACCCTGATATAACGTTTTGCTTCACAAGATTTGACAATAAGACATCTACACGTTGTTGAACATATTCCAGTTTTGGAGTGATCGCGGCGACTGGCACTACCTGGTATGGGTATTTGTGTTTAAGTGTAACTTCTATTGTTTGCACTAGATCATTATCATATTCAGTAGCATAAAAAAGTATAGCATTAGCACTTTCAATAGCCTCATTAATATTGATCTGTTTTCCTGTCAAACTAACAGATATAGCAAAATCCATCAAGTGATTCCAAGACTGTTTCCCAACATGCATCAGTGAATCAGACGCTTCATGTTGCTTTCTATCACTAAAAACATCAAGTAACCATTTCTCAATGTTAATCTTTTTGTGTAGCCATTTCATTGCACCAGGTGATACCAAAGTAAGTTTCCAAAAGAAGCATTTATCATAAGGATAGCTTATTTGTTTCATTCGCTTCAACAAAGGTGACCTGATTATTTCCATGATGTTATATGGCTCAGGGGTTGGTAATAGCCTAAGTTCCCCAGTAACAATTTTCAACGAATCGCCTCAAATAAGATGCTTCTTCCAGTGGAGTTTTACGAGTCAGCCAAACCGGTGTATCTTGTAGATTCCGCCTTTTAACATTTCTGGTACTTATATTGTTTCCTCCATATATGGAACCATTTTTTCATTATACGCTGAGTTAGAAATACCTCAGCTTTCAACTCAGATTCAGATATCTCATTGGACAAATTCAGCAATATTTCATCAGTTACTGTATCTGCAAACTGCATCAAATTATTAAACTTCTCCAGTTCTTCTGTCAAAATACTTTTGACTGTTGGATCATTAACTTCATTGACAAGTTCTTCAACAAGCTCTACAGATTCTCTTTCAACTCTTTCTTTGAATTTCCTTTCTTCTTCAGCTTTGCGTTTTAGTTCAGCTTTCCTTTCTTCTTCTAATTTTTTCTTTAATTCTTCTTGCTTCCTTTGCTCTCCTTTTCTGCGTTTTTCTTCCAGCAATCTGAGTTCTTCTTGCTTTCTTCGTGCTTCTTCTTGCTTTTTTCGAGCTTCTTCTTTGCGTCTTTCTTCTTCTTGTTGCCGCATCTCTTGTTTCCTCATTTCTTCCTCTCTTTTATTTTTTTCTTGCAATTGCCTTTCCTCTTCCTTCCTCATTCTTTCGACATTAAGACGTTGAATTTCAGCCTGCTTTTGTTCTTCGTTCTCATTTTCGTTAAATTCGAAAACAGCAGAACTTTCGGTAGTTGCAATTGAATTTAATATATTATGAGCCACTGTCTGTGCTTTACTTTTACTTTGAAATATTGAGTAGGCTGTAGAGTCTGAACCATTGGGCGGGATAATAGCGCTTTTGAAAAGGCTACCCGGCGACAATTTACTAGTTGAAGCTTCACCATTGGCAAAGATAGACTGCGGCTTTAACGGATCTTCTGCATTACCAGGTTTTGCAAACACATTGGTAGCTTCTGGCTGCTTTCCAAAAGTACCAAATATATTGGTTGGGCGCTTGTCGTCACTTGCTGATGGCGGAGCAGGCTGTGCAAATATGTTACCGCCTTTTGCAACAAATGCAACTGTACTATCTGGTTTTGAGGATCAGCAGATTTAGCACCGGAAAATATACTATTATTAGTAAATAACGGCTGTTTATCAGTAACTCTTTCTTCCTTTGCTGCAAAAACGTTTTCGGGCCTCGTACTTGTAAACAAATTTGTGGAGGGCTTTGTTTGAATAGGCTGCCCGAAAACTGCATTTCCTTCTGGTTTCTTGAATAGATTATCTTCTGGCTTCATTCCCTTAAAAAGTGATTGTGCATTTTGACCTTTATCATTATTCATTTTTCCAAATATATTATTAGTCTCTGGAGCTGCAGTACATTCGAATAGGCGTTTAACTGTTTCTGTTCCCGTAAATAAATTAGGAACAATAGTTTCTTGAGGCTTAGAAAATGAAAATATTTTTTTCGTATCATCACTGAACATTTTTTCAGGAGAATTTTTAATGATATCATTTGATGCAACTGGAATAGCTGGTTTGAATAAAAACTGATTGAATTCACTTGATGTGGTTGGTGGTTTAAAAATGGCCGATGGAGGTGGATGTGCAGAAGCACTAAACTTGTGAGTCTGTTTCGGGCTTGAAGATATTATGTCAAGTTTAGCAAAAATATTCACTTTATTTTCTGGTGCTTTCTCCATCACATACACCGATTTTGCACCTTGAGATAATCTTTGAATCTCTGCTTTCAGTGATCGTATATCTTTGTTGCTATCATTCAATGTATTGTAGCCTTGATCATCAGCAGTTAATGCACTTTCTTTTAATCTGCCATCTGAGTTGAAACTTGTGTACAGATTGTGCTGACTGTATCCAGCATCTGGGAGTCGACCACCAGCAATAATTTCGCCAACCATAAGGTTTCTTTTAGATTCTATAAGTTGTATAGCCCTTGAGGTGGGATAAGGACTTTCATAACGGCCTCAAATTGAATTTTGTAGGCCGACCATGAAGATGTTCTGTCGAATGGCGGCACCTTAAATCCACGTGCCGAAGGTGCAGCAACCACTGAAGGCACAACCCCGTCTCCAGCCCTAAGTTCACCTAAAGCCTTCTTCACCCCGGCAATCTGAACTTCAGCTTCTGAGATGCGATTCTCATGCTGGTGAACCTGCTCCTTCATCACCTTGAACTCTTTGCCAAGTGTTGAGTGAAGGTCTTTAATGAGGAGCATCTGCTCTTCTTTTTCTCTCTGGCGGCGGGCCTGCTCCTCTTTATCTTGATGAAGCTTCTCCTCCAACCGACGGGCCTGCTCCTCTTGACAACAAGCCTGTTCCTGCAACAGCACCATTAGCGCAGACAAGTCTGGCACCGCTGGTGCTGAAGAAACTCCACATGGGCCAGCGACTGGCTCTGTCGCAGGCTGAGCACCACCCGACGTCTGTATCGGGGAATCTTCAAACCACCTCTGATCCATGTCTTTCTGTCGTTGACTCCTTGTACGAATACCCTCCGTGTCGTCCTTTGGTAAAATCGGCATAATTTATCCCTCACTTCTGACACCAATTTGTTACGAGCTGGGTATGGGATAAATTATTTTATACCAATTAATTAACCAAATATCCTTTATTAACTCTAACAACTTATTTACACAAACACTAAATCGCTTATAATCACTATTCTCTTCGTAATCGCTTGTATTCGCTTCCGTTCGCATCCGTAGTCGAAAACAGACTGACTCACTCGCCCGCCGTCCGGCCTATTTATACAGTCATGGAAGTTTCCAGAACATTGTCGAACTATCCTATAGTGGAATATTCTAGAAACATCTATGAACTTCTACGCAGTACCACAATGGAATGATCTCGAACCTAGTGGAAACTTCTACTACATTCTCGAACGTTCCAGAGTAATACGGTCGACGTAACACTATATACTCCAATATCTACCTCTAAAAAAACACCCGTTAGTAATCAAATTGGTACCTAGACGATACACGCTGAAATATACGAAAGTAAAATAGTTTTTCTATCTTTCGGTAGGTTTTTATTGCACTAATTTAAATTGAACTCTCCTCTTTTATAAGTTTTGTAAGTATTTTGATATCCCACACACAAAAGAGAAATCACTTTTACAATGCCCCATTTTGGATATAGGTATCATTCGTTACATTGTTTTTTGTATGCGAATCGCCTCATTCAATAATTTTATTCAACTTCGCATCGGCTCAGTAGTTATGACTTGATAGCACATACATACGAGTACATAGGTAAGTACCTAATACGTGGACTACTAAAATCATAGCCCTTCCTTCCTAGCCTTGATGTTTATACTTGAACTGTATTTAACTGCAAAAATTGTAAGAAGTTTGAATTAAGCGGGCTACATGAACCAAACTTGGGGGGGTTTGTATGTATGCTTTTGCGGTTGCACAACGACATGCTTGCTTTGCTTGCTTGGTAGTGTAGATACAGACCTATCCTACCTCCTCCTTCAGAGAGGGTAGGATGGCGTGGCTTTGAGGGAGAGCGCTACAGTCGTGTTGATCCTCAAGGCAAGTCCGGTCGGTTACCTTCCCGTGGTGCCACCCGTTTTTGGTCTAATTCCCTAAGAATTAGACGTAACCAAAACCACCGGGCGACCCGTAGAGTAGAGGGCTTTCTACTCCTTCCCATCCCTTATTCCATTCACCCCATACTCTCCCGTCTATCAACTTCCTGTCCCAAGTCTCACCGTCACCTCCTACACCATCCTTTGAGTATCCTACCTATATCCTAATTCCTCTCCTAACCGCGACCCTTCCGTGACTGGGTGGTTGTGGGCTCGGCCGTCACTAAAACCAGCTGACGGTGAGTAGGAGAAAATAGTCACCTGCGCTAGCTAGGACCTGCGCAGTCGAGCGCCGTAAGCAGGGATGAAGGAGTCCTGGGGGGTTGAGCTGATCGGCACTGGGGGTTATGTGTCCGTGAGGCAACACGCCCTCTTTGGTCTGGATTTCAGGCAAAACGGTAGCTCTGCCAATTAGCCAATGGCAGGGAAATGGCCACGTGTCCCGTCAGAGGGCCACAGGCGAGGTGCGTGGGGTCCGCTGAGGTCGTCCTCGGACGGCGGAAGCGGTGGGTAAAGGTCATGCTGACGGTGTAAGTGAGGGTTGATCAGTTCGTTGGGGGTAGGCCTTTTCGACCTCCGACGACCAACCCGATCGAGCACCCGATGTCGCACTGTAAACCAGCCTCGCGCACCTATATCTCTCTGGTAGTCCTAACGTCCGCTCTTTTCAAAAGTGCGACGTTCCCAGGTGCGGGCTCCATGGAGGGTGGGAGCCAGAGAGATGAATTTTACACAACACACAAACATGGACAAAACAAGGCCATTACACGAACACACAACAACCACAGGGGTGGAGTCGGCGAAAGCTGACGAAACTCCTAGGCGAGGTGCTTGCACTTCGTCCGCCCCTGGAAGCCCTGCGGCTAACGCTGCAGGCTCCAGCGCGGGTGCCGGTCTGGCTGTGGCGAAAACCGCAGCTAAGACCAAAGCTAAGTCCCAACCTAAACGGAGGACCCCGGCGCTGCATGGGACCAGTACCGGACCTTCCTCACACGCAAAGGCGTCAGCACCGGCGACGACTAATACCACTGCCGGTGCTCCCCTTCCTACGCACCCTCCTCCCCTTCCCGTGGCTCCTCAAGCCAACTCCCAAGCCGCGGACGTCACCGGTCAAACGGAGACGGTCTGCACCGGGGATGAATTTGACACCGCCTGGCAGGTGATCAAAAGGAAAGGCAAGGGCAAGAATGCATCTCCACAGGCCCACTGCTCGAAGGCAGGCCCTTCAGGCCAGCCAGCTCCAGCAAACCAGGGCAAAAGGAGAGAAAGGCTGACGCGCAAGGAATGGCGTCAAGAACGCAGGAGAGGTGGCAAAAACAAGCCACCCTCCAGTAAGCAGGTTGCAGCCGCGGGTAAGCTCAGCTTCTCGGCAGGTAAGCGATCGGCGGAGGAAGGCACTAGCCGACCAACGCCCGACCAATCGCAGACTGCTGCAGGAGGTAAGTCGCAAACAGCAACAAAAACGCAGCAACCCGCTCGGAGTGGGCAGGTCTCACCAGAAAGGTACCTGCCTGGGCACGTTCATAGACATCGAAGGAGCCTTCGACAAGACAAACTTCTCCAGCATTGGTGCCGCCCTCACAAGGCATGGTGTGGAACAGGTATTAATTGACTGGATTACCAACATGCTAAGCAAACGTGTTATTCGCCTTGAGGAAGAACAACAGCTGGCCCTGATAGCCCGGGGCTGCCCACAAGGTGGTGTTATCTCACCCCTCTTATGGAATCTGGTAATCAATGACCTGATTACCAAGCTCAACGCGAATCGTTACTACACAATAGGTTATGCAGACGACCTCGCAATCCTCGTACCTGGGAAGGTGACTGGAACGATCTGCAACCTCACTCAACAAGCGCTACGCATCGTGGAACGATGGTGCAGGGAGTATGATTTATCAGTAAACCCCATCAAAACTGAGTTAGTCATGTTCACCCAAAAACGAGCGCTGGGCCGCTTTAGCCTGCCTAAGCTATTCAATACAGAACTCCAGTTATCTAACGAAGTCAAATACCTAGGGGTCACTTTAGACAGTAAGTTAAACTGGAGTGTTCATCTAGACAATAAACTAAGCAGGGCCTGCATCACCTTTTGGCAATGTAGGAAAATGATAGGTAAGAGGTGGGGCCTATCTCCCAAAATTATACTCTGGCTGTATAGCGCAGTAATTCGGCCCATGATCACCTATGGTGCCGTGGTGTGGTGGCCCCGCACCAAGCTAGTCACAGCCGTAAACAAACTACAACACATGCAAAGGCTGGCCTGCATGGCAACCACAGGCTGCATGAGGACCACTCCAACGGCAGCGCTTGAAGCCATGCTGGGCCTCCCGCCGCTTCATCTGTTTATTCAGCAGGAGGCGACGATGGCCGCGGTACGCCTTAAAACACTGGATCTCTGGGGTAAGAGAGAAACTCAACACACCGCTCTGCTCATGGGACTAAACAACGACTTCCCAATAACTAGAGCAATCAACGACCGGATACCCAAACAATTTGTCTTTGACAAAAAATACAAAATCCAACTGCATGAGGACCACCGCTGTGAGGGGCTGTGCCCCGCAGAACTGCGGATCTTCACTGATGGATCCAAAACAGGTATTGGCACGGGCGCGGGGATCTTCTCGGAGGACCTCAACATCCATATAGCCACACCACTGGGGGTCCATAATACAGTCTTCCAAGCAGAGTGCTTGGGAATTTCCCTGGCAGCCTCAGCCATCCTAGCTAGGGATGTTAAGGACCACTCGGTACGTATACTTTCGGACAGCATGGCAGTCCTGCAAGCGCTAAACAGCCAAACAGTTAACTCTGGGCTGATATACGAGTGTCACCAACGCCTAAATCAGGTAGGTAAACACAACAAAGTAACCATTCAATGGATTAAAGGACACAGCGATTCCCGTGGCAACGATGCAGCGGACGAACTCGCCAGAAGGGGGTCGAGCATGGCAGCGATAGGACCTGAACCCATTGTGCCTCTCCCCTTTGGATTCTTACGCAATCTGGTAAGGAAACGCACCAGAGATCAACACAACAAGCTATGGGCTGATCATAGGGAGTGTAGGCAGGCCAAGGAGGCGCTCCCCTCCATTAATGACCGCTTCACAAAGCAAGCCCTACGACTGACCAAACTTCAGTTGCGGAAAGTCACGGCCGTTACAACTGGCCATGGGTCTTTTAATAAGCATCTCTCTGTCATAGGAGTCACAGACAGTCCACTCTGCAGAGCCTGCATGGAGGAGGACGAGACAGCGGCTCATCTGCTGCTAAGCTGCCCAGTAGTCGCTGCATACAGGGCAAAACACTTCGGACATCCAGGTAACCTAAGCGAGATGGTCAGTAACACCAGGGTGCTGCTGGCCTTCCTCGAGGAGCTGGGGTGGATCGAATGACAATGCAGTCCCACCTGTACGCAAAATACGCGCCTTGGGCGTGGAGTTGCGGAAACCAGCCCGACATACATACATACATGAACCAAACTTCGTCGCACTGTACTAACCGTAGATAAACTTCTCTATGATATGACATCTAAGTCAAAACAACGTGAGTTTTTGGCGGGATTTTCTCGAGTGCAGTTCAGTGGCTGTTTTAATTATTCGTTTATTGATTCCTAGTGGATATTGTGATGTAAAATTGGTGTAGTTTTGTGTCTCAAGTGTTAACGCAAATGGACAATATGTGGAATCATTGTAACAGGCGCCATCTCGGGAAAATGGAGCTGAGAATTTTATTATAAATATTGACTTCCCCAATGAAGTTTGCCGACAAGGCTGACTCAACACATTCGTTGCCAAATACTGCAAAAAACATTAGAATGTGTTATATCTGCGTTCTAATGGAAAAAAGTATAAATACATTACGTAAGACTAGGCAATATGGTCAAAAGACTTTAGCCTTCCCTTCGGGGATAATAAAAAACAAATCAAAACAACGTCAACGTCAAAAACAAAACACGTGGATTTTGATTGCCGAGGTATTGTTTCTCATGAAAATAAATAAACAATTCTGACAATTTTACAAACAAAAGTTGTAAGCAATAATTAAAATGAGTTGCGTACAATGTGAACAAATCGCCAAATATAAATGTCCTGTATGCAAAAAGCCATAGTAAGTCAAATTCACATTATTTAATTATTTTTATGTGTTGAACAACAACCTAACAAAAGTTATTACAATTTGTTATAGCTGTTCAGTGCCGTGCTATAAGAGCCACAAAGAGAATCCTTGCAAACCCCCACCAGAACCACCTAAGCAGATAGATGATTCAAATGGTATAGAAAGAGATTATGACTATCCTACTGAAGACACAGTGCCAGTTGAAAAATTAAAACAATTAGGTAAGTAAAACCTAACACTACATCAAATCCCATTTGTACTTACTACATATACTATATTTGTCAAACAAGATTAAATATGAATGAAATGTCAAGTATTTCAGTACCAACACTCTAAAGCGCATAAAATATTGCCTTTTGCATTTTCTAGATCTAGGTTATGTATCATACTGCGGCTATTAACTGTAGAAAACTGCCTAGGTGACTTCTATCCTAAACTCATTGCTATTGTTTCTTTTTATGAAAAGAAGTAAATTTAAGTATTATAAACTTTTTTTTTTATGCATGCCTTGTTTTTTATTGTTATCATCAATTTACAGAGCAATCTACAGATGTCAAGAAATGTTTGGAGAACCCCCATGTGAGAGAGATATTGGAGTTACTGGACAAGTCACCATACCCAGATGAATTGATGAAGGAGTACATGCAAGAACCTATCTTCACGGAATTTGTTGATGCATGTCTAAAGGTTGTACAGCCACAAGATGACAATAATAAATAAATAAGTAGTAGTTGATATTGTGCTGGTTGGCGAAAGCGGCTTAGAGGTTCAGAGCAGATTGGAGACATGGTGGCAATGACTTTGGCTTGTAATTGAGCAGAACCAAAACAGAATACCTGTTCTGCGATTTCGGCGGTCTCTCCAGTCCTATGCCTATAGCTCTCTCCGGAACGCATATACCGATCTGCTCCGACTTTCGGTCGGGTCGCTTGTCCAGGGGACTGAGACATAACGCACATGATCAATTCAGGATGGATGAAATGGCGACAGCTTACCAGCTTACTGGAACAACTTGCGACCCACGGATGCCCCTCAAGTTAAAGGGGAAAATGCATAAGTCCGTGATTAGACCTGTCGTACTGTATAAATCAGAATGTTGGGCTGTGAAAAAGACTGATGAATAAAGATTGCATGTGGCGGAGATGTCACACCCGCAGCAGTGGAGATGTGGTGGAGAGTCACTTATCTTGGTATGGTCATGTGAAGAGAGATGAAACACATGTAATTAAAAGAGTAATGAATATAAATGTAGATGGATGGAGTGGGAGGGAGGCCAAAAAAAAGATGGATGGATTATGTGAGGAGTGATATGAAAGAAAAGGGAGTTAGTGATAGCGTGACGGCTGACAGGACAGAATGGAAGAAAAAAACGTGTTGCGCCGACCCCAAGCACATAATTATGTGCTTGGGGTCGGCGCAACACGTTTTTTTAAAAGTTATCCGGACAGATGGATCGGCCGATTAGGACCAATTTTGTGGCCTCCGCGATCTCCGGATTTAAATCCCCTAGATTTTTTTTACTGGGGATGTTTAAAAGACAGGGTCTACAAGAAACCAATAACGTCGGAAAAAGAATTACGACAGCGCATCCAATCTGCTGCATCAGAAATAAACCAAAGCCGTTTTGTCCGTCGGATAAGAGCTTCCTTTATTAGGAGATGCAGACTTTGCATTCTTGTAGGGGCAAGGCAATTCGAACATTTATTGTAAAAAGCAAATAAAACGATTTATTTGAACTAACTGTTTTTTTTAGTACGGCCTCCTAATTCTTTTCATACGCCTCAATAATTCAACGAACATTGCCTCTGAAATACTACAGTTACACATTTTAAAGAAAAAAGTTTAAATGTACACACTTTTTTATTTTTTTTATTAACGTTGATTTGGTGGACCTCTCAGATTCATAGCAATTATCTTTGTAACGACAAGGACTAGAATGTACAACTTCATACCAATTTACCAAAAATACATAAGCGGCGCTATCTATCCCCTTCACACTGACTGAGGTGCAACTCCGCCACAGGTAGCGGTCCCAAATTCCGGACAGATGACGTCATCGGGTCGGAATTATGCTAGCCGCTTAACTACCTGCTTCGATTACAAGCATTCAAGCATAAGCCATTACGAAAAGGAAAAAATGGAATAGTACCAATTTAATTTATTTTCTGTCTTCATCACATTCATAGCAATATCTTTGTAACGATAAGGACTAGACGTAAGTTTTATACCAATTCGCAAACCTTATTAAATGTACAAGTTTTTAAAATAATGGTGGTTTTCGGTGTCATACATTTTTTTTACAGGAGATTTTTTTCAATTTTGGTCCTAACATCGTAAAGAAAAAACTTTTCAACTCAAGATTTTTTTTCTAAGGCAAATAAAACGGTATTCAAAAAAATGGTATCTTATAACATTAGTAAGCTATTCAGAAATGTTTAAATAAAAATCATACCTAAAAATGTCATCATTTGCAGCGACAGCATTAAAAAAACTTAATTCTGGAAGACAAAATGGTAAAATTCGAAAAAAAATTAATATCTTGGTTACTGTAACGGTTTTTTTTTAATATTCAAATAAAGTTGTTGGAAATTAGGTAAGCTACCTACCCGTTACGTTTGATCCATTATTTACGGGACACCCTGTATAGATGATTAGTTGATATTTATTTGCACTTTATTTTGTCTAGTTAAGGAATGTCCCAAAAAAAGTTGGGTACCTAACGTATTATTATTATACTCTTTGACATAGAGCCTCAACAATTATTTTTTACATAAGCGTGCTACTAAGTAGGTACACCTTCGGCTCCTTGCCTATTCTTTGCATTGTAATTGAATGTATAATAAGTTGAGTTTTGACTTTAACATCGTGTATTTACCAGACCCCGAAGTAAATATCTTTGAATGTATGTCTATTTCTATGGCATGCCCTGTAGCCTAGACGGCTGGATAGATTTTAACAATATTATTAAGGTTTGGCTGCCGAAGTGACAGACTGTATAAATTGGCCACCGTAGACCCGGGCCTGCGGACGGCGAGTAATGGGTAGCTCGCCGTCCGATCAGCACCAGGCCCGAGAGTCGACGGCGCGTAGTGTTCCACGCGCGCCTCAAAGAGTTGTCAGCATTAAGGACGGGCCCGTCAAGGCCGATGCCTGCCCGGGGGTTGAGGATAAATTCGAAACAGAGTTACCTCGCCCCTGGGCACTCAGGGCAGGAAGGAACAGGGGTGGGTTTTAGTCAGTAAGAGTCTGACACGCCCTCCCGCTCCACCCAGAGCGGGAGAAGTCATTGGATGATTTCCCACCCCACAAAAAAAAAGAATAGAAATTTAAAAAAAAAAAACGGCGACCGCCGTTATGTATTTGAGGCCGCATTCTTTTGATCATGATCAAAATAAAGTGCTCTGGGAGGATTCCAAAATCATAATTCACTAAAATCTAAGAAATAATTTTCTTTACGTGATAATCTAGATAAATTTAAAAAAAGGCTTTAAAAGTACCTGTGTTGCATTAGAATTTGAACTGAAATACGAATGAAATACAAGATTGTTGTATGTTATGTAATCATCTCAAATTAGAATAAAATTTAATGATGATAGATACTATTTTGATCAGCTGATGATGTCCAATATTTTTTTGTTGTGACCACTTCCGCTACACAGCTAAACCTTCCAATTTATCGATCTTTATATTAGTGAAATAAAAACCGTATGTAACAAAATCTGTTGCTTGGAAGAGAAGTTAGCAAAGAAACAAACAGACTCGGAAAGCGGCTTTTATTTCAACTATGAGATCATTATTATTATTAACTATGTATATAAGTGTGAGTCTATCTGGTAGGCCCCAACGAGATTTATCAACAGGACGTTTAGGGGCCCGCTGGCTGGCCGTTTGTTTATATAACAAAGATCTTCTAAAGTAAAGCTCACAGAAAGTCGAAATTTTGGCATTGTAAGGTACCTAATAGTTTCTAACCCCGAGCACTATTGAGCGATCTGAAAGTATAATAACAATAATAATCCTAAGGGGCCCGCTAGTAGTAGACACTTCATAGAAACGTCATTTAATCAAAAACTGTTGAGGTACAAAACATATCTTATTTATTTTCTTTAGGTACAAAATAATGTCTTTATGAAAAGCTATCACCTGTTGATAAATCTCGTTGGGGCCCGCCAGATAGATTCACACGGTATTTAAAACAGTGCTTACAAAATCAAAAATTTATTTCATTCATGCATGCAACAAGAAGATTGTTGTTTATAAAAATATAAGACTAATTCAATTAACTGTCAACCAATGCATCTCTCAGTAAATTTTCAAATTCTATAGATTTCTGCTTCTCTTCTTCAATTTGTTTTTCAAGCTGTTTGACAGCTTATGTACAGTTGTTATATATCGATATGTTAACATCCTTTGCTTTTATACTTTCATCAACTAATGTGCGATCCTTGTCTTCTATCATTAGATATTCTAGTGAATCTATTTCTATTTTTCGACGCTTAGCCTCTATGTAAAAATCGATCGAATCATCTTCATATTCTAAGGCTTTGTGCTTCATTTCCTTTATAACTTTTACTTCATGCAGCCAAAGGGCATTACGATAATCTGCCAATACAGATTTGTCATAAATAGCAAATCTATTTTCAAAATTATTCAGTCTACTTATCTTCTCATAAACAATTATGTTCATGAAATCTACAAGATTATAGTGGGCAAAGTATTTGTTGAAATCCTCACAGGGCATGCTCATATTTGAGAGTTCCTTCGGTAGAACAGCTACAACCCTACACAACACTTCTTCAGGGTTTTCAAACCAGCCGATCTGATTGCAATAGCTACTCATTTGCTCTTGCATACTTATTGCATTCACTGGATTAAAATGCGATGAAGGGTCAGGCAACTTCAATTGATTCATAATCCTTTTGATTGCCGACACATTATCAGACGTCTTCGCACTACTCGGTATAAACTCGTAAGGTTTTGGATACGGAGATGTGCCGTCCAAGTATGGCTGAAACTCTAATGGAAATGATGAATAATTGAACAAATCTTCATTCGTAATGACATTGGTTAAATTATCCACAGCAGTGTTATAGCACTTGACTAATTTGTATAAATCTCGTATAATAACATTCATACGACTATCGTTTTCCAATCTTAATCTACACCATATCTCATTTCCAAGGTATCTTTGACATATAGACTTCAAGTGATCTATTTCCAATGGTGGGGTTTGTGGGAATTTTTTCGCCAACCATTTCATAGCACTCTTTGAACATGCATTTAATGATTCGTAAACATTCTGCGAATCTATAGCAAACATCTTGTACCCTGATATAACGTTTTGCTTCACAAGATTTGACAATAAGACATCTACACGTTGTTGAACATATTCCAGTTTTGGAGTGATCACGGCGACTGGCACTACCTGGTATGGGTATTTGTGTTTAAGTGTAACTTCTATTGTTTGCACTAGATCATTATCATATTCAGTAGCATAAAAAAGTATAGCATTAGCACTTTCAATAGCCTCATTAATATTGATCTGTTTTCCTGTCAAACTAACAGATATAGCAAAATCCATCAAGTGATTCCAAGACTGTTTCCCAACATGCATCAGTGAATCAGACGCTTCATGTTGCTTTCTATCACTAAAAACATCAAGTAACCATTTCTCAATGTTAATCTTTTTGTGTAGCCATTTCATTGCACCAGGTGATACCAAAGTAAGTTTCCAAAAGAAGCATTTATCATAAGGATAGCTTATTTGTTTCATTCGCTTCAACAAAGGTGACCTGATTATTTCCATGATGTTATATGGCTCAGGGGTTGGTAATAGCCTAAGTTCCCCAGTAACAATTTTCAACGAATCGCCTCAAATAAGATGCTTCTTCCAGTGGAGTTTTACGAGTCAGCCAAACCGGTGTATCTTCTAGTAGATTCCGCCTTTTAACATTTCTGGTACTTATATTGTTTCCTCCATATATGGAACCATTTTTTCATTATACGCTGAGTTAGAAATACCTCAGCTTTCAACTCAGATTCAGATATCTCATTGGACAAATTCAGCAATATTTCATCAGTTACTGTATCTGCAAACTGCATCAAATTATTAAACTTCTCCAGTTCTTCTGTCAAAATACTTTTGACTGTTGGATCATTAACTTCATTGACAAGTTCTTCAACAAGCTCTACAGATTCTCTTTCAACTCTTTCTTTGAATTTCCTTTCTTCTTCAGCTTTGCGTTTTAGTTCAGCTTTCCTTTCTTCTTCTAATTTTTTCTTTAATTCTTCTTGCTTCCTTTGCTCTCCTTTTCTGCGTTTTTCTTCCAGCAATCTGAGTTCTTCTTGCTTTCTTCGTGCTTCTTCTTGCTTTTTTCGAGCTTCTTCTTTGCGTCTTTCTTCTTCTTGTTGCCGCATCTCTTGTTTCCTCATTTCTTCCTCTCTTTTATTTTTTTCTTGCAATTGCCTTTCCTCTTCCTTCCTCATTCTTTCGACATTAAGACGTTGAATTTCAGCCTGCTTTTGTTCTTCGTTCTCATTTTCGTTAAATTCGAAAACAGCAGAACTTTCGGTAGTTGCAATTGAATTTAATATATTATGAGCCACTGTCTGTGCTTTACTTTTACTTTGAAATATTGAGTAGGCTGTAGAGTCTGAACCATTGGGCGGGATAATAGCGCTTTTGAAAAGGCTACCCGGCGACAATTTACTAGTTGAAGCTTCACCATTGGCAAAGATAGACTGCGGCTTTAACGGATCTTCTGCATTACCAGGTTTTGCAAACACATTGTTAGCTTCTGGCTGCTTTCCAAAAGTACCAAATATATTGGTTGGGCGCTTGTCGTCACTTGCTGATGGCGGAGCAGGCTGTGCAAATATGTTACCGCCTTTTGCAACAAATGCAACTGTACTATCTGGTTTTGAGGATCAGCAGATTTAGCACCGGAAAATATACTATTATTAGTAAATAACGGCTGTTTATCAGTAACTCTTTCTTCCTTTGCTGCAAAAACGTTTTCGGGCCTCGTACTTGTAAACAAATTTGTGGAGGGCTTTGTTTGAATAGGCTGCCCGAAAACTGCATTTCCTTCTGGTTTCTTGAATAGATTATCTTCTGGCTTCATTCCCTTAAAAAGTGATTGTGCATTTTGACCTTTATCATTATTCATTTTTCCAAATATATTATTAGTCTCTGGAGCTGCAGTACATTCGAATAGGCGTTTAACTGTTTCTGTTCCCGTAAATAAATTAGGAACAATAGTTTCTTGAGGCTTAGAAAATGAAAATATTTTTTTCGTATCATCACTGAACATTTTTTCAGGAGAATTTTTAATGATATCATTTGATGCAACTGGAATAGCTGGTTTGAATAAAAACTGATTGAATTCACTTGATGTGGTTGGTGGTTTAAAAATGGCCGATGGAGGTGGATGTGCAGAAGCACTAAACTTGTGAGTCTGTTTCGGGCTTGAAGATATTATGTCAGGTTTAGCAAAAATATTCACTTTATTTTCTGGTGCTTTCTCCATCACATACACCGATTTTGCACCTTGAGATAATCTTTGAATCTCTGCTTTCAGTGATCGTATATCTTTGTTGCTATCATTCAATGTATTGTAGCCTTGATCATCAGCAGTTAATGCACTTTCTTTTAATCTGCCATCTGAGTTGAAACTTGTGTACAGATTGTGCTGACTGTATCCAGCATCTGGGAGTCGACCACCAGCAATAATTTCGCCAACCATAAGGTTTCTTTTAGATTCTATAAGTTGTATAGCCCTTGAGGTGGGATAAGGACTTTCATAACGGCCTCAAATTGAATTTTGTAGGCCGACCATGAAGATGTTCTGTCGAATGGCGGCACCTTAAATCCACGTGCCGAAGGTGCAGCAACCACTGAAGGCACAACCCCGTCTCCAGCCCTAAGTTCACCTAAAGCCTTCTTCACCCCGGCAATCTGAACTTCAGCTTCTGAGATGCGATTCTCATGCTGGTGAACCTGCTCCTTCATCACCTTGAACTCTTTGCCAAGTGATGAGTGAAGGTCTTTAATGAGGAGCATCTGCTCTTCTTTTTCTCTCTGGCGGCGGGCCTGCTCCTCTTTATCTTGATGAAGCTTCTCCTCCAACCGACGGGCCTGCTCCTCTTGACAACAAGCCTGTTCCTGCAACAGCACCATTAGCGCAGACAAGTCTGGCACCGCTGGTGCTGAAGAAACTCCACATGGGCCAGCGACTGGCTCTGTCGCAGGCTGAGCACCACCCGACGTCTGTATCGGGGAATCTTCAAACCACCTCTGATCCATGTCTTTCTGTCGTTGACTCCTTGTACAAATACCCTCCGTGTCGTCCTTTGGTAAAATCGGCATAATTTATCCCTCACTTCTGACACCAATTTGTTACGAGCTGGGTATGGGATAAATTATTTTATACCAATTAATTAACCAAATATCCTTTATTAACTCTAACAACTTATTTACACAAACACTAAATCGCTTATAATCACTATTCTCTTCGTAATCGCTTGTATTCGCTTCCGTTCGCATCCGTAGTCGAAAACAGACTGACTCACTCGCCCGCCGTCCGGCCTATTTATACAGTCATGGAAGTTTCCAGAACATTGTCGAACTATCCTATAGTGGAATATTCTAGAAACATCTATGAACTTCTACGCAGTACCACAATGGAATGATCTCGAACCTAGTGGAAACTTCTACTACATTCTCGAACGTTCCAGAGTAATACGGTCGACGTAACACTATATACTCCAATATCTACCTCGAAAAAAACACCCGTTAGTAATCAAATTGGTACCTAGACGATACACGCTGAAATATACGAAAGTAAAATAGTTTTTCTATCTTTCGGTAGGTTTTTATTGCACTAATTTAAATTGAACTCTCCTCTTTTATAAGTTTTGTAAGTATTTTGATATCCCACACACAAAAGAGAAATCACTTTTACAATGCCCCATTTTGGATATAGGTATCATTCGTTACATTGTTTTTTGTATGCGAATCGCCTCATTCAATAATTTTATTCAACTTCGCATCGGCTCAGTAGTTATGACTTGATAGCACATACATACGAGTACATAGGTAAGTACCTAATACGTGGACTACTAAAATCATAGCCCTTCCTTCCTAGCCTTGATGTTTATACTTGAACTGTATTTAACTGCAAAAATTGTAAGAAGTTTGAATTAAGCGGGCTACATGAACCAAACTTGGGGGGGTTTGTATGTATGCTTTTGCGGTTGCACAACGACATGCTTGCTTTGCTTGCTTGGTAGTGTAGATACAGACCTATCCTACCTCCTCCTTCAGAGAGGGTAGGATGGCGTGGCTTTGAGGGAGAGCGCTACAGTCGTGTTGATCCTCAAGGCAAGTCCGGTCGGTTACCTTCCCGTGGTGCCACCCGTTTTTGGTCTAATTCCCTAAGAATTAGACGTAACCAAAACCACCGGGCGACCCGTAGAGTAGAGGGCTTTCTACTCCTTCCCATCCCTTATTCCATTCACCCCATACTCTCCCGTCTATCAACTTCCTGTCCCAAGTCTCACCGTCACCTCCTACACCATCCTTTGAGTATCCTACCTATATCCTAATTCCTCTCCTAACCGCGACCCTTCCGTGACTGGGTGGTTGTGGGCTCGGCCGTCACTAAAACCAGCTGACGGTGAGTAGGAGAAAATAGTCACCTGCGCTAGCTAGGACCTGCGCAGTCGAGCGCCGTAAGCAGGGATGAAGGAGTCCTGGGGGGTTGAGCTGATCGGCACTGGCGGTTATGTGTCCGTGAGGCAACACGCCCTCTTTGGTCTGGATTTCAGGCAAAACGGTAGCTCTGCCAATTAGCCAATGGCAGGGAAATGGCCACGTGTCCCGTCAGAGGGCCACAGGCGAGGTGCGTGGGGTCCGCTGAGGTCGTCCTCGGACGGCGAAAGCGGTGGGTAAAGGTCATGCTGACGGTGTAAGTGAGGGTTGATCAGTTCGTTGGGGGTAGGCCTTTTCGACCTCCGACGACCAACCCGATCGAGCATCCGATGTCGCACTGTAAACCAGCCTCGCGCACCTATATCTCTCTGGTAGTCCTAACGTCCGCTCTTTTCAAAAGTGCGACGTTCCCAGGTGCGGGCTCCATGGAGGGTGGGAGCCAGAGAGATGAATTTTACACAACACACAAACATGGACAAAACAAGGCCATTACACGAACACACAACAACCACAGGGGTGGAGTCGGCGAAAGCTGACGAAACTCCTAGGCGAGGTGCTTGCACTTCGTCCGCCCCTGGAAGCCCTGCGGCTAACGCTGCAGGCTCCAGCGCGGGTGCCGGTCTGGCTGTGGCGAAAACCGCAGCTAAGACCAAAGCTAAGTCCCAACCTAAACGGAGGACCCCGGCGCTGCATGGGACCAGTACCGGACCTTCCTCACACGCAAAGGCGTCAGCACCGGCGACGACTAATACCACTGCCGGTGCTCCCCTTCCTACGCACCCTCCTCCCCTTCCCGTGGCTCCTCAAGCCAACTCCCAAGCCGCGGACGTCACCGGTCAAACGGAGACGGTCTGCACCGGGGATGAATTTGACACCGCCTGGCAGGTGATCAAAAGGAAAGGCAAGGGCAAGAATGCATCTCCACAGGCCCACTGCTCGAAGGCAGGCCCTTCAGGCCAGCCAGCTCCAGCAAACCAGGGCAAAAGGAGAGAAAGGCTGACGCGCAAGGAACGGCGTCAAGAACGCAGGAGAGGTGGCAAAAACAAGCCACCCCCCAGTAAGCAGGTTGCAGCCGCGGGTAAGCTCAGCTTCTCGGCAGGTAAGCGATCGGCGGAGGAAGGCACTAGCCGACCAACGCCCGACCAATCGCAGACTGCTGCAGGAGGTAAGTCGCAAACAGCAACAAAAACGCAGCAACCCGCTCGGAGTGGGCAGGTCTCACCAGAAAGGTACCTGCCTGGGCACGTTCATAGACATCGAAGGAGCCTTCGACAAGACAAACTTCTCCAGCATTGGTGCCGCCCTCACAAGGCATGGTGTGGAACAGGTATTAATTGACTGGATTACCAACATGCTAAGCAAACGTGTTATTCGCCTTGAGGAAGAACAACAGCTGGCCCTGATAGCCCGGGGCTGCCCACAAGGTGGTGTTATCTCACCCCTCTTATGGAATCTGGTAATCAATGACCTGATTACCAAGCTCAACGCGAATCGTTACTACACAATAGGTTATGCAGACGACCTCGCAATCCTCGTACCTGGGAAGGTGACTGGAACGATCTGCAACCTCACTCAACAAGCGCTACGCATCGTGGAACGATGGTGCAGGGAGTATGATTTATCAGTAAACCCCATCAAAACTGAGTTAGTCATGTTCACCCAAAAACGAGCGCTGGGCCGCTTTAGCCTGCCTAAGCTATTCAATACAGAACTCCAGTTATCTAACGAAGTCAAATACCTAGGGGTCACTTTAGACAGTAAGTTAAACTGGAGTGTTCATCTAGACAATAAACTAAGCAGGGCCTGCATCACCTTTTGGCAATGTAGGAAAATGATAGGTAAGAGGTGGGGCCTATCTCCCAAAATTATACTCTGGCTGTATAGCGCAGTAATTCGGCCCATGATCACCTATGGTGCCGTGGTGTGGTGGCCCCGCACCAAGCTAGTCACAGCCGTAAACAAACTACAACACATGCAAAGGCTGGCCTGCATGGCAACCACAGGCTGCATGAGGACCACTCCAACGGCAGCGCTTGAAGCCATGCTGGGCCTCCCGCCGCTTCATCTGTTTATTCAGCAGGAGGCGACGATGGCCGCGGTACGCCTTAAAACACTGGATCTCTGGGGTAAGAGAGAAACTCAACACACCGCTCTGCTCATGGGACTAAACAACGACTTCCCAATAACTAGAGCAATCAACGACCGGATACCCAAACAATTTGTCTTTGACAAAAAATACAAAATCCAACTGCATGAGGACCACCGCTGTGAGGGGCTGTGCCCCGCAGAACTGCGGATCTTCACTGATGGATCCAAAACAGGTATTGGCACGGGCGCGGGGATCTTCTCGGAGGACCTCAACATCCATATAGCCACACCACTGGGGGTCCATAATACAGTCTTCCAAGCAGAGTGCTTGGGAATTTCCCTGGCAGCCTCAGCCATCCTAGCTAGGGATGTTAAGGACCACTCGGTACGTATACTTTCGGACAGCATGGCAGTCCTGCAAGCGCTAAACAGCCAAACAGTTAACTCTGGGCTGATATACGAGTGTCACCAACGCCTAAATCAGGTAGGTAAACACAACAAAGTAACCATTCAATGGATTAAAGGACACAGCGATTCCCGTGGCAACGATGCAGCGGACGAACTCGCCAGAAGGGGGTCGAGCATGGCAGCGATAGGACCTGAACCCATTGTGCCTCTCCCCTTTGGATTCTTACGCAATCTGGTAAGGAAACGCACCAGAGATCAACACAACAAGCTATGGGCTGATCATAGGGAGTGTAGGCAGGCCAAGGAGGCGCTCCCCTCCATTAATGACCGCTTCACAAAGCAAGCCCTACGACTGACCAAACTTCAGTTGCGGAAAGTCACGGCCGTTACAACTGGCCATGGGTCTTTTAATAAGCATCTCTCTGTCATAGGAGTCATAGACAGTCCACTCTGCAGAGCCTGCATGGAGGAGGACGAGACAGCGGCTCATCTGCTGCTAAGCTGCCCAGTAGTCGCTGCATACAGGGCAAAACACTTCGGACATCCAGGTAACCTAAGCGAGATGGTCAGTAACACCAGGGTGCTGCTGGCCTTCCTCGAGGAGCTGGGGTGGATCGAATGACAATGCAGTCCCACCTGTACGCAAAATACGCGCCTTGGGCGTGGAGTTGCGGAAACCAGCCCGACATACATACATACATACATACATACATGAACCAAACTTTGTCGCACTGTACTAACCGTAGATAAACTTCTCTATGATATGACATCTAAGTCAAAACAACGTGAGTTTTTGGCGGGATTTTCTCGAGTGCAGTTCAGTGGCTGTTTTAATTATTCGTTTATTGATTCCTAGTGGATATTGTGATGTAAAATTGGTGTAGTTTTGTGTCTCAAGTGTTAACGCAAATGGACAATATGTGGAATCATTGTAACAGGCGCCATCTCGGGAAAATGGAGCTGAGAATTTTATTATAAATATTGACTTCCCCAATGAAGTTTGCCGACAAGGCTGACTCAACACATTCGTTGCCAAATACTGCAAAAAACATTAGAATGTGTTATATCTGCGTTCTAATGGAAAAAAGTATAAATACATTACGTAAGACTAGGCAATATGGTCAAAAGACTTTAGCCTTCCCTTCGGGGATAATAAAAAACAAATCAAAACAACGTCAACGTCAAAAACAAAACACGTGGATTTTGATTGCCGAGGTATTGTTTCTCATGAAAATAAATAAACAATTCTGACAATTTTACAAACAAAAGTTGTAAGCAATAATTAAAATGAGTTGCGTACAATGTGAACAAATCGCCAAATATAAATGTCCTGTATGCAAAAAGCCATAGTAAGTCAAATTCACATTATTTAATTATTTTTATGTGTTGAACAACAACCTAACAAAAGTTATTACAATTTGTTATAGCTGTTCAGTGCCGTGCTATAAGAGCCACAAAGAGAATCCTTGCAAACCCCCACCAGAACCACCTAAGCAGATAGATGATTCAAATGGTATAGAAAGAGATTATGACTATCCTACTGAAGACACAGTGCCAGTTGAAAAATTAAAACAATTAGGTAAGTAAAACCTAACACTACATCAAATCCCATTTGTACTTACTACATATACTATATTTGTCAAACAAGATTAAATATGAATGAAATGTCAAGTATTTCAGTACCAACACTCTAAAGCGCATAAAATATTGCCTTTTGCATTTTCTAGATCTAGGTTATGTATCATACTGCGGCTATTAACTGTAGAAAACTGCCTAGGTGACTTCTATCCTAAACTCATTGCTATTGTTTCTTTTTATGAAAAGAAGTAAATTTAAGTATTATAAACTTTTTTTTTTATGCATGCCTTGTTTTTTATTGTTATCATCAATTTACAGAGCAATCTACAGATGTCAAGAAATGTTTGGAGAACCCCCATGTGAGAGAGATATTGGAGTTACTGGACAAGTCACCATACCCAGATGAATTGATGAAGGAGTACATGCAAGAACCTATCTTCACGGAATTTGTTGATGCATGTCTAAAGGTTGTACAGCCACAAGATGACAATAATAAATAAATAAGTAGTAGTTGATATTGTGCTGGTTGGCGAAAGCGGCTTAGAGGTTCAGAGCAGATTGGAGACATGGTGGCAATGACTTTGGCTTGTAATTGAGCAGAACCAAAACAGAATACCTGTTCTGCGATTTCGGCGGTCTCTCCAGTCCTATGCCTATAGCTCTCTCCGGAACGCATATACCGATCTGCTCCGACTTTCGGTCGGGTCGCTTGTCCAGGGGACTGAGACATAACGCACATGATCAATTCAGGATGGATGAAATGGCGACAGCTTACCAGCTTACTGGAACAACTTGCGACCCACGGATGCCCCTCAAGTTAAAGGGGAAAATGCATAAGTCCGTGATTAGACCTGTCGTACTGTATAAATCAGAATGTTGGGCTGTGAAAAAGACTGATGAATAAAGATTGCATGTGGCGGAGATGTCACACCCGCAGCAGTGGAGATGTGGTGGAGAGTCACTTATCTTGGTATGGTCATGTGAAGAGAGATGAAACACATGTAATTAAAAGAGTAATGAATATAAATGTAGATGGATGGAGTGGGAGGGAGGCCAAAAAAAAGATGGATGGATTATGTGAGGAGTGATATGAAAGAAAAGGGAGTTAGTGATAGCGTGACGGCTGACAGGACAGAATGGAAGAAAAAAACGTGTTGCGCCGACCCCAAGCACATAATTATGTGCTTGGGGTCGGCGCAACACGTTTTTTTAAAAGTTATCCGGACAGATGGATCGGCCGATAAGGACCAATTTTGTGGCCTCCGCGATCTCCGGATTTAAATCCCCTAGATTTTTTTTACTGGGGATGTTTAAAAGACAGGGTCTACAAGAAACCAATAACGTCGGAAAAAGAATTACGACAGCGCATCCAATCTGCTGCATCAGAAATAAACCAAAGCCGTTTTGTCCGTCGGATAAGAGCTTCCTTTATTAGGAGATGCAGACTTTGCATTCTTGTAGGGGCAAGGCAATTCGAACATTTATTGTAAAAAGCAAATAAAACGATTTATTTGAACTAACTGTTTTTTTTAGTACGGCCTCCTAATTCTTTTCATACGCCTCAATAATTCAACGAACATTGCCTCTGAAATACTACAGTTACACATTTTAAAGAAAAAAGTTTAAATGTACACACTTTTTTATTTTTTTTATTAACGTTGATTTGGTGGACCTCTCAGATTCATAGCAATTATCTTTGTAACGACAAGGACTAGAATGTACAACTTCATACCAATTTACCAAAAATACATAAGCGGCGCTATCTATCCCCTTCACACTGACTGAGGTGCAACTCCGCCACAGGTAGCGGTCCCAAATTCCGGACAGATGACGTCATCGGGTCGGAATTATGCTAGCCGCTTAACTACCTGCTTCGATTACAAGCATTCAAGCATAAGCCATTACGAAAAGGAAAAAATGGAATAGTACCAATTTAATTTATTTTCTGTCTTCATCACATTCATAGCAATATCTTTGTAACGATAAGGACTAGACGTAAGTTTTATACCAATTCGCAAACCTTATTAAATGTACAAGTTTTTAAAATAATGGTGGTTTTCGGTGTCATACATTTTTTTTACAGGAGATTTTTTTCAATTTTGGTCCTAACATCGTAAAGAAAAAACTTTTCAACTCAAGATTTTTTTTCTAAGGCAAATAAAACGGTATTCAAAAAAATGGTATCTTATAACATTAGTAAGCTATTCAGAAATGTTTAAATAAAAATCATACCTAAAAATGTCATCATTTGCAGCGACAGCATTAAAAAAACTTAATTCTGGAAGACAAAATGGTAAAATTCGAAAAAAAATTAATATCTTGGTTACTGTAACGGTTTTTTTTTAATATTCAAATAAAGTTGTTGGAAATTAGGTAAGCTACCTACCCGTTACGTTTGATCCATTATTTACGGGACACCCTGTATAGATGATTAGTTGATATTTATTTGCACTTTATTTTGTCTAGTTAAGGAATGTCCCAAAAAAAGTTGGGTACCTAACGTATTATTATTATACTCTTTGACATAGAGCCTCAACAATTATTTTTTACATAAGCGTGCTACTAAGTAGGTACACCTTCGGCTCCTTGCCTATTCTTTGCATTGTAATTGAATGTATAATAAGTTGAGTTTTGACTTTAACATCGTGTATTTACCAGACCCCGAAGTAAATATCTTTGAATGTATGTCTATTTCTATGGCATGCCCTGTAGCCTAGACGGCTGGATAGATTTTAACAATATTATTAAGGTTTGGCTGCCGAAGTGACAGACTGTATAAATTGGCCACCGTAGACCCGGGCCTGCGGACGGCGAGTAATGGGTAGCTCGCCGTCCGATCAGCACCAGGCCCGAGAGTCGACGGCGCGTAGTGTTCCACGCGCGCCTCAAAGAGTTGTCAGCATTAAGGACGGGCCCGTCAAGGCCGATGCCTGCCCGGGGGTTGAGGATAAATTCGAAACAGAGTTACCTCGCCCCTGGGCACTCAGGGCAGGAAGGAACAGGGGTGGGTTTTAGTCAGTAAGAGTCTGACACGCCCTCCCGCTCCACCCAGAGCGGGAGAAGTCATTGGATGATTTCCCACCCCACAAAAAAAGACTATAAATTTAAAAAAAAAAAACGGCGACCGCCGTTATGTATTTGAGGCCGCATTCTTTTGATCATGATCAAAATAAAGTGCTCTGGGAGGATTCCAAAATCATAATTCACTAAAATCTAAGAAATAATTTTCTTTACGTGATAATTTAAAAAAAGGCTCTAAAAGTACCTGTGTTGCATTAGAATTTGAACTGAAATACGAATGAAATACAAGATTGTTGTATGTTATGTAATCATCTCAAATTAGAATAAAATTTAATGATGATAGATACTATTTTGATCAGCTGATGATGTCCAATATTTTTTTGTTGTGACCACTTCCGCTACACAGCTAAACCTTCCAATTTATCGATCTTTATATTAGTGAAATAAAAACCGTATGTAACAAAATCTGTTGCTTGGAAGAGAAGTTAGCAAAGAAACAAACAGACTCGGAAAGCGGCTTTTATTTCAACTATGAGATCATTATTATTATTAACTAGGTATATAAGTGTGAGTCTATCTGGTAGGCCCCAACGAGTATATCAACAGGACGTTTAGGGGCCCGCTGGCTGGCCGTTTGTTTATATAACAAAGATCTTCTAAAGTAAAGCTCACAGAAAGTCGAAATTTTGGCATTGTAAGGTACCTAATAGTTTCTAACCCCGAGCACTATTGAGCGATCTGAAAGTATAATAACAATAATAATCCTAAGGGGCCCGCTAGTAGTAGACACTTCATAGAAACGTCATTTAATCAAAAACTGTTGAGGTACAAAATATATCTTATTTATTTTCTTTAGGTACAAAATAATGTCTTTATGAAAAGCTATCACCTGTTGATAAATCTCGTTGGGGCCCGCCAGATAGATTCACACGGTATTTAAAACAGTGCTTACAAAATCAAAAATTTATTTCATTCATGCATGCAACAAGAAGATTGTTGTTTATAAAAATATAAGACTAATTCAATTAACTGTCAACCAATGCATCTCTCAGTAAATTTTCAAATTCTATAGATTTCTGCTTCTCTTCTTCAATTTGTTTTTCAAGCTGTTTGACAGCTTATGTACAGTTGTTATATATCGATATGTTAACATCCTTTGCTTTTATACTTTCATCAACTAATGTGCGATCCTTGTCTTCTATCATTAGATATTCTAGTGAATCTATTTCTATTTTTCGACGCTTAGCCTCTATGTAAAAATCGATCGAATCATCTTCATATTCTAAGGCTTTGTGCTTCATTTCCTTTATAACTTTTACTTCATGCAGCCAAAGGGCATTACGATAATCTGCCAATACAGATTTCTCATAAATAGCAAATCTATTTTCAAAATTATTCAGTCTACTTATCTTCTCATAAACAATTATGTTCATGAAATCTACAAGATTATAGTGGGCAAAGTATTTGTTGAAATCCTCACAGGGCATGCTCATATTTGAGAGTTCCTTCGGTAGAACAGCTACAACCCTACACAACACTTCTTCAGGGTTTTCAAACCAGCCGATCTGATTGCAATAGCTACTCATTTGCTCTTGCATACTTATTGCATTCACTGGATTAAAATGCGATGAAGGGTCAGGCAACTTCAATTGATTCATAATCCTTTTGATTGCCGACACATTATCAGACGTCTTCGCACTACTCGGTATAAACTCGTAAGGTTTTGGATACGGAGATGTGCCGTCCAAGTATGGCTGAAACTCTAATGGAAATGATGAATAATTGAACAAATCTTCATTCGTAATGACATTGGTTAAATTATCCACAGCAGTGTTATAGCACTTGACTAATTTGTATAAATCTCGTATAATAACATTCATACGACTATCGTTTTCCAATCTTAATCTACACCATATCTCATTTCCAAGGTATCTTTGACATATAGACTTCAAGTGATCTATTTCCAATGGTGGGGTTTGTGGGAATTTTTTCGCCAACCATTTCATAGCACTCTTTGAACATGCATTTAATGATTCGTAAACATTCTGCGAATCTATAGCAAACATCTTGTACCCTGATATAACGTTTTGCTTCACAAGATTTGACAATAAGACATCTACACGTTGTTGAACATATTCCAGTTTTGGAGTGATCACGGCGACTGGCACTACCTGGTATGGGTATTTGTGTTTAAGTGTAACTTCTATTGTTTGCACTAGATCATTATCATATTCAGTAGCATAAAAAAGTATAGCATTAGCACTTTCAATAGCCTCATTAATATTGATCTGTTTTCCTGTCAAACTAACAGATATAGCAAAATCCATCAAGTGATTCCAAGACTGTTTCCCAACATGCATCAGTGAATCAGACGCTTCATGTTGCTTTCTATCACTAAAAACATCAAGTAACCATTTCTCAATGTTAATCTTTTTGTGTAGCCATTTCATTGCACCAGGTGATACCAAAGTAAGTTTCCAAAAGAAGCATTTATCATAAGGATAGCTTATTTGTTTCATTCGCTTCAACAAAGGTGACCTGATTATTTCCATGATGTTATATGGCTCAGGGGTTGGTAATAGCCTAAGTTCCCCAGTAACAATTTTCAACGAATCGCCTCAAATAAGATGCTTCTTCCAGTGGAGTTTTACGAGTCAGCCAAACCGGTGTATCTTCTAGTAGATTCCGCCTTTTAACATTTCTGGTACTTATATTGTTTCCTCCATATATGGAACCATTTTTTCATTATACGCTGAGTTAGAAATACCTCAGCTTTCAACTCAGATTCAGATATCTCATTGGACAAATTCAGCAATATTTCATCAGTTACTGTATCTGCAAACTGCATCAAATTATTAAACTTCTCCAGTTCTTCTGTCAAAATACTTTTGACTGTTGGATCATTAACTTCATTGACAAGTTCTTCAACAAGCTCTACAGATTCTCTTTCAACTCTTTCTTTGAATTTCCTTTCTTCTTCAGCTTTGCGTTTTAGTTCAGCTTTCCTTTCTTCTTCTAATTTTTTCTTTAATTCTTCTTGCTTCCTTTGCTCTCCTTTTCTGCGTTTTTCTTCCAGCAATCTGAGTTCTTCTTGCTTTCTTCGTGCTTCTTCTTGCTTTTTTCGAGCTTCTTCTTTGCGTCTTTCTTCTTCTTGTTGCCGCATCTCTTGTTTCCTCATTTCTTCCTCTCTTTTATTTTTTTCTTGCAATTGCCTTTCCTCTTCCTTCCTCATTCTTTCGACATTAAGACGTTGAATTTCAGCCTGCTTTTGTTCTTCGTTCTCATTTTCGTTAAATTCGAAAACAGCAGAACTTTCGGTAGTTGCAATTGAATTTAATATATTATGAGCCACTGTCTGTGCTTTACTTTTACTTTGAAATATTGAGTAGGCTGTAGAGTCTGAACCATTGGGCGGGATAATAGCGCTTTTGAAAAGGCTACCCGGCGACAATTTACTAGTTGAAGCTTCACCATTGGCAAAGATAGACTGCGGCTTTAACGGATCTTCTGCATTACCAGGTTTTGCAAACACATTGGTAGCTTCTGGCTGCTTTCCAAAAGTACCAAATATATTGGTTGGGCGCTTGTCGTCACTTGCTGATGGCGGAGCAGGCTGTGCAAATATGTTACCGCCTTTTGCAACAAATGCAACTGTACTATCTGGTTTTGAGGATCAGCAGATTTAGCACCGGAAAATATACTATTATTAGTAAATAACGGCTGTTTATCAGTAACTCTTTCTTCCTTTGCTGCAAAAACGTTTTCGGGCCTCGTACTTGTAAACAAATTTGTGGAGGGCTTTGTTTGAATAGGCTGCCCGAAAACTGCATTTCCTTCTGGTTTCTTGAATAGATTATCTTCTGGCTTCATTCCCTTAAAAAGTGATTGTGCATTTTGACCTTTATCATTATTCATTTTTCCAAATATATTATTAGTCTCTGGAGCTGCAGTACATTCGAATAGGCGTTTAACTGTTTCTGTTCCCGTAAATAAATTAGGAACAATAGTTTCTTGAGGCTTAGAAAATGAAAATATTTTTTTCGTATCATCACTGAACATTTTTTCAGGAGAATTTTTAATGATATCATTTGATGCAACTGGAATAGCTGGTTTGAATAAAAACTGATTGAATTCACTTGATGTGGTTGGTGGTTTAAAAATGGCCGATGGAGGTGGATGTGCAGAAGCACTAAACTTGTGAGTCTGTTTCGGGCTTGAAGATATTATGTCAGGTTTAGCAAAAATATTCACTTTATTTTCTGGTGCTTTCTCCATCACATACACCGATTTTGCACCTTGAGATAATCTTTGAATCTCTGCTTTCAGTGATCGTATATCTTTGTTGCTATCATTCAATGTATTGTAGCCTTGATCATCAGCAGTTAATGCACTTTCTTTTAATCTGCCATCTGAGTTGAAACTTGTGTACAGATTGTGCTGACTGTATCCAGCATCTGGGAGTCGACCACCAGCAATAATTTCGCCAACCATAAGGTTTCTTTTAGATTCTATAAGTTGTATAGCCCTTGAGGTGGGATAAGGACTTTCATAACGGCCTCAAATTGAATTTTGTAGGCCGACCATGAAGATGTTCTGTCGAATGGCGGCACCTTAAATCCACGTGCCGAAGGTGCAGCAACCACTGAAGGCACAACCCCGTCTCCAGCCCTAAGTTCACCTAAAGCCTTCTTCACCCCGGCAATCTGAACTTCAGCTTCTGAGATGCGATTCTCATGCTGGTGAACCTGCTCCTTCATCACCTTGAACTCTTTGCCAAGTGTTGAGTGAAGGTCTTTAATGAGGAGCATCTGCTCTTCTTTTTCTCTCTGGCGGCGGGCCTGCTCCTCTTTATCTTGATGAAGCTTCTCCTCCAACCGACGGGCCTGCTCCTCTTGACAACAAGCCTGTTCCTGCAACAGCACCATTAGCGCAGACAAGTCTGGCACCGCTGGTGCTGAAGAAACTCCACATGGGCCAGCGACTGGCTCTGTCGCAGGCTGAGCACCACCCGACGTCTGTATCGGGGAATCTTCAAACCACCTCTGATCCATGTCTTTCTGTCGTTGACTCCTTGTACGAATACCCTCCGTGTCGTCCTTTGGTAAAATCGGCATAATTTATCCCTCACTTCTGACACCAATTTGTTACGAGCTGGGTATGGGATAAATTATTTTATACCAATTAATTAACCAAATATCCTTTATTAACTCTAACAACTTATTTACACAAACACTAAATCGCTTATAATCACTATTCTCTTCGTAATCGCTTGTATTCGCTTCCGTTCGCATCCGTAGTCGAAAACAGACTGACTCACTCGCCCGCCGTCCGGCCTATTTATACAGTCATGGAAGTTTCCAGAACATTGTCGAACTATCCTATAGTGGAATATTCTAGAAACATCTATGAACTTCTACGCAGTACCACAATGGAATGATCTCGAACCTAGTGGAAACTTCTACTACATTCTCGAACGTTCCAGAGTAATACGGTCGACGTAACACTATATACTCCAATATCTACCTCTAAAAAAACACCCGTTAGTAATCAAATTGGTACCTAGACGATACACGCTGAAATATACGAAAGTAAAATAGTTTTTCTATCTTTCGGTAGGTTTTTATTGCACTAATTTAAATTGAACTCTCCTCTTTTATAAGTTTTGTAAGTATTTTGATATCCCACACACAAAAGAGAAATCACTTTTACAATGCCCCATTTTGGATATACGTATCATTCGTTACATTGTTTTTTGTATGCGAATCGCCTCATTCAATAATTTTATTCAACTTCGCATCGGCTCAGTAGTTATGACTTGATAGCACATACATACGAGTACATAGGTAAGTACCTAATACGTGGACTACTAAAATCATAGCCCTTCCTTCCTAGCCTTGATGTTTATACTTGAACTGTATTTAACTGCAAAAATTGTAAGAAGTTTGAATTAAGCGGGCTACATGAACCAAACTTGGGGGGGTTTGTATGTATGCTTTTGCGGTTGCACAACGACATGCTTGCTTTGCTTGCTTGGTAGTGTAGATACAGACCTATCCTACCTCCTCCTTCAGAGAGGGTAGGATGGCGTGGCTTTGAGGGAGAGCGCTACAGTCGTGTTGATCCTCAAGGCAAGTCCGGTCGGTTACCTTCCCGTGGTGCCACCCGTTTTTGGTCTAATTCCCTAAGAATTAGACGTAACCAAAACCACCGGGCGACCCGTAGAGTAGAGGGCTTTCTACTCCTTCCCATCCCTTATTCCATTCACCCCATACTCTCCCGTCTATCAACTTCCTGTCCCAAGTCTCACCGTCACCTCCTACACCATCCTTTGAGTATCCTACCTATATCCTAATTCCTCTCCTAACCGCGACCCTTCCGTGACTGGGTGGTTGTGGGCTCGGCCGTCACTAAAACCAGCTGACGGTGAGTAGGAGAAAATAGTCACCTGCGCTAGCTAGGACCTGCGCAGTCGAGCGCCGTAAGCAGGGATGAAGGAGTCCTGGGGGGTTGAGCTGATCGGCACTGGCGGTTATGTGTCCGTGAGGCAACACGCCCTCTTTGGTCTGGATTTCAGGCAAAACGGTAGCTCTGCCAATTAGCCAATGGCAGGGAAATGGCCACGTGTCCCGTCAGAGGGCCACAGGCGAGGTGCGTGGGGTCCGCTGAGGTCGTCCTCGGACGGCGGAAGCGGTGGGTAAAGGTCATGCTGACGGTGTAAGTGAGGGTTGATCAGTTCGTTGGGGGTAGGCCTTTTCGACCTCCGACGACCAACCCGATCGAGCACCCGATGTCGCACTGTAAACCAGCCTCGCGCACCTATATCTCTCTGGTAGTCCTAACGTCCGCTCTTTTCAAAAGTGCGACGTTCCCAGGTGCGGGCTCCATGGAGGGTGGGAGCCAGAGAGATGAATTTTACACAACACACAAACATGGACAAAACAAGGCCATTACACGAACACACAACAACCACAGGGGTGGAGTCGGCGAAAGCTGACGAAACTCCTAGGCGAGGTGCTTGCACTTCGTCCGCCCCTGGAAGCCCTGCGGCTAACGCTGCAGGCTCCAGCGCGGGTGCCGGTCTGGCTGTGGCGAAAACCGCAGCTAAGACCAAAGCTAAGTCCCAACCTAAACGGAGGACCCCGGCGCTGCATGGGACCAGTACCGGACCTTCCTCACACGCAAAGGCGTCAGCACCGGCGACGACTAATACCACTGCCGGTGCTCCCCTTCCTACGCACCCTCCTCCCCTTCCCGTGGCTCCTCAAGCCAACTCCCAAGCCGCGGACGTCACCGGTCAAACGGAGACGGTCTGCACCGGGGATGAATTTGACACCACCTGGCAGGTGATCAAAAGGAAAGGCAAGGGCAAGAATGCATCTCCACAGGCCCACTGCTCGAAGGCAGGCCCTTCAGGCCAGCCAGCTCCAGCAAACCAGGGCAAAAGGAGAGAAAGGCTGACGCGCAAGGAACGGCGTCAAGAACGCAGGAGAGGTGGCAAAAACAAGCCACCCCCCAGTAAGCAGGTTGCAGCCGCGGGTAAGCTCAGCTTCTCGGCAGGTAAGCGATCGGCGGAGGAAGGCACTAGCCGACCAACGCCCGACCAATCGCAGACTGCTGCAGGAGGTAAGTCGCAAACAGCAACAAAAACGCAGCAACCCGCTCGGAGTGGGCAGGTCTCACCAGAAAGGTACCTGCCTGGGCACGTTCATAGACATCGAAGGAGCCTTCGACAAGACAAACTTCTCCAGCATTGGTGCCGCCCTCACAAGGCATGGTGTGGAACAGGTATTAATTGACTGGATTACCAACATGCTAAGCAAACGTGTTATTCGCCTTGAGGAAGAACAACAGCTGGCCCTGATAGCCCGGGGCTGCCCACAAGGTGGTGTTATCTCACCCCTCTTATGGAATCTGGTAATCAATGACCTGATTACCAAGCTCAACGCGAATCGTTACTACACAATAGGTTATGCAGACGACCTCGCAATCCTCGTACCTGGGAAGGTGACTGGAACGATCTGCAACCTCACTCAACAAGCGCTACGCATCGTGGAACGATGGTGCAGGGAGTATGATTTATCAGTAAACCCCATCAAAACTGAGTTAGTCATGTTCACCCAACAAACGAGCGCTGGGCCGCTTTAGCCTGCCTAAGCTATTCAATACAGAACTCCAGTTATCTAACGAAGTCAAATACCTAGGGGTCACTTTAGACAGTAAGTTAAACTGGAGTGTTCATCTAGACAATAAACTAAGCAGGGCCTGCATCACCTTTTGGCAATGTAGGAAAATGATAGGTAAGAGGTGGGCCTATCTCCCAAAATTATACTCTGGCTGTATAGCGCAGTAATTCGGCCCATGATCACCTATGGTGCCGTGGTGTGGTGGCCCCGCACCAAGCTAGTCACAGCCGTAAACAAACTACAACACATGCAAAGGCTGGCCTGCATGGCAACCACAGGCTGCATGAGGACCACTCCAACGGCAGCGCTTGAAGCCATGCTGGGCCTCCCGCCGCTTCATCTGTTTATTCAGCAGGAGGCGACGATGGCCGCGGTACGCCTTAAAACACTGGATCTCTGGGGTAAGAGAGAAACTCAACACACCGCTCTGCTCATGGGACTAAACAACGACTTCCCAATAACTAGAGCAATCAACGACCGGATACCCAAACAATTTGTCTTTGACAAAAAATACAAAATCCAACTGCATGAGGACCACCGCTGTGAGGGGCTGTGCCCCGCAGAACTGCGGATCTTCACTGATGGATCCAAAACAGGTATTGGCACGGGCGCGGGGATCTTCTCGGAGGACCTCAACATCCATATAGCCACACCACTGGGGGTCCATAATACAGTCTTCCAAGCAGAGTGCTTGGGAATTTCCCTGGCAGCCTCAGCCATCCTAGCTAGGGATGTTAAGGACCACTCGGTACGTATACTTTCGGACAGCATGGCAGTCCTGCAAGCGCTAAACAGCCAAACAGTTAACTCTGGGCTGATATACGAGTGTCACCAACGCCTAAATCAGGTAGGTAAACACAACAAAGTAACCATTCAATGGATTAAAGGACACAGCGATTCCCGTGGCAACGATGCAGCGGACGAACTCGCCAGAAGGGGGTCGAGCATGGCAGCGATAGGACCTGAACCCATTGTGCCTCTCCCCTTTGGATTCTTACGCAATCTGGTAAGGAAACGCACCAGAGATCAACACAACAAGCTATGGGCTGATCATAGGGAGTGTAGGCAGGCCAAGGAGGCGCTCCCCTCCATTAATGACCGCTTCACAAAGCAAGCCCTACGACTGACCAAACTTCAGTTGCGGAAAGTCACGGCCGTTACAACTGGCCATGGGTCTTTTAATAAGCATCTCTCTGTCATAGGAGTCACAGACAGTCCACTCTGCAGAGCCTGCATGGAGGAGGACGAGACAGCGGCTCATCTGCTGCTAAGCTGCCCAGTAGTCGCTGCATACAGGGCAAAACACTTCGGACATCCAGGTAACCTAAGCGAGATGGTCAGTAACACCAGGGTGCTGCTGGCCTTCCTCGAGGAGCTGGGGTGGATCAAATGACAATGCAGTCCCACCTGTACGCAAAATACGCGCCTTGGGCGTGGAGTTGCGGAAACCAGCCCGACATACATACATACATACATGAACCAAACTTCGTCGCACTGTACTAACCGTAGATAAACTTCTCTATGATATGACATCTAAGTCAAAACAACGTGAGTTTTTGGCGGGATTTTCTCGAGTGCAGTTCAGTGGCTGTTTTAATTATTCGTTTATTGATTCCTAGTGGATATTGTGATGTAAAATTGGTGTAGTTTTGTGTCTCAAGTGTTAACGCAAATGGACAATATGTGGAATCATTGTAACAGGCGCCATCTCGGGAAAATGGAGCTGAGAATTTTATTATAAATATTGACTTCCCCAATGAAGTTTGCCGACAAGGCTGACTCAACACATTCGTTGCCAAATACTGCAAAAAACATTAGAATGTGTTATATCTGCGTTCTAATGGAAAAAAGTATAAATACATTACGTAAGACTAGGCAATATGGTCAAAAGACTTTAGCCTTCCCTTCGGGGATAATAAAAAACAAATCAAAACAACGTCAACGTCAAAAACAAAACACGTGGATTTTGATTGCCGAGGTATTGTTTCTCATGAAAATAAATAAACAATTCTGACAATTTTACAAACAAAAGTTGTAAGCAATAATTAAAATGAGTTGCGTACAATGTGAACAAATCGCCAAATATAAATGTCCTGTATGCAAAAAGCCATAGTAAGTCAAATTCACATTATTTAATTATTTTTATGTGTTGAACAACAACCTAACAAAAGTTATTACAATTTGTTATAGCTGTTCAGTGCCGTGCTATAAGAGCCACAAAGAGAATCCTTGCAAACCCCCACCAGAACCACCTAAGCAGATAGATGATTCAAATGGTATAGAAAGAGATTATGACTATCCTACTGAAGACACAGTGCCAGTTGAAAAATTAAAACAATTAGGTAAGTAAAACCTAACACTACATCAAATCCCATTTGTACTTACTACATATACTATATTTGTCAAACAAGATTAAATATGAATGAAATGTCAAGTATTTCAGTACCAACACTCTAAAGCGCATAAAATATTGCCTTTTGCATTTTCTAGATCTAGGTTATGTATCATACTGCGGCTATTAACTGTAGAAAACTGCCTAGGTGACTTCTATCCTAAACTCATTGCTATTGTTTCTTTTTATGAAAAGAAGTAAATTTAAGTATTATAAACTTTTTTTTTTATGCATGCCTTGTTTTTTATTGTTATCATCAATTTACAGAGCAATCTACAGATGTCAAGAAATGTTTGGAGAACCCCCATGTGAGAGAGATATTGGAGTTACTGGACAAGTCACCATACCCAGATGAATTGATGAAGGAGTACATGCAAGAACCTATCTTCACGGAATTTGTTGATGCATGTCTAAAGGTTGTACAGCCACAAGATGACAATAATAAATAAATAAGTAGTAGTTGATATTGTGCTGGTTGGCGAAAGCGGCTTAGAGGTTCAGAGCAGATTGGAGACATGGTGGCAATGACTTTGGCTTGTAATTGAGCAGAACCAAAACAGAATACCTGTTCTGCGATTTCGGCGGTCTCTCCAGTCCTATGCCTATAGCTCTCTCCGGAACGCATATACCGATCTGCTCCGACTTTCGGTCGGGTCGCTTGTCCAGGGGACTGAGACATAACGCACATGATCAATTCAGGATGGATGAAATGGCGACAGCTTACCAGCTTACTGGAACAACTTGCGACCCACGGATGCCCCTCAAGTTAAAGGGGAAAATGCATAAGTCCGTGATTAGACCTGTCGTACTGTATAAATCAGAATGTTGGGCTGTGAAAAAGACTGATGAATAAAGATTGCATGTGGCGGAGATGTCACACCCGCAGCAGTGGAGATGTGGTGGAGAGTCACTTATCTTGGTATGGTCATGTGAAGAGAGATGAAACACATGTAATTAAAAGAGTAATGAATATAAATGTAGATGGATGGAGTGGGAGGGAGGCCAAAAAAAAGATGGATGGATTATGTGAGGAGTGATATGAAAGAAAAGGGAGTTAGTGATAGCGTGACGGCTGACAGGACAGAATGGAAGAAAAAAACGTGTTGCGCCGACCCCAAGCACATAATTATGTGCTTGGGGTCGGCGCAACACGTTTTTTTAAAAGTTATCCGGACAGATGGATCGGCCGATTAGGACCAATTTTGTGGCCTCCGCGATCTCCGGATTTAAATCCCCTAGATTTTTTTTACTGGGGATGTTTAAAAGACAGGGTCTACAAGAAACCAATAACGTCGGAAAAAGAATTACGACAGCGCATCCAATCTGCTGCATCAGAAATAAACCAAAGCCGTTTTGTCCGTCGGATAAGAGCTTCCTTTATTAGGAGATGCAGACTTTGCATTCTTGTAGGGGCAAGGCAATTCGAACATTTATTGTAAAAAGCAAATAAAACGATTTATTTGAACTAACTGTTTTTTTTAGTACGGCCTCCTAATTCTTTTCATACGCCTCAATAATTCAACGAACATTGCCTCTGAAATACTACAGTTACACATTTTAAAGAAAAAAGTTTAAATGTACACACTTTTTTATTTTTTTTATTAACGTTGATTTGGTGGACCTCTCAGATTCATAGCAATTATCTTTGTAACGACAAGGACTAGAATGTACAACTTCATACTGCCATGTGGCTGTGTATTTACCACTAATGTGTGTAACAAAATTTAAATTTCATCTGTGTTAAACAAAATTAGGTTATTGAACGCCAAAATAAGAATATAAAAAAAAGAACCTCGGGCGCCAGGCGTCAATAAACAAATTAACACAGTAATTACCTGGATAGAAGTCAGCGGCAAAAATGGCTTTTAATCTTAGGGAAGGTGATAACAGAGAGAATTCAAACTACAACATTTTAGATTATTTCTCCTGTATATTCAACAATTATTTAGGTTACTTATTTATAAGTTTGGTCTATTGGTTAGGTCAATAATTTTGTTCAATAATGCACCGTAGCACGTGTTGTGAGGTGAATAGAAAAAGGTTTTAATTACATACCCTGTTATTGTATGCTAAATTATAATAAGGAAAAAATAAACCAAATCTTCCTGTAAGAAACATCCGTCTGGAATTGTCCACTTTCCAAGTTAGGGGCCGCCTCCAAACTTCAAATTTAAATTTAATTAACCATAATAAATAAAAAAGCGCTGGTTTACAGCTGAAAAAAAAAGAATCTCACGTTAGGGAATGCGAACTTCAAATTTAGAACACCAATGAGCTCCTCAATCAAATAACTTACCGCTTTTTAACAAAGGGAAAAAAATTATGTTAGACACCTGGTCTATATAATCATTTTATATTTATGATTCCACCGAAATCATTTCTGGAACATAACGTCCATTCAATATTTGGGCTCCAGCCGCCAGGATTATGCGAGCTGGGCACCTACAATCCATGATATTTATGGATGTAAAAATATCGCAAAGAAGCGATACGACTTCTAAACCTGCCAGTCGAAAAAGTGAACTGTCAAACTTTGACGTTTCCTGTCACCACCGATAAAAATCACAGTGTTTTAGCAAAGCAATTTAGGAATTTTGATGTTGCCAGAAGCGAATTTTGACTTCAACTCCAACAAATATGTCCAAAAAATGGTAATAAAACGAAATAAATATTGTACATGTGACGTTTACAAAGGAAATACGTTACATTACATCCCTCCCCGAAAAAATAAAAGAAAGGAACTTTCTTTTATGTTTGAAAGATACTTGAAGAAACATACAAGAGAAACCAACTTAGGTCAAGAAACCATAGGAATCTAAAAAACCAAAATACAAAAAAAAATTTCAAAATAAATTCGAAAAGAATTTGAGAGATAAACCTCAAAACAATGGTTCAGTTAGAGTACAGTTAGGCACCATAGCCACTGACTAACTAACAAAAGAAACCAAAACACCTATCCAAATTAGAGTGCAGTTTGGCACCATCGCCACTGACTAGCTGATCAGTGACCACGGTAAACTTCATTCCCTCAATATAAGGTCTGAAATGTTCAATTGAATCTAACATAGCTAATAACTCACGTTCTGTGGTACTATAGTTACGTTCACATTTATTTAAAGATCTAGAATAATAAGCAATAGGATGTTGATCGCTATTATCATCCTCCTGACTCAAAACACTACCTATTCCTACAGCACTAGCATCACAATGTAAAAAGAAAGGTTTTTCAAAATTAGGGCATTGTAAAACAGGAGCAGAAATTAAGAGTCTATGTTACCTCAAATGGCTTAGCATGATCCTCCGTTATGTCGATAATACTGCAGCATTAATTTTGAAATAAATATATGGCAAGGTTGAGGATCAATGTTAAGTATTATAAACCTCAAAAACACGATTCCATAAAATTTTCTCGATAGAAAAAAAATCCAAAGTTACCTCTAAACCGAAAACAATAAACCGCTAGCATTCAAAAAATGCTTAAAATTAGATCATGAAACTTTGCATACTAACTGAACTTACTATAAAGCAGGTCCTACAAGTTTTTTTATTTTTAAATTACCATTATTTTCACAGTAAAAATAAAATACCTAAACTATCACCTAAACTATGCCGTCTTGAAGCTTGTTCCCTGGCGCCCGACGCCCCCGTTCAGTCTCGCTTCGGCTTTCGAACGGGAGGGCTGTGTCGCTTGCGCTCAGAGCACACATTAAGCCGGGTACACATTGGTGCAATGTAACATGTAATGCAACATGCAATGCAAGAATTTGACGTCCACATTGCTGCAATGTATCATGTAAAGTAACAGAATTCCCATAGTGTAGACGCCTTGCGCGCACGAACCGCGTCTACTACGCGCACCAACAGATTGTTGCAACTCTTGCGCGTTGCGACCCGAAATTTGTCGGTTTTTTCCCCGAACACAAAGAGGCGCGCAGTATGCGCGGAGCGTCAGTGTGGACAGGTTGTGTGGTGTGTACGGCTAGACGCGCGCGAACATGGAACAAGACGACGCTACTGCGGCGGAGGAGGCGGTTACATTTACGTGGAGTGAAGAAAAAGTGCTTCAATTAATTGAAGTGTACAGATCAAAGGAAATTTTGTGGAATCCACAACATGAGAATTTTTATAAAAAACATTTTAAAGAGGATGCATGGATGGAAATTGCTAATTTGATGGAAACAACACAAGAAAAATGTTACAGTAAAATGATTAGTATTTTATCATCCTACCGTCGTGAAAAAGCGAAGGAAAAGAAATCGAAAGGAACAGGAAAAGGTAAATAAATAATAATAATTTACTATTTATTATTTATTCATATACTTTATTCTTAGTACAATCGTAGGTTGGAAACCGCAAAAATGTTTGTGTATTGAAATGTAAATTAACATAGCCGACTAATATTGAAATTGGCTTTTTTCTCTACAAAATGACAACTTTGACAACAACTACAATATTTTAATGGATTGAAATCACAAATTAATTATTAAATATTATTAATTATTATTAGTCAAGTTTACTTAAAAACAACTATGTTTAAAACTGACTGAATTATGTTTTTTATTTAATTTTTTTCATGATTATTATTTTATTTTTTCAGGTGCCTCGGAGACATACAAAAGTCGATGGTTTGCCTTTGATTCTTTGAAGTTCTTGGACAACCGTAACAAACCGAGAAAGAGAACGAACACGGTAAGTAAAACTGGATTGATTCTTTTACGAACATCTGTCTTGCCAATGAACCTTCCCTTCTTTCATAAAATAATCGGAGAGCTCATCTCTTAACGCATTCAAATGTGCAGGCGATCGTCGAGGAATATTTCTCATAGGTAGTAGTGATCTCATATCTTCATTATTTTGCCTACGTGTGTCTTCATTCGTAACTTCATCTTCAGTGTCATTCATATATGTATTTCTAGAGTGACGTCTCAAATAATTATGTAAAAGGACAATTGCCATAACCACTAGCTCAGCTTTATCAGGCTGTAAAAGCATTGGTTTTCTGAGAACTCTAAAGACAGACGATATGATACCAAATGCATTTTCAACAGTTCTTCTGGCTCTGCTTAGCCTGTAGTTGAATACTCTCTTTGAAGTGCCTTTTGGATGTGCCCCAGCATATGGTTTCATCAGATTTTCACTTAAAGCAAAGGCACTATCACCCACAAAGAAATATGGTATTGGAATATGTCTCCGTGGGAGTGAATCAGGTGATGGAAGGTTTATTGTACGATCTTCTATCATTTCACAGAGTTTTGTATCTTTAAAGATGCCACCATCTGAAATCCTTCCTTGGCATCCCACATCTACAAATAGAAAATTATAATCGGCGTCAACCAAAGCAAAAAGAACGATGCTAAAGAAGTTTTTATAGTTGTAGAATTCAGTTCCACTTTTGATAGGTGCCTCAAGCACAACATGTTTTCCGTCCAGTGCCCCTAAACAGTGTGGAAAATTCCACTTCTCTTCAAACTGTTTGCTTATGTTCAACCAAGTTTCTTCTGTCGTTGGAAGCTAAAACAAAAAACTTTTATTTAATTTATGGCTACGAGACAGTCATTGTACTAAGTAGCCCAACACTCGCTGGTGACAATTTTTGAGGTGCCATTATAGTGAGCATCTCTTGATTTTATTGCTAGCTATATTGAACTAGACTAAAAAACGAACTAAATATTTAGTCGTTTCGACATTTGTCCATCGGTGCCACGATACCTACCTTCCTGGAGAGTTATATCTACTATCTAGTAGTTTATATCAAGAGATGGGACCTACAGTTATAAATTATTTTTATGTTTTTCAGGAGGCGGTTCAACAACCGATTAATGAAGAAAATCTGCAGAACGAATTTGCTACTCCACGTACACGGTATGAACCTACGCGAGCTAAACAAGCAAAAAAAGATGAAAGCAGCAGTGTACTGGCCGATGTAGTGGGCATATTACAAACTACTGCCAATAAGTTGGGAAATTCAGGCGCTCCAGATTTAACTACAACTTTCGCTTCCTATATATCAGCTAAAATGAATACTTATTCCCTTCAAACCAGGAATTCGGTCGAACATGGAATTTTTGAAATTTTGATGAAGGCTGACAGAGGTTATTATGAATCATCATATCGACAGCAGGATAACTACCCCAGTTCATACCAAGAATCCTATTATGCATCACAGAAGAAAGGACAAGATTATGTGGATCTGACCGGATATGTTAATCGTCCTGGAACTTCCGAATTTAATCGTCCCTCGCCTTCCGCGCAAACTCCAGATACAAATCAAGCCGGACGCTATGGCTATACCACGGCAAGGAACGAAGAATATATGAACCAACAGCCATCGTCTGTAACGTCACTAGAATCTAACCACTCCTATGACGACTTTAATGATTTGATGTGATAATACTGTTCTTTAATTGACTTATTAAGAATAAAACTTACCTTGATATAATCTTTTAATTCCTCAATTATGGCGGAGCATACTTCTGTAATAATGCCACTTATGGCTTGTTTTGATACTCTGAAGGTATACTGTAAACTTGTGTAAGAGTCACCACTAGCTAAAAAACGAAGTGTTATTGCCAGTCTGTCTTGGATTGAAATTGGAGCCCTTAACTGTGTGCGATTCCGAAAAATTCTTGGTCCGACTAATCTGAGTAGATCTTCAAATGTCGTTGGACTCATCCTTAAGAAATTTTGAAATTGTCCAGTTAATCTCATATCGGCCATTAGTTTTGCACCAGCTCTCTGACTATACAACTCTGTACGCCACCAACGTCGATGTCTTCTGCGTTTTATCACATGATTCACTATTAATAATGAAGCACTGACTATCATCAGAGCCCGCAATTGGTCGTCACGATCCATTCCTTTGCGTGTTCTTTTGCAGACTGAGCGATCCGTTCGCGCGCATCTCGGAAACAGATGTGAGTAGGTACATGCGCGGTTCGTGCGCACGTTGTGCGCGCCCCGCGTCTACACTGATGCAATGCTCGTTTCGTGTTGCATTGCATGTTGCGTTGCAGCAGTCTGTACCCGCCTTTACGCAACAAGACTACGTAAAATACAAATCTTGTAGTACTTATACTTATAGTGTTGGTGCAATGGGAAATAACCGTAATAAAAATAAGAAACGAAAGGGTTGGCGCAAAGAAACTGGAAAACATGATAAACGTAATGAAGTAAGTATATAGCTACCTATCTACTTACAGTATTAGTGATTACAAACATGTCACGTTTGGTGCAGTGGCAGGTGATTGGCTGCTGCGTTAGGAGTTGCAGGTGTTTCTGCATGTGAAGATTTGTGTTTGTAAACGCACCTTTCACGATTCAGGCGAAATCCATAAAAAATGTGAAAAATGGGTGTCCAATTTTGTAAAAAGTTAAAAAGTTCCCTAAATAGGTTTGTTGTTGTTTTGACAATATACTGGGTGGCGCAAAAGTAGTGGCACTAAAGAAAATACCTTTTTTTTTTTTATATGACATTTTCTGTCATTCTGTTGTTGAAAATTGTGTAGTGAACAAATGTAAAATACACTGAAAATAAACATGGACCGTTTTACTCCCCAAGAACGTGGAATAATTGTGTCAATGTTCTTACGGAATAATTCATCAGTGATAAGAACACAACGTGAATTTCGTCGACGATTTCCCCACCGTCCGGCACCGATTGGTCGCACAATTCGACGCTTTGCCACACGCCTTGAAGCAACTGGCTCAACATTGGATAGACCTAAGTCTGGGAGACCAAGAACAGGCCGTTCAGCTGAAAATATCGATGCTGTGCGCGAAGATGTGGAAGAGTGTCCAGAAACATCAACGAGGCGACGTGCCACGCAATTGGGCATTTACAGACGGACCCTGCAGCGTATTTTGGTGAAAGACTTAAAGATGTTCCCGTATAAAACTCAAATGACTCATCAGCTGCTGCCTGCTGACCACCGAGCTCGTCTAGATTACTGCCAGCGCGTCATAAACCTCAACCTTGAAGAGGATGATTTTCCTTCAAAATTGGTTATGAGTGACGAAGCGCATTTCCATCTCTCAGGGCATGTCAATAAGCAGAATACTCGGTTCTGGGGCACTGATAATCCGCGCATTATTCAAGAAACACCTCTACACCCACTAAAAGTTACTGTATGGTGTGGCATCTGTGTTGACAGAGTGATCGGACCCTATTTTTTCGAAGACGCTGGAGGCAATGCGATTACTGTCACTGGAGAACGCTACAGAACCATGTTACGTGAGTTTTTGATACCCAGTTTGGACGAATTGGGGCTGGAGCACATCTGGTTTCAACAAGACGGCGCTACGGCACACACAGCGCGCGACACTATGGACTTAGTGAGGGACGCTTTTCCAGGCCGAGTTATCTCTCGTTTTGGCGATTTGCCTTGGCCTGCAAGATCACCCGATCTGACCAGTCCAGACTTCTTTCTTTGGGGTTTTTTGAAATCTCGGGTGTATGTGAACAAGCCACAGACTCTCGCAGCTCTAAAAGAAAACATTCGTCAAGAAATAACGAACATATCGCAGGAAGTGTTACGGCAAGTTATGCAAAATGTCATAAATAGGGCTCAAATGTGTATCAACTCTGGAGGTCACCATTTAAAAGACATCATCTTTAAATCCTAATGGTACGAAATTTAATGGCACAAATATACATTTAAAAAAATCTAAATCTAGTTTTCTAATTTAGAAAAAATGTTATAGCTGAACCAAATAGGGTCTTTACTTTTGCGCCACCCAGTACAACAAATAGGTATCTATGTAGTACCTAATTGTTTTTTTTTATAATGTTGCCGACTCCAGGATTTCAACTGAATCGGAGACGGTGCGATTACAAACACAAATCTTCACATTCACAAACGCGCAGAACCGACACGACTGTCTGTAGGCCATAAAACACTGATCTGTTATTATTATTACTACACATGGCTATATAATTTTGACGGCACGGTTGGCGCAGTGGTTGAGCGTTCGGCTGCTACGCTGCGTGTCACGGGTTCGATCCCCGCACGGAACAAATATTTGTATGACCTGCAGATAGTTGTTCCGGGTCTGGGTGTCTTGTGTATGTGAATTTACATGCTTGTGAACGCACCCACGATACAAGAATATTCCTAGTGTGGGGCAACATTTTTATAAAAGACAAACAAAAATCAAAAAAAAATTTATCAAGCTATAAATTTCCAGTATAAGCTGGTCTCACATTGTATAGGAATTCCGTACAATGAGAGGTCAGCTTGTACTGGAAAATTATCCCTCCACCATCAAATACCAATTCACCAAATTTGTATTTCAATAAAAAATGTAGGGTGGGTAATTGTTATTTGTTATTCATAGGGCAAGTCTGCTTCTATGGATGATTTAGTCTTCTTTTGTATATTTTTAGGGTTCCATAGCCAAATCATAAATAAAAATATGTGAGGTCTAGGTAGGTATTTATTTGTCCCGTGTGATTGTTACAGGACCGGACGGACGGAGGTATGACCTCCGAAAACTGTAGAAATAAATTCGGACGAAACAAATCTTCATGTGTTACAAAATATATAATTGTAAGTACCTATCTATCATACGTGTGTGATAATCACGAAATTTGCTGTTCCCCCATGGCACTACCGCTTGGTACTAACGCGTAACGGTACTATCACGAAATTGGCGAATTCATAATAAAATTTTCATAATGTTGGACTTTTTAGGGTTCCGTATTATTTATTCATGTTGACAAAATTATGCTGCCGGGGTCGCGAGTATATTTGAAAGAGAGTTACCGCGGCTCTTGGCACAGGCAACTGAAGGAACAGGGGTGGGTTTTAGTTAGTAAAAGTCTGAGATGCCCTCCCGCTCCGCCCAGAGCGGGAGGTCATTTTTTATATTTTTTTTTATTATAATCGTTTATTAGGAACAGAACAACAAATACAGGCAGATAAAAAAACAATGTACAACGATGGTAGCTGCAAAAGTTTAAAACTTTGGCGCAGCCACCAACGCCCATCACGCTAGTCATTGAATGATAACATAACATACCCCAAAAAAAGTGTTTTATAATGAATGTTGTGTTTTCTTGCAGATCACCCGAGAACATGAGCTGTTCACTGAATATACACAATCATTGAAATCAAGCGTCCCATTGCAGCATTCTAAACATCTTTGGACGAAGCCAAGATATAGATAAGATAGAAGTAAATTTTTGGAGAAAAACTCAAAACGGACTTGTCGTAAATAAAAAACATCCTTGGTATATACAAGTGCAAGGACAATTACATATCATCGGTACAAAAAAAAATGTATTTTCGGAATAAGGTCTGGATGCGACAAAAACATCAAAGTCGAAATTATAGAAAGATGACCAATATTTCTGAAATGGAACTAAAATTAGAACATTTTTATAAAACATGCATGTTACCTGAGCTATGCAATTCCAGACATGTTCTAACTATGTAAATTAGAAATTTAAGCGATTAAAAATAAATGTTATTTAATTTTGACTATTTTTAATTACTTTGAAAAAAACTTATGGTATTTATCATACCTACCTACATACCTACCTGCATACTTACCTACTTATCTTACCTATACCTACCTATCTTATATTTATACAAACCTTGTCCTGAGAATCACGAACACAACAAAAAAAGAATTATGCAATTTGGTGAAGTCCTTCGAAAGATATACGCATACCTACATTTCGGCGATTCATTCTTATATAGTTGCATAATAACTAAGAAAGTGGTAATACAAGGAGAAAGCTACCTATTATAAGATTTTAAAATGGCACAGCGTAAACTTACTACCAAGCCAATGTACCTACAGAACCCTCAGTGCAATGGTGACTCGCACTTGACTAGTTTTTTAGCTCTACTGCTACTAAACCGACTCTAAACCACTGCATAAATTCTACAATTTATGTAGTGGTTTAGAATCGATTTTTCTAACCTATGTATACCTAGGTACTTGCATATACCTACAACCTACATAATTACCTACATGCGCAAACGGCTGTCACATAACATACATACACTAAAACTATAAAACGCAAACTTACTACAAAACTAATTGGCGGAACCCACAGCGCAAAGTTGGCTCGCATTTGACTAGTATTTTATAGAAATAGGTAGGTAAAATAAAATAGTGTGCACGGCTAGACATCACCTATACCGTCCAGTATAAGCTGATCTCGCATTTTATAGGCTTTCCGCACACTGAGAGGTCAGCTTATACTGGAAACTGATCGTTTATAGATACATTGAAATTGTATTTGCGATATAATATATAATTTTATATTCATAAAATGACAAGTTAAAATTAAATTAGATTGATAATTTTATTTCTTAGTACTCGTCCGATAATAGTGTAGTTTACTCTAACGAAATCGCTTCGACCTCAAGGCCGCGCGTGTCGCGTCTCTGCGAGCAAAAGTGTGCGAGCGAGATAAAGAGTGCAGTGGCACGCGGGGAAGTGGGGGCGAAATTAGAATTTGAGCTGAGATGGTGTAGGCTCTTAAAGTTTCTTTCAATCTAATGAATGCATTCTCAGCATCATCATTCCAAATTAAGGATCTTTCAGAATTCTTACTACCAGCTGTTAATTTAGTTAAAGGAGAAGCTATATCAGCAAATTTACAAATGAATCTACGATAATAAGAACACAAGCCAAGAAAACTTCTAAGTTGTTTAACGGTTTCAGGGCGAGGATAATTTTCAATAATTTCTAATTTAGAAGGATCAGTATGCAAACCATTACTGTCCACAATATAACCAAGATACCGAAGTCTATCTTTACAAAATTGACATTTCTTCAAATTTACAGTTAATCCAGCATCTTTCAGTATTTTATAAATTTTATTTAAGCATTCAATATGTGAATTATAATCAGAAGTTACGCAAATTAGATCATCTAAATAAACGAATACAGCGTTATCAAATTCAGGGCCAAAAAGTTTATCAACTAATCTTTGCAATTCAGCTGGTGCATTGGTGAGACCGAATGGCATTCGAACAAATTCGTAAAGTCCTTTTCCAGGAACTACAAAAGCTGTCTTTTCACGAGAAGACTTTTCCAAAGGAATCTGCAAAAATGCTTTAGAAAGATCTATAGCACTAATAAATTTAGCATCTCTAAGATTATCTAATATTCTAGAAGTATAAGGTAATGGATAAGAATCTTTGACAGTTACAGAATTTAAACGTCTTGAGTCCAAACATAATCTAACTCCTCCATCTTTCTTTTCCACAGCTAAAACAGGGGAACACCAAGGAGATTTCGATGGTTGAATAATACCTTCCTTCAATAAAACTTCTACCTCATCAAAAAGTTCTCTTTGTTTAGCAGGACTCAAAGGCCAATACCGTTGCTTAATAGGATCACTAGTAACATTAATTTTATGTTCCACAAGATGTGTAAAACCTAAGCCTTTTTTCTCATAAGAAATATCTTCAAAAAGTGCAATGGTATCAATTAACTTTTGTTTTTCAGAAGAGGAAAGTTCACTAACAGATGTAACTGAACAAACTCTAGGATCACGTGTCTTTACCAGAGTTATATTTTTCCATAAATCCTTACAAAGTTCGAATTCTAAACAAAAATCAAAACCTAAAATTATATCAGGTTTAAAAGAAGGTATAATTAAAAAAGTTATATTTTTAGTTAAATTATCACAAGTGACTGGCAATGTCATAGTACCTATAATCTGTTGAGCTGACCCATCGACTGTAAAAGCTGAACTAACATTAGAAACAGTATTAATTTTATAACCTAAATTCAAAAAATGTTTATGTTTATTAGAACCTAAAACACAACTACTGGAACCGGTATCTAACAAACCTGAATATTTAATTTTGTTAACTAAGAATTCCAAATATGGTCTACTATCATTACGTTTAACAAATAATATTGGAGCAGAACTATAAATTTTAAAGAATGTTTTTAAATAACCTAACCAGTCTGAAAATTCTTTTTTCTGAGTATCACCATCAGGTTTAAGACCTTTTGAGATCGATTCACGCTCAGTTATCTCAGAAACTGGGAATCGATGGGACCTAATTAGTTTTTTTGAGTTGCCAAACAGACATCACAATTCTTGGTGATAACACCTGGTTTCAAACACTTAAAGCAAACTACTCCAGAAATTGTAGGGCAATTTTTATAAGTATGACCATCTTTTTTACACTTTAAACAAACTAAATTAGTAGAAACTGCATTAGATTTAACAGAAGGTTTTTCTGATTTTACCTTGGGTTTCCTATCAACAAGAACCTCCAGTTCTCTAGATAAATCCAAAAATTGTTCAACAGAATTAATATGTTTTCCAAATAAGAAAGGTGAGTAAAGTGGTAGCATGTTATGTTTGATAATATTAATCAAAACTGGGTCAAACAACGGTAAAGAAAGTCTACTAGCCATGTCCAAAATTTCAGTGATATAATCTGGAAGAGTTTCAAAAGATTGTTGCTTCCTAGTACGCAACTCATATTCCAAAAAGTAATCATAATCCGGTTTATCAAAACGCTTTAATAGTGCAAGTTTAAGTTCACGCCAAGAGTTAATGCGAATTCTAACTGTGCGAAACCATTTAGTCGCAATGCCACTAAGCAAATCCGAAAAAGAACCAACCAGTACAAATTCATCAAAATTCTTATACAAAAAGTATTCCTCAACTTGAGTTATGAATTCACGCACACATGTTTTTCCATCAAAATTAATTTTACCCCTCTTCAAGTCAGGTAATTTAGTTGAAGACGGTATATTCTTCTTAATATGTTCATAAACGTCAGCATTCAAAGAATTAAAAGAAGGCAAAGCATTAACCACAAAAGCAGAGGAAGAATGAGCAATTCTATCATTATGTTCAAATGGATTTTGAACTTCTGTCAAATTAACAATCTCAGGTGCCGCAGGATTTTCAACAACTGGTGTAACATCAACAGGATCATGACTGTCCTTCAACGCAGGAAGTGGAGGAAACTGAACTGCTTTATCCATTGCAAAGGCAATATTTTAAATTTATAGAGTATTAAAGTTAAGTAATTATTATTGTGAACTAATGAAGATTTTTAAAGTTAATTTCACTTATTGAAACACTAGTAGGTGCAGTATTGACTCACAAAGAAATCTTACTTACTTAAAACAGTTATTAAGTTATTTTAATTTACTTAATTAAAACATTAAAAGTATTTATTTACTATTAAACTTTAACTATTATCAAATTTTAGGTTAACTAAGATAACAATGACGGTTTACACAATGTAGTAGTTGATTTTGGAAGATTTAAACAATGCTGAAACAGACACATAGAAAAATAACAGTACAATACAGTGTTAATACTGTTTACAACTAAATATATAAGTTATACATAAGTTGTAGTTCAAAGGTTAGGGTTACAATTCAAAAAGTATGTTTGAAAACTGTACTACATAATAAACAGTGCATTAATTAACCAATAATAAAATGACCAAGAAAACCTAATAAAAATTGTTTCAAGTCCCTGTTCGTCGGGGCCAATTGCCATGTGGCTGTGTATTTACCACTAATGTGTGTAACAAAATTTAAATTTCATCTGTGTTAAACAAAATTAGGTTATTGAACGCCAAAATAAGAATATAAAAAAAAGAACCTCGGGCGCCAGGCGTCAATAAACAAATTAACACAGTAATTACCTGGATAGAAGTCAGCGGCAAAAATGGCTTTTAATCTTAGGGAAGGTGATAACAGAGAGAATTCAAACTACAACATTTTAGATTATTTCTCCTGTATATTCAACAATTATTTAGGTTACTTATTTATAAGTTTGGTCTATTGGTTAGGTCAATAATTTTGTTCAATAATGCACCGTAGCACGTGTTGTGAGGTGAATAGAAAAAGGTTTTAATTACATACCCTGTTATTGTATGCTAAATTATAATAAGGAAAAAATAAACCAAATCTTCCTGTAAGAAACATCCGTCTGGAATTGTCCACTTTCCAAGTTAGGGGCCGCCTCCAAACTTCAAATTTAAATTTAATTAACCATAATAAATAAAAAAGCGCTGGTTTACAGCTGAAAAAAAAAGAATCTCACGTTAGGGAATGCGAACTTCAAATTTAGAACACCAATGAGCTCCTCAATCAAATAACTTACCGCTTTTTAACAAAGGGAAAAAAATTATGTTAGACACCTGGTCTATATAATCATTTTATATTTATGATTCCACCGAAATCATTTCTGGAACATAACGTCCATTCAATATTTGGGCTCCAGCCGCCAGGATTATGCGAGCTGGGCACCTACAATCCATGATATTTATGGATGTAAAAATATCGCAAAGAAGCGATACGACTTCAAAACCTGCCAGTCGAAAAAGTGAACTGTCAAACTTTGACGTTTCCTGTCACCACCGATAAAAATCACAGTGTTGTAACAAAGCAATTTAGGAATTTTGATGTTGCCAGAAGCGAATTTTGACTTCAACTCCAACAAATATGTCCAAAAAATGGTAATAAAACGAAATAAATATTGTACATGTGACGTTTACAAAGGAAATACGTTACAATACCAATTTACCAAAAATACATAAGCGGCGCTATCTATCCCCTTCACACTGACTGAGGTGCAACGCCGCCACAGGTAGCGGTCCCAAATTCCGGACAGATGACGTCATCGGGTCGGAATTATGCTAGCCGCTTAACTACCTGCTTCGATTACAAGCATTCAAGCATAAGCCATTACGAAAAGGAAAAAATGGAATAGTACCAATTTATTTTATTTTCTGTCTTCATCACATTCATAGCAATATCTTTGTAACGATAAGGACTAGACGTAAGTTTTATACCAATTCGCAAACCTTATTAAATGTACAAGTTTTTAAAATAATGGTGGTTTTCGGTGTCATACATTTTTTTTACAGGAGATTTTTTTCAATTTTGGTCCTAACATCGTAAAGAAAAAACTTTTCAACTCAAGATTTTTTTTCTAAGGCAAATAAAACGGTATTCAAAAAAATGGTATCTTATAACATTAGTAAGCTATTCAGTAATGTTTAAATAAAAATCATACCTAAAAATGTCATCATTTGCAGCGACAGCATTAAAAAAACTTAATTCTGGAAGACAAAATGGTAAAATTCGAAAAAAAATTAATATCTTGGTTACTGTAACGGTTTTTTTTTAATATTCAAATAAAGTTGTTGGAAATTAGGTAAGCTACCTACCCGTTACGTTTGATCCATTATTTACGGGACACCCTGTATAGATGATTAGTTGATATTTATTTGCACTTTATTTTGTCTAGTTAAGGAATGTCCCAAAAAAAGTTGGGTACCTAACGTATTATTATTATACTCTTTGACATAGAGCCTCAACAATTATTTTTTACATAAGCGTGCTACTAAGTAGGTACACCTTCGGCTCCTTGCCTATTCTTTGCATTGTAATTGAATGTATAATAAGTTGAGTTTTGACTTTAACATCGTGTATTTACCAGACCCCGAAGTAAATATCTTTGAATGTATGTCTATTTCTATGGCATGCCCTGTAGCCTAGACGGCTGGATAGATTTTAACAATATTATTAAGGTTTGGCTGCCGAAGTGACAGACTGTATAAATTGGCCACCGTAGACCCGGGCCTGCGGACGGCGAGTAATGGGTAGCTCGCCGTCCGATCAGCACCAGGCCCGAGAGTCGACGGCGCGTAGTGTTCCACGCGCGCCTCAAAGAGTTGTCAGCATTAAGGACGGGCCCGTCAAGGCCGATGCCTGCCCGGGGGTTGAGGATAAATTCGAAACAGAGTTACCTCGCCCCTGGGCACTCAGGGCAGGAAGGAACAGGGGTGGGTTTTAGTCAGTAAGAGTCTGACACGCCCTCCCGCTCCACCCAGAGCGGGAGAAGTCATTGGATGATTTCCCACCCCACAAAAAAAAGACTATAAATTTAAAAAAAAAAAACGGCGACCGCCGTTATGTATTTGAGGCCGCATTCTTTTGATCATGATCAAAATAAAGTGCTCTGGGAGGATTCCAAAATCATAATTCACTAAAATCTAAGAAATAATTTTCTTTACGTGATAATTTAAATAAATTTAAAAAAAGGCTTTAAAAGTACCTGTGTTGCATTAGAATTTGAACTGAAATACGAATGAAATACAAGATTGTTGTATGTTATGTAATCATCTCAAATTAGAATAAAATTTAATGATGATAGATACTATTTTGATCAGCTGATGATGTCCAATATTTTTTTGTTGTGACCACTTCCGCTACACAGCTAAACCTTCCAATTTATCGATCTTTATATTAGTGAAATAAAAACCGTATGTAACAAAATCTGTTGCTTGGAAGAGAAGTTAGCAAAGAAACAAACAGACTCGGAAAGCGGCTTTTATTTCAACTATGAGATCATTTTTATTATTAACTAGGTATATAAGTGTGAGTCTATCTGGTAGGCCCCAACGAGATTTATCAACAGGACGTTTAGGGGCCCGCTGGCTGGCCGTTTGTTTATATAACAAAGATCTTCTAAAGTAAAGCTCACAGAAAGTCGAAATTTTGGCATTGTAAGGTACCTAATAGTTTCTAACCCCGAGCACTATTGAGCGATCTGAAAGTATAATAACAATAATAATCCTAAGGGGCCCGCTAGTAGTAGACACTTCATAGAAACGTCATTTAATCAAAAACTGTTGAGGTACAAAACATATCTTATTTATTTTCTTTAGGTACAAAATAATGTCTTTATGAAAAGCTATCACCTGTTGATAAATCTCGTTGGGGCCCGCCAGATAGATTCACACGGTATTTAAAACAGTGCTTACAAAATCAAAAATTTATTTCATTCATGCATGCAACAAGAAGATTGTTGTTTATAAAAATATAAGACTAATTCAATTAACTGTCAACCAATGCATCTCTCAGTAAATTTTCAAATTCTATAGATTTCTGCTTCTCTTCTTCAATTTGTTTTTCAAGCTGTTTGACAGCTTATGTACAGTTGTTATATATCGATATGTTAACATCCTTTGCTTTTATACTTTCATCAACTAATGTGCGATCCTTGTCTTCTATCATTAGATATTCTAGTGAATCTATTTCTATTTTTCGACGCTTAGCCTCTATGTAAAAATCGATCGAATCATCTTCATATTCTAAGGCTTTGTGCTTCATTTCCTTTATAACTTTTACTTCATGCAGCCAAAGGGCATTACGATAATCTGCCAATACAGATTTGTCATAAATAGCAAATCTATTTTCAAAATTATTCAGTCTACTTATCTTCTCATAAACAATTATGTTCATGAAATCTACAAGATTATAGTGGGCAAAGTATTTGTTGAAATCCTCACAGGGCATGCTCATATTTGAGAGTTCCTTCGGTAGAACAGCTACAACCCTACACAACACTTCTTCAGGGTTTTCAAACCAGCCGATCTGATTGCAATAGCTACTCATTTGCTCTTGCATACTTATTGCATTCACTGGATTAAAATGCGATGAAGGGTCAGGCAACTTCAATTGATTCATAATCCTTTTGATTGCCGACACATTATCAGACGTCTTCGCACTACTCGGTATAAACTCGTAAGGTTTTGGATACGGAGATGTGCCGTCCAAGTATGGCTGAAACTCTAATGGAAATGATGAATAATTGAACAAATCTTCATTCGTAATGACATTGGTTAAATTATCCACAGCAGTGTTATAGCACTTGACTAATTTGTATAAATCTCGTATAATAACATTCATACGACTATCGTTTTCCAATCTTAATCTACACCATATCTCATTTCCAAGGTATCTTTGACATATAGACTTCAAGTGATCTATTTCCAATGGTGGGGTTTGTGGGAATTTTTTCGCCAACCATTTCATAGCACTCTTTGAACATGCATTTAATGATTCGTAAACATTCTGCGAATCTATAGCAAACATCTTGTACCCTGATATAACGTTTTGCTTCACAAGATTTGACAATAAGACATCTACACGTTGTTGAACATATTCCAGTTTTGGAGTGATCACGGCGACTGGCACTACCTGGTATGGGTATTTGTGTTTAAGTGTAACTTCTATTGTTTGCACTAGATCATTATCATATTCAGTAGCATAAAAAAGTATAGCATTAGCACTTTCAATAGCCTCATTAATATTGATCTGTTTTCCTGTCAAACTAACAGATATAGCAAAATCCATCAAGTGATTCCAAGACTGTTTCCCAACATGCATCAGTGAATCAGACGCTTCATGTTGCTTTCTATCACTAAAAACATCAAGTAACCATTTCTCAATGTTAATCTTTTTGTGTAGCCATTTCATTGCACCAGGTGATACCAAAGTAAGTTTCCAAAAGAAGCATTTATCATAAGGATAGCTTATTTGTTTCATTCGCTTCAACAAAGGTGACCTGATTATTTCCATGATGTTATATGGCTCAGGGGTTGGTAATAGCCTAAGTTCCCCAGTAACAATTTTCAACGAATCGCCTCAAATAAGATGCTTCTTCCAGTGGAGTTTTACGAGTCAGCCAAACCGGTGTATCTTCTAGTAGATTCCGCCTTTTAACATTTCTGGTACTTATATTGTTTCCTCCATATATGGAACCATTTTTTCATTATACGCTGAGTTAGAAATACCTCAGCTTTCAACTCAGATTCAGATATCTCATTGGACAAATTCAGCAATATTTCATCAGTTACTGTATCTGCAAACTGCATCAAATTATTAAACTTCTCCAGTTCTTCTGTCAAAATACTTTTGACTGTTGGATCATTAACTTCATTGACAAGTTCTTCAACAAGCTCTACAGATTCTCTTTCAACTCTTTCTTTGAATTTCCTTTCTTCTTCAGCTTTGCGTTTTAGTTCAGCTTTCCTTTCTTCTTCTAATTTTTTCTTTAATTCTTCTTGCTTCCTTTGCTCTCCTTTTCTGCGTTTTTCTTCCAGCAATCTGAGTTCTTCTTGCTTTCTTCGTGCTTCTTCTTGCTTTTTTCGAGCTTCTTCTTTGCGTCTTTCTTCTTCTTGTTGCCGCATCTCTTGTTTCCTCATTTCTTCCTCTCTTTTATTTTTTTCTTGCAATTGCCTTTCCTCTTCCTTCCTCATTCTTTCGACATTAAGACGTTGAATTTCAGCCTGCTTTTGTTCTTCGTTCTCATTTTCGTTAAATTCGAAAACAGCAGAACTTTCGGTAGTTGCAATTGAATTTAATATATTATGAGCCACTGTCTGTGCTTTACTTTTACTTTGAAATATTGAGTAGGCTGTAGAGTCTGAACCATTGGGCGGGATAATAGCGCTTTTGAAAAGGCTACCCGGCGACAATTTACTAGTTGAAGCTTCACCATTGGCAAAGATAGACTGCGGCTTTAACGGATCTTCTGCATTACCAGGTTTTGCAAACACATTGGTAGCTTCTGGCTGCTTTCCAAAAGTACCAAATATATTGGTTGGGCGCTTGTCGTCACTTGCTGATGGCGGAGCAGGCTGTGCAAATATGTTACCGCCTTTTGCAACAAATGCAACTGTACTATCTGGTTTTGAGGATCAGCAGATTTAGCACCGGAAAATATACTATTATTAGTAAATAACGGCTGTTTATCAGTAACTCTTTCTTCCTTTGCTGCAAAAACGTTTTCGGGCCTCGTACTTGTAAACAAATTTGTGGAGGGCTTTGTTTGAATAGGCTGCCCGAAAACTGCATTTCCTTCTGGTTTCTTGAATAGATTATCTTCTGGCTTCATTCCCTTAAAAAGTGATTGTGCATTTTGACCTTTATCATTATTCATTTTTCCAAATATATTATTAGTCTCTGGAGCTGCAGTACATTCGAATAGGCGTTTAACTGTTTCTGTTCCCGTAAATAAATTAGGAACAATAGTTTCTTGAGGCTTAGAAAATGAAAATATTTTTTTCGTATCATCACTGAACATTTTTTCAGGAGAATTTTTAATGATATCATTTGATGCAACTGGAATAGCTGGTTTGAATAAAAACTGATTGAATTCACTTGATGTGGTTGGTGGTTTAAAAATGGCCGATGGAGGTGGATGTGCAGAAGCACTAAACTTGTGAGTCTGTTTCGGGCTTGAAGATATTATGTCAGGTTTAGCAAAAATATTCACTTTATTTTCTGGTGCTTTCTCCATCACATACACCGATTTTGCACCTTGAGATAATCTTTGAATCTCTGCTTTCAGTGATCGTATATCTTTGTTGCTATCATTCAATGTATTGTAGCCTTGATCATCAGCAGTTAATGCACTTTCTTTTAATCTGCCATCTGAGTTGAAACTTGTGTACAGATTGTGCTGACTGTATCCAGCATCTGGGAGTCGACCACCAGCAATAATTTCGCCAACCATAAGGTTTCTTTTAGATTCTATAAGTTGTATAGCCCTTGAGGTGGGATAAGGACTTTCATAACGGCCTCAAATTGAATTTTGTAGGCCGACCATGAAGATGTTCTGTCGAATGGCGGCACCTTAAATCCACGTGCCGAAGGTGCAGCAACCACTGAAGGCACAACCCCGTCTCCAGCCCTAAGTTCACCTAAAGCCTTCTTCACCCCGGCAATCTGAACTTCAGCTTCTGAGATGCGATTCTCATGCTGGTGAACCTGCTCCTTCATCACCTTGAACTCTTTGCCAAGTGTTGAGTGAAGGTCTTTAATGAGGAGCATCTGCTCTTCTTTTTCTCTCTGGCGGCGGGCCTGCTCCTCTTTATCTTGATGAAGCTTCTCCTCCAACCGACGGGCCTGCTCCTCTTGACAACAAGCCTGTTCCTGCAACAGCACCATTAGCGCAGACAAGTCTGGCACCGCTGGTGCTGAAGAAACTCCACATGGGCCAGCGACTGGCTCTGTCGCAGGCTGAGCACCACCCGACGTCTGTATCGGGGAATCTTCAAACCACCTCTGATCCATGTCTTTCTGTCGTTGACTCCTTGTACGAATACCCTCCGTGTCGTCCTTTGGTAAAATCGGCATAATTTATCCCTCACTTCTGACACCAATTTGTTACGAGCTGGGTATGGGATAAATTATTTTATACCAATTAATTAACCAAATATCCTTTATTAACTCTAACAACTTATTTACACAAACACTAAATCGCTTATAATCACTATTCTCTTCGTAATCGCTTGTATTCGCTTCCGTTCGCATCCGTAGTCGAAAACAGACTGACTCACTCGCCCGCCGTCCGGCCTATTTATACAGTCATGGAAGTTTCCAGAACATTGTCGAACTATCCTATAGTGGAATATTCTAGAAACATCTATGAACTTCTACGCAGTACCACAATGGAATGATCTCGAACCTAGTGGAAACTTCTACTACATTCTCGAACGTTCCAGAGTAATACGGTCGACGTAACACTATATACTCCAATATCTACCTCTAAAAAAACACCCGTTAGTAATCAAATTGGTACCTAGACGATACACGCTGAAATATACGAAAGTAAAATAGTTTTTCTATCTTTCGGTAGGTTTTTATTGCACTAATTTAAATTGAACTCTCCTCTTTTATAAGTTTTGTAAGTATTTTGATATCCCACACACAAAAGAGAAATCACTTTTACAATGCCCCATTTTGGATATACGTATCATTCGTTACATTGTTTTTTGTATGCGAATCGCCTCATTCAATAATTTTATTCAACTTCGCATCGGCTCAGTAGTTATGACTTGATAGCACATACATACGAGTACATAGGTAAGTACCTAATACGTGGACTACTAAAATCATAGCCCTTCCTTCCTAGCCTTGATGTTTATACTTGAACTGTATTTAACTGCAAAAATTGTAAGAAGTTTGAATTAAGCGGGCTACATGAACCAAACTTGGGGGGGTTTGTATGTATGCTTTTGCGGTTGCACAACGACATGCTTGCTTTGCTTGCTTGGTAGTGTAGATACAGACCTATCCTACCTCCTCCTTCAGAGAGGGTAGGATGGCGTGGCTTTGAGGGAGAGCGCTACAGTCGTGTTGATCCTCAAGGCAAGTCCGGTCGGTTACCTTCCCGTGGTGCCACCCGTTTTTGGTCTAATTCCCTAAGAATTAGACGTAACCAAAACCACCGGGCGACCCGTAGAGTAGAGGGCTTTCTACTCCTTCCCATCCCTTATTCCATTCACCCCATACTCTCCCGTCTATCAACTTCCTGTCCCAAGTCTCACCGTCACCTCCTACACCATCCTTTGAGTATCCTACCTATATCCTAATTCCTCTCCTAACCGCGACCCTTCCGTGACTGGGTGGTTGTGGGCTCGGCCGTCACTAAAACCAGCTGACGGTGAGTAGGAGAAAATAGTCACCTGCGCTAGCTAGGACCTGCGCAGTCGAGCGCCGTAAGCAGGGATGAAGGAGTCCTGGGGGGTTGAGCTGATCGGCACTGGCGGTTATGTGTCCGTGAGGCAACACGCCCTCTTTGGTCTGGATTTCAGGCAAAACGGTAGCTCTGCCAATTAGCCAATGGCAGGGAAATGGCCACGTGTCCCGTCAGAGGGCCACAGGCGAGGTGCGTGGGGTCCGCTGAGGTCGTCCTCGGACGGCGGAAGCGGTGGGTAAAGGTCATGCTGACGGTGTAAGTGAGGGTTGATCAGTTCGTTGGGGGTAGGCCTTTTCGACCTCCGACGACCAACCCGATCGAGCACCCGATGTCGCACTGTAAACCAGCCTCGCGCACCTATATCTCTCTGGTAGTCCTAACGTCCGCTCTTTTCAAAAGTGCGACGTTCCCAGGTGCGGGCTCCATGGAGGGTGGGAGCCAGAGAGATGAATTTTACACAACACACAAACATGGACAAAACAAGGCCATTACACGAACACACAACAACCACAGGGGTGGAGTCGGCGAAAGCTGACGAAACTCCTAGGCGAGGTGCTTGCACTTCGTCCGCCCCTGGAAGCCCTGCGGCTAACGCTGCAGGCTCCAGCGCGGGTGCCGGTCTGGCTGTGGCGAAAACCGCAGCTAAGACCAAAGCTAAGTCCCAACCTAAACGGAGGACCCCGGCGCTGCATGGGACCAGTACCGGACCTTCCTCACACGCAAAGGCGTCAGCACCGGCGACGACTAATACCACTGCCGGTGCTCCCCTTCCTACGCACCCTCCTCCCCTTCCCGTGGCTCCTCAAGCCAACTCCCAAGCCGCGGACGTCACCGGTCAAACGGAGACGGTCTGCACCGGGGATGAATTTGACACCACCTGGCAGGTGATCAAAAGGAAAGGCAAGGGCAAGAATGCATCTCCACAGGCCCACTGCTCGAAGGCAGGCCCTTCAGGCCAGCCAGCTCCAGCAAACCAGGGCAAAAGGAGAGAAAGGCTGACGCGCAAGGAACGGCGTCAAGAACGCAGGAGAGGTGGCAAAAACAAGCCACCCCCCAGTAAGCAGGTTGCAGCCGCGGGTAAGCTCAGCTTCTCGGCAGGTAAGCGATCGGCGGAGGAAGGCACTAGCCGACCAACGCCCGACCAATCGCAGACTGCTGCAGGAGGTAAGTCGCAAACAGCAACAAAAACGCAGCAACCCGCTCGGAGTGGGCAGGTCTCACCAGAAAGGTACCTGCCTGGGCACGTTCATAGACATCGAAGGAGCCTTCGACAAGACAAACTTCTCCAGCATTGGTGCCGCCCTCACAAGGCATGGTGTGGAACAGGTATTAATTGACTGGATTACCAACATGCTAAGCAAACGTGTTATTCGCCTTGAGGAAGAACAACAGCTGGCCCTGATAGCCCGGGGCTGCCCACAAGGTGGTGTTATCTCACCCCTCTTATGGAATCTGGTAATCAATGACCTGATTACCAAGCTCAACGCGAATCGTTACTACACAATAGGTTATGCAGACGACCTCGCAATCCTCGTACCTGGGAAGGTGACTGGAACGATCTGCAACCTCACTCAACAAGCGCTACGCATCGTGGAACGATGGTGCAGGGAGTATGATTTATCAGTAAACCCCATCAAAACTGAGTTAGTCATGTTCACCCAAAAACGAGCGCTGGGCCGCTTTAGCCTGCCTAAGCTATTCAATACAGAACTCCAGTTATCTAACGAAGTCAAATACCTAGGGGTCACTTTAGACAGTAAGTTAAACTGGAGTGTTCATCTAGACAATAAACTAAGCAGGGCCTGCATCACCTTTTGGCAATGTAGGAAAATGATAGGTAAGAGGTGGGCCTATCTCCCAAAATTATACTCTGGCTGTATAGCGCAGTAATTCGGCCCATGATCACCTATGGTGCCGTGGTGTGGTGGCCCCGCACCAAGCTAGTCACAGCCGTAAACAAACTACAACACATGCAAAGGCTGGCCTGCATGGCAACCACAGGCTGCATGAGGACCACTCCAACGGCAGCGCTTGAAGCCATGCTGGGCCTCCCGCCGCTTCATCTGTTTATTCAGCAGGAGGCGACGATGGCCGCGGTACGCCTTAAAACACTGGATCTCTGGGGTAAGAGAGAAACTCAACACACCGCTCTGCTCATGGGACTAAACAACGACTTCCCAATAACTAGAGCAATCAACGACCGGATACCCAAACAATTTGTCTTTGACAAAAAATACAAAATCCAACTGCATGAGGACCACCGCTGTGAGGGGCTGTGCCCCGCAGAACTGCGGATCTTCACTGATGGATCCAAAACAGGTATTGGCACGGGCGCGGGGATCTTCTCGGAGGACCTCAACATCCATATAGCCACACCACTGGGGGTCCATAATACAGTCTTCCAAGCAGAGTGCTTGGGAATTTCCCTGGCAGCCTCAGCCATCCTAGCTAGGGATGTTAAGGACCACTCGGTACGTATACTTTCGGACAGCATGGCAGTCCTGCAAGCGCTAAACAGCCAAACAGTTAACTCTGGGCTGATATACGAGTGTCACCAACGCCTAAATCAGGTAGGTAAACACAACAAAGTAACCATTCAATGGATTAAAGGACACAGCGATTCCCGTGGCAACGATGCAGCGGACGAACTCGCCAGAAGGGGGTCGAGCATGGCAGCGATAGGACCTGAACCCATTGTGCCTCTCCCCTTTGGATTCTTACGCAATCTGGTAAGGAAACGCACCAGAGATCAACACAACAAGCTATGGGCTGATCATAGGGAGTGTAGGCAGGCCAAGGAGGCGCTCCCCTCCATTAATGACCGCTTCACAAAGCAAGCCCTACGACTGACCAAACTTCAGTTGCGGAAAGTCACGGCCGTTACAACTGGCCATGGGTCTTTTAATAAGCATCTCTCTGTCATAGGAGTCACAGACAGTCCACTCTGCAGAGCCTGCATGGAGGAGGACGAGACAGCGGCTCATCTGCTGCTAAGCTGCCCAGTAGTCGCTGCATACAGGGCAAAACACTTCGGACATCCAGGTAACCTAAGCGAGATGGTCAGTAACACCAGGGTGCTGCTGGCCTTCCTCGAGGAGCTGGGGTGGATCGAATGACAATGCAGTCCCACCTGTACGCAAAATACGCGCCTTGGGCGTGGAGTTGCGGAAACCAGCCCGACATACATACATACATACATACATACATGAACCAAACTTCGTCGCACTGTACTAACCGTAGATAAACTTCTCTATGATATGACATCTAAGTCAAAACAACGTGAGTTTTTGGCGGGATTTTCTCGAGTGCAGTTCAGTGGCTGTTTTAATTATTCGTTTATTGATTCCTAGTGGATATTGTGATGTAAAATTGGTGTAGTTTTGTGTCTCAAGTGTTAACGCAAATGGACAATATGTGGAATCATTGTAACAGGCGCCATCTCGGGAAAATGGAGCTGAGAATTTTATTATAAATATTGACTTCCCCAATGAAGTTTGCCGACAAGGCTGACTCAACACATTCGTTGCCAAATACTGCAAAAAACATTAGAATGTGTTATATCTGCGTTCTAATGGAAAAAAGTATAAATACATTACGTAAGACTAGGCAATATGGTCAAAAGACTTTAGCCTTCCCTTCGGGGATAATAAAAAACAAATCAAAACAACGTCAACGTCAAAAACAAAACACGTGGATTTTGATTGCCGAGGTATTGTTTCTCATGAAAATAAATAAACAATTCTGACAATTTTACAAACAAAAGTTGTAAGCAATAATTAAAATGAGTTGCGTACAATGTGAACAAATCGCCAAATATAAATGTCCTGTATGCAAAAAGCCATAGTAAGTCAAATTCACATTATTTAATTATTTTTATGTGTTGAACAACAACCTAACAAAAGTTATTACAATTTGTTATAGCTGTTCAGTGCCGTGCTATAAGAGCCACAAAGAGAATCCTTGCAAACCCCCACCAGAACCACCTAAGCAGATAGATGATTCAAATGGTATAGAAAGAGATTATGACTATCCTACTGAAGACACAGTGCCAGTTGAAAAATTAAAACAATTAGGTAAGTAAAACCTAACACTACATCAAATCCCATTTGTACTTACTACATAGACTATATTTGTCAAACAAGATTAAATATGAATGAAATGTCAAGTATTTCAGTACCAACACTCTAAAGCGCATAAAATATTGCCTTTTGCATTTTCTAGATCTAGGTTATGTATCATACTGCGGCTATTAACTGTAGAAAACTGCCTAGGTGACTTCTATCCTAAACTCATTGCTATTGTTTCTTTTTATGAAAAGAAGTAAATTTAAGTATTATAAACTTTTTTTTTTATGCATGCCTTGTTTTTTATTGTTATCATCAATTTACAGAGCAATCTACAGATGTCAAGAAATGTTTGGAGAACCCCCATGTGAGAGAGATATTGGAGTTACTGGACAAGTCACCATACCCAGATGAATTGATGAAGGAGTACATGCAAGAACCTATCTTCACGGAATTTGTTGATGCATGTCTAAAGGTTGTACAGCCACAAGATGACAATAATAAATAAATAAGTAGTAGTTGATATTGTGCTGGTTGGCGAAAGCGGCTTAGAGGTTCAGAGCAGATTGGAGACATGGTGGCAATGACTTTGGCTTGTAATTGAGCAGAACCAAAACAGAATACCTGTTCTGCGATTTCGGCGGTCTCTCCAGTCCTATGCCTATAGCTCTCTCCGGAACGCATATACCGATCTGCTCCGACTTTCGGTCGGGTCGCTTGTCCAGGGGACTGAGACATAACGCACATGATCAATTCAGGATGGATGAAATGGCGACAGCTTACCAGCTTACTGGAACAACTTGCGACCCACGGATGCCCCTCAAGTTAAAGGGGAAAATGCATAAGTCCGTGATTAGACCTGTCGTACTGTATAAATCAGAATGTTGGGCTGTGAAAAAGACTGATGAATAAAGATTGCATGTGGCGGAGATGTCACACCCGCAGCAGTGGAGATGTGGTGGAGAGTCACTTATCTTGGTATGGTCATGTGAAGAGAGATGAAACACATGTAATTAAAAGAGTAATGAATATAAATGTAGATGGATGGAGTGGGAGGGAGGCCAAAAAAAAGATGGATGGATTATGTGAGGAGTGATATGAAAGAAAAGGGAGTTAGTGATAGCGTGACGGCTGACAGGACAGAATGGAAGAAAAAAACGTGTTGCGCCGACCCCAAGCACATAATTATGTGCTTGGGGTCGGCGCAACACGTTTTTTTAAAAGTTATCCGGACAGATGGATCGGCCGATTAGGACCAATTTTGTGGCCTCCGCGATCTCCGGATTTAAATCCCCTAGATTTTTTTTACTGGGGATGTTTAAAAGACAGGGTCTACAAGAAACCAATAACGTCGGAAAAAGAATTACGACAGCGCATCCAATCTGCTGCATCAGAAATAAACCAAAGCCGTTTTGTCCGTCGGATAAGAGCTTCCTTTATTAGGAGATGCAGACTTTGCATTCTTGTAGGGGCAAGGCAATTCGAACATTTATTGTAAAAAGCAAATAAAACGATTTATTTGAACTAACTGTTTTTTTTAGTACGGCCTCCTAATTCTTTTCATACGCCTCAATAATTCAACGAACATTGCCTCTGAAATACTACAGTTACACATTTTAAAGAAAAAAGTTTAAATGTACACACTTTTTTATTTTTTTTATTAACGTTGATTTGGTGGACCTCTCAGATTCATAGCAATTATCTTTGTAACGACAAGGACTAGAATGTACAACTTCATACCAATTTACCAAAAATACATAAGCGGCGCTATCTATCACCTTCACACTGACTGAGGTGCAACTCCGCCACAGGTAGCGGTCCCAAATTCCGGACAGATGACGTCATCGGGTCGGAATTATGCTAGCCGCTTAACTACCTGCTTCGATTACAAGCATTCAAGCATAAGCCATTACGAAAAGGAAAAAATGGAATAGTACCAATTTAATTTATTTTCTGTCTTCATCACATTCATAGCAATATCTTTGTAACGATAAGGACTAGACGTAAGTTTTATACCAATTCGCAAACCTTATTAAATGTACAAGTTTTTAAAATAATGGTGGTTTTCGGTGTCATACATTTTTTTTACAGGAGATTTTTTTCAATTTTGGTCCTAACATCGTAAAGAAAAAACTTTTCAACTCAAGATTTTTTTTCTAAGGCAAATAAAACGGTATTCAAAAAAATGGTATCTTATAACATTAGTAAGCTATTCAGAAATGTTTAAATAAAAATCATACCTAAAAATGTCATCATTTGCAGCGACAGCATTAAAAAAACTTAATTCTGGAAGACAAAATGGTAAAATTCGAAAAAAAATTAATATCTTGGTTACTGTAACGGTTTTTTTTTAATATTCAAATAAAGTTGTTGGAAATTAGGTAAGCTACCTACCCGTTACGTTTGATCCATTATTTACGGGACACCCTGTATAGATGATTAGTTGATATTTATTTGCACTTTATTTTGTCTAGTTAAGGAATGTCCCAAAAAAAGTTGGGTACCTAACGTATTATTATTATACTCTTTGACATAGAGCCTCAACAATTATTTTTTACATAAGCGTGCTACTAAGTAGGTACACCTTCGGCTCCTTGCCTATTCTTTGCATTGTAATTGAATGTATAATAAGTTGAGTTTTGACTTTAACATCGTGTATTTACCAGACCCCGAAGTAAATATCTTTGAATGTATGTCTATTTCTATGGCATGCCCTGTAGCCTAGACGGCTGGATAGATTTTAACAATATTATTAAGGTTTGGCTGCCGAAGTGACAGACTGTATAAATTGGCCACCGTAGACCCGGGCCTGCGGACGGCGAGTAATGGGTAGCTCGCCGTCCGATCAGCACCAGGCCCGAGAGTCGACGGCGCGTAGTGTTCCACGCGCGCCTCAAAGAGTTGTCAGCATTAAGGACGGGCCCGTCAAGGCCGATGCCTGCCCGGGGGTTGAGGATAAATTCGAAACAGAGTTACCTCGCCCCTGGGCACTCAGGGCAGGAAGGAACAGGGGTGGGTTTTAGTCAGTAAGAGTCTGACACGCCCTCCCGCTCCACCCAGAGCGGGAGAAGTCATTGGATGATTTCCCACCCCACAAAAAAAAGAATAGAAATTTAAAAAAAAAAAACGGCGACCGCCGTTATGTATTTGAGGCCGCATTCTTTTGATCATGATCAAAATAAAGTGCTCTGGGAGGATTCCAAAATCATAATTCACTAAAATCTAAGAAATAATTTTCTTTACGTGATAATCTAGATAAATTTAAAAAAAGGCTTTAAAAGTACCTGTGTTGCATTAGAATTTGAACTGAAATACGAATGAAATACAAGATTGTTGTATGTTATGTAATCATCTCAAATTAGAATAAAATTTAATGATGATAGATACTATTTTGATCAGCTGATGATGTCCAATATTTTTTTGTTGTGACCACTTCCGCTACACAGCTAAACCTTCCAATTTATCGATCTTTATATTAGTGAAATAAAAACCGTATGTAACAAAATCTGTTGCTTGGAAGAGAAGTTAGCAAAGAAACAAACAGACTCGGAAAGCGGCTTTTATTTCAACTATGAGATCATTATTATTATTAACTATGTATATAAGTGTGAGTCTATCTGGTAGGCCCCAACGAGATTTATCAACAGGACGTTTAGGGGCCCGCTGGCTGGCCGTTTGTTTATATAACAAAGATCTTCTAAAGTAAAGCTCACAGAAAGTCGAAATTTTGGCATTGTAAGGTACCTAATAGTTTCTAACCCCGAGCACTATTGAGCGATCTGAAAGTATAATAACAATAATAATCCTAAGGGGCCCGCTAGTAGTAGACACTTCATAGAAACGTCATTTAATCAAAAACTGTTGAGGTACAAAACATATCTTATTTATTTTCTTTAGGTACAAAATAATGTCTTTATGAAAAGCTATCACCTGTTGATAAATCTCGTTGGGGCCCGCCAGATAGATTCACACGGTATTTAAAACAGTGCTTACAAAATCAAAAATTTATTTCATTCATGCATGCAACAAGAAGATTGTTGTTTATAAAAATATAAGACTAATTCAATTAACTGTCAACCAATGCATCTCTCAGTAAATTTTCAAATTCTATAGATTTCTGCTTCTCTTCTTCAATTTGTTTTTCAAGCTGTTTGACAGCTTATGTACAGTTGTTATATATCGATATGTTAACATCCTTTGCTTTTATACTTTCATCAACTAATGTGCGATCCTTGTCTTCTATCATTAGATATTCTAGTGAATCTATTTCTATTTTTCGACGCTTAGCCTCTATGTAAAAATCGATCGAATCATCTTCATATTCTAAGGCTTTGTGCTTCATTTCCTTTATAACTTTTACTTCATGCAGCCAAAGGGCATTACGATAATTTGCCAATACAGATTTCTCATAAATAGCAAAACTATTTTCAAAATTATTCAGTCTACTTATCTTCTCATAAACAATTATGTTCATGAAATCTACAAGATTATAGTGGGCAAAGTATTTGTTGAAATCCTCACAGGGCATGCTCATATTTGAGAGTTCCTTCGGTAGAACAGCTACAACCCTACACAACACTTCTTCAGGGTTTTCAAACCAGCCGATCTGATTGCAATAGCTACTCATTTGCTCTTGCATACTTATTGCATTCACTGGATTAAAATGCGATGAAGGGTCAGGCAACTTCAATTGATTCATAATCCTTTTGATTGCCGACACATTATCAGACGTCTTCGCACTACTCGGTATAAACTCGTAAGGTTTTGGATACGGAGATGTGCCGTCCAAGTATGGCTGAAACTCTAATGGAAATGATGAATAATTGAACAAATCTTCATTCGTAATGACATTGGTTAAATTATCCACAGCAGTGTTATAGCACTTGACTAATTTGTATAAATCTCGTATAATAACATTCATACGACTATCGTTTTCCAATCTTAATCTACACCATATCTCATTTCCAAGGTATCTTTGACATATAGACTTCAAGTGATCTATTTCCAATGGTGGGGTTTGTGGGAATTTTTTCGCCAACCATTTCATAGCACTCTTTGAACATGCATTTAATGATTCGTAAACATTCTGCGAATCTATAGCAAACATCTTGTACCCTGATATAACGTTTTGCTTCACAAGATTTGACAATAAGACATCTACACGTTGTTGAACATATTCCAGTTTTGGAGTGATCACGGCGACTGGCACTACCTGGTATGGGTATTTGTGTTTAAGTGTAACTTCTATTGTTTGCACTAGATCATTATCATATTCAGTAGCATAAAAAAGTATAGCATTAGCACTTTCAATAGCCTCATTAATATTGATCTGTTTTCCTGTCAAACTAACAGATATAGCAAAATCCATCAAGTGATTCCAAGACTGTTTCCCAACATGCATCAGTGAATCAGACGCTTCATGTTGCTTTCTATCACTAAAAACATCAAGTAACCATTTCTCAATGTTAATCTTTTTGTGTAGCCATTTCATTGCACCAGGTGATACCAAAGTAAGTTTCCAAAAGAAGCATTTATCATAAGGATAGCTTATTTGTTTCATTCGCTTCAACAAAGGTGACCTGATTATTTCCATGATGTTATATGGCTCAGGGGTTGGTAATAGCCTAAGTTCCCCAGTAACAATTTTCAACGAATCGCCTCAAATAAGATGCTTCTTCCAGTGGAGTTTTACGAGTCAGCCAAACCGGTGTATCTTCTAGTAGATTCCGCCTTTTAACATTTCTGGTACTTATATTGTTTCCTCCATATATGGAACCATTTTTTCATTATACGCTGAGTTAGAAATACCTCAGCTTTCAACTCAGATTCAGATATCTCATTGGACAAATTCAGCAATATTTCATCAGTTACTGTATCTGCAAACTGCATCAAATTATTAAACTTCTCCAGTTCTTCTGTCAAAATACTTTTGACTGTTGGATCATTAACTTCATTGACAAGTTCTTCAACAAGCTCTACAGATTCTCTTTCAACTCTTTCTTTGAATTTCCTTTCTTCTTCAGCTTTGCGTTTTAGTTCAGCTTTCCTTTCTTCTTCTAATTTTTTCTTTAATTCTTCTTGCTTCCTTTGCTCTCCTTTTCTGCGTTTTTCTTCCAGCAATCTGAGTTCTTCTTGCTTTCTTCGTGCTTCTTCTTGCTTTTTTCGAGCTTCTTCTTTGCGTCTTTCTTCTTCTTGTTGCCGCATCTCTTGTTTCCTCATTTCTTCCTCTCTTTTATTTTTTTCTTGCAATTGCCTTTCCTCTTCCTTCCTCATTCTTTCGACATTAAGACGTTGAATTTCAGCCTGCTTTTGTTCTTCGTTCTCATTTTCGTTAAATTCGAAAACAGCAGAACTTTCGGTAGTTGCAATTGAATTTAATATATTATGAGCCACTGTCTGTGCTTTACTTTTACTTTGAAATATTGAGTAGGCTGTAGAGTCTGAACCATTGGGCGGGATAATAGCGCTTTTGAAAAGGCTACCCGGCGACAATTTACTAGTTGAAGCTTCACCATTGGCAAAGATAGACTGCGGCTTTAACGGATCTTCTGCATTACCAGGTTTTGCAAACACATTGGTAGCTTCTGGCTGCTTTCCAAAAGTACCAAATATATTGGTTGGGCGCTTGTCGTCACTTGCTGATGGCGGAGCAGGCTGTGCAAATATGTTACCGCCTTTTGCAACAAATGCAACTGTACTATCTGGTTTTGAGGATCAGCAGATTTAGCACCGGAAAATATACTATTATTAGTAAATAACGGCTGTTTATCAGTAACTCTTTCTTCCTTTGCTGCAAAAACGTTTTCGGGCCTCGTACTTGTAAACAAATTTGTGGAGGGCTTTGTTTGAATAGGCTGCCCGAAAACTGCATTTCCTTCTGGTTTCTTGAATAGATTATCTTCTGGCTTCATTCCCTTAAAAAGTGATTGTGCATTTTGACCTTTATCATTATTCATTTTTCCAAATATATTATTAGTCTCTGGAGCTGCAGTACATTCGAATAGGCGTTTAACTGTTTCTGTTCCCGTAAATAAATTAGGAACAATAGTTTCTTGAGGCTTAGAAAATGAAAATATTTTTTTCGTATCATCACTGAACATTTTTTCAGGAGAATTTTTAATGATATCATTTGATGCAACTGGAATAGCTGGTTTGAATAAAAACTGATTGAATTCACTTGATGTGGTTGGTGGTTTAAAAATGGCCGATGGAGGTGGATGTGCAGAAGCACTAAACTTGTGAGTCTGTTTCGGGCTTGAAGATATTATGTCAGGTTTAGCAAAAATATTCACTTTATTTTCTGGTGCTTTCTCCATCACATACACCGATTTTGCACCTTGAGATAATCTTTGAATCTCTGCTTTCAGTGATCGTATATCTTTGTTGCTATCATTCAATGTATTGTAGCCTTGATCATCAGCAGTTAATGCACTTTCTTTTAATCTGCCATCTGAGTTGAAACTTGTGTACAGATTGTGCTGACTGTATCCAGCATCTGGGAGTCGACCACCAGCAATAATTTCGCCAACCATAAGGTTTCTTTTAGATTCTATAAGTTGTATAGCCCTTGAGGTGGGATAAGGACTTTCATAACGGCCTCAAATTGAATTTTGTAGGCCGACCATGAAGATGTTCTGTCGAATGGCGGCACCTTAAATCCACGTGCCGAAGGTGCAGCAACCACTGAAGGCACAACCCCGTCTCCAGCCCTAAGTTCACCTAAAGCCTTCTTCACCCCGGCAATCTGAACTTCAGCTTCTGAGATGCGATTCTCATGCTGGTGAACCTGCTCCTTCATCACCTTGAACTCTTTGCCAAGTGTTGAGTGAAGGTCTTTAATGAGGAGCATCTGCTCTTCTTTTTCTCTCTGGCGGCGGGCCTGCTCCTCTTTATCTTGATGAAGCTTCTCCTCCAACCGACGGGCCTGCTCCTCTTGACAACAAGCCTGTTCCTGCAACAGCACCATTAGCGCAGACAAGTCTGGCACCGCTGGTGCTGAAGAAACTCCACATGGGCCAGCGACTGGCTCTGTCGCAGGCTGAGCACCACCCGACGTCTGTATCGGGGAATCTTCAAACCACCTCTGATCCATGTCTTTCTGTCGTTGACTCCTTGTACGAATACCCTCCGTGTCGTCCTTTGGTAAAATCGGCATAATTTATCCCTCACTTCTGACACCAATTTGTTACGAGCTGGGTATGGGATAAATTATTTTATACCAATTAATTAACCAAATATCCTTTATTAACTCTAACAACTTATTTACACAAACACTAAATCGCTTATAATCACTATTCTCTTCGTAATCGCTTGTATTCGCTTCCGTTCGCATCCGTAGTCGAAAACAGACTGACTCACTCGCCCGCCGTCCGGCCTATTTATACAGTCATGGAAGTTTCCAGAACATTGTCGAACTATCCTATAGTGGAATATTCTAGAAACATCTATGAACTTCTACGCAGTACCACAATGGAATGATCTCGAACCTAGTGGAAACTTCTACTACATTCTCGAACGTTCCAGAGTAATACGGTCGACGTAACACTATATACTCCAATATCTACCTCTAAAAAAACACCCGTTAGTAATCAAATTGGTACCTAGACGATACACGCTGAAATATACGAAAGTAAAATAGTTTTTCTATCTTTCGGTAGGTTTTTATTGCACTAATTTAAATTGAACTCTCCTCTTTTATAAGTTTTGTAAGTATTTTGATATCCCACACACAAAAGAGAAATCACTTTTACAATGCCCCATTTTGGATATACGTATCATTCGTTACATTGTTTTTTGTATGCGAATCGCCTCATTCAATAATTTTATTCAACTTCGCATCGGCTCAGTAGTTATGACTTGATAGCACATACATACGAGTACATAGGTAAGTACCTAATACGTGGACTACTAAAATCATAGCCCTTCCTTCCTAGCCTTGATGTTTATACTTGAACTGTATTTAACTGCAAAAATTGTAAGAAGTTTGAATTAAGCGGGCTACATGAACCAAACTTGGGGGGGTTTGTATGTATGCTTTTGCGGTTGCACAACGACATGCTTGCTTTGCTTGCTTGGTAGTGTAGATACAGACCTATCCTACCTCCTCCTTCAGAGAGGGTAGGATGGCGTGGCTTTGAGGGAGAGCGCTACAGTCGTGTTGATCCTCAAGGCAAGTCCGGTCGGTTACCTTCCCGTGGTGCCACCCGTTTTTGGTCTAATTCCCTAAGAATTAGACGTAACCAAAACCACCGGGCGACCCGTAGAGTAGAGGGCTTTCTACTCCTTCCCATCCCTTATTCCATTCACCCCATACTCTCCCGTCTATCAACTTCCTGTCCCAAGTCTCACCGTCACCTCCTACACCATCCTTTGAGTATCCTACCTATATCCTAATTCCTCTCCTAACCGCGACCCTTCCGTGACTGGGTGGTTGTGGGCTCGGCCGTCACTAAAACCAGCTGACGGTGAGTAGGAGAAAATAGTCACCTGCGCTAGCTAGGACCTGCGCAGTCGAGCGCCGTAAGCAGGGATGAAGGAGTCCTGGGGGGTTGAGCTGATCGGCACTGGCGGTTATGTGTCCGTGAGGCAACACGCCCTCTTTGGTCTGGATTTCAGGCAAAACGGTAGCTCTGCCAATTAGCCAATGGCAGGGAAATGGCCACGTGTCCCGTCAGAGGGCCACAGGCGAGGTGCGTGGGGTCCGCTGAGGTCGTCCTCGGACGGCGGAAGCGGTGGGTAAAGGTCATGCTGACGGTGTAAGTGAGGGTTGATCAGTTCGTTGGGGGTAGGCCTTTTCGACCTCCGACGACCAACCCGATCGAGCACCCGATGTCGCACTGTAAACCAGCCTCGCGCACCTATATCTCTCTGGTAGTCCTAACGTCCGCTCTTTTCAAAAGTGCGACGTTCCCAGGTGCGGGCTCCATGGAGGGTGGGAGCCAGAGAGATGAATTTTACACAACACACAAACATGGACAAAACAAGGCCATTACACGAACACACAACAACCACAGGGGTGGAGTCGGCGAAAGCTGACGAAACTCCTAGGCGAGGTGCTTGCACTTCGTCCGCCCCTGGAAGCCCTGCGGCTAACGCTGCAGGCTCCAGCGCGGGTGCCGGTCTGGCTGTGGCGAAAACCGCAGCTAAGACCAAAGCTAAGTCCCAACCTAAACGGAGGACCCCGGCGCTGCATGGGACCAGTACCGGACCTTCCTCACACGCAAAGGCGTCAGCACCGGCGACGACTAATACCACTGCCGGTGCTCCCCTTCCTACGCACCCTCCTCCCCTTCCCGTGGCTCCTCAAGCCAACTCCCAAGCCGCGGACGTCACCGGTCAAACGGAGACGGTCTGCACCGGGGATGAATTTGACACCACCTGGCAGGTGATCAAAAGGAAAGGCAAGGGCAAGAATGCATCTCCACAGGCCCACTGCTCGAAGGCAGGCCCTTCAGGCCAGCCAGCTCCAGCAAACCAGGGCAAAAGGAGAGAAAGGCTGACGCGCAAGGAACGGCGTCAAGAACGCAGGAGAGGTGGCAAAAACAAGCCACCCCCCAGTAAGCAGGTTGCAGCCGCGGGTAAGCTCAGCTTCTCGGCAGGTAAGCGATCGGCGGAGGAAGGCACTAGCCGACCAACGCCCGACCAATCGCAGACTGCTGCAGGAGGTAAGTCGCAAACAGCAACAAAAACGCAGCAACCCGCTCGGAGTGGGCAGGTCTCACCAGAAAGGTACCTGCCTGGGCACGTTCATAGACATCGAAGGAGCCTTCGACAAGACAAACTTCTCCAGCATTGGTGCCGCCCTCACAAGGCATGGTGTGGAACAGGTATTAATTGACTGGATTACCAACATGCTAAGCAAACGTGTTATTCGCCTTGAGGAAGAACAACAGCTGGCCCTGATAGCCCGGGGCTGCCCACAAGGTGGTGTTATCTCACCCCTCTTATGGAATCTGGTAATCAATGACCTGATTACCAAGCTCAACGCGAATCGTTACTACACAATAGGTTATGCAGACGACCTCGCAATCCTCGTACCTGGGAAGGTGACTGGAACGATCTGCAACCTCACTCAACAAGCGCTACGCATCGTGGAACGATGGTGCAGGGAGTATGATTTATCAGTAAACCCCATCAAAACTGAGTTAGTCATGTTCACCCAAAAACGAGCGCTGGGCCGCTTTAGCCTGCCTAAGCTATTCAATACAGAACTCCAGTTATCTAACGAAGTCAAATACCTAGGGGTCACTTTAGACAGTAAGTTAAACTGGAGTGTTCATCTAGACAATAAACTAAGCAGGGCCTGCATCACCTTTTGGCAATGTAGGAAAATGATAGGTAAGAGGTGGGCCTATCTCCCAAAATTATACTCTGGCTGTATAGCGCAGTAATTCGGCCCATGATCACCTATGGTGCCGTGGTGTGGTGGCCCCGCACCAAGCTAGTCACAGCCGTAAACAAACTACAACACATGCAAAGGCTGGCCTGCATGGCAACCACAGGCTGCATGAGGACCACTCCAACGGCAGCGCTTGAAGCCATGCTGGGCCTCCCGCCGCTTCATCTGTTTATTCAGCAGGAGGCGACGATGGCCGCGGTACGCCTTAAAACACTGGATCTCTGGGGTAAGAGAGAAACTCAACACACCGCTCTGCTCATGGGACTAAACAACGACTTCCCAATAACTAGAGCAATCAACGACCGGATACCCAAACAATTTGTCTTTGACAAAAAATACAAAATCCAACTGCATGAGGACCACCGCTGTGAGGGGCTGTGCCCCGCAGAACTGCGGATCTTCACTGATGGATCCAAAACAGGTATTGGCACGGGCGCGGGGATCTTCTCGGAGGACCTCAACATCCATATAGCCACACCACTGGGGGTCCATAATACAGTCTTCCAAGCAGAGTGCTTGGGAATTTCCCTGGCAGCCTCAGCCATCCTAGCTAGGGATGTTAAGGACCACTCGGTACGTATACTTTCGGACAGCATGGCAGTCCTGCAAGCGCTAAACAGCCAAACAGTTAACTCTGGGCTGATATACGAGTGTCACCAACGCCTAAATCAGGTAGGTAAACACAACAAAGTAACCATTCAATGGATTAAAGGACACAGCGATTCCCGTGGCAACGATGCAGCGGACGAACTCGCCAGAAGGGGGTCGAGCATGGCAGCGATAGGACCTGAACCCATTGTGCCTCTCCCCTTTGGATTCTTACGCAATCTGGTAAGGAAACGCACCAGAGATCAACACAACAAGCTATGGGCTGATCATAGGGAGTGTAGGCAGGCCAAGGAGGCGCTCCCCTCCATTAATGACCGCTTCACAAAGCAAGCCCTACGACTGACCAAACTTCAGTTGCGGAAAGTCACGGCCGTTACAACTGGCCATGGGTCTTTTAATAAGCATCTCTCTGTCATAGGAGTCACAGACAGTCCACTCTGCAGAGCCTGCATGGAGGAGGACGAGACAGCGGCTCATCTGCTGCTAAGCTGCCCAGTAGTCGCTGCATACAGGGCAAAACACTTCGGACATCCAGGTAACCTAAGCGAGATGGTCAGTAACACCAGGGTGCTGCTGGCCTTCCTCGAGGAGCTGGGGTGGATCGAATGACAATGCAGTCCCACCTGTACGCAAAATACGCGCCTTGGGCGTGGAGTTGCGGAAACCAGCCCGACATACATACATACATACATACATACATGAACCAAACTTCGTCGCACTGTACTAACCGTAGATAAACTTCTCTATGATATGACATCTAAGTCAAAACAACGTGAGTTTTTGGCGGGATTTTCTCGAGTGCAGTTCAGTGGCTGTTTTAATTATTCGTTTATTGATTCCTAGTGGATATTGTGATGTAAAATTGGTGTAGTTTTGTGTCTCAAGTGTTAACGCAAATGGACAATATGTGGAATCATTGTAACAGGCGCCATCTCGGGAAAATGGAGCTGAGAATTTTATTATAAATATTGACTTCCCCAATGAAGTTTGCCGACAAGGCTGACTCAACACATTCGTTGCCAAATACTGCAAAAAACATTAGAATGTGTTATATCTGCGTTCTAATGGAAAAAAGTATAAATACATTACGTAAGACTAGGCAATATGGTCAAAAGACTTTAGCCTTCCCTTCGGGGATAATAAAAAACAAATCAAAACAACGTCAACGTCAAAAACAAAACACGTGGATTTTGATTGCCGAGGTATTGTTTCTCATGAAAATAAATAAACAATTCTGACAATTTTACAAACAAAAGTTGTAAGCAATAATTAAAATGAGTTGCGTACAATGTGAACAAATCGCCAAATATAAATGTCCTGTATGCAAAAAGCCATAGTAAGTCAAATTCACATTATTTAATTATTTTTATGTGTTGAACAACAACCTAACAAAAGTTATTACAATTTGTTATAGCTGTTCAGTGCCGTGCTATAAGAGCCACAAAGAGAATCCTTGCAAACCCCCACCAGAACCACCTAAGCAGATAGATGATTCAAATGGTATAGAAAGAGATTATGACTATCCTACTGAAGACACAGTGCCAGTTGAAAAATTAAAACAATTAGGTAAGTAAAACCTAACACTACATCAAATCCCATTTGTACTTACTACATAGACTATATTTGTCAAACAAGATTAAATATGAATGAAATGTCAAGTATTTCAGTACCAACACTCTAAAGCGCATAAAATATTGCCTTTTGCATTTTCTAGATCTAGGTTATGTATCATACTGCGGCTATTAACTGTAGAAAACTGCCTAGGTGACTTCTATCCTAAACTCATTGCTATTGTTTCTTTTTATGAAAAGAAGTAAATTTAAGTATTATAAACTTTTTTTTTTATGCATGCCTTGTTTTTTATTGTTATCATCAATTTACAGAGCAATCTACAGATGTCAAGAAATGTTTGGAGAACCCCCATGTGAGAGAGATATTGGAGTTACTGGACAAGTCACCATACCCAGATGAATTGATGAAGGAGTACATGCAAGAACCTATCTTCACGGAATTTGTTGATGCATGTCTAAAGGTTGTACAGCCACAAGATGACAATAATAAATAAATAAGTAGTAGTTGATATTGTGCTGGTTGGCGAAAGCGGCTTAGAGGTTCAGAGCAGATTGGAGACATGGTGGCAATGACTTTGGCTTGTAATTGAGCAGAACCAAAACAGAATACCTGTTCTGCGATTTCGGCGGTCTCTCCAGTCCTATGCCTATAGCTCTCTCCGGAACGCATATACCGATCTGCTCCGACTTTCGGTCGGGTCGCTTGTCCAGGGGACTGAGACATAACGCACATGATCAATTCAGGATGGATGAAATGGCGACAGCTTACCAGCTTACTGGAACAACTTGCGACCCACGGATGCCCCTCAAGTTAAAGGGGAAAATGCATAAGTCCGTGATTAGACCTGTCGTACTGTATAAATCAGAATGTTGGGCTGTGAAAAAGACTGATGAATAAAGATTGCATGTGGCGGAGATGTCACACCCGCAGCAGTGGAGATGTGGTGGAGAGTCACTTATCTTGGTATGGTCATGTGAAGAGAGATGAAACACATGTAATTAAAAGAGTAATGAATATAAATGTAGATGGATGGAGTGGGAGGGAGGCCAAAAAAAAGATGGATGGATTATGTGAGGAGTGATATGAAAGAAAAGGGAGTTAGTGATAGCGTGACGGCTGACAGGACAGAATGGAAGAAAAAAACGTGTTGCGCCGACCCCAAGCACATAATTATGTGCTTGGGGTCGGCGCAACACGTTTTTTTAAAAGTTATCCGGACAGATGGATCGGCCGATTAGGACCAATTTTGTGGCCTCCGCGATCTCCGGATTTAAATCCCCTAGATTTTTTTTACTGGGGATGTTTAAAAGACAGGGTCTACAAGAAACCAATAACGTCGGAAAAAGAATTACGACAGCGCATCCAATCTGCTGCATCAGAAATAAACCAAAGCCGTTTTGTCCGTCGGATAAGAGCTTCCTTTATTAGGAGATGCAGACTTTGCATTCTTGTAGGGGCAAGGCAATTCGAACATTTATTGTAAAAAGCAAATAAAACGATTTATTTGAACTAACTGTTTTTTTTAGTACGGCCTCCTAATTCTTTTCATACGCCTCAATAATTCAACGAACATTGCCTCTGAAATACTACAGTTACACATTTTAAAGAAAAAAGTTTAAATGGGTGCCCCAATTCGAAAAATCCCCAAGTCCTACTTAGGGATTTTTTAAACTAGTAACACAGGTTGATCGGCCGTTTTTTCTCTATCGATACGTCCAACAATTTCTTTGTTATGATATCCCTAAGTGGGTTTTTGAAAACTATAAAAATTAAAATTGACGATACTTTCAGTTCCAAAAATCCCTTAGTCCGTAAGTTTTTACCGAAAAAGGACTAAGCAAGCAAGCAAGATAATATACACTGAGGCAGTAATTAAAAGAATTCATTCATTTATAGAAAATATCCCCGCAAGAGCGTCGCACTACTCTCGATCTTCTAGCAAACATAGGGTCTATGTTGATTCTCATCTTAATATTGCTACACTTCACCGCGATTTTCTAAAACAGAATACCGATTTAGATGTATCAGTCACTTATGAAAAATTTCGAGAAATTTTTAATACAGATTTTAATATTTCGTTCGCAGTTCCTCGTAAAGATATATGTAGCACTTGTGAAAAATTTCAAGTAGATATTCAATCTGCAGAAATTATTAAAGACAAGGATAAAGTTGCAAGTTTAAAATCTGGACGTGAGTTGCACTTGCGCAAAGCCGAAGTATTTTTGAAAAAGTATAGTAGTTCAGAAAAGGAAGACAAAAATATGAACAAAAACAAATTATCTATTTGCTTTGATTTTCAAAAGAATCTGCCATTGCCGGTCACTAATGTAACTGATGAATATTATCTCAGGCAATTATGGCTTCATAATTTTGGTATACATAACTTAAAAGAAAACTCAGCAACTATGTACTTGTTTACGGAAAATTATGCCCATAAAGGGCCGAACGAAGTAATAACTGCTTTGGATGATTATTTTTTACACCATAAAATCCCAGATCAGACCCATTTAGAAATATTTTGTGATAATTGTTTCAGTCAAAATAAAAACAGATTTATTTTTACGTATTTTGATCAGTTGTGTGCGAAAGGCTTGTTTGAAACAATTTCTGTACATTATCCAATTCCTGAGCATTCAATGATGCCCATTGATAGAGATTTTGCTTTCATAGAAAGACAAAAATTAAAACATGAAAAAATATATGAACCTGAAAGTTATGTCAATTTTGTAGTGAACAGTAGAAATGCAAAAAAATTTGAAGTGGTATTTTTAGAAAAGAACCTGATAGAACAAGGGCAAATAGATAGGAGAGGAGGAGAGCGAGAAGAACAACGAGGTAACGAAAGAGTATTAAAAGTTAAAGATTATAAAACTTACTATAATGATAATATTAAACAAACAATACCGGGAATTTCAGGTTGTCGTCGAGTTTTATTTAAAAGACATGCAAAGCCAGCCTTTTCTGATTCAATGACTGGCGATAACTTTAAAGATTTTTTTTATATAGGTAGAGTAGCTATATCTAGGTATCTTCGAGATGTTCCTGCTGATTGTTATCAAGATGCTATTAAAATTAAAGAAGCTAAAATTAATGACATTAAAAAACTTATTCGATTTGTACCACAAGAAAAAAGAAAATTCTATGAAACTTTGATTATGGAACAGGCTAAATTAAATGAAAGTCAAATTGTTGAGGAATTGGATGACGAAATAGAGTAACTAGCCTAGTTATTTTTAAAGGCAAATAGTTATTACTCATTTTTGATTAATAGAATACTGTTAAAGATGCTAGTTTTGTTTTGTTAAATTCCTTAGTCCTTAAAAAGAGGGAAAGATAACCCTAAGTCCTGTTGATTTATGATAAGTCCAAAACTATTTTTTCGTAATTAAAGTTATTATAAATGCTTTTTATGTTTTGTTTTATATACTAAAATAAAGAGTATATTGTGTACTATAACTGCATGGTATTTTAATTTCAACATATCCTGTGGTTTGTTTTCAAAAAAATTTAATATGTTTATTTTTTTTTTTACCAAAAACTGAAAAAGTGGACTTAGCCATTTCTCGATTTGGAGCACCCAAATGTACACACTTTTTTATTTTTTTTATTAACGTTGATTTGGTGGACCTCTCAGATTCATAGCAATTATCTTTGTAACGACAAGGACTAGAATGTACAACTTCATACCAATTTACCAAAAATACATAAGCGGCGCTATCTATCACCTTCACACTGACTGAGGTGCAACTCCGCCACAGGTAGCGGTCCCAAATTCCGGACAGATGACGTCATCGGGTCGGAATTATGCTAGCCGCTTAACTACCTGCTTCGATTACAAGCATTCAAGCATAAGCCATTACGAAAAGGAAAAAATGGAATAGTACCAATTTAATTTATTTTCTGTCTTCATCACATTCATAGCAATATCTTTGTAACGATAAGGACTAGACGTAAGTTTTATACCAATTCGCAAACCTTATTAAATGTACAAGTTTTTAAAATAATGGTGGTTTTCGGTGTCATACATTTTTTTTACAGGAGATTTTTTTCAATTTTGGTCCTAACATCGTAAAGAAAAAACTTTTCAACTCAAGATTTTTTTTCTAAGGCAAATAAAACGGTATTCAAAAAAATGGTATCTTATAACATTAGTAAGCTATTCAGAAATGTTTAAATAAAAATCATACCTAAAAATGTCATCATTTGCAGCGACAGCATTAAAAAAACTTAATTCTGGAAGACAAAATGGTAAAATTCGAAAAAAAATTAATATCTTGGTTACTGTAACGGTTTTTTTTTAATATTCAAATAAAGTTGTTGGAAATTAGGTAAGCTACCTACCCGTTACGTTTGATCCATTATTTACGGGACACCCTGTATAGATGATTAGTTGATATTTATTTGCACTTTATTTTGTCTAGTTAAGGAATGTCCCAAAAAAAGTTGGGTACCTAACGTATTATTATTATACTCTTTGACATAGAGCCTCAACAATTATTTTTTACATAAGCGTGCTACTAAGTAGGTACACCTTCGGCTCCTTGCCTATTCTTTGCATTGTAATTGAATGTATAATAAGTTGAGTTTTGACTTTAACATCGTGTATTTACCAGACCCCGAAGTAAATATCTTTGAATGTATGTCTATTTCTATGGCATGCCCTGTAGCCTAGACGGCTGGATAGATTTTAACAATATTATTAAGGTTTGGCTGCCGAAGTGACAGACTGTATAAATTGGCCACCGTAGACCCGGGCCTGCGGACGGCGAGTAATGGGTAGCTCGCCGTCCGATCAGCACCAGGCCCGAGAGTCGACGGCGCGTAGTGTTCCACGCGCGCCTCAAAGAGTTGTCAGCATTAAGGACGGGCCCGTCAAGGCCGATGCCTGCCCGGGGGTTGAGGATAAATTCGAAACAGAGTTACCTCGCCCCTGGGCACTCAGGGCAGGAAGGAACAGGGGTGGGTTTTAGTCAGTAAGAGTCTGACACGCCCTCCCGCTCCACCCAGAGCGGGAGAAGTCATTGGATGATTTCCCACCCCACAAAAAAAAGAATAGAAATTTAAAAAAAAAAAACGGCGACCGCCGTTATGTATTTGAGGCCGCATTCTTTTGATCATGATCAAAATAAAGTGCTCTGGGAGGATTCCAAAATCATAATTCACTAAAATCTAAGAAATAATTTTCTTTACGTGATAATCTAGATAAATTTAAAAAAAGGCTTTAAAAGTACCTGTGTTGCATTAGAATTTGAACTGAAATACGAATGAAATACAAGATTGTTGTATGTTATGTAATCATCTCAAATTAGAATAAAATTTAATGATGATAGATACTATTTTGATCAGCTGATGATGTCCAATATTTTTTTGTTGTGACCACTTCCGCTACACAGCTAAACCTTCCAATTTATCGATCTTTATATTAGTGAAATAAAAACCGTATGTAACAAAATCTGTTGCTTGGAAGAGAAGTTAGCAAAGAAACAAACAGACTCGGAAAGCGGCTTTTATTTCAACTATGAGATCATTATTATTATTAACTATGTATATAAGTGTGAGTCTATCTGGTAGGCCCCAACGAGATTTATCAACAGGACGTTTAGGGGCCCGCTGGCTGGCCGTTTGTTTATATAACAAAGATCTTCTAAAGTAAAGCTCACAGAAAGTCGAAATTTTGGCATTGTAAGGTACCTAATAGTTTCTAACCCCGAGCACTATTGAGCGATCTGAAAGTATAATAACAATAATAATCCTAAGGGGCCCGCTAGTAGTAGACACTTCATAGAAACGTCATTTAATCAAAAACTGTTGAGGTACAAAACATATCTTATTTATTTTCTTTAGGTACAAAATAATGTCTTTATGAAAAGCTATCACCTGTTGATAAATCTCGTTGGGGCCCGCCAGATAGATTCACACGGTATTTAAAACAGTGCTTACAAAATCAAAAATTTATTTCATTCATGCATGCAACAAGAAGATTGTTGTTTATAAAAATATAAGACTAATTCAATTAACTGTCAACCAATGCATCTCTCAGTAAATTTTCAAATTCTATAGATTTCTGCTTCTCTTCTTCAATTTGTTTTTCAAGCTGTTTGACAGCTTATGTACAGTTGTTATATATCGATATGTTAACATCCTTTGCTTTTATACTTTCATCAACTAATGTGCGATCCTTGTCTTCTATCATTAGATATTCTAGTGAATCTATTTCTATTTTTCGACGCTTAGCCTCTATGTAAAAATCGATCGAATCATCTTCATATTCTAAGGCTTTGTGCTTCATTTCCTTTATAACTTTTACTTCATGCAGCCAAAGGGCATTACGATAATTTGCCAATACAGATTTCTCATAAATAGCAAAACTATTTTCAAAATTATTCAGTCTACTTATCTTCTCATAAACAATTATGTTCATGAAATCTACAAGATTATAGTGGGCAAAGTATTTGTTGAAATCCTCACAGGGCATGCTCATATTTGAGAGTTCCTTCGGTAGAACAGCTACAACCCTACACAACACTTCTTCAGGGTTTTCAAACCAGCCGATCTGATTGCAATAGCTACTCATTTGCTCTTGCATACTTATTGCATTCACTGGATTAAAATGCGATGAAGGGTCAGGCAACTTCAATTGATTCATAATCCTTTTGATTGCCGACACATTATCAGACGTCTTCGCACTACTCGGTATAAACTCGTAAGGTTTTGGATACGGAGATGTGCCGTCCAAGTATGGCTGAAACTCTAATGGAAATGATGAATAATTGAACAAATCTTCATTCGTAATGACATTGGTTAAATTATCCACAGCAGTGTTATAGCACTTGACTAATTTGTATAAATCTCGTATAATAACATTCATACGACTATCGTTTTCCAATCTTAATCTACACCATATCTCATTTCCAAGGTATCTTTGACATATAGACTTCAAGTGATCTATTTCCAATGGTGGGGTTTGTGGGAATTTTTTCGCCAACCATTTCATAGCACTCTTTGAACATGCATTTAATGATTCGTAAACATTCTGCGATTCTATAGCAAACATCTTGTACCCTGATATAACGTTTTGCTTCACAAGATTTGACAATAAGACATCTACACGTTGTTGAACATATTCCAGTTTTGGAGTGATCACGGCGACTGGCACTACCTGGTATGGGTATTTGTGTTTAAGTGTAACTTCTATTGTTTGCACTAGATCATTATCATATTCAGTAGCATAAAAAAGTATAGCATTAGCACTTTCAATAGCCTCATTAATATTGATCTGTTTTCCTGTCAAACTAACAGATATAGCAAAATCCATCAAGTGATTCCAAGACTGTTTCCCAACATGCATCAGTGAATCAGACGCTTCATGTTGCTTTCTATCACTAAAAACATCAAGTAACCATTTCTCAATGTTAATCTTTTTGTGTAGCCATTTCATTGCACCAGGTGATACCAAAGTAAGTTTCCAAAAGAAGCATTTATCATAAGGATAGCTTATTTGTTTCATTCGCTTCAACAAAGGTGACCTGATTATTTCCATGATGTTATATGGCTCAGGGGTTGGTAATAGCCTAAGTTCCCCAGTAACAATTTTCAACGAATCGCCTCAAATAAGATGCTTCTTCCAGTGGAGTTTTACGAGTCAGCCAAACCGGTGTATCTTCTAGTAGATTCCGCCTTTTAACATTTCTGGTACTTATATTGTTTCCTCCATATATGGAACCATTTTTTCATTATACGCTGAGTTAGAAATACCTCAGCTTTCAACTCAGATTCAGATATCTCATTGGACAAATTCAGCAATATTTCATCAGTTACTGTATCTGCAAACTGCATCAAATTATTAAACTTCTCCAGTTCTTCTGTCAAAATACTTTTGACTGTTGGATCATTAACTTCATTGACAAGTTCTTCAACAAGCTCTACAGATTCTCTTTCAACTCTTTCTTTGAATTTCCTTTCTTCTTCAGCTTTGCGTTTTAGTTCAGCTTTCCTTTCTTCTTCTAATTTTTTCTTTAATTCTTCTTGCTTCCTTTGCTCTCCTTTTCTGCGTTTTTCTTCCAGCAATCTGAGTTCTTCTTGCTTTCTTCGTGCTTCTTCTTGCTTTTTTCGAGCTTCTTCTTTGCGTCTTTCTTCTTCTTGTTGCCGCATCTCTTGTTTCCTCATTTCTTCCTCTCTTTTATTTTTTTCTTGCAATTGCCTTTCCTCTTCCTTCCTCATTCTTTCGACATTAAGACGTTGAATTTCAGCCTGCTTTTGTTCTTCGTTCTCATTTTCGTTAAATTCGAAAACAGCAGAACTTTCGGTAGTTGCAATTGAATTTAATATATTATGAGCCACTGTCTGTGCTTTACTTTTACTTTGAAATATTGAGTAGGCTGTAGAGTCTGAACCATTGGGCGGGATAATAGCGCTTTTGAAAAGGCTACCCGGCGACAATTTACTAGTTGAAGCTTCACCATTGGCAAAGATAGACTGCGGCTTTAACGGATCTTCTGCATTACCAGGTTTTGCAAACACATTGGTAGCTTCTGGCTGCTTTCCAAAAGTACCAAATATATTGGTTGGGCGCTTGTCGTCACTTGCTGATGGCGGAGCAGGCTGTGCAAATATGTTACCGCCTTTTGCAACAAATGCAACTGTACTATCTGGTTTTGAGGATCAGCAGATTTAGCACCGGAAAATATACTATTATTAGTAAATAACGGCTGTTTATCAGTAACTCTTTCTTCCTTTGCTGCAAAAACGTTTTCGGGCCTCGTACTTGTAAACAAATTTGTGGAGGGCTTTGTTTGAATAGGCTGCCCGAAAACTGCATTTCCTTCTGGTTTCTTGAATAGATTATCTTCTGGCTTCATTCCCTTAAAAAGTGATTGTGCATTTTGACCTTTATCATTATTCATTTTTCCAAATATATTATTAGTCTCTGGAGCTGCAGTACATTCGAATAGGCGTTTAACTGTTTCTGTTCCCGTAAATAAATTAGGAACAATAGTTTCTTGAGGCTTAGAAAATGAAAATATTTTTTTCGTATCATCACTGAACATTTTTTCAGGAGAATTTTTAATGATATCATTTGATGCAACTGGAATAGCTGGTTTGAATAAAAACTGATTGAATTCACTTGATGTGGTTGGTGGTTTAAAAATGGCCGATGGAGGTGGATGTGCAGAAGCACTAAACTTGTGAGTCTGTTTCGGGCTTGAAGATATTATGTCAGGTTTAGCAAAAATATTCACTTTATTTTCTGGTGCTTTCTCCATCACATACACCGATTTTGCACCTTGAGATAATCTTTGAATCTCTGCTTTCAGTGATCGTATATCTTTGTTGCTATCATTCAATGTATTGTAGCCTTGATCATCAGCAGTTAATGCACTTTCTTTTAATCTGCCATCTGAGTTGAAACTTGTGTACAGATTGTGCTGACTGTATCCAGCATCTGGGAGTCGACCACCAGCAATAATTTCGCCAACCATAAGGTTTCTTTTAGATTCTATAAGTTGTATAGCCCTTGAGGTGGGATAAGGACTTTCATAACGGCCTCAAATTGAATTTTGTAGGCCGACCATGAAGATGTTCTGTCGAATGGCGGCACCTTAAATCCACGTGCCGAAGGTGCAGCAACCACTGAAGGCACAACCCCGTCTCCAGCCCTAAGTTCACCTAAAGCCTTCTTCACCCCGGCAATCTGAACTTCAGCTTCTGAGATGCGATTCTCATGCTGGTGAACCTGCTCCTTCATCACCTTGAACTCTTTGCCAAGTGTTGAGTGAAGGTCTTTAATGAGGAGCATCTGCTCTTCTTTTTCTCTCTGGCGGCGGGCCTGCTCCTCTTTATCTTGATGAAGCTTCTCCTCCAACCGACGGGCCTGCTCCTCTTGACAACAAGCCTGTTCCTGCAACAGCACCATTAGCGCAGACAAGTCTGGCACCGCTGGTGCTGAAGAAACTCCACATGGGCCAGCGACTGGCTCTGTCGCAGGCTGAGCACCACCCGACGTCTGTATCGGGGAATCTTCAAACCACCTCTGATCCATGTCTTTCTGTCGTTGACTCCTTGTACAAATACCCTCCGTGTCGTCCTTTGGTAAAATCGGCATAATTTATCCCTCACTTCTGACACCAATTTGTTACGAGCTGGGTATGGGATAAATTATTTTATACCAATTAATTAACCAAATATCCTTTATTAACTCTAACAACTTATTTACACAAACACTAAATCGCTTATAATCACTATTCTCTTCGTAATCGCTTGTATTCGCTTCCGTTCGCATCCGTAGTCGAAAACAGACTGACTCACTCGCCCGCCGTCCGGCCTATTTATACAGTCATGGAAGTTTCCAGAACATTGTCGAACTATCCTATAGTGGAATATTCTAGAAACATCTATGAACTTCTACGCAGTACCACAATGGAATGATCTCGAACCTAGTGGAAACTTCTACTACATTCTCGAACGTTCCAGAGTAATACGGTCGACGTAACACTATATACTCCAATATCTACCTCGAAAAAAACACCCGTTAGTAATCAAATTGGTACCTAGACGATACACGCTGAAATATACGAAAGTAAAATAGTTTTTCTATCTTTCGGTAGGTTTTTATTGCACTAATTTAAATTGAACTCTCCTCTTTTATAAGTTTTGTAAGTATTTTGATATCCCACACACAAAAGAGAAATCACTTTTACAATGCCCCATTTTGGATATAGGTATCATTCGTTACATTGTTTTTTGTATGCGAATCGCCTCATTCAATAATTTTATTCAACTTCGCATCGGCTCAGTAGTTATGACTTGATAGCACATACATACATAGGTACCTAATACGTGGACTACTAAAATCATAGCCCTTCCTTCCTAGCCTTGATGTTTATACTTGAACTGTATTTAACTGCAAAAATTGTAAGAAGTTTGAATTAAGCGGGCTACATGAACCAAACTTGGGGGGGTTTGTATGTATGCTTTTGCGGTTGCACAACGACATGCTTGCTTTGCTTGCTTTTGGTAGTGTAGATACAGACCTATCCTACCTCCTCCTTCAGAGAGGGTAGGATGGCGTGGCTTTGAGGGAGAGCGCTACAGTCGTGTTGATCCTCAAGGCAAGTCCGGTCGGTTACCTTCCCGTGGTGCCACCCGTTTTTGGTCTAATTCCCTAAGAATTAGACGTAACCAAAACCACCGGGCGACCCGTAGAGTAGAGGGCTTTCTACTCCTTCCCATCCCTTATTCCATTCACCCCATACTCTCCCGTCTATCAACTTCCTGTCCCAAGTCTCACCGTCACCTCCTACACCATCCTTTGAGTATCCTACCTATATCCTAATTCCTCTCCTAACCGCGACCCTTCCGTGACTGGGTGGTTGTGGGCTCGGCCGTCACTAAAACCAGCTGACGGTGAGTAGGAGAAAATAGTCACCTGCGCTAGCTAGGACCTGCGCAGTCGAGCGCCGTAAGCAGGGATGAAGGAGTCCTGGGGGGTTGAGCTGATCGGCACTGGCGGTTATGTGTCCGTGAGGCAACACGCCCTCTTTGGTCTGGATTTCAGGCAAAACGGTAGCTCTGCCAATTAGCCAATGGCAGGGAAATGGCCACGTGTCCCGTCAGAGGGCCACAGGCGAGGTGCGTGGGGTCCGCTGAGGTCGTCCTCGGACGGCGGAAGCGGTGGGTAAAGGTCATGCTGACGGTGTAAGTGAGGGTTGATCAGTTCGTTGGGGGTAGGCCTTTTCGACCTCCGACGACCAACCCGATCGAGCACCCGATGTCGCACTGTAAACCAGCCTCGCGCACCTATATCTCTCTGGTAGTCCTAACGTCCGCTCTTTTCAAAAGTGCGACGTTCCCAGGTGCGGGCTCCATGGAGGGTGGGAGCCAGAGAGATGAATTTTACACAACACACAAACATGGACAAAACAAGGCCATTACACGAACACACAACAACCACAGGGGTGGAGTCGGCGAAAGCTGACGAAACTCCTAGGCGAGGTGCTTGCACTTCGTCCGCCCCTGGAAGCCCTGCGGCTAACGCTGCAGGCTCCAGCGCGGGTGCCGGTCTGGCTGTGGCGAAAACCGCAGCTAAGACCAAAGCTAAGTCCCAACCTAAACGGAGGACCCCGGCGCTGCATGGGACCAGTACCGGACCTTCCTCACACGCAAAGGCGTCAGCACCGGCGACGACTAATACCACTGCCGGTGCTCCCCTTCCTACGCACCCTCCTCCCCTTCCCGTGGCTCCTCAAGCCAACTCCCAAGCCGCGGACGTCACCGGTCAAACGGAGACGGTCTGCACCGGGGATGAATTTGACACCGCCTGGCAGGTGATCAAAAGGAAAGGCAAGGGCAAGAATGCATCTCCACAGGCCCACTGCTCGAAGGCAGGCCCTTCAGGCCAGCCAGCTCCAGCAAACCAGGGCAAAAGGAGAGAAAGGCTGACGCGCAAGGAACGGCGTCAAGAACGCAGGAGAGGTGGCAAAAACAAGCCACCCCCCAGTAAGCAGGTTGCAGCCGCGGGTAAGCTCAGCTTCTCGGCAGGTAAGCGATCGGCGGAGGAAGGCACTAGCCGACCAACGCCCGACCAATCGCAGACTGCTGCAGGAGGTAAGTCGCAAACAGCAACAAAAACGCAGCAACCCGCTCGGAGTGGGCAGGTCTCACCAGAAAGGTACCTGCCTGGGCACGTTCATAGACATCGAAGGAGCCTTCGACAAGACAAACTTCTCCAGCATTGGTGCCGCCCTCACAAGGCATGGTGTGGAACAGGTATTAATTGACTGGATTACCAACATGCTAAGCAAACGTGTTATTCGCCTTGAGGAAGAACAACAGCTGGCCCTGATAGCCCGGGGCTGCCCACAAGGTGGTGTTATCTCACCCCTCTTATGGAATCTGGTAATCAATGACCTGATTACCAAGCTCAACGCGAATCGTTACTACACAATAGGTTATGCAGACGACCTCGCAATCCTCGTACCTGGGAAGGTGACTGGAACGATCTGCAACCTCACTCAACAAGCGCTACGCATCGTGGAACGATGGTGCAGGGAGTATGATTTATCAGTAAACCCCATCAAAACTGAGTTAGTCATGTTCACCCAAAAACGAGCGCTGGGCCGCTTTAGCCTGCCTAAGCTATTCAATACAGAACTCCAGTTATCTAACGAAGTCAAATACCTAGGGGTCACTTTAGACAGTAAGTTAAACTGGAGTGTTCATCTAGACAATAAACTAAGCAGGGCCTGCATCACCTTTTGGCAATGTAGGAAAATGATAGGTAAGAGGTGGGGCCTATCTCCCAAAATTATACTCTGGCTGTATAGCGCAGTAATTCGGCCCATGATCACCTATGGTGCCGTGGTGTGGTGGCCCCGCACCAAGCTAGTCACAGCCGTAAACAAACTACAACACATGCAAAGGCTGGCCTGCATGGCAACCACAGGCTGCATGAGGACCACTCCAACGGCAGCACTTGAAGCCATGCTGGGCCTCCCGCCGCTTCATCTGTTTATTCAGCAGGAGGCGACGATGGCCGCGGTACGCCTTAAAACACTGGATCTCTGGGGTAAGAGAGAAACTCAACACACCGCTCTGCTCATGGGACTAAACAACGACTTCCCAATAACTAGAGCAATCAACGACCGGATACCCAAACAATTTGTCTTTGACAAAAAATACAAAATCCAACTGCATGAGGACCACCGCTGTGAGGGGCTGTGCCCCGCAGAACTGCGGATCTTCACTGATGGATCCAAAACAGGTATTGGCACGGGCGCGGGGATCTTCTCGGAGGACCTCAACATCCATATAGCCACACCACTGGGGGTCCATAATACAGTCTTCCAAGCAGAGTGCTTGGGAATTTCCCTGGCAGCCTCAGCCATCCTAGCTAGGGATGTTAAGGACCACTCGGTACGTATACTTTCGGACAGCATGGCAGTCCTGCAAGCGCTAAACAGCCAAACAGTTAACTCTGGGCTGATATACGAGTGTCACCAACGCCTAAATCAGGTAGGTAAACACAACAAAGTAACCATTCAATGGATTAAAGGACACAGCGATTCCCGTGGCAACGATGCAGCGGACGAACTCGCCAGAAGGGGGTCGAGCATGGCAGCGATAGGACCTGAACCATTGTGCCTCTCCCCTTTGGATTCTTACGCAATCTGGTAAGGAAACGCACCAGAGATCAACACAACAAGCTATGGGCTGATCATAGGGAGTGTAGGCAGGCCAAGGAGGCGCTCCCCTCCATTAATGACCGCTTCACAAAGCAAGCCCTACGACTGACCAAACTTCAGTTGCGGAAAGTCACGGCCTTTACAACTGGCCATGGGTCTTTTAATAAGCATCTCTCTGTCATAGGAGTCACAGACAGTCCACTCTGCAGAGCCTGCATGGAGGAGGACGAGACAGCGGCTCATCTGCTGCTAAGCTGCCCAGTAGTCGCTGCATACAGGGCAAAACACTTCGGACATCCAGGTAACCTAAGCGAGATGGTCAGTAACACCAGGGTGCTGCTGGCCTTCCTCGAGGAGCTGGGGTGGATCGAATGACAATGCAGTCCCACCTGTACGCAAAATACGCGCCTTGGGCGTGGAGTTGCGGAAACCAGCCCGACATACATACATACATACATGAACCAAACTTCGTCGCACTGTACTAACCGTAGATAAACTTCTCTATGATATGACATCTAAGTCAAAACAACGTGAGTTTTTGGCGGGATTTTCTCGAGTGCAGTTCAGTGGCTGTTTTAATTATTCGTTTATTGATTCCTAGTGGATATTGTGATGTAAAATTGGTGTAGTTTTGTGTCTCAAGTGTTAACGCAAATGGACAATATGTGGAATCATTGTAACAGGCGCCATCTCGGGAAAATGGAGCTGAGAATTTTATTATAAATATTGACTTCCCCAATGAAGTTTGCCGACAAGGCTGACTCAACACATTCGTTGCCAAATACTGCAAAAAACATTAGAATGTGTTATATCTGCGTTCTAATGGAAAAAAGTATAAATACATTACGTAAGACTAGGCAATATGGTCAAAAGACTTTAGCCTTCCCTTCGGGGATAATAAAAAACAAATCAAAACAACGTCAACGTCAAAAACAAAACACGTGGATTTTGATTGCCGAGGTATTGTTTCTCATGAAAATAAATAAACAATTCTGACAATTTTACAAACAAAAGTTGTAAGCAATAATTAAAATGAGTTGCGTACAATGTGAACAAATCGCCAAATATAAATGTCCTGTATGCAAAAAGCCATAGTAAGTCAAATTCACATTATTTAATTATTTTTATGTGTTGAACAACAACCTAACAAAAGTTATTACAATTTGTTATAGCTGTTCAGTGCCGTGCTATAAGAGCCACAAAGAGAATCCTTGTAAACCCCCACCAGAACCACCTAAGCAGATAGATGATTCAAATGGTATAGAAAGAGATTATGACTATCCTACTGAAGACACAGTGCCAGTTGAAAAATTAAAACAATTAGGTAAGTAAAACCTAACACTACATCAAATCCCATTTGTACTTACTACATATACTATATTTGTCAAACAAGATTAAATATGAATGAAATGTCAAGTATTTCAGTACCAACACTCTAAAGCGCATAAAATATTGCCTTTTGCATTTTCTAGATCTAGGTTATGTATCATACTGCGGCTATTAACTGTAGAAAACTGCCTAGGTGACTTCTATCCTAAACTCATTGCTATTGTTTCTTTTTATGAAAAGAAGTAAATTTAAGTATTATAAACTTTTTTTTTTATGCATGCCTTGTTTTTTATTGTTATCATCAATTTACAGAGCAATCTACAGATGTCAAGAAATGTTTGGAGAACCCCCATGTGAGAGAGATATTGGAGTTACTGGACAAGTCACCATACCCAGATGAATTGATGAAGGAGTACATGCAAGAACCTATCTTCACGGAATTTGTTGATGCATGTCTAAAGGTTGTACAGCCACAAGATGACAATAATAAATAAATAAGTAGTAGTTGATATTGTGCTGGTTGGCGAAAGCGGCTTAGAGGTTCAGAGCAGATTGGAGACATGGTGGCAATGACTTTGGCTTGTAATTGAGCAGAACCAAAACAGAATACCTGTTCTGCGATTTCGGCGGTCTCTCCAGTCCTATGCCTATAGCTCTCTCCGGAACGCATATACCGATCTGCTCCGACTTTCGGTCGGGTCGCTTGTCCAGGGGACTGAGACATAACGCACATGATCAATTCAGGATGGATGAAATGGCGACAGCTTACCAGCTTACTGGAACAACTTGCGACCCACGGATGCCCCTCAAGTTAAAGGGGAAAATGCATAAGTCCGTGATTAGACCTGTCGTACTGTATAAATCAGAATGTTGGGCTGTGAAAAAGACTGATGAATAAAGATTGCATGTGGCGGAGATGTCACACCCGCAGCAGTGGAGATGTGGTGGAGAGTCACTTATCTTGGTATGGTCATGTGAAGAGGGATGAAACACATGTAATTAAAAGAGTAATGAATATAAATGTAGATGGATGGAGTGGGAGGGAGGCCAAAAAAAAGATGGATGGATTATGTGAGGAGTGATATGAAAGAAAAGGGAGTTAGTGATAGCGTGACGGCTGACAGGACAGAATGGAAGAAAAAAACGTGTTGCGCCGACCCCAAGCACATAATTATGTGCTTGGGGTCGGCGCAACACGTTTTTTTTAAAGTTATCCGGACAGATGGATCGGCCGATTAGGACCAATTTTGTGGCCTCCGCGATCTCCGGATTTAAATCCCCTAGATTTTTTTTACTGGGGATGTTTAAAAGACAGGGTCTACAAGAAACCAATAACGTCGGAAAAAGAATTACGACAGCGCATCCAATCTGCTGCATCAGAAATAAACCAAAGCCGTTTTGTCCGTCGGATAAGAGCTTCCTTTATTAGGAGATGCAGACTTTGCATTCTTGTAGGGGCAAGGCAATTCGAACATTTATTGTAAAAAGCAAATAAAACGATTTATTTGAACTAACTGTTTTTTTTAGTACGGCCTCCTAATTCTTTTCATACGCCTCAATAATTCAACGAACATTGCCTCTGAAATACTACAGTTACACATTTTAAAGAAAAAAGTTTAAATGTACACACTTTTTTATTTTTTTTATTAACGTTGATTTGGTGGACCTCTCAGATTCATAGCAATTATCTTTGTAACGACAAGGACTAGAATGTACAACTTCATACCAATTTACCAAAAATACATAAGCGGCGCTATCTATCCCCTTCACACTGACTGAGGTGCAACTCCGCCACAGGTAGCGGTCCCAAATTCCGGACAGATGACGTCATCGGGTCGGAATTATGCTAGCCGCTTAACTACCTGCTTCGATTACAAGCATTCAAGCATAAGCCATTACGAAAAGGAAAAAATGGAATAGTACCAATTTAATTTATTTTCTGTCTTCATCACATTCATAGCAATATCTTTGTAACGATAAGGACTAGACGTAAGTTTTATACCAATTCGCAAACCTTATTAAATGTACAAGTTTTTAAAATAATGGTGGTTTTCGGTGTCATACATTTTTTTTACAGGAGATTTTTTTCAATTTTGGTCCTAACATCGTAAAGAAAAAACTTTTCAACTCAAGATTTTTTTTCTAAGGCAAAGAAAACGGTATTCAAAAAAGTGGTATCTTATAACATTAGTAAGCTATTCAGAAATGTTTAAATAAAAATCATACCTAAAAATGTCATCATTTGCAGCGACAGCATTAAAAAAACTTAATTCTGGAAGACAAAATGGTAAAATTCGAAAAAAAATTAATATCTTGGTTACTGTAACGATTTTTTTTTAATATTCAAATAAAGTTGTTGGAAATTAGGTAAGCTACCTACCCGTTACGTTTGATCCATTATTTACGGGACACCCTGTATAGATGATTAGTTGATATTTATTTGCACTTTATTTTGTCTAGTTAAGGAATGTCCCAAAAAAAGTTGGGTACCTAACGTATTATTATTATACTCTTTGACATAGAGCCTCAACAATTATTTTTTACATAAGCGTGCTACTAAGTAGGTACACCTTCGGCTCCTTGCCTATTCTTTGCATTGTAATTGAATGTATAATAAGTTGAGTTTTGACTATAACATCGTGTATTTACCAGACCCCGAAGTAAATATCTTTGAATGTATGTCTATTTCTATGGCATGCCCTGTAGCCTAGACGGCTGGATAGATTTTAACAATATTATTAAGGTTTGGCTGCCGAAGTGACAGACTGTATAAATTGGCCACCGTAGACCCGGGCCTGCGGACGGCGAGTAATGGGTAGCTCGCCGTCCGATCAGCACCAGGCCCGAGAGTCGACGGCGCGTAGTGTTCCACGCGCGCCTCAAAGAGTTGTCAGCATTAAGGACGGGCCCGTCAAGGCCGATGCCTGCCCGGGGGTTGAGGATAAATTCGAAACAGAGTTACCTCGCCCCTGGGCACTCAGGGCAGGAAGGAACAGGGGTGGGTTTTAGTCAGTAAGAGTCTGACACGCCCTCCCGCTCCACCCAGAGCGGGAGAAGTCATTGGATGATTTCCCACCCCACAAAAAAAAGACTATAAATTTAAAAAAAAAAAACGGCGACCGCCGTTATGTATTTGAGGCCGCATTCTTTTGATCATGATCAAAATAAAGTGCTCTGGGAGGATTCCAAAATCATAATTCACTAAAATCTAAGAAATAATTTTCTTTACGTGATAATTTAAATAAATTTAAAAAAAGGCTTTAAAAGTACCTGTGTTGCATTAGAATTTGAACTGAAATACGAATGAAATACAAGATTGTTGTATGTTATGTAATCATCTCAAATTAGAATAAAATTTAATGATGATAGATACTATTTTGATCAGCTGATGATGTCCAATATTTTTTTGTTGTGACCACTTCCGCTACACAGCTAAACCTTCCAATTTATCGATCTTTATATTAGTGAAATAAAAACCGTATGTAACAAAATCTGTTGCTTGGAAGAGAAGTTAGCAAAGAAACAAACAGACTCGGAAAGCGGCTTTTATTTCAACTATGAGATCATTATTATTATTAACTAGGTATATAAGTGTGAGTCTATCTGGTAGGCCCCAACGAGATTTATCAACAGGACGTTTAGGGGCCCGCTGGCTGGCCGTTTGTTTATATAACAAAGATCTTCTAAAGTAAAGCTCACAGAAAGTCGAAATTTTGGCATTGTAAGGTACCTAATAGTTTCTAACCCCGAGCACTATTGAGCGATCTGAAAGTATAATAACAATAATAATCCTAAGGGGCCCGCTAGTAGTAGACACTTCATAGAAACGTCATTTAATCAAAAACTGTTGAGGTACAAAACATATTTATTTTCTTTAGGTACAAAATAATGTCTTTATGAAAAGCTATCACCTGTTGATAAATCTCGTTGGGGCCCGCCAGATAGATTCACACGGTATTTAAAACAGTGCTTACAAAATCAAAAATTTATTTCATTCATGCATGCAACAAGAAGATTGTTGTTTATAAAAATATAAGACTAATTCAATTAACTGTCAACCAATGCATCTCTCAGTAAATTTTCAAATTCTATAGATTTCTGCTTCTCTTCTTCAATTTGTTTTTCAAGCTGTTTGACAGCTTATGTACAGTTGTTATATATCGATATGTTAACATCCTTTGCTTTTATACTTTCATCAACTAATGTGCGATCCTTGTCTTCTATCATTAGATATTCTAGTGAATCTATTTCTATTTTTCGACGCTTAGCCTCTATGTAAAAATCGATCGAATCATCTTCATATTCTAAGGCTTTGTGCTTCATTTCCTTTATAACTTTTACTTCATGCAGCCAAAGGGCATTACGATAATCTGCCAATACAGATTTCTCATAAATAGCAAATCTATTTTCAAAATTATTCAGTCTACTTATCTTCTCATAAACAATTATGTTCATGAAATCTACAAGATTATAGTGGGCAAAGTATTTGTTGAAATCCTCACAGGGCATGCTCATATTTGAGAGTTCCTTCGGTAGAACAGCTACAACCCTACACAACACTTCTTCAGGGTTTTCAAACCAGCCGATCTGATTGCAATAGCTACTCATTTGCTCTTGCATACTTATTGCATTCACTGGATTAAAATGCGATGAAGGGTCAGGCAACTTCAATTGATTCATAATCCTTTTGATTGCCGACACATTATCAGACGTCTTCGCACTACTCGGTATAAACTCGTAAGGTTTTGGATACGGAGATGTGCCGTCCAAGTATGGCTGAAACTCTAATGGAAATGATGAATAATTGAACAAATCTTCATTCGTAATGACATTGGTTAAATTATCCACAGCAGTGTTATAGCACTTGACTAATTTGTATAAATCTCGTATAATAACATTCATACGACTATCGTTTTCCAATCTTAATCTACACCATATCTCATTTCCAAGGTATCTTTGACATATAGACTTCAAGTGATCTATTTCCAATGGTGGGGTTTGTGGGAATTTTTTCGCCAACCATTTCATAGCACTCTTTGAACATGCATTTAATGATTCGTAAACATTCTGCGAATCTATAGCAAACATCTTGTACCCTGATATAACGTTTTGCTTCACAAGATTTGACAATAAGACATCTACACGTTGTTGAACATATTCCAGTTTTGGAGTGATCACGGCGACTGGCACTACCTGGTATGGGTATTTGTGTTTAAGTGTAACTTCTATTGTTTGCACTAGATCATTATCATATTCAGTAGCATAAAAAAGTATAGCATTAGCACTTTCAATAGCCTCATTAATATTGATCTGTTTTCCTGTCAAACTAACAGATATAGCAAAATCCATCAAGTGATTCCAAGACTGTTTCCCAACATGCATCAGTGAATCAGACGCTTCATGTTGCTTTCTATCACTAAAAACATCAAGTAACCATTTCTCAATGTTAATCTTTTTGTGTAGCCATTTCATTGCACCAGGTGATACCAAAGTAAGTTTCCAAAAGAAGCATTTATCATAAGGATAGCTTATTTGTTTCATTCGCTTCAACAAAGGTGACCTGATTATTTCCATGATGTTATATGGCTCAGGGGTTGGTAATAGCCTAAGTTCCCCAGTAACAATTTTCAACGAATCGCCTCAAATAAGATGCTTCTTCCAGTGGAGTTTTACGAGTCAGCCAAACCGGTGTATCTTCTAGTAGATTCCGCCTTTTAACATTTCTGGTACTTATATTGTTTCCTCCATATATGGAACCATTTTTTCATTATACGCTGAGTTAGAAATACCTCAGCTTTCAACTCAGATTCAGATATCTCATTGGACAAATTCAGCAATATTTCATCAGTTACTGTATCTGCAAACTGCATCAAATTATTAAACTTCTCCAGTTCTTCTGTCAAAATACTTTTGACTGTTGGATCATTAACTTCATTGACAAGTTCTTCAACAAGCTCTACAGATTCTCTTTCAACTCTTTCTTTGAATTTCCTTTCTTCTTCAGCTTTGCGTTTTAGTTCAGCTTTCCTTTCTTCTTCTAATTTTTTCTTTAATTCTTCTTGCTTCCTTTGCTCTCCTTTTCTGCGTGTTTCTTCCAGCAATCTGAGTTCTTCTTGCTTTCTTCGTGCTTCTTCTTGCTTTTTTCGAGCTTCTTCTTTGCGTCTTTCTTCTTCTTGTTGCCGCATCTCTTGTTTCCTCATTTCTTCCTCTCTTTTATTTTTTTCTTGCAATTGCCTTTCCTCTTCCTTCCTCATTCTTTCGACATTAAGACGTTGAATTTCAGCCTGCTTTTGTTCTTCGTTCTCATTTTCGTTAAATTCGAAAACAGCAGAACTTTCGGTAGTTGCAATTGAATTTAATATATTATGAGCCACTGTCTGTGCTTTACTTTTACTTTGAAATATTGAGTAGGCTGTAGAGTCTGAACCATTGGGCGGGATAATAGCGCTTTTGAAAAGGCTACCCGGCGACAATTTACTAGTTGAAGCTTCACCATTGGCAAAGATAGACTGCGGCTTTAACGGATCTTCTGCATTACCAGGTTTTGCAAACACATTGGTAGCTTCTGGCTGCTTTCCAAAAGTACCAAATATATTGGTTGGGCGCTTGTCGTCACTTGCTGATGGCGGAGCAGGCTGTGCAAATATGTTACCGCCTTTTGCAACAAATGCAACTGTACTATCTGGTTTTGAGGATCAGCAGATTTAGCACCGGAAAATATACTATTATTAGTAAATAACGGCTGTTTATCAGTAACTCTTTCTTCCTTTGCTGCAAAAACGTTTTCGGGCCTCGTACTTGTAAACAAATTTGTGGAGGGCTTTGTTTGAATAGGCTGCCCGAAAACTGCATTTCCTTCTGGTTTCTTGAATAGATTATCTTCTGGCTTCATTCCCTTAAAAAGTGATTGTGCATTTTGACCTTTATCATTATTCATTTTTCCAAATATATTATTAGTCTCTGGAGCTGCAGTACATTCGAATAGGCGTTTAACTGTTTCTGTTCCCGTAAATAAATTAGGAACAATAGTTTCTTGAGGCTTAGAAAATGAAAATATTTTTTTCGTATCATCACTGAACATTTTTTCAGGAGAATTTTTAATGATATCATTTGATGCAACTGGAATAGCTGGTTTGAATAAAAACTGATTGAATTCACTTGATGTGGTTGGTGGTTTAAAAATGGCCGATGGAGGTGGATGTGCAGAAGCACTAAACTTGTGAGTCTGTTTCGGGCTTGAAGATATTATGTCAGGTTTAGCAAAAATATTCACTTTATTTTCTGGTGCTTTCTCCATCACATACACCGATTTTGCACCTTGAGATAATCTTTGAATCTCTGCTTTCAGTGATCGTATATCTTTGTTGCTATCATTCAATGTATTGTAGCCTTGATCATCAGCAGTTAATGCACTTTCTTTTAATCTGCCATCTGAGTTGAAACTTGTGTACAGATTGTGCTGACTGTATCCAGCATCTGGGAGTCGACCACCAGCAATAATTTCGCCAACCATAAGGTTTCTTTTAGATTCTATAAGTTGTATAGCCCTTGAGGTGGGATAAGGACTTTCATAACGGCCTCAAATTGAATTTTGTAGGCCGACCATGAAGATGTTCTGTCGAATGGCGGCACCTTAAATCCACGTGCCGAAGGTGCAGCAACCACTGAAGGCACAACCCCGTCTCCAGCCCTAAGTTCACCTAAAGCCTTCTTCACCCCGGCAATCTGAACTTCAGCTTCTGAGATGCGATTCTCATGCTGGTGAACCTGCTCCTTCATCACCTTGAACTCTTTGCCAAGTGTTGAGTGAAGGTCTTTAATGAGGAGCATCTGCTCTTCTTTTTCTCTCTGGCGGCGGGCCTGCTCCTCTTTATCTTGATGAAGCTTCTCCTCCAACCGACGGGCCTGCTCCTCTTGACAACAAGCCTGTTCCTGCAACAGCACCATTAGCGCAGACAAGTCTGGCACCGCTGGTGCTGAAGAAACTCCACATGGGCCAGCGACTGGCTCTGTCGCAGGCTGAGCACCACCCGACGTCTGTATCGGGGAATCTTCAAACCACCTCTGATCCATGTCTTTCTGTCGTTGACTCCTTGTACAAATACCCTCCGTGTCGTCCTTTGGTAAAATCGGCATAATTTATCCCTCACTTCTGACACCAATTTGTTACGAGCTGGGTATGGGATAAATTATTTTATACCAATTAATTAACCAAATATCCTTTATTAACTCTAACAACTTATTTACACAAACACTAAATCGCTTATAATCACTATTCTCTTCGTAATCGCTTGTATTCGCTTCCGTTCGCATCCGTAGTCGAAAACAGACTGACTCACTCGCCCGCCGTCCGGCCTATTTATACAGTCATGGAAGTTTCCAGAACATTGTCGAACTATCCTATAGTGGAATATTCTAGAAACATCTATGAACTTCTACGCAGTACCACAATGGAATGATCTCGAACCTAGTGGAAACTTCTACTACATTCTCGAACGTTCCAGAGTAATACGGTCGACGTAACACTATATACTCCAATATCTACCTCGAAAAAAACACCCGTTAGTAATCAAATTGGTACCTAGACGATACACGCTGAAATATACGAAAGTAAAATAGTTTTTCTATCTTTCGGTAGGTTTTTATTGCACTAATTTAAATTGAACTCTCCTCTTTTATAAGTTTTGTAAGTATTTTGATATCCCACACACAAAAGAGAAATCACCTTTACAATGCCCCATTTTGGATATAGGTATCATTCGTTACATTGTTTTTTGTATGCGAATCGCCTCATTCAATAATTTTATTCAACTTCGCATCGGCTCAGTAGTTATGACTTGATAGCACATACATACGAGTACATAGGTAAGTACCTAATACGTGGACTACTAAAATCATAGCCCTTCCTTCCTAGCCTTGATGTTTATACTTGAACTGTATTTAACTGCAAAAATTGTAAGAAGTTTGAATTAAGCGGGCTACATGAACCAAACTTGGGGGGGTTTGTATGTATGCTTTTGCGGTTGCACAACGACATGCTTGCTTTGCTTGCTTGGTAGTGTAGATACAGACCTATCCTACCTCCTCCTTCAGAGAGGGTAGGATGGCGTGGCTTTGAGGGAGAGCGCTACAGTCGTGTTGATCCTCAAGGCAAGTCCGGTCGGTTACCTTCCCGTGGTGCCACCCGTTTTTGGTCTAATTCCCTAAGAATTAGACGTAACCAAAACCACCGGGCGACCCGTAGAGTAGAGGGCTTTCTACTCCTTCCCATCCCTTATTCCATTCACCCCATACTCTCCCGTCTATCAACTTCCTGTCCCAAGTCTCACCGTCACCTCCTACACCATCCTTTGAGTATCCTACCTATATCCTAATTCCTCTCCTAACCGCGACCCTTCCGTGACTGGGTGGTTGTGGGCTCGGCCGTCACTAAAACCAGCTGACGGTGAGTAGGAGAAAATAGTCACCTGCGCTAGCTAGGACCTGCGCAGTCGAGCGCCGTAAGCAGGGATGAAGGAGTCCTGGGGGGTTGAGCTGATCGGCACTGGCGGTTATGTGTCCGTGAGGCAACACGCCCTCTTTGGTCTGGATTTCAGGCAAAACGGTAGCTCTGCCAATTAGCCAATGGCAGGGAAATGGCCACGTGTCCCGTCAGAGGGCCACAGGCGAGGTGCGTGGGGTCCGCTGAGGTCGTCCTCGGACGGCGGAAGCGGTGGGTAAAGGTCATGCTGACGGTGTAAGTGAGGGTTGATCAGTTCGTTGGGGGTAGGCCTTTTCGACCTCCGACGACCAACCCGATCGAGCACCCGATGTCGCACTGTAAACCAGCCTCGCGCACCTATATCTCTCTGGTAGTCCTAACGTCCGCTCTTTTCAAAAGTGCGACGTTCCCAGGTGCGGGCTCCATGGAGGGTGGGAGCCAGAGAGATGAATTTTACACAACACACAAACATGGACAAAACAAGGCCATTACACGAACACACAACAACCACAGGGGTGGAGTCGGCGAAAGCTGACGAAACTCCTAGGCGAGGTGCTTGCACTTCGTCCGCCCCTGGAAGCCCTGCGGCTAACGCTGCAGGCTCCAGCGCGGGTGCCGGTCTGGCTGTGGCGAAAACCGCAGCTAAGACCAAAGCTAAGTCCCAACCTAAACGAAGGACCCCGGCGCTGCATGGGACCAGTACCGGACCTTCCTCACACGCAAAGGCGTCAGCACCGGCGACGACTAATACCACTGCCGGTGCTCCCCTTCCTACGCACCCTCCTCCCCTTCCCGTGGCTCCTCAAGCCAACTCCCAAGCCGCGGACGTCACCGGTCAAACGGAGACGGTCTGCACCGGGGATGAATTTGACACCGCCTGGCAGGTGATCAAAAGGAAAGGCAAGGGCAAGAATGCATCTCCACAGGTCCACTGCTCGAAGGCAGGCCCTTCAGGCCAGCCAGCTCCAGCAAACCAGGGCAAAAGGAGAGAAAGGCTGACGCGCAAGGAACGGCGTCAAGAACGCAGGAGAGGTGGCAAAAACAAGCCACCCCCCAGTAAGCAGGTTGCAGCCGCGGGTAAGCTCAGCTTCTCGGCAGGTAAGCGATCGGCGGAGGAAGGCACTAGCCGACCAACGCCCGACCAATCGCAGACTGCTGCAGGAGGTAAGTCGCAAACAGCAACAAAAACGCAGCAACCCGCTCGGAGTGGGCAGGTCTCACCAGAAAGGTACCTGCCTGGGCACGTTCATAGACATCGAAGGAGCCTTCGACAAGACAAACTTCTCCAGCATTGGTGCCGCCCTCACAAGGCATGGTGTGGAACAGGTATTAATTGACTGGATTACCAACATGCTAAGCAAACGTGTTATTCGCCTTGAGGAAGAACAACAGCTGGCCCTGATAGCCCGGGGCTGCCCACAAGGTGGTGTTATCTCACCCCTCTTATGGAATCTGGTAATCAATGACCTGATTACCAAGCTCAACGCGAATCGTTACTACACAATAGGTTATGCAGACGACCTCGCAATCCTCGTACCTGGGAAGGTGACTGGAACGATCTGCAACCTCACTCAACAAGCGCTACGCATCGTGGAACGATGGTGCAGGGAGTATGATTTATCAGTAAACCCCATCAAAACTGAGTTAGTCATGTTCACCCAAAAACGAGCGCTGGGCCGCTTTAGCCTGCCTAAGCTATTCAATACAGAACTCCAGTTATCTAACGAAGTCAAATACCTAGGGGTCACTTTAGACAGTAAGTTAAACTGGAGTGTTCATCTAGACAATAAACTAAGCAGGGCCTGCATCACCTTTTGGCAATGTAGGAAAATGATAGGTAAGAGGTGGGGCCTATCTCCCAAAATTATACTCTGGCTGTATAGCGCAGTAATTCGGCCCATGATCACCTATGGTGCCGTGGTGTGGTGGCCCCGCACCAAGCTAGTCACAGCCGTAAACAAACTACAACACATGCAAAGGCTGGCCTGCATGGCAACCACAGGCTGCATGAGGACCACTCCAACGGCAGCACTTGAAGCCATGCTGGGCCTCCCGCCGCTTCATCTGTTTATTCAGCAGGAGGCGACGATGGCCGCGGTACGCCTTAAAACACTGGATCTCTGGGGTAAGAGAGAAACTCAACACACCGCTCTGCTCATGGGACTAAACAACGACTTCCCAATAACTAGAGCAATCAACGACCGGATACCCAAACAATTTGTCTTTGACAAAAAATACAAAATCCAACTGCATGAGGACCACCGCTGTGAGGGGCTGTGCCCCGCAGAACTGCGGATCTTCACTGATGGATCCAAAACAGGTATTGGCACGGGCGCGGGGATCTTCTCGGAGGACCTCAACATCCATATAGCCACACCACTGGGGGTCCATAATACAGTCTTCCAAGCAGAGTGCTTGGGAATTTCCCTGGCAGCCTCAGCCATCCTAGCTAGGGATGTTAAGGACCACTCGGTACGTATACTTTCGGACAGCATGGCAGTCCTGCAAGCGCTAAACAGCCAAACAGTTAACTCTGGGCTGATATACGAGTGTCACCAACGCCTAAATCAGGTAGGTAAACACAACAAAGTAACCATTCAATGGATTAAAGGACACAGCGATTCCCGTGGCAACGATGCAGCGGACGAACTCGCCAGAAGGGGGTCGAGCATGGCAGCGATAGGACCTGAACCATTGTGCCTCTCCCCTTTGGATTCTTACGCAATCTGGTAAGGAAACGCACCAGAGATCAACACAACAAGTTATGGGCTGATCATAGGGAGTGTAGGCAGGCCAAGGAGGCGCTCCCCTCCATTAATGACCGCTTCACAAAGCAAGCCCTACGACTGACCAAACTTCAGTTGCGGAAAGTCACGGCCGTTACAACTGGCCATGGGTCTTTTAATAAGCATCTCTCTGTCATAGGAGTCACAGACAGTCCACTCTGCAGAGCCTGCATGGAGGAGGACGAGACAGCGGCTCATCTGCTGCTAAGCTGCCCAGTAGTCGCTGCATACAGGGCAAAACACTTCGGACATCCAGGTAACCTAAGCGAGATGGTCAGTAACACCAGGGTGCTGCTGGCCTTCCTCGAGGAGCTGGGGTGGATCGAATGACAATGCAGTCCCACCTGTACGCAAAATACGCGCCTTGGGCGTGGAGTTGCGGAAACCAGCCCGACATACATACATACATACATACATACATGAACCAAACTTCGTCGCACTGTACTAACCGTAGATAAACTTCTCTATGATATGACATCTAAGTCAAAACAACGTGAGTTTTTGGCGGGATTTTCTCGAGTGCAGTTCAGTGGCTGTTTTAATTATTCGTTTATTGATTCCTAGTGGATATTGTGATGTAAAATTGGTGTAGTTTTGTGTCTCAAGTGTTAACGCAAATGGACAATATGTGGAATCATTGTAACAGGCGCCATCTCGGGAAAATGGAGCTGCGAATTTTATTATAAATATTGACTTCCCCAATGAAGTTTGCCGACAAGGCTGACTCAACACATTCGTTGCCAAATACTGCAAAAAACATTAGAATGTGTTATATCTGCGTTCTAATGGAAAAAAGTATAAATACATTACGTAAGACTAGGCAATATGGTCAAAAGACTTTAGCCTTCCCTTCGGGGATAATAAAAAACAAATCAAAACAACGTCAACGTCAAAAACAAAACACGTGGATTTTGATTGCCGAGGTATTGTTTCTCATGAAAATAAATAAACAATTCTGACAATTTTACAAACAAAAGTTGTAAGCAATAATTAAAATGAGTTGCGTACAATGTGAACAAATCGCCAAATATAAATGTCCTGTATGCAAAAAGCCATAGTAAGTCAAATTCACATTATTTAATTATTTTTATGTGTTGAACAACAACCTAACAAAAGTTATTACAATTTGTTATAGCTGTTCAGTGCCGTGCTATAAGAGCCACAAAGAGAATCCTTGCAAACCCCCACCAGAACCACCTAAGCAGATAGATGATTCAAATGGTATAGAAAGAGATTATGACTATCCTACTGAAGACACAGTGCCAGTTGAAAAATTAAAACAATTAGGTAAGTAAAACCTAACACTACATCAAATCCCATTTGTACTTACTACATATACTATATTTGTCAAACAAGATTAAATATGAATGAAATGTCAAGTATTTCAGTACCAACACTCTAAAGCGCATAAAATATTGCCTTTTGCATTTTCTAGATCTAGGTTATGTATCATACTGCGGCTATTAACTGTAGAAAACTGCCTAGGTGACTTCTATCCTAAACTCATTGCTATTGTTTCTTTTTATGAAAAGAAGTAAATTTAAGTATTATAAACTTTTTTTTTTATGCATGCCTTGTTTTTTATTGTTATCATCAATTTACAGAGCAATCTACAGATGTCAAGAAATGTTTGGAGAACCCCCATGTGAGAGAGATATTGGAGTTACTGGACAAGTCACCATACCCAGATGAATTGATGAAGGAGTACATGCAAGAACCTATCTTCACGGAATTTGTTGATGCATGTCTAAAGGTTGTACAGCCACAAGATGACAATAATAAATAAATAAGTAGTAGTTGATATTGTGCTGGTTGGCGAAAGCGGCTTAGAGGTTCAGAGCAGATTGGAGACATGGTGGCAATGACTTTGGCTTGTAATTGAGCAGAACCAAAACAGAATACCTGTTCTGCGATTTCGGCGGTCTCTCCAGTCCTATGCCTATAGCTCTCTCCGGAACGCATATACCGATCTGCTCCGACTTTCGGTCGGGTCGCTTGTCCAGGGGACTGAGACATAACGCACATGATCAATTCAGGATGGATGAAATGGCGACAGCTTACCAGCTTACTGGAACAACTTGCGACCCACGGATGCCCCTCAAGTTAAAGGGGAAAATGCATAAGTCCGTGATTAGACCTGTCGTACTGTATAAATCAGAATGTTGGGCTGTGAAAAAGACTGATGAATAAAGATTGCATGTGGCGGAGATGTCACACCCGCAGCAGTGGAGATGTGGTGGAGAGTCACTTATCTTGGTATGGTCATGTGAAGAGGGATGAAACACATGTAATTAAAAGAGTAATGAATATAAATGTAGATGGATGGAGTGGGAGGGAGGCCAAAAAAAAGATGGATGGATTATGTGAGGAGTGATATGAAAGAAAAGGGAGTTAGTGATAGCGTGACGGCTGACAGGACAGAATGGAAGAAAAAAACGTGTTGCGCCGACCCCAAGCACATAATTATGTGCTTGGGGTCGGCGCAACACGTTTTTTTTAAAGTTATCCGGACAGATGGATCGGCCGATTAGGACCAATTTTGTGGCCTCCGCGATCTCCGGATTTAAATCCCCTAGATTTTTTTTACTGGGGATGTTTAAAAGACAGGGTCTACAAGAAACCAATAACGTCGGAAAAAGAATTACGACAGCGCATCCAATCTGCTGCATCAGAAATAAACCAAAGCCGTTTTGTCCGTCGGATAAGAGCTTCCTTTATTAGGAGATGCAGACTTTGCATTCTTGTAGGGGCAAGGCAATTCGAACATTTATTGTAAAAAGCAAATAAAACGATTTATTTGAACTAACTGTTTTTTTTAGTACGGCCTCCTAATTCTTTTCATACGCCTCAATAATTCAACGAACATTGCCTCTGAAATACTACAGTTACACATTTTAAAGAAAAAAGTTTAAATGTACACACTTTTTTATTTTTTTTATTAACGTTGATTTGGTGGACCTCTCAGATTCATAGCAATTATCTTTGTAACGACAAGGACTAGAATGTACAACTTCATACCAATTTACCAAAAATACATAAGCGGCGCTATCTATCCCCTTCACACTGACTGAGGTGCAACTCCGCCACAGGTAGCGGTCCCAAATTCCGGACAGATGACGTCATCGGGTCGGAATTATGCTAGCCGCTTAACTACCTGCTTCGATTACAAGCATTCAAGCATAAGCCATTACGAAAAGGAAAAAATGGAATAGTACCAATTTAATTTATTTTCTGTCTTCATCACATTCATAGCAATATCTTTGTAACGATAAGGACTAGACGTAAGTTTTATACCAATTCGCAAACCTTATTAAATGTACAAGTTTTTAAAATAATGGTGGTTTTCGGTGTCATACATTTTTTTTACAGGAGATTTTTTTCAATTTTGGTCCTAACATCGTAAAGAAAAAACTTTTCAACTCAAGATTTTTTTTCTAAGGCAAATAAAACGGTATTCAAAAAAATGGTATCTTATAACATTAGTAAGCTATTCAGAAATGTTTAAATAAAAATCATACCTAAAAATGTCATCATTTGCAGCGACAGCATTAAAAAAACTTAATTCTGGAAGACAAAATGGTAAAATTCGAAAAAAAATTAATATCTTGGTTACTGTAACGGTTTTTTTTTAATATTCAAATAAAGTTGTTGGAAATTAGGTAAGCTACCTACCCGTTACGTTTGATCCATTATTTACGGGACACCCTGTATAGATGATTAGTTGATATTTATTTGCACTTTATTTTGTCTAGTTAAGGAATGTCCCAAAAAAAGTTGGGTACCTAACGTATTATTATTATACTCTTTGACATAGAGCCTCAACAATTATTTTTTACATAAGCGTGCTACTAAGTAGGTACACCTTCGGCTCCTTGCCTATTCTTTGCATTGTAATTGAATGTATAATAAGTTGAGTTTTGACTTTAACATCGTGTATTTACCAGACCCCGAAGTAAATATCTTTGAATGTATGTCTATTTCTATGGCATGCCCTGTAGCCTAGACGGCTGGATAGATTTTAACAATATTATTAAGGTTTGGCTGCCGAAGTGACAGACTGTATAAATTGGCCACCGTAGACCCGGGCCTGCGGACGGCGAGTAATGGGTAGCTCGCCGTCCGATCAGCACCAGGCCCGAGAGTCGACGGCGCGTAGTGTTCCACGCGCGCCTCAAAGAGTTGTCAGCATTAAGGACGGGCCCGTCAAGGCCGATGCCTGCCCGGGGGTTGAGGATAAATTCGAAACAGAGTTACCTCGCCCCTGGGCACTCAGGGCAGGAAGGAACAGGGGTGGGTTTTAGTCAGTAAGAGTCTGACACGCCCTCCCGCTCCACCCAGAGCGGGAGAAGTCATTGGATGATTTCCCACCCCACAAAAAAAAGAATAGAAATTTAAAAAAAAAAAACGGCGACCGCCGTTATGTATTTGAGGCCGCATTCTTTTGATCATGATCAAAATAAAGTGCTCTGGGAGGATTCCAAAATCATAATTCACTAAAATCTAAGAAATAATTTTCTTTACGTGATAATCTAGATAAATTTAAAAAAAGGCTTTAAAAGTACCTGTGTTGCATTAGAATTTGAACTGAAATACGAATGAAATACAAGATTGTTGTATGTTATGTAATCATCTCAAATTAGAATAAAATTTAATGATGATAGATACTATTTTGATCAGCTGATGATGTCCAATATTTTTTTGTTGTGACCACTTCCGCTACACAGCTAAACCTTCCAATTTATCGATCTTTATATTAGTGAAATAAAAACCGTATGTAACAAAATCTGTTGCTTGGAAGAGAAGTTAGCAAAGAAACAAACAGACTCGGAAAGCGGCTTTTATTTCAACTATGAGATCATTATTATTATTAACTATGTATATAAGTGTGAGTCTATCTGGTAGGCCCCAACGAGATTTATCAACAGGACGTTTAGGGGCCCGCTGGCTGGCCGTTTGTTTATATAACAAAGATCTTCTAAAGTAAAGCTCACAGAAAGTCGAAATTTTGGCATTGTAAGGTACCTAATAGTTTCTAACCCCGAGCACTATTGAGCGATCTGAAAGTATAATAACAATAATAATCCTAAGGGGCCCGCTAGTAGTAGACACTTCATAGAAACGTCATTTAATCAAAAACTGTTGAGGTACAAAACATATCTTATTTATTTTCTTTAGGTACAAAATAATGTCTTTATGAAAAGCTATCACCTGTTGATAAATCTCGTTGGGGCCCGCCAGATAGATTCACACGGTATTTAAAACAGTGCTTACAAAATCAAAAATTTATTTCATTCATGCATGCAACAAGAAGATTGTTGTTTATAAAAATATAAGACTAATTCAATTAACTGTCAACCAATGCATCTCTCAGTAAATTTTCAAATTCTATAGATTTCTGCTTCTCTTCTTCAATTTGTTTTTCAAGCTGTTTGACAGCTTATGTACAGTTGTTATATATCGATATGTTAACATCCTTTGCTTTTATACTTTCATCAACTAATGTGCGATCCTTGTCTTCTATCATTAGATATTCTAGTGAATCTATTTCTATTTTTCGACGCTTAGCCTCTATGTAAAAATCGATCGAATCATCTTCATATTCTAAGGCTTTGTGCTTCATTTCCTTTATAACTTTTACTTCATGCAGCCAAAGGGCATTACGATAATTTGCCAATACAGATTTCTCATAAATAGCAAAACTATTTTCAAAATTATTCAGTCTACTTATCTTCTCATAAACAATTATGTTCATGAAATCTACAAGATTATAGTGGGCAAAGTATTTGTTGAAATCCTCACAGGGCATGCTCATATTTGAGAGTTCCTTCGGTAGAACAGCTACAACCCTACACAACACTTCTTCAGGGTTTTCAAACCAGCCGATCTGATTGCAATAGCTACTCATTTGCTCTTGCATACTTATTGCATTCACTGGATTAAAATGCGATGAAGGGTCAGGCAACTTCAATTGATTCATAATCCTTTTGATTGCCGACACATTATCAGACGTCTTCGCACTACTCGGTATAAACTCGTAAGGTTTTGGATACGGAGATGTGCCGTCCAAGTATGGCTGAAACTCTAATGGAAATGATGAATAATTGAACAAATCTTCATTCGTAATGACATTGGTTAAATTATCCACAGCAGTGTTATAGCACTTGACTAATTTGTATAAATCTCGTATAATAACATTCATACGACTATCGTTTTCCAATCTTAATCTACACCATATCTCATTTCCAAGGTATCTTTGACATATAGACTTCAAGTGATCTATTTCCAATGGTGGGGTTTGTGGGAATTTTTTCGCCAACCATTTCATAGCACTCTTTGAACATGCATTTAATGATTCGTAAACATTCTGCGAATCTATAGCAAACATCTTGTACCCTGATATAACGTTTTGCTTCACAAGATTTGACAATAAGACATCTACACGTTGTTGAACATATTCCAGTTTTGGAGTGATCACGGCGACTGGCACTACCTGGTATGGGTATTTGTGTTTAAGTGTAACTTCTATTGTTTGCACTAGATCATTATCATATTCAGTAGCATAAAAAAGTATAGCATTAGCACTTTCAATAGCCTCATTAATATTGATCTGTTTTCCTGTCAAACTAACAGATATAGCAAAATCCATCAAGTGATTCCAAGACTGTTTCCCAACATGCATCAGTGAATCAGACGCTTCATGTTGCTTTCTATCACTAAAAACATCAAGTAACCATTTCTCAATGTTAATCTTTTTGTGTAGCCATTTCATTGCACCAGGTGATACCAAAGTAAGTTTCCAAAAGAAGCATTTATCATAAGGATAGCTTATTTGTTTCATTCGCTTCAACAAAGGTGACCTGATTATTTCCATGATGTTATATGGCTCAGGGGTTGGTAATAGCCTAAGTTCCCCAGTAACAATTTTCAACGAATCGCCTCAAATAAGATGCTTCTTCCAGTGGAGTTTTACGAGTCAGCCAAACCGGTGTATCTTCTAGTAGATTCCGCCTTTTAACATTTCTGGTACTTATATTGTTTCCTCCATATATGGAACCATTTTTTCATTATACGCTGAGTTAGAAATACCTCAGCTTTCAACTCAGATTCAGATATCTCATTGGACAAATTCAGCAATATTTCATCAGTTACTGTATCTGCAAACTGCATCAAATTATTAAACTTCTCCAGTTCTTCTGTCAAAATACTTTTGACTGTTGGATCATTAACTTCATTGACAAGTTCTTCAACAAGCTCTACAGATTCTCTTTCAACTCTTTCTTTGAATTTCCTTTCTTCTTCAGCTTTGCGTTTTAGTTCAGCTTTCCTTTCTTCTTCTAATTTTTTCTTTAATTCTTCTTGCTTCCTTTGCTCTCCTTTTCTGCGTTTTTCTTCCAGCAATCTGAGTTCTTCTTGCTTTCTTCGTGCTTCTTCTTGCTTTTTTCGAGCTTCTTCTTTGCGTCTTTCTTCTTCTTGTTGCCGCATCTCTTGTTTCCTCATTTCTTCCTCTCTTTTATTTTTTTCTTGCAATTGCCTTTCCTCTTCCTTCCTCATTCTTTCGACATTAAGACGTTGAATTTCAGCCTGCTTTTGTTCTTCGTTCTCATTTTCGTTAAATTCGAAAACAGCAGAACTTTCGGTAGTTGCAATTGAATTTAATATATTATGAGCCACTGTCTGTGCTTTACTTTTACTTTGAAATATTGAGTAGGCTGTAGAGTCTGAACCATTGGGCGGGATAATAGCGCTTTTGAAAAGGCTACCCGGCGACAATTTACTAGTTGAAGCTTCACCATTGGCAAAGATAGACTGCGGCTTTAACGGATCTTCTGCATTACCAGGTTTTGCAAACACATTGGTAGCTTCTGGCTGCTTTCCAAAAGTACCAAATATATTGGTTGGGCGCTTGTCGTCACTTGCTGATGGCGGAGCAGGCTGTGCAAATATGTTACCGCCTTTTGCAACAAATGCAACTGTACTATCTGGTTTTGAGGATCAGCAGATTTAGCACCGGAAAATATACTATTATTAGTAAATAACGGCTGTTTATCAGTAACTCTTTCTTCCTTTGCTGCAAAAACGTTTTCGGGCCTCGTACTTGTAAACAAATTTGTGGAGGGCTTTGTTTGAATAGGCTGCCCGAAAACTGCATTTCCTTCTGGTTTCTTGAATAGATTATCTTCTGGCTTCATTCCCTTAAAAAGTGATTGTGCATTTTGACCTTTATCATTATTCATTTTTCCAAATATATTATTAGTCTCTGGAGCTGCAGTACATTCGAATAGGCGTTTAACTGTTTCTGTTCCCGTAAATAAATTAGGAACAATAGTTTCTTGAGGCTTAGAAAATGAAAATATTTTTTTCGTATCATCACTGAACATTTTTTCAGGAGAATTTTTAATGATATCATTTGATGCAACTGGAATAGCTGGTTTGAATAAAAACTGATTGAATTCACTTGATGTGGTTGGTGGTTTAAAAATGGCCGATGGAGGTGGATGTGCAGAAGCACTAAACTTGTGAGTCTGTTTCGGGCTTGAAGATATTATGTCAGGTTTAGCAAAAATATTCACTTTATTTTCTGGTGCTTTCTCCATCACATACACCGATTTTGCACCTTGAGATAATCTTTGAATCTCTGCTTTCAGTGATCGTATATCTTTGTTGCTATCATTCAATGTATTGTAGCCTTGATCATCAGCAGTTAATGCACTTTCTTTTAATCTGCCATCTGAGTTGAAACTTGTGTACAGATTGTGCTGACTGTATCCAGCATCTGGGAGTCGACCACCAGCAATAATTTCGCCAACCATAAGGTTTCTTTTAGATTCTATAAGTTGTATAGCCCTTGAGGTGGGATAAGGACTTTCATAACGGCCTCAAATTGAATTTTGTAGGCCGACCATGAAGATGTTCTGTCGAATGGCGGCACCTTAAATCCACGTGCCGAAGGTGCAGCAACCACTGAAGGCACAACCCCGTCTCCAGCCCTAAGTTCACCTAAAGCCTTCTTCACCCCGGCAATCTGAACTTCAGCTTCTGAGATGCGATTCTCATGCTGGTGAACCTGCTCCTTCATCACCTTGAACTCTTTGCCAAGTGTTGAGTGAAGGTCTTTAATGAGGAGCATCTGCTCTTCTTTTTCTCTCTGGCGGCGGGCCTGCTCCTCTTTATCTTGATGAAGCTTCTCCTCCAACCGACGGGCCTGCTCCTCTTGACAACAAGCCTGTTCCTGCAACAGCACCATTAGCGCAGACAAGTCTGGCACCGCTGGTGCTGAAGAAACTCCACATGGGCCAGCGACTGGCTCTGTCGCAGGCTGAGCACCACCCGACGTCTGTATCGGGGAATCTTCAAACCACCTCTGATCCATGTCTTTCTGTCGTTGACTCCTTGTACAAATACCCTCCGTGTCGTCCTTTGGTAAAATCGGCATAATTTATCCCTCACTTCTGACACCAATTTGTTACGAGCTGGGTATGGGATAAATTATTTTATACCAATTAATTAACCAAATATCCTTTATTAACTCTAACAACTTATTTACACAAACACTAAATCGCTTATAATCATTATTCTCTTCGTAATCGCTTGTATTCGCTTCCGTTCGCATCCGTAGTCGAAAACAGACTGACTCACTCGCCCGCCGTCCGGCCTATTTATACAGTCATGGAAGTTTCCAGAACATTGTCGAACTATCCTATAGTGGAATATTCTAGAAACATCTATGAACTTCTACGCAGTACCACAATGGAATGATCTCGAACCTAGTGGAAACTTCTACTACATTCTCGAACGTTCCAGAGTAATACGGTCGACGTAACACTATATACTCCAATATCTACCTCGAAAAAAACACCCGTTAGTAATCAAATTGGTACCTAGACGATACACGCTGAAATATACGAAAGTAAAATAGTTTTTCTATCTTTCGGTAGGTTTTTATTGCACTAATTTAAATTGAACTCTCCTCTTTTATAAGTTTTGTAAGTATTTTGATATCCCACACACAAAAGAGAAATCACTTTTACAATGCCCCATTTTGGATATAGGTATCATTCGTTACATTGTTTTTTGTATGCGAATCGCCTCATTCAATAATTTTATTCAACTTCGCATCGGCTCAGTAGTTATGACTTGATAGCACATACATACGAGTACATAGGTAAGTACCTAATACGTGGACTACTAAAATCATAGCCCTTCCTTCCTAGCCTTGATGTTTATACTTGAACTGTATTTAACTGCAAAAATTGTAAGAAGTTTGAATTAAGCGGGCTATATGAACCAAACTTGGGGGGGTTTGTATGTATGCTTTTGCGGTTGCACAACGACATGCTTGCTTTGCTTGCTTGGTAGTGTAGATACAGACCTATCCTACCTCCTCCTTCAGAGAGGGTAGGATGGCGTGGCTTTGAGGGAGAGCGCTACAGTCGTGTTGATCCTCAAGGCAAGTCCGGTCGGTTACCTTCCCGTGGTGCCACCCGTTTTTGGTCTAATTCCCTAAGAATTAGACGTAACCAAAACCACCGGGCGACCCGTAGAGTAGAGGGCTTTCTACTCCTTCCCATCCCTTATTCCATTCACCCCATACTCTCCCGTCTATCAACTTCCTGTCCCAAGTCTCACCGTCACCTCCTACACCATCCTTTGAGTATCCTACCTATATCCTAATTCCTCTCCTAACCGCGACCCTTCCGTGACTGGGTGGTTGTGGGCTCGGCCGTCACTAAAACCAGCTGACGGTGAGTAGGAGAAAATAGTCACTTGCGCTAGCTAGGACCTGCGCAGTCGAGCGCCGTAAGCAGGGATGAAGGAGTCCTGGGGGGTTGAGCTGATCGGCACTGGCGGTTATGTGTCCGTGAGGCAACACGCCCTCTTTGGTCTGGATTTCAGGCAAAACGGTAGCTCTGCCAATTAGCCAATGGCAGGGAAATGGCCACGTGTCCCGTCAGAGGGCCACAGGCGAGGTGCGTGGGGTCCGCTGAGGTCGTCCTCGGACGGCGGAAGCGGTGGGTAAAGGTCATGCTGACGGTGTAAGTGAGGGTTGATCAGTTCGTTGGGGGTAGGCCTTTTCGACCTCCGACGACCAACCCGATCGAGCACCCGATGTCGCACTGTAAACCAGCCTCGCGCACCTATATCTCTCTGGTAGTCCTAACGTCCGCTCTTTTCAAAAGTGCGACGTTCCCAGGTGCGGGCTCCATGGAGGGTGGGAGCCAGAGAGATGAATTTTACACAACACACAAACATGGACAAAACAAGGCCATTACACGAACACACAACAACCACAGGGGTGGAGTCGGCGAAAGCTGACGAAACTCCTAGGCGAGGTGCTTGCACTTCGTCCGCCCCTGGAAGCCCTGCGGCTAACGCTGCAGGCTGCTGCAGGAGGTAAGTCGCAAACAGCAACAAAAACGCAGCAACCCGCTCGGAGTGGGCAGGTCTCACCAGAAAGGTACCTGCCTGGGCACGTTCATAGACATCGAAGGAGCCTTCGACAAGACAAACTTCTCCAGCATTGGTGCCGCCCTCACAAGGCATGGTGTGGAACAGGTATTAATTGACTGGATTACCAACATGCTAAGCAAACGTGTTATTCGCCTTGAGGAAGAACAACAGCTGGCCCTGATAGCCCGGGGCTGCCCACAAGGTGGTGTTATCTCACCCCTCTTATGGAATCTGGTAATCAATGACCTGATTACCAAGCTCAACGCGAATCGTTACTACACAATAGGTTATGCAGACGACCTCGCAATCCTCGTACCTGGGAAGGTGACTGGAACGATCTGCAACCTCACTCAACAAGCGCTACGCATCGTGGAACGATGGTGCAGGGAGTATGATTTATCAGTAAACCCCATCAAAACTGAGTTAGTCATGTTCACCCAAAAACGAGCGCTGGGCCGCTTTAGCCTGCCTAAGCTATTCAATACAGAACTCCAGTTATCTAACGAAGTCAAATACCTAGGGGTCACTTTAGACAGTAAGTTAAACTGGAGTGTTCATCTAGACAATAAACTAAGCAGGGCCTGCATCACCTTTTGGCAATGTAGGAAAATGATAGGTAAGAGGTGGGGCCTATCTCCCAAAATTATACTCTGGCTGTATAGCGCAGTAATTCGGCCCATGATCACCTATGGTGCCGTGGTGTGGTGGCCCCGCACCAAGCTAGTCACAGCCGTAAACAAACTACAACACATGCAAAGGCTGGCCTGCATGGCAACCACAGGCTGCATGAGGACCACTCCAACGGCAGCGCTTGAAGCCATGCTGGGCCTCCCGCCGCTTCATCTGTTTATTCAGCAGGAGGCGACGATGGCCGCGGTACGCCTTAAAACACTGGATCTCTGGGGTAAGAGAGAAACTCAACACACCGCTCTGCTCATGGGACTAAACAACGACTTCCCAATAACTAGAGCAATCAACGACCGGATACCCAAACAATTTGTCTTTGACAAAAAATACAAAATCCAACTGCATGAGGACCACCGCTGTGAGGGGCTGTGCCCCGCAGAACTGCGGATCTTCACTGATGGATCCAAAACAGGTATTGGCACGGGCGCGGGGATCTTCTCGGAGGACCTCAACATCCATATAGCCACACCACTGGGGGTCCATAATACAGTCTTCCAAGCAGAGTGCTTGGGAATTTCCCTGGCAGCCTCAGCCATCCTAGCTAGGGATGTTAAGGACCACTCGGTACGTATACTTTCGGACAGCATGGCAGTCCTGCAAGCGCTAAACAGCCAAACAGTTAACTCTGGGCTGATATACGAGTGTCACCAACGCCTAAATCAGGTAGGTAAACACAACAAAGTAACCATTCAATGGATTAAAGGACACAGCGATTCCCGTGGCAACGATGCAGCGGACGAACTCGCCAGAAGGGGGTCGAGCATGGCAGCGATAGGACCTGAACCCATTGTGCCTCTCCCCTTTGGATTCTTACGCAATCTGGTAAGGAAACGCACCAGAGATCAACACAACAAGCTATGGGCTGATCATAGGGAGTGTAGGCAGGCCAAGGAGGCGCTCCCCTCCATTAATGACCGCTTCACAAAGCAAGCCCTACGACTGACCAAACTTCAGTTGCGGAAAGTCACGGCCGTTACAACTGGCCATGGGTCTTTTAATAAGCATCTCTCTGTCATAGGAGTCACAGACAGTCCACTCTGCAGAGCCTGCATGGAGGAGGACGAGACAGCGGCTCATCTGCTGCTAAGCTGCCCAGTAGTCGCTGCATACAGGGCAAAACACTTCGGACATCCAGGTAACCTAAGCGAGATGGTCAGTAACACCAGGGTGCTGCTGGCCTTCCTCGAGGAGCTGGGGTGGATCGAATGACAATGCAGTCCCACCTGTACGCAAAATACGCGCCTTGGGCGTGGAGTTGCGGAAACCAGCCCGACATACATACATACATGAACCAAACTACGTCGCACTGTACTAACCGTAGATAAACTTCTCTATGATATGACATCTAAGTCAAAACAACGTGAGTTTTTGGCGGGATTTTCTCGAGTGCAGTTCAGTGGCTGTTTTAATTATTCGTTTATTGATTCCTAGTGGATATTGTGATGTAAAATTGGTGTAGTTTTGTGTCTCAAGTGTTAACGCAAATGGACAATATGTGGAATCATTGTAACAGGCGCCATCTCGGGAAAATGGAGCTGAGAATTTTATTATAAATATTGACTTCCCCAATGAAGTTTGCCGACAAGGCTGACTCAACACATTCGTTGCCAAATACTGCAAAAAACATTAGAATGTGTTATATCTGCGTTCTAATGGAAAAAAGTATAAATACATTACGTAAGACTAGGCAATATGGTCAAAAGACTTTAGCCTTCCCTTCGGGGATAATAAAAAACAAATCAAAACAACGTCAACGTCAAAAACAAAACACGTGGATTTTGATTGCCGAGGTATTGTTTCTCATGAAAATAAATAAACAATTCTGACAATTTTACAAACAAAAGTTGTAAGCAATAATTAAAATGAGTTGCGTACAATGTGAACAAATCGCCAAATATAAATGTCCTGTATGCAAAAAGCCATAGTAAGTCAAATTCACATTATTTAATTATTTTTATGTGTTGAACAACAACCTAACAAAAGTTATTACAATTTGTTATAGCTGTTCAGTGCCGTGCTATAAGAGCCACAAAGAGAATCCTTGCAAACCCCCACCAGAACCACCTAAGCAGATAGATGATTCAAATGGTATAGAAAGAGATTATGACTATCCTACTGAAGACACAGTGCCAGTTGAAAAATTAAAACAATTAGGTAAGTAAAACCTAACACTACATCAAATCCCATTTGTACTTACTACATATACTATATTTGTCAAACAAGATTAAATATGAATGAAATGTCAAGTATTTCAGTACCAACACTCTAAAGCGCATAAAATATTGCCTTTTGCATTTTCTAGATCTAGGTTATGTATCATACTGCGGCTATTAACTGTAGAAAACTGCCTAGGTGACTTCTATCCTAAACTCATTGCTATTGTTTCTTTTTATGAAAAGAAGTAAATTTAAGTATTATAAACTTTTTTTTTTATGCATGCCTTGTTTTTTATTGTTATCATCAATTTACAGAGCAATCTACAGATGTCAAGAAATGTTTGGAGAACCCCCATGTGAGAGAGATATTGGAGTTACTGGACAAGTCACCATACCCAGATGAATTGATGAAGGAGTACATGCAAGAACCTATCTTCACGGAATTTGTTGATGCATGTCTAAAGGTTGTACAGCCACAAGATGACAATAATAAATAAATAAGTAGTAGTTGATATTGTGCTGGTTGGCGAAAGCGGCTTAGAGGTTCAGAGCAGATTGGAGACATGGTGGCAATGACTTTGGCTTGTAATTGAGCAGAACCAAAACAGAATACCTGTTCTGCGATTTCGGCGGTCTCTCCAGTCCTATGCCTATAGCTCTCTCCGGAACGCATATACCGATCTGCTCCGACTTTCGGTCGGGTCGCTTGTCCAGGGGACTGAGACATAACGCACATGATCAATTCAGGATGGATGAAATGGCGACAGCTTACCAGCTTACTGGAACAACTTGCGACCCACGGATGCCCCTCAAGTTAAAGGGGAAAATGCATAAGTCCGTGATTAGACCTGTCGTACTGTATAAATCAGAATGTTGGGCTGTGAAAAAGACTGATGAATAAAGATTGCATGTGGCGGAGATGTCACACCCGCAGCAGTGGAGATGTGGTGGAGAGTCACTTATCTTGGTATGGTCATGTGAAGAGAGATGAAACACATGTAATTAAAAGAGTAATGAATATAAATGTAGATGGATGGAGTGGGAGGGAGGCCAAAAAAAAGATGGATGGATTATGTGAGGAGTGATATGAAAGAAAAGGGAGTTAGTGATAGCGTGACGGCTGACAGGACAGAATGGAAGAAAAAAACGTGTTGCGCCGACCCCAAGCACATAATTATGTGCTTGGGGTCGGCGCAACACGTTTTTTTTAAAGTTATCCGGACAGATGGATCGGCCGATTAGGACCAATTTTGTGGCCTCCGCGATCTCCGGATTTAAATCCCCTAGATTTTTTTTACTGGGGATGTTTAAAAGACAGGGTCTACAAGAAACCAATAACGTCGGAAAAAGAATTACGACAGCGCATCCAATCTGCTGCATCAGAAATAAACCAAAGCCGTTTTGTCCGTCGGATAAGAGCTTCCTTTATTAGGAGATGCAGACTTTGCATTCTTGTAGGGGCAAGGCAATTCGAACATTTATTGTAAAAAGCAAATAAAACGATTTATTTGAACTAACTGTTTTTTTTAGTACGGCCTCCTAATTCTTTTCATATGCCTCAATAATTCAACGAACATTGCCTCTGAAATACTACAGTTACACATTTTAAAGAAAAAAGTTTAAATGTACACACTTTTTTATTTTTTTTATTAACGTTGATTTGGTGGACCTCTCAGATTCATAGCAATTATCTTTGTAACGACAAGGACTAGAATGTACAACTTCATACCAATTTACCAAAAATACATAAGCGGCGCTATCTATCCCCTTCACACTGACTGAGGTGCAACTCCGCCACAGGTAGCGGTCCCAAATTCCGGACAGATGACGTCATCGGGTCGGAATTATGCTAGCCGCTTAACTACCTGCTTCGATTACAAGCATTCAAGCATAAGCCATTACGAAAAGGAAAAAATGGAATAGTACCAATTTAATTTATTTTCTGTCTTCATCACATTCATAGCAATATCTTTGTAACGATAAGGACTAGACGTAAGTTTTATACCAATTCGCAAACCTTATTAAATGTACAAGTTTTTAAAATAATGGTGGTTTTCGGTGTCATACATTTTTTTTACAGGAGATTTTTTTCAATTTTGGTCCTAACATCGTAAAGAAAAAACTTTTCAACTCAAGATTTTTTTTCTAAGGCAAATAAAACGGTATTCAAAAAAATGGTATCTTATAACATTAGTAAGCTATTCAGAAATGTTTAAATAAAAATCATACCTAAAAATGTCATCATTTGCAGCGACAGCATTAAAAAAACTTAATTCTGGAAGACAAAATGGTAAAATTCGAAAAAAAAATAATATCTTGGTTACTGTAACGGTTTTTTTTTAATATTCAAATAAAGTTGTTGGAAATTAGGTAAGCTACCTACCCGTTACGTTTGATCCATTATTTACGGGACACCCTGTATAGATGATTAGTTGATATTTATTTGCACTTTATTTTGTCTAGTTAAGGAATGTCCCAAAAAAAGTTGGGTACCTAACGTATTATTATTATACTCTTTGACATAGAGCCTCAACAATTATTTTTTACATAAGCGTGCTACTAAGTAGGTACACCTTCGGCTCCTTGCCTATTCTTTGCATTGTAATTGAATGTATAATAAGTTGAGTTTTGACTTTAACATCGTGTATTTACCAGACCCCGAAGTAAATATCTTTGAATGTATGTCTATTTCTATGGCATGCCCTGTAGCCTAGACGGCTGGATAGATTTTAACAATATTATTAAGGTTTGGCTGCCGAAGTGACAGACTGTATAAATTGGCCACCGTAGACCCGGGCCTGCGGACGGCGAGTAATGGGTAGCTCGCCGTCCGATCAGCACCAGGCCCGAGAGTCGACGGCGCGTAGTGTTCCACGCGCGCCTCAAAGAGTTGTCAGCATTAAGGACGGGCCCGTCAAGGCCGATGCCTGCCCGGGGGTTGAGGATAAATTCGAAACAGAGTTACCTCGCCCCTGGGCACTCAGGGCAGGAAGGAACAGGGGTGGGTTTTAGTCAGTAAGAGTCTGACACGCCCTCCCGCTCCACCCAGAGCGGGAGAAGTCATTGGATGATTTCCCACCCCACAAAAAAAAGAATAGAAATTTAAAAAAAAAAAACGGCGACCGCCGTTATGTATTTGAGGCCGCATTCTTTTGATCATGATCAAAATAAAGTGCTCTGGGAGGATTCCAAAATCATAATTCACTAAAATCTAAGAAATAATTTTCTTTACGTGATAATCTAGATAAATTTAAAAAAAGGCTTTAAAAGTACCTGTGTTGCATTAGAATTTGAACTGAAATACGAATGAAATACAAGATTGTTGTATGTTATGTAATCATCTCAAATTAGAATAAAATTTAATGATGATAGATACTATTTTGATCAGCTGATGATGTCCAATATTTTTTTGTTGTGACCACTTCCGCTACACAGCTAAACCTTCCAATTTATCGATCTTTATATTAGTGAAATAAAAACCGTATGTAACAAAATCTGTTGCTTGGAAGAGAAGTTAGCAAAGAAACAAACAGACTCGGAAAGCGGCTTTTATTTCAACTATGAGATCATTATTATTATTAACTATGTATATAAGTGTGAGTCTATCTGGTAGGCCCCAACGAGATTTATCAACAGGACGTTTAGGGGCCCGCTGGCTGGCCGTTTGTTTATATAACAAAGATCTTCTAAAGTAAAGCTCACAGAAAGTCGAAATTTTGGCATTGTAAGGTACCTAATAGTTTCTAACCCCGAGCACTATTGAGCGATCTGAAAGTATAATAACAATAATAATCCTAAGGGGCCCGCTAGTAGTAGACACTTCATAGAAACGTCATTTAATCAAAAACTGTTGAGGTACAAAACATATCTTATTTATTTTCTTTAGGTACAAAATAATGTCTTTATGAAAAGCTATCACCTGTTGATAAATCTCGTTGGGGCCCGCCAGATAGATTCACACGGTATTTAAAACAGTGCTTACAAAATCAAAAATTTATTTCATTCATGCATGCAACAAGAAGATTGTTGTTTATAAAAATATAAGACTAATTCAATTAACTGTCAACCAATGCATCTCTCAGTAAATTTTCAAATTCTATAGATTTCTGCTTCTCTTCTTCAATTTGTTTTTCAAGCTGTTTGACAGCTTATGTACAGTTGTTATATATCGATATGTTAACATCCTTTGCTTTTATACTTTCATCAACTAATGTGCGATCCTTGTCTTCTATCATTAGATATTCTAGTGAATCTATTTCTATTTTTCGACGCTTAGCCTCTATGTAAAAATCGATCGAATCATCTTCATATTCTAAGGCTTTGTGCTTCATTTCCTTTATAACTTTTACTTCATGCAGCCAAAGGGCATTACGATAATCTGCCAATACAGATTTCTCATAAATAGCAAATCTATTTTCAAAATTATTCAGTCTACTTATCTTCTCATAAACAATTATGTTCATGAAATCTACAAGATTATAGTGGGCAAAGTATTTGTTGAAATCCTCACAGGGCATGCTCATATTTGAGAGTTCCTTCGGTAGAACAGCTACAACCCTACACAACACTTCTTCAGGGTTTTCAAACCAGCCGATCTGATTGCAATAGCTACTCATTTGCTCTTGCATACTTATTGCATTCACTGGATTAAAATGCGATGAAGGGTCAGGCAACTTCAATTGATTCATAATCCTTTTGATTGCCGACACATTATCAGACGTCTTCGCACTACTCGGTATAAACTCGTAAGGTTTTGGATACGGAGATGTGCCGTCCAAGTATGGCTGAAACTCTAATGGAAATGATGAATAATTGAACAAATCTTCATTCGTAATGACATTGGTTAAATTATCCACAGCAGTGTTATAGCACTTGACTAATTTGTATAAATCTCGTATAATAACATTCATACGACTATCGTTTTCCAATCTTAATCTACACCATATCTCATTTCCAAGGTATCTTTGACATATAGACTTCAAGTGATCTATTTCCAATGGTGGGGTTTGTGGGAATTTTTTCGCCAACCATTTCATAGCACTCTTTGAACATGCATTTAATGATTCGTAAACATTCTGCGAATCTATAGCAAACATCTTGTACCCTGATATAACGTTTTGCTTCACAAGATTTGACAATAAGACATCTACACGTTGTTGAACATATTCCAGTTTTGGAGTGATCACGGCGACTGGCACTACCTGGTATGGGTATTTGTGTTTAAGTGTAACTTCTATTGTTTGCACTAGATCATTATCATATTCAGTAGCATAAAAAAGTATAGCATTAGCACTTTCAATAGCCTCATTAATATTGATCTGTTTTCCTGTCAAACTAACAGATATAGCAAAATCCATCAAGTGATTCCAAGACTGTTTCCCAACATGCATCAGTGAATCAGACGCTTCATGTTGCTTTCTATCACTAAAAACATCAAGTAACCATTTCTCAATGTTAATCTTTTTGTGTAGCCATTTCATTGCACCAGGTGATACCAAAGTAAGTTTCCAAAAGAAGCATTTATCATAAGGATAGCTTATTTGTTTCATTCGCTTCAACAAAGGTGACCTGATTATTTCCATGATGTTATATGGCTCAGGGGTTGGTAATAGCCTAAGTTCCCCAGTAACAATTTTCAACGAATCGCCTCAAATAAGATGCTTCTTCCAGTGGAGTTTTACGAGTCAGCCAAACCGGTGTATCTTCTAGTAGATTCCGCCTTTTAACATTTCTGGTACTTATATTGTTTCCTCCATATATGGAACCATTTTTTCATTATACGCTGAGTTAGAAATACCTCAGCTTTCAACTCAGATTCAGATATCTCATTGGACAAATTCAGCAATATTTCATCAGTTACTGTATCTGCAAACTGCATCAAATTATTAAACTTCTCCAGTTCTTCTGTCAAAATACTTTTGACTGTTGGATCATTAACTTCATTGACAAGTTCTTCAACAAGCTCTACAGATTCTCTTTCAACTCTTTCTTTGAATTTCCTTTCTTCTTCAGCTTTGCGTTTTAGTTCAGCTTTCCTTTCTTCTTCTAATTTTTTCTTTAATTCTTCTTGCTTCCTTTGCTCTCCTTTTCTGCGTTTTTCTTCCAGCAATCTGAGTTCTTCTTGCTTTCTTCGTGCTTCTTCTTGCTTTTTTCGAGCTTCTTCTTTGCGTCTTTCTTCTTCTTGTTGCCGCATCTCTTGTTTCCTCATTTCTTCCTCTCTTTTATTTTTTTCTTGCAATTGCCTTTCCTCTTCCTTCCTCATTCTTTCGACATTAAGACGTTGAATTTCAGCCTGCTTTTGTTCTTCGTTCTCATTTTCGTTAAATTCGAAAACAGCAGAACTTTCGGTAGTTGCAATTGAATTTAATATATTATGAGCCACTGTCTGTGCTTTACTTTTACTTTGAAATATTGAGTAGGCTGTAGAGTCTGAACCATTGGGCGGGATAATAGCGCTTTTGAAAAGGCTACCCGGCGACAATTTACTAGTTGAAGCTTCACCATTGGCAAAGATAGACTGCGGCTTTAACGGATCTTCTGCATTACCAGGTTTTGCAAACACATTGGTAGCTTCTGGCTGCTTTCCAAAAGTACCAAATATATTGGTTGGGCGCTTGTCGTCACTTGCTGATGGCGGAGCAGGCTGTGCAAATATGTTACCGCCTTTTGCAACAAATGCAACTGTACTATCTGGTTTTGAGGATCAGCAGATTTAGCACCGGAAAATATACTATTATTAGTAAATAACGGCTGTTTATCAGTAACTCTTTCTTCCTTTGCTGCAAAAACGTTTTCGGGCCTCGTACTTGTAAACAAATTTGTGGAGGGCTTTGTTTGAATAGGCTGCCCGAAAACTGCATTTCCTTCTGGTTTCTTGAATAGATTATCTTCTGGCTTCATTCCCTTAAAAAGTGATTGTGCATTTTGACCTTTATCATTATTCATTTTTCCAAATATATTATTAGTCTCTGGAGCTGCAGTACATTCGAATAGGTGTTTAACTGTTTCTGTTCCCGTAAATAAATTAGGAACAATAGTTTCTTGAGGCTTAGAAAATGAAAATATTTTTTTCGTATCATCACTGAACATTTTTTCAGGAGAATTTTTAATGATATCATTTGATGCAACTGGAATAGCTGGTTTGAATAAAAACTGATTGAATTCACTTGATGTGGTTGGTGGTTTAAAAATGGCCGATGGAGGTGGATGTGCAGAAGCACTAAACTTGTGAGTCTGTTTCGGGCTTGAAGATATTATGTCAGGTTTAGCAAAAATATTCACTTTATTTTCTGGTGCTTTCTCCATCACATACACCGATTTTGCACCTTGAGATAATCTTTGAATCTCTGCTTTCAGTGATCGTATATCTTTGTTGCTATCATTCAATGTATTGTAGCCTTGATCATCAGCAGTTAATGCACTTTCTTTTAATCTGCCATCTGAGTTGAAACTTGTGTACAGATTGTGCTGACTGTATCCAGCATCTGGGAGTCGACCACCAGCAATAATTTCGCCAACCATAAGGTTTCTTTTAGATTCTATAAGTTGTATAGCCCTTGAGGTGGGATAAGGACTTTCATAACGGCCTCAAATTGAATTTTGTAGGCCGACCATGAAGATGTTCTGTCGAATGGCGGCACCTTAAATCCACGTGCCGAAGGTGCAGCAACCACTGAAGGCACAACCCCGTCTCCAGCCCTAAGTTCACCTAAAGCCTTCTTCACCCCGGCAATCTGAACTTCAGCTTCTGAGATGCGATTCTCATGCTGGTGAACCTGCTCCTTCATCACCTTGAACTCTTTGCCAAGTGTTGAGTGAAGGTCTTTAATGAGGAGCATCTGCTCTTCTTTTTCTCTCTGGCGGCGGGCCTGCTCCTCTTTATCTTGATGAAGCTTCTCCTCCAACCGACGGGCCTGCTCCTCTTGACAACAAGCCTGTTCCTGCAACAGCACCATTAGCGCAGACAAGTCTGGCACCGCTGGTGCTGAAGAAACTCCACATGGGCCAGCGACTGGCTCTGTCGCAGGCTGAGCACCACCCGACGTCTGTATCGGGGAATCTTCAAACCACCTCTGATCCATGTCTTTCTGTCGTTGACTCCTTGTACAAATACCCTCCGTGTCGTCCTTTGGTAAAATCGGCATAATTTATCCCTCACTTCTGACACCAATTTGTTACGAGCTGGGTATGGGATAAATTATTTTATACCAATTAATTAACCAAATATCCTTTATTAACTCTAACAACTTATTTACACAAACACTAAATCGCTTATAATCACTATTCTCTTCGTAATCGCTTGTATTCGCTTCCGTTCGCATCCGTAGTCGAAAACAGACTGACTCACTCGCCCGCCGTCCGGCCTATTTATACAGTCATGGAAGTTTCCAGAACATTGTCGAACTATCCTATAGTGGAATATTCTAGAAACATCTATGAACTTCTACGCAGTACCACAATGGAATGATGTCGAACCTAGTGGAAACTTCTACTACATTCTCGAACGTTCCAGAGTAATACGGTCGACGTAACACTATATACTCCAATATCTACCTCGAAAAAAACACCCGTTAGTAATCAAATTGGTACCTAGACGATACACGCTGAAATATACGAAAGTAAAATAGTTTTTCTATCTTTCGGTAGGTTTTTATTGCACTAATTTAAATTGAACTCTCCTCTTTTATAAGTTTTGTAAGTATTTTGATATCCCACACACAAAAGAGAAATCACTTTTACAATGCCCCATTTTGGATATAGGTATCATTCGTTACATTGTTTTTTGTATGCGAATCGCCTCATTCAATAATTTTATTCAACTTCGCATCGGCTCAGTAGTTATGACTTGATAGCACATACATACGAGTACATAGGTAAGTACCTAATACGTGGACTACTAAAATCATAGCCCTTCCTTCCTAGCCTTGATGTTTATACTTGAACTGTATTTAACTGCAAAAATTGTAAGAAGTTTGAATTAAGCGGGCTATATGAACCAAACTTGGGGGGGTTTGTATGTATGCTTTTGCGGTTGCACAACGACATGCTTGCTTTGCTTGCTTGGTAGTGTAGATACAGACCTATCCTACCTCCTCCTTCAGAGAGGGTAGGATGGCGTGGCTTTGAGGGAGAGCGCTACAGTCGTGTTGATCCTCAAGGCAAGTCCGGTCGGTTACCTTCCCGTGGTGCCACCCGTTTTTGGTCTAATTCCCTAAGAATTAGACGTAACCAAAACCACCGGGCGACCCGTAGAGTAGAGGGCTTTCTACTCCTTCCCATCCCTTATTCCATTCACCCCATACTCTCCCGTCTATCAACTTCCTGTCCCAAGTCTCACCGTCACCTCCTACACCATCCTTTGAGTATCCTACCTATATCCTAATTCCTCTCCTAACCGCGACCCTTCCGTGACTGGGTGGTTGTGGGCTCGGCCGTCACTAAAACCAGCTGACGGTGAGTAGGAGAAAATAGTCACTTGCGCTAGCTAGGACCTGCGCAGTCGAGCGCCGTAAGCAGGGATGAAGGAGTCCTGGGGGGTTGAGCTGATCGGCACTGGCGGTTATGTGTCCGTGAGGCAACACGCCCTCTTTGGTCTGGATTTCAGGCAAAACGGTAGCTCTGCCAATTAGCCAATGGCAGGGAAATGGCCACGTGTCCCGTCAGAGGGCCACAGGCGAGGTGCGTGGGGTCCGCTGAGGTCGTCCTCGGACGGCGGAAGCGGTGGGTAAAGGTCATGCTGACGGTGTAAGTGAGGGTTGATCAGTTCGTTGGGGGTAGGCCTTTTCGACCTCCGACGACCAACCCGATCGAGCACCCGATGTCGCACTGTAAACCAGCCTCGCGCACCTATATCTCTCTGGTAGTCCTAACGTCCGCTCTTTTCAAAAGTGCGACGTTCCCAGGTGCGGGCTCCATGGAGGGTGGGAGCCAGAGAGATGAATTTTACACAACACACAAACATGGACAAAACAAGGCCATTACACGAACACACAACAACCACAGGGGTGGAGTCGGCGAAAGCTGACGAAACTCCTAGGCGAGGTGCTTGCACTTCGTCCGCCCCTGGAAGCCCTGCGGCTAACGCTGCAGGCTCCAGCGCGGGTGCCGGTCTGGCTGTGGCGAAAACCGCAGCTAAGACCAAAGCTAAGTCCCAACCTAAACGGAGGACCCCGGCGCTGCATGGGACCAGTACCGGACCTTCCTCACACGCAAAGGCGTCAGCACCGGCGACGACTAATACCACTGCCGGTGCTCCCCTTCCTACGCACCCTCCTCCCCTTCCCGTGGCTCCTCAAGCCAACTCCCAAGCCGCGGACGTCACCGGTCAAACGGAGACGGTCTGCACCGGGGATGAATTTGACACCGCCTGGCAGGTGATCAAAAGGAAAGGCAAGGGCAAGAATGCATCTCCACAGGCCCACTGCTCGAAGGCAGGCCCTTCAGGCCAGCCATCTCCAGCAAACCAGGGCAAAAGGAGAGAAAGGCTGACGCGCAAGGAACGGCGTCAAGAACGCAGGAGAGGTGGCAAAAACAAGCCACCCCCCAGTAAGCAGGTTGCAGCCGCGGGTAAGCTCAGCTTCTCGGCAGGTAAGCGATCGGCGGAGGAAGGCACTAGCCGACCAACGCCCGACCAATCGCAGACTGCTGCAGGAGGTAAGTCGCAAACAGCAACAAAAACGCAGCAACCCGCTCGGAGTGGGCAGGTCTCACCAGAAAGGTACCTGCCTGGGCACGTTCATAGACATCGAAGGAGCCTTCGACAAGACAAACTTCTCCAGCATTGGTGCCGCCCTCACAAGGCATGGTGTGGAACAGGTATTAATTGACTGGATTACCAACATGCTAAGCAAACGTGTTATTCGCCTTGAGGAAGAACAACAGCTGGCCCTGATAGCCCGGGGCTGCCCACAAGGTGGTGTTATCTCACCCCTCTTATGGAATCTGGTAATCAATGACCTGATTACCAAGCTCAACGCGAATCGTTACTACACAATAGGTTATGCAGACGACCTCGCAATCCTCGTACCTGGGAAGGTGACTGGAACGATCTGCAACCTCACTCAACAAGCGCTACGCATCGTGGAACGATGGTGCAGGGAGTATGATTTATCAGTAAACCCCATCAAAACTGAGTTAGTCATGTTCACCCAAAAACGAGCGCTGGGCCGCTTTAGCCTGCCTAAGCTATTCAATACAGAACTCCAGTTATCTAACGAAGTCAAATACCTAGGGGTCACTTTAGACAGTAAGTTAAACTGGAGTGTTCATCTAGACAATAAACTAAGCAGGGCCTGCATCACCTTTTGGCAATGTAGGAAAATGATAGGTAAGAGGTGGGGCCTATCTCCCAAAATTATACTCTGGCTGTATAGCGCAGTAATTCGGCCCATGATCACCTATGGTGCCGTGGTGTGGTGGCCCCGCACCAAGCTAGTCACAGCCGTAAACAAACTACAACACATGCAAAGGCTGGCCTGCATGGCAACCACAGGCTGCATGAGGACCACTCCAACGGCAGCGCTTGAAGCCATGCTGGGCCTCCCGCCGCTTCATCTGTTTATTCAGCAGGAGGCGACGATGGCCGCGGTACGCCTTAAAACACTGGATCTCTGGGGTAAGAGAGAAACTCAACACACCGCTCTGCTCATGGGACTAAACAACGACTTCCCAATAACTAGAGCAATCAACGACCGGATACCCAAACAATTTGTCTTTGACAAAAAATACAAAATCCAACTGCATGAGGACCACCGCTGTGAGGGGCTGTGCCCCGCAGAACTGCGGATCTTCACTGATGGATCCAAAACAGGTATTGGCACGGGCGCGGGGATCTTCTCGGAGGACCTCAACATCCATATAGCCACACCACTGGGGGTCCATAATACAGTCTTCCAAGCAGAGTGCTTGGGAATTTCCCTGGCAGCCTCAGCCATCCTAGCTAGGGATGTTAAGGACCACTCGGTACATAGACTTTCGGACAGCATGGCAGTCCTGCAAGCGCTAAACAGCCAAACAGTTAACTCTGGGCTGATATACGAGTGTCACCAACGCCTAAATCAGGTAGGTAAACAACAAAGTAACCATTCAATGGACTAAAGGACACAGCGATTCCCGTGGCAACGATGCAGCGGACGAACTCGCCAGAAGGGGGTCGAGCATGGCAGCGATAGGACCTGAACCCATTGTGCCTCTCCCCTTTGGATTCTTACGCAATCTGGTAAGGAAACGCACCAGAGATCAACACAACAAGCTATGGGCTGATCATAGGGAGTGTAGGCAGGCCAAGGAGGCGCTCCCCTCCATTAATGACCGCTTCACAAAGCAAGCCCTACGACTGACCAAACTTCAGTTGCGGAAAGTCACGGCCGTTACAACTGGCCATGGGTCTTTTAATAAGCATCTCTCTGTCATAGGAGTCACAGACAGTCCACTCTGCAGAGCCTGCATGGAGGAGGACGAGACAGCGGCTCATCTGCTGCTAAGCTGCCCAGTAGTCGCTGCATACAGGGCAAAACACTTCGGACATCCAGGTAACCTAAGCGAGATGGTCAGTAACACCAGGGTGCTGCTGGCCTTCCTCGAGGAGCTGGGGTGGATCGAATGACAATGCAGTCCCACCTGTACGCAAAATACGCGCCTTGGGCGTGGAGTTGCGGAAACCAGCCCGACATACATACATACATGAACCAAACTTCGTCGCACTGTACTAACCGTAGATAAACTTCTCTATGATATGACATCTAAGTCAAAACAACGTGAGTTTTTGGCGGGATTTTCTCGAGTGCAGTTCAGTGGCTGTTTTAATTATTCGTTTATTGATTCCTAGTGGATATTGTGATGTAAAATTGGTGTAGTTTTGTGTCTCAAGTGTTAACGCAAATGGACAATATGTGGAATCATTGTAACAGGCGCCATCTCGGGAAAATGGAGCTGAGAATTTTATTATAAATATTGACTTCCCCAATGAAGTTTGCCGACAAGGCTGACTCAACACATTCGTTGCCAAATACTGCAAAAAACATTAGAATGTGTTATATCTGCGTTCTAATGGAAAAAAGTATAAATACATTACGTAAGACTAGGCAATATGGTCAAAAGACTTTAGCCTTCCCTTCGGGGATAATAAAAAACAAATCAAAACAACGTCAACGTCAAAAACAAAACACGTGGATTTTGATTGCCGAGGTATTGTTTCTCATGAAAATAAATAAACAATTCTGACAATTTTACAAACAAAAGTTGTAAGCAATAATTAAAATGAGTTGCGTACAATGTGAACAAATCGCCAAATATAAATGTCCTGTATGCAAAAAGCCATAGTAAGTCAAATTCACATTATTTAATTATTTTTATGTGTTGAACAACAACCTAACAAAAGTTATTACAATTTGTTATAGCTGTTCAGTGCCGTGCTATAAGAGCCACAAAGAGAATCCTTGCAAACCCCCACCAGAACCACCTAAGCAGATAGATGATTCAAATGGTATAGAAAGAGATTATGACTATCCTACTGAAGACACAGTGCCAGTTGAAAAATTAAAACAATTAGGTAAGTAAAACCTAACACTACATCAAATCCCATTTGTACTTACTACATATACTATATTTGTCAAACAAGATTAAATATGAATGAAATGTCAAGTATTTCAGTACCAACACTCTAAAGCGCATAAAATATTGCCTTTTGCATTTTCTAGATCTAGGTTATGTATCATACTGCGGCTATTAACTGTAGAAAACTGCCTAGGTGACTTCTATCCTAAACTCATTGCTATTGTTTCTTTTTATGAAAAGAAGTAAATTTAAGTATTATAAACTTTTTTTTTATGCATGCCTTGTTTTTTATTGTTATCATCAATTTACAGAGCAATCTACAGATGTCAAGAAATGTTTGGAGAACCCCCATGTGAGAGAGATATTGGAGTTACTGGACAAGTCACCATACCCAGATGAATTGATGAAGGAGTACATGCAAGAACCTATCTTCACGGAATTTGTTGATGCATGTCTAAAGGTTGTACAGCCACAAGATGACAATAATAAATAAATAAGTAGTAGTTGATATTGTGCTGGTTGGCGAAAGCGGCTTAGAGGTTCAGAGCAGATTGGAGACATGGTGGCAATGACTTTGGCTTGTAATTGAGCAGAACCAAAACAGAATACCTGTTCTGCGATTTCGGCGGTCTCTCCAGTCCTATGCCTATAGCTCTCTCCGGAACGCATATACCGATCTGCTCCGACTTTCGGTCGGGTCGCTTGTCCAGGGGACTGAGACATAACGCACATGATCAATTCAGGATGGATGAAATGGCGACAGCTTACCAGCTTACTGGAACAACTTGCGACCCACGGATGCCCCTCAAGTTAAAGGGGAAAATGCATAAGTCCGTGATTAGACCTGTCGTACTGTATAAATCAGAATGTTGGGCTGTGAAAAAGACTGATGAATAAAGATTGCATGTGGCGGAGATGTCACACCCGCAGCAGTGGAGATGTGGTGGAGAGTCACTTATCTTGGTATGGTCATGTGAAGAGGGATGAAACACATGTAATTAAAAGAGTAATTGTCGGTAGAAGGATAAACTGAGTAATGATTCATATGTGGGTACATGTAAAGAGGTGATGGGGGAGAACCAATAAACCAGTCTTGATCTAAACGTCTTGTTTGATTGTCGAATCCTCTGCGCATCTACTCAACATGGCGCAGCCGGTTTGAACTTATGAAAATTATTAATTTCGTTACAAACAGTGTCAAGTGCAAGTAAAAAGAAACATATAAAAGTAAGATTTCGTGAGTGAGTACGGTTACCGCATATCCGTAAATCTGCCAACGCACTTTGCATTATGGAGTCAGTCTTACCGCCACCACCGCCATTTAATTTTAACAACGCACTAAATAATGTGACTACTGGAAACTTATCTATGGAGTGGGAAAAGTGGAAAAATTCATTTATAATATATTACGATGCGTGTGAGTTTAAAAACAAAGATAAAACTGTGCAAGTGAGCATACTTTTACACGTGATTGGAGAACAATGTCGAGAGATCTACCAGCAATTCAATCAAAAATTTACGACAGTCGAAGAGTTGTTACAAAACTTTGATACGTTTTTTCTGCCAAAAAAGAACTTAACTATTGAGAGACATCGATTTTTTACACGTGACCAGATGGAAGGCGAGTCTATTGAACAGTATGCTTTTGAATTAAAGAAATTAGCTACGAAATGTGAGTTTAAGGAACTCATGGAGGATTTAATTAAAGACAGACTCATTTGTGGAATTAAGGAGGGTGCGTTACGAGAAAGATTACTGCGGGATCCAGACTTAACCTTGAGGAAAGCATTAGATATATGTAACATTGCCCAAATGTCCAAAATACAAGCGGGCAATATAAAAAAGGAGTCGGTGGAGCACAACTCTTTTGCAGTAAATGAGGGTGACAATCAGAAAGATTATCATAAAGGAGCAGGTGAACAGACCCAGAACGTAATGTGGATGCGAAGGGGAACACGCGGAAGAGCATGGCGCGGGCGTGCTGGCGCCGGCGGCGCGGCGAGCTGGCAACGTGCGGCCGGGCCCGTGCGCGATCAGCTGTTCGCTGCGCAGAAATCGTACCGCGCCGCGCCGAAATCGTCTCGCGCCGCGCCGCTGCAGCAACCGACAGCTGGAACGCAATCTGTGAATCGTGGTGTGCAGTGTTGTGCAAAGTGTGGTCTAGCACACGGACAGCGTGAGCAATGTCCAGCGTATGGTCGTAGATGCTTAAGGTGCAATAAATTAAATCATTACTCTCGAATGTGCAACATTTATGAAGTAAGTGAGGACAATGAAGAGAGTCAGGTAATTTACTGTTTTAATAATGTAATAAATGATTGGACGGTTCCTTTGATGATAAATGGATGTGAAATAAAATTTAAAATTGACACGGGAGCAGATGTAAATGTCCTACCTTGTAGATTTTTAAATAGCATAAAGCTAGACAGAAAGGATTTGTTGCCATCTAAAATAAAGTTACGTGGTTATTCGGGCGGTGATATCAAAGTTATTGGCAAATGTAACTTAAAGTTATTTCATAAAGGGCATCCATACATCACGGAATTTATTATTGCAGATGTACCTTCTCCACCAATTGTAGGCAAGTATTCATGTGAACAATTGAACCTTGTAAAGTTGATACTGAATGTAAGTACAGAGAAAAGTACGGAGTATAAAAGTGCGATCATGAAGGAGTACTCCGATGTCTTTGAGGGTATGGGTTGTATGCCTGGCGAATACAAGATACATTTAGACAGTTCTGTTGGACCAGTAGTACATGCACCTAGAAAACTGCCATTAGCATTAATAGATAGCATTAAAAATAAATTAGAACAAATGGTTACGCAAGGAATTATATCAAAAGTGGATGGTCCAACAGACTGGGTAAATAGTATGACTGTTGTGAAGAAAAGTAATGGTGATTTACGCATATGTTTGGATCCTAAAGACTTAAACAAAGCGATCAAACGAGAACATTTTAAGTTACCAACCCTAGATGAGATGACGTCAAAATTAGTAGGTTCTAAATTTTATAGTACAGTAGATGCGAAACAAGGATTTTGGCAATTAAAATTGCACAGTGATAGCACAGACTTGTGTACCTTTAACACGGCGTTTGGTAGATACAAGTTTCTTCGCTTACCATATGGAATAACTTCGGCCTCCGAAGTATTCCATAAAAAGATGTACGAATATTTCGATAACCTGGAAGGAGTGTGTCTTTTTATAGATGATCTGTTAATATACGGAAAAACTATTGCAGAACATGATCAAAGATTAAGAAATGTATTAGATAGATGTAGACAAATAAACTTAAAACTAAATCCAAAGAAATGCAATTTTAGACTCAACGAAATAAAATATCTTGGGCACAAAATAACGCCGGACGGTATTCATCCCGATGAATCACACATCACAGCAATAAAAAACATGCCGCGACCGCAAAATACTAAAGAAATAGAAAGATTTTTAGGTATGATTACCTATGTAGGAAGTTTTATATCAAACTTATCTGAAAAAACACACTTATTAAGGGAACTTTTAAAAAAAGATATTGAGTGGCACTGGACTGAAAACCACGAGAAATCGTTTCACAATCTGAAAGAATGTCTGATACAAAGTCCTGTTCTTCAATATTACAATTTGGAAAAACCAGTGGTTATATCAGTAGATGCTAGTAAGTACGGATTAGGTGCATGCCTAATGCAGAGTGACCGACCAGTGTGTTATGCGTCCCGGTCTTTAACAAAAGCAGAGATATCTTACGCCCAAATAGAAAAGGAGCTACTGGCCTGTGTGTTTGCTTGCGAGAAATTTTACTCTTATATTTATGGTAGAAGTGACATAATAATAGAAACAGACCACAAGCCGCTTGTTAGTATTATAAACAAACCAATCGCTTTGGCCCCGGCTAGACTGCAGAGAATGTTGCTTCGATTGCAACCTTATTGCTTTAAATTAGTATATAAGCCAGGCAAGTATTTATACATTGCAGACACTTTATCCCGTGCACCCATACCACTAAGTAGGGAAGAGCACCACACGTTACCACGTGATCATTTGGATGCTCAAGCACAAGTTTGTGCAATTTCAACTTGCAATCCACTCACCGATACGCATTTTGTGAAAATTCAGAAAGCGACAGAAAATGACACAGAACTACAAACCTTAATTACATACATACAAAATGGATGGCCGGTACACAAGCATGATATTAGAACGGAGGTTACGCCATATTGGACTTACAGAAATGAACTTTCTGTCGCGTATGGTCTAGTGTGGAAGAGCGAGAGGATAGTAATACCGCAAAGTATGCGTAGTGATATGTTAAAGTTAATACATCTCGGACACATGGGCATTGAAAAATGCAAGCTTAGAGTACGTGAAACAATGTTCTGGCCAAACATTAATACTCAGTTACAGGATTTTATAAGTAATTGTCAGGCATGTTTAACGTTTAAAAATGAAAATAGAAAAGAAACATTAATACCTCATGAAGTTCCGAACCGATCGTGGTCAAAGTTAGGTATAGACATTTTTCATTACAATAACAAATCGTTTCTGCTTGTAATAGATTATTTTAGTAAATTTATTTACGTGAAAAAATTAATTTCTTTGTGCTCAGAGCATGTAATTAAAAAATTACAAGATATATTCACCACGCAGGGAATACCAAATATAGTGATGTCAGACAACGGTCCAGAGTTTAGTTCGCATAAATTTAGAGAATTTGCGCGGAATTGGAACTTTGAACGTACAACATCATCTCCTAGGTACCCCCAATCGAATGGACAAGCAGAGAGGGCAGTTCAAACAGTAAAAAATATAATGAAAAAAACTAACTTGGACGGCACAGATTATAGGCTAGCCTTACTAGAATATAACAACACTCCTATTAGTAGCTTAATAGCTTCTCCGTCGGAATTACTGAATAATCGCAAATTAAGAAGCATCATGCCATACCTACCAAAACAATTACAATCAAATATGCAAAAACATGTACGTGAAAAATTAATTGTGAGGCAATCAAAACAAAAAATGTATTATGACAAAGGTTCAAGAGATTTAAAAGCATTAAGTATAGGTCAAAAAGTAAAAGTGAGAGTAAACAAAGAATGGGTACCAGGAATTGTAAGAAAGATAGTAGGAAAGAGATCATATGCAGTAGATTTAACAGGAGGTGGTTATCTGGTAAGAAATAGAAGACATCTAATAACAGATGTTGATCAAAGATCGCCCATTTTCACGCCATCATTATCTTTTCCTTACGATGATATCACCGCGCAGAATGGTTACGATGACACACACGGTAACACGCATTCTGTTCCTTCAAATACCAATATAAGTAATCAATATGTTACACGGTTTGGCAGAATGGTGAAACCGCCTGAGAGGTGGGGCTACTAGTGCATCAAAAGCGGTCTCCAGCCAGCAACACATATGATATAATATCATATCTATATTAAGAATAAAGTAATGTAATGTGTTTTAAAGAAAAAGTAGTAAAAAAAAAACAAAAAAAAAAAAAAAACAAAAAATGTCATTGCTGTATTATGATACCTTTATTATTACTTCATTTAAGTATAAAATATTTACTATATATTAAAGTATTCACTAGTAGTAAGTGTGCTTTGTATCAACCAAAGCAATGTCGAACACTAGCCAAACAATATGATTACAATTAATGTCAACGATACACGCCTAACTTTGTCCAAACAAAGTGTATTATTATTAGATTATATATTACAAAATTAGTCAATCAATGTTATATTATGGTACTGTTATGCATGTAAGCAATGTCTGTGTATTGTACAAACTGTTAAAATAATTTAGTAATTATCTTATTATTTTTCAAAAAGGGGGGTTGTCGGTAGAAGGATAAACTGAGTAATGATTCATATGTGGGTACATGTAAAGAGGTGATGGGGGAGAACCAATAAACCAGTCTTGATCTAAACGTCTTGTTTGATTGTCGAATCCTCTGCGCATCTACTCAACAGTAATGAATATAAATGTAGATGGATGGAGTGGGAGGGAGGCCAAAAAAAAGATGGATGGATTATGTGAGGAGTGATATGAAAGAAAAGGGAGTTAGTGATAGCGTGACGGCTGACAGGACAGAATGGAAGAAAAAAACGTGTTGCGCCGACCCCAAGCACATAATTATGTGCTTGGGGTCGGCGCAACACGTTTTTTTAAAAGTTATCCGGACAGATGGATCGGCCGATTAGGACCAATTTTGTGGCCTCCGCGATCTCCGGATTTAAATCCCCTAGATTTTTTTTACTGGGGATGTTTAAAAGACAGGGTCTACAAGAAACCAATAACGTCGGAAAAAGAATTACGACAGCGCATCCAATCTGCTGCATCAGAAATAAACCAAAGCCGTTTTGTCCGTCGGATAAGAGCTTCCTTTATTAGGAGATGCAGACTTTGCATTCTTGTAGGGGCAAGGCAATTCGAACATTTATTGTAAAAAGCAAATACATAAAACGATTTATTTGAACTAACTGTTTTTTTTAGTACGGCCTCCTAATTCTTTTCATACGCCTCAATAATTCAACGAACATTGCCTCTGAAATACTACAGTTACACATTTTAAAGAAAAAAGTTTAAATGTACACACTTTTTTATTTTTTTTATTAACGTTGATTTGGTGGACCTCTCAGATTCATAGCCATTATCTTTGTAACGACAAGGACTAGAATGTACAACTTCATACCAATTTACCAAAAATACATAAGCGGCGCTATCTATCCCCTTCACACTGACTGAGGTGCAACTCCGCCACAGGTAGCGGTCCCAAATTCCGGACAGATGACGTCATCGGGTCGGAATTATGCTAGCCGCTTAACTACCTGCTTCGATTACAAGCATTCAAGCATAAGCCATTACGAAAAGGAAAAAATGGAATAGTACCAATTTAATTTATTTTCTGTCTTCATCACATTCATAGCAATATCTTTGTAACGATAAGGACTAGACGTAAGTTTTTTATCAATTCGCAAACCTTATTAAATGTACAAGTTTTTAAAATAATGGTGGTTTTCGGTGTCATACATTTTTTTTACAGGAGATTTTTTTCAATTTTGGTCCTAACATCGTAAAGAAAAAACTTTTCAACTCAAGATTTTTTTTCTAAGGCAAATAAAACGGTATTCAAAAAAATGGTATCTTATAACATTAGTAAGCTATTCAGAAATGTTTAAATAAAAATCATACCTAAAAATGTCATCATTTGCAGCGACAGCATTAAAAAAACTTAATTCTGGAAGACAAAATGGTAAAATTCGAAAAAAAATTAATATCTTGGTTACTGTAACGGTTTTTTTTTAATATTCAAATAAAGTTGTTGGAAATTAGGTAAGCTACCTACCCGTTACGTTTGATCCATTATTTACGGGACACCCTGTATAGATGATTAGTTGATATTTATTTGCACTTTATTTTGTCTAGTTAAGGAATGTCCCAAAAAAAGTTGGGTACCTAACGTATTATTATTATACTCTTTGACATAGAGCCTCAACAATTATTTTTTACATAAGCGTGCTACTAAGTAGGTACACCTTCGGCTCCTTGCCTATTCTTTGCATTGTAATTGAATGTATAATAAGTTGAGTTTTGACTTTAACATCGTGTATTTACCAGACCCCGAAGTAAATATCTTTGAATGTATGTCTATTTCTATGGCATGCCCTGTAGCCTAGACGGCTGGATAGATTTTAACAATATTATTAAGGTTTGGCTGCCGAAGTGACAGACTGTATAAATTGGCCACCGTAGACCCGGGCCTGCGGACGGCGAGTAATGGGTAGCTCGCCGTCCGATCAGCACCAGGCCCGAGAGTCGACGGCGCGTAGTGTTCCACGCGCGCCTCAAAGAGTTGTCAGCATTAAGGACGGGCCCGTCAAGGCCGATGCCTGCCCGGGGGTTGAGGATAAATTCGAAACAGAGTTACCTCGCCCCTGGGCACTCAGGGCAGGAAGGAACAGGGGTGGGTTTTAGTCAGTAAGAGTCTGACACGCCCTCCCGCTCCACCCAGAGCGGGAGAAGTCATTGGATGATTTCCCACCCCACAAAAAAAAGACTATAAATTTTAAAAAAAAAAACGGCGACCGCCGTTATGTATTTGAGGCCGCATTCTTTTGATCATGATCAAAATAAAGTGCTCTGGGAGGATTCCAAAATCATAATTCACTAAAATCTAAGAAATAATTTTCTTTACGTGATAATTTAAATAAATTTAAAAAAAGGCTTTAAAAGTACCTGTGTTGCATTAGAATTTGAACTGAAATACGAATGAAATACAAGATTGTTGTATGTTATGTAATCATCTCAAATTAGAATAAAATTTAATGATGATAGATACTATTTTGATCAGCTGATGATGTCCAATATTTTTTTGTTGTGACCACTTCCGCTACACAGCTAAACCTTCCAATTTATCGATCTTTATATTAGTGAAATAAAAACCGTATGTAACAAAATCTGTTGCTTGGAAGAGAAGTTAGCAAAGAAACAAACAGACTCGGAAAGCGGCTTTTATTTCAACTATGAGATCATTATTATTATTAACTAGGTATATAAGTGTGAGTCTATCTGGTAGGCCCCAACGAGATTTATCAACAGGACGTTTAGGGGCCCGCTGGCTGGCCGTTTGTTTATATAACAAAGATCTTCTAAAGTAAAGCTCACAGAAAGTCGAAATTTTGGCATTGTAAGGTACCTAATAGTTTCTAACCCCGAGCACTATTGAGCGATCTGAAAGTATAATAACAATAATAATCCTAAGGGGCCCGCTAGTAGTAGACACTTCATAGAAACGTCATTTAATCAAAAACTGTTGAGGTACAAAACATATCTTATTTATTTTCTTTAGGTACAAAATAATGTCTTTATGAAAAGCTATCACCTGTTGATAAATCTCGTTGGGGCCCGCCAGATAGATTCACACGGTATTTAAAACAGTGCTTACAAAATCAAAAATTTATTTCATTCATGCATGCAACAAGAAGATTGTTGTTTATAAAAATATAAGACTAATTCAATTAACTGTCAACCAATGCATCTCTCAGTAAATTTTCAAATTCTATAGATTTCTGCTTCTCTTCTTCAATTTGTTTTTCAAGCTGTTTGACAGCTTATGTACAGTTGTTATATATCGATATGTTAACATCCTTTGCTTTTATACTTTCATCAACTAATGTGCGATCCTTGTCTTCTATCATTAGATATTCTAGTGAATCTATTTCTATTTTTCGACGCTTAGCCTCTATGTAAAAATCGATCGAATCATCTTCATATTCTAAGGCTTTGTGCTTCATTTCCTTTATAACTTTTACTTCATGCAGCCAAAGGGCATTACGATAATCTGCCAATACAGATTTCTCATAAATAGCAAATCTATTTTCAAAATTATTCAGTCTACTTATCTTCTCATAAACAATTATGTTCATGAAATCTACAAGATTATAGTGGGCAAAGTATTTGTTGAAATCCTCACAGGGCATACTCATATTTGAGAGTTCCTTCGGTAGAACAGCTACAACCCTACACAACACTTTTTCAGGGTTTTCAAACCAGCCGATCTGATTGCAATAGCTACTCATTTGCTCTTGCATACTTATTGCATTCACTGGATTAAAATGCGATGAAGGGTCAGGCAACTTCAATTGATTCATAATCCTTTTGATTGCCGACACATTATCAGACGTCTTCGCACTACTCGGTATAAACTCGTAAGGTTTTGGATACGGAGATGTGCCGTCCAAGTATGGCTGAAACTCTAATGGAAATGATGAATAATTGAACAAATCTTCATTCGTAATGACATTGGTTAAAATATCCACAGCAGTGTTATAGCACTTGACTAATTTGTATAAATCTCGTATAATAACATTCATACGACTATCGTTTTCCAATCTTAATCTACACCATATCTCATTTCCAAGGTATCTTTGACATATAGACTTCAAGTGATCTATTTCCAATGGTGGGGTTTGTGGGAATTTTTTCGCCAACCATTTCATAGCACTCTTTGAACATGCATTTAATGATTCGTAAACATTCTGCGAATCTATAGCAAACATCTTGTACCCTGATATAACGTTTTGCTTCACAAGATTTGACAATAAGACATCTACACGTTGTTGAACATATTCCAGTTTTGGAGTGATCACGGCGACTGGCACTACCTGGTATGGGTATTTGTGTTTAAGTGTAACTTCTATTGTTTGCACTAGATCATTATCATATTCAGTAGCATAAAAAAGTATAGCATTAGCACTTTCAATAGCCTCATTAATATTGATCTGTTTTCCTGTCAAACTAACAGATATAGCAAAATCCATCAAGTGATTCCAAGACTGTTTCCCAACATGCATCAGTGAATCAGACGCTTCATGTTGCTTTCTATCACTAAAAACATCAAGTAACCATTTCTCAATGTTAATCTTTTTGTGTAGCCATTTCATTGCACCAGGTGATACCAAAGTAAGTTTCCAAAAGAAGCATTTATCATAAGGATAGCTTATTTGTTTCATTCGCTTCAACAAAGGTGACCTGATTATTTCCATGATGTTATATGGCTCAGGGGTTGGTAATAGCCTAAGTTCCCCAGTAAATTTATAACCTCTGTGAACAGCATTCATATTCTGTAATGTAGCATTTTCAACGAATCGCCTCAAATAAGATGCTTCTTCCAGTGGAGTTTTACGAGTCAGCCAAACCGGTGTATCTTCTAGTAGTTTCCGCCTTTTAACATTTCTGGTACTTATATTGTTTCCTCCATATATGGAACCATTTTTTCATTATACGCTGAGTTATAAATACCTCAGCTTTCAACTCAGATTCAGATATCTCATTGGACAAATTCAGCAATATTTCATCAGTTACTGTATCTGCAAACTGCATCAAATTATTAAACTTCTCCAGTTCTTCTGTCAAAATACTTTTGACTGTTGGATCATTAACTTCATTGACAAGTTCTTCAACAAGCTCTACAGATTCTCTTTCAACTCTTTCTTTGAATTTCCTTTCTTCTTCAGCTTTGCGTTTTAGTTCAGCTTTCCTTTCTTCTTCTAATTTTTTCTTTAATTCTTCTTGCTTCCTTTGCTCTCCTTTTCTGCGTTTTTCTTCCAGCAATCTGAGTTCTTCTTGCTTTCTTCGTGCTTCTTCTTGCTTTTTTCGAGCTTCTTCTTTGCGTCTTTCTTCTTCTTGTTGCCGCATCTCTTGTTTCCTCATTTCTTCCTCTCTTTTATTTTTTTCTTGCAATTGCCTTTCCTCTTCCTTCCTCATTCTTTCGACATTAAGACGTTGAATTTCAGCCTGCTTTTGTTCTTCGTTCTCATTTTCGTTAAATTCGAAAACAGCAGAACTTTCGGTAGTTGCAATTGAATTTAATATATTATGAGCCACTGTCTGTGCTTTACTTTTACTTTGAAATATTGAGTAGGCTGTAGAGTCTGAACCATTGGGCGGGATAATAGCGCTTTTGAAAAGGCTACCCGGCGACAATTTACTAGTTGAAGCTTCACCATTGGCAAAGATAGACTGCGGCTTTAACGGATCTTCTGCATTACCAGGTTTTGCAAACACATTGGTAGCTTCTGGCTGCTTTCCAAAAGTACCAAATATATTGGTTGGGCGCTTGTCGTCACTTGCTGATGGCGGAGCAGGCTGTGCAAATATGTTACCGCCTTTTGCAACAAATGCAACTGTACTATCTGGTTTTGAGGATCAGCAGATTTAGCACCGGAAAATATACTATTATTAGTAAATAACGGCTGTTTATCAGTAACTCTTTCTTCCTTTGTTGCAAAAACGTTTTCGGGCCTCGTACTTGTAAACAAATTTGTGGAGGGCTTTGTTTGAATAGGCTGCCCGAAAACTGCATTTCCTTCTGGTTTCTTGAATAGATTATCTTCTGGCTTCATTCCCTTAAAAAGTGATTGTGCATTTTGACCTTTATCATTATTCATTTTTCCAAATATATTATTAGTCTCTGGAGCTGCAGTACATTCGAATAGGCGTTTAACTGTTTCTGTTCCCGTAAATAAATTAGGAACAATAGTTTCTTGAGGCTTAGAAAATGAAAATATTTTTTTCGTATCATCACTGAACATTTTTTCAGGAGAATTTTTAATGATATCATTTGATGCAACTGGAATAGCTGGTTTGAATAAAAACTGATTGAATTCACTTGATGTGGTTGGTGGTTTAAAAATGGCCGATGGAGGTGGATGTGCAGAAGCACTAAACTTGTGAGTCTGTTTCGGGCTTGAAGATATTATGTCAGGTTTAGCAAAAATATTCACTTTATTTTCTGGTGCTTTCTCCATCACATACACCGATTTTGCACCTTGAGATAATCTTTGAATCTCTGCTTTCAGTGATCGTATATCTTTGTTGCTATCATTCAATGTATTGTAGCCTTGATCATCAGCAGTTAATGCACTTTCTTTTAATCTGCCATCTGAGTTGAAACTTGTGTACAGATTGTGCTGACTGTATCCAGCATCTGGGAGTCGACCACCAGCAATAATTTCGCCAACCATAAGGTTTCTTTTAGATTCTATAAGTTGTATAGCCCTTGAGGTGGGATAAGGACTTTCATAACGGCCTCAAATTGAATTTTGTAGGCCGACCATGAAGATGTTCTGTCGAATGGCGGCACCTTAAATCCACGTGCCGAAGGTGCAGCAACCACTGAAGGCACAACCCCGTCTCCAGCCCTAAGTTCACCTAAAGCCTTCTTCACCCCGGCAATCTGAACTTCAGCTTCTGAGATGCGATTCTCATGCTGGTGAACCTGCTCCTTCATCACCTTGAACTCTTTGCCAAGTGTTGAGTGAAGGTCTTTAATGAGGAGCATCTGCTCTTCTTTTTCTCTCTGGCGGCGGGCCTGCTCCTCTTTATCTTGATGAAGCTTCTCCTCCAACCGACGGGCCTGCTCCTCTTGACAACAAGCCTGTTCCTGCAACAGCACCATTAGCGCAGACAAGTCTGGCACCGCTGGTGCTGAAGAAACTCCACATGGGCCAGCGACTGGCTCTGTCGCAGGCTGAGCACCACCCGACGTCTGTATCGGGGAATCTTCAAACCACCTCTGATCCATGTCTTTCTGTCGTTGACTCCTTGTACAAATACCCTCCGTGTCGTCCTTTGGTAAAATCGGCATAATTTATCCCTCACTTCTGACACCAATTTGTTACGAGCTGGGTATGGGATAAATTATTTTATACCAATTAATTAACCAAATATCCTTTATTAACTCTAACAACTTATTTACACAAACACTAAATCGCTTATAATCACTATTCTCTTCGTAATCGCTTGTATTCGCTTCCGTTCGCATCCGTAGTCGAAAACAGACTGACTCACTCGCCCGCCGTCCGGCCTATTTATACAGTCATGGAAGTTTCCAGAACATTGTCGAACTATCCTATAGTGGAATATTCTAGAAACATCTATGAACTTCTACGCAGTACCACAATGGAATGATCTCGAACCTAGTGGAAACTTCTACTACATTCTCGAACGTTCCAGAGTAATACGGTCGACGTAACACTATATACTCCAATATCTACCTCTAAAAAAACACCCGTTAGTAATCAAATTGGTACCTAGACGATACACGCTGAAATATACGAAAGTAAAATAGTTTTTCTATCTTTCGGTAGGTTTTTATTGCACTAATTTAAATTGAACTCTCCTCTTTTATAAGTTTTGTAAGTATTTTGATATCCCACACACAAAAGAGAAATCACTTTTACAATGCCCCATTTTGGATATAGGTATCATTCGTTACATTGTTTTTTGTATGCGAATCGCCTCATTCAATAATTTTATTCAACTTCGCATCGGCTCAGTAGTTATGACTTGATAGCACATACATACGAGTACATAGGTAAGTACCTAATACGTGGACTACTAAAATCATAGCCCTTCCTTCCTAGCCTTGATGTTTATACTTGAACTGTATTTAACTGCAAAAATTGTAAGAAGTTTGAATTAAGCGGGCTATATGAACCAAACTTGGGGGGGTTTGTATGTATGCTTTTGCGGTTGCACAACGACATGCTTGCTTTGCTTGCTTGGTAGTGTAGATACAGACCTATCCTACCTCCTCCTTCAGAGAGGGTAGGATGGCGTGGCTTTGAGGGAGAGCGCTACAGTCGTGTTGATCCTCAAGGCAAGTCCGGTCGGTTACCTTCCCGTGGTGCCACCCGTTTTTGGTCTAATTCCCTAAGAATTAGACGTAACCAAAACCACCGGGCGACCCGTAGAGTAGAGGGCTTTCTACTCCTTCCCATCCCTTATTCCATTCACCCCATACTCTCCCGTCTATCAACTTCCTGTCCCAAGTCTCACCGTCACCTCCTACACCATCCTTTGAGTATCCTACCTATATCCTAATTCCTCTCCTAACCGCGACCCTTCCGTGACTGGGTGGTTGTGGGCTCGGCCGTCACTAAAACCAGCTGACGGTGAGTAGGAGAAAATAGTCACTTGCGCTAGCTAGGACCTGCGCAGTCGAGCGCCGTAAGCAGGGATGAAGGAGTCCTGGGGGGTTGAGCTGATCGGCACTGGCGGTTATGTGTCCGTGAGGCAACACGCCCTCTTTGGTCTGGATTTCAGGCAAAACGGTAGCTCAGCCAATTAGCCAATGGCAGGGAAATGGCCACGTGTCCCGTCAGAGGGCCACAGGCGAGGTGCGTGGGGTCCGCTGAGGTCGTCCTCGGACGGCGGAAGCGGTGGGTAAAGGTCATGCTGACGGTGTAAGTGAGGGTTGATCAGTTCGTTGGGGGTAGGCCTTTTCGACCTCCGACGACCAACCCGATCGAGCACCCGATGTCGCACTGTAAACCAGCCTCGCGCACCTATATCTCTCTGGTAGTCCTAACGTCCGCTCTTTTCAAAAGTGCGACGTTCCCAGGTGCGGGCTCCATGGAGGGTGGGAGCCAGAGAGATGAATTTTACACAACACACAAACATGGACAAAACAAGGCCATTACACGAACACACAACAACCACAGGGGTGGAGTCGGCGAAAGCTGACGAAACTCCTAGGCGAGGTGCTTGCACTTCGTCCGCCCCTGGAAGCCCTGCGGCTAACGCTGCAGGCTCCAGCGCGGGTGCCGGTCTGGCTGTGGCGAAAACCGCAGCTAAGACCAAAGCTAAGTCCCAACCTAAACGGAGGACCCCGGCGCTGCATGGGACCAGTACCGGACCTTCCTCACACGCAAAGGCGTCAGCACCGGCGACGACTAATACCACTGCCGGTGCTCCCCTTCCTACGCACCCTCCTCCCCTTCCCGTGGCTCCTCAAGCCAACTCCCAAGCCGCGGACGTCACCGGTCAAACGGAGACGGTCTGCACCGGGGATGAATTTGACACCGCCTGGCAGGTGATCAAAAGGAAAGGCAAGGGCAAGAATGCATCTCCACAGGCCCACTGCTCGAAGGCAGGCCCTTCAGGCCAGCCATCTCCAGCAAACCAGGGCAAAAGGAGAGAAAGGCTGACGCGCAAGGAACGGCGTCGCGATCGGCGGAGGAAGGCACTAGCCGACCAACGCCCGACCAATCGCAGACTGCTGCAGGAGGTAAGTCGCAAACAGCAACAAAAACGCAGCAACCCGCTCGGAGTGGGCAGGTCTCACCAGAAAGGTACCTGCCTGGGCACGTTCATAGACATCGAAGGAGCCTTCGACAAGACAAACTTCTCCAGCATTGGTGCCGCCCTCACAAGGCATGGTGTGGAACAGGTATTAATTGACTGGATTACCAACATGCTAAGCAAACGTGTTATTCGCCTTGAGGAAGAACAACAGCTGGCCCTGATAGCCCGGGGCTGCCCACAAGGTGGTGTTATCTCACCCCTCTTATGGAATCTGGTAATCAATGACCTGATTACCAAGCTCAACGCGAATCGTTACTACACAATAGGTTATGCAGACGACCTCGCAATCCTCGTACCTGGGAAGGTGACTGGAACGATCTGCAACCTCACTCAACAAGCGCTACGCATCGTGGAACGATGGTGCAGGGAGTATGATTTATCAGTAAACCCCATCAAAACTGAGTTAGTCATGTTCACCCAAAAACGAGCGCTGGGCCGCTTTAGCCTGCCTAAGCTATTCAATACAGAACTCCAGTTATCTAACGAAGTCAAATACCTAGGGGTCACTTTAGACAGTAAGTTAAACTGGAGTGTTCATCTAGACAATAAACTAAGCAGGGCCTGCATCACCTTTTGGCAATGTAGGAAAATGATAGGTAAGAGGTGGGGCCTATCTCCCAAAATTATACTCTGGCTGTATAGCGCAGTAATTCGGCCCATGATCACCTATGGTGCCGTGGTGTGGTGGCCCCGCACCAAGCTAGTCACAGCCGTAAACAAACTACAACACATGCAAAGGCTGGCCTGCATGGCAACCACAGGCTGCATGAGGACCACTCCAACGGCAGCGCTTGAAGCCATGCTGGGCCTCCCGCCGCTTCATCTGTTTATTCAGCAGGAGGCGACGATGGCCGCGGTACGCCTTAAAACACTGGATCTCTGGGGTAAGAGAGAAACTCAACACACCGCTCTGCTCATGGGACTAAACAACGACTTCCCAATAACTAGAGCAATCAACGACCGGATACCCAAACAATTTGTCTTTGACAAAAAATACAAAATCCAACTGCATGAGGACCACCGCTGTGAGGGGCTGTGCCCCGCAGAACTGCGGATCTTCACTGATGGATCCAAAACAGGTATTGGCACGGGCGCGGGGATCTTCTCGGAGGACCTCAACATCCATATAGCCACACCACTGGGGGTCCATAATACAGTCTTCCAAGCAGAGTGCTTGGGAATTTCCCTGGCAGCCTCAGCCATCCTAGCTAGGGATGTTAAGGACCACTCGGTACATAGACTTTCGGACAGCATGGCAGTCCTGCAAGCGCTAAACAGCCAAACAGTTAACTCTGGGCTGATATACGAGTGTCACCAACGCCTAAATCAGGTAGGTAAACAACAAAGTAACCATTCAATGGACTAAAGGACACAGCGATTCCCGTGGCAACGATGCAGCGGACGAACTCGCCAGAAGGGGGTCGAGCATGGCAGCGATAGGACCTGAACCCATTGTGCCTCTCCCCTTTGGATTCTTACGCAATCTGGTAAGGAAACGCACCAGAGATCAACACAACAAGCTATGGGCTGATCATAGGGAGTGTAGGCAGGCCAAGGAGGCGCTCCCCTCCATTAATGACCGCTTCACAAAGCAAGCCCTACGACTGACCAAACTTCAGTTGCGGAAAGTCACGGCCGTTACAACTGGCCATGGGTCTTTTAATAAGCATCTCTCTGTCATAGGAGTCACAGACAGTCCACTCTGCAGAGCCTGCATGGAGGAGGACGAGACAGCGGCTCATCTGCTGCTAAGCTGCCCAGTAGTCGCTGCATACAGGGCAAAACACTTCGGACATCCAGGTAACCTAAGCGAGATGGTCAGTAACACCAGGGTGCTGCTGGCCTTCCTCGAGGAGCTGGGGTGGATCGAATGACAATGCAGTCCCACCTGTACGCAAAATACGCGCCTTGGGCGTGGAGTTGCGGAAACCAGCCCGACATACATACATAAACCAAACTTCGTCGCACTGTACTAACCGTAGATAAACTTCTCTATGATATGACATCTAAGTCAAAACAACGTGAGTTTTTGGCGGGATTTTCTCGAGTGCAGTTCAGTGGCTGTTTTAATTATTCGTTTATTGATTCCTAGTGGATATTGTGATGTAAAATTGGTGTAGTTTTGTGTCTCAAGTGTTAACGCAAATGGACAATATGTGGAATCATTGTAACAGGCGCCATCTCGGGAAAATGGAGCTGAGAATTTTATTATAAATATTGACTTCCCCAATGAAGTTTGCCGACAAGGCTGACTCAACACATTCGTTGCCAAATACTGCAAAAAACATTAGAATGTGTTATATCTGCGTTCTAATGGAAAAAAGTATAAATACATTACGTAAGACTAGGCAATATGGTCAAAAGACTTTAGCCTTCCCTTCGGGGATAATAAAAAACAAATCAAAACAACGTCAACGTCAAAAACAAAACACGTGGATTTTGATTGCCGAGGTATTGTTTCTCATGAAAATAAATAAACAATTCTGACAATTTTACAAATAAAAGTTGTAAGCAATAATTAAAATGAGTTGCGTACAATGTGAACAAATCGCCAAATATAAATGTCCTGTATGCAAAAAGCCATAGTAAGTCAAATTCACATTATTTAATTATTTTTATGTGTTGAACAACAACCTAACAAAAGTTATTACAATTTGTTATAGCTGTTCAGTGCCGTGCTATAAGAGCCACAAAGAGAATCCTTGCAAACCCCCACCAGAACCACCTAAGCAGATAGATGATTCAAATGGTATAGAAAGAGATTATGACTATCCTACTGAAGACACAGTGCCAGTTGAAAAATTAAAACAATTAGGTAAGTAAAACCTAACACTACATCAAATCCCATTTGTACTTACTACATATACTATATTTGTCAAACAAGATTAAATATGAATGAAATGTCAAGTATTTCAGTACCAACACTCTAAAGCGCATAAAATATTGCCTTTTGCATTTTCTAGATCTAGGTTATGTATCATACTGCGGCTATTAACTGTAGAAAACTGCCTAGGTGACTTCTATCCTAAACTCATTGCTATTGTTTCTTTTTATGAAAAGAAGTAAATTTAAGTATTATAAACTTTTTTTTTATGCATGCCTTGTTTTTTATTGTTATCATCAATTTACAGAGCAATCTACAGATGTCAAGAAATGTTTGGAGAACCCCCATGTGAGAGAGATATTGGAGTTACTGGACAAGTCACCATACCCAGATGAATTGATGAAGGAGTACATGCAAGAACCTATCTTCACGGAATTTGTTGATGCATGTCTAAAGGTTGTACAGCCACAAGATGACAATAATAAATAAATAAGTAGTAGTTGATATTGTGCTGGTTGGCGAAAGCGGCTTAGAGGTTCAGAGCAGATTGGAGACATGGTGGCAATGACTTTGGCTTGTAATTGAGCAGAACCAAAACAGAATACCTGTTCTGCGATTTCGGCGGTCTCTCCAGTCCTATGCCTATAGCTCTCTCCGGAACGCATATACCGATCTGCTCCGACTTTCGGTCGGGTCGCTTGTCCAGGGGACTGAGACATAACGCACATGATCAATTCAGGATGGATGAAATGGCGACAGCTTACCAGCTTACTGGAACAACTTGCGACCCACGGATGCCCCTCAAGTTAAAGGGGAAAATGCATAAGTCCGTGATTAGACCTGTCGTACTGTATAAATCAGAATGTTGGGCTGTGAAAAAGACTGATGAATAAAGATTGCATGTGGCGGAGATGTCACACCCGCAGCAGTGGAGATGTGGTGGAGAGTCACTTATCTTGGTATGGTCATGTGAAGAGGGATGAAACACATGTAATTAAAAGAGTAATGAATATAAATGTAGATGGATGGAGTGGGAGGGAGGCCAAAAAAAAGATGGATGGATTATGTGAGGAGTGATATGAAAGAAAAGGGAGTTAGTGATAGCGTGACGGCTGACAGGACAGAATGGAAGAAAAAAACGTGTTGCGCCGACCCCAAGCACATAATTATGTGCTTGGGGTCGGCGCAACACGTTTTTTTAAAAGTTATCCGGACAGATGGATCGGCCGATTAGGACCAATTTTGTGGCCTCCGCGATCTCCGGATTTAAATCCCCTAGATTTTTTTTACTGGGGATGTTTAAAAGACAGGGTCTACAAGAAACCAATAACGTCGGAAAAAGAATTACGACAGCGCATCCAATCTGCTGCATCAGAAATAAACCAAAGCCGTTTTGTCCGTCGGATAAGAGCTTCCTTTATTAGGAGATGCAGACTTTGCATTCTTGTAGGGGCAAGGCAATTCGAACATTTATTGTAAAAAGCAAATAAAACGATTTATTTGAACTAACTGTTTTTTTTAGTACGGCCTCCTAATTCTTTTCATACGCCTCAATAATTCAACGAACATTGCCTCTGAAATACTACAGTTACACATTTTAAAGAAAAAAGTTTAAATGTACACACTTTTTTATTTTTTTTATTAACGTTGATTTGGTGGACCTCTCAGATTCATAGCAATTATCTTTGTAACGACAAGGACTAGAATGTACAACTTCATACCAATTTACCAAAAATACATAAGCGGCGCTATCTATCCCCTTCACACTGACTGAGGTGCAACTCCGCCACAGGTAGCGGTCCCAAATTCCGGACAGATGACGTCATCGGGTCGGAATTATGCTAGCCGCTTAACTACCTGCTTCGATTACAAGCATTCAAGCATAAGCCATTACGAAAAGGAAAAAATGGAATAGTACCAATTTAATTTATTTTCTGTCTTCATCACATTCATAGCAATATCTTTGTAACGATAAGGACTAGACGTAAGTTTTATACCAATTCGCAAACCTTATTAAATGTACAAGTTTTTAAAATAATGGTGGTTTTCGGTGTCATACATTTTTTTTACAGGAGATTTTTTTCAATTTTGGTCCTAACATCGTAAAGAAAAAACTTTTCAACTCAAGATTTTTTTTATAAAGGAAGATAGATTTCCTCAAAATGTAAAAACACCAAAAAAAAAATTCACTCTAAATTCTATTTTTATAGCTTGTTTGTAATGTGGTTATTGCGATCTCAGAAAAAAATCGAACATGCATTTCAACATAGCGCTATGTTTTCACCCGAGTCTGCTTATTAACCGTCGAAGGACGATCTCACTATCAGGCGGCTGTAACTCTCAGTGCAGCTCGTAAATTTTGAAGATTTAGCAGTAAAAGGAATTACCAGACTCTTTACTATACGTGCCATAAAAATTGCAAGATAAACTGCATCAGCGCCTGTGAAGACAACTCCTTAGGCCCTGAGACTCACCGGTGAGTTAGACAAAAAAAAAATATTTAAGAGAAAAAAAAAAAAGCTGTCAACCCGGGTTGTCGTCGGGGTTCAATTTGACAACCCGGATTTGGCCGCTGGGGCAGAAGGGTTAAAAAAAAAACTAAATTTCACTGCTCTAATGTTTTGCACATAAACTAAAAAGAGTTAAGTATTCTAGGAGCACAAGATGGTCATAAAAGACTTTGTAAATAACAAAGAAAACATTTCTCTGATCATATCCCGTCAACCCGTTGTTGATCTGATACGGTGTGTGGAAGAGTACATTCAGACGTGTGCATGGCGGAGTCTGTTCTTGGTCTTTGGATACTTTAGTCCTGCTCATTCATCTTACGTCTGGCTGTTTCGTTGCTAAAATTACCACCTCATTCATATATGTAAATAAAATTCTAAGTCCTGACTGACTGACATATATCAACGCATAGCCTAAGCCGCTGGTTCTAGAGACATAAAATTTGGAGGGCGTATTCTTTGTGAACAGTATGTATCCACTAAGAAAGGCTTTTTTGAGATTCAACCCGTAAATGGAAGAAAAAGGGGTTGAAAGTTTATAACGCGGGTGTACTAATTACACGCGGGCGAAGCCGCTGGCAGAAGCTAGTGTTTGTATAACTCGACAAATTATACTAAACGGTTAATTTTTTCCGCGAGTTTAGGGTTGATCTTATTAATAATAATAAATTATTTATTGCAGCAGTTTTCATTACATTTTACATGAAATTCCCTGGCTCCCGAGCTAGTTTCAAACTGTATTACAGGAGCCAGTGCATCCCCCATAAATTAGTACAATTTTAGAAAATTCAAAATAACAATAAAATAAAAATAAAACAAAAAGCCATTCAAACGCCCGCGCGGGCCCCCCCGCGTCGGCAGGAGCGCCCGAACATTCGCGCCGCGCGAGCGCTCGGCTCGTTGCTAAATTAAAGCTTAATATCTCAGAAACTACTGGAGCTATATGCAAACAAAAAATACGTGTGTATTGCTGATAATATAGAGAATCGACATACGTGAAAACTAAAGAATGATAAAGTGTTTAAAGTACTTCAAATGAAATGTAAACGTAAAAAAACGTTAGAAAAAAACGTTAATATTTGTTAACTTATGCCCTTACCAATAATTTTGTAGTTTGTACCTTTAAAACCTATTTATTATTAATCTAGACTATATAACCAATTTTTTGATACCTAGAAGTCACTAGGCGATATATTATAGGTACCACAGAAAACCAAAACAAAACACCCCTTTCTCTCATTTTTTTCCCGCCAAAATCGAGTCAAGTTACGGGAAGATGGAATGTTGACCTACTTTATCGTTGTATTTTACTGTTTTATGTGTTTGTAAATACTAATTATTAACTACTTTCGACATTACGAGCGATGTTTTAAGAGATTATGAAGTAAATAATACTAAAAAAAAAATAAACATAATTTATATAATTACGTAAACATTCCACCGTTTCCATGTTCCGTTTCTCAATTTTAGTATTTTCAACACAGACGGGACCTCTGAGAAGTTTATGTATTCGTAATCCTTGAAATTTTGCCGATTTTATGGATAGATAACATAGGTAGGTTGGATTTTACGAAAATTCCAATTAAATCACAAAGTTGACATAAGTTGACTGTTGACACTGACTGTTGACGAACGACATTTCAAAAATTTTTAAAAAAAAATCTCTATGTCATAGTGCGGGGTGCCCAAGAACAAAAAGACGCGGAATTTAGTCGAGTACCATAAACAATAAAGTAAGAACACACTAGCATCGCCCCCACAGCAAAAAAAAGGTTTAAAGCAAAAAAACGGGGTGGATCGCTCTGGTCATCGTGGCGTTCCTGCGGACTTTTTTTTGGATGACCATGGCATTCCGGACGTGTGAGTGGGTAACCCATTAAAACAAAACATTGTGGAAAATTAAAATTAGAATTTAGGTCGGAAAATAAAAAATAGTCAAAATCGTTAAACAACGTCAAAAATTAAAATCATGTAAAATAAATTAGAATTAAACAAAAAATAATGTCCAATGTTACCATCATTACCAAATATTAAAAACAATGTCAGAAATTAAAATTAGAATCAGAATTACAACCAATTTCAATGTCCAAAATTAAATTTAAAATGTCAAAAATTAGAATCATACTTAAAATTCAAATCAAAAAAAGTCAAAAAGAAATATGATAAAAATTTTAAAATAACCAAAATTAAATTAAAAACAAAATAATCTTAAATAAAATAAAACAAAATCAGCATGCACGATAGTTTGTGGAGTGTGGTGTGTTAGTGTATCTGAGTGTGTGGTGTGTGTGATGTTGTGTTTTTCGTGAGTATGGCACTTTACATGACAATCTTTAAAAGATTTTCCGTGGCTTCGCATTCAGCCTGGGGGCCTACCATAAACTTTAAAAATATTTGCCAAGTGCAGGGCAGTTCAACACAGCATGTTAACCTGACAGGTTTTGTGTTTGTACCATGAGCATTTCCCACTGACCTGCAGCAGGTCAACATTTGACCTGCAGCAGGTCAACTGTTGGCCTGCTACATACGGCTCAGTAAGCTGGCAGCACAGATTAAGTAAGATTAATAAAAATTAAACGTTCTAAAATACATAAGCGGTTGTACGGTTTTTATACAAATTAATTAGGTGTCTAAGATAACAGTTAAAAAGAGTGATGAAGGAAACATTGTTTCGTGGCAAAAAAAGGAATTTGACATTATTTGTGAGAGCGAATTGGTGTAGTTTTGTGTCTCAAGTGTCTACGCAATCGAACAATATGTGGAATCATTGAAACAGGCGCGATGTTGGTAAATTGGAGCTGAGAATTCTATTGTAGTATCGACTACCTCAGCGAAGTTTGCCGAGAAGGCTGACTCAACACATTTGTTGCCAAAGACTGCAAAAAACATTAGAATGTGTTACATCTGCGTTATAATGGAAAAAAAGTAAAAATACACTACGTAAGACTAGGCAATATGATCATAAGACTTGAGCCTTCCCTTCAAAGTAAATTAAAAAAAAAATTACGAGCATTTAGGTGCAAGTTAGCACAAGTTAGTTTTTGTTGTTTCAAGTTTAACTTTAGATTATTAACTGAAAGTAGAATAGAAATTAGTTTTGCGGCCATGTCTGTAAGTGGCAGGCAAGTGTTTGTGATCATGCCTTCAAGAAGAGTTTCTTACGAACAATTAGAAACTTTGTGGGATTTTTTGAATGCTCACAAAGACATCGCTATTGATCGCTATGGGCTACAAAAAAAGTGCTCAAGCTCGGGAAATGTCCCGAAGAATGTGGACTGAGGTGGCAGAAAAGCTAAATTCGGTTGTTGGTGGTGCTAACAAGGATTGGAAAACTTGGGCTGTAAGTTTTACAATTATTTAAATTATTAATTACATGAATAAAATTATGTTAATTATTAATCAACCTTTGACTTACTACTTAAATAGATAGGTTTTACATGTACTATTTTGTTTTTGCAGTATTGGATAGATTACAAGGGAAAATTAAAAAGAAAATGTGCCACTATCCGAACGTCCCAATTACACACTGGTGGGGGACCATGTTATATACCTGCAGTGCTATTCTGTAAAATCTCACCATGCAAACTTAGGTGAAGTAAATGTGAAGTGGGCTGCCAGTCCATACAATCAAGGTGGAATGACAGTTCACTTAACGCTCACTCCACCTAAGTTTTCACGGTGAGCTGATAACAGAATCAACCGGCAGCTTTTACAGATATAGAAAAAAAATATCTGTCAATTTTTGGTGAGGATTATGGTGCGGGTCTTCCAGGAATCCAAGTGGACCCATTTCACACAGAAAGCACTCATGTAAGTAGAATTTTTGTAAATAAAAATAGATTTACATTTCCAACTTTATTAAAATAGCAATGGTGTAATTAGGTACTCCAATTTGTTGAAGAAATTAGAATTAAAAGTACTCAAAATTTGTAGCCATGAACTTTTGTTTTGACACTCAATATGTAAGAGAATTAACTATAATATCCTTATTAGACATAGAGTTAAAAGCATACTAAATATAATTAAAATTCACTCTTTATCAAATCAAATATTTATTTGCAAATATAATTAAAATTCACTCTTTATCAAATCAAATATTTATTTGCAAAACCTAAAGGTAAAGAGTGAATTTTTTGAGACTTCATTTTCAGTCTATCAACTTAATTATCTATTATTTAGAATGACATAGGTACTAACTTCTTAGTCTTGTTACATAATAGAGTCACTAAGTTTTAAATTAATTAATTTCAGGCATCAACATTAAGTGCTTCTCAAAATGTACCCTCCCCATCTATTTTGTTAATGCCTGATGAAGTTGTGGGGGAAGACATTTCTGTTGGACCGTCCTTCCAAGAACCACACGTCCAACAGTCGTCTCAAGAAGATCTTGTGCATCAACAAGGCAACACGTCAACCCAACTCACTCAGCCAGCAGAAGCTATGACGTCTACTCAGTCCCGGAGACGGCGGCGTCGGTCAGCACCTATGTCTCAAGAGATGGCAAGAAGAGCTCTCGTCCAATCAAGCCAAGTGCGAGCAGAGGCAACACAAAAAATAAGCACAGGCCTAAGAAATATTTGCAATGTACTTTCTCATATAGCAGCTACATTAGACAGCATAAACAATAGGTAATTAGTTCCTGACTTACAATACACTTTAAAACATAAATTTACTAATGACGACAAATATTATATTAACTTAGTAATCTCCTAATAATAATTATATAGCTATCTGATTTAAAAATATAGTACCTGCATGACCGAGCTTTGCTCGGTTTTTACATAGATAAAACAATGTTTTATAAAAATGAAACCTAGCTAGATCGAAACTTTAGCATACTAAATTTCATTAAATCGTTGGAGCCTTTTCCGAGATTCGCATTATATGTATTTAAACAAGAATTGCTTGTTTACAGGTGTTAGCTATGTATTGTAACGTATTTCCTTTGTAAACGTCACATGTACAATATTTATTTCGTTTTATTGCCATTTTTTGGACATATTTGTTGGAGTTGAAGTCAAAATTCGCTTCGTTTGGTTACAACTCTACTTGATTTTTTTATCAGAGGTGACAGGAAACGTCAAAAAGGTCACGTCACTTTTTCGACTGGCAGGTTTTCAAGTCACATCGTTTCTTTGCAATATTTTTTACAGCGATGTAAATCATCGTTTGTTGGTGCCCAGTTTGCATAATCCTGGCGGCTGGAGCCCTAATTTAACCTGGACATTACGTTCCAGAAATGATTTCGGTGAAATCATAAATTTGAAATACTTAAGTAGACATGAGTCTAACATAATTTTTTTCCTTTGTTAAAAAGCGCTGTAAACCAGCGTTTTTTTTTAATTTTTTATGGTTAATTTAAATTTAAATTTGGAGTTGGGAAGCGCCCCATCGTGGAAAGTGGACAATTCCAGACGGATGTTTCTTACAGGAAGATTTGGTTTATTTTTTTCCTATTATAATTTAGCATACAATAACAGGGTATGTAGTTAAAACCTTTTTTTTCCTTTTCACAATGAAAACGTGGTACAGTGCATTATTGAACAAAAAATTATTGAACTAAATTATTGACCTAACCAATAGACCAAACTTGTTAATAAGTAACCTAAATAATTGTTGAATATACAGGAGAAATAATCTAAAATGTTGTAGTTTGAATTCTCTCTGTTATCACCTTCCCTAAGATTAAAAGCCATTTTTGCCGCTGTCTTCTATCCAGGTAATTACTGTGTTAATTTGTTTATTGACGCCTGGCGCCCGAGGTTCTTTTTTCATATTATTATTTTGGCGTTCAATAACCTAATTTTGTTTAACACAAGTGAAATTTTAAATTTTGTAGCACACATAAGTGGTAAATAATACGCCACATGGCAGTATGTACTTAAATTATTTTAACATTCTAGGTTACATGTCGGCGTTCCCACAAATGTGCAATAAGCTCTCTTCTAGTAGAGAGGCCATATTGCAGTTCAAGATTTTGGGCCCTCCTGGAAGAATGTCTGAACGTCTCTGAAGTGCTGTTTGTCATATTTTGAGTAGAAGGTTGCAATTGTGCTTCTTCTAAAACTTCTTCAGAATCGAACTCCTGCACAGGAACATTGGCCCTATTGCAAATGTTGTGCAGTACAACACATGCATTTACAATAGATGCCGCTACTTGAGGTTCATAATGTAGAACCCTATGTACTAGTAGGCATCTAAAGCGTGCTTTAAGAAGTCCAATTGTTCGTTCTATCACATTACGAGTTCTCACATGCAATCCAGTGTAGTAAGCCTCAGGTGAATCTAGAGAAGCATCTATAATAGGAGTCATCATGGTCTTCCTTAACGGATATCCAAAATCACCTAGAAAAAATAAACAAATTGGTGATCTAAACATTATTTTATTATAGACTCAGATGTTTTCAGACAATCTTTGTATTTTTTTGTTTTTACATACTTAAAAGCCACATAAACTCCTCCATATGTACTTTTAATGGATGGATGGTCCATATGAATGATCGGGTTGCTCCTCCGTTGCTGGCATCTATGCTAATAATTTCCATGTCTGAGTTGCAAATCTAGAATTGTAGTCATTTTTTTAATTTAGGTACACAATATCACTAACTAGGATAATAACTTTATCTTTTATTAATCTATCTTATATATTTATATCAAACAAGAAAAACTGTTTGATATCATTTCATTTGTGTACCTACATATAATATGTATATTATTATTACTTAGTAGTAGTCTTATAGTCAAATAGGATGATTGTTTTTATATTGATATATAATAATATGTTTATACAATTTTAAATAGAAATTCAAGACAATCATTTTGAACTGGTTTTGTTGAGAATCAAGTATTTAGTGTTAAGGCCCTGCTAACGATCCAGTGACCAAAAACAGCCGTATCTGGCACTTTTGCCTACTACTTTGGATACGAAACATTCTGAGACCTGTTTTAACAACGTAAAAATACTTATCCTATTTGTAACAAACGTGACGTTGGATTCTTTAATATTTATTTTCTGTGTTATGCTACGATTTTTTATTCAATGAGGGCGCCACTGGACCGTTAGTAGACCCTTAAAGTATAAAATATAAATCATTGTTGTGTAAATTGGCTGTAATATATTGTCATGCTTTTTTAATCTATTTTGTTTTTAGTGTATTCTGTGTGTTACATTAAAAAATGATTGCAATGTACCTTATTGTAATTACTTAATAAACATACCTACCACATGCACATTTAAAGAATGATTTTGTTTTCTACAGTAAAAACGTTCTTCATGGTGTGTTGGCTGTTTTATTGCTACATCCATCAATGCAACCTAAAACTCCAGGCATACCAAACTTGTTTAAAAATCTGAAATAAGTAAAACAAAGTTATAAAATCAAAAGAATTTTACAGGATTTACCCACATTTACTCGCCGTTCACTAGGACTAGCTGGGAATTTAATATATTTTCAGCGAAAATGTGTTAGATTTAGGCATTCTGTTATTTGTGCGATTGCAGTTGATACTGTTTGCTGTGCAACAGAATGTGCAGCGATATCACCTGTTGGTCTTTGATACGAACCATTCGCGTAAAAAGATAATGCTAATAAAACCTGAAACATAGCAACAGAATCAATTAGGTACATATGGTTTTTTTTTTTTTTTTTGGGGTTGGGAAATCATCATGACTCTTTCCGCTCTGGGGTGGAGCGGAAGGGCGTGTCAGACTCTTACTGACTAAAACCCACCCCTGTTCCTCCCTGCCCTACGCGCCCGGGGGCGAGGTAACTCTTTCGAATTTATCCTCCACCCCCGGGCAGAGGTACATATGGTTACGATGATTAGCCGGATAAATAGAATAAATTAGTATGTACTAACCTTGACTTCAATCGACAAATCTGTTGATTTCGTAGGGCGTGGCATGAAAGCTCGTTATAGAGCTCAAGTGCAAGCTCTTTATATCGTTTAACAAAAGGAAATGCAAATGGTTTTATCGAGTTTCCTATATGATTTCTTTGAATTTTAGCGTTTTGTTTAACAATATTGAAACAATTATCTGCCTCGAGAAACTCAAAAATTTAATCTTCATCACACATCTAAAATAAAGGATAACACAGCCGCTTATAGAGGATTTTCTATTTTATTTTATTTTTATTTTATTTTATTAATTTTAAGAAAACTTACCTACAGCTAATACATTCAAGTAGGCGGAAGTTATGTTTAAAAGAAGGCCAATTACAAGTTTCCACATTTAGAAATATATCATAAATAAACATTTAAAAAACGGTACAAACAGCGAGAGAGTTAAAGCATAGAATCAACTAAAGAGAAAAAGCAAAAATAAATTAAATACATTACAAAACAAATTTACACACCAAAGAAAGCGTTACTTAATATTTTTTTTAAAATATGGACACTATTTGTGAATAAATCAAGCTCAACATCCCGGCAAACCATGTTGAACATTTGACATGCTCTTAAAATATATGTATTTCGCCTATAGTTTGTATTCACAATAGGTACATGGAGGAGACGAGGTCTCCGAAGAAACGCAGACGGTACACGCAGTCCAATCCTGGCCACCAGCTCTGGGACGTCAGTAGATCCGTTCATTATATTAAATAGGAAAGCAAGATCTGCAATTTTCCTTCGCTCATGCAAAGGAAGAATATGAAATTTCTTACACCTACTTGTATAGTTAGGAAGATATGTATTTGAACGATATTGAGTGTACCTTAAAAATCGCCTTTGTATACTTTCAAGGCGATTAATATAAACATTGTAATTTGGATTCCAGATTTGAGAAGCATATTCGAGATGGCTACGGACAAAAGCACAGTATAGGATTTTCATAGTTTTGACATGCTTAAACTCAGAGGAGACCCTAAAAATAAAACCCAATGCTTTAGAAGCCTTATTGAATATGCTATCAATGTGCGCATCAAACAAAAGCTTTGAGTCAAAAATTACCCCAAGATCCTTGATGACGTTGACTCTGGTAATTGAGGCATTCGACAATTTGTAATCATAAATAATAGGGTTTGGCTTACGAGTAAATGTACACACATAACACTTAGAAATATTTAAATCCAACCTATTTTGATCGCAGTAATCATGGAACCGGTCCAGATCCTCCTGTAATAGGTGTGCATCCTCAACGGTTGACACTTGACTCAGAATTTTCATGTCATCCGCGTATAATAAAATTTTAGAGTTTAGGAAACAAGTGGCGATGTCATTTACAAAGATATTGAATAAAAGAGGTCCTAACAGGGATCCTTGGGGAACCCCCGACGGAATGAACATCGCTCTCGACGCATAACCGTTGAGGACTACAGTCTGGCATCTATTTTCAACATATGATACAAACCATCTATACAAGCTACCCCTCACTCCTATCAATAGCAATTTGCGCATTAGAAGCGCATGATCAATTCGATCAAAACATTTGCTGTAGTCAGTGTATATAACGTCAACCTGAGACCTTCTGGACATATGCTCTGAAATATAGTCACTACATACCACGAGATTGGATGTGGTGGAGCGACCTTTTAAAAATCCATGTTGTTGTTCAGAGAAACTCAATTTAAGCGAAGAAGAAAGTTGTACGTGTACGATTTTCTCCATAACTTTCGCGAAAACGCACAGTTTACAAATCGGTCTATAGTTTTCAACGCTGTCTTTAGGTCCTTTTTTATGAATCGGCGTTATATACGCTGACTTCCAGATTGTAGGGACCACTCCCAAGTCGAATGACCGCTTGAATAGTAATGTTAACGGCGTGGATAGACACTTGGCACATTTGGTTATAAAAATCGGTGAAATATTATCCGGACCAGCGGTTTTGTTAATATCGACTTGCTTTAGCAAGCGAAATACCTCCTCAACACGCACATCAATAGAGCAGACGTCTGACACGAGACCAGTGGACTGATCCATCCCCGCAGAGTCCGAGAATTCATTTGCATCGCGTCGCTCTTGGAAGTTCGAAAAGAAATAGTCGCCAAACATATTGCATATTTCCTCCCCGTGACCAGACGACACTTCACCGAACCTTAATACAGATGGGTAACAGTTGGTCTGTTGTTTAGATTTAACATATTGCCAAAAAGCCCTAGGATTTTTAGAGATGGCTAATTCAATATTTGCTATATAGTCATCAAACATTTCTTTCTCTAGATCTTTAGCCCGTTGACGTAAGGTAACAAAAGATTGATAATCCGAGAGATTTCCATAGGTTTTGAACTTTGAGTGAAATTTTGACTTTTCTTTAATTATTTTAATAAGAGGGCTTTTGTACCAAGGAGGATACTTACCCCGCGGAACGATAGTTTTAGATGGAATATGTGTATTATGAAGCAAGTTGATAGTGTCGTAAAAAAATTTAACAGCTTCTTCGAGAGGCCTACAATTAAGCTCTAATGGCCAATCAATTGCCAGCATTTTTTCAATTATTGCATCATAATTCGCCTGAGCATACAAGAACTTGACTCGAGGCCGAGCATGCAGCTGGTGAAGCTGGACGAAGTCGGCAGAGATGCAGAGTGCCTTATGGTGAGGGTCCTCGCGCACTAGGGGATCCTGATTGCATGTAACAGCTACTTCACTGTTAGACAAAACGAGGTCAAGAATCCTATTATTCACATTACGACACGAGTTATACTGTAGCAAATTGCAAGCGGTGAGAGTATCTCTAAAGCTGGTTTGAATGGGACCTTGCAAGTTACCAGGACACAGATGCTCACCGTCCGCCGCAGCGTGCCAGTCGATATACGGTTGGTTAAAGTCACCGAGTACTAAAAACTTATCTGCGGGATGTTTGAGAACAATTTCAGCTAAATTACCAGAAAAAATATTGAGTTGTATCATTAAAGAGTTGCCAGATGGCTGGTCACACACATACACAACACATAAATGTATTTTATAGGTTACTTTAGGTTTCTTTTGGTGCAAAGTTAGGGTAACCCACAGATCCTCGGCAGGCGAGCACCATTCGTTGCGGACATCGGCAACAAGTTCTCGACGTATGGCTATTAAAACACCCCCACCCATTGTTTGATTAGTTTGCGAGTAACTTCGATCCCGCCTCCATACAATATACCTATTATCGAACAATTCGCTATCGGATATACCATCAATAAGCCATGTTTCCGTCAGACAGATGACATCAAAAGAATTCATACAAACATTTCTGTAGAAAACAGATGTTTTCGTCCGTAGCCCTCGAACATTTTGATAGAAAATACTAATAGGTGCCATAAGAATTCCAAATTAAAACCAGAAAAATGATTGAAAATATATAAGGTACACTCAGACTTAGTGCCAAGTAAGAGCTATAGGTAATATAAGTCGGCTTATACAGCGTGGAGAAGACAATACGACAATAAATGAAAACACGGACAATACTAGTTTATAAGAATAAGTTTAAGCTATCAAAAATATCCTAACATCGAAAATAAAAAAATAAAAATTTCAAACAAACTAAATGGCATAAAACTAGAAACGAAATAGAACACCACTTATAAATATGAGTTCACTAACCTGTCGTAAGAGCGGCAACAACGCGCGGTCCTGTAGCGACTTGATTTTTTGGCTTTTAATTATGGATTAACGCTCAGTAAAATTACACTGAATCACAGATTATTTAGCACAGAATCACAGCTATGAATGCCACCCCAAACATTGGCACCAAATCTGTACTGGTGCGAAGTCTCCCGTCCTAGACGCGGATTCACGCGGCTCCAGTAACGAATATTCTGTCTGTTCCATAAACCGTTCCTTGTAAATGTACTTTCATCAGTCCACATCACATTGTACAAGAAATCCGGATTCTCGAAATGTTTATTTTCAATCCAGCGACAGAAGTTTTACCTAACTGGTTTGTCTCTAGGTAACAATGCATGCAATTTCTTGTATTTATACGGCTTTCGTTTGTCGCGTTTTAAAATTTAAGAATAGTAATATGGTCAACACCTGAACTACACGTTGGGTTGCGTTAAAAAAAACACGAAAACAATAAAAACTAAGCGTCTAATTTCGCACAATTCACTCACTGTTTAACTAAATACCTATTAAAACGTTACGTGTCCTGTCACCATAATAAAGCGTCCAATTTCGCACTAATACCGTCGTAAATGAATTTACAAAAAACACGAGCGGCGGGGAAGTACCTAGACGCGTGACTCGTCACAGGACCGCGGCGACACACTAACATAAATTTGTTGTAGCAAATTTCTTCAAGAAAGCGAACTAACAAACGAAACTAGATTTATCTCTTTCGCACACACTAAATTTCCTATTAACATTATGAGTGCATTGCAATTTCCGCATTCGTTACTTTCTTATCCAACTCTGATGACACGCTTTATGACTCTTATTACTCAGAGTTAAGGTATAATTTTCACTAAATCAGATGAAAATACTAATTTGGCGAAAGTGTATAAGTAGCGAGTTGGCAACGTGACTTTAATGTTTTGATGTTTATACCGATGTGGGTCGTTAAGCTGACAGTGTTTCCCTATTATCAGATACATCATGTAGCAAATGTTAAAAATGAAAAATAATTTCCTGTGACTAAACTACTGGATATATTCAAATGATTTTTTGTATGTAGACTGAGAACGTCTTGAGGTATGCGAGGTTTAATTTAATGTCGTATTGTCATCACCACTCTGTATAGCAAGCGGTGGCAAAATAAAGCAAAAACTAAGTTAAATAAATCAGATTCGATAGAATAAGCGCAAGAAATCACATTCCAAGTGTAAAAACATTTAGTTTTAAATTTGTATAGGGTATGTGTAAGAAACCTCCAGTGTAAGCAGATCTCGTCTCTAACTGCATACAAATAAAGTATAAAATGCCAATGAAAGAAGCTTAATGAGTCGAATGAATAGGCGACACTAAGCGATAAGCAAACAAAGGGCAGGCGAGAATGGAATGCGTGCAAAAAATACGTGCCTATGTTTCTCAAACTTAAGTCTACTATTAACAGTAATGTGTCCAGAATAAATTTAAGTTCAATTAAATTTTTTTTTTTCAAAAAGAACAAATAACTCGCAAGTAAGATGAGATGTTTTAATTAACAAACAAACTTTTTTAAGTCTTGCTCTGAACTGATGCAGAGTTTTGGAGACGTGGCGTTTTTTCTTACAAGTATTTTGCATCCTCTTACCCACACATGTTCAAAGCCACGCTCTTTGGCTTGGGCTTTGGTTCTATTAAGTAGGAGTTTATTTTCCTGTGTTAGATGATCGTTGATGTATACCCTGCTATTGCCCTGCAAGCCCAGATCTGCAGCATTTAGTTTTTTATATTTTCTCGATGCCGCTATAAAATCGTTCTTAAGGTAGCTGTTGTGTACAGAGCAAATAATGTTTTTATTCAGCTTATCGTTACGTGTCGGCACCCTCGCTATGTAGTTAATCTGTTCCTTCAGCATATGAAAATCAATGGCTTTACCAATCTTGGCCATTACAGCGAACAGGTCTTCATCCTTGGATATTGGCACTCCTTTGATCTCGATATTGTTCATACGAGATCGCTGTTCATTCATAGACTGCCGATTCTCAAGCTGGGCAATTCGTTCCTGCAAATTTGATATCCCGTCTTTGGTTTTCTTCATTGTCTCTATTTCCTCTTCCAGAACTGACACTTTACTTGCCAAAGCTTTTACTTCCTGACCGTAGGACTCAAAGGACGATTTCATTTCAGAGACTTCTTGCCGTATGGTTTTTAATTCCGCCATCTCACTCTGGATTGCCTTCACACTCTCTATCAACGCGGGCAATGCTTCCATTTGAGCTGACAAACGTTGAAGCTCAATCATGATGGTCTCCGAGTTCGCTGGTGATGCCTTCAAACCACCTGTTTGAGGACTAGCAACCGGGGTAGCCTTGCAGCTTTGACATTTCCATGTCAATTTGCGCTCGCCAAGTTTTCTCCATCCAGCCTCCGTTATCCCAGCACAGGGAAAGTCGAATTTCGCCTTACAGGCAACACACGTAGCACCATCCCTCGATTCAGTGTCACAACGCCTACAGGTAAACATTTCGACTGACTTTAATAGAAAGTTTGAGAAACACTGCCAGCGGCCGCTTTAGAAAAATTAAGTAGTTAGCAACGCCGTGTACTCGTGCGATCAGTACGCCGACTACCGTCAAACTGACTATGGGCCGATTTTTCAATGGTCAGTTAAACGACGAGATAAGATTAATTCCACAGTTAACAAGTTTCTCAATTTTTCAATTGACAGATAGGCTCTAACGGCCAGTTAAGCTCTCTAACTAGCGAATTAACTTATCTGGCTCTTTACACCCCAGTTAGCACGTTATCTGTCGAGTATTTGACGTTTCTGTCATTGCGCGCGTCAGTGTTTGTAGGTTATATTTGTGTTAGTACTCCTTAAATTGTACAACTATGGATATTTTTGATTCTATTGCCGATGAAACAATCGAAGAAGATTATACAGTGCTAAATTATTTAAATCCAGACAGAGGACAAAGAGTTGTAAGAGAGAGACCTGATAATATGTCTGAATGGGACGATACACTACGACTTTACAAGAAAGCGTAGTCAATTATTATCAATAATTTGTGATGAGGTTGTCACTGCTTTTGAATAGGATTATCAGAATTCAATGGGCTGGGTTTGTAGTCAGTGTTATCAACATACAAGTGCTTAAAATGTTCATAGGCCAATGAGACCACCACTACAACAGATGGACTATACATAAGTTAGCTATCCTTGTTTCAAATGTATTGTTACACAGGCAAATAAAAAGAAATACATAGTTTATAAATCTTTATTTATTAACTTCTAAAATATTTGTTTGTACCCTATTACAGTGCGCACTTAAAAGAACTGCATGCATTTCCTGTTTTCTTCTTGCATCATCCTGCAGATGCAGCATTTTTAATTTGTGTTCTTCTTTTACTAATTCATGCTCTTATAAGGCAATTTATTTTTGTAGCTCCACTAACTCTAAGCGAGATTTTGTTAATTGGTCCAGTTTTGCAGTAACTCCTTTGGTAATTTTTTTATTTGATTTTAAACATGGACTAATCTTTAATCTTTTTTAATGCTCTCATATTTTAGTTTTAGGCTCTTCGTATTTCTTGCTGTAAAGCCTGTAGCGGCATTAAATAAAGAACTAATTTTATTCCACGCTACTTCCTTTTCTTTATTGGTTACAGCGTCGGTCTGCTTGTTTTCTAATATTGTGCGATGTTTTGCCACCAATTCGGTCAACAATCTCACTTCGCTCTTGTTAAAATTCGTGGAACGTTCACGTTTTACGATATTTGCCATACTTAATTAAAACACCGAAGACCACACACAACACAAAACAGAAGATATTCGAACGGAAACAAAATATTAACACGGAGACAAGCCGACGAGGTTTAAGGTTATGATGTCCGTTTTATTGTGACAACCGCTGTCATTACGTTGAAAGTTTTCTGTCTCTTTCTAAAATCTGTAACCGTACATAAGCGCGTCTCGCTCTCGCAGATGTAGTGTGAAGCTAGTCGCAAAAATCAGTCAGGTAACTAACTGACAATTATCTGAGCTTCGAAAAATTTAAACTCTTTAATCGTTTGTTAAAATCTCAGATAAAGTTATTGAACTGTTAGCTATCTGACGTTTTATCTGGCTCTTGAAAAATCGGCCCTATGTTTAACAATACTTTGAAATAACGTCCGAAATATATTTTATGCACATTTTTACAATTACTTACGTTTTTGTTGTATTTTTTAATTGAAACAGGTCAATTTAAGTTAGTTTCACAAGGCTGCAAATTATGACGGCGGGGCAGTTCAATTGTTGGATGTTTAAATGTCAAAAATACTTAATGGTAGGATAAGTCGCAGGTCAGTCTGCTGAAATGCTGTGACGTAATCACTCACCGGCTTAGGTCACGTGATCGCTGGCTCGCCTGCTAATTGGTGCGCTCATGGTACGAACTAGCACGACAGTTTATTTTTCGTCTAAAATTGACCTGCTTTAAGAGTTCATAGTAGGCCCCAAGGCTGCAAATTATGACAGCAGGGCAGTTCAATTGTTGGATGTTTAAATGTCAAAAAATACTTGATGGTAGGATAAGTCGCAGGTCAGTGCTGAAATGCTGTGACGTAGTCACTCACCGGCTTAGGCCACGTGATCGCTGGCTCGCCTGCTAATTAGCGCGCTCATGGTACGAACTAGCACGACAGTTTATTTTTCGTCTAAAATTGACCTGCTTTAAGAGTTCATAGTAGGCCCCAAGGCTGCAAATTATGACAGCAGGGCAGTTCAATTGTTGGATGTTTAAATGTCAAAAAATACTTGATGGTAGGATAAGTCGCAGGTCAGTGCTGAAATGCTGTGACGTAGTCACTCACCGGCTTAGGCCACGTGATCGCTGGCTCGCCTGCTAATTAGCGCGCTCATGGTACGAACTAGCACGACAGTTTATTTTTCGTCTAAAATTGACCTGCTTTAAGAGTTCATAGTAAGCCCCTTCAGCCACTCAAAGAGAGCCCTTTTTAGCTCGTGGTTGCTTAGCTTCCTTGTCCTTGCCTTCTTGTTAAAAGCGTTGTATAAACGCGGTGCCATGGCAGAGTAGTGTTTACGGGCAAGTTGGGTCTTGACCCGGGGGATCGGACAAGAAATTACCCTTTTGGTCTCATCAGGTACGAGTAGTAGTGTTGGTATGGTGTGTCTGTGGTATCTCCTAATAGTTTCCAGGACATATATTTTTCTTATTGATAGAACGTCGGCTTTTTCGTAGACTCAGGTGGTTGGATGTCTAATAGGTAGGTACATGAGTACCTTAAGTACCGCTCGTTGCGCTCTTTCTGCAGCAATAAGGTAGGTTTTACAAGCACCACCCCACGCACATATGCAGTACCTAATCAAACACTCACACAGCGCTCTATATGTTTGGATTAGAATTTTATGGTTTGCCACAGCACGTAAGTTTTTAAAAATGTATATCATTTTTCTAATCCTCCCAACTAGCGCTGCTATGTGAATGTTCCAGGCAAGCTTCTCATCCAATATAACACCCAAGTATTTCAAATTCTCAACGCAAGAGAGTACCGGGTACTTACAATTTGAGTGGTCCAAGGTGCGGTTACATGGATATGTATGTATCCTAAGTTTGAGGTTATTTTCAGCTTTGGTTGTAGCCGACTTGGTGAAACACATGTATTTTGTTTTGTTTGGGTTTAGTGAGAGGAGACTGTTCTCAAGCCACTCAGTTATGGTAGCCAACCCCGTTTCTGCCAGTTGAAAAACTTGCTCCCATGTCTTCCCGCGAAAAAGCAGAACTGTGTCGTCCGCAAACATGATTATACGGGCATCTTGTCCCGGCAACGCACCACACAGGCCGTTTATGTAGATAAGAAAAAACGTTGGGGCCAGTGTACTACCTTGCGGAACTCCGAAACTACATGCCGAGTCATCACTCTCGTGCATCTCCACCCGCACTCGCTGAGACCTCCCCGATAAATAGTTCCTGAACCAATCAAGAACCAGTCCTCTGATTCCAGTGTTCTCAAGCCTGGCAAGTAATAAGGGCACGGACATGGTATCGAAGGCCTTCTGGAGATCGAGAAAGACTCCCATACATCTTTCATCTTTGTCTAATGATGATGTTATGGCCGTTGTAAGTGCTAGAACCGCATCTTCCGTTGACTTGCTTGCCCTGAAACCATATTGGCAACTGTTTAACAGACCATTAACCTCCAGGTAACCTATCAATCTCTTATTGACAATTTTCTCAAGAATCTTTGAGAGAGCTGACAAGAGAGATATCGGTCTGTAATTTGATGGTATCTCCTTCGGGCCGGACTTGTGGATTGTACAACAGCTTTCTTTAGCATTGCCGGAAAAACGCCCGTCTCAAGACTTAAATTACACATATGTGCGATAGGAGCCGTACATGAAAAATAGTAAAAGTTGTTACTAATGATGATTATTGCCATTGTTTCTATTAATTGTTGTATTGTCGTCTCCACATTGTAGATACTCGTAGATATAGTCTCATTTAATTACAGCACTGCTCGTGTTTTTTGCGCCCAGTCTTTTTGTTTTTAAACTCTATTATTCAGCCCCCTTAGCCAAACAACTTTTATAATAGCGCTAACGCTAACGCTTCGTGCAAAATGTATAGCAACGATATTACCTGTGGAGAGAACTGTCCCGTGACTCACGCCCAGTAATGTCGTTGCCATACATTTTGCACGAAGCGTTAACGTTAACAGAAAAGTATTTTGTCTAAAGGCTCAGGTCAGACGGCGTCATGTGACGTCATTTATAACCACTGCCATATAACATTCATAACGCAAAAAGTGCATCGAAATATTATTTTAATTGAAGTAGTCTTGGAAAATTATCTTGTGTTCGGTAACTAAAATTATAACTAACTAACTATAACATTTAGGGTCTAAACAAGGAATAGGTGAGGTCAAAATAGCACAAATGATAATAATAGTGTACCTAAATTACTAACTCGTCAATATCTAATTAGCAAAATACTAACATACCCACTGCTGTGTTTTAACAATATAATTTTTTTATATATGGAGATCCGAGGGCCGATAGACAATACTTGTTTCCTGATTAACAAAACATGTGGGATTGAGTAGTAATAGAATTTACTTTGAAGTGTAACTTTACCAGCGTCGTGGCCATGCCGCCGCCAACATTTGCTGAGCTCGCTCAAAAGGTGCGGGCTCAGCACATATGATTTCAGCCACACTGAAATCATAGGATAAATTGTCTTTTGTGTTGACTTTTGTTAAGGTGAGGCAATCCGAGCGCCGTAGGTATTTAACGCATACCTCTGCCCCCGCACGGAGTAGCGATACGTAAAAAATTACGATGCGCGGAGACTCGCGCGCCGAGCGCACTGCTCATGAGTTCACGAATTCGAGTGGGTACTAAGTTGCGTCACAATATAGAGCAATGCAGTAGATCAACTTGAATAAATTAGTATAATTATGTTTATTTTGTTTTATTTTTCTAGTTCCTAAGTATTTTTTTATGGTTATCTAAAAGTTAGGTACGTATTGTATAAACTTTTAACTTAATAATTTAATAAACTTAATAATTAAAAATAAGTAGGTATACTTATTTATTTTTGTGAATAAGGTGGATTTAAATCTGACTGACACGAAGATCATGAATACGGATACGATTCAAAACTACGCGCCGCGTGCCTTTTGACTTTCCATAAGGGTGCAAAATATTCATGCTACAGTGTAGCGAGAATTTTCTAATTCTTTGTCATGGGTGTCATTTTTATAGTTTTCGAGGGTGGTAAAGCCAATAGTGAGGTCAAAATGTAAACCCGAGATGGTGGTAGAAATATCGTGATGGGATTTTATCGCGTACTGGATTTTGAATTCTCGGTGTTGAGCCGAGCATTGAGAATCCAACTCAACAACAACAGAGTTAATTCCAGCGCGTCGAAAAAACACACCGTTGGATTTTCAACTCTCCGCGCTAAGCAGAGCGTTGAAAATCTAGTGCGCTAAAAAAAAACCGCCGCAATACGTTTACGTCTCTGCGAAAGTCGGCTTATAGCTTTTGCGCGCGTGGCGTCTTTATTTCCATTGCCATAGGGTTTAAATTCAACTGTTTTACACATATTTGCGGTTTGTAAATCTATTCCGCGTAGGTACATACCTAGTAAGTAAAGAAAAAATATAATATAGGTAAATAATAATATTGTCAAAGCATCCTTACTTTTTTAGGGTTCCGTACCCAAAGGGTAACCAACGGGAAGATTCCGCTGTCCGTCTGTCTGTCAGCGGGCTGTATCTCATGATCCGTAACAGCTACACAGTTCTGTCTACCTATTACAGATCATGAGATACAGCCCAAAAAAAAAAAAGACGTGTGGCACTCGGAGACTGCCGCGGTAAAGCTATTGCATAGCATTTTTTATCAACTTATGCAATTATAATTATTTATTTATTTTATTTATGTATGTGTGTACTTATGTACGCACGTAAGAAGTTACACTTCTTTGGCGTAACAAGATAAATATCATCATCATCATCATCATCATCATCATCACCACCATAATCATCATCATCATCATCATCATCATCATCACCACCATCATCATCATCATCATCACCACCATCATCATCATCATCATCATCATCACCATCATCATCATCATCGTCATCGTCATCATCATCATCATCATCATCATCACCACCACCACCACCACCATCATCATCATCATCATCATCATCATCATCATCATCATCACTACCACCATCATCATCATCATCATCACCACCATCATCATCATCATCATCATCATCATCATCGTCATCATCATCATCATCACCATCATCATCATCATCATCGTCATCGTCATCATTATCATCATCATCATCATCATCATCACCACCACCATCATCATCATCATCATCATTATCGTCATCATCATCATCACCATCATCATCATCATCATCATTATCGTCATCATCATCATCATCATCATCGTCATCATCATCATCATCATCATCATCATCATTATCACCATCATCGGAGTGGAGGGTGTTAGGTTATTTTTCGTTACGGAATTTCTGGATTCGGTCGGTTGATGATACGGAACCCTTCGTGTGCAAGTCCGACTCGTACTTGGCCGGTTTTGTTGTTTATTCAGCCTTCGTAGAGCCAGCGATGACAACTTTTTACTTATTCTGGTTTTGCTCACTTTGTTTTACAAAATAAAAAATTATAATAAAAAAGTAATAAATAATATATATATAAAATAATATAATTCCACAACTATCACTCAATAAACTCTCAGAGTTCAATGAGACTAAACTATATACAGGTACTTATTATTATTTTTATAAACTACTACTACTACTACTACTTTTGTTTATTTGAATTCTCAAAATTTTCTTTCATAAAAACTTTGTCCTGACAAACACAAACACAACAAAAAAAGAATTATCCAATTTGCTGCAGTCGTTCGGAAGTTATGCGCGTGTATGTACTATTGAAGACAAAAGTGCATGGAGAGCCTAAGGTCGACTTTTGACTGTGAGGTTTTGCATTACGTATCATGACTTTCATGAGACGACTAGATGGCGCTGTTCAATCATGAAAATAACACTGCAAAGCTTATAAACCTTATTATGCAGAGGCAGATAATAAGGTTTTTAATACCTAAAATAATTACTAAGTAATAATAATATATTTATATTCAAATAAACAAAAATTACTATATTTTCTTATTTCCGAGTACTTAATACAGCGCCATCTAAACCAAACTAAATAAGCCAATTGGTATATCGGTTAATTCGACTACAGATGGCGTCGATCATAAATAATAAAAATCCCTACATTCACAAAGTAGCTCTTATTTTCACGTTCCAGAATAAATAATAAGTAGCTCAGGTGGATAAGCATGGCAGAATAACATAGATCGTTCAACAGGGCACCGGTTCGCAACCCAGCTCTCTGTCGACTTTTTTTAAATTTAATTATTATAATATATAATTTATATTCTATTTTTTGTATTTTTAAACGTTTTTATTTTATTTTTTGTTATAAATAATATAAAAAATATGAGGTATAAGATGTATAAATGAATATAGGGATAATATACAAGTATACATATACTACTATATATAACATTATATAAATATATATTATACTAGCTTCCGCCCGCGGCTTCGCCCGCGTGAAAAGTATGATAATAAATTTTAGTAGTATTTCCAGAGTGAGTAGCGCGTTAACAAAACACTGTAGAAATCTAAATCCAAAGTCAGCGATTCAAATAAGTTTGCGAGCCAGAACTTTTTGAACGTCGTTCTACATAAAGACAGACCTTCACCACTTTTTAGCTTCTTTCACGATTCTATTCTCCTGGTAATTTGTAAATCTTTCTCTACCTCCTACGATTCCTGCCCCAGAATACTTTTTGTGTTTATGGTCTCCTGGTAGTTGGTTAGTATTTATCGCTCATGATTTTAGTCCTCGAAATGTTTCTAGTCTCCTGGTAATTTGTAAATCTCTACCTGTCCTAATACCAGCTTCGGAATATGTTTTGTGCTTCTGATATCCTTCTAGGTTATACCGCTCAGGATTCCAGCCCCTTCCCTGGTAGTTTGAGCATCTATACCGCTCATGTTTTCAGCACCGGAACACGCTTTGCGTTTCTGATCTCCAGTTTCTTTTTTTTTGTTTCTGGTCTCCTGATATTTTGTAAATCTTAGCGCTTAAGATTCTAGCCCCAAAAATACTGATTCACGACTATGGTCTCCTGGTAGTTTTGGAATCTATACCTATCATGGTTCCAGTTCCGGAACTAATTTTTCATGAATCCTGATCTTTTCGTAGTTTATATGAGTCTTATCGCTCATAATTTCAGTCCTTGAAATACTTCTCATGTTTCTGGTCTCCTGGTAATTTGTGAATCTCTCTCTATATCTCATAATACCTGCCTCGGAATATAATTTGTGATTCTGATTTCCTAGTAGCTTGTGAATCTATATCGCTCAGGTTTAAAAAAAAGCCCCCTCCCTGGCAGTTTGAGAATCTATACCGCTCATGATTTCAGCCCCGGAACACTCTTTGTGTTTCTGGTATCCTGGTATTTTGTGAACACAGTATATAGCTTAAGATTCTTGTCCCAAAAATACTGATTCACGACTCTGGTCTCCTGGTAGTTTTAGAATCTATACCTCTCATGATTTCAGCCCCGAAATCAGTTCTTCATAATTCTGATGTCCTGGTAATTTATGACTCTCTCCCTCTCATAATCCCAGCCTTGGTTATATACATTTGTAATTATGATGTCCTGGTTGTTCGTGAATCTGTACTGCTCGGAAAACTTATTCATGATTCTGTTCTCCTGGTAATTTGTGAATCTGTACTTCTCATAATACCAGCCACAGAATATATTTTGTGATTCTGATCTCCTGGTAGGTTGAGAATCTATACCGCTCAGGATTCAAGCCCCGGAAACACTTCTTCTTCTTGATTCTGGGCTCCTGGTGGGGTGTGTAAAGCTATACAGCTTAGGATTGTAGCCCCGAAAATACGTATTCATGATTCTGGTCTCCTGGTACTTTGTGAGTCTTTACCGGTCATGATTTCAGCACTGGAAATACTTCTCATTTTTCTGGTCTCCTGGTAATTTGTAAATCTCTACCTCTCCTAATACCAGCTTCGGAATATGTTTTGTGATTCTGATCTCCTGGTAGTTTGTGAATCTACACCGTTTAGGATTATAGCCCCGGAAACACTTCTTCTTGATTTTGGTATCCTGGTGGTTTGTAAAGCTATACAGCTTAGGATTGTATCCCCGAAAACACCTATTCATTATTCTGGTCTCCTGGTACTTTGTGAGTCTTTATCTCTCATGATTTCAGCCCTGGAAATAATTCTCATGTTTCTGGTGTCCTAGTACTTTTTGAGCGTGTGCGCTCGTTCAGCCTGACTTTGGATTTCTACTTCCACCTCAGCCTTCGCTAAGTCTTGTCATTTACCGGGATAAAAAGTAGCCTATGTGTTAATCCAGGTTATGACCTACGTGTGTGCAAAATTTCATTGTACTCCCTTCAGCCGTTTTTGCGATACCTTCAGCCAAACATACAAACATACAAACAAACAAACATACAAACATACAAACTTTCGCATTTATAATATTAGTAGGATAAATTACTTTCATAATTGGTGGTAAGTATTAGTATTATTAGTAAAAAATATTTATGTAAGAAGATTTAGATATATTTTTCTTACAGCTTAAGATTTACTAAGTTTAATTCTCGTAAAGGATAAGAAATGAAACTATTTTATTGATTATAGTTTAAGACATTTAATTCTCAAAGAAGAATACAATTTATGTCTTTCTTTCTTATAGAATGTATAACCTAACCTAGCAGTTTTACATCCAATTAACAATGATTTAATTCACTTGTTAAGGAGAAATACAAGTAAAATTTATAACTGAATAACTCTATTACAAAATAGAAGACCTTAACAAAGTAAAACTGTATAATAGATATTATAAGTATTCTAAATCAAAACTGTGTTGTGCTATTCTTCTATTATTTAGTTTTATTAACCGACTTCGTAAAAGGAGGAGGTTCAATTCGGATGTTTGTATTTTTTTTTTTTTTATGTATGTTCGGGCATAACTCACAACAACATTTAAATTTCAAAAAGATCTGATGATGGGTTTCGGAGACAGACAACGGAACTCTTCAAAAATTGACAGCAAATCAACCGCGATTGCTGCTATCGTATGTCTATGAATTGTTAACACAGTTTTATGGGGAGCCACAACTAAAAAAGTAAAAATAAAAAACTTTTTTACAAAAAAATAGAACCGACTTCCAAAAAAAGTGCAAAATAACTTTAATTTCGGAAGTCGGTGTCAAAAAACAAAGACACAAAACAGGAACACCGACTTCCGAAATTAAAGTTATTTTGCACTTTTTTTGGAAGTCGGTTCTATTTTTTTGTAAAAAAGTTTTTTTTTTACATTATGTTATAATAACTTTCACTATATATGCAACCTTAGTTCTGTAAATATTTTACCTACTCATAAATTATAAAAATTTTACGTTTTGCATAATTATGTTTAGTGGTATTGACTATAATGATTGATTTGTGGATTATGTTATGACTTAAGGTTCATAGCTTAAGTATTCTTTCCAGAAGGAGGAAGAAATTGAAGCTAAACCTAAAATCAATAACAATTGTAAGACCGGGTTATAGCTGTCATTTTGGGACTGAGTTGTTTATAATAATAAATAAATAATTTATTATGTTGGAAAGGAATCTATATTTATATTGTTTTTATTTTAATTTCTTATATTATATAAGAAATCAAAATCATTAGTGTAATAACATTTTGTTGTTATAAAGTAATGTATAAATTTATCCAACTTACACCAAGTTTGATTACTGTAATTTATCATATAAATTATAGCTACCCCGGTCTTTTCATTTTTACTCAATCATTATTACTCAATTCAATAGTCAACACTTTATATTCTTTAATATTTCGTGTATCCGCCATTTTGATCGATTACAGCTTGCAACCGCGAACCCATGGAGTCTATTAATTTTTCACATAAATTGTGACCCCGTATAGAATCCCATACCTCCATGCAGTGAGTACTCAGTGCTTCCTTAGTCCTTTCGTTCCTATTGTCCCACTTTTGAACCATAACGCCCCATAAATTTTCAATGGGGTTTAAATCTGGCGATCTCGCAGGCCAAGGAATAATTCGTATGTCCGATTGCTGGCTAAACCACTCTTGCACAATTATGGAACGGTGTATAGGACAATTGTCCTGCACGAACGTTATTACTGGCATGTCTTCTACAGGAAAAACATTCCGCACAGTGGGCAACATGACGTCATTCAGCACATCTAAGTAGTTAACACTGTTTGCACGACTGGGTATTACAGTAAGTTCTCCTGGTCCTGCAGCTGTCATCCATCCCCAAATGTTCACTGTTATACGACCGGATTCAGAGTTAGGCACAACGTGATCACTATCATAACGCGTATTATTCCTACGCCACAACCTAACTCGCCCGTGCTGGCTAGACTTGAAAGTCTTTTCATCACTGAAGATAACGTTGCTCCAGTCGAAATGTCTGTATTTCAAAGCGAACTCCAATCGTGCTCTTTTATTAGCTTCGGTTAGCAATGGCTTAATAGCATGTCGACGATAATGCAGACCTTCACTATGAAGAGCACGATACACCGTCCGCAAAGATGTATCAAACAACTCTGCGTAATATCTTGTTGGTGTAAAGCCATTTTCCTCATAACCTTGCACCATAAGTTGACGCTGGTCTGAGTCAATATGGCGTCTTCTGCCAGATCTACTGCGGTGTTCCAACGAACCCTCTTCTTGAAACCGCTTTATCCATAAAGTGACAGTCTTTACCTATAAGGGAAATATATTATTTATTATTTTCGTGTATCGATAACCATGGATAATAAAATAAATAACGAACAGTGATTTTAAAACATTACTTACGTTTAAGCCAGTTTCTCTCGAAATTTCAGAATAATTTAGGCCTTGATTATGCAATGCTATTATTTGGGCCCTCGTAGCCATATCAATATTAGAACGCGAACTCATGGTAAAGATAAATATTAAAAAATTGTTAAATGCAATCGTAACTGAACTCACTCAAAGATAGTAAAGAACGTTATGATTGAACAAAAAGATTTAATTTTTATACAGTCAATATTAAACTACCCTCAATTCTTTTGAGATTTATGATACAGGTTAAAGTCGCTAAACAACTTCGATATAATAAAGAGTAGGATAATTTCAACTCATTGCGTAATGACGCAATAGTCCAGTGGCTATGGTATCGGTAAATTTTATGCCACCGAGTTCGAATCCTAGTTATTACGAGCTTTGCTTTATAAGGTTTGTAATGTCGTAGGAGAATTTGTGTTAAAATTAAGTAATATTGTAACTGGCAAAAAACAAGATAATGTTCTTTAACGAGAGATGTATATTTTCCAATCCAACTACTATACTAGCACCATCTATGTCGTTCAAGACGTATTATTAAGGCGATGAAACCCTGTACAAACGATTTTGGTTTGGAACTCTCCATGCACTTCTGTCTTCATTAGTACGCTATTGCGATGATTCATTTTTATTTATAGATTTTTGGCTCAGCCGGTAACAGACCATAGCGGGGGTGGCGGGTTTGGAAAAATTGGCACACGTCTGAACTCCAACACGTTCCTCTCGGGACTAAAGGACCGGTGGGAGCGCTTGAACAGGGGAAAACACTGGATTTTGGAATTAGTGGTATAGATATTTTGATATTTCGCATTATGTCGGCCGTTTTATATTCCATTTTTTACGACCTTTACTATGGAATTATTTTTATTTTTCAAAGCCTAATATAACTGAAATGAAATAAGAATTAGATTATAATTTAGACTTATCTTTGCGATTTAATTGGATGCAGTAAAGTGTAAGTAATCGTGTATCGCACGGCCGAAATATCTAGATCGAAGTGTGAAATATGTAATATATTTTTTTCAAAATTTAAATCCATGTTATCTACGAATAAAACACAATACAAAACGACGTTCATTCGGATAACCTCGCCTTAATATAATAATAATTTTTATTTAGAACACAACCATAAATTACAGAGTCTTAATAGCTAGAGCAAGGAACAGTTAATTTAACAGAAGTGCATTAGCCTACTGTCTCCCAAACTAGGTAAAAACCTGTATCTTGGGAGGCAGTAATAATGGAAATTACGTACATTTTTTGGTTCATAGCCCGTGTAAGACGGCGTGAACTTATAGAAAAAATAAGCAAAAATGTAATAATAAAAAGTAAAAAAAAAAAACAAAGTTACAGACATACCTACTAAAATAAAAAATGAGTTTAATACTACACTAATAGATAGGTGGCCATTCATCAACTTGCAAGGTATATGGGTGTGTGTCTCAGTGCGTGAGAGTGATGGTGTGTATATGTGTGTGGGTGTCAGTGCGTGAGAGTAATGTGTTTGTGTGTGTGTGGGTTCATGTGTAGGTACAGATGTGGAATATTATATTAGAAGTAACTCTGTATCAGTATAGTTCAAAGTGAATAACCAAGCCTTCAACTTGCTTTTACATTGCTGTCTGTTTAATTTATGGATGCTAAGAATTTTATTTATTTTATTGTATAGTCTGGTACTGACAAAAGGATATTGTTTACGCGCTAAGGCAGTGCTGTGAGGTTCTGAGCGAAATACTAAGTCAGCCCGTCGTTTCGCGGTGGTAACAAGAGGACTACGATGTTTCCTTAGTTATAGTATGAAGCACAAATAGTTTCCGGACAGTCAATACTTCAATATCAAAATACAGTTGAGTTGTTGGGTACCTATACGGTTTATGAAATGATGAGAAAATAATTTATGGTAATGTTATGATGGTTTAGTGTTGGCAATAAATATTTCTTTCTTATTTATTTCTCAAGAAATGGATGATTTTTAAATACGCGCATGGATAGAATTAGGAATGAGTATACAAAGAGGAAGTCTGAAAGTGGCACCGCTGACTGAAAAGTTGTGTGGAAATCGGTTGTCGTGGTATGGACATGTGATGCGGAGGAATGAAGAAAATGTCGTGAGGAAAGTCTTGTGTATGGATGTGGATGGCTATAAGAATAGGGGAAGGCCAAAGAAACGATGGTTGGACTGTGTGAAAGAGGATATGGGTAAAAAGGGGGTGACTACAGAGATGACGACTAATAGAGGAGTATGGAAGAAAAAGACATGTTGCGCCGACCCCAAATAAATTGCGATAAGGGCAGGAGAATGATGATGATTTATTTCTAACTAGCGACCCGCCCCAGCTTCGCTCGGGTACAAATTATACATTATAAACCTTCCTCTTCAATCACTCTATCTATTAAAAAAAACCGCATCAAATTCCGTTGCGTGGTTTTAAAGATTTAAGCATACATAGGGATATAGCACAGAACAGATAAAGAAGGTTAGAAAGGAAATAGTTCCTGATTTGTATCAGAACGCGCGTCGCCGTTGTCTCCCACTCTTTAACTTCACTACATGCAAGAGACCAATGCCTAAGCGGATTACGCACACAAATAAACAACACGCACTTAGATCGTAAATTTGCTATTGGTTGTCACACTAATGCAATCACTGCGTTTGACGTACTTAAAAGCACGCTAGGGTGGGCGACTAAAAGGTCGATAGTTGATATCGATAAAATTAATGTAATCTTGCTTTTTATTTTGCACGTATTGTTGACTATGTGGACTTCTGTAATGCATGTTGTGAACTTGTATTCATGCGAATATAGAAACAAATAAAAGTGGATCAAATAAAAAATACATAACTGAATTTTAAAACCAATTTTATTACTTATTAACATTAGGAATGGAATATTTACCATGTTTATTAGAGAAAGTCGGTTGCCTTTCAACCTTACATATCCGGTACTTATCACGAGTTCAAAAAGAAAAAAATTATTGTCCCTGAAATAATACGTATTTATTAAGTAGCATACGCTTGCTTTCCTTTAAATTGGAGTTTTTCAAAATGAAATGCAATCTAACAGTAATATACTTTTCTATAATAGCCTTAGTTAGGTCGGTCACATGGCTCGCACTAGGATATAAGCCAACCTGATGATGACTTATGCTGTTAAATAAATCAGTCCCAACGAAGCTGCGCATAATCTTTACTGTTAACATATGCTTGTTAATATTTCGGAGGTTTTCGGTGTACTTTTTTATAACTGCTTCAGATGTTTTGCAGATTAGTAGCAGTTCTTTCGAAGGGTACAAGAGACCTTCTTTATCTTTTGCAACTATAAATTTATGGTCGGAATTTATTTCACTTGATAATAAAGCTCCCACACAAATGTCACAATCAATTTTTTTCATTAAAATGTGTGCTATATATCCCGCAATGTGACATAATTTGTTGGCTAAAATCAGAAATATTTTGGAAAAATAAATTTATGTCTTCATCATCATTATTTTCGGAAACCATATCAATACCGTCTTCTATTAATCCATTATTAGTTGTTTTATTGATGCGTTCTATAGGCGACGATGCGCAATTCAGGATAGAAATATGTTCCAGAGCCAAGCAATTTCCACTTTCGAGAGCCTTTATCTCGATATGTACCAGTAATTTCTTATATGCTGCCTTAAACTGGCGCGCCGTAGGGTTATTGTTGGCTCCGCCATGTGACCTTATATTGCCAAAAAGCATCTCGAGGTGGTCTTGGCTAATTTTATACATTGGCATATAAACAAGTACTTGAGTACGTATTATACGAGTATGATTATAAATATGTTTTACTGCTTCGGCGCAACCAATGAACCCAATAAAGCCTGTTTTTCGCGGGCTTTGTATTAACAGCCTATCGTCTAGACATTTTAGTCGTGATAGGTAGTCGACTTCTGTGTCTAGGAATCCTAAAAGTTCCATTGAGTTAATTTCCGTAAGCGCTTTCTTAAATTTAAATTGAAAAGTGCTTCGGGAATTGAATACGTCAAACATATTATTAATTATCCTCAAAAATTGCGATGTTGCTTTACTGTTTTTAAATTCAGGTAGTTTCAGTTCATTGCAACAAAAGTCTATAGCATCCGCTACACTAAGGCTGAATAGCTGTGTTGCGAGCTTTACCTTCATTTTTTGATTTAGAAAATGTATGTGATGGTAACGTAACTTGTTAGCTAAATGAAAATTTTCTGTTTCCTGAAGCTTATTTAGTTCTTCCAAAAAAATCCACTGTATTTTATTGTCATCTGGATCTATAAAAGTTTTATAGCTTTGAAAAGCGTTGTCGTTGTCGTTAGTTAGTTACGTTCAGAAACAGGTGACAGTGCGCCCATACAATGCTTAAAATATTAGTTTTTATTATTTATTATTTCCCATTTTAGACTTCTTTTATAGTATGTTGCTGCTACCCGGACGATGAGATTATTGTGCTTGTGGCTTTTTTGTGCTGTTTATATGTTTGTTTTTTTAAACACAACTGGCGGGTGGATAGAAATTGCCCCCTTTTATTATTATTATTATTTTTTTTTTTTTCTTTTTCTTTTTTTTTACTTTCTAGATATCATTTTAGTTTTCTTATCTATTTTTAACTGTTTATTTATTTATAAATATTTTCAATGTCAGCCAGTAATGACGGCAGTGACACCGAAAGCTTTTTTTCTGCAAGTAGTGATGACAGTTTTGTTAGCATTCCGACCCTTGCTGACTCGCTTGATTCTCAATTTTCCGATGTTCCGAAGAATTTTAATGTAGTCCATATAAATGCCCAAAGTATTCCGGCACACTACTCTGACATGCTAGCGTCCCTCGACTGTAAGAACATCCATGCTATCCTTGTCTCCGAGTCTTGGCTGAAACCATGTCTCCCATCCACATCCTATTTCTTGCCGGGTTTTCAACTAATAAGAAATGACCGCGCGCGTGGCGGTGGAGGTGGTGTTGCTATATACCTTCGCCTGAACATTCCTTTTTCAATTATTGATATCTCAGCACAACCTCCCCCGTCAAACGCGGGGGAGCATCTCTTTTTGGAAGTCACCCTGAATCTTACAAAAATCCTTCTAGGCGTCTATTACAGCCCTTCATCTCAATTAAATTTCTTCTCCTCTTTTGAAAACATCCTAGAAAACCTGATGCCCTCTTACAGTCACACAATCATTATGGGGGACTTCAATACTTGTTTATTGAAGAACGATTCCCGCTCCTCTTCTCTTCTGTCAGTACTTCAATCTTTGAATTTATCCATTCTTCCCTTAAGTGCCACACACCATTTTCCAAATTGTAACCCTTCACTCTTAGACCTTGTTATTGTTTCCTCTTCTCAACATGTTGGCAAGCATGGCCAATACCCAGCTGACATGTTTTCCTATCATGATCTCATTTTCCTCTCATACAAAATTCGGCCTCCTAAGGCAAAACCTAAAATTCTCCTGCAGCGCAATTTTAGTGGAATGAATATAGACGATCTCCGAAGGGATGCCAGCAGCATTGACTGGGCACCTCTGGTTAGCGTTGAGTCAATTGACGATAAAGTAAACCTCTTGACGGCCAACCTTGTGCAGCTGTATGATGTTCACGCACCCATACGCGCAATAAAGATTAAGCATCTTCCGGCACCATGGCTAACAGGCGACATCAAAGACTTAATCCATAGGAAAGCTGTTCTCAAAACAAAATTTAAATGTCGTCCCTCGCCATCGAACTGGAAGAGACTTTTGGATGCGCGAAATCGCTGCAATAGGGTGTGTAGAGATGCCCAACGACGCCATATACACACCTCAGTTGAAAATGGAGACCCAGCTAAAGTCTGGAAATTTCTTAAATCCATAGGAGTTGGGAAATCTCGCCAAGAATCAATCCCTAAAGACCTAAATATTGATCTACTGAATCAACACTTCTCGTCTTCGTCCTCATGTAATGGGACCTTGAAAGCAACTACATTAAACTATCTTTCAAACCTTCCAGCTCCGGATCATTCCTCATTTGTTTTTAGTCAATTCTCTGATTGTGATGTTAGGAAGAGCATAGTTTCAATCACCTCTAACGCAGTTGGCAGTGATTGTGTCAGTCGAAAAATGATACTCCCTGTCCTCGACGAAATCCTTCCTATCCTTTGCTATATCCTAAACTACTCAATATCCCATGGGGTCTTTCCATCAACTTGGAAAGAGGCCAAAATCACTCCCTTACCCAAAAAGGCAAATCCTAATTCCTTTTCCGAATACCGTCCTATTTCCATCTTGCCTTTCCTCTCCAAAGTCCTTGAACGCCTTGTCCACAATCAGCTTAGTGCTTTTCTTTGTAAGAATAGTCTGCTGAATCCTTTTCAGTCTGGATTTCGTCCTGGTCATAGCACAACTACAGCCTTAGTGAACGTTACTGATGACATACGGCTAGGCATGGAACGAGGGCATCTGACGGTTCTTTGCTTACTAGATTTTAGTAATGCATTCAACACTGTCGATTTTGATATCCTGCTTGGCATACTTCGCTCGCTTAACATATCTCCAACAGCGATTGACTGGTTTCGCGGTTACCTGTATGGCCGCCGGCAACGTATATGCATAGAAGAATCTAACTCTTCCTGGTGTTATACAACTGCCGGTGTACCTCAGGGTGGCGTGTTATCTCCTCTACTCTTCGCAATATTTATAAACGCTGTTTCCAAAAAACTTCTGTCTTCCTACCACCTATATGCAGACGATTTACAAATCTACAAACAAGCTGCCCTTGTAGATCTGGCTGATGCAATTATTGCAATAAACAAGGATTTGGCTACGGTCTGTGAGTGGAGTGAGGCAAATGGGCTTCAGGTAAATCCGTCGAAGACTCAGGTCATTGTTGTTGGCAGCTCTAGGATGATTCCAAAAGTAAATTGGTCACAGCTTCCCCAGGTACAATTTAACGGAACTACTATTCCAATATTTGAGAAAGTAAAGAACCTTGGGGTTTGGATTGACAAATATTTGTCCTGGAGTCCGCAGCTACAGGACGTAAGCCGCAAAATTTTTGCATCTGCCAGGTCCCTTAGACGATTGAGGAACTTTCTTCCCACTGCCACTAAAACTGCGCTTGCACAGTCCCTTCTGCTTCCCATCCTTGACTATGCTGATGTCAGTTATCTCGATCTCACCCAGGCACAACTAGATAAACTTGAGCGTCTTCAAAACCTTTGCATAAGATTTATATTTGGCCTACGCAAATATGATCACATTTCTGAATTTCGCACCAAGCTCAAGTGGCTTCCCATACGTCTTCGCCGGGATTCTCATATTTTATTTCTGCTCTACAGTATTCTGTTCAATCCTACAACCCCCTCTTATCTTAAAGAACGTTTCAAGTTCCTTCATGACACACATAATAGATATCTGAGGTCATCGGAAAACTTGAGACTAGAGATGCCGATGCATTCCACCAGCTTTTACGACAAATCTTTTACGGTTCAGGCGGTGCGGTTATGGAATGCCTTGCCCGTGTCGGTAAGGCGTGCTCAATCCTTGTCCACTTTCAAAACAATGGTCAAAAGTCACTACCTCTCTCTTTAATCGTTTTTACTAGGGTTCTATGCGTTTTGTTTCATAATTATTAATGTATATATTTATCTATAATGTATTTATTGTATATATTATTATAAATAGTACACCTGGGACTACCTACAGTACTGTGTTTCCTTTTTTCTTTGAAATCCATCCAAAGGTTGTCTTGAAAAGATCGCTTTTAGCGATAAGGCCGCCCATTGTGTCACCCTATGTAATGTTTTCCTCATATTTTTATGTAATTTATATGGTGTACATAATAAAGAGTATTCTATTCTATTCTATTCTAAGCGTTCCGCAATAGTTTGATCATGTGAGATGGATCCAATATTACCAAAATTGGGTCTTTAGTTACAGGATGGTTAAAAGTAATTCTTCGATCTTCTATAGAACAACCCAAACATTTCACCATTGCTATATTAGCAGCGCATCCATCGAAAGTCAACGATATAATTCTTATACCAGTTTCTTGGATAAGTTCTAGACATTGTAAAATTAAGTCAGACCGCTGACTTCCTGTTATACCGTCCACAAGGAAATAACCAACGGGAACTTTGAAGTTACAGTTTATGCTTGTAACTAAAAAAACGAGAGCCTCTTTAGCTTCTAGTACATGATCTCCTTCAACGCCAGTACCGATATCAACGTGTCCCACTAATTTTTCACCGTCATATTCTATACGTCGGCGTATAGCCATTTCGTCAATAGCTAACCCCGCAATTATGGTGTAATTTGTATTTTTAGCTTTTTGTTTCAACGCTTCGAAGGATTCTTTAGTAAAACCTGGGTCTCCTCCGATTTTTTCGTACCACTTTCTAAGTGTACGCCTTTCTGGTAAACAGGTATCGAAAGTTCTACGTATGTAATCGTAGGCCTTCGGTGAATAATAATGTAATGTCAACGCAAAGGTACGAAGCGCTGGGCTATATTTTTGTTTGCATTTTCCTCCAGACTTTTTTGTAACCATGCGTCGTGTCAGTTCTTGAGCCTGCTGATAAAAAAAAGTAGGAACGCTTTTTAATATTGAAAGAAAACAAGAAAACGATCGACAAAGGCATACAACATACTAACACGGCTAGTGTAAGAGTCTGTAATACCTGTAAATTAATATTTTTCAGAATATTCGTGTCTTCATCTTTCAAACAAAACTTTTCTTGGATATTAACTAAAATGTCTTCAATTTTATTAATTTTGCGTTTTATATATTAAAATATTAAATATTATATTATTGTATTATAATATTAAAAAATATTATATATTATATTAATATTATATTTGTAATCTCTGCTTCTTAATGATATGTTCCTTAGTGTTAATAATGTTTTGTAGTTTTCTTTTTCTAGGTGAAGTTGCGTTTGAAGGCGATAATAACTGTTGCTGTAAATAAAAAAATAGTATATATTATTTTGTAACTGTGTTAGCACATTCAATATTAAAATGATTATTTAGGTAGGGTTTTTTGCGAATTATGTGATTTACTAGTTTTTTTTTGACAACTTTGTACGCGCATCCCGTTTTTTCCCGTTTCCTTTGGAATTTCGGGAAATCCTTTCTTAGCGGATGAATAAAACAACAAAATATCATTAAAATGAATGCAGCCGTAGTTATCATAACTAAATTAAGTAAAAAAGATTCACATTACATAGATGTCAACAGTTTACATAACATTGTATGTGCGTGTAATTTATCACAGCATAATTTTTTACCTGAATGCTTCGTGGTTTTATGGACTTATCTCTTCGTGGTGTAGATGGAGTTAGTTTGTGGTCATCCACAGTCGGCTGTAATAAAAAACAACGTGACTATTTGACACTTGCTATTAATGTATCTAATCAAGAAAAATAATGCAAAACTTTATTACCGTGTTTTGACATGTTTTTTCTTCTACGTTAGATGAACCCTGAGTTATGTCGGGGATAGATGCAGTTTTTGTTACGGTATCACTGGTACATGGTAGTGATGACTGTAAAAAAAATTGTTTATTAGCAGTCATCAAAGAAGTATAAAAAACGTAATAAAAAAGGCATAATTTTCAATTTCCTTATTTTCAACCATAAGTGTTATAAAAATCAAATTTACGGAAGATGATTCAGATATTGCCATTTTTAGACAAAAAACTGATTTGACGAGACTAAAATGAAATTTTATAGAACAAAATCAGTTTACTTACTGAACAACACATAACGATATATTTGTGCGGATAAGCGCCTGATTTTAAGTTTTTTTTCCCTGACTTTGTTGTTATGTAATTATCATCATCGAAATGTTGCGAACAAATTGTGCTACATTTAGTGGGGATCCAATCAATTCTACCAGTTGTCTCAATCCACAGTTTTCTTATAGGTGGATCTGTTGGAAACCTAAAACGTATTAAATCATTATGTCAGTTTCAATTGAAAAATTATTTTTTATATACATACAACTTCAATACAAAAAAAAATACAAAAACCTCACTCTAAATCTATGTTACTAATTGGTCGTAATAAATAATATTATTTTAGTTATAAAGTGTACTATTGATAATAATCAACTGTATCATAGTAATAATCGACATTGTTTACAAATTGGCACAGCACTATCGATGCCTAGATTTCCTGGAAATGAATCCTCGGGACTCTCGCGGTGAACGTAATACATTGCGCGATCGCTCAAGTAGTGCAAAATGGTACCCATCTATTGCAAGCAATACATAACTATTCGTCTGCTTGCGATTATATCATTTTTGTCTACAAACTTCATAATGCTAATGTTATAATTACAAATATCACAAGTATTTCAATGTTTTTGGACTTACCGGTGGAAAGAAATCCCTCCTCGTGCTACACTACACACCTGGCTTCTTTTCCGACACGTTATAATAGCGCAAGACGGCATAATTTAATATTTTTGCGGAGCTTACGTACGCTGTCAAAACAAGAGCGTGATTGCTGGCCACTTCGGTTGATATTGAGCATTTGCTCATAACCGCGGCGCGCGTGCCCCGCCCACAAGGCCCTTCTAACCTTCTTTATCTGTTCTGTGGGATATAGGGACAGAGAAAGCGACTTTGTTTTATACTATGTAGTGAAGAAATTGAGCATCGGATAAATTTTAATGAGTCTTTTGTGTTGTTTTTTGTTTATGTTATGATTGTTTAGTGTTGGCAATAAATATTTCTTCTTCTTTATTTCTAAAGCAATTGAGACCGTCGGAAGTAATTATTATTCTTTCCCTCAGGAACAGTAACTACACAGAATATTCTCTTAAAAATACCACAAGGCATCGTTTTGATTTATATAATACTAGCTACGGCCAGCGGCTTCGCCCGCGTGTTATTAGTACTTCCCCCCATTATAAATCATAACCTATGTGTTAATAGGTATGTGGTAATATTGATTAGGCATCAGAATGTATAATCAATATTACTGTAAAGTTTCATCAAAATCATGATCCTCACAAACTTTCACATTTATAATATTAGTAGGTAGGGTATCGGACAGTACCAAGGCAACTTTTAATTAGCAAGTAGGTATTCGGATTTCTGTGAGATTCAAAATAAGCGATGAAGTATAAATAGGATCATATTTTATCAATAACGTCGGTCATTATAGCTTAGTGGATGGATACAATTAAACTTGTCGAAAGTTCCAAATATTCCGTAAAAATACCATTTTCCCAAAGAATATTCTTTTCAAAATACTACATGGCATCGTTTTTAGGATTCCGTAGTCCTAACAAGGGCAAGGAACCCTTATACTTTCGGTCTGTCCGTCCGAGGCATAGCATAGAGACTCTTAGTACCTACTAGATAGCTCTAGTTTTGCATGGGTTTCTATATAAATCACGCCAAGAAAAAGAAACAATAAAATTTTGAATAAGATTTTATTATGGTTATGGTGCTTCCCCTACATGTAGAGGATTTTTTTTCTCGCTTATCCTATAGTGTGGGATATCGTTGGGTAGGTCTTCAAAAATCGTTGCAGGCTTGTCAAGATTACTTTTCAATTTAGAGATTCGTTTACGAAATATTAAACTTTAAGGTAATATTTTTTGGTCGAGTCGAGCGTGCCGTCGTCCCCGTCCCCTCCACTAAAAGCTAAACTGTTGGCTTGAAAAATCTGAAAAAATCGTGATGGTAGTTATATATATATCACGAAGTTTAAAGGAAAATTTGTTCTAACTCTGTTGATTAAGAGTTAGCCCTTTCGATAGTAAAACGTAGGTACCGTCGCGTACAGAACACAAATCCTTCGAAATAAAATACTTAGGCGAAGTTGTTACTCCTATAATACACGTGTAAAATTTTGAAAAAATAAAACCTATAATTATTCGTTTTTAATTTAAACGATAATGTACGTCAAACCGTGAACTCAATTAATATACAGTTCGTTCGTAGTAATAAACATAAAGCCCCCTTCTAAGTCCGCATGTTATAACGGGCGACTACGGGACCCTATAATGCCTGTGGCCCGACACGCACTTGACCGGTGTATGTTTCATGTATTCTGTAGATTTAATGCCATTTCTAAAGAATATTCCTTTAAAAATACCATGACGTCGTTTTTATTTCCGACTGCTCGACGCAAAGAGGGTATTGTGTTTATCAGCCTGTGTATTTTTGTTTCTTTGTGGCGCTGACGCTCTAGAGACAAACGCATGGGCCGATTTTGTTGATTCTTACGTCAGTCAATTTGTCAATAAAAATAAATTAAAGTCGTCGAACTACGAGTATGTTAAGTGAGGTATCATTGAATAGGATTTGATTGATTTGAAAATCATCTTTTGGTTTTTTATCCTTTTTTGTTCTGAATTACCATTTAGGGTCGTAATGATTTAAAGTTGATTAGCCCACCATTCTGACTTAAATTTTCAATACTTGTAATAAAGGTTTTATTAATTTCGTATATAATCGCATATAATAATAGGTCTTGTTAACGTGAAAATAATTATCATAATCTATTTCTTAAAAACGAGTGATTAACCCATAATGAAACTGCTTAGAAAGGTAATTTTAACGAGCGTTACTCAATACACACAGTAAGAAATAAACTAATTAGGAATCAATAAACTAACGGCCCCCATTAGGTTAGTGAGGTCTAATGTTTTACGACATCTTCATGTGGGGTATTACTACATTAAAACGTAGAAAAAGAAATGAATATTTTCAAAAACCAAACTGCAAAAAACAACTAACAAGTTCCAAACAAGTCACTTCCAAGAAGTCTGATGCAATTGCTTGCATAAAATTTTTAATTAAAGTAAAATAAAGCAAAAATATGTGTTCAGAACTGTGCAAAAACGTCATGCGGAACATTAAGCTGATCTGTGTTAACAACGCGTGTCTCAATAGTATTAAGGGTTACAATGTTTCTTTGTGCATTTAAATGCGTACCATTTTTTTTTATACGAGTACAAAGTTCTATTTCACTTAATTACATAGAATAGATACCGGCCTATTAGCGAATCTCATTAACGAACGCGCCCTACCTGCGAAGTCCGTATAAAGCGTGCGTCCACACCATCACCATACTTGTACCAGTAGTAGAGAAGTAGCGCGCGCGACAGCACGTATCTCTCCAGCTCCGCACTCGCTATCTCCACTCTTTGTTTATACAAGCCAGTACAGAAACATGTATTTTTGTACTCAATTACACCATCGGTTTTACAAGCAGACCCTCGCGCTGGTGGACTCTACCAGTTCTGCAGCACGTAAACGCAAGCTGTGTGTTCAATGCCGCCCTCCGGTTCGCACCGCCGACGACGTCGACCACTATTGAGCTAGTAGAAGCGCTCCGACCCCACATGCTGACTCCAAGGGAAATGTGGATACTAGGGTATCCGCACGGGATTGATGCGATCTCGTCGAGTGCCGTGTTTTACATTTATCCCCAGCCGCCGCGACCGATACCTCTACCAACATTGAACGGACGGCTCTGCGGTCTGCGCGCAACCGGCTCGCTCTGGAAACGTGTCAGACGGGAGCTATACACCCATACTGTAGGTTTGTTATGAAGTCGGCACCTCTGTCGCTGGTCGCCATCCGCCGGGCCTCCCCCAGGTAACTGGGGGTCTCACCTAGCGGTGGCAGACCGCCGGGGTGTCGCGAAGATACGCCAACAAACCTACAGTACACAACATTCACCTTCTCAAGTCCACAAACCACCATGCCCAATGGGCAACCAAATGACGGGTCCGTTGTAACGGACCACGGTAAGGCTCCCGCGGTCAGAGGACTTAGTCCTGAATTCCTGATACCGCTTGCCACGCCCCTTGCGGGGCGTAGCGATCGTTCCGAACGAGTCGTACCAGTAGTAGAGAAGCCGCGCGCGCGACAGCACGTATCTCTCCAGCTATCTCCACTCGCTATCTCCACTCTTTGTTTATACAAGCCAGTGCAGAAACATGTATTTTTGTACTCAATTACACCATCGGTCTTACGGGCAGCCCCTGGCGCTGGTGGACTCTACCAGTTCTGCAGCACGTAAACGGAAGCTGCGTGTTCAATGCCGCCCTCCATTCGCACCGCCGACGACGTCGACCACTGTTGAGCTATTAGAAGCGCTCCGACCACACATGCTGACTCCAAGCGAATTGTGGATACTAGGCTATCCGCACGGGATTGATGCGAACTCGTCGAGTGCCGTGTTTTACATTTATCCCCAGCCGCCGCGATCGAGACCTCTACCAACATTGAACGTGAACGCGAAGGAGTTTGTGCCGGGCGCACAAGGCGAAAGCGGGTCGTGGCGTTTGACTCCGAGCTCCGGTAGTGAAGCGGATAAAGTGTGTGTGCGCTGTCACCAAATGTCTCGTTTGGGTGAACCGTGCGTATATCATTGGGGTCGTATTAGTGCAAATCGCGGCTACAGCTGCTGCCAGTCGTCCTGGGGCGCCGGAGGTTGCTGCACAGCGGCTTCCCATGTTAGGAGCGGCACTCGTGCAGGCATCAATGGGCCTGTTGAAGGTTTTGTCCGTGCCCGTACGCCATCGACACGGAGTTGTGTTTTACCACGGCAGGCCTAGAATTGGCCAGTATTGTGGTCATCGCCGCTGATGGCCGACTCGTGTACGAAACACTTGTCAAGCCGGCTTCACCTGTGATTGATCACAATACCCGATTCTCTGGTATCAGACCGTGCGATTTGGCGCGCGCAACTAAATCGCTACGAGACGTACAGCAAGACATTCTCAAATTTGTGGGTACGGACACCGTGTTAATCGGCCATGCCCTAGAAAACGATCTGCGGGCACTGAAGCTGTTGCATGGGGCCGTGGTTGATACCTGCACGATGTACCCTCACAAGCGAGGCTTGCCCATCCGCCAGTCTCTGCCTGCGCTCTCGGAGGAGCACCTTGAGCGCATCGTGCAGCAAGACAGCGCGGGCCACTCGCCTCTAGAAAACGCCCGCGCTGCTTTGAATCTGGCACTTCTCAAAATACAGAGTCTTCCTGTAATTTGAGAAGTTAATGCAGTGAAGAAGGAACAAAAACAGGACGAAAAAGAAACGCCTTTCGAGTTCTTTATTAACGGAAATTGACGGTGAGGAGGATAGAGAAATAAAATAATATACGAGAAATTATTGTATCTATTTTTCAATTTGATTCATGTAAACCTTCTTAAAATTGTATTTTTCTTGTTATTGTCTAAGTATTCCTGACACTTGGCTTTTCCTTGCTCCGACAGTTATAAAAAAGCGGAGAGTGTAATATGTGTGCGTTGTAATTGTAACAACATGTTTTGATTAACTCGCGGAGGTGATTACCTCAAGGATGAACTGTATGTGTAAAATTAGGGTTGTGTGCGTTCGGATTGCCGCTACACCAGCTGCCAGTCGCCCTGGGGTGCCAGAGGTTGCAGCACAGCGCGCTTCCATGTTTGGAGTAGCACTCGTCCAGGTATGAATTGGCCTCTCGTAGGGTATTTCGATCACGTACGCCTCGCGGTGGTGTGTACGCCATTGAAACAGAAATGTGCTACACGATGGCAGGCCTTGAATTAGCCAGTATTGTTGTCATCGTCGCTGATAGCCGACGTGAGTACAAATCACTTGATAAAACGATCTCACCTGTTCACAATACCCGTTTCTCGGGCATCAGACCATGCGACTTGGCGCGCGCGAATAGTTCACAATGAAAAATACAAAACGACATTCTCGGATTTGTGGGTTCGGACACCATACTAATTGGACATGCCCTGGAAAATGACCTACGTGCACTGAAGCTGCTCCATGGACCCTCGCGCCGGTTGTCTCTGAGAGTGCTGCAGCATGTTGGTGGAAGCCGCGAAATCAATGCCACCCCCCGTCATCGCTGCCGACGCCTTCAACCACTGAGGAACTGGTAGAAGCACTTCGACCGCATCTGATGACTCCGAAGGAAATATCGACGCTAGGGTATCCGCACGAGATAAATCGGAACTGGTCGAGAGCCTAATTCAATTACTAATTATTTTTGGTTATAATAATTAATTTAGTTTTATTATACTGCAAAGTATTTTAACTACCAATAACAATCATACGAGTATGCCGTCAGAGCCACTGCCGCTTAGTAAAAGTGTTAGTGGCATACAATTAGAAAGAAATAAAGAATCAAGATAGGAATTAAATACTGATGAATGAAATTAAATACAACGGTTGTGATTGGCCGATGCACAAGGTTAGGCCGAATGTTCCAAACATAGTGATGCACAAGTCAGTTTAACAACAATAAAATCGATGTCAATAACACTACATGTTTTTAAACTCTAGTCATAGAGTATAGCTGAGTGGTGGGTGCAAATAAAATATTGACGTAACACTTTAGATTTTTTTTTACGTGACACATTTTTTCTAAAAATTAAACACATTCTACTGAAATATGGATATTATAAAACATACCAAAACAGGCAAAACCAGTGTCGGTGTTGCTGAACTAAATAGACGGTGTCGGTTCTTTACAGTTTTAAAGCAATCCGCTGTGAAATGTTTTGAACAAACAACCCTATATTTTTTTGGAAACCAGTTTTCATCGATAATTTCATCAACATGGAGTTTGTTTTGAAGTTGTTACAGATTTACAACATTAGTACAGATAGAAAGAGACAGACGTATTGACAATACTCAGTGAGTGAAAGGGACTTTTCAAGAAGACATCAACGCGGAATACATATTTACGTAACCAACCAGATTAGCTTGAGCCCTGCACTTACTCATAGTCATAATATTAACAAATAGGTAGGTAATAAATATATTTTACTTAGCGATGAAAAGTTTGCCATCTTATTTATAGCTAGATGTTCTAGAAGATTTAACAAACCTTTTAATTGAACAGGAACTCATTTTTCTTATGTACGCAGAAATGTTTTAGAAGTTATTAAAATGACCGCGTGTGCAGAGGTCTAACAACTGATGGACACAACTAAAATAGCCATTCATATTGCCGTCTATAAGTGCAATTTCATATAAGTATAAGCCGTGAGCCTGAGTCGCCCGTATGAGCAGTCAAGAGGCTTTATAGTCATTGGGTAATCACCTCCACGAGTTAATCAAAACATTTTATACTCAATACTTTATTGCATTCCATATGTGTTAAATAGGTGGTATAACATAAAAAATATCAATATGGACCCTGTCGGGCACAGCAAAGTAGAAGAGAGGAGAGGGCTGAGTAGTTATTCAATTAAGCAATATAAATTATTAGTTGTGGTATATTGGGTGTATAATATTATGTATATATATAAGTTTTGCGTATATAGATATATTAAATTGCTATTAATTGTAAGTAATTATTATGAAGTTCTTATATTATTATTAAATTATTCTTCTTATTCATAGTGTAGAGGATCCACCATCACCCCGGTGTTGAAAATGGCGCCATCACTCTGACCATAGCTAAATATAGCTAGCATAAGTTCGTTTTGTAATGTTTAAAGTATGCCTTATTATGTCCTAAGTATGCCTTATTATGTCCTAAGTATGCCTTATTATGTCCTAAGTATGTCTTATTATGTTTTAAATACGTATTATTATGTTTTAAATATCCTAAGAATAAAGGTAAAAATATGTTCCATGTCAAGGTTTATGAGGTAACTTTTTTGTATAGCGCAAGTAGTGCATGCCACAGCGCTAAAATTGACCAATTGTGTTAAAGTCCGTAGTAAGGAATTTCGGCTAGTCAGCGATTGGTTGATCATATTCATGCTTCTCATGATTGGCTACAGACAGTGGAAAGTTTTCGGAGTCCACCATGTTGTTTTATGTACATATTGAAATACATATGTAAAGTTCCTTTGTTTTTATTGTAGTTTGTAGATTTGTGAGAATGTAAATTTAGAATCTAATATTAAAGTATAACGTAGATTCAGTTTGTCCTTAGAATACATACTTTGTATTATGTATAAATGTCAGTTTTGTCGTTAGAAAGACAAGTAAATATGTAAAGTAAATATGCAGGTGTTCATTACATAAGAGATAAGTAAAGACTTCTCTGATTGGTTATCGTTAGAATGTCAGAATGCCTGTGATTGGTCGAAAGTTAATGTTCAAGTTAATTTGTAGAATTAACGAAATGTATTGGCTGTCCGGGTCTGCATTTGCTGCACTACGTGCCCCATAGAATTTGGGTAATATATATAGGCACCCCTGGCAGTCAAAATTAGTCTCTCAGCGTCAGTGACTCAAGTGAGCTCGAAAGCCTCTGGCTTCGCTCCTCTCGCCTAGTACCATACCTTGTACGGCGGTTTAAATGTCTTGTACCACTCCTTGTACAGACTGTAAAGTGTCTAGTTCCGCACCTTGAACTGACTGTTGTTACTGTCCACTATTGGGGCAGTAATTCATATTGTTTTCCATCGTAATTCTGTGTTATACCTGTGCTTCATGTGACTTTTACCATTTTACCTTTATTTTATGTACCAATATACCATTTTTTTATTCAATCTGTGTATCAATTTTATTGACCCACTTGCTCAATTCATCACACGTGAGTGTCGCGAGACAACAATACGCCAGTCACACACAAATCCTTCAACCCTCGCGCCTATCGCGAAAAGCATCGTCAACACATATATTATTTTTATTTTTTTTTCATGTATAAGTTTATATTGGGTTTTCTATTTTTAACCGACGAAAAAAAAGGAGGAGGTTCTCAATTCGACCGTATATGTTTTTTTTTTTTTTTTTTGTGTATGTTCAGCCCTCACTCCGTCATTTCTGAACCGATTTTGATTATTCTTTTTTTGTTAGATAGGGTACACCTCAAGGGTGGTCCCATGTCAAGGAAATCAGGATCTGTCAATGGAATCCTGGCAAAATTGAGAGAAAACCTCGAAAATTGTGGGCACGTTTAGCGTTTCTGTATGTGTGTTCAGCCCTCACTCCGTCATTTATGAACCGATTTTGATTATTCTTTTTTTGTTAGATAGGGTATACCTCAGGGGTGGTCCCATATCAAGGAAATCAGGATCTGACAATGGAATCCTGATAAAATTGAGAGAAAACCTCGAAAATTGTGGGCACGTTTGGCGTTTCTGTATGTATGTTCGGCCCTCACTCCGTTATTTATGAACCGATTTTGATGATTCTTTTTTTCTTAGATAGGATATACCTCAAGGATTGTTCCATGTCAAGGATATCAGGATTTGCTGATAGGTTCCTGAAAAAATTGAGAGAGAACCTCGAAAATTGAGCACGAATATTGTTTCTGTTTACTTTTCATAACTGAATCAGGTATTTGTATTTAGGAACCATCACATCATGAAACTGAGCTGATGATGGAAACCATACCTTGCCTAAACAATAGAAGTAAGATATAAAAACTGGTTTTAGTGACAAATACCACTTAATATGCTTTGACGAAAAGACGTCTTTACAATATTGGAGGTAACCTCAACTGGTCAATATCCTGGGAACTTCATGGAAGGATTGTTATATCATCAGCTCAGTGGCAAGAGGAATGATGAAGAATTAGAAATTAGCCTCAGAGTGTTAAAAGATGATGCGAGCCACAAAAAATCATGAAATAAAAAACTTTTTAACAAAAAAATTAACCGACGAAAAAGAACTAAAAAGCAAAAAATAAATAAACCTTTTAAGTCTTGAGTAATGAGCTTATTTATCTACATAAAATATCAAATTTTATAAAAACTAATTTTGAGTCGGCGCCAATTAATAAAATGATTAATTACCTACTTACAGCCCTCTTCATTTGTAAGTAGGTACTTATAAAATTTAGATATTTAATAATCAGATTGTTGTTTGGCGCCGACTCAAAATTAGTTTTTATAAAATTTGATATTTTATGTAGGTAAATAAGCTCATTACTCAAGACTTAAAAGGTTTATTTATTTTTTGCTTTTTAGTTCTTTTTCGTCGGTTAATTTTTTGTTAAAAAGTTTTTTATTCTACAAAGTGTTTGGTGTAAAAGAGAGAGAAAAAGAAATTATTTTGGAATCGATTTATCATTTAAGAACTCCTTTACTGTGTAGTAAGACTTTGATTCGAGAAATCGCTTCAATTTATTAATAAATATATTTATTTTGCTAATTTCTCTAATATTTTCTGGCAAATTATTATAAATTTTGATGGACATAACTAAAGGGCTGGTTGAGTGCATTTCCAGTCGGGATTGAGGTATATTTAATTTATTTTTGTTGTGTCGTAAAGTGTATCTATTTTGTGTTTCTTCGCAAGTGGTATACAAATCTGGGTGTTTTCTGACAAATTTACATAACTCAAAGATATATAAACAGGGAAGTGTGAGTATTTTGTGTTTTTGGAAGTATGGTTTACAGCTCTCTGTTTGTTCAATATTGGTTATTATTCGAATTAATTTCTTTTGTAAAATAAACATAGTTTCAGAATCAGTGCTGTTTCCCCATAGCATGACCCCATAGCTAAGCCATGTTTGGGCATATGCATAGTATGTGACTGTAGTGTATAAGCTCTGTTCTAAGTTAGCATATACCATGTATGTTACTCGTGCACTTAAATACCAACAATTATTAATAAAACAGTCAGTTGTCAACGAGCAGTCAGAGCGTTTTATTCTCCTCCATTACCCAACATTACATGGCGACCCTGCCATGTTTGGTGATGAAATATCTTTATTTGATGATAAAAACACGTGCATATTCTAAAGCTTTTAGAATTCCAAAACATTCTCCCGTAAAATCGGAAGTCTCCGGAGGCAGTTTTATTTTTTGCACGATGTTGTATTGAGTATGGTAGGTACCAATCCCAACACAACCCGTCGGAGAACGTTTGGCAGCATCCGTAAAAATATGGTGAAAGTCTGAATGTTCAATCAGAAATATATTAAAGCATGATTGGCAATCGGGATCTGATTTACTTACACGGTTATATTTAATATTGGGAATGAACAGTAAACTCTCATAACTATTGTTAAATAGGAGAAGTTTATTTGAACGGTGAATAGGCGAAGAAAGTGAGAGGAATTTCTTATAGCTTTCAACTAAACAAGGAGCACGTTTATGGGACCAGTAATCTGAAGATTCAATTTGAAACATTAAAGATTCCAGTTTAGGAATGAGAGGGTGAGTTGAGAACTGAAGAATTCGGAATAAATATTTGTCAGACAGGAATTGTCTTCTAAGTCCTAAAGGAGCTTCCCAACATTCGATTTGTAGTGCATTAATGGGACTAGATTTCATGGCACCCGAAATAATACGTAATGCTTTAGACTGGATCCGATCCAATTTTTTGAAAGCCATAACACTACCAGGTTCTAGAACGAACAATCCATAATCCAGAGTGCTTCTGATGATTGCGTTGTAAATTAGTTTCAAAGAAAATGGATGTGCACCCCACCACACACCTGAGAGACATCTGGGGGCCTACCATAAACTTTAAAAATATTTGCCAAGTGCAGGGCAGTTCAACACAGCATGTTAACCTGACAGGTTTTGTGTTTGTACCATGAGCATTTCCCACTGACCTGCAGCAGGCCAATATTTGACCTGCAGCAGGTCAACTGTTGGCCTGCTACATACGGCTCAGTAAGCTGGCAGCACAGATTAAGTAAGATTAATAATAATTAAACGTTCTAAAATACATAAGCGGTTTTACGGTTTTAATACAAATTAATTAGGTGTCTAAGATAACAGTTAAAAAGAGTGATGAAGGAAACATTGTTTCGTGGCAAAAAAAGGAATTTGACATTATTTGTGAGAGCGAATTGGTGTAGTTTTGTGTCTCAAGTGTATACGCAATCGAACAATATGTGGAATCATTGAAACAGGCGCGATGTCGGTAAATTGGAGCTGAGAATTTTATTGTAGTATCGACTACCTCAGCGAAGTTTGCCGAGAAGGCTGACTCAACACATTTGTTGCCAAAGACTGCAAAAAACATTAAAATGTGTTACATCTGCATTATCATGGAAAAAAAGTAAAAATACACTACGTAAGACTAGGCAATATGATCATAAGACTTGAGCCTTCCCTTCAGGGTAAATAAAAAAAAAATTACGAGCATTTAAGTGTAAGTTAGTTTTTGTTGTTTCAAGTTTAACTTTAGATTATTAACTGAAAGTAGAATAGAAATTAGTTTTGCGGCCGTGTCTGTAAGTGGCAGGCAAGTGTTTGTGATCATGCCTTCAAGAAGAGTTTCTTACGAACAATTAGACTACTTTGTGGGATTTTTTGAATGCTCACAAAGACATCGCTATTGATCGCTATGGGCTCCAATAAATGTGCTCAAGCTCGGGAAATGTCCCGAAGAATGTGGACTGAGGTGGCAGAAAAGCTAAATTCGGTTGTTGGTGGTGCTAACAAGGATTGGAAAACTTGGGCTGTAAGTTTTACAATTATTTAAATTATTAATTACATGAATAAAATTATGTTAATTATTAATCAACCTTTGACTTACTACTTAAATAGATAGGTTTTACATGTACTATTTTGTTTTTGCAGTATTGGATAGATTACAAGGGAAAATTAAAAAGAAAATGTGCCACTATCCGAACGTCCCAATTACACACTGGTGGGGGACCATGTTATATACCTGCAGTGCTATTCTGTAAAATCTCACCGTGCAAACTTAGGTGAAGTAAATGTGAAGTGGGCTGTCAGTCCATATAATCAAGGTGGAATGACAGTTCACATAACGCTCACTCCACCTAAGTTTTCACGGTGAGCTGATAACAGAATCAACCGGCAGCTTTTACAGATATAGAAAAAAAATATCTGTCAATTCTTGGTGAGGATTATGGTGCGGGTCTTCCAGGAATCCAAGTGGACCCATTTCACACAGAAAGCACTCATGTAAGTAGAATTTTTGTAAATAAAAATAGATTTGCATTTCCAACTTTATTAAAATAGCAATGGTGTAATTAGGTACTCCAATTTGTTGAAGAAATTAGAATTAAAAGTACTCAAAATTTGTAGCCATGAACTTTTGTTTTGACACTCAATATGTAAGAGAATTAACCCCTCAACGGCCGCGCCTCTTATCGCAGTTTGACATTTTTACGACCGGGCTCATAAAAAACAACTTGCTGAGGTTTCTATTGGAGCGAGGCACTTAAAGTAAACTTTTTTGCGTTGTTGAATAAACAGACCTTAGACTAACATGTAAACAATACTTGTAATTCAAGAGTTGAATTTTATTCAAATTCTGTTATCAACGATTTGTCGGGAATAGTGTGTGTGTGTGTGTGTGTGGGTAGTTGTTAAAACCACTGTATCAATTTACATGAAATTTTGCATGTTGCACTATGCATAGACAAGTAATAGAATTGCTGCGTTGGAGTTGTAGAGTCCGATATCATATTTTCCTATTATTCACACTCAAAACTTCAAATTACGAAATCAAAACAACATAACGGCTTTTTAAAATTGCGTTTCTGCGTTTGCGTTGCGTTTTGTGTTGCGTTTTTTTTCTAACACTATGTAATAACTATCTAAGAATGCATGTGCACCATGCCACAGGACATAAGATCTTTAGTTATTTAATAATAGAGGTTTAAGCCGCGTAATCTGGATCGGCATACTGGTATGCCCGTGGCCGTTCAGGAGTTAACTATAATATCCTTATTAGACATAGAGTTATAAAAGCATACTAAATATAATTAAAATTCACTCTTTATCAAATCAAATATTTATTTGCAAAACCTAAAGGTAAAGAGTGAATTTTTTGAGACTTCATTTTCAGTCTATCAACTTAATTATCTATTATTTAGAATGACATAGGTACTAACTTCTTAGTCTTGTTATATAATAGAGTCACTAAGTTTTGTATTAATTAATTTCAGGCATCAACATTAAGTGCTTCTCAAAATGTACCCTCCCCATCTATTTTGTTAATGCCTGATGAAGTTGTGGGGGAAAACATTTCTGTTGGACCGTCCTTCCAAGAACCACACGTCCAACAGTCGTCTCAAGAAGATCTTGTGCATCAACAAGGCAACACGTCAACCCAACTCACTCAGCCAGCAGAAGCTATGACGTCTACTCAGTCCCGGAGACGGCGGTGTCGGTCAGCACCTATGTCTCAAGAGATGGCAAGAAGAGCTCTCGTCCAATCAAGCCAAGTGCGAGAAGAGGCAACACAAAAAATAAGCACAGGCCTAAGAAATATTTGCAATGTACTTTCTCATATAGCAGCTACATTAGACAGCATAAACAATAGGTAATTAGTTCCTGACTTACAATACACTTTAAAACATAAATTTACTAATGACGACAAATATTATATTAACTTAGTAATCTCCTAATAATAATTATATAACTGATTTAAAAATATAGTACCTGCATGACCGAGCTTAGCTCGGTTTTTACATGGATAAAACGACGTTTTATAAAAATGAAACCTAGCTAGATCGAAACTTTAGCATACTAAATTTCATTAAATCGTTGGAGCCTTGTCTGAGATTCACATTATATGTATTTAAACAAGAATTGCTTGTTTACAGGTGTTAGCTATGTATGTACTTAAATTATTTTAACATTCTAGGTTACATGTCGGCGCTCCCACAAATGTGCAATAAGCTCTCTTCTAGTAGAGAGGCCATATTGCAGTTCAAGATTTTGGGCCCTCCTGGAAGAATGTCTGAACGTCTCTGAAGTGCTGTTTGTCATATTTTGAGTAGAAGGTTGCAATTGCGCTTCTTCTAAAACTTCTTCAGAATCGATCTCCTGCACAGGAACATTGGCCCTATTGCAAATGTTGTGCAGTACAACACATGCATTTACAATAGATGCCGCTACTTGAGGTTCATAATGTAGAACCCTATGTACTAGTAGGCATCTAAAGCGTGCTTTAAGAAGTCCAATTGTTCGTTCTATCACATTACGAGTTCTCACATGCAATCCAGTGTAGTAAGCCTCAGGTGAATCTAGAGAAGCATCTATAATAGGAGTCATCATGGTCTTCCTTAACGAATATCCAGAATCACCTAGAAAAAATAAACAAATTGGTGATCTAAACATTACTTTATTTTATTATAGACTCAGATGTTCTCAGACAATCTTTGTATTTTTTTGTTTTTACATACCTAAAAGCCACATAAACTCCTCCATATGTACTTTTAATGGATGGATGGTCCATATGAATGATCGGGTTGCTCCTCCATTGCTGGCATCTACGCTAATAATTTCCATGTCTGAGTTGCAAATCTAGAATTGTAGTCATTTTTTTAATTTACACAATATCACTAACTAGGATAATAACTTTATCTTATAATAATCTATCTTATATATTTATATCAAACAAGAAAAACTGTTTGATATCATTTCATTTGTGTACCTACATATAATATGTATATTATTATTACTTAGTAGTAGTCTTATAGTCAAATAGGTTGATTGTTTTTATATTGACATATAATAATATGTTTATACAATTTTAAATAGAAATTCAAGACAATCATTTTGAACTGGTTTTGTTGAGAATCAAGTATTTAGTGTTAAGGCCCTGCTAACGATCCAGTGACCAAAAACAGCCGTTTCTGGCACTTTTGCCTACTACTTTGGATACGAAACATTCTGAGACCTGTTTTAACAACGTAAACATACTTATCCTATTTGTAACAAACGTGACGTTGGATTCTTTAATATTTATTTTCTGTGTTATGCTACGATTTTTTATTCAATGAGGGCGCCACTGGACCGTTAGTAGACCTTTAAAGTATAAAATATAAATCATTGTTGTGTAAATTGGCTGTAATATATTGTCATGCTTTTTTAATCTATTTTGTTTTTGGTCTACTCTGTGTGTTACATTAAAAAATGATTGCAATGTACATTATTCTAATTACTTAATAAAGATACCTACCACATGCACATTTAAAGAATGATATTGTTTTCTACAGTAAAAACGTTCTTCATGGTGTGTTGGCTGTTTTATTGCTACATCCATCAATGCAACCTAAAACTCCAGGCATACCAAACTTGTTTAAAAATCTGAAATAAGTAAAACAAAGTTATAAAATCAAAAGAATTTTACAGGATTTACCCACATTTACTCGCCGTTCACTAGGGCTAGCTGGGAATTTTATATATTTTCGGCGAAAATGTGGTAGATTCAGGCATTCTGTTATTTGTGCGATTGCAGTTGATACTGTTTGCTGTGCAACAGAATGTGCAGCGATATCACCTATTGGTCTTTGATACGAACCATTCGCGTAAAAAGATAATGCTAATAAAACCTGAAACATAGCAACAGAATCAATTAGGTACATATGATTACGATGATTAGCCGGATAAATAGAATAAATTAGTATGTACCAACCTTGACTTCAATCGACAAATCTGTTGATTTCGTAGGGCGTGGCATGAAAGCTCGTAGCTCGTTACAGAGCTCAAGTGCAAGCTCTTTAGTGAGCCTATATCGTTTAACAAAAGGACATGCAAATGGTTTTATCGAGTTTCCTATAAGATTTCTTTGAATTTTAGCGTTTTGTTTAACAATATTGAAACAATTATCTGCCTCGAGAAACTCAAAAATTTCATCTTCATCACACATCTAAAATAAAGGATAACACAGCTGCTTATAGAGGATTTTCTATGTTTAACAATACTTTGAAATAACGTCCGAAATATATTTTATGCACATTTTTACAATTACATAGGTTTTTGTTGTATTTTTTAATTGAAACAGGTCAATTTAAGTTAGTTTCACAAGGCTGCAAATTATGACGGCGGGGCAGTTCAATTGTTGGATGTTTAAATGTCAAAAATACTTAATGGTAGGATAAGTCGCAGGTCAGTCTGCTGAAATGCTGTGACGTAATCACTCACCGGCTTAGGTCACGTGATCGCTGGCTCGCCTGCTAATTGGTGCGCTCATGGTACGAACTAGCACGACAGTTTATTTTTCGTCTAAAATTGACCTGCTTTAAGAGTTCATAGTAGGCCCCAAGGCTGCAAATTATGACAGCAGGGCAGTTCAATTGTTGGATGTTTAAATGTCAAAAAATACTTGATGGTAGGATAAGTCGCAGGTCAGTGCTGAAATGCTGTGACGTAGTCACTCACCGGCTTAGGCCACGTGATCGCTGGCTCGCCTGCTAATTAGCGCGCTCATGGTACGAACTAGCACGACAGTTTATTTTTCGTCTAAAATTGACCTGCTTTAAGAGTTCATAGTAAGCCCCCAGAGCATGTTTAAGTGATTTTCACATTTATTAACAATATAGTCACAATGAGGAGCACAGCTTAATTTAGAGTCAAATATTACACCTAGATATCTGAATTTATCTTTAACTGGAATAAGTATTCCCTTATAGAATAGGTTTACTAATGGAATAATTTTCTTTCTGGTGAATAAAACAGCCGCGCTTTTAGACGTGGATAAATCCAAACCGTTTAAATATAACCATGACTCTAAAGTAGATAAAGCAGAATTAATAGCATAGCTCGCTTGTTCGACAGATTGATTTGAAGAATATAATAATAAATCGTCGGCGTATTGAAGAACCTTAACATGATTAGTTAAGGAAGAGTCCAAATCAAAAGTATAAATATTGTACAGAAGGGGACTGAGCACAGAACCCTGTGGGAGACCTCTCCATACAAGATGAGAGACATCATGATCTCCTATTGTCATGTTAACAGAGCGTTCAGTCAGGATGTTAATAATGAAATTCATCAAATTCGAGGGAGCCTCTAGGGCTTTTAATTTATTTTGTAAAACTGTTAATACGACATTATCATAAGCTGCATTAATATCTAGGAAAACTGCAACAGTGGATTGGTTTTCAAAGAAGGATAACCGAATATCGGTTGAAAAAATACTTAAGCAGTCAGTGGTGCTTTTACCTTTTCTAAAGCCATATTGTGATTCCGCCAAAAGATCCTTACTTTCAACATACCATTCTAGGCGATTCTTAATTAGGTGTTCAGCTAATTTCATCAGAATTGAAGATAAAACTATGGGCCGGTACGAGGAAGCATCGGATGGAATTTTATTTGGTTTAAGGAATGGCAACACCATTTGACGTTTCCATTCAGTAGGAGCAGTGTTGCCAGAATGTTACTTTTGTAACATTTTACGTTACTTTTGACCCTCTCATGTTACTTCCATGTTACACGATCAAAATGTTACTTTTACGTTACTTTTAGGTTAAGGTGAAATGTACTGGGTAGCCCGCGAAATTCAAATTTTCTCACTTTTTTTGCAATTTGCAGGTCAGTGTCAGGTTGTATGTCGGTTAAAATATGATATGCAGACGTAACAAGTATGTATTTATAGAATTATAATCATTAGAATCATTTACCAACTCTCTCAATTGCAATCAATGTCAAACGTCATGATTTCATGAAATAGTCATTCCATATGAACTTAATATGTTGTATTGATGAAGTTAATGATTTCAGTTCGGTAAATACGTAGGTACTTGCTACGGCTGCGAATCCTATTTTGATCAACATACAAAAAAAAGGGGAAGCGTCAAATCATGACATTCGACAACAATTCAACAACTTATATATTTTGTTAAATAGATCTAGATAAAGTGCCATATTATAGTATCGTCTGTGTCGTTTTCCTTATAAAATAAGGTTGTAATGTTACTTTTCTCGTGGAAATGTTACATTTTAGCTGTCTCTTGTTACATTTGACAATCTGCCACTGGCAACACAGTAGGAATGTTTCCTGTATTCCTAATAGTTTTAATAGGATCTAAATAATAATTTATTGAGGACGTTGTCATCTAAATTAGCAAAAAAGGAATACGGGATGCCATCAATGCCTGGCGCAGAATCCTTAGTTCTATGAATAATACCCTTTAATTCAATGAGAGAGAATGGAAGATCTAGCGTCGTATGTGTCTGAAGTGTCTTGGTTATTGGATATGGGAGACAGGATAATAGCCTCTGGAACCCAAGGAGGAGCCAATTTATCTAAAAAGTCACTGGCTAAAGAATCAGGAATAGGAGAAGGGTTGTTATAAATAGATCTAAATTTACGAATATTCCGCCAGACAATCGTAGCGTGAGTATTCGGTGAAATTGATGAGCAAAAGTTACGCCAAGATTCAAATTTTGGCTCAACTTTACAATAAGGACCTTTGAGTAGACTCTTCAATTTTTTTTTGTGCAAAGTACTTGTTATCTTGAGCAATATCCCGAAGTTTCAAGTTTAGGAAATAAATACTTTCGGAGATAAAAAATATCAAACTTTGTTAAAATAACCTCAAATTTCGCACTATTTTATCACTTTTGACGTAACTTTGACAGGTAGGGTTGCTAATCTAGGGAGTTTTAATAATGCGTTTTGATTTTGCAAATTATAAGTTGACGCGTAATTTGTTTATATTTGCTTTAGATTTAGTTATTTTATTTGAGTTAAATAATTTCTCAGTGAGTTCTGTTTTTTGGTGACCAACTACGAAAATTTTGATTTATTGACAATCTAAAGTTATTATTTTTTATTCTGATGGTATCTGCTACAGGTGAAACGAAACGCAAAATTTAGTTGGCGCCGTTATATGATTTGTTAGTGTCATGTTATTCAATGTCTGTACTCGCGTTTGAGAGCATTTGCCAGCGCGCTTGAGAAAAACATTGGATACCCTGCCATCTTGTCTTCATCCTCTGGATCAAGTCCGCTGCGAGCAACAAGTGAAGTGACGCGTGTTTTGGACTCTGTCGAGCCGCATGCTCCTTCCGCCGTATTTACCGAAGTGATGCGTGAGTCTTTGGACGCGTGTTTTGGACTCTGTTGAGCCGCATGCTCCTTCCGTATCTATCGCAACAAGTAGTGCAAGAGCGAGCGAAGCGACCTCGGGACTTAGGGCACCCCGATTCGGACAGGTTAGGTTAGAAGGGGATGGCGGGGTCAAGAGAGCGAGCGAAGCGAGCGAACAGACCCCGCCATCCCCTTCGTGGTTATTTTTTTATAAACCACTCAGTAGTAGGCAATGCAAATGTGGGTTTTTGGCAAGGCAAATAGGTACCTAGTCAATTTTTTATAAAGATCAGTCTTAGATTTTGTGTTAAGTACTCATAGAAAAAAATGTACAGTTGAGGTACTAATATTTTTGATTGTTACTTTGTTAATAATAATATTAAATGATGATGTTGACACCGAATTTGTTGATTTTATTTAATTACTGCTTAAATATTTTTCTGTACACTTTATGACTAAATAAATCGAAATCACAAGCATTCGAGCGTATGAGGCAGTGAAAATGTTTTTCGAAACAGCGTCTTTCGCGACTACTTCATTCGAGTCCATGAGCTTTCGTTTCGAACCTGTGAGGCAGTGGAAAAATAATTCGCAACAGCGTGAGTCGCAACAGCGGCGTTCGAAACAACATAGGGGACCCCTTTTGAACGGTGTTTTTAAAAAAAATCTGTTTCATAAACATTACACACAAATTCAAAGTAACGTCCGAAAAAAATTACAACTCTGCACTAAGCCGTTTTATATGATTTTCATCGATTAGACAAACGTCAGCGCAGCGGAAACTTGATTATCTTCGTAGTTTTATGACACACAAATTTCATTTAAACATACACATTTACGTCTCGTTACACACTAATTATTGACAGTATTTTTTTTCTTGTGCGTTCCTAAGAAAAAAAAAAAATTGCCGCTAGGATGACGTAGTTCCAGCGGAAACAGTTTTTGTTGAATAACTCCCCAATGGTTGGATGCACAAATTTGTACTTATCATACAGATTTACACGACGTCATACACTAAATATCTGCTAAATTGAAATTAAGAAATTCGAAATTTTTTGCCTGCGGCTACGCACGCGTTGCCGGGCTGAATACCTGAATACCTTCCGGCGGCGCTTAAAGAAACAGTCAAAAAGTACTTAATTTAAAATTTTAGTCAGAAACATAATTTTATTGGTTGGGCTTCTCAAAATAATTGCACTTTTTAATATACCTTATACACTGTAGTACTATGTTACGTTCTTTTCTAATTTCTGTATGTAAAAGTTTTTGAAGTAGTGTTGATGGTATTTTCCGTTTTAATTTATAATTTTGTCATGTTCTATGTTAGTTTTCACAATTTTAACTTCTTCTGGCCCTTCATCATCATCTTCACTGTTTTCTATCAATTTAGGTTTATCCTCGAGTGGAGTCTCTGTCTTATTGCTGTCACTTTTTGGAAGTTCAACTGGTTGTTTATTTTGTGTAACTGGTAATTTATTGAGCATTTCATTTTCTTCATCTGATGTTCCATAATCACACAAAAGTGATGTTAAGGCTCCGCAGAGCACTGGCTTTTCAGCATCTATTGTTTCTTCAGGTCTAACTAGTGATTCTTCATCGTCATCATCAAATAAAGCATTAGTACATTCTAATGGTTCAGCAGTATCTTCTGCATTTTGACCCATCTCTATATTGACTATTCCAGCAAATGGTTTCAACTTATTCTTTTCAGCAGTAGTTGGTGCTTTAGGTATAACTCTTGGTATTTTTTTTGCTGGTTGGCTATTTGTTGATATTGAGGAATTACTATTGTTAAACAGTCAAAAAGTACTTAATTTAAAATTTTAGTCAGAAACATAATTTTATTGGTTGGGCTTCTCAAAATAATTGCACTTTTTAATATACCTTATACACTGTAGTACAGACTGTTGTCAACATTACCTGACCCACCCTAAAATCAAACTACTTTGGGCCCTCTGCATGTAACATTAAGGTTTATTTAATTTATATGAGCTTATCAGACAACTGCTCGAGGATTTGATGAACAAATACAATAATAATATAGACACGCAAATTTGATCTTTAAAACGTTAGCATTAGGCCATATTTTATAACTATTTGTTATAATATGATAAGTGTAATAGCTTATTTTAATGAATGAGTTCAAGTAATTCTGGTCTCGTGGTCTGTGTGTAAGACTGAGAAAAACAAGGTTCGAGATCAAATCCTGCGACAAAGATATTGTTTTGCTTTCAATATAGAATTGAATTTATATTCCAGAACTATTTCTTGTATTATTGTAAAGAACTACAGACTATACATAAACTTTTTAAAATGGTAATATTTTCACATAACTTGTTATAAGTGGGTAGTTGAAAAATAAATATTCGTAGTTTTGAACTAGGTAGGTAGAGTAGTGAGAACGCCTTTAGAAAAAACTGTTGATTTATAATTTGTAAGAAGAAGTTTTCGATAAGTTTGTTTTGTGATTTATGTGCGAAAATGTTTTTAAGTTACTGTTAGTTTATTAATATTTTTCTCGGTTCTAGAACTGACGTTAACGACTAAGTTGCTAAAAAGCTTTGCTGGTTTTTACGTAATTCAGTTTTTACAAGATTTTATAGTATGTACAAGATTTTGATACAATATTTTTATAATTACTTACGGTTTTTTGTGAAAAACTATATTTTTAAGTTACTGCAATATTTTACTGACTCTTATGATAATGAAACCTTTAATACGCTGATTTTTACGTCTTTTACAGTTCCTAATTCGAAAGACTTTTAACCTTAGCAGATAAGTTGAAATACCTCTAATAATTGTACTGATTTAGTAAGTAGTAAGAACAAGATTTTAATATTAATGTTATTTAATAAAATGACGAAGTTTCTGTTATTTTGATAATACTTTTATCTAGATTTAAAGATTTGTTAATTATGAATAGGTATGTGTGGTAATTTTGACCGAAAACTGTGAGCATGTGCCAAATAAATATAATTCTTTATTATTTTAGTAGGTAGTTATATTGTTTTATTTCTCTCTTTTTTTATCATTACAATGTAGGTAAAATAACAATTTAGAGGTCATTAAGCAAAAAGTTTTGAATAACTAGAAAACTATAACCGACACAATGCTAAACTTTTTTTTAAAATGCTTCTCCATTGATAAATAATCAATAATTTTATTGTATGCCACTGGATACTGAAACAGCGTTAGTTAAACTGTTATTTTAAGCCGATCACAAAGCTTTATTTACATTTTTTTAGTTCCATATCACCCATTCAATTCAATTCAAAAACTTAAAACGGCCATACTGTAAAATTAACATTTTCTTTTAGTGCCATTTATGTTCTAAGGGTGCGATGTGTTAGTATTAATTAGTATATTCGATTAATTAACGCTAAAGCTTTTATAAATTCAGGCGTGCCCATTGTAAGATATACACATAAAAGTAACTCTAAGGTTAATAAGTCCAAGTACTTAAAATAGGAACTCTATCACACAGGTCACTCTATCTCACAGGTTCGAAACGAAAGCTCATGGACTCGAATGAAGTAGTCGCGAAAGACGCTGTTTCGAAAAACATTTTCACTGCCTCATACGCTCGAATGCTTGTGATTTCGATTTATTTAGTCATAAAGTGTACAGAAAAATATTTAAGAATTAAATAAAATCAACAAATTCGGTGTCAACATCATCATTTAATATTATTATTAACAAAGTAATAATCAAAAATATTAGTACCTCAACTGTACATTTTTTTCTATGAGTACTTAACACAAAATCTAAGACTGATCTTTATAAAAAATTGACTAGGTACCTATTTGCCTTGCCAAAAACCCGATTCACGCGTTTTAAACCGCTATTATCACTATTAGCCAAGGTATTTAGACCTGTGACAAGGTTCATACACCCGGAACCTGACAAAGTCTGTAGTTACACGATGGCCGCCTGTCAACGGGGACTGACAGATGCTGAAACGTGACGCGTCTTCGGCGTTGAGAGGTTATGGGGTTTCGAAAATATCTGATTCATTTACAAGTAATACTAAGATTAACTAGCATGTCTAAATAGCAAGTGCATTTTGTACATTAAATGGTCACTCAATGATAAAAAAAAAAAAAACTATTCTGATACCTCTATAACTTACATTGTACATAATTTATGTACCTAGCTCATTTGATTTATAAGAGAAATAGAATAATCAAAGATGTTATAACATTGTTATTGTTTCAGAAATGTAATAAAGATGGCTGCCAGTTTATTGCACATCCAAAAGTCATTACAAAGCACATAAAAATGCAACACTCAACTGGCTTGTATAAAAAAATTGCCAACTTAAACAATGCTGAAGACATACAGAGATGGCGAGATGAAAGGAAAAAGAAATACCCTACCAAATCTAACATAGAGAAAAAAGCTGCTGAATGTAAAGAAAAAATAGAAAGGGGTGAAAAAATGGCCTTGAAGCGAGATAATAGGAATGATAAGCATGGATCAAAAGGTGGCATATTATTTTTTTTTAAATTAATTTATCTGTGCATTCTGTTATTAATTTTATCTTTTATTTATTTCATTCACAGCACCAGGACCCAATTTGAAAAGAAAACATAATTTTGATAAAAGGAATCATAATCAGAGGACGACCAGACAGAATAACAATAGTAATTCCTCAATATCAACAAATAGCCAACCAGCAAAAAAAATACCAAGAGTTATACCTAAAGCACCAACTACTGCTGAAAAGAATAAGTTGAAACCATTTGCTGGAATAGTCAATATAGAGATGGATCAAAATGCAGAAGATACTGCTGAACCATTAGAATGTACTAATGCTTTATTTGATGATGACGATGAAGAATCACTAGTAAGACCTGAAGAAACAATAGATGCTGAAAAGCCAGTGCTCTGCGGAGCCTTAACATCACTTTTGTGTGATTATGGAACATCAGATGAAGAAAATGAAATGCTCAATAAATTACCAGTTACACAAAATAAACAACCAGTTGAACTTCCAAAAAGTGACAGCAATAAGACAGAGACTCCACTTGAGGATAAACCTAAATTGATAGAAAACAGTGAAGATGATGATGAAGGGCCAGAAGAAGTTAAAAAAGCTAGCTTAGCTTTAGCCCCCCCCCCGCCGCCGCCACGTTCGCCCAGCGGAATCAGTTTTTGGTGAATTTCTCCACAATGGTTGCGTGCACATTTTTTTTTTTACCATACACAATTATACGACGTCATACACTAAATATCTGCATAATTAAAATCTTTAAATTCAACAACATTCCGCTGCGCGTACGCACACGGCTTTGGCACAGCCTTGGTCAAAAAATCAGAATGAATCCGGTATGGATACTGATGGGTCGTCTTCGGCTCGCAATTTAAAAAGAAGCCGCGTGCACGTCTGTAAGCATTGCAATAAACGTCGTACCCGTAAAAACCACGGTTCCGAGTCTTCGGGTTGTAATTGTGTAGACTCACACTCGACTCAAGTTGTGGAATCTGCTCCTATTCATTCCGTTAATAAGCTTTCCAATGCATTGCCTACTGATATTCCCGTTCCTTCCATTGTTAATCCCACTCAGATTGGTAGAAAAACCTACGAAAAAACTGACAGCGCGCCTTTTGTAATACATGTACAAAAAATAATAACTTCACCAGATGATGGTTCGACATTGATGAGAATTCAAGCTAAAAATGTCGTATTTAAATATTTTCCTCCACTATATAACTTATGTTTAATGAGTTATATTATCCGTGTCATGCCTACATGGAATTTCATTAGACCTTCGAAAGTTAAGAAGTACAGAATGTCATTTGGATTTGCGCAGTCCGTGGCCGGATAAGATGAGTGTGTGTGTCAACAGAGCCGGCTGCGGGCTGGGTGGCGCGCTGTCGAGTGGTCGAGTGGTCCGCACACACGCCGCAACACCGGTAGCGGGTGCCCGGTGGCCCACAAACATATCCCGACTTACTTTTAACATCACAAATTCTATTGAGAGCACTCGGTATTCTAGTAGCTCATAATACAGACGCTCGGCTAATCGTCACTGCAGCAGTAGTCTTGAAAAATACAATTTTAAAGCTTTTATACCCACTTTTAATGTTACCAGAATGGGCTTAGTACGTGGTGTTCCTGCAGAATGGTCTCCGGAGGAAGTTATTGATAATATAACAGTACCAATTGGGTGCGGTCCAATTTTAAAAGTCAGACGTCTTAATTTTAAAACCATTGTTGATGGTTCAACCATTTGGAAACCATCCCAATCTATAGTTGTTACATTTGACGGGCAGGTCTTACCAAAAAGAATTTTTATGTGCTATAATGCTTTACCTGTAGAGTTATATATTTTCCCTACCATACAGTGCTTCAATTGTTGTAGATTTGGTCATACTAAAATACAGTGCAGGTCTAAACCTCGTTGCTATAAATGTGGCCAAGACCATACTGGGGACAGTTGTGATAGACAACAAGAAAATACATCCTGCTGCCTTTGCTCTGGTTTACATTTTGCTATTAATAAATCTTGCCCAGAATTCTCTAGGCAAAAATTAATTAAAACTTGCATGGCACAAAGTTCAGTATCATATGCTGAAGCAGCAAAAGTATATCCCCCTGTAACAAAATCATATGCTGATGCACTTTTATCTTCTCCCTCCAAAAACTTTGCAAATACTCCTTTAGTCTCTTCACCTAACAAAACACCTACTTCAAGTAGCTATAAAAAGAGACTGCCTTTCTCAAACCTCACCCCCCTCCTAAATCTGTACAAGGATATAATAAAGAGGCTCACAACGCCATCATTAAAGATCTCAATCTTCCTCAACCATCCAATCGTTGTGCTTTTTCTAACAATCATAATAATGACATAAAAGACACAAATTTTTCTATAAATGATTTTCTTTCTGCTTTACATAATCTTCTCTCTCTGTTCAATATTTCACCGTCCAACGTAGCTTCATCTTTCAACGAATCTCAATCCATTCATAATGGACAACACATCCAAAATAATCCAGTGGAACTGCCGCAGTCTAATTAACAAAAAGAGTGATGTTATACATCTCTTAAACAAATATGAGCCTTTTGCCGTTGCCTTAGCAGAGACTTGGCTCAAACCTAATATTTTTTGTAAAATCAATAGTTATTTAACCATTAGAGAGGATACATCTGATAGGTATGGTGCAGTAGCTTCTATAGTTATCAAAAATTCTATCCCTTTCTCTACTATTACATTACCTCCTCACAGTGAGGAAATTTCAATTGTAGCTATTAAAGTGCATCATATTTGTCTTGTTTCTATCTATGTTCCTCACTCTTCTGTTCTGCAAGAGATGAATAATCTCTTTTCCTTTCTTCCAAAGCCATGTTTAATATTGGGGGACCTTAATTGCCATCACCAATCAAGGGGTTCCTCGACTTCTACTTGTTATGGGAATGAATTATTAAATATAATAGACCTACATAATTTATGCACCTTGAACTCAGGAGCTGCCACGCGTCGTTGTGGTCCCAATCAAAACCAAAGTGCCGTTGAAGTTTCTATATGTTCACCATGCTTAGCTTCTTCATTGACTTGGGATACTCTAACTTCTACTTTTGGTAGTGACCATTTCCCAATAGTCATATCTTATCCTCTTTCTAAATCAAAGGCACCACCATTAAGGAGATCAAATTTAAAACATAAACTAGAAATGATAATGACTGGGACAAATTTAGAAACATTGTTGACAGAAAACTTTGCTCCTTGCCTGTTATTTCTGACGGCAATGAAAATAGTTGTGTTGTGCTGAAGCTTTAGCACACATATTAATTGCTGCGGCGGATGAAGTCTTTCCTATTAAAAATAACAATATGTGCAAAATTCCTTCGCCTCCATGGTGGGACCACGGTGGGACGCTGGGCGCTGGCAAATGCTCTCAGTCTCAAACGCGAGTACCAGTGTTGCCAAGTCTGAAATCTAGCGGACGGTAGAATTCTTCTAAAAATACGGTAGATTTTCCGAAATTATGTTGTAATACCTATATATTTGAAATACGGTAGAAATACCTTGTTTATTAGTACGGAGTTAAAAAAAAAACATATTTTAAATCAGAAAGTATAATTGTTTCAATATTTTTATACCTCTCGATTGTGTTTTTGGATCATAGCGTGAGTGGGATTAAAATCATTACAGTTTTATACTATATTCTTTATTCAGCAACCATTCCTCTCAAAACTTCTGCTTATAACCCTTTCTCTTAGTCGGTACTCGTGTTAGGCTATCTTCTCGATCAGTAGCGCTGTCGCTACCAGTCTCCAACTTTTTAAATACTCAGATCACACACAACACAACACAAGAAACTCTTAGGTAATGTTAAGTATAAATGAAATGTTAGTCGACTCGACAAGATACAAGTAAACTAGGTAAATTAAAAAGTTATAAATATTCATCGAAATTCAAATACATACAGCACCACCGAATTCGTTCGCGTAATATCTCCAAGCTGGTACACTGATACCGCGCTATTGGGGGATTTCCCGATCGACGCATGAAACAGTGTTATCGGTAGAATAAAAAGAAAATACCCTAACGTAAAGAAAATAAACCCGCTAAAATCATATATAACTTCAAAATAAAGAAAAACGATCTTCATTGGGTATTACGGTGTATTTTGCTACCGTAATTATAATCCTACGGTAGGTGGTAGATCTATACTGATTACGGTGTTTTTACCGTAATTACGGTGCAGTTGGCAACACTGGCGAGTACAGACATTGACAGTGTTGCCAGTACCTGTGTCGACTTTCGGACGATTCGCTACCCGAAATGGGACGATTTTTGGAAAAAAGGACGATTTGAGAATATTAATTTTTTACGATTGAATGAGAAAAAAGTATACCTAAAAGGGCGTGCGTACCTACGGTTATATTTTTATGGCAAACAAATAAAAGTGAAAAAAAATTTTTAGATGTTCATTAATATTTTGTTTCTTGCATGTCTTTGGTCAGCTCAAACTTAACGACATCCTTGATTCCTGAACTCGTTGCCACCAAGGATACTAAGGTATTGGTGTTGAGGCGGGTTCTGCTTTCCGTCATTTTAAAATGCTTTAAAAGGAACTCGCATAACAAAAACTCAATTTCTCGTAATCGTAAAGCTAGAGATAAACTGGCCCCACGTACGCAACGTATGCGATGCAACGTGAGAGAATGAGTGTGCACACTTGTCCCATGTATGCAACGTAGACGCTGTTGTAATTTCTCAGAAGGTGCACTAGTACGTCTGTAGTCATGTTTTCTGATTCTGATAGCGAGTTTGAGGATGATTTATTGAGTTTACTATTTTTAAATGAATATTTCCGCGTCACAAAAACAAATTTTTTCATATAAAATCAAGAGCCCAGATAACATATAATGCGTTGTATACGTTGCGTACGTGGGATCAATATCCTATTTAAAAACAATTTGTGATCAGTTTGTCTCTTCCCTAACTCGTACGTAATGAATTTAGGTGACTATCCGAATGATTGTTTTTTTTTTATGTGTTTGTATGTGGGCGTTGAACGTCTAGACAAGCGATATGGGATGGGATCGCTGTGCGTGGAAAAAGGATGTCTGGCGATATTCGAAGTAGACACGCCCCGCGTTTCGTTTTTTATTTTTTTTTATTTTTAAATCTGCGTTTTGTTATTTGCATTTTAAACGAATTTTGTTATTAAAAATAGGTAAATGATTGTAGTTGGCTATTTGAAAAGGGACGGAAAAAGGACGGAATATATGAACAGACATCGAAGGGACGTAAAAATGTCTAAACGGACAAAAATCGTCCCTTTTGGGACGTTCTGGCAACTCTGGACATTGAATAACATGACACTAACAAATCATATAACGGCGCCAACTAAATTTTGCGTTTCGTTTCACCTGTAGCAGATACCATCAGAATAAAAACTAATAACTTTAGATTGTCAATAAATCAAAATTTTCGTAGTTGGTCACCAAAAAACAGAACTCACTGAGAAATTATTAAACTCAAATAAAATAACTAAATCTAAAGCAAATATAAACAAATTACGCGTCAACTTATAATTTGCAAAATCAAAACGCATTATTAAAACTCCCTAAATTAGCAACCCTAACTGTCAAAGTTACGTCAAAAGTGATAAAATAGTGCGAAATTTGAGGTTATTTTAACAAAGTTTGATATTTTTTATCTCCGAAAGTATTTATTTCCTAAACTTGAAACTTCGGGATATTGCTCAAGATAACAAGTACTTTGCACAAAAAAAAATTTAAGAGTCTACTCAAAGGTCCTTATTGTAAAGTTGAGCCAAAATTTGAATCTTGGCGTGACTTTTGCTCATCAATTTCACCGCATACTCACGCTACGATTGTCTGGCGCAATATTCGTAAATTTAGGTCTATTTATAACAACCCTTCTCCTATTCCTGATTCTTTAGCCAGTGACTTTTTAGATAAATTGGCTCCTCCTTGGGTTCCAGAGGCTATTATCCTGTCTCCCATATCCAATAACCAAGACACTTCAGACACACATACGACGCTAGATCTTCCATTCTCTCTCACTGAATTAAAGGGTATTATTCATAGAACTAAGGATTCTGCGCCAGGCATTGATGGCATCCCGTATTCCTTTTTTGCTAATTTAGATGACAATGTCCTCAATAAATTATTATTTAGATCTTATTAATACTATTATGAATACAGGAAACATTCCTACTCAGTGTTGCCAGTGGCAGATTGTCAAATGTAACAAGAGACACCTCAAAAAGTAACATTTCCACGGGAAAAGTAACATTACAACCTTATTTTAAAAGGAAAACGACACAGACGATACTGTTACGTCGACCGTATTACTCTGGAACGTTCGAAAATGTGGTCGAAGTTTCCAGAAGTTTCCACTAGGTTCGAGAACATTCCATTGTGGTACTGTATAGAAGTTCATAGATGTTTCTAGAATATTCCACTATAGGATAGTTCGACAATGTTCTGGAAACTTCCATGACCGTATAAATAGGCCGGACGGCGGGCGAGTGAGTCAGTCTGATTTCGACTACGGATGCGAATACAAGCGATTACGAAGAGAATAGTGATTATTAGCGAATTAGTGTTTGTGTTTATAAGTTGTTGAGTTAATAAAGGATATTTAGTTAATTCATTGTTGTATAATAATTTATCCCATACCCAGCTCGTAACAAATTGGTGTCAGAAATGAGGGATAAATTATGCCAATTTTACCAAAGGACGACACGGAGGGTATTCGTACAAGGAGTCAACGGCAGCAAGACATGGATCAGAGGCGGTTTGGAGATTCCCCGATACAGACTGGTGCTCAGCCTGCGACAGAGTCAGTCGCTGGCCAATGTGGAGTTTCTTCAGCACCAGCGGTGCCAGACTCGTCTGCGCTAATGGTGCTGTTGCAAGAGCAGGCCCGTCGGTTGGAAGAGAAGCTTCAACAAGATAAAGAGGAGCAGGCCCGCCGCCAAGAATAGCAGGCCCGCCGCCAAGAAGAGCAGGCCCGCCGCCAAGAAGAGCAGGCCCGCCGCCAAGAAGAACAGGCCCGTCGGATGGAAGAGAAGCTTCAACAAGATAAAGAGGAGCAGGCTTGCCGCCAAGAAGAGCAGATGCTCCTCATAAAAGACCTTCATTCAACACTTGGCAAGGAGCTCCAGGTGATGAAGGAGCAGGTTCACCAGCATGAGAATCGTATCTCAGAAGCTGAAGTTCAGATTGCTGGGGTGAAGAAGGCTTTAGGTGAACTTAGGGCTGGAGACGGGGTTGTGCCTTCCGTGGTTGCTGCACCTTCGGCACGTGGATTTAAGGTGCCGCCATTCGACGGAACATCTTCATGGTCGGCCTACAAAATTCAATTTGAAGCCGTTATGAAGGCGAATGGGTGGATCAAAGAGCAAGCTATGACCGCGCTCACCTTAGGACTCCGAGACCAGGCCCTAACCATACTTGAGGCTCTTGGCAAGGATGTGACCTACGAACAACTGCTGGAAGCGTTAGAGTCCAGATACGGCGACGCTCACTTGGAGCACGTATTTCGCGCTAAGTTAAGGGATCGCGTTCAACGTAGTGCCGAGAACCTACAGCAGTGGGCCTTGGAAGTTGAAAACTTGGTTCGGAAAGCATACCAGTCCGCCCCTGCACTCATCAATGGCAATCTGGTACAAGCGTTCATCGACGGAATACGTGACTTGGAAGTTAGAGCCGCTGTAAGACTTGGGCATCATGAGACACTGAAGAACGCCTTGGCCCATGCCTTGGAAGTAGAGGCAGTGAGGCAAGACCATCGAACACACCGTATCAGGGAGGTTGTAGCATCACCTGTACGCGATCGTCCGCAAGGATATAGCCCTAGATGTTACACTTGTGGAGAAAGGGGTCATCTTCGGTCAAGATGTCCAAAACGCAGCTCACTGAGAGAAGATCAATCCCAGCAAGAAAGGGCAACTGATACGACTGCCCAGCAACAGCAGGGAAACGAGTAAACGCCAGGACTGGGGGGCGGGTGCTGGCTGGTATTGAAAGAGCCCCGAGGATCTCGATCTCACAGGCCCATGACGGAAACAGCCTGATCATCAAAGGCGAAGTCAACGGAAAACCATGCAAACTGACGTTGGATACTGGAGCTTCTCACACGGTTGTCAATTCTCACCTAGCAAGTCGGTTCCTTGGGGACTTCTTCAATAACCACGACCGTATACAATTACTGACAGCTACCAGTCAGTGGACGATTGTATCCTAGGATTAGACTTCATGCGGAAACATCGTTGTGAGATCGACGTTGACCAAGGAGTATTGAAGTGTGATACAGAGGAAATCTTCATGGAAGGTTTACCATCAGGAAAAGTGTTCCGCTTGACATTTGACGTGTCAATACTTTTGGAAAACTGCGATTTAACGGAAGTAGAAATGGATAAGGCTAAGAAGATGTTACTTCAGTACGCCGACTCTTTCTCTACAAATGATGCTGACATAGGAAGAACAGGACTGGTTCAGCACAAAATTAATACTGGCATCGAGTTACCAATCCGTCAACGACCAAGAAGATTGCCGGTTGCACGTGAAAAGGAAGTGGAAATGATGATTGAGGGTATGGTGTTATAGAGCCTTCATCGAGTCCATGGTGTTCTCCTGTGGTCCTGGTGAAGAAAAAGGACGGCAACACACGCTTTTGTGTGGACTATCGAAGATTGAACGACGTCACGAAAAAGGACAGTTACCCACTGCCTAGGATCGACGACACATTGGATACACTGACTGGAATGAGGTGGTTTACCACGCTAGACCTGAAAAGTGGCTACTGGCAAGTGGAAATAGACCCTAAGGATAAGGAGAAAACTGCATTTTCAACAGGAAAGGGGCTATGGCAATTTAAAGTTATGCCATTCGGATTGTGCAATGCTCCTGCGACATTTGAAAGGCTAATAGAGCAAGTGCTTGCTGGATTGATCGGAGACGCATGTCTTGTCTATTTAGACGACATCATTATCGTGGGCCGTACATTTGAAGATCATCTTCAAAACCTCAATCGAGTGTTGTCAAAAATCCGGACGGCAAATCTTAAGTTAAGTCCGAAAAAGTGTTCATTTTTTAGACGACAAGTAAACTTTTTAGGCACAAACATAGTTTCGGAGGAAGGTGTTCAGACAGATCCGGAGAAAATCGTCGCCGTCAAGGATTGGCCAGTTCCGAAAGACAAGACGCAGGTCAGAGCATTTCTGGGTTTGTGCTCCTACTATCGACGGTTTGTCAAAAATTTTGCCGACATTGCAAAACCTCTACACAAACTCACTGAGAAGCAGCAATTTTGTTGGGACGAGAACTGTAACATCGCATTTCAGGAATTAAAGAAACGTCTGTGCAATACACCTATTCTGGGATATCCTGACACTGAAAATGACTTCATAGTTGACACAGACGCAAGTAATACTGGAATTGGAGGCGTGTTGTCTCAACGGAAAGGAAACCAACAAGTTGTTATAGCTTACTACAGCAAATCTTTATCCAAACCGGAAAGAAATTACTGCGTTACGAGACGGGAGCTACTCGCCGTAGTAAGGACATTGCAGCACTTCAGTAAATATTTGCTTGGACGGAAATTCCAATTGCGAACTGACCATGCTGCATTAAAGTGGTTATTACAATTCAAGAATCCAGAAGGACAAGTGGCAAGATGGATCGAACTACTACAAGAGTTTGACTTCGTTACTAAACATCGTAGTGGGAGAACTCACGGTAACGCAGATGCACTGTCTAGAAGACCTTGCCCAGAAGATTGTAAGCACTGTACCAGGCAAGAGACTAAGGAGGTAGTGCCCGTGAGGATGCTAAGAGTGGATCTTAGTAATGAATGGAAGGAAACCCTACAGCTTGCTCAGCAAAATGACACGGACCTCAAACCGATATTCGACTGGATTAAAGCTGGTGCTCCTAAACCCAAGTGGAGTGATGTTGCGGCGTTGAGTTTAACCACGAAAAGTTATTGGGCACAATGGAACAGCTTGGTTATCCAGGATGAAGTCTTGTGCCGTAAATGGGAAAACGCTCGAGGAGACAACTGTCATCTACAAATTGTAGTCCCCAAAGCCAAAGTACCGGATGTTTTACGGCTATACCATGATGGATGTTCAGGAGGACATATGGGGATAAAAAGAACTCTACTGAAAATACGAGAGCGATTTTACTGGATCCATTGTCGAGAGGATGTTGAGGACTGGTGTCGCAAATGTACCAGTTGTGCGGCTGTGAAAGGACCTCAGACACGCAGCAGAGGTGCTTTAAAAGTATACAACGTGGGAGCCCCCTGGGAACGGATAGCACTAGACGTTGCAGGACCATTTCCGGAAAGTGAAAACGGAAACAAGTACTTTATGGTTGTGATGTATTACTTCACAAAGTGGCCAGAAGTCTTCGCCATTCCCAACCAGGAAGCAATAACAGTCGCAGATAAATTGGTTCAGGAAGTGTTCTGTCGTTTTGGAGTACCCTTGGAAATTCACAGCGACCAAGGGAGGAATTTTGAATCACAAGTTTTCCAGGAGACTTGTCGACTGATGGGTACTCACAAGACCAGAACCACTTCTTACCATCCGCAATCTGATGGAATGGTAGAACGTTTCAACCAAACGTTGGAGAGATATCTGGCAAAAGTTGTGGCAAGCAGGCAAAGGGATTGGGACAAGCACATACAGCCATTTCTTCTGTCCTACCGTAGTGCAGTTCACGAAAGTACGACTGTGACACCAGCCTTCGCAAACTTTGGAAGGTAATTACGGTTGCCTGCAGATTTAATCACCGGAACCCCCCCTGATGCCCCACACAGTGTAACCGATTATGCGAACGACTTGCGTAACAAGTTGAATGTATATGAGCATATCAGACAATCGGGGCAACAAATGTCTGATAAGATGAAGACCCGATACGACCGGAAGGCAAACCATAGAGGTTTTGACGAGGGTTCACTGGTGTGGTTGCATAAGCCAGTGCGCAGCAAAGGGAAGTCTCCCAAATTGCAAGCAAAATGGGATGGACCATACCGAATCGTGACCAGGATCAACGATGTTACCTACCGAATACAGAAGGGTCCACGAGGTGCGCCTAAGATAGTCCATGTAGACCGATAGGCGCGATACTACGGGACTAATGATGCTCGGGACGAACATGTCTAAGGAGGGGGCAGTGTTACGTCGACCGTATTACACTGGAACGTTCGAGAATGTGGTCGAAGTTTCCACTAGGTTCGAGAACATTCCATTGTGGTACTGTGTAGAAGTTCATAGATGTTTCTAGAATATTCCACTATAAGATAGTTCGACAATGTTCTGGAAACTTCCATGACTGTATAAATAGGCCGGACGGCGGGCGAATGAGTCAGTCTGATTTCGACTACGGATGCGAACGGATGCGAATACAAGCGATTACGAAGAGAAAAGAAAAGAAAGAAAAATAATTTATTCTGCACAGATTTAACGCACATTACAGAAAAAATGGATTAAATAACGTAAACATACATGAATGCTAAAAGCCTCGTATTCAATCAATGTAATTCTTCTGTTCATTGCCTAATGTCAGAGTCCACCAACAACCAAAGACAATACATACATTGAGCGTAATACTATGATATAATCTGTACTGCGACACTGGCAAATGACAACAAACAGACCATCAAAACGAAACACAAAAAAAAACAGTTTGTGAAAGTGGAAAAACAACTAGACTAATCTCTTAACAAACACGAACAAATTGAGCGGTGCGTCGCATCCGTGCAAGAACAGGTCGTTGCTCAGCAAAAATACTGCGACTTCAGGCGAACCTATCGTCAACAGCGCTGGTTTTCAGCAAACTACCTATCACGCGAATGACGTAATGACGCCCCCCTGTGACGTATTTTATTGTAAGTATGTAACCATAATCTCTCACGGAGTACAACATACCATGAACAAAGCATGGAATTACACATTAATAGATATATATATTTATAGTGTTCTTAGATAACTCAACTATTTCTTTATTTTTTTTTTTTTTTTTAGTGGGTCGAATGGATCAAGGATCCCTCAATGTACGAAGAAGCAAGATCCCCCAACATCCAAAGAATGCAAAAATATATAAAATAGGGAAGAATCAGACAGGCCACTCACACTGTTGGAAAACCATAACCATTGCCTGTAGGCCATGACCTTTGAGGTTAGTACAAAAAGAGCAGCTATTATTACTAATATTTGTTTCTAATCATGCAGATTGTTGTATGTGCATGAAATATTTCTTTAAGGTATTCAAAAAATGCTTTCTTGTTCTCAGGACTCTTACTGGTGGAGGAATGTTGTTCCAACAGCGCGTGGCGGCGTATCTGAAACTTCCCCTGAAAGAGAATAGTGATTATTAGCGAATTAGTGTTTGTGTTTATAAGTTGTTGAGTTAATAAAGGATATTTAGTTAATTAATTGTTGTTAAATAATTTATCCCATACCCAGCTCGTAACAATACTATAATATGGCACTTTATCTAGATCTATATAACAAAATATATAAGTTGTTGAATTGTTGTAGAATGTCATGATTTGGCGCTTCCCCTTTTTTTTGTATGTTGATCAAAATAGGATTCGCAGCCGTAGCAAGTACCTACGTATTTACCGAACTGAAATCATTAACTTCATCAATACAACCTAAGTTCATATTGATGCATGGAATGACTATTTCATGAAATCATGACGTTTGACATTGATTGCAATTGAGAGAGTTGGTAAATGATTCTAATGATTATAATTCTATAAATACATACTTGTTACGTCTGCAAATCATATTTTAACCGACATACAACCTGACACTGACCTGCAAATTGCAAAAAAAGTGAGAAAATTTGAATTTCGCGGGCTACCCAGTACATTTCACCTTAACGTAAAAGTAACATTTTGATCGTGTAACATGGAGGTACGAGTAACATGAGAGGGTCAAAAGTAACGTAAAATGTTACAAAAGTAACATTCTGGCAACACTGCTCCTACTGAATGGAAACGTCAAATGGTGTTGCCATTCCTTAAACCAGATAAAATTCCATCCGATGCTTCCTCGTACCGGCCCATAGTTTTATCTTCAATTCTGATGAAATTAGCTGAACACCTAATTAAGAATCGCCTAGAATGGTATGTTGAAAGTAAGGATCTTTTGGCGGAATCACAATATGGCTTTTGAAAAGGTAAAAGCACCACTGACTGCTTAAGTATTTTTTCAACCGATATTCGGTTATCCTTCTTTGAAAACCAATCCACTGTTGCAGTTTTCCTAGATATTAATGCAGCTTATGATAATGTCGTATTATCAGTTTTACAAAATAAATTAAAAGCCCTAGAGGTTCCCTCGAATTTGATGAATTTCATTATTAACATCCTGACTGAACGCTCTGTTAACATGACAATAGGAGATCATGATGTCTCTCATCTTGTATGGAGAGGTCTCCCACAGGGTTCTGTGCTCAGTCCCCTTCTGTACAATATTTATACTTTTGATTTGGACTCTTCCTTAACTAATCATGTTAAGGTTCTTCAATACGCCGACGATTTATTATTATATACTTCAAATCAATCTGTCGAACAAGCGAGCTATGCTATTAATTCTGCTTTATCTACTTTAGAGTCATGGTTATATTTAAACGGTTTGGATTTATCCACGTCTAAAAGCGCGGCTGTTTTATTCACCAGAAAGAAAATTATTCCATTAGTAAACCTATTCTATAAGGGAATACTTATTCCAATTAAAGATAAATTCAGATATCTAGGTGTAATATTTGACTCTAAATTAAGCTGTGCTCCTCATTGTGACTATATTGTTAATAAATGTGAAAATCACTTAAACATGCTCAGATGTCTCTCAGGTGTGTGGTGGGGTGCACATCCATTTTCTTTAAAACTAATTTACAACGCAATCATCAGAAGCACTCTGGATTATGGATTGTTCGTTCTAGAACCTGGTAGTGTTATGGCTTTCAAAAAATTGGATCGGATCCAGTCTAAAGCATTACCTACGTATTATTTCGGGTGCCATGAAATCTAGTCCCATTAATGCACTACAAATCGAATGTTGGGAAGCTCCTTTAGGACTTAGAAGACAATTCCTGTCTGACAAATATTTATTCCGAATTCTTCAGTTCTCAACTCACCCTCTCATTCTTAAACTGGAATCTTTAATGTTTCAAATTGAATCTTCAGATTACTGGTCCCATAAACGTGCTCCTTGTTTAGTTGAAAGCTATAAGAAATTCCTCTCACTTTCTTCGCCTATTCACCGTTCAAATAAACTTCTATTTAACAATAGTTATGAGAGTTTACTGTTCATTCCCAATATTAAATATAACCGTGTAAGTAAATCAGATCCCGATTGCCAATCATGCTTTAATATATTTCTGATTGAACATTCAGACTTTCACCATATTTTTACGGATGCTGCCAAACGTTCTCCGACGGGTTGTGTTGGGATTGGTACCTACCATGCTCAATACAACATCGTGCAAAAAATAAAACTGCTTCCGGAGACTTCCGATTTTACGGGAGAATGTTTTGGAATTCTAAAAGCTTTAGAATATGCACGTGTTTTTATCATCAAATAAAGATATTTCATCACCAAACATGGCAGGGTCGCCATGTAATGTTGGGTAATGGAGGAGAATAAAACGCTCTGACTGCTCGTTGACAACTGACTGTTTTATTAATAATTGTTGGTATTTAAGTGCACGAGTAACATACATGGTATATGCTAACTTAGAACAGAGCTTATACACTACAGTCACATACTATGCATATGCCCAAGCATGGCTTAGCTATGGGGTCATGCTATGGGGAAACAGCACTGATTCTGAAACTATGTTTATTTTACAAAAGAAATTAATTCGAATAATAACCAATATTGAACAAACAGAGAGCTGTAAACCATACTTCCAAAAACACAAAATACTCACACTTCCCTGTTTATATATCTTTGAGTTATGTAAATTTGTCAGAAAACACCCAGATTTGCATACCACTTGCGAAGAAACACAAAATAGATACACTTTACGACACAACAAAAATAAATTAAATATACCTCAATCCCGACTGGAAATGCAGTCAACCAGCCCTTTAGTTATGTCCATCAAAATTTATAATAAGTTGCCAGAAAATATTAGAGAAATAAGCAAAATAAATATATTTATTAATAAATTGAAGCGATTTCTCGAATCAAAGTCTTACTACACAGTAAAGGAGTTCTTAGATGATAAATCGATTCCAAAATAATTTCTTTTTCTCTCTCTCTTTTACACCAAACACTTTGTAGAAAAATAGAAAACCCAATATAAACTTATACCTACATAAAAAAAAAAATAATAATCTATGAATAAGAAGAATAATTTAATAATAATATAAGAACTTCATAATAATTACTTACAATTAATAGCAATTTAATATATCTATATACGCAAAACTTATATATATACATAATATTATACACCCAATATACCACAACTAATAATTTATATTGCTTAATTGAATAACTACTAAGCCCTCTCCTCTCTTCTACTTTGCTGTGCCCGACAGGGTCCATATTGATATTTTTTATGTTATACCACCTATTTAACACATATGGAATGCAATAAAGTATTGAGTATAAAATGTTTTGATTAACTCGTGGAGGTGATTACCCAATGACTATAAAGCCTCTTGACTGCTCATACGGGCGACTCAGGCTGACGGCTTATACTTATATGAAATTGCACTTATAGACGGCAATATGAATGGCTATTTTAGTTTTGTCCATCAGTTGTTAGACCTCTGCACACGCGGTCATTTTAATAACTTCTAAAACATGGAAGCACTTTCATTTAGCGCCAATCGCGGATTTATAGTAGGTATTTTTTTTTGGGTAGAGGATACCCTTTTTAGTGTAAATTTGAAAACCCCAAAACGCGCAAAACCATAGGGGCCGAGAAAAAAATTGTCAAAATTTTTCAAAATTGGTGAAAAATTAAGAGTGAAGAAGATCACGTGTGTGTGTAAAGACTATTTCCAAGCAATAATACGATCAATGGCATCTTCAAGGTCAAGATTAACACCCCAAAAGCCGAAGGTCAAGGTCATTCGTCGAAGGGCAAAGGCATTTTTTATTTTATTATAATGTTATATGTTTGCATGACGATGGAGCCACATGTCGACGGAGCCCCGCTTCGCGGGGCTCCTACTTCTGAGTTGTTTATAAAAAAATAACCACGAAGGGGATGGCGGGGTCTGTTCGCTCGCTTCGCTCGCTCTCTTGACCCCGCCATCCCCATCTAACCTAACCTGTCCGAGTCGGGGTGCCCTAAGTCCCGAGCTCGCTTCGCTCGCTCTTGCATCTTGTCATTGCTTTTTTACTTAGTGAAGATTGAGTGAGTGTTAAGTTTAGTGTGTAGTGTAATAGGTAACATAATAATAAAAAAAAACAACAAAAAAAAACAGAACATACGAGTGAAGGACGTAAGACTAGGCAATATGGTCAAAAGACCTTGGCCTTCCCTTCGGGGTAAAAAAAAATACGACGAGTGACAACTGTCAAACGTTTTTTTCGCGATATTCTTACGTTTCGTTACTTACGATCTTTAGAGTAAATAAAAATAGTACAACTTTTTTAAATTTAATTTTATTATATTTGCCTAATAATTGAATTCATGGCGGTAGCAGATATTTAAAAATGAATTAAAGGTGAAAACTCACAATGTTTACACTAAAAACCATTAAAAATCCACTGTCGTTTTGTCTAAACGTAAAACGAAACGACCTAGGAATGAAATTCGTACAATGTCTGTGGCATTATGTCAATTTTATTAAGTAAACTAGTAGAATTTTCTGAAACTTTAGGATTTTTTTTCTCAAAAAGTAGACGTTTGCGCGTTAAAATGTTTTACGAAAGTGTTTTACTTAAATACATGTACAAGCTGTAAAATTGTGAAGCCTCGCACAGATTGGCGCTAAAGGAAAGTGGAGCCAAATATAGCTTTGGAATGATCTTGTTATTGTTTAATTATTCGTAAAAAGTATATTACCTGGTATTTATTGACGACATTTCGTCCCAAACTAACAATAACGTGTTCCTCCTCTTTATCTTCTGCAACGCCGAGAAAACTGTTTTGATCTATTAATGGACACAGCACGTAATAATTATGTAATTTAGCCATTATTTTACACACTTATTAGCAAGGTTTAATTCATAAACACATAAAAACCGCGTGTACAACAAACACGATCAAAGAGTATAATAATAATAACACTGTTCGTCGTGTGGACTGTATAGTTGAAATTCGGCACAAGTAGGAATATAAAATGACTTTATTTAGGTATAGGACTATAGGTTTAGGTTTTGCAAAATTAACATAACTTTCTTTAAGGCTCTATTACACCTTCCGATTTCAAGAGACCCAATTTAAGAACAAACTAACTAGGAAGCAGGAAGCGAGCGATTACACATTATTATTATACTCTTAAGGCTCAATTACACCTTCCGATTTCAAGGGACCCAATTTAGGAACTAACTAACTAGTGATGACTCTTAGATAGAATCTAGTAATAATTTAAAAAAATCATACTAACTGTTATTTGGGTTTATGGTTTCTAAAATCAAATAAAGAGTAGAAATAATAGATAGTTGTTCATGTACTTACATATTATATTTTCAAACACACCAAAGTTGGGTACACTTTACAATCTCGTTAACTCGAGTTAAATTCTAGTATACTTTAACGTCTGATCCACACACAACTTGCAAGGAATGGCACGACCGACCACACCAAAAATACCAAAACGTATGCCCGTTTCAATTGACGCGCTCTGATTGTTTATTCATGCCACCTATAAACACAGGCGGTAATACCATAGTCAGCATAATACTTTTAACATTAAAATTAGGTTTAAAATATAATGACATAAGATATATAACTAGAACTAGATAATTTATTATTGCTAACAGTCGGCCATCCAAGGTACATTACACGTCCTCGTGATGAAAACATGAAACAAACAAACAGAAATTCAATAGCCCATATGCTATCAATTATAGTAAATAAACTATCTTATAATATTGTTTTAGTCTGACACAAAAATACCATCATTGTGGAGTGTAAAGTTTACAGTTAACAAGTTGATTGATGCTGTACCTTCCTTAGTTTATGTACTTATATTTTAAATTGATACACAAATTATAATTTTGGGCATTATTTCATGGCCCACTATAACTATTATCGAGCATTATTTCATGGCTCGATGTACACATATACGGGCATTATTTCATGGCCCACTATAACTAATAACGAGCATTATTTCATGGCTCGATGTACACATATACGGGCATTATTTCATGGCCCACTATAACTAATAACGAGCATTATTTCATGGCTCGATGTACACATATACGGGCATTATTTCATGGCCCACTATAACTAATAACGAGCATTATTTCATGGCTCGATGTACACATATACGGGCTTTATTTCATGGCCCTCATACAAAGTATTAAAACGGTAAACTGGAAAGTTAAACTAAAATAAGGTTTTTAGAATAGTAAAATTAATTTTAATACACACACTGGTTGCATGAATAATTAAATTAATCGCTGTCATTGCCAGACGATTCGTCATGTGGTCTATTAAAGTTTAACCAAGCCTTAATTTTATCACATGCAACCACTGTCGAGTAAGGTCGATTAGATTTTCGGGTGAGGGGAGTATCCTCAATGTGATATCGATCGAAATCATAGACTTTCGTAATTCTGTAGGGTCCCTGAAACTTTGGAATTAATTTTCTACTATTTCCTGTAGCTGGGACTTGACGTTCAACCCTAACCAGATCACCTACTTTATATTTAGGAGCTGGGCAGTGCTTTGAGTCATAAACCTTCTTTTGCGACTCTTGGTATGTACTAACATGAGAATTAATATCTTCTCTGATAAGTGACAAGTCTTGACTGTTAGAAGAAGAAGATAAATCGTCTGTTAGTTCGGATACAATTCTACAGTCACTTGGACCCGATGGTCTTATACCGAAAAGAGCCTCTGACGGTGTTCGATTTATGCCCTTGTTGAAAGTGTTATTCATACCCCACTGGATATCAGGTAGATGTTCATCCCATTTATTTTCTGGAGAGCCAACACATTTTGCAGTTAAGGCATCAACAAGAGTCCTATTATAACGTTCTACCTGACCATTTGCTCTTGGGGTAGAGACAGCATTCAAGACATGTTTAATGTTCTTTTCGATTATAAACTTTTTAAAGTTTTCACTAGTAAAAGAAGTGCCACGATCCGTTATGGGTCATAACGGATCGTGGCACTTCTTTTACTAGTGGTCCTTGGAACACCAAACAAACCAAAGTACTCACGGAAAACCTTTATAGAATTAGATGTTTTAGTGTTCTTTACCGGTTTCAAATAAATATACCGAGTGAATGCATCTATCAAGACTAGAATGTACATATTTCCTCTCGCACTACGCACAAAAGGACCAACATGATCTGCATGAACAGTGTCAAAGGGGATATCAATCTTTGGTATAGGGTGTAAGGTTCCAGTTTTCTTACCTCCAGAAGCCTTTGAATAAGCGCATTCTAGGCAAGAACCGACGTACTTCTTGACAAAATTACGCATCTTTGCGAACCAATATGTCGCTTTGATTCGTTCTAAAGTTTTGTCAAGAGCAAAGTGGCCTATGTCGTCGTGATTTTGTTTTACGATCTGCCATCTTACCCCCTTCGGTACAACCCACCTATCGCCGTCACTAGTTATTCTGTAAAGCCTATTATTCTTTACCTTATAATTTGATTTGATGTCAACCACGTCATCAAACTGAGGATCTTTTAAAATACCAACTATCCTTTGAATTTCACTATCTGCGCCTTGGACTGTCACTAACCAATCACCCTCACTAACGACCATGACTTCATGGACCTGCTGTATAGGGTTCCGACTAAGTGCATCGACATGAGCCATGCGATGACCGGCAGTGTACTCAATGGAAAAGTTATATTCCTGCATCTGTTCCCACCATCTTGCGACTCGTGGAATCATATCTCTCTTCTGGAAAGTTGCACGAAGAGAGTTACAATCAGTAATTATTTTAAAGGGAATACCCACTAAGTAGACGCGGAACTTTTGCAAGGACGAAACTACGGCCAGTGTCTCCAAGTCGTATGATGAATAATTTTGTTCCTCAGGCGTTGTCTGTCTGCTAAAGTAAGCGATTGGTCTAAGTACATCGTCTTCATGTTTTTGCAACAAGATGCCGGCTACTCCAATCTTACAGGCGTCTGTATGGAGCTGGGTATCTGCCTTTGGATTGTATAAAGCTAAAGTGGGACGTTGTACGAGCTCTTTTTGCAAACGACGAAATGCGGCTTCCTGGTCTTTACCCCAGGACCATTTAGCATCTTTCTTCAAGAGTTGTGTGAGAGGTTTTGCAATAACTGAGAAATTTCGGACAAATCTGCGGAAAAAGCTAGATAGCCCAAGAAACTGACGAACATTATGTTGGTTCTGGGGAGTTGGAAAGAGTTTCACAGCCTCTATTTTCTTCTCGCCAGGACGAATGCCATCAACAGAAATTTCAAACCCCAAATATTCAACAGAGCTACAGAAAAAGAAGCATTTGGGGAGCTTCAAGGTAAGGCCAGCTTCGTTAAATAGGCGCAGCACCGTCTCTAACCGGGACATTCCTTCATTTATATCCTTTGAGGGGATAATCACATCGTCTAAATAAGCTAGAGCCTCTTTATGTCGCATTGACCCGAGAACTTGGTTCATAATACGTTGGAATGTAGCCGGGGCATTTGCAAGGCCAAATGGCATACGATTGAATTCGTAATGACCATCCGGCGTTACAAATCCAGTTTTATATTTGTCTGCTTCTCGGACTGGTATCTGATAATATCCAGAAGCAAGGTCTAAAGTCGTGTAATACTTGTTGCCAGAAAGAATATCTAGCTGATCGTCAATCAGCGGCATGGGATAGTTCTCTCGAACAGTTTTCTTGTTTAGAGCACGATAATCGATACATAAGCGAAGTTCGCCAGACTTTTTCCTAACTACCACAATGGGACTCGCATAACATGACGTTGAGGGCCTTACAATGTCGTTATCCAGTAATTCGGAAACCATTTCCCTTACCTTCTCCTTTTCGCTAATTGACAAACGATAAGGTCTGTATACAACGGGCTCCTTGTCTTGGAGATCTATAGTCATATAACCAGCTGTTGTGTTTCCTAATTCCGATAAGTTGAAAGCAAAACAGGATCGATACTTATTCAGTAGATTGAGCAGTTGGATTCTATGTTGAGAAGACAGTCCGCAAGTCAAATTTAAATCAGCCTCGGTAATGGATTTAGAGTCACTGTTGACAGCTGAAGAAATTGTCAGAACTTGGACACTGGACTCTTCCCGAGCTACACGACCACGAGCAATTAAAAAATCTTTTGAAAGCACCAATGGTGTTGGCGAGGTGTTACTGACAACGATTTGTCCTAATCCATGTTCTCTCATCTGAAATAACCCAGCAGCTACTGAATAGCGAATGCTATTCAAAATTCGAATGCTACCATCAACAAAGATGTCGCCTTCATGAGGCGGATCCGCATACACGTCCACAATAGTAAGGCCCGAAACCTCAACAGTATCCTTACAGAATAAATTTATTTTGCTATTAGGCACTATATTTTGGTGCTCAAGTTCAGATATTTCTAAGGTTTCGCTAGTTTTACGTATGACTACGTGTGGCTGCTCCGTAAATGTTTGTCTAACTAATAGGGGCACATGCATGGCATCATCTGCAACTATCAGCAATTCGAGATCAGCTTCGACCTTATCAATAGTTATTTGAACTCGTTGTTTCCCAATGCAATGGACAACGGAATTGCCGAAACCTCTCAGTATCGGCAGATTATCGACGCTATAATTCGAACCAACATTTTGAAATGCGGAGATCCTAATCATTGAGCATTCGCTTCCAAAATCTATAAATGCAGTGATAGAGAAACCGTTTACACTAGCAGTTTTGAAGTATTTTTTATTTGGTTCTGACACTAGAGTGGTGACTTTTGAATACATCGCGCCTTTATACATTCTATCTTCTATTCGCATGACCTTTTTCTCCTCAGTCGTTGGGAGTTTGGCATAGCACTGTTCTACTTCATGACCTATTCTGTTGCATCGACTACACTTCTTAAAGGGTTGTGTGCACTGGGATGTCACATGACCATCCTTCTTGCAATTTGAGCAACGAGTGGGCCTAGGGTTAGAGCTATTTAGGTGTTTTTGAGGTTGACCTTTGACTAGGTTACGCTCGTTGTTGAATTTTGTATTTCGAGCATTACGTAAGTACGAAAGGAGTTTATTAGAATCGACAAATTGAGCTGCCTCAGCACCTAACCTAACCGAACGGTCGTCGATGCTATGTAAAATGCATTCGACGGCCCTTTTCCCGCTTATACTACATCTATTAATTAAAGATAGTTTGTCATAATAATAGCCTTCTAAGGAATCCGTGAACTTAGCTCGTTTGGCCAACATCTCGCTTAACATTTGGCCATAATTCTCCTCCGATGGGAAACTAGTCAAAAGTTTTTCCTGCCATTCAGCCCAAGTAAACAAGACTGACGGAAGGCCCTCGTACCATCTCTGGGCTATACCCTTTAGTTTTGGTAAAGCAAAATGTATAACTTGCTTCTCAGACCACGAATAAATGGTTGCGCACTCATTGACTTTATGGAGCCACATGGTCATTGTCTGTTCCCGTTTACTTGGGTCAAACTCGGGAATCGTATTGTTGAGGGAACCTAGTTTATCTGCACCATTGTTAGATATGGATTTAAAAGCATTGACGAGATCTGAAATTGTGGTTAATCCTAATAAAGGAGTGGGTTCACCCGTGGTCTTGTCCTGCGTTGAGGTTTGCACGCCTCTTAAAGCGCTGGTTCGTGGCAGCCTCAATGGACTACGTGAACGGCAGCTTGCAGATTCAGGAGTGAGGTACCCCTTGACTCGATGCAGCGCCCGGCTGGAGGCCCGGCGGTGCACCCGGCTGGAGGCCCGGTGTAGCTCCCGGCTGGAGGCCCGAATGGACGCCCGGTGGTTCTCCGGGCTGGAGGCCCGGCAGAGGTCCGGGCTGGAGGCCCGGCGGTACTTCCGGCAGGACGCCCGGCTGCGCTCCCGGCAGGAGGCTCGGCTGTGCTCCCGGCAGGAGGCCCGGTGGTGCTCCGGGCTGGAGGCCCGGCAGTGCTCCGGGCTGGAGGCCCGGCGGTACTCCCGGCAGGAGGCCCGGCTGCGCTCCCTGCAGGAGGCCCGGCTGCGCTCCCGGCAGGAGGCCCGGCTGCGCTCCCGGCAGGAGGCCCGGCTGCGCTCCCGGCAGGGGGCCCGGCTGCGCTCCCGGCAGGAGGCCCGGCTGCGCTCCCGGCAGGAGGCTCGGCTGTGCTCCCGGCAGGAGGCCCGGCCGTGCTCCCGGCTGGACGCGCGTTGGTGCTCCCGGCAGGAAGCCCGGCTGCGCTCCCGGCAGGAGGCCCGGCTGTGCTCCCGGCAGGAAGCATGGCTGTGCTCCCGTGTGGAGGCCCGTTGGCCTACCCGGCTGGAGGCCTGTTGGACAGGCCGGCTGGAGGCCTGCTGGCGTGCCCGGCTGGAGGCCTGTTGGGCAGGCCGGCTGGAGGCCTGCTGGCGTGCCCGGCTGGAGGCCTGTTGGCCCTCTCGGCTAGAGGCCTGTTTGACCACCCGGCTGGAGGTCCCACGGTCTTCCCGCCTATGGAGCCCGCGGTCCCGTCGGCTGGGGTCCCGGTGCTTTACCCGGCTACGTGACCGACGATCAACAGTGGGTGATCCTGTAGGATCAGTCGGGGTGTAGAGAACACGTCCTTGTTTCTCCCCCTCCATGGAAATATCCTGGAACGGAAATTATATCCCAAGGAATCCGTTCTTGAAATTAACTAGAATAAAAAAATAAAACACAGCATGAATATAACTAAGCAAGTTCCTATTACACTAACAACTCGCACGTTGTATTGAATGTTTACAAGTACGACTGGCCTCGATGAAACGTAAACACTAATATCAAGTTCTTTTAAATTAAAGCACTGTAAACAAAGAAAGAGTGTTCCTTTGTTGGACTTCAAACTAGGTCACGACTGTTCTAGGATGTTCTATCGTTGGTGTATAAAAGGCATATTATGTATGGGATACAATAACATGGATTTTTTTTTTTTTTTTTTAAACAACTGGGTATAATTAAGTTATCATAGATGCTCAACGTTGGATCAAAATCAAAATTAAAATGTATGTCTATTATGAAATAAGCATAAGTCACTTAATTGCTTGTAAATACAAAGTAAGGTAAATTACTGCCAATATCAATATCCAGGCAACAATTTTATAACGAAAAATAGCAGAGCCGTTATTTTCCAAGGAAAAAAAAAATATTGTAAGAGGATGAGAAGAAAAACATTTTAATAATTTAAGTCAGGGTAGTAAAATTAATTACCTGGCCAGAACGGGGATCTTTATCCCACTTCTGAGATGATGACTCTTAGATAGAATCTAGTAATAATTTAAAAAAATCATACTAACTGTTATTTGGGTTTATGGTTTCTAAAATCAAATAAAGAGTAGAAATAATAGATAGTTGTTCATGTACTTACATATTATATTTTCAAACACACCAAAGTTGGGTACACTTTACAATCTCGTTAACTCGAGTTAAATTCTAGTATACTTTAACGTCTGATCAACACACAACTTGCAAGGAATGGCACGACCGACCACACCAAAAATACCAAAACGTATGCCCGTTTCAATTGACGCGCTCTGATTGTTTATTCATGCCACCTATAAACACAGGCGGTAATACCATAGTCAGCATAATACTTTTAACATTAAAATTAGGTTTAAAATATAATGACATAAGATATATAACTAGAACTAGATAATTTATTATTGCTAACACTAGGAAGCAGGAAGCGAGCAATTACACTATCCTAAATTGAACTCCTAAGTCGGCAGTGTTGCCAACTCTTACAAATTCGAGTCCCTAAACAGAATATCAAAAGTCGCTCTAAAGTCTCTTAAAAACTGATTCTACCAGGAGCAGACTTAAAAATAAAAAGAGCGGACTCAGATTTTTTTTCTGGGAAAGGGACTTTGCGAAATTTAATTTAATTTTAAACACAAACCAAAATACTACTACCCCATTTGTAGCGACAAAGTCTCTAAATTGGCAACACTTAGCTCTAAATCGGGGTGATGCGATTACACTATCCTAAATCGTACACAATTTAGGAAGTCAAATCGGGACGTCCCAATCTCACTAAATCGTACACTAACTGCTCTAACTGCTATTACACCTTCCTGTTTCCTAAATTGGGTCCCTTGAAATCGGAACGTGTAATTGAGCCATTAAGAGATTACACCTATAAGTGTATAATCTATGGATTACACTATCCTAAATATTGAACTCCTAAGTCGGCAGTGTTGCCAACTCTTACAAATTCGAGTCCCTAAACAGAATATCAAAAGTCGCTCTAAAGTCTCTTATAAACTGATTCTACCAGGAGCGGACTTAAAAATAAAAAGAGCGAACACAGATTTTTTTTCTGGGAAAGGGACTTTTTGAAATTTAATTTAATTTTAAACACAAACAAAAAATACTACTAGCCCATTTGTAGCGACAAAGTCTCTAAATTGGCAACACTTACCTCTAAATCGGGGTGATGCGATTACACTATCCTAAATCGTACACAATTTAGGAAGTCAAATCGGGACCTTTCAATCTCACTAAATCGGACACTAACTGCTCTAACTCTTATTACACCTTCCTGTTTCCTAAATTGGGTCCCTTGAAATCGGAAGGTGTAATTGAGCCATTGACATATGAATTGACCCATTGACATATGAATTGAGCCATTAGGTGATACACATTACACATGACACATTGTAACATAAACTTAGGTAGAGAATTTCGATCGACTGACCCACAGACTATATAGGACTGACCGCGCATTGCCCGGGCGCGGGCTTTTTATCTGCACCGATCAGCCAGCGGGGGTGCGAGTCCGCCATATTATTTTGTCACCGACCAATAACAGTGCGCGGAGCGACCGAGCGGCCTGAAGTGAGCAGGATTTTACTTGTCGCCAGGCGCGCGGCTCCGTCGCTTTACAATAGCTACCTGTCCCGTATTATTATTATACTCTTTGAGCTACCTACTTAAATCTGTCAGTAACAGGCACAGACATGTTGCTGTCGTGCACATTTGCGACCGAGCGGCGTGAGCAGGTTTTTACTTGTCGCCAGGCGCGCGGCTCCGTCGCTTTACAATAGCTACCTCAGTAATGGCTCAATTACACCTTCCGATTTCAAGGGACCCAATTTAGGAAACAGGAAGGTGTAATAGCAGTTAGAGCAGTTAGTGTACGATTTAGTGAGATTGGGACGTCCCGATTTGACTTCCTTCCTAAATTGTGTACGATTTAGGATAGTGTAATCGCATCACCCCGATTTAGAGCTAAGTGTTGCCAATTTAGAGACTTTGTCGCTACAAATGGGGTAGTAGTATTTTGGTTTGTGTTTAAAATTAAATTAAATTTCACAAAGTCCCTTTCCCAGAAAAAAAATCTGAGTCCGCTCTTTTTATTTTTAAGTCTGCTCCTGGTAGAATCAGTTTTTAAGAGACTTTAGAGCGACTTTTGATATTCTGTTTAGGGACTCGAATTTGTAAGAGTTGGCAACACTGCCGACTTAGGAGTTCAATTTAGGATAGTGTAATTGCTCGCTTCCTGCTTCCTAGTTAGTTAGTTCCTAAATTGGGTCCCTTGAAATCGGAAGGTGTAATTGAGCCTTAACAGGCACAGACATGTTGCTGTCGTGCACAAACACGATGTTATGTTTTTGTCACAGATTAGATAGGCCGAGTGTGTGTAACAGGCACTATAAGGAGGTAGTTTGGAGTTAGGACGTGGTTTAGCAAAAAAGACTCAACACATAGTATGGTGAAAAATGAGTTGTTTATACCAAAGAGGTTCTAAGGTCCCTGAAGCAAAGACATAAGCCTAATACTAATATTATAAATGCAAAAGTGAGTTTGTTTGTCTGAAACACTTTCACGCTAGAACGACTGAATGAGAAATTTGGCACATGGGTAGACCATGATCTCGATTAGAACAGAATACTTTTTATTCCGGTAATATGTTGCTAAAGTTTTATCACGATTGGTTGAGTCATTTTTACACCCGGCAATTGACTTTTATTTAAGTATATAAAGATAATAATTTTATAATTACCTTGGACAAGTTTTATTTGTTCAAAAGATTGACCAACACACAAAATGCTTTGTTGAGAAAGTGAACTATCTCCTGCTGATGTTAGAGAAGCATAGTTGTGTTCCCTTTGCGGAGAATATTTTGACTGGAATACACCTAGAAAAAAATTTTTTCGTGTGTTCTTTACTAGAGCATTGTGTCAGTAATCCCCCCCTATCTTTATAATTTGTTAAAATTATACAAAATAAATGGATAAGTTTTCCTTTTGAACCTGCTGGGTACATTTGTCAGTAGCATTACATCATTGTTTCCTGATTATAACACATTTTTTTATTTACAATTTATCTCTTCGTTTACGTATACTAATGACCACGGGCTTGCTATGTAGCAAGTTAAATTAAAATACATTGTTATAATTATAAAACACGTGAGATTGTGTAGTTGACCTACCAACGTAAATGCTGACTTATCTATTTTGTGTTAAGTTTCTGTTGCAACTTTACAATAAGCATTTTTTAAACAGTTACATTTTTGCTTGTTACCCCGCGTTTAGTATAAAGGCGTGTCCAGATGGGCTTAACTTTTTTTCGTTAATACTTATTTTATAATGCGGACACCTGTTGGACAGGGCCGACTTTAAGTTATATATACTTATCATATTTCTAAGGGTAGTTCGCATCTTCAATATTCTGCCATAAAAATATCATCCCATTGGAATCCACAATATCTCAGATCCGCACGCCATACAAAAATAAATATATACTTTTTTCCTTATTAGATACCTCTATATTTTGCTTAATCTAATGGGGCGTTTCCCTTATTTGGTACCTACTATTTAAGTTCTTTTTGCACTTGCTTATTCATCAAAAAATCGTATTCTTTTGCTCACGCGACCACTGCGAGTGACAATTTGTTGTTTAGTTAGCGGGTTCTGTTGCGTTTTTCTTTGTTTTTTGGGGATCTGTTTTATTTTTATTTTTTGGTAAGTTGTGCGCTGTAATTTCTTTACTGTTATCTTCCTCACATTCCTTTAGTAAAAATGCGGGTTTTAGTCGGTCGATAGAAATACATGCTTGTATATTTGATAATTCGATAACGTAGTTTTTTTCATTCCGACTTATGACGCGGTATGGGCCATCGTAAGGCGATTGTAGCGATTTACGTACTGTGTCATTGCGAACAAACACGTATTTACAAGTTTCTAGTTCTGGATGTACAAATGACGAACGTACCTTATTTTCTCTACTATGAGGTATAAAATTCCCTATTGTTTTTTTAAGTTCCGCTACGTACGAGTCCATGTTTTGGTTTTGTGTAGTGACCGACCGAAACATGTTATTTTGCCGAAACCGAAGGTTCGGTTTGATTGTAGTTTCGGCCGAAACCGAAACTTTTATAAAAAAAAAGTCCTTTAAAAGTCGAAAAAATGTTAGTAATCCCGTTTTTTTCTAAAATTAATATATCGCCGACCTATAATTACAGGTTTCTACTTTCAAAGATTTATCACAATGAAATTTCAGCACAGTTACAGAGGTTCTATTTGAAAATGTAACTACCCTATAAAGTGAAAAAAATACATTATTTGTAACACAATTCACAAAGTTAGCGATTTTGGTGGTATAAAATAAAACAAATTTATTATTAAAATATGATGCTCCTATATTATGTTTATTTATTTTCAGTTACTTACATTTTAATTATACTCACAAATATCACAATCAGTTAGCCTCGAATGATATAGGATATAAATGGATAATCAAAATAATCAAATTGATCACCTTTGGTAATCATTTTAGCGAACCTCTTTTTTATTATGTAAGGTGCATAACATAGGTTATGATAACAAATCAACAAGTATAATATAGTAACAAATCTATACTTATACTTTTTTATAACTAATTATCTAATTAAAAATAAAAACAGTGTTTTTGACATACTTACTGAGATCAACAGCCGTGCCGAGCGCGCCCGACGTTAGCCGAGCGCGACCCGAAGGTACGATGTTGTAAGTTTCGGCGCGGCCGAAGGGTTCGGCCGTTTTTGGCCGAAACCGAAACTCGGGCCGAAACTTGATTTTTTGGCCGAAACTGGCCGAAACCGAAATTTCGGTCGGACACTAGTTTTGTGTTTGATTGTGTACGAAAAAATCTCCTGGTAACCTCATTGTGCGCCTAACCCTTTTCTATTCCCATTACTTTCATCAGCTGATTGAACAAATTGCTTTCGAATTGTCTCCCTTGGTCACTAGTGATTTTTACTGGACAACACTACACACACTACGGTGTGTGATCCAACTATCATAAATAGTGCCTTGGCAATATTTTCCGCGGTTATTTCTTTCAACGGTATGGCTTCCGGCCATCTTGTGAATCTGTCAATTATAGTAAGACAATACCTATATCCTTCTGCTGTGACTGTTAACGGGCCAATTAAATCTATGTGGATGTGTTCAAACTTCCCACATTCCGAGTAAACTCCTAATTCTGATACTGTGTGTCTTTGATTTTTGGCATGCCACACATGATTTTGCCCATGTCCCTAACTGTGAATTCATACGGGGCCAAAAATACTTTTGCGTAATTAACGACTTTGTTACCTTATTACCGGGATGACTTATGTTATGTACATTTTCGAAGGCTATGCGTCTGAATTTCTCTGGTAAGTATGGTCTTGCTGTATTTTTAGATATTTCGCAATAAATTGCTTTAATGACTGTGGGCCAGTATAGTTTCTTTCTTTAGAATCAAATTGCAGTAACAATAATAGCAATGTGAACACATTGCTATTATTGTTACTGCAATTTGATTCTCGCGCGATAAACTCGTCCGTTTCCTGTGTGGCAGCTAATTCTGCGAAGTCTATGTTTGTCGGGCAATACAACTCCGCGACACGTGATAACGAGTCAGCAACAACGTTATGTTGTCCATCTACATGGCGAATGTCGTTTGTGAATTCGCTGATGAATAATAAATATCTTGTTCTTATATATGTTTCTGTATTACTGCTATTTAGTTTTGTAAGGGCGTAGGTTATTGGTTTATGATCTGTATATATGGTTAGTTCCCGCCCTTCAAACAACTTTCTGAAATACTGAATGGCCATTTAAATCGCTAATAGTTCCCTATCGTACGTAGGTACAATACCTACTTTGTTTGTGCCTCGGTTAGTTTCTTCGAGAAATACCCTAACGGTTCCCAGCGACTGTTGACTCGTTGTTGCAACACAGCGCCTACACAATTGTCAGACGCATCGCACATGAGGGCCATAGGTACACCACTGTGTGGGTGTGATAATGTAACCGCGCTTTGTAAGCTGAGTTTACATTGTTCGAAAGCCTTGTTGGCTTCGTCGTCCCATTGTACCAAAGTCTTATCGCGTTTCTTGGATTGGTGTATGAACTTATTAAGGCACATTTGTGACTCTACTGCTTTAGGTATGTGTGGTCTATAAAAATTAACCATTCCGAGAAACCTTCTCAATTCCTCTACTGTTTGTGGTTTTTGGAAAATCAACTATGGCCTGCGTTCTGGACTTTAGTGGTGTGATACCTTTTTTGCAGACCTCAAACCCAAGAAACTCTACTTTCGAAAAAAAAGCGCGGGAAACTTCCAACTTGGCGGACGCGTTATTTTTGAAATTTTATTCAGAAAAAGTTTACAGTTATATATAAGATCAGTAATACATAGTAGTAGTTATATATAAGTATAGTAAGTAGTTAATATTTAGTATTGTACATTCTTCGGTAGTGGTAAGTTATTTCTTTTCTTTTTAGTGTCTAAGGATGAAAGACCCGCCCGACCCGGGTGTCTTTGTTCCCCCGGCCGGCGTTTTTGTCACAGTATCAAATAATGAATCCGGTATGGATACTGATGGGTCGTCTTCGGCTCGCAATTTAAAAAGAAGCCGCGTGCACGTCTGTAAGCATTGCAATAAACGTCGTCGTACCCGTAAAAACCACGGTTCCGAGTCTTCGGGTTGTAATTGTGTAGACTCACACTCGACTCAAGTTGTGGAATCTGCTCCTATTCATTCCGTTAATAAGGTTTCCAATGCATTGCCTACTGATATTCCCGTTCCTTCCATGGTTCCCACTCAGATTGGTAGAAAAACCTACGAAAAAACGGACAGCACGCCTTTTGTAATACATGTTCAAAAAATAATAACTTCACCAGATGATGGTTCGACATTGCACCCAATCACATTTGGCAAGTTTTTGAAGCACAACGCCTTCCAAAATGTTATTAATGGCAGCGTCAAAAAAATCGGACGCAATAAAATTTCATTATCTTTTTCTAGTTTTCTGGACGCAAATTCTTTTATTTCTCATAATAGTCTTGAAAAATACAATTTTAAAGCTTTTATACCCACTTTTAATGTTACCAGAATGGGTTTAGTACGTGGTGTTCCTGCAGAATGGTCTCCAGAGGAAGTTATTGATAATATAACAGTACCAATTGGGTGCGGTCCAATTTTAAAAGTCAGACGCCTTAATTTTAAAACCATTGTTGATGGTTCAACCATTTGGAAACCATCCCAATCTATAGTTGTTACATTTGACGGGCAGGTCTTACCAAAAAGAATTTTTATGTGCTATAACCACCACCACCACCACCACCACCACCTGTAGAGTTATATATTTTCCCTACCATACAGTGCTTCAATTGTTGTAGATTTGTTCATACTAAAATACAGTGCAGGTCTAAACCTCGTTGCTATAAATGTGGCCAAGACCATACTGGGGACAGTTGTGATAGACAACAAGAAAATACATCCTGCTGCCTTTGCTCTGGTTTACATTTTGCTATTAATAAATCTTGCCCAGAATTCTCTAGACAAAAATTAATTAAAACTTACATGGCACAAAGTTCAGTATCATATGCTGAAGCAGCAAAATTATATCCCCCTGTAACAAAATCATATGCTGATGCACTTTTATCTTCTCCCTCCAAAAACTTTGCAAATACTCCTTTAGTCTCTTCACCTAACAAAACACCTACTTCAAGTACCTAGCTATAAAAGACTGTCTTTCTCAAACCTCACCCCCCTCCTAAATCTGTACAAGGATATAATAAAGAGGCTCACAACGCCATCATTAAAGATTTCAATATTTCTCAACCATCCAATGGTTGTGCTTTTTCTAACAATCATAATAATGACTTTATGTCAGACACAAATTTTTCTATAAATGATTTTCTTTCTGCTTTACATAATCTTCTCTCTCAGTTCAATATTTCACCGTCCAACGTAGCTTCATCTTTCAACGAATCTCAATCCATTCATAATGGACAATACATCCAAAATAATCCATTGGAACTGCCGCAGTCTAATTAACAAAAAGAGTGATGTTATACATCTTTTAAACAAATATGAGCCATTTGCCGTTGCCTTAACAGAGACTTGGCTCAAACCTAATCATTTTTTTTAAAATCAATAGTTATTTAACCATTAGAGAGGATAGATCTGATAGGTATGGTGGAGTAGCCATACTTATCAAGAATTCTATCCCTTTCTCTACTATTACATTACCTCCTCACAGTGAAGAAATTTCAATTGTAGCTATTAAAGTGCATCATATTTGTCTTGTTTCTATCTATGTTCCTCACCCTTCTTCTTCTGTTCTGCAAGAGATGAATAATCTCTTTTCCTTTCTTCCAAAGCCATGTTTAATATTGGGGGACCTTAATTGCCATCACCAATCATGGGGTTCCTCGACTTCTACTTGTTATGGGAATGAATTATTAAATATAATAGACCTACATAATTTATGCATCTTGAACTCAGGAGCTGCCACGCGTCGTTGTGGTCCCAATCAAAACCAAAGTGCCGTTGACCTTTCTATATGTTCACCATGCTTAGCTTCTTCATTGACTTGGGATACTCTAACTTCTACTTTTGGTAGTGACCATTTCCCAATAGTCATATCTTATCCTCTTTCTAAACCAAAGGCACCATTAAGGAGATCAAATTTAAAACATAAACTACCTAATAGAAATGATAATGACTGGGACAAATTTAGAAACATTGTTGACAGAAAACTTTGCTCCTTGCCTGTTGTTTCTGACGGCAATGAAAATAGTTGTGCTGAAGCTTTAGCACACATATTAATTGCAGCGGCGGATGAAGTCTTTCCTATTAAAAATAACAATATGAGCACAATTCCTTCGCCTCCATGGTGGGACTCCGAGTGCACTGAAATGATTAAAAAACGTAAAGAAGCTGAATTAAATTATAACCTTAATATGTCTGATATTAATTTGGTAACCGTTATTAACATAACTAATGAAACTTCTAAAATATTTAAGAAGAAAAAAATTGAATCTTGGCGTAACTTTTGCTCATCAATTTCACCGAATACTCACGCTACGATTGTCTGGCGCAATATTCGTAAATTTAGGTCTATTTATAACAACCCTTCTCCTATTCCTGATTCTTTAGCCAGTGACTTTTTAGATAAATTGGCTCCTCCTTGGGTTCCAGAGGCTATTATCCTGTCTCCCATATCCAATAACCAAGACACTTCAGACACACATACGACGCTAGATCTTCCATTCTCTCTCACTGAATTAAAGGGTATTATTCATAGAACTAAGGATTCTGCGCCAGGCATTGATGGCATCCCGTATTCCTTTTTTGTTAATTTAGATGACAATGTCCTCAATTATTATTTAGATCTTATTAATACTATTATGAATACAGGAAACATTCCTACTGAATGGAAACGTCAAATGGTGTTGCCATTCCTTAAACCAAATAAAATTCCATCGGATGCTTCCTCGTACCGGCCTATAGTTTTGTCTTCAATTCTGATGAAATTAGCTGAACACCTAATTAAGAATCGTCTAGAATGGTATGTTGAAAGTAAGGGTCTTTTGGCGGTATCACAATAGAAGATATAATAGAACCTTCACTGGACATAACACCAATGCCCTCCCCAAATAACGATTTTTTGAAGGCCACTTCGACTCCACTATTCAGAAATTTATCGATTTGTGATGCTGAGAATTCATCTAGTAGTGCTAGTAGAGCCAATACACCACAGCTCAGTAACGCTTCAAGTCAGGACTCTTCTGTCTGCTCGTCAAGTGAAAATACACCGTCAGCTAGAGTTGCAAGAAGACGTCACCGTCGCCGTGATGAGTGGAAAGATATTAAACGAAAATGTTTAAAAAATTTAGGAAAAGCGTATTTGAGTAGGAATGGAGTTCAAAGAGATGGAAAGATTTTAAAACAACCATGTCCGGGTACTTGTCGTCTTAAATGCTTTCAAAAGTTTGATGCACACCAACGGGAACGTATATTTAGTTCTTTTTGGAAAATTGGAGATCACTGTCGACAGTGGGATTACATCGTCAACCACACCGAAGTAGGCGATACTAAGTATCCTTCTACGACGAATCTTGTGTCTAGACGTAAGAGATCTGTTAAGTATTGCTTACCTCTTATTGAATCTAATTCTGACTTACCTAATAAAGTGTTCGTTTGCAAAACGATGTTCCTAAATACACTTTCGATTGGAGAGAGAACTGTTCAAACAGCTTTGGCGAAATGGCGCTCTGGTGGCTCTGTTTCCCCTGATCGACGCGGTGGAACTAGAACTATAGTCTTAGACGACGAAATAAAACAGGATGTTTTAAGGCATTTCAATACGTTCCAGCCCGTTGAATCTCACTATGTACGCAAAGATACAAGTAAAATTTACTTAGACGGTGACCTTACATTTACAAAAATGTTTTCTTTGTACAATGAGTGGTGTATTAGTGAAAATATAACTAAAAAGGTATCGACAGTTAGACAGTATCGTGATATCATAAACCAAAATTTAAATATATCGTTTCACAAGCCAAAAAAATACATATGTAACGAGTGCCATATATACAATGCAAACAAAAATACAATGACGGAAGAAGAAAAACAAAAACAAGAACTTCATATAAATAACAAGATTAAAGCTAGAGAAATGAAGGCAAATGATAAAAAAGAAGCATTGGAAAGTGGAGGTAAAATAGTTACAGCGTGTTTTGATTTCCAAAAAATATTAAACTGTCCTCATGGCAATGTCGGTTTATTTTATTATAAACGGAAGTTATCCATTTATAATTTTACAATATTCGACCTAGCGAGTCAAGAAGGTTATTGTTACATGTGGCCTGAAATTAATAGGAAACACGGAGCTTGCGAAGTAGCCAGTTGCTTATCCAAATTCATTGACAGTAAAGTTTTAGGCGGCGCCAAAGAATTCAGATTTTGGTCGGACAACTGTGCCGGTCAAAATCGCAACCGTATTGTGTTTGCTTTTTACACATACGCAGCAAAAAAATATGGTATAACGATAGTCCATAGGTTTTTAGAGCGAGGGCATACACAAAATGAAGCGGATTCAGTCCATGCTCTCATCGAGAGAAATGCAAAAAATAAGCTTATATATACCCCTGCACAATGGTTTGGCTTAGTCAGATGGTCAAAAGTAAACCCTCCAAATTACAATGTCATCGAAATGAGTGTTACAGATTTTTACAACTACAAAATATTACTAGACGGTAGAAACTGGGCTAAAAATACTAAAAAACAAAAAGTATCATGGACCAAAGTTAAAGAAGTTCAAGTAGTGGCAAGCGAACCATATATTTTGAACTATAGTTATAATTTTGAAGAAGAAAATGTCATGAGTTTGATAACAAAAAAAGCTTATTCATCAAGAAGAAATAATAGTTTATTAGATACAGAATTTTTGGAACCATGTTACTCTGATAATTTACCTATTACATTAGCAAAATTTAATGATTTACTAAGTCTGTCAAGGACGTATAATACCCCAAGTGTACCATAGTTTCTATCAACAGTTGTCACACTGTGGTACTGTTACTGAAAGGGACAGTAGTGATTCCTCTGACTAATCATCAATTACTGTATACATAATATAAGTAATTGATGATTTGTTATTTTGTCTGAAATATTCTAACTTCTATTATAATTATTTTAAGTGATTTTTATTTACAATTATTATTTCATTTCCTTTTAAGTTGATTTTATTATAATATTATGTCAAAGATATTACACGTATTTTTTTATTATGTTTTGAAGAGCCACTGCCAGTTTTAACTGTTTGTTTTTTTTAATTAAAAGTAATAACGTGAGTTGTGAGTTAAGAAGACGGAATTATGTTCCTATGATGAAAGTTATAGTAATAAAATTGATTTGAGCTGAAATTTTACGGTGGTTTTTATTCATCAAGTATCTAATTACGACCCCCTTTTAGAGTAATACGATAGTTTGCACGACGCATATAGTCGTAATTCAATCTTACGACTTTATTCGGGTTACTTATATCAAGTTTATGAACGCAAACAGTCGTAACAATAAGATACGACCTTTTTTTAATAAGTATAAGGTCGTAAGTAAGTAAAACGAGTTATTTTCGGTAACTACAATTCGTTATAATATCCAGCGCCTGGGGATACATTATACAACTAATAATTGACAGCTTAGTGCAAAAACATCTGTTGAAAATCTTTCAGATCATTAACGTACACAAAAAAATGCTCTCCTGAAAAATTGACTTTTTAGCCTTACGACCTTATGCGTGGGAGGCGTCGATATTTTTTGGTAATCAACTGGCGGACCATTAAAATCCATCCTGTCGTATTGACGTAACACTGTTGATGTTGATGATTGTAAAAAGCTGCACCCAGAATTTTCTACTTCTGGGTCTTCGTACAGTTCGTACGTACAATAGCATTGCCAGAAGTTGACGCCGATTGAAAGGACTCATGATCAACGACGTGAACGCTCTGCTGTGGCTCTGCGTAAAATGATGTCTGAATAACGGATTTAGCTCGGAGGTAGTGCGAAAAGCAATATCCGAATTCTGTTCGAGTTTTCTAGATCTGTATTTTTTATCTATAGATTCGGATCGGACGTAGTGCGAAATCGCTCTTATGATTTATAACATTTATGGCCGTTTTCATTGACAGTAGGCGAAACCAAAATAAGTTATTTCACTATTGGATTTTGAACTCTTGGCACTGAGTCGAGGATTGATAATCCAACAGCGCGCTTTTATTTAGGTGTCTTATAGTGTTGTTCATTTTTGTGAGAGATCATTTTCAATATCAGTAAATGCATTATTAATCCTGTCCACTAAATTACAGACAAGGAGATAAATGGCGTGAATTTCGCACAAAAGTCAATCCGGCTTTGCTGAAGCTTAAACTGGTAAAAGTGTATGCGCCAGGACTTGATGAAATTGCTCAGGATGCAGTGAATAGGTACAGTATTGACGACACGGTTGGCGCAGTGGTTGAGCGTTCGGCTGCTGCGCTGCGTGTCGAGGGTTCGATTCCCGCACGGAACAAATTTGTATGATCTACAGATAGTTGTTCCGGGTCTGGGTGTCATGTGTATGTGAGTATACATGTTTGTAAACGCACCCACGATACAGGAGTAATTCCTAGTGTGGGGCAACGTTTTTTTTTTAAAAAAAAAAAAAGAAAAAGTATAACTTCAATTACACTATTTTTAAATAACGTTACTGTCTTTAGTCGGAGTCACTAATCTCGACAGATAGATGTGTTTCTTTATACATTATTGAGAGGAACCTTATGGCCTCCAGAATCCCGCAACCAAAGTTTACCCGCGGCGCTTAAAATCAACGGCGATTAAATCAACTTTATTGAGCAACTAGTTTCTGCCAGCGGCTTCGCCCGCATGGTGAAAAGTAGCTTATGTTTGAATCCAGGTTATAATCTATCTGTGTGCAAAATTTCTTTCAAATCCCTTCAGCCGTTTTTGCGTGATTGGTACACAAACTTACAAACTTTGGCATAAATTATAATATTAGTATTACCTAAAAGCTTTTATCCTGAAATTTTAATCTTGACCATACTTATTCTTAAAATAATAATCTTTTTAAGGATAAAGAAACTGATAAATGACATAACATATTTGGGCAAAAACTTTACCCTGGAAATGAATACGAGTAAGTGGTCGTTAGAATCAATAGCCCTTGTGGCTTTAGACTCGAGGATGGGTGCGTTAACGACAACTTATCAGAGGACCATCCGGGACGCAAATTGATGCAATGTACGAAAGATATGGTCGAACTAGCTTTTCAAATGGAAATCATGCCAAGCATTTGGAAATTCGTCTCAACACCTGCGTTTAAGAAGATTATGAATACGTATAACACACAATGGGAGTAAGTTAACACATCCAGTATTGTTAAATAATATTTCGAAAGATCTTTTTAGGGTTCCGTACCTAAAGAGTAACCATCGGGACTCTATTACTAAGACTCCGCTGTCCGTCTGTCTGTCAGCGGGCTGTATTTCTTGATCCGTAATAATTAAAATATAATAAAAAAAAAATATATATATATATTATTACTTGTTATAGCAACAACAGAAATACACATTCTGTAAAAAATTCAACTGTCTACCTATTACGGATCATGAGATACAACCCAAAACAAAACCTGAAAAACACGTTTCTAGAAACTTTTTTTTTCAGTTTAGAGTACGGAAACTTCGTGTTCGAGTCCGACTCACACTTTGCCGGTTTTTTTTAACTACAAAATAACTTTTACAGTATCAGTACGAAATTCATTGAAAACGCAAGAAAAAGGATAAACGAACGAGGATATGATATTCCTGAAGAAGAGAAAAGTATAGTCGAAAGACTGTTGGCTATTGATGAAAGAGTAGCTATTTTGATGGCTAACGAAATGTTGTTCGCTGGTATTGATACGGTAAGAAATGGACGAGTACAAGCCATCGCGGACACTGGCAGGTTGAAACTTTTCAACCTTACAACTTAGCGCTTAGGGGTATCAAAATAATTTTATTTACAGGTAGCATTTACAGCTACAAGTAGTACTCTCATCTATAATTTATCGATACATCCGGATAAACAAGAGAAGCTTCGCCAAGAAATACGTTCCGACGATCCCCACAAGCGCTACCTCAGGGCTTGTTTGAAAGAAGCGCTCAGACTTTGGCACGTGATTCCGTCCAATTTGAGGAGGACCGATAGAGACCACATTGTGGGTGGTTACCATATTCCTAAAGGGGTAAGGTTGATTTTTTAATTAAAATGCGCTTGCGGCATAAACTGCTTTCAGAAGTTACAATCCAATTTCTGTGACTTCGGAAAAGTAACCTTAATCCTTACTCATTAAGATTAGTGCAAGTTGAATATTTATAAAAACATTTCAGTCATTTTCAAATCAACTTAATTTTCACATAAGTATATAAATAACTTCTAAATTTTTTCTTGTGTTCCAGATTGATGTGATAGCACCAAACGATTTTTATCCCGGATGGAAAAATATTACCCACAGGCGAACGACTTTATTCCCGAAAGGTGGTTGGCTGATAAATCGTATCCTCTATACTACGGAAATGCACCTCAAATAATAACATTACCATTTGGTTTCGGTATCAGAAGTTGTATTGGAAGAAGAATTGCTGAACTAGAAATTGAAGTTTTCATAAAGAAATTCTTCGATGAGTTAAAAGTTACGTGGGATGGACCTCCCATCAAAGTTGTAAACAAACTTATGAACGCATTTGACGGACCTTACAACTTTAGATTTGAAAATGCTAAGTAATCTACCTCTGTTCACGTTATTGTTACTTTACAAGTAAGCAGCTATTATTTTCTACATGATTTTATACTTTGATTAGTTGAAAAGATAAGTTTTTTTTTTTTAAATATTTTGCATTGCTTTATGAAATATAGGACTGTAAAAAGATCTAGCTAGCTTTAAAACATGTCTGTCCCAAATTTTCAACTAATAAATAATATTACTTTTAAAATGGTTTTCTATATTTCCCTTGTATCCATACTCTGTACATTTTTAACATTTTCCCTCTATTAACTTGAAGTCTTCTGTCAATCAGATTCTGTTCTTCTGCAAACCCGGCTCCTGTGAATAACTTGGTAATTTCTTCTTGTGTAAAGAAGTAGACCCTTGTGTTGTCACCTCGAGCATAGAAGTTGTCAGATATGCATCTTCCCTTCTTGAATCTCAGCTGTGCCAAGTCGTATCGGCCATAGTCACGAAATACCACTAATCCTCCAGGCTTTAAGTATTTGTAAATGTTGTTGATCACAGTTGTCATTCTGAAAATAAATTGATGAATTCTTGTAAAAAAAAATATAAGTTATGAAGAAATATAAGATAAGAATACTTATAAGAAAAAAAAATACACATTTTTTTCAATCTTTCAGTGTTAATACGAGTAGATACTGGAATTGTTTTTATTGCATTTCTAGATGAAAAAAAAAAACAACATGTGTGATGCATTACTGAGTTGCATAACAATATTTCATTCTATCATTTGGGCTTTTGGAGCATTGTGTTATGTAATTATGTCATAAGTACTAACATTCAAAACTGGCCCTCTAGGAACCAAGGTTCAGAAACATTTAATTTAGTTATAGCAGGAATCTAACCCACAGCCAGCTGTTTGCAAGTCACTGCACCAACTTGTGAATATTCCTGCTAATTCACTGCATTACATATGCTTTGCCACATGCGCTCTGTGCAGTTTTCCAGGATAAAAAATATCAGTCAAAGAACTTTCTTATTTAGATCAGTATTTTCAAATTTTAATTAACCTTTCTTGCAAACATCACTACATATTATAAAACAAAGTCCACCGCCGCGTCTGTACACGACAAACTCAAAAACTACTATACGGATTTTCATGCGGTTTTCACCAATAGACAGAGTGATTCATGAGGAGGTTTAGGTTTATAATTCGAACCCGAGCGAAGCTGGGACGGGTCGCTAGTATTATTATACACAAACAATTTAACCTCTATGATATTAGTTTAGATGATACTCACTTTGCAGGATCAATAGCAGACAAAACAAATATCAATACAATGATATCAATGGAGTTTTCTTCAAATGGTACATCCCATTTGTCAAGAGTAGCATCCAGTACAAACACTTTACACCGATTTGTTTCATATAATTCACTTTGCTGCATAATCTCTATTGCTTTTGATGAGAAGTCACAACCATATATGAATAGGTTTGGATCACGACTGTACTGCAGTATCGGGAATATGGTGTTGCCAACTCCGCAACCTATTTCAAATAAAGACCGTTTTGTATCAGTCTTATGTTGTTCTGTGGTTTGCATGGCATTATTCTCTCCTTCAGGATATACTCTCACTGGGGCTGATGTGTTGTCTGGTGCCAGTTCTGGGAATTCGGTGAAGAGCCAGTGACGGTCCTTGAAGAATCTGGAATTTTAAAGTGCGTTGTTAGTTAATATATACAGCTCTATGTAAACTTCTCTTTACTTCCCCTTCCCGTTCGGTAACAGTGCGGACGTGTGCTCCTCAATTTATATTCCGAAATTTTATTTAAGACCGGGTTATTAGGACGTAAGTTGTTTCAGGTTGTGCATTATTGAGTCAAGTGCTGGTATCGTAAGTTTTTATAAATCTGTTTTTACTGTTATTAGTTAATTTCTCCAGCTTTCGGTAAGTAAATTTACTTTTCTTTAGTGTGTGGGTATCGTGAAATAATTTTTTATTGTTCGTTAATTTTGTTACATGGTTTTTTTTTTACTTATAATTTAGTTAGTTTATCTCCATACGTACATTTAATTTATTTGCCATAAATATGTTGTCAAACAGCGATGACCCGCCTGATCGAGGCGGAGATATATCTCGCAGGAACACTAAAACTTTCCGGTCGCCGCCGACGACGACGGCTTACTCCGCTAGCTCTAAACGTTTGTTCAGTGAATTGTCGCCGTCATACATTTCGCCAAACGATAGGTCAAAACGACCCCAAATCTCAGAATCCGCGGATAACTCCTCTCCAATTTTAAATGTCAGTAATGCGAGCAATTCTGATTATTGCGATTTGGTTATGGAGGCATCCACATTTTTAACTAAGATCAATGATTTAGTCAATGACCAAGGATCTCGCATTAACGTTGCAAATAAATCGGCAATTATGGACATGACTCGGCGAATAACGGCCATCGTCTCTTTACTAGCAATCAAATCGTCAGTTAACGAAACGAAGTTAGCTAATACGGAACGCGAATTGGATAATATTAAATTGCAAAATAGTGTCAAACATAGCAATGTCAATAATAATAGCAAAGTTTCGTATGCGGACTCGTTAAATCTCCGTTTACCAAAAGTAACTCCTGCCATCTGTGAGTCCCGGGCCCCGTTGCCATGTTTAGTAGCTTATCCGACAGCGGCCCGGTCAGCTGATTTTAACACTTCGTCAGCGACTAAGCAAGCTCTTATGAAGGCGATTAAACCTTGTGATGACGGTTTCCAAATAGTAGGTGTGAAAAAAACAGCGAAGTCCGGTGTTGTACTGTGTGTCGCTAATGAAAATCAATTAAAAAAGCTGGAACCTGTGGATACCATCAAGGCCGCCGGTTTACGGCTAGAAAAACCAAAGGGTAGGCGCCCTCGAATATTAATTAAGGACATTCCATCCTCAATGGAAGACAATGCTTTTCTTTATGCCTTATACCGCCAAAACATTAAAAATGAGCTTCCAATTAGAGGAAGATTTTCTTAAATCAACCAAAATTATCCGTAGGCGTTCTTTAGAAAATGGTCGGAAATGGATAGGCATTGAAGTTGAATCTGAGGTACGTAAGCACCTGACAGCTACAAATGATACATTATTTATTGATTGGACCACTTGCCGTTTTATTGATGATGTTGAAGTGGTTCGCTGCTTACATTGCCAACAGTTCGTTCACGTTAAGAATCACTGCGTTAATAAAACTCATACCTGTGCTAATTGTGCTGAAGCACATGAAACAAAAGATTGTCTGCACAAGGACGACTTGAATTTTACACCGGCTTGCGGGACGTGTAAACGTTTAAAAAAACCGTTTGATCATCGCTGCGGATCTCATGAGTGTACCGCAAATAAACTTAAACTCGAACAACTTATTCTGAACACCAACTACTCAATTAATAATGGATAGTTTAATCATAGGACAATTAAATCTCCATAATGATAGGATAGCCACATTGAGCTGGATAAATGAATTATCGATTATAATTTAGACATAGTACTTGTTCAAGAACAATACCAATACTCGCACTTGCGTCATAGAATTGTTCAGCTTGATCGCAACTCGCGTGCCGGGATTTATGTAACACGTTCTTCGTACTTTACTGTTACGTCTTTATGTAACCTCAAGACGCCCCACTGTGCCGTTGCAGAGGTCTCATCGGCTACCTTTAAGATCTATGTTGTGAGCTGCTACTTTCAATATTCAGAGCCTGTATGACCTCATATACATAACCTCCGTCATGTCTTGCAGTCGCTCGCGGGCTGCAAAGTTGAAGTCGGTGCAGACGTTAACGCATATTCTTCCCTGTTATATGGCAAGGTTCAGTTTACTCCGAACGACGTTGCGCTGTTGAAGACTTCATTGCTGAAATGAACCTATCAATTTATAATACCCCTGACGTACCACCTACTTTTTGCAGACAAATGGGCGAATCTTTTATCGACGTCACATTTTCTAGTGCAGACGTACGCTTAGATAATTGGCGTGTCCTACCTGACGCGTCTTGTAGTGATCATCGCCTGATTATGTACGAATTCGTTTCTATGTTTACTCACTGTCCGACACACATAGATGGTAATTTTAGATATAAATGTAAAGGCGCGAATTGGGAATTCTTTAGCTCACTTTTTGCGTGTCATGCCTAGGGCTTGCAATATCCGTTCATTTTTACTATCCGGATAATACGAATAATAATATTTCACTATCCGGATAATCCGGATAATGCGGATAATACGAATATTTTTCGTTTTTATTATATAACTAAAACTAATAAGCTTTTGTAACACGTTTTAATCAGTCTCTCAAGCAAAATGACAAAGAAAAAATAAACTATACCAATATTTCAAGTAACAATCACATAAAAAACTAGTTCACTTTCTAAAATTATGCAATAAAATACCGATACCGCACAAATAATTTGTATCTATTCTTCTCATACTAAAAACTATTCTAATTAAAAATGAGATCTAACATTTATCACAAAATCCCAATCAAATCAACCTATTTAAAACATAATAATTAAATAAAAATATCACGTTCCCTGACAAATCAGCTCAATTATTAAACAACAATAGTATAAATCAAATATAATAGAACAAAAATTAACAAAATATCTCAAAATAATCAAATTTATCATTATTTTTTATCCAAATTCTGGTAATACGATCTTAAAAAGCTTAAACTATCTAATGAATCTTCTTTCATGGAAGTTCTTAAATGGTTGCATAAATATCCTGTAGCAGAGAACACTCTTTCTGCTTCAACGCTGGTCGGTGGTATTGATAGAAGTAGATTGTAAACCTTTTCTAAATTCCTGCTTCTCTGACCATTCTCATCAAATAGTGCCATCTCTACTCGAATTGTAGTGTCTAAATCATTTGTTGAAGAAGTCGGTCGCTGCGAGAAGATGGCTGACTCATAAACCGGATGATTTCTTCTCGTATTTGTGTTTTAATTGATACGCTTACAGTTGAAAAAGAGCAACCTTCTGTATCTTGTGTATTATGCGCTGAAGTTATGACTGTTTGATCTGGTTGTTGTGTGTCAAAAAATGTAGAAATAATTTTAACAATCGTCTTTCTCACAGATTCATTTGAAGGATTTTCAAAGGGACAGTCGTGTGTACTTCGCTGTTCATAAAAATTGTGAGGGTTGTGCAAATATGTCATGGTACCGATTAGTTCTAGAACTCGTCGTTGTGATATTATTCTTTTGAGTGATACTAGAAGTTCATTACTGATAATGCTATCTTTTTGCGATAATTTCTGAATCATGAATCTAAACGCTGTGTCAGCAGTCAGTAAGTTTGCATCTTCTTCACAGATCGCTTCTACCGTAGCTTTAATTATATTAAGGGATTCCGAAATTTCTTTAAGATGTTGTAATTCCGTATCAGTAAATGATATATCAGATTTAAAATCAATTAATGCTTTGAATACAGAATCTTTTATTAATAAGAATCGATCAATCATATTAGCAAGACTGCTCCATCTTGTTTTGCAGTCTAAGATAAGACGAACATTCTTTTGTTCTCCTTCTGCGGTGTATTTATAAAGCACCTCGGACTTAGTCGGCGATTTTTTAAACATCTTGACTACTTTTCTAACTCTTTTTATTATTTCGTTATAATCTTGGTTTCTTAAACAAACTTCAGTTCTACGACCGGTTGCATGTACATTACTGCTACAAGTAATGTACATGCAACGGGTACAATAAAACCTTCTTCACCATCGGAGTCTTCAATTTCTTGTACATCTACAGGGTGTAACGGAAAGGTGTGGTCATATTTTAAGAGCCGGTTCTGCCCATGGAAATGAACAACTTTCTCGAGGAAAAAATTGAAAATTCCCAAAAAAAAAAATTGGGCTTTCCATACAAAATTATCATCAGCTGATCAATATTTGTATGGGAGGTAATACATTTTTTTTAGTATTTCCTCGGATTTTCTTGAGGAAAGTTGTTCATATCGATGGCCAGATGCAGTTCTTAAAATATGACCACACCTTTCCGTTACACCCTGTATATCTTCTGTACTGTCATCATTATCAGTATTATCTTGTGCAGCAGCAAGCTCTTTTTTATTATATAGAACGTCTAGAACTCCAAGCTGAATTCCGTGTGCATAACACAATTGGTGGTACACTGGTGTTTTTTTTTCCTAAAGCACACATCACCGAAGCGCCATCTGTCACCAGGCAAATAACATCATCGTTCAGTGACAGACCATACTGTGCCAACTTTGATTTGAGAAGGTTAAGGCAATTATCCGCCGTACCTTTGCCTGACATCAACGAGAGTCCTAAATTTCTAAATTATTTGTTTTTAAACTGTGTAGAGTGTATATTTATGTTCATAAATCTTTTATTTTGAACTGATGTCCATTCATCCAGACTTACTGCAAACTTGCATTCTGTCGATTTCAATCGGTCCAATTTTTTCTTCAGGTATAGCTTTAATTCTTCACAATGATTTAAAACAATCTTTTTAATTGTGTGGGGTGATTGTGGTAATTTTAAACCACTTTTTACAAAAAGTTTACGCAATGTCTGAGATGTACAGAAAGCACTGAATGCAAATCCGTCTAGAGCTGCCAATTTAGAAATCATCACTTCCATACTCTCGTGCTCATCAGACTTAAAATAATCGACTATTTTAGCTTTTTTATTAGGTGTCACATTTTCCTCAGAATGAGACGTGGATGCTTGTGTTGAACTACTTGGCTGGCCAATCGATGTGCCTTCTGGTCTTGAAGTGCTATGATTTTTAACATTAATTGAATGTTTTGATCGAAGGTGATTATGTAAAGCTGATGTCGATCCTGCGATTTTCAAAACTTGTTTACAAATATTGCATTGTGCCTGCACACCATCAACATTGCGTTTAAAATGCTGCCAGACTGAGTTCTTCACTTGCGAACATTTTTTGTATTCAAAAAATTGAGTTTTGGATGCCATTCTTAGCAAATCTGAATATTTTTAATAAAAAAATCTGAAAACAAAGAAAAGCCCTATTTATTTTTGAAAATTCTAGACTTATTAAACAACATTGACACTATACGAGTTAATACGAGTACGTACATTACTATCAACAGTCATAGTAAAAGTGAAGAATTTAAGTTACTTACATTAGATCCGACTGCATTGGCTTTTTCCACAAACTTAACACAACACCTCTCTACACGGAATACAACTTGTTTATGAGTGCGCGAAGGGCCGGACCGCCGCCGGTTGACAATAACAATAAGGGGCTCAGCGTGGGTGAAAAGATTAGAACAAAAACTGGTTTTAAGTGAGAAGCGACCGTGCGTGCGATACAATACAATACAATCTTGAAATGTGTGTAGTATGGATGTGAGTTAAAGTTAAGAAGTGGTCAATGTTGTTATGATCTCTGTCACTAAATTGACTTATTGTGATTTGTGAAGTGAGTAAATAATTGCAAGTGATTAACTATATTAAAATAAAGTAATAACAGTCATGTACTTTACAGATGACAGCTTTTTATTTAATATTTAAAAGAGAAATACAACTATCCGTAACATCCGAAAAATCCGGATGGTGCTGCAAGTAAAATACGGATTTGAAAATCGGCGGATATCCGGATAATACGAATATCCGGATATCCGGATTACAAGCCCCATGCCAAAGACTTCACTCGCGGCCGGCTGTCAACTGAAGAAAGTGCTGAGATTATGTCAGAAACCTTCACTTACTGTGCTGACATTGCCATTGATCGCACATCTATGACAAATATTCGTAGGTGTGATTGGTGGAGTGTCTACCTAGTTGAACAACGCAAAAGTTATTGCAAAGCGCGCAGACATCTTAATAAGCTGAAAAAACGTAATGTCACCGGGGACCAGTTTACTCATGCTTTAAATACGTTTAGAGTTGCCAAGTCACGCTACAGAGCAGCGGTGGAAAAATCTAAATAAATCCTGGTGGGTCCGTGGTCTCCTTTATATCATGAGTTCAAGGCCAATAGATCAGTCGACCTTGCGTATGTCCAAAACATCAAAGTAAACAATGAACATACTACCGGTATCGAAGAAACAACGGAAGTTCTGCTTAATTCTCTTATACCTGATGATTCATTAGTAAATGACACTGAATACCACCAACAGATTAGAGCGTGGGCAGCTGTGCCACCTGAGTCACCAGCGTCAGACCTTCCATCCACTGACGAATTCATGAATGTTGTCAGGAGACTACCTCTTAACAAATCGGCAGGTGAAGATAAAATATCTAACAGAATGATTATAGAAGCGTGTAAAACAGCGGGTGACGCGATTTTAACTGTCTATAACCGATGCATAGCGGATGGTATTTTTCCTCGGAAATGGCGACAAGGCTTTGTACGCATAATTCCGAAGAATGGTGACAAGCCTCCTGACGACCCTGTCGTATCGGCCCATAACAGTACTTCCATCTTTGGATAAGCTCTTAGAGCGACTTATCGTTCCGCGCTTGCTATCGAACGGACCTAAATTTCATAATAACCAATTCGGTTTTACTGTTGCAAAATCACCGTCGATGCAACACTCTCTGTCCGTCAAATTGTTAATCTTTCCGAACATAAATACGTTATCGGGATTTTTCTGGGGCTTTTGATAATGCATGGTGGCCAATGCTACTACTAAAAATGAAAACCCGTGGTTGCTACAAAAATATTTATTCTCTGGTTCACTCGTACTTTTTTAATGGTTCCGCGAAACTCAAACTTGGACATCATTCTGTGACAAAATCTCTAACCATGGGATGTTCTCAGGGCTCAGTGATAGGCCCGTATAAACGTATGGAATTTGGGGTACGATGATTTTCTCGCGATTCCGCTTCCTTGCGATTGCTCATTAATATCTCAGTATTCTCTTCGTTAATATCTCAGTGGGGTGATCGGAACCGTCTTACCTTCGCACCGCATAAAACCTATCAACTTATGTTGAAAGGTAACCTTAAGTCCTGGCCTAGTATAAGGTTTAATAACGTTCCCGTTAAAAAAAAACAGTCTTTATGCTACCTCGGTATGGTATTAGAAAATAACTTTCCATTTATTGAGCATGTAAAAACAGTAGGTGAAAAAGCTAAAAAGAACTTCTATGCGTTGACGAGGATTTCCAAGGCTACTTGGGGCCTATCATTCCTAACGTTAAAAACAATCTATGGGGCTATTTACCTGGGTTGTATGTGCTATGGGGCACCTGTTTGGGCTGATAGGGCCACCATTGGGGCCGTACGACGTAAATTGCTACAAAGTCAACTTTTAGCTTTGATTTTCCTATGTAAAGCGTATAGGACGGTTAGCACTGAAGCCTTACCGGTACTTGCAGCGACGTGCTGCAATGTACTATTCTGCACGAAAGATTACGGACTCAGACTTTTTACCTCAACGTGATCGTGCCAAGATTTCTAGATTACTTAAACCTCAAACTGAAGTTTGGGAGGACCTTTTATCCGAATAGCAATGTAGGTGGGAAAATTCCATCAAAGGCAGACACCTCCACCAGTTCTTCCCATTCGGTTCGCGAAAGGCTGGATAGGACATGGCTGGAGGTGGAGCACTATGTTGCCCAATTTCTCACAGGTCATGGCATTTTTAAGAGTAAATTATTTTCCTTCAAGCTTGTTGCCTCACCTTTATGTCAATGTTCTACTCCTGAAAGCGAATACGAACAATCCGCACATCATATCCTGTGGGAGTGTACTCTTTGGCAAACCGAGTGCAATATTGTGTTTTTACAAGCTTTAAATAAAGCTTGTAAAAACGCATCAAGTTCAGGAGTGGGGGCTCGTTACGCCACTAAGTGGCAGAAAGTGTCGCACACCGCGAGGTCACGCGAAATTTCAACGCACTGTATCGTCCTCATGTTTTGTTTACGTGACAAAAGAAAAAATATGTATCCAATATTTTTTGTTAATCTACTTACGGAATAATTAAATTTTTTTTACGAACTATCAAACCTCCCCAACCCCATTCAACGATTTCCTTATTTAAATCTTCAACAAGGTACTAAGAGATAAATTAGCAAGCTTGTACTTCATTACATGTCTTTGAACATTAGAGTTACGAGTATAAGAAAATTATAACGTGTCTTTTACTTGTTGAAAGAGAACAGTTCTAGTCACAGGTAACGTTGATTAAAAGCCTTGTGTACTAAACATTAGATTTCATGTATATCTTTTCAGACGACTTGTGTACAAATCACTTGTTAAAACAAGCTCACCAGTTCACAATACCCGTTTCTCGGGCATCAGGCCGTGCGACATGGCGCGCGAGACTAGTTCACAACGAAAAATACAAAACGTAATTCTCGGATTTGTGGGTTCGGACACCATACTAATTGGACATGCCCTAGAAAATGACCTACGAGCACTGAAGCTGCTCCATGGACCCTCGCGCCGGTTGACTCTGAGAGTGCTGCAGCTTGTTGGTGGAAGCCGCGAAATCAATGCCACCCCCCGTCATCGCTGCCGACGCCTTCAACCACTGAAGAGCTGATAGAAGCACTTCGACCGCATCTGATGACTCACAAGCAAATGTGGACGCTGGGGTATCCGCACGAGATTAATCCGAACTGGTCGAGAGCCTAATTCTACATCAATCCGTCGCCGCCGCGACCGAGAAGTCTGCCAGCGACATCGAACGTTAACAAGCCCGAGTCTGCGCCCAGCTCGCAAGGCGATAGCGGCCGCAGGTCGTGACGTTTGACTCCGCGCTCCGGCAGTTATAAAAAAGCGGAGAGTGTAACATGTGTGCGTTGTAACAAAATGTTTTGACTAACTCGCGGAGGTGAATACCTCAAGGATGAACCGTGTGTGTATAATTAGGGTTTTGTGCTTTCGGATTGCCGCTACACCAGTTGCCAGTCGCCCTAGGGTGCCAGAGGTTGCAGCACAGCGCGCTTCCATGTTTGGAGTAGCACTCGTCCAGGTATGAATTGGCCTCTCGTAGGGTATTTCGATCCCGTACGCCTCGCGGTGGTGTGAACACCATTGACACAGAGATGTGCTACACGACGGCAGGGCTTGAATTAGCCAGTATTGTTGTCATCGTCGCTGATAGCCGACTTGTGTACAAATCACTTGTTAAAACGATCTCACCAGTTCACAATACCCGTTTCTCGGGCATCAGGCCGTGCGACTTGGCGCGCGCGACTAGTTCCCAACGAAAAATACAAAACGACATTCTCGGATTTGTGGGTTCGGACACCATAATAATTGGACATGCCCTAGAAAATGACCTACGAGCACTGAAGCTGCTCCATGGACCCTCGCGCCGGTTGACTCTGAGAGTTCTGCAGCATGTTGGTGGAAGCCGCGAAATCAATGCCACCCCCCGTAATCGCTGCCGACGCCTTCAACCACTGAAGAGCTGATAGAAGCACTTCGACCGCATCTGATGACTCACAAGGAAATGTGGACGCTGGGGTATCCGCACGAGATTAATCCGAACTGGTCGAGAGCCTAATTCTAAATCAATCCGTCGCCGCCGCGACCGAGAAGTCTGCCGGCGACATTGAACGTTAACAAGCCGGAATCTGCGCCCAGCTCGCAAGGCGATAGCGGCCGCAGGTCGTGAGGTTTGACTCCGCGCTCCGACAGTTATAAAAAAGCGGAAAGTGTAACATGTGTGCGTTGTAACAAAATGTTTTGATTAACTCGCGGAGGTGAATACCTCAAGGATGAACCGTGTGTGTATAATTAGGGTTGTGTGCGTTCGGATTGCCGCTACACCAGCTGCCAGTCGCCCTGGGGTGCCAGAGGTTGCAGCACAGCGCGCTTCCATGTTTGGAGTAGCACTCGTCCAGGTATGAATTGGCCTCTCGTAGGGTATTTCGATCCCGTACGCCTTGCGGTGGTATGAACACCAATGACACAGAGATGTGCTACACGAAGGCAGGGCTTGAATTAGCCAGTATTGTTGTCATCATCGCTGATAGCCGACGTGTGTACAAATCACTTGAAAAAACGATCTCACCAGTTCACAATACCCGTTTCTCTGGTATCAGGCCGTGCAACTTGGCGCGCGCGACTAGTTCACAACGAAAAATACTAAACGACATTCTCGGATTTGTGGGTTCGGACACCATACTAATTGGACATGCCCTAGAAAATGACCTACGTGCACTGAAGCTGCTCCATGGACCCTCGCGCCGGTTGACTATGAGAGTGCTGCAGCATGTTGGTGGAAGCCGCGAAATCAATGCCACCCCCCGTCATCGCTGCCGACGCTTTAAACCACTGAAGAACTGGTAGAAGCACTTCGACCGCATCTGATGACTCCGAAGGAAATATCGATGCTAGGGTATCCGCACGAGATTAATCGGAACTGGTCGAGAGCCTAATTCAATTCTACATCAATTCGTCGCCGCCGCGACCGAGAAGTCTGCCAGCGACATTGAACGTTAACAAGCCGGAGTTTGTGCCTAGCTCGCAAGGCGATAGCGGCCGCAGGTCGTGAGGTTTGACTCCGCGCTCCGACAGTTATAAAAAAGCGGAGAGTGTGATATCTGTGCGTTGTAACAAAATGTTTTGATTAACTCGCGGAGGTGAATACCTCAAGGATGAACCGTGTGTGTATAATTAGGGTTGTGTGCGTTCGGATTGCCGCTACACCAGCTGCCAATCGCCCTGGGGTGCCAGAGGTTGCAGCACAGCGCGCTTCCATGTTTGGAGTAGCACTCGCCCAGGTATAAATTGGCCTCTCGTAGGGTATTTCGATCCCGTACGCCTTGCGGTGGTATGTACGCCATTGACACAGAGATGTGCTACACGAAGGCAGGGCTTGAATTAGCCAGTATTGTTGTCATCGTCGCTGATAGCCGACTTGTGTACAAATCACTTGATAAAACGATCTCACCTGTTCACAATACCCGTTTCTGGGGCATCCGACCATGCGACTTGGCGCGCGCGATTAGTTTACAACGAAAAATATAAAACGACATTCTCGGATTTGTGGGTTCGGACACAATACTAATTGGACATGCCCTAGACGACGATCTACGTGCACTGAAGCTGCTCCATCGTCCCTTGCGCCGGATGACTCTGAGAGTGCTGCAGCATGTTGGTGGAAGCCGCGAAATCAATGCCACCCCCCGTCATCGCTGCCGACGCCTTCAACTACTGAAGAACTGGTAGAAGCACTTCAACTGCATCTGATGACTCCGAAGGAAATGTGGACGCTAGGGTATCCGCACGAGATTTATCTGAACTGGTCGAGAGCCTAATTCTACATCAATCCATCGCCGCCGCGAGCGAGAAGTCTGCCAGCGACATCGAACGTTAACAAGCCGGAGTTTGTGCGCAGCTCGCAAGGCGATAGCGGCCGCAGGTCGTGAGGTTTGACTCCGCGCTGCGAGAGTTATAAAAAAGCGGAGAGTGTAATATGTGTGCGTTGTAACAAAATGTTTTGATTAACTCGCGGAGGTGATTACCTCAAGGATGAACTGGCCATGTATGTGTAAAATTAGGGTTGTGTGCGTTCGGATTGCCGCTACACCAGCTGCCAGTCGCCCTGGGGTGCCAGAGGTTGCAGCACAGCGCGCTTCCATGTTTGGAGTAGCACTCGTCCAGGTATGAATTGGCCTCTCGTAGGGTATTTCGATCCACTGTTATCACTGTCTTTAGGACACCGAGAAAAAAAAGGAATAAGAAAAAGCCGACCAGAGATCGATGATGCAGCTCTTTATTTCTTATAATATGGTAATTATGCACATAATTACCATATTATAAGAAATAAAGAGCTGCCCACTGCAGAAAAGCTTCGAAGAAAGTTATTAGAAGACATACATTTAAACACATGAATTTTAAATAACTTTGGCTTCCGGTGAAAAAAAAAAAGAAAAATACTGATTGAAAAAAGCAATATTGGTTGAATATCTAAAACTCCTCGGACAGTGGTAGTGATGAGAGTACCGTTGAGGGTTAGAAACCAACTCCTTCCACCAGCTCAACTACTGCTGCTGACATTAATTTCATGCCACTAACACTTTTACCAAGCGGCAGTGGCTCTGACGGCATATGATTGTTATTGGTAGTTAAAATACTTTGCAGTATAATAAAACTTTCTACTAAACAGACATGTTTAAAAATAATTATGGTTATTGCCATAATTTATTTTTAAAAATATAATAATGAGCAATGACAAGCCATAAAAGTGACCATTTTTTGTTGCACTAAGTGTAACATGCGCGAACTTACCCCCACTACGCCAAAACCTTGCCAAGTAACATTGGCTTAACTCAGAGGAAACTGCCTACTTGTCTCAATGTGTAATAATCAGCTTCTACAAAGTGACACAGTCAAATATTTGGGAATACACTTAGACCGCAGACATATGGAGGAAACCCATTGAGAAGAAAAGGGATTCGAACCTAAAATATAGAGGACTTCATTGGTTACCCGGAAGGAACTCTAATTATCTCTAGACAACAAGTTTCTTTTCTACAAGATCACACTCAAACCTATTTGGACATAATTATGTGATCAAACTATGGGCTTCAGGGTGGGAGTCCAGCATAAACATCTATTCTGGAAGCAAAACGCAGACTGAAAAGGCGGCATATTTTGAAATGTACAGCTGCACATAATTTACTGTAGAGATTTTCTCAAAGGGAATTTGGCTCTGAAAGCTTCAAGTAATTTCATCTCATCTGCTCATAGTCTAACAACTGATTGTAAGATTAAGAAACAACACACACACACACAGCCACTTTTTTATTAATGTCCAACACTTTACCCAATTCTATTGATTTTGTATGATTTTGGTTATAATAATTATTATTTATTGGGACAAACACAGTTTACAGAAAAATTAAACCCTGACTCCTGGGCCAGGTAGAGTACCTGTATTTCAAGAGCCAGTGACTTCTTCAATGTATACAATTTAGCATGTTAAAAGAATTAATTCTAACAAAAATTTAAATCAAAACAACTTTATAAACAAATGAAAAAAAAAAATACAAATAACATTAGAAAGTAGTCAAAAATATCTATATAAGGTTGAATTGAGAACCTCCTCCTTTTTTTTTCGTTGGTTAAAAAACAAATTAAAGTTAGGTTAGGTTACAAAAGAATTAGGTAAAAATTTTGGTCATGGGCTCCCGTACTACAAACCTCCTACAGGACATAATTCATGAAGGTTGATACTGTAAAGGACAGGCTGTCTAGCAGACAGCGCATGGGCCATAATCAATTAAAAATGTATTGTCTGCTTACTAGACGCACAATGGATTAAATTACCAAAAATGCAGCTGATTGACCCTTACGATGGACAGATTGCAGTAAAAAGAGAGAAAAGGAAATTAGAATACAATAAAACCCAAGAAAATTTTATACTGCACAATCTATGCATGTGTCTAATGGAGAAAAAAGAGGTCAGAATTTTTACGAGATCTATTGTAAAGTAACAGATTCTACAATAAGGCTTTTGTACAGCAGTTTTTGGCGGACTCAAAATAAACTTACCTGTTTTGATGTACATCATAAAAGGCATCCCAATGTTTGTCTGAATCATCTTCCAATGACTTCAAACGGTCCTCGGAAAATGTAACTTGGGAATTCTGTTCAACTTTTTCCTTTGCTACTGTTTCTTGTTCTTCATCCCAGTCAACATTGTCCCTGAAATCAAGGGCTAATAGAACCAACTTTGACTGTTTGTCAGGCTGAATGAAATACCTCTTTTTATATATAATATCATTGGAAAGAATACTTGTGTTGAAAAGTACCAGGTGTTAAAAAGGTAAACATGCTTCGAATCATATAAATGTCGACCGCCACCAGCAGGCTTTTTCCTATGCCTAGTTTTCTCAAGTTCTAATAGGTTTTCATCGCATAGAGAGTTCTTACAAAATCTAACCAAAGTAGTAAATACGGTACCACGCGTTGTGTTTAAAAACTTCGTCAGCATTTTCAAGATATCTGTTGCCGAATTGTGGTCTCTTTTCAATTGAAGAATCTTCCATTTGTGAATTTTATTCTTAAGATGTAATAAGTCTGATTTACTCGCAATTAAAATAGTTTCTCTAAACTATACAGATAAACATAATCTTTTTACCAACTCGAGTGACAGATTGACGGAGATACTGACACGACAGTGTCATTAAAATGACAGACAGTGACAGTGTGTCACAGTACGTTTCGTTATTTCGGAAATATTGCACTCCGTTTTATAAAATTATGCTGTAATACAAACAAGTAAAATTATAATAATTTCTTGAATAACTATGAAGGTGGGTATGGTATGGCATAGGTAACAAATGGATAGTTCGGAACCAGCTTCTCCAATCGCCAAACTCTTGCACGCACGTCCCACGTAGTTGTACTTGGCAACCAACAGATGGCAGGACAATTTCCTACTCTTTACATCCCCCGGTGGCCAAGCAATCATCACTGAGAGCATAGACTAATATAATATATGACTGAGAGACAGCTAAAGCTAACCGTATAGTTATAACTTCCTCATTACCGTTACGGTGACTAAGAGCCATAGAAGAACTACCCACTTGTTTTTGAGAAGAGCTCATGACCACGACTCACGATTTTTATAAACATCACACCTGTATTCTTCGATGGGGTAGGTGTAGGCTGAGGAACAACGTTTTACTTCTAACTGTTACGCTTCAAGACCAAAATCATTTGAAATCGTGGTTGAATCAGTGGCTTTTCTTCATTGCCACAACGCGTTGTGGCAGGTTTTTTAAGAGACGACGCGAAGAGAAATTCGCGTTGTGGCTGGTTGGCGCGCTGTGGACAGTGACCACAAAGTTGACAATGGTGGATTTTTGCTCAGGATTAATTTCGTCCCTGGGCCAGATATTTCTGTAAATACTCCAGATACATGACACCTGTCAAAATTTTGTAAGTAAGCTACTGAAGATTGTTTTGGATCGGCTTGGAAAGGTGCTTTTGGTGAAAATAGCTATCGGTAAAAGATTATTTAGTTCAAGCGTGCTCCGGCGAACCATGACATCGGCAAATTTTAATCTTGGTATCGGCCAACCATTCATTCTTTATAGCGTTATTCAGGCGAAACGTGCTGTCGCTAAATAATGGTATCGACTAGTATGTATAGTAATATTGAACTATGCTTTCTGTAAACAATTATATCGTTCAAAGGTAATTCTTACCGAACGGGACTCTGCTTACAATCGTTACCAAAAAAAATACACTCTTACTTCTTTCATATTTGACTGGCCTGTTGGTCTAGTGGTTAGTGACCCTGACTGCTATGCCGGAGGTCGTGGGTTCGATTCCCACCCAGGACAAATGTTTGTGTAATGAGCACGATCATGTTCTGTGTCTGGGTGTAATTTATCTATAATATTTATGTATTTAGAAATATATAAGCATGCTTATCAGTTGTCTAGTACCCATAACACAAGCTCTGCTTAGCTTGGGACTAGATGGCGTTGTGTGATAGTTGTGGAATATTATTATTATTTGGGAAAAACATGGACTGTTTCTTAGCACTTTGGCTAGTTTTAAGCTACATTAACGGGCCATGCCAAGTCAATGTAGCGTGTGGTGAGTACACTAAGCTGTAGAGTGTATGTTCTGAGAAGAAATTTCATTTTCCTCTATCTGCATGAACTTTCTAACTATTCTACAAGTATTCAAAATTGCAGCTTTTTGGAGTGTTATGTAAATTGAATCTTTCAGTTCTATTAATTTGAGGCTATGGTGGAGATGGTTGGGTATAACCCCTGTAGTGGAGACAACTATGGGCACTACATATACTTTTTCTTGCCTCCAAATTCTAGTCACTTCTTCTTTAAGTTCTGCATATTTGCTTATTTTCTCTCCTATGGTCTTTTGTAAATTATGCGTGTTGGGGACTGCAATATCTATCAGGTATGTGATTTTGTTTACTTTATCTTGGAGAGTTATATCTGGTCTATTGTAGTGAATGGTCCTGTCAGTTAGAATGGCGCGGTCGTAGTAGAGTTTGTGTGTGGGGCTTTCTAGAATAGTTTGTGGAACATATTTGTAGTAAGGAGTGTTTGTATCTTGATGTTGTATGAGTTTATGTTTGATTGCTAGGTGTTGGTGAATGATGTTTGCTACCTTGTGTCTGTGAGTATAATCAGTCTGTGTGAGAGTTGTGCATGCTCCTGCCGGTCGATTCTATTAACATCTCACCGTGAAAACTTAGGTGAAGCGAGCGTGAAGTGAACTGTCATTCTACCTTGATTGTATGGATTGACAGCTCACTTCATGTTCACTTCACTTAAGTTTTCACGGTGAGTTGTTTACAGAATCGCACTACTGTAATCTGTTGTATTGTCTCTGGTTGGCTGTGACACTTGCGACATTTATCATTCGTTATTGTGGGGTCTTTGATTATGTATTTCCTGTAGTTTTTAATATTTATGATTTGATCTTGAATTGCAATAATAAACCCTTCGGTTTCCGGGAACAAATTTCCTATTTTAAGCCATTTATTTGAAGCTATTGTATCTATGTGGGACTGTTCTAGATCATGGGGATGCCGTCCGTGCAGCACTTTCTTTTTCCAGTCTTTGTTTTTGAGGGTCATTATTAATATTCTGAGTTGTATTCTCTTCGTTTAAGTTTAAAGGGGTGTAGCTAGTATCGTTTGTGACTATGGCTTTATGTATGTTACTTGTCTGAGATTTTGTGTAAAAGAATGTTTTTAATCTACTAATTTGTTTCTGCCAAAGGTGATGAATATCTATTAGGCCTCTCCCTCCGTGCTGCCGTTTGATTGTCAGTCTTTCTATTGCAGATTTAGGGTGTAGGTTATTGTGTTTAGTAAGTGTGGTGCGTGTTGTTCTCTCTATTTGCTGGATATCAGTTTTTATTATATTATTATTATATATCATTCAAAATTTTGAAATTGTTTTGGCTCGGAAAAATAATTTATGGAGCAGCATTTATCCCGGGGTGTCAAACTTTAAATAATTAGGTAGGTACTTAGGTACCTGCTAATATTTTTTCGTCAGTCGGTGAGCATTTTTTTTTTCTTGACCGCTATCTCACCTGATGGTAAGCGATGATGATGTCGAAGATGAGGCCTGGCCGGGTCTGGGGCCTGGATGGTGTCTGCTACGATTCTTATCTAATACTTCTTTTCCTTCGTTTACCTATACACGCACAACGGTTCTGTGCTGTTGGCTTGAGCTAAAATAAATCTTGATTCTGGGCTGCTACCGAGAATTTCCTAATGGAAGCTCAATAACATTTAATGCGTCCTGGATACTGAAGCCAGATGCAATAAATTCTGGTGCTTGTGGTAGTAGGATAGTCTATCTAAGGACCAACTAAAATCTAGGTCTAGACTCCTAGTATCTACGATGTTTGAAGTTAGGTTGTGGATTTTTTGTGGATAACTATAGATACCTACGTATCCATTATAAAAGGTTGATGCTTGAAAAAATGGGGCGCATGAGATATCCCGTTCTCTAATTAACCCCTTGTAGATTACGGCTCCCTAAGTAAAAAAGGATTACATCTGTAATGAAATTCTTTAAAGGAGCTCCATATAATTGTTCACGAAATTCAGCATAGAGTAGGTAGATATCCACCGAGGTACTTCTAATAAGATCTATGTAGGTGGTGGTGATATATAATTATTGCTACGTGCACAATCTATCAGTTCTAAGAATATTACAATTTATACATTAGTTCTACTCTACTCTACTCCATATTTCGCCTCGCGAGTTTATAATAATTACATCTACTGTAATGTATTATCTAGATATATCTAATGTTCCAAGAACTTCCAATTTTGTGTCGAATTCAAAGTTATTGCGTCATAAAAGACATTTTGATGCTGTTCTCTGATCAAAGTAAACACCATAAAAACGATTCCACGGGTCATTGAAGACTTTCCACAAACGAAATAGCCGCACGTTCAAAATTTATATCGTCGGTATAAAGAAACTTAGCGGACATATCTACGTTGTTCGGTTATTCAGCAATTGTACGTAGGTAGGTACAATTACTATATTCAGCTATCCGAACTCAGGGTGGCAAGAGTTTTGGCGTCAGTCCGCGAGCTGGGTTAAGAGATAGTGTCTCATAGACTGAGGCACTATGGTTCCATAAACTGCCGAGAAGCAGCTCGTCAGTGACCGTTGGAGATGCGCAAGTCCAGATGGGTCGACACATGTAAGTATTTGGCCTAACTCTGGATGGTCTGTGGGGCTTCGAAGAGCATTTCGAACGCCCGAAGAGCATTTGTTCCCCCGCGTTGGCAGTGGAAGAAGTTCGCCGCCTCCATGCAGGTGTCGTGCGATCGATGGTCCTTTATGGGGCGCCTATTTGGTCAAACAGACCGTCAGGTGTCCGACGCTGCAGGACTAAAATCAAAAGTCTGCAGCGGAAAATGGCCATTTGCATCGCACGGGGATACCGAACAGTATCCTTTGAGGCCGAAAATCTCCAGACACACTATCCACCACTGCGCTGGCGGCTATGGACGCGAGGGTCTACAAGGGATTTAAGACGAGTTGACGTTTTTTGCGGCCGGTGCCTCACAGGTTAACTAAGAAATACATTGTTTTATGCCATCGATACGCTGAGAAGAAGCAAACCGAATTCGAGATATACGCCAAAGTTGCAATAGCGTTGTCGAACCCGTCCTGCCGCACTTCAAAGCCTGGCTGAAAAGCGGGGAGCGCATCAACTACTGTCTCACTCAGGTGCTGACCGTGTAAGGCTGCCGAAGCAGCCCTGTGCGGTCAGCACCTGAGTGAGACAGTAAGGTCATGGCAAATTGCCACCATTGTGCAAGCAACCTAAATTCTGCACTGCATACGCTGGAGTGCCCTGCGTGGGCTAATGAGCGGCAGGTCTTGGTCGCCAGGATCGGGCGAGACCTTTCTCTGCCAGCAATAGTGAGAACTATGCTAGTGGAGATAGAAAAAGATAGAAAACTGGAAGAAAATGGCCTCCTTCTGTGAGACTGTGATGGTCCAGTAGGAGGCTGCCGAGCGAGATCGTGGGAGGGCCGATCCCGCTCGAAGAAGAAGGCGGGTACAGGCGGCACTTTAGAATCTCGAGCATTCAGACACTGATTGCCCGCCGAGTGATTCCTGGGAATACGGTGGCACTGTGATCACGTGCTGCCGTGCACAGCGAAGTTCAGGGGTTCCCCAACTAGCACAAACGTCGTAAGTATAATTCAAGTCTTATAAGACTTCATGGTATGTAACAGTTACATAGTGGTATGTAGTTAACTATTTTGATATATAGTATTCATTGTGCGTACAGCTAGGGAGTCTTTAAGTCAAGAGTGAATAGGTTACTTCTAGGCAAGCGTGCTCCATCTTCGACCACATCATCGCTTACCAACAGGTGAGTTAGTGGTCAAATGCGTGCCTATCAACAATAATAAAAAAGAAAAAAAAAACTATACATTTATCTTACGACGGTTCAGTCACGTGACTGTAATGTCTTAAAAACGTTTTCAGGACTAAATTATACGACGTCATATATACTTAATATAAAGTTGAGTAAACGTTTTCAGGACTAACTTATACGACGTCGGATAGTGGTGTCCGTGCATAGTTGAGTAAACGTTTTCAGGACTAACTTATACGACGTCGGATATGGTGTCAGTGCATAGTTGAGTAAACGTTTTCAGGACCAGCTCAGATGACGTCGGATAATGACTTTTATTGAACAATGTATTGATTTTAGCAACGTTTAGGTTAATTAAAAGGTTTTTGTAAGTCAACCATCGTCTTGTGCGAATCTTAACACAACTTTTATTTAATTAAAATGCCGCTTAAACATTTGTGCATGACCTTTTTTTTTAAAACTATTTTGATCGTATGGAAGACTTACTAAGATTTGTATGCGACTAAAATGTTTAATTTTGTCGGTTACATAACTTTAGGTAGACGTAGATCATTTAATGGTCAAATCCATAATTTCATTAAACCATTGCCGTTTTGTTTTCTTAAATGAAAAGTGATACAATTTTAAAAAAAATGTAGACAAATTAAAAGAAGTGGGGCCTTCAAGCAAAAAATTACGGAAACGTTCCGCTCATTGAAAAGTGACCCGATAACCTCTTCGTTTTCTGATCCCCCCAAAAATGACATAGGTTCCGTATATTGATTATTGCTATTATTGTGTTTGGCGTTTTTAAAAATCTTTCTTTTATTGAATGATGATACTAATAAGGAAAGTTCGAAATTGAATAGTTGAAGTGGTAACGAACTGAGAAATAATATACTAGAAGCATATATGGCTAGGGTTCACCCTTGTTTGGTATAACAACGTTTTGTCGAAAATCGCTCCGGCTAATTTTAGTTACAATAAAGTCATTTCGTATAATTATTAATTTGACAACAACTTAGGATGCAAGAGCGAGTGAAGCGAGCTCGGGACTTAGGACGCCCCATCCCCTTCGTGGTTATTTCTTTATAAACCACTCAGAAGGAGGAGCCCCGCCAAGCGGGGCTCCGTCGACACGTGGCTCCATCGACATGCAAACCTAAAACATTATAATAAAATAAAAAAAATGCCTTTGCCCTTCGACGAATGACCTTGAGCTTCGGTTTTTGGGGTGTTAATCTTGACCTTGCAGATGCCATTGATCGCATTATTGCTTAGAAATAGTATTTACACCCATCACGTGATCTTCTTCACCCTTAATTTTTCACCAGTTTTGAATAATTTTGACAATTTTTTTCTCGGCTCCTATGGTTTTGCGCGTTTTCAAATTTACGCTAAAAAAAAAAATACCTACTATAAATACGCGATTGGCGCTAAATGAAAGTGGTTTCAAGATTAGTCTAAGTGTTTTCTTTTTCAAAATAAAAAATTTGCAAATATTTACAATGTTTTCTTTTCTGCATTACATTACACCAATTGAATATTCGATAAAATACATGTGCCATACCACATACCACCTGAACATTACATCAAATGAACATTATACCTTTTGATCAATAGCGCAAATGTTGTTATCGCAAATAAATATTCGATGAAATGAAAACTATGTTAATCGATATTATACAAATTGATTATTTTCTTAAACGTTGTTCGAATTAGTAACATTACATCAAAAGTTGTTATACCAAACAAGGGTGAACCTATGGCTAGTTTAGTTAAGTACATGATCTTTCATTTTTTATAGGTATATTGTGTATTTATTTTTTATTTTATAGATTTAATTGTCATCGTGAAAAAATTAAAGATCTGAAGTACACATTTGTTTTTATTCACCAGGAAAATCACAGTACCTACAGTAAAATAATAGCCTAATTTTGGTGTCGACAATTAACAACAACAAGGAGTATCATCAGCAGTGGAACTGTGATTTTTTTTTATCCAAAATCTAAATCAAATGAATATCTATTTGTTTTTCTTTTTTCTTGTCTATATGCCTGGAACGCTGTCGTCTCCCATCTTGGAGGTGGGCGCTAATGGCCGCGACACAGTATTCCATACTAATGCAGTTGTTAACAAACACAAACTTGTAAACTGTTTTTTGTTCCTATAAATATTTTTGTATTTTTAACCGACTTCCAAAAGGAGGAGGTTATCAATTCTGTATTCTGTATCCTATGTTAGACCTGAAAATAAAATATTTTTTTCATTAAAATAAATTAATCTGGGCTAAACGTACTATTTGATTAGATAGCCATCGACACGACAAGAAGATACATATATATAATTATAAAGGGCCGCGTTAGTTCTCTGTTGAAGATAAGCAATATTAATTAGATCGTAAACAAGTAATGATTAAGGAACCTTTCTCTTTTTGCGTTGGGAAATCATCCAATGACATCTCCCGCTCTGGGTGGAGCGGGAGGGCGTGTCAGACTCTTATTGACTAAAACCCACTCCTGTTCCTTCCCTGCCTGATTGCCCAGGGGCGCTTAATTATAACCAGTAACTAAATTCAAAGTACTGACTGACTGATATATCAACGCACAGAATAAACCACTGGCCCTTTTTCTTTGGGGTGGGAAATCATTCAATGACATCTCTCGCTCTGGGTGGAGCGGGAGGGCGTGTCAGACTCTTACTGACTAGAATCCACCCCTGTTCCTTCCCTGCCTGACTGCCCAGGGGAGCGGTAACTGTTATGAATTTATCCGCTATCCCTAGGCATATAAACCGCTGGCCCTAGAGACGAAGGTATCCATTAAGAAAGGGTTTTTCGAAATTCAACCCTTAAGGCGGTGATAGGTGAGAGGTGAAAGGGGTTGAAAGTTTATAACGAGGGAAGTACTAATTCCACACAGGAGAAGCCGCTGGCACAAGCTAGTGGGAAGGATAAGGCACCAATAACTAAAGTTGGTACTAAGAATAATAATAATAATAATTTATTTCTTACACAAAAAAGTACTTATTATAAATTACAAATAAGTGCAATGAACAGGAATTATGTACACAAAAGTTTTAGCATCTGGAGCCGAACTAGGAGGAACCTGTATTTCGGCTTACAGCGCCAACCCCCTCGAGTTACTTAAGATAAGGTTTCTTAAATGCTAGCATTTCACAATAAAATTGGATATTATGTACTCAAGAATAAGGCTTTGTAAAAGTGGTCGGATCCTCTCTTTATGTGTTATGTTAAGTGAATGAGTGAGTGTGAGAGGGTGTGTCTATAGTTAGGTGTGAGTGTGATATGTGGCAGTTTATGAGTGGACATGTTAATGACTGAGATACGGTTTTGTAAATATAATAATAAAAATATGTGTATTATTGCTACTCATGACACAGCTAGAAGCTGCTCAGTTTCATAATAAGTGAGACTATGTAGGTATTCCAATACTTTTCTCTTGCAACAATCTGTATTGAGAGGATATATGTTTAGGAGTTTATTAATTTTGTTATAAATATACGAGCCGAATGAATGTATAAATTTAGTTATAAATTTTGTGTTGGAAGAACTTAGTTGTGTGCAAACCGTGTAATTTCTGCGTTTATTCAACATCTGGGGGTTGTAAATTATTTGTGAGTGTTGCATTATGATTATTTTTAATATAAATAATTGTCTCACTGTTAGTACTCCACATAATTAGAGAATATCGAAGTATAAGATGCAAAACACAAACACACATACACATTCACACACATTTTATTTCAAAGCTAAGTGAACACAATTTTAATTCATAATTCTTTAATTTTAATTTCAAATAAATCACGAAAATTCGGCAATAACAATTAACGAGGCGTCCCATTCACAAGTACTCACTAGTGAATAAGAATCACAGAACTTTGTTTACGTCAATTTAACAGACGACATAAACCGGTAAAATTTGAAAAACCCGGTTGTCACAATTTATGAAAGGATTTTCGATGTGCAAAAACAACTTTTCTACAGATTTATTATGTGTCTAAATTAGGTAACATTTGAAATTTGGTAGAATTATAATTAAACAAAAAACGTTCCCGTTATGTTCACCCCTGTTTCTCTTAGGTTTTTAGCATTGACACGGTAATTTTAAATTGGAATGAAATAATAATATAATTATATGAAAGCCACTTATTTTCATAAGATTAATAGTTAAAATAATTACAACTAAGTGTGACAGCTGTTGTATAAATGATTATAATAAATTCGGCGTAATCGTAACATGTTTATTGTAGGTACTTTTGTTACAAATTGTGCATTAAAAATAACATTTTCAACATCTGCCTAATGCTATTTAGGCCAGGGCCGAAAATTTTTGAGACTAAAAAAAATTTGAACAGGATGAATTGCAAAAGGAAGAAAATAAAAATAAAAAAGAGGAAAAATAATTTACGGGCGGTTTGAGGTCCGGAAGGGTAAGGAGGTGAATTTTTAAGGGTGAAAAACGGTTTATCGCAATTTCCGGGACAACTACGAGTACAACTCTTATCGATAAAATTTAAATGACTGAGTTGTAGGTAATTAGAAGATTTATAACTTTAGTATTACACACTTTTTTCACATAACCTAAAAATATTTGCGAAAACTCAAATTAGCCGACTTTTTGATTTGTTATTTGTATCTCTTATAAAAAAAAAATTGTTTTTCAGAGAAATTTTGTGAATTGTTGTGTTACCTTTTATGTTCCAAACGTGCTTTAATTTTTTCGATTCAAAATATTATTTTTCCCCTTATTTAGATTTTCTATCGAAAAAGTCACCTTATTTTCAATCGAAAAGTCTCACGTCAAAAAAGATGCTGTTTAAAAAAAACTTTTTAACAAAAAATTCAACCGACGAAAAAGAACTAAAAAGCAAAAAATAAATAAACCTTTTAAGTCTTGAGTATTAAGCTTATTTACCTACATAAAATATCAAATTTTATATTAACTAATTTTGAGTCGGCGCCTTCTGTTAAAAAAAAAAAAAAATCGTTTGGATTATCCAAACGATTTTTTTTTTTTTAACAGAAGTGTACCTACAGAGTCTTTTACCAGGCGGCCTACCATGATATAATTAAAAACGATTCAAAACCAAACATTTCCGTTTAGGTTCATAAACTGCATCGTTTAAATTCATACCATAACGTCCAACCCGCTCAGCGGAATTTGAATCGATAGACGTGAATGAAAGATCGCAGTTTCTGGCTGAGCCGTATTTGGTGTAAAAGAGACAACGTTGTTTCCCTCACATTTTAGTATCAGACGCGTTCAGAAGCAAGTAACAGTATATTAATTTGTTCTCAACTCAGCATCATTACTTTAAAGTTAAAAATGTACTTATCAGATGTTTTTAATATTGTATATTGTTAAAATAATTCTTAGTCAAACTAGATATTTATTTAGCATTGGCTATAAGGAAAAAATTTTTTTTTTTCGACGTAATGAAACCTGTCTGTGGAGTTGTCAGTTGTGATTGCGTCATTGCGGTGGGAAACATAAACAATGGGAAGTGAAGTTTTGAAAAAGTTTGTTATTACACATTTACACAATTATTTCAAAGAATGTCGTAGGTACCTAAGTATTAAACATTGTATAATTTGTCTAGGTGCTGAAACTAAATAATGCCTTCGATAAACCTATTATGAAAGTCAGTAAGTAAATATATCTGGCCTCGAGAAGCCTCTTGAGTCTTGGTGACACGAGTTAAGAACTTCAAGTGCTTTTTTTGTTAAATTTTAGTCGAAGGAGAGTAACTTTTATTTATTTATTTTTATTTTAGACAGGGTTTGCTCTTGACTCTAGTCTAGGACAGAGGTGACAGAGATAGAGTCGACGATGGGGCGAGCTTACCCAGAAGAAGCCTGTTCACTCTTACTTTGAAGGGATTATGGTTGTATGCATTCGGAAATACAGACGCAGGTAGTAACTTTTAACCAGCTCGAGGCTCAATTCACCAAACGTCTCAGTTTATGTTAGAGAAATAGTAACTTTTATTGAATCGCTTATTTTGACAGTGGAAACTAAATAATGCCTTCGATAAACCTATTATGAAAGTCAATAAGTAAATATATCTGGTCTCGAGAAGCCACTTGAGTCTTGGTGACAAGAGTTAAGAACTCTAAGTGCTTTTTTTGTTGCATTCTAGTCGAAGAAGAGTAACTTTTTTTTATTTATTTTTTTATTTTTATTTTAGATGGGTTTGCTCTTGACTCTAGTCTAGGACAGAGGTGACAGAGATAGAGTCGACGATGGGGCGAGCTTATCCAGAAGAAGCCTGTTCACTCTAACTTTGAAGGGATTATGGTTGTATGCATTCGGAAATACAGACGCAGGGACTTTTAACCAGCTCGAGGCTTAATTCACCAAACGTCTCAGTTTATGTTAGAGAAATAGTAACTTTTATTGAATCGCTTATTTTGACAGTGGAGCGTTTCAGTTGAGCTGCTTGGGACCTTATGGTACCAAATTGAATGAATGAAACCAAAACTTCGACTCAGTTTGGGAAAATCGCTGTCAGATGCCATCACCTAAATTGAATCGTTAAACTGACGTCATGGTACTTAGTAGAACAGTTCAGTTTAGGTCCTGAAATGGATCGTGGACGAGCTCATGGTAGGACTCCAGTCAACCTATGGTTGATGCAGAGACAAATAATGTAGTGTAAGTGGGTATAGTTTGCCAACCTGTTGATAAACAAAATCTGACGTTTTTCCAGAAATAGGAAAAATCATGAAAAATCGTGTATATACTCTTGAAGGCTGAACGTATAGACTGAATCACTAATATGTATAGGTATTATATTATTGTAACCCTTTCAGCTTTACTTACTTTCAAAACAGAATTTAAACTTCCAGAGAACATCGAAAACGTTTCAGAATCGACCACTACGAACGAGAAGCTTAGGTAATAATGTATGTAGGCGTAGTTCCACATAACTACCATACTTAGCAAGGGGCATGTAGATATGTCGAGTAATGTCGACGCGAGACAGTTTCCAAATCGACTGCATAACTTGCATGAAGTTACCAGCGTTTGCGATGGAGACATGCGACATACGTAGATACAGTCAGTAGATACAGACTTGCAGCTTGAATTTGTGTTACGACTTGGATACTCCATGCATCCGAAGGTATACACGTATTATTTACCAAGAAACTAGTTATTTTCATAGTTTGCTGTAGATACACGTTTCGCTTATTGAAGCTGACAGCTCGACTATAAGGTACATTAAGGATTATTAATTGTGGAGCCATTAGAGGTAACCTTTGATCGTAGTTTCAAAACTTGGGGTTTAATATTGACATGAAATATGTTTTAAGCTGCGAAAATGTTAGGACGACGCTAGCATTTTCCGCTTTACTTACTTCTAATCACTACATAGTATAAAACGAAGTCGCTTTCTCTATCCCTATATCCCTATGTATGCTTAAATCTTTAAAACTACGCAACGGATTTTGATGCGGTTTTTTTTAATAGATAGAGTGATTAAAGAGGAAGGTATATATGTATAACTTGTACCCGAGCGAAGCTGGGGCGGGTCACTAGTAGACTATATAGTTTATTCATTGCGAGTTTAGTTTACCACTAAGCCCTTCGCTCCTTTCTTATTTAAGTGGGTATGTAGAAAAACCTGCCAAGCTTTTAAAAAGCTCCTGGTAATGACATAAACTTATACGTGCGGATGCTCATTATGGTGCATAGTGTACCAATTCTATGATTTACGTTAGATAATAAGCATCCAGCTTCCTATGATCTCGTGGTCGTTTCTAAAGTCACAGTATGTGCTCTTAAAAAGAAAGCCTCTTCTACGAATAATCTTTGAAATCGTTTCATTTTATTTATTAATTACCTACATTATGTATTTAGGTCACTCTTTCTGCAAACTCATGACGAATTCTCATGAAACTCCTATGGTCACCAAGACTTTCCGCACTTGACCTTATTGCACGTATTATATATGTGCTTGGGCTTAAAACTTTTTCTCCACTATCTGTTACTTATTCAGACGTGGGCAGCATATTATTGTGAAGAGTTATACCTAAGCTTCGTGAGCGAGGAAGCGTGGCCCATCAAGTACTCTACGTTAATCCGGCTCGAAGGACCAAAATCCTGAATAGTTCTGAATGTTCCGATACTCCAGTTTCCGGTTTAAGTGCCTACTGTTCCTTATTTTACATATCTGGATTCGGTTTACTTTTTGCACATGTGATCGTAAATCAATTAAGTATGTGCGATCTGCCTCACTAACTAAAGGACCAATTTTAGTTAGATTTTTTGTAGTTCCATCTTGATCTACTTATAAAACAACCTTTGTCTTTAGGATGTTGCTTTGCTATATTGTAGTTATTCATCTCAAAAACATAACAAGAAGGTCATATAAACACTGGTGAATGGCGCAAGACGTTTATATAAAAGTAGCTAATAGGTCGTAAAACTTGGAGTCCATCATTTTTATGCCAAACGCAGCGTGTGTTTCTGCCAAAAGAAAAATGTTGGCACTTAATTGCAAATCTACTTGACCTTCCAATCAATAAATAACATGGTAGAGGTTTTATAGTATAGGTACCTACATGCGGTTATAGTGGTCTTAAAGTAATTTTTATACAGCATTGCTTATTCCGTAAAACATAGAAAATCAGTTAGATTGTGACACCTGAAACGTACATTTACGGGAATTAATGAAATAGTGCCCTTCACTTATATCCGTTACACCCTACATACCAAGTTGACCTTGCATATCGGTAAGTTATTCTTTTTGTTGACGTGATTGCGTCTTCAGGGGTCGTGGATCACCCAAAAAAAAAGTAAAGAAATAAAGGTGGATAAATTCGAAACAAGAGTTACCGCGCCCCTGGGCACACAATTAACTGAAGGAACAGGCACCCCTGTTCCTGTTCCTGTGTGACTTTTATTGACTAAAACCCACCGGTTTTAGTCAGTAAAAGTCTGACACGCCCTCTCGCTCCACCCAGCGGGAGAATGGTCATTGAATGGTTTCCCACAGCAATAAAAAAAAAATAGTCTTATAAACCGACTTTCACTATAAAATATCGTGTCTGCTGTAGATCGTTGAAGAGTTCCATTATCTGAAGCTTATCCTGGATGTCCATTCAGTTCAAGTTTACAAAAAAAAAAGCATTGTAACTGAACCAACATGTTAAAGTTCAACCCCTTAGGAAAAGGGTAAGTTGTTTGGTTCTAGTTCAGCTTGCAAGATTTAACCCAAACAAACATTGTACCTAAGTTACAAGGTTATACGCGTCTACTTAATGCCATTATTAAGATCAAGCAAAAAACAAACAAAAAACAAGTTATCAAATTCGATGATTTGTCATTTTCATACATTTATTGATTTCTGAAAGTGCTGAAAAAATATAAAATAATGATATTGCTAAAAATAATGATCCGAAGTCATTGTGAGGTAAAACAAGTTAGTAGCCCATAATTTTTAAACTCTTTTTTCTTAATTTAACTTTTTTTCATTTCACTAACAATTTTTGGAACAGCCCACGTCTTTAAAAATATTGAAATAAAGAACTTTAAGTAGTCAATGACTTTCACCAGGGAGGGATGATTTTTTCGAAATGAAAATTTAAAAATGTTTAAAAAAAAACTTTTTCAACACAATGCTCAAAAAATGCACTTGCGAAGCCTGTATACATCGTTCGAAAGTTTAAAATTACGCACCATACAATGGAACGTGCGGTAAAATAGATACTCTCACCTAAGTACCTATTTTACCGCACGCTCCGTTGTGTAGCGCCGTGCGTATCCTTCGGTTTTTGTTTATTACCTTATAGAATAGAATTCCACCAAGGAGTTTCGCATTACGAGAAAAAAAATATTAGCCGTCATGGGACGCCCGGCAGATGTGAAAAATTTATTTTGTGTGTTTTGTTTTGTAGTTGTTTGTGTTGTTGTTGGTAGTGTTGTTGTTGTTAGTTGTGGTTGTTGTTGTTGGTTGTGGTCGTTGTTGTTGCCGGTGGTTGTGGTTGTTGTTGTTATTGTTAGGTGTTGTTGTTGTTTGTTGTAGTTTTTGTTACTGCTTGTTGTTGTTATTGGTAGTGTTGTTGTTGGTTGTTGTTTGTTGTTGTTGGGTTTGTTGTTCTTGTTGTTGTTAGTTGTAGTTGTTGTTGCTGCTTGTTGTTGTTATTGGTAGTTGTTGCTGGTTGTTGTTTGTTGTTGTTGTTGGTTGTTGTTGGTTCTTGTGTTTGTTGTGTTTTTTTGATGTTGGTTGTTAGTTGTTATTGTTTTTGGTTGCTGTTGTGCTACTTTTTTCGCATAGATGTTTCTAGGGAGAAAGGGGTCGAGAGCGGTGGCGTAGTGGAGGCATTGTGACACGAAGGCATCATGCCGTTTGTCGTCACGACATTCGAGTCGATTTTACTGCCAAGCCGCGCCAATAGATGATTCACATCAGAAACAAAAGTTTGTTTCATTGCCTAGTAGGCAGGGCTTTAAATACCGTTAAAATTTTATAACGTTACTCTTCCTTGACAGGAGTTAACGTTATTATTAAAATAACGGTAACAGGTTTAACGTTATTTATGCTTCATTTTAACGTTATTCTTTATTAACGTTACTTGCACTTTAACGTTAATTTCATCGTTATTTTTTAACGGTAATCCTTGTGAGGTGGTGGAGTCGGGTTGCCCGCCCGCGCCCTCGCGCCGCTGTGATGCCGTGCTGTGCCGATTATTATTATTATTTCGTTTATTAATTTTTTAAACATATTAAATACATTTTTAAATATTTCTTAAAAAAGAATATATAAAAAACATTTAAAAATATAAAAAATAGTAGCCCACCGGTATCGGGAACAGGGTCCAAGCTACCGGCGGTCAGGGCTCCAGCGAGAGGAACCGCCTGACAATGCGAGAAATAAAAAAAAAAAAAAAAATAAATAAAATAAACCTCATAATAATAATAATATGTTTTTATATTTTATATTTTAATATTTAAAAATGTAAATTATAAGATAAAAAATAGAAATAAATGGAATAATAATAATAATAATCCAATTATTATTATTATTATTATGAGCCTGTGCTGTCCCACTGCAGGGCAAAGGCCTCCCTTCCCTCCTTCCACTTTTCCCGGTCTTCTGCAATTTTGGGCCAGTCCTTTGAGAAGGAATGTCTGTGCCGATATTTAACTAAAACCTAAAACTAAGCCTATAAACCAATAAAACTTATTCGAAATCGTGAAGCAGTAAAATGGCAGGAAATGGTAAGTATTATAGTTTTTCCTTTGTCTAATTAAACAAAGTGTTAAATGTCATTAATTAATAAAGTTTCAATTCTTTATGTTTTTTTATTCTATATTATGTACTTATGAAAGAAAAAATACTATAATAAATATTATATTAATGATCAGGCCCCTGCGTCGCCATTAACAATAGGTTTTTAATTGTGTCTGCTAATGAGGGACTTCACGCGTTAATCTTCTTACCAGATGGTAAACGGTTACGCACAGACTCCCCGAGTCTTCTATCTGACCACGACGAAGATGATTGGGACGGTAGGTGCCAATCCTGTCCCAATCCATTTTAGCAAAGCCGTCAATAAAAAAAAGAGCCGGTGGAAGTGCTGTGGCGGAAAAACCCAGTCAGACACCTGCATTGATGACGGGGACAAGCAATTTTTGTGAAGCTTGTGCTTTAAATAAAAGTGACACCAAAAGCAATAATTACCATTTCGGTAAAATTGTCGAGTCGCAATTAAACGATTCGGAACCATGCGTACTGCCTAACGTATACATCAAACTAATAACGTTCTTTTAAGAGGCTAAGTGCCGCCACATTAATGAGAAAATATGTAATAATTAGTAATGTTGTTAAGAATTAAAGTTAAGTAAATATAATTTGATTTTGATTATATAAAATTCAAAGTCCTCACTGACTGATATATCAACGCACACCTAAACCGCTGGTCATAGAGACATGGAATTTGGAGGGTGTGTTTTTTGTGAAGAGTAGGTATCCACTAAGAAAGGGTTTTTCGAAATTCCACCCCTGAAAGGGTGGAATGGGGGTTGAAAGTTTATAACGGGGGAAGTACTAATTTGACGCGGGCGAAGCCGCTAGCAGAAGCTAGTAAACAATAATATAGGTAACCTCAAACTTTATGCATTAACGTTGCGCAGAACGCAGTTTATAGATATCAGCGGAACTTACAGAGACGTGGCGGCGGCGCACACCTCCGCACGCTTGGTCACCCGCACTCACCACACGCGAGGCCGCACCGATGTGTAAGTTACGTCTGTATACTGCACACGCGCGCAGATTCGTGTTTTCGTACAGGCGAGCTCTTATTACTTTGTTGTTGTTGTTATAATTGATTTGTTAAGTTTTATTTGATTCTTATTGTTTCGTTCAATCAATCAATCAACTTAGCCTATTGCAGTCCTCTGCTGGACATAGGCCTCTCCCAGGCTACCACAACACCCTGTTTTCCGCCTTCCGTCCGCATCCAGTCTATCCCAGCCACCTTTTTAAGGTCGTCGGTCACCAGAGCTGGGAGGTGACCCACACTATGCTTGCCGATACGCGGTCTCCACTCCAGGACTCGTCTGCTCCATCAGCCATCGGTCCTACGACAAACATGAACAGCCCACTGCCACTTCAGTTTGCTTATTCTACAAGCTATGTCGGTTACTCCGGTTCTTTTCCGGACAACTTCATTCCTGATTTTATCCTTCAAAGAAATTCCTAACATAGTCAGCTCCATAGCGTGCTAAACGAACTTGAAGACCAGCCCGACCGTTAGTGTCCACGTTTCGGCACCGTATATCATAACGGACAGGACACACTGGTTGAAAATCTTAGTCTTCAAACATTGCGGAATAGGGGACGAGAAGACCTGACTAAGTTTTCCAAACGCTGCCCAACCCAACCGGATCCTTCTGTCTGCTTCTTTCTCAAAGTTGTGTCTACCGAGCTGGATGACTTGCCCTAGGTAGACATACTCCTTCACAACTTCGAGAAGCGACCCTTTGATGTGGATTGGACTCGGCAAGACGTGTGAATTGTACAGGACTTTCGTCTTATCCAAATTCATCCCGAGGCCAAGCCGCGGAGAGGCTCCATTTAGTCTGTGCAGCATCCGGCTTAACTGTTCCGCTGTTTCTGCCATTATGACGATGTCATCGGCAAAGCGAAGGTGTGAGATGTACTCGTCGTTCACGTTGATACCCTGTCCAGTCCAGTCCACCGTCTTGAAGACGTCCTCCAGCGCGTTGGTGAATAGTTTCGGGGATATCCCATCCCCCAGTCTCACCAATCTGAGCAGTTGGTTGGGGCAGGTTTTCTGATCTTGGATCTGGACAGTCATCGTTTAACGCCAGTCAATTCGACATCATTGCAGAGAGGCCAGAACTGCCCATATTTCGATGGAGTCAAAGGCTTTCTCGTAGTCCACAAATACCATACACAGCGGGTGGTTGTAATCCTCGGTATTCTGTAAAATTTGCCAAACAGTATGGATGTTGTCCACGGTACTGAAGCGTTTTCGAAAACCAGCTTGTTCTGGTGGCTAGAACTCGTCAAGTCTCCTGGCGAGACGGTTCGTGACGACCCTCGAGAACAGCTTGTAGACGTGGCTCAGAAGTGAGATGCATCTGTAGTTCTTTAGCAAGGTTTTTTCACCTTTTTTGATGAACAGAATCACCGCATCTCCGCTTCACGCCTCAAACGTAACGACGTTGAAGAGACTCGCTAGCTCACTCAGGGCTGGAGGGTTTAATGCGATCCTATTATCGAGTAACAGATTTGGGTAGAAATGAAACAGTATACAGAAGGCGCGTGTATGAAGACTTTATCAACAATTTTCCTGCACTTTCTCATTTAAGCGAACAGCGAATAGCTTATCAGAGGAGAGTAATTTTAAATAATAAATACATCAAAGATGACAGATTAAACTCATTAAAACTAGAAATTTCTCAAGAATTAAGGCTAGATAACACTAACGTTACCAGGTTTAGTAGTACGCCAGAAATTGACCGAAACCGCAACAACAATAAAAACACCAACCCCACACGCGAACATCTACTTACTTTAAATCAGATTGAAGTCAACATTGCAGAGGAAATGTCACCTAACCAACAAGAGAACCTAGATAGAGACCCTCTAATAGATGAGATTTTCCAACAAGCAATCCAGTATTTTAAAGAAACTAGCCCTACAAATAGAATTTTTATTCCTAAACCAAAAACCTTCTAAAAAATTTGCCCGAATAGCAAACAAAATAATTATCCCTGAATACGCTAATAAAGAAACCAATTTCCATACTTTACAGACTAATATATATTGTGCTGCATGGACCGCAGCCAAAGTTAACGGAGCAAAGATAACACTTCAACCAAGAGTAGTCACCCAAAGGGAAAAAAACTAACTGAGAGAAACAACTAGAAAGAAAATTAGATAATTTACGAACAAAAATAGCTAGAATGACGCAGTTAATCAATGGTAATAGAAGTAGAAAAATAATGAAACACGGCAGATAGTAGAGCAATATAAAATTCATACCGTTCATGAAGAACCAAATACACATGCTGCACACACATTAGACACACTAAAACAAAAACTATCAGTCGTCACAGGCCGCCTACAAAGATATAGAGTATGTACACAAAGAAAACTACAAAACACGCAATTCACCCACAATGAAAAACTTTTTTACCGCAATATTCGAAGGCAACATCTAACGTCCAGGATAGCAACCCAAATGATGATCATAACACCTCTGACCCAGAGACGTTACAAAACTTCTGGGCAGGGATTTGGGAACAGCCAACCGAACATAACGCCCAAGCGGACTGGATACAAACAGAACTGAGAAACGGCAACACAAATATTCAGGCAATGACATTTGACAGTATATCCCCAGAATTTTTCCATAGAGTACAACTACGTGGACACCAAGGTAGCTGAATTCAACTCGATAATGCTGCAACTCTTTGATGTGCATGCCTCACTCAAAAAGGTCAGAGTGAAACATCTTCCGGCTCCCTGGTTGTGTGACAGCATTAAAAGCGACAATGTCGAAAAGAGATAAGGCTAAAAGGCGATACAAAGGGGACCCTACTGATGAGAACTGGACTTTATACAAAAATTGCGCAATCGCTGCGGTCGTATCGTGCGGTGTAGGGATGCTAAAAGGCGCCACATCCACAATTCTGTTCAGAACTTCAACACAGCACAAGTATGGCAATTTCTCAAATCTCTTGGTGTCGGCAAAGCTGTGGATGACGGCACGCCGGATATTGACCTTAACACAATTAACTTAAATTTTTCCAAACCACCTGTTGTTCTGGACAATAACGTCAAAACTTCCACTCCTAACAATCTCTCTAAACTTCCACGGCCACTTTGTACTTCATTCTCTTTTCAACCAGTTACAGAGGGGGATATTAAGCGAGCCATCACATCCATATCCACGAAAGCGGTGGGCGATGATGGTCCTCAACTCCAGATGCTTCTTCCTATACTGAATGAACTCGCTCCCATCATTCTCGACACTATCAATTACTCCCTTTTTACTGGCTGCTTTCCCTCTGCGTGGAAAAAAGCACATGTTCTGCCTCTACCCAAAGTCCCTAATCCCTCATCAGTCTCCCAGTACCGACCCATTTCCATACTTCCAATCCTATCCAAAGTCCTTGAGAGTGTTGTTAATAATCAACTGTTTCACTTCCTTTCCTCTAATAGCCTGCTAAGTCCTTATCAATCTGGTTTCCGCCCTGGCCATAGCACTGTATCGGCACTCGTTAAAATAACTGACGACATTCGACTGGCCATGGAAAACAGGCTTCTTACAGTGTTGATTCTACTGGACTTTAGCAGTGCTTTTAATTCAGTTGATTTTGACATCCTCTTAGGTATCCTATCCTCTCTTAATATATCTCCTACTGTGATTGGGTCGTTTAATTCTTATCTTCGGGGTCGCTCGCAGTCGGTTCGCTCGGAGGAGGCTTCCTCTGACTGGTGCGACCTCGCTGCGGGTGTTTCTCAGTTTGGTGTCCTTTCTCCTCTTCTTTTCTCTATATTCATTAACGATATCACTAAGGTCTTATCTTCACACTACCGTCTCTATGCAGACGACTTGCAGCTTTATCGCCACTTTAAACCTGAAGAGCTTACTGGAGCTATCGATGCCATCAATAATAATCTTAATAATATCAGTCAGTGGGCTAAAAGTCTTGGACTTTTAGTAAATCCAGCAAAATCACAAGCTCTCATTATTGGTGGCAGATACTTCGTAAATATGTTGAGTAGCCAGTCTCTTCCTCCAGTTTTGTACGATGCCGTCGCTATAGCATATTCCAAAAAGGTCAAAAGCTTAGGTGTTTTCCTGGACTGCAGCCTATCTTGGAATGTTCACATTGCAGAAGTAAGCAGGAGGGTGGTTTGGTCGTTTCGGTCTCTGAAACGTTTCCAGAAGTTCCTGCCTTTTTCGACCAAAGTTACTATCGCTCAGTCTCTTCTTCTACCTCTTCTAGACTATGCTGATGTCTGCTTCCTTGATGCAACTGAGGAACTCCTTGATAAGCTCGAACGTCTGCAGAATTTGTGCACACGCTTCATCTTTGGCCTTCGGAAGTACGATCATGTGTCGGAATCCCGGCAGCGGTTGAGGTGGCTGCCTATTTGGTAGCGTCGGGATACCCACATTCTTTCCTTACTCTTTTTAGTTCTTCACAATCCCAACTCCCCCTTGTATCTCCGGGAACGCTTTGAGTATCTTGTTCCAAGAGGAAAGCCTTGCCGCTCATCGTCCTCTCTTTTCCTTCGGTTTCCTTCCCACTCTTCTAGTCGTTACGGTGGATCCTTTACTGTTCATGCTGTACGCCTTTGGAACTCTCTTCCACACACTCTAAGGGATAGCCCTTCGTTGGAGGTGTTCAGGAGAGGAATAAGGAAGAATTTCCTGTCAAAATGACCCATAATAATATGTTTTTATAGAATTTCTTTGTTTATATTATAGGTATTTATTATGTTTGTGTATCACATATTTGTTAAGTTTATTTAAACAACAATGTTAGATTTTGAGTTTTGTCGTGCACTTATGATAATCCTAAGCAATTATGTATTTTTCACCTTGTGGTTTGCTGTAAGAAAACTCAAACGCTGGGTTAAGCTCTCCTTTGTAATTAACTGTCCCATTCTGTTTTTTTCTGTATATTTTTTATGTGTACAATAAAGAATAATTAAAGAGTACTTTCTAGGTTACATAACAGGAAAACACCCGGTTCAGACCATATTCATAGTTATTGGTACAAAAAATTTACGTTAGTACATAGTTTTCTATATAATCACATAAATTTATTCATCCAGGATCCTGAATCTATACCATCCTACATAACATTAGGTACAACTTTTATGATACCTAAAGACCGTAATGATCTCATTAATCCAGCAAAATATAGACCTATAACATGCTTGCAGACCTTGTACAAAATTGTTACATCCTGTATATCTAAACTAATTTACCAACACATCGATACTAATAAAATTTTAGCTGAACAACAGAAAGGATGCCGAAAGTTCAGTCAGGGCTGCAAGGAACAGTTAACCATAGACTCAGATATTCTTAAAAAAGTTCATAAAACCAAAACCGATCTGTTTAGTATGTACATAGACTACAAAAAAGCCTACGATTCTGTTCCTCATTCGTGGCTTATAAAATTTTTAGATATATACAAAATACATCCTACAATAGTAGATAACATTTCTAAAAGCCATGATTACCACCTGGACAACTGTGCTTAGACTAAGTTCCGGCACTGAACAAGTAGACACCAGCCCAATAAAAAATCAGAGAAGGATCTTCCAGGGAGATGCGCTAAGCCCTCTGTGGTTTTGTCTTGCCCTAAACCCCCTATCTAATATATTAAACGCTTCAACATTAGGATTTCCATTAAAAGATACATCTACCGAAGGACGTGCACAAAAAATCGATTTAAATCATCTGTTGTATATGGATTACATTAAGCTTTATGCAAAAAGTAAGGGTCAAATTCATGAATTAGCAAAGTTGACAGAACAATTTTCAAATGATATTAAAATGGAATTCGGCATAGACAAATGTAAAATAAATTCAATCAGAGCAGGGCAGAATTACCAACACCAATACACTTTAGGAACAGGAGAACAGATACAACCATTAGATGAACAAGATAGTTATAAAGGATAGTTTTATTCACTATAAAGAAACAAAACAAAAATTAACACAACAATTTCAACACAGACTAAACACATTTCTGAAAACACAATTATATTCCCGAAATACAATTTAAGCGATTAACACCTTTGCTATACCGGTTCTTACATACTCTTTTGGAAAAATCAATTGGACCAAAACCGACCTTAAAAACCTTCAATGAAAAATTAACACGACTATGACTAAATTCCGCAAACACCACCCACGATCTTGTGTGCAGAGATTAACACTACCGCGGCAAGAGGGAGGTAGAGGTCTAATTGACATTCTTACACAACAGACAGATAAAAACACTCAAACAATTCTTTTTTTCAAAAAGTGAAACCTCTATCCTCCACAAAGTGGTTACTCAAAACGACCAACAATTGACACCCCTGAATTTAAAAGATAAGTCTAAACAGAAAAACGAAAAAATTACCGACGAAAGAACTAAGCTACTAGAATGGACCCAGAAGTCTCTACACGGTAGACATCGCCAAGACTTATCAAACATAAATGTCGACAAAGAAGCGTCGAACGCGTGGTTATATCAAGGCGAACTCTTCCTAGAGACTGAAGGGTTCATGCTTGCTATACAGGACCGGGTAATTGAAACCAAAAAAAAAACTTTTTAACAAAAAAATTAACCGACGAAAAAGAACTAAAAAGCAAAAAATAAATAAACCTTTTAAGTCTTGAGTAATGAGCTTATTTACCTACATAAAATATCAAATTTTATATAAACTAATTTTGAGTCGGCGCCAAACAACAATCTGATTATTAAATATCTAAATTTTATAAGTACTTACAAATGAAGAGGGCTGTAAGTAGGTAATTAATCATTTTATTAATTGGCGCCGACTCAAAATTAGTTTATATAAAATTTGATATTTTATGTAGGTAAATAAGCTCATTACTCAAGACTTAAAAGGTTTATTTATTTTTTGCTTTTTAGTTTTTTTTCGTCGGTTAATTTTTTTGTTAAAAAGTTTTTTATTTAATGATTTTTTGTGGCTCGCATCATCTTTTAACACTCTGAGGCTAATTTCTAATTCTTCATCATTCCTCTTGCCACTGAGCTGATGATATAACAATCCTTCCATGAAGTTCCCAGGATATTGACCAGTTGAGGTTACCTCCAATATTGTAAAGACGTCTTTTCGTCAAAGCATATTAAGTGATGGTATTTGTCACTAGAACCAGTTTTTATATCTGACTTCTATTGTTTCGGAAAGGTATGGTTTCCATCATCAGCTCAGTTTCATGATGTGATGGTTCCTAAATGCAAATACCTGATTCAGTTATGAAAAGTAAACAGAAAAAATATTCGTGCCCAATTTTCGAGGTTCTCTCTCAATTTTTTCAGGATCCCATGAGCAAATCCTGATATCCTTAACTGGGGACAATCCTTGAGGTATACCCTATCTAAGAAAAAAAGAATCATCAAAATCGGTTCATAAATAACGGAGTGAGAGCCGAACATACATACAGAAACGCTAAACGTGCCCACAATTTTCGAGGTTTTCTCTCAATTTTGTCAGGATTCCATTGTCAGATCCTGATTTCCTTGACATGGGACAATCCTTAAGGTATACCCTATCTAACAAAAAAATAAATAATCAAAATCGGTTCATAAATGACGGAGTGAGGGCTGAACACACATACAGAAACGCTAAACGTGCCCACAATTTTCGAGGTTTTCTCTCAATTTTGTCAGGATTCCATAGTCAGATCCTGATTTCCTTGATATGGGACCACCCTTGAGGTGTACCCTATCTAACAAAAAAAGAATAATCAAAATCGGTTCATAAATGACGGAGTGAGGGCTGAACATACACAAAAAAAAAAAAAAAACATATATACGGTCGAATTGAGAACCTCCTCCTTTTTTTCGTCGGTTAATTACAGAAAGTATATCATAAAAAATTTAAATAATGACACATGTAGAAGATGCAATAGTGCCCCTGAGACAATTCAACATATCACAGGCGCGTGCAAGTTAATAGCCCAAACAGATTACAAACATAGACACGACCAATTAGCTCACCGGTACAAACTCATAGACTCCGTTGTACCATATTACAAGTACAATCCAGAGACTATATTAGAAAATTCCTCAACAAAACTGTATTTTGATCGCGGCATTTTTACTGACAGAACAATTCACTTCAATAGACCAGACATTACACTTATAAACAAAATAAACAAAAATGCATATTTAATCGATATTGCTGTACCAAATACTCATAATTTACAGACCACAATAGCAGAAAAGCTAACCAAATACATCGAACTAAAAGATGAAATTACCCGAATTTGGCATCTGCAAAAAGTTACAATAGTACCAATAGTTTTGTCGACAACAGGAGTAATACCAAAACATCTTATCCAATCCCTTAATTCTTTTAGCGTACCCTCAAATACCTATCATCTACCTACTGCAAAAGGCAGTGATCTTAAACACATGCAGACTCGTGAGAAAGTTTCTGTAATGTGAATCAGAAAACCATCATTAAAACTCAAATACGCTACCATCTTCCATATAATCTTCTGCGCGTAACCGCAATTCATCTATTCCAAATTCCAACTGATAATCACTTGACTTAGGCCCGTATTATCAGCTCTTCCCGGCTAGCCGAGAACATAGAACATATGTCAAAAGAATAATAATAATAATAATAAATAATCTGTGGGTCGACTGTCAACCGAACTGACAGAAAAAAAATTCTCTGCATATTTTATCAATTTCATCAACAAAATATATTATTTTAAACATTCAAAAATGCATAAAAGATTTTTTTGTAAAGTAATGATTGAGATTCTGAAATATCTCTCGAGAAGAATGTTGCACAAGATAAATTCTATCTATCTAATCCGCTAGATGGGGATCCTGTACATCACAGTGTACAACAGTATATTCCCAGTTCTTACAACGCAGGCTAGGCAAAAAAAAAAAACAAAAAAAAAAAAAAAAAAAAAAGGCTGTTAACTGAATGAAGAATTAAATTCGCGCTACGACATCTCCAGCGCACATTATTGTAAATCATTATGTAGGTATTGATAACGATGGAGACATTTGGAAACATAATTTGAGTCCTATATCCCCGCTAACAAAAAACGTCAACGCGATAAATTCGGTGGTAACGACTAAGAATAGACGCAGTGTATTATAAATCAGCAATTCACAGAAGTCGCAGCAAAAATTTCGTCAGACCGAATGCGCAACAACTCAGTGGTGGCTGTTATGCAGCAATGACACCATCTGTCTGCAATATTCGGTGCACTAACTATTCTCTGCGCATTCATTCATTACTACTCATGAAGTACGACTCGCACTGTCATGATACGTGTATTCGATTTGGATACTCCTTTTAAGGGTTCCGTACCCCAAAAAGGGCCCTTATAGTGTCGGTCTGTCCGTCCGAGGCATAGCTTAGAGATTGTTAGTACTAATTGGTATTTTACCGTTTTAATAAACTATAAATAAACGAACAGTCAGTTGAGTAGGTACGTTTATTTTCATGGGCAATAGGAAACGGATCTTATCAAATGAGAAAATTCAATTCAAATAATTTTATTTTATGTAGTCGGGTAATCAAAGTTATTTTGCTATCGGACAGTACTTTATAAGCATGAAACTCCATACAAAATAAAATTAGGCGAAAAAGGATCGAAACTGGGGCGAAACAGAACTAAAATAATCAAAATAATGAAACAAATGATAAGGGCGAAAACGGAAAATCAAAAAGGGGGCGAACTTTGCGGGTAGAATTGGGAACACTCATTTGTTAAAATCCATCAAGCCGTTAAGGCTACAGTGCGTGGCAAAGAAATAGACATACAAACATACACACATGTACGTACATACATACTCTCGAAAAACATTACCCTCCTTCTGGGGCAGTTGGGTAAAAATAAAACATGGTTCTAATGTGCCTGTTATTTAGTATTTATTTATTTATTATTGTTATGATCGTCAACATAACCTAAACTTTGAAATTAAATTACCAAAAATCAATGCAAGTGCTGCAACACAAATAGACAACTACTACCTACACATATAAATAAATTATTCAAAAAGTGTAAATATGTCGATATAATTATAAATTAAAAATTACGATTTACAAAGTAGGTACAAACTAACATTACAAATGAAAATCAAAAATTAAAAAGTACAAATTAAACAGTAAAAATTAAAAAAAAGATGAATTAAAAATTACTTAAAAACTACAAATTAAAATAATGAAATTACAGATTAAATATTAAAATGTAAGTACAAAATTTCATAAGAGAAAAGAATATCAAAGGTGCTGCTTATTTCTACAGAATTTTTTTCAAGCAGACCTGCGACAGGAAAATTGTATATTTTATATTTAAGTAATATTAGATAAAATAACAAAACAAAAGACTATAATACCTAACTAATTCAAACATAGTCATGGATGTTAGGTGGAAGTGAGTTCTACAATCATACCACATGCATGAAGGAGTGGGTTATATTTTCTTTACAAATCAATTAAACGATATGTACCTAGTAACCTAGCCAAACAATGCAAAAGCTTATAATTTTAGCCATCAGCGCCAAATAATTTTACACGTACAGTTTTAGGATTTTACGGTACAGTTGCAATTATCTACGCGGGTATTTCATTAAAACATTATTGCAAGACCTAATCGATTTGCTTCTCAAGAGTACGACATTCGGACGGCGAGTAGTGGGTAACTCGCCGTCCGATCAGCACCAGGCCCGAGAGTCGACGGCGCGTAGTGTTCCACGCGCGCCTCAAAGAGTTGTCAGCAAGAGACGGGGCCCGTCATGGCCGATGCCTGCCCGGGGGTTGAGGATAAATTCGAAACAGAGTTACCTCGCCCCTGGGCACTCAAAGGCAGGAAGGAACAGGGGTGGGTTTTAGTCAGTAAGAGTCTGACACGCCCTCCCGCTCCACCCAGAGCGGGAGAAGTCATAGGATGATTTCCCACGCCACAAAAAAAAAAAAAAAAAAATACGACATTTCTGTAGATATATACCTACCCAACAAAATTATAAGTTCTTTCTATAATCTCTATTTTCAATCGCGTCTGTCCTGGGGTAGCCTTTTATTGCTGTACCCTTCAGATCTAAGGAGTCAACTGAAATACATTATGCATATTATACAGATGCCTGATTCTAAGTTACGTACTTACGTCACTAACTTTCGATAGGTATTCTTTTTTATTGTTGATAGGCACGCGTTTGACCACTACTTATCTATCACTATCACCTGATGGTAATCGAAACAAATATTTATATGGTGAGGCTCCTATTCGGTTTCGATTTCAACTGCTTCAATTCAGACACAAATAGGGAATATTTATTTGCAAATAACTTAATAAATAAATATTTGGAAGAGAATGAGTATTTTTAAAATGACACTTAAAAATCTACCTTCTTTACTTCAAAGGATTTCTTTTAAATGACCGACAACAACAGAACAATTCAGCAATTACCTGTACCAATACTTGCGTAAAAGTTTTCTACTTTTCCGGGATGATAGAAAATGCTCGCATCTATTTTATAATGCACTAGCTATGCCCAAGACTGTGTCCACACGAAGGTCGTTTCAACTACTGCTTTGTACACAAGTCGGCCATGACCACAATGCTGTTTAATTCTAGGCCTGCCGTCGTGTAACACATCTCTGTATCGATGGCGTACACACCAACGCGAGGCGTATATGCGGCAACAGAAATACGCATTTTGTGAAAATTTCAACTGTCTACCTATTACGGATCATGAGTTACAGCCCGCTGACAGACAGACGGACGGACGGACAGTGGAGGCTTAGTAATAAGGTCCCGTTAGTTACCCTTCGGGTACGGAACGCTAACAACGAATCAAATTTTCATTTTAAAAATGTCGTTATGTATACTTGATAAAGTTGTCACTTTACAATCTATTCTTTCTGCAACTAGCTCATTTGACAAATATTGGGTTCCCACCTATGAAATTGGCGTTTTTTCTCACAAATAGAGAACCTCGTCACTTCTATGAATTAAAATATTCATCAAATGCTTGATATTCTATCGAATAATGACCGTCAAAGACAACTCATCATCTGCCTAGCCTTTTCCCAACTATCTTAGGGTCGGCTTCCAGTCTAACCGGATGCAGCTGAATACCAGTATTTGGAGCGAGCGACTGCCTGTCTGACCGTCATAAACAACTGCCAATGCCAATAGTAAAAAAAAACCTTATTACTTAGTGTTTTTTACAAAAAATTCAACCGACTTCTAATAATTGCAAAATAACTTTATTTTCGGAAGCCGGTGTTTAATTTAATATTCTGTTTCTTAGTTATTTGACACAGACTGCCGAAAATAAAGTTATTTTGCAATTTTTAGAAGTCGGTTGTATTTTTTGTAAAAAAGTTTTTTATTTTACACTTTTTAGTTGTACCCCAGAAGTAAAACTAAATATTAAAGTTATGCCCGAATGGATAACCTCAATAACATGGAATTTGAACTTTTGGAGAAAACCAAAACGTCATCTGTGTATACATATTTTTTGTTAAATTATGTTGATTTTTTCAAAAAGTGCTGAATAGATTTCGATAAAATTTATATGGGACCTCTGAAGGGTTTCACCTACCCAACAAAAAAAGAGTCATCAAAATCCATTCACAAATGGTGGCGATATCGCGTATCAAACATAAAAAAAAACGAATTGAGAACCTCCTCTTTTTTAAATCGGTTAAAAATACCTTAAAAATTACCTCTTTGTTAGCAGAAATGAAACCACTATTTGTTTTAACTTAGCCAAAACTTATTTTTTGTTGCGTAATCTAAGTGGCATAGGTACGTTATCTTAGTTTTTAAACATTATTCCATAATAGCTTTAAAACGTAAGTGTTCATAGAGTTGTTAAATAAATTAAGAAAATGTTAGTATGAAAAATGCAACTTCTTTAAAATTCTTCATACAAAACGCTGATTTCATAGGTGGGGAACTGGGGACCTAATAATTGAAAGTTCACATTTCTTTACATCAAAACATCATTTGACAAAAAAATATGTTACAATCATGATAATTGGTAAAACGACGCAAAGCATAAATAACGTTTGAACAAATGCATTGCTTGATACGTCCAATATATTTAAAATTTAGTTATCTGCAAAAGTGATATCGAAATTACGTTGTCCAAGAGCGAGCGAAGCGAGCTCGGGAACTTATATAGGGTTTAGGCTTCGTATTAGGTTCCTTTAAACCCTGAAGACAGAAAGCTCTGTCAACCTACCTTACTTACGACTGTCGTTAGGATTAGGACATAGCTCATACGGCAATAGGTACTTCAATAAATTTTACTTAGTAACAATTTATCTACCGTCATTTTGTAAAATCGCAAATTTGACAAACGAAGTACCTACTTATGGTCAAATGAATATTTTAGGAATGATATTTTAACATTTGAAATATTTGCAAAGTAAAACATTTGCGAAATATGTATTTTGTCAAATGATTACTTATAAAGTCCTAATATGTTTGCAAAATTAGATGTTTGGTAAAGGATTAGTTTTTATAATGTTATTTTTATAATGATCACTTGTCATTCGTTTTTTATCAAACTTTAGTGAACTACCCGTGTTACTTCAGTTGCCTTTGCCAGGGCCACGGTTACTCCTTATATCAGTCCCGCGACCCTGGCTGATTGTAAGTTGCACTTGGCTTGTCTACGTTTCGGGGTCATACATAAAGTACAAGCAACCGACCTACCTGAACACCAAACTGAGTTAGATCGCTAGCAGAAGGGAATGCACCAGCAAACAGTGCTCGCAACAGCTTTTTACTCAACCGCATAAGACAGCGGCTTTTCGAGGTAGTTTTAAGTATGCAACGTCTAAATGCTGCAACATTCCCCCGCCGATAAGGAATCTCAAAATACCTTTGTACCTTCAGAAATTGACTGCGACAGTTCCTTATTGACTCGCAGAAAGAACTGGGCATGGCGATTGCCAACACGTCGTTAATATACGTTTGGCTGTATACGTACTTCACGGGTTGATTAAGTAATATGCCGCAAGCCTGTGACCAAAATAACGCAAAATTATAGTAGTTTACAGCCATTATATTGTCAATATAAATATCACTGTGAATAAAAACCTAACATAATTAAAGCCTTCTAATTTCTTTGATATGTTATCTATTTTCTCTATTAACTAATACACACTTCTGTCGGTACCTAATAACACCATAATAATTTTAATAACAAATGTGGGTAGGATACTCACAAGTCTGTTCCATAAACAGCAAAGATTATTTCACAATTTTGTTTTGCATCTGCTCGGCGTCCGTATGACCGTGTAGTCACTACCGGGATCCAACAGAATATCAGGGACAGGTATGTTTGCCTGACACATGCTGAGTTGGACTCCCATTAAGTGAAACTCGGAGACGCACACCGCACGTTGGTTGCTCCATGTATAAAGCGTTTTCAATGTAGGTACTTGTGCCATAGATGTCAACTTTTTTCATTTTTTTTTAAACAAAAATGCAATAAAATGAAAAAAGTATCGAACTAATAATGTTAAAAGTCAATACTTTAGAAATTACAATAAATTTTAATGAACATCAAAACAAACAAGCCTCGAATAGATTAGTAGCGTCTCTCAAATCGAACGAATCAAAGTCAACAAGCATCAATTAGTGCCACCTTTCTTTCTTTTCTAACTACGAAGTAAAGAAAGCAATTTTTTTTGATTCATAGATGTAATTTTTTTTTCATTTTAATGCGTTATTTTTTATTTTATAACAGCAATCCATTAATTTTTAAAATCAACACATCGATAGTCTCAAATCGAAAGAATCAAAGTCAACAAGCAAGCAACAATAGTCATCATCATCATCATCAGCCTTTTATTGTTCCCACTGCTGGCGCACAGGCCTCCTCTCTGTGAGAGGGAGCAACAATAGTGCCACCTTTCAAACTACGAAGTAAAGAAAGTTAAAGTTGCTTTGTGCTTTCTTATGAAAGCACAAAGCAACTTTATGATCCAATTTTTTTTAATATTTTATTTCGGACCTCTTTTTTTTTCTTCTAACGAATGACCAACCGAAACCGAACCAGTAATATTGAGAAACAAATTTATCCTATACGAATTTTTAACAAATGAACCAAACCAAACGACCAAGACAATATTTTACGACACAATTTTTAGAACGACCAACAAAATTCACCTATCTCAAGTTAACGACTAAACATGGGCGAGGGTCATTCTTCCGCGGAGAATCTTAACACCGCGATTCAGAAAACGACATCAAATGCACAACGCCATCTTTCGAACATGAACGTAAACTATAATAATATTTTGCATGAAAACAAATGTCGATTGGTATTTAATATGAATAATTAATTAATTCAAAAGATATTTTTAAATGTTTACTTTTCCTTTAGGACACTCACACGGCAAAAGTGACGATTTAGGTGGAAAATGATAACACTATAAGATATGCAACATCAAAAATATCACCAGTATCCCGAATAGTAATTCGTATTATGTATATATACTAATAAATAATAGATAATAAATTTAAGTTTAGATTTCACGGCCCAAGAAATATATGACGGAAATAATACTTTGTTTTCTTTGCGCAACACTTGTTTGAGGGTAGTCACAAAAGGTAACACATTACTGTGTACTAAAGTCATCAAAATACTTAGATTACATATAAATTTACAAAATGCCGCGTGTTTGTCTTAATTCTCCTCACTTATTTTGTTTAGTTTGTGGTCAATTCACTCCTAAAAGTGAAAAAGCCCATTTCTTTTTGTTTGAGAGGTTACAAGCTTACCTAATGGTTTTAAAATTGCAATTAAAAATCAACACAAACACAATTCGGTGCATAAAGTGTATTGATAAAATGCTAAAAATATTTGATGGTTTGGAATTAGAAAAAAAAATGTACCAACTGGATTGAGGACCTCATCCTTTTTGAAACCGGTTAAAAATAAATGTCCAATGCAGTGACGTGGAAAACATGGGTTTAGTAAGTGATGAACACGTAGAAAGATTTAATCAAAAATTTGCAGAGTATGGAAAGCGTTATCAGGGTCGATGGGAATCAGGTATGCTTGCAGACTACTTTTGGAGCCTCCAGAGGGTGACTGCAAAAGGAAAGCAAATGTTTTCTAATATGCAATAAAAATTTAAGTTACGCTTTCATACAAATACAAATATAGTGACCGACCGAAGTTTCGGTTTCGGCCAGTTTCAGCCAAAAAATCTACATAGTTTCGGCCAAAAATTTACCGAAAGTTTCGGCCGTACCGAAACTCAGTGTTCGTGAAACGTCGTTCGGCTAACTCGTGGGCGCTCGCCGCGCCCTGCTTATTTCGCCGCTGTCCATCGTTAATCGTAGGTACATATTAATTTTTTACTTGTTTAACCCTGACAAAACGCATAGGTGTATCTCGTGCCAACTACCTTGTCTCGTCCTTTCCCGCTTACCACGCGAGGTGCCTTGCCAGTATGAACCAGGTACTTAGTACGTGTATTTTTGTATTTGAAATTCAATTCGTTTTTATTTACTTACCTAAATATATTTTCCCTAACTTAGACTAAATGCCGTGTGCCACAGGCACAAAAAAATTGGTGAAAGTTGTCACAAAAAAAAAACCGCTTTGGCAATTTAAAAAAAAAATAATAGCGAATCATTATAAACTATTTGCAAAATTTTCATCTGTGTTATAACTTATAAATACGCAAATAAAGGTGCGAAAAATACACTAGATTTCAGTATAAAATAAAAAAAAAATGAGTAAGTTGGAACTTTGGAAGTTTCGGTTTCAAAAAGTTAAATTAAAGTAATTTTGCATTTTTTTGTGTTTTTTTGGAAGTCGGTTGTTTTATTTTGTAAAATGTTTTTTGTTTTTCACTTTTTAGTTTTTGTACCCCATAACTAAAACTAAATAGTTAAGCCCCAATGATATTCAAACAAAGTTTCATGAAAATTACATCGTCTAAGTAAGTATTATCAAGAGTAACTCAAAACTAATGGTCAGATCTTGATTTGGCAGTTGAAAAAAAAAGTAGTGAATCATCGAAAGCTATTTGAATTTGTGTAAGCAAATAAAGGTGCAAAAAATACACTAGATTTCAGTATCTATAAAATAGAAATTTTTCAGTATGTTTAAGGAAGTTTCGGTTTCGCTTTCGGCCGAAACTAAAACCAAGGCCGAAAGTTCGGTATCGGTTTCGGTTTCAGCTGAAAGACCAGTTTCGGTCGGACACTGCAAATAAATCAATCAATGCCTCTCACTACTAAATCGGACGTGATGTAACACATTTATTTGTATAGTATAGATAGGTTTAAGGTGACGAATCATAATTACAAAGATTTCAATGTGTAGCCTAATGTAATCGATAACACTGATGTTCTTCAATACGTATGATAATATGTGTTTACGTGTTTGACTAACTAAAAAACAGTAATAGTAAAAAAAGTCATTTCGTACTTTTTTATGCTCAGGGGTAGCGGATAAATTACAGAGTTACCGCTCCTCTGGGCACTCGGGCAAGGAAGTAACAGGGGTAGGTTTTAGTCAGTAAGAGTCTCTTACTGACTAAAAATGTCATTGGATGATTCCTACCTCTTAAAAAAAAACACTTTTTTACTAGAGAAACTTACCAAATGCTTATCGTTTGCGAACCTTAGGCATGCGCTTTAGTCCTGTACTAATTATAATTGGCAGTCATATACCCTCCTTACAAGTAAGTTTTGAATTTTTGACTATTAATACATCTAATAACTTTAGAACTGTAATTATTCAAAGAAATGCTATCAATTTTACTGAAAAAGTGTGTGTACTTATGTACGCACGTAAGAAGTTATACTTCTTTGGCGTAACAAGATAAAAAACCAAACTGTCACAAATTTTACAAAAGGAAAACAATCATTCTTCATGAACCACAGACCAAAGCTAACTTCAGGATGTCGGTTCTAGCTAACTTCAACCTGAGAATTTTGTGTCACAGTGATGCGCGCGCATCTTAAAATTTCACTCTCATCATTTTTTCCTACCGCGCCTAAAGAAGTATAACTTCAAAAATGCAAATCACATTGCGAGGATCGCCCAGAGGACACGGTGGAGCATACAGTGGAGGTTTGCCCCGCTTGGGCAGAACACCGCCGTGTCCTCGTGGATGCGATAGGCGGCAGCGACCTCTCGCGCCGTGCCCTGGTTCAGGCCATGGTACGGAGCGAGAGGGAATGGGAGGCCGTCTCCTCCTTCTGCGAAGCAGTAATGCTCGCGAAGAGGGAGGCGGCATACGCTAGGGAGACTCGAACACAGCCGAGTCGCCCCAGCGCTCCCAGCCGCAACCGCCGCCTGAGACGCCAGGGGGTTCGGACGCCGCGAGACGATCTCCGGCCACCGTAGACCCGGGCCTGCGGACGGCGAGTAGTGGGTAACTCGCCGTCCGATCAGCACCAGGCCCGAGAGTCGACGGCGCGTAGTGTTCCACGCGCGCCTCAAAGAATTGTCAGCCAAGGGAAGGGGCCTGCCACGGCCGATGCCTGCCCGGGGGTGGAGGGTAAATTCGAAAGAGTTACCTCGCCCCCGGGCACTCGAGGCAGGGAGGAACAGGGGTGGGTTTTAGTCAGTAAGAGTCTGACACACCCTTCCGCTCCACCCTAGAGCGGAAGAAGTCATAGGATGATTTCCCACCCCTCCAAAAAAAAAAAAAAAACCGTTTTTCGTGGTCTTGTCGATAAGACTATCGCCCTATTTCTAAATAAAAAATTTGAAGTTGAGTACTTCGTCAATCTCTACTTTAGCCTGAAAACCTTTGGTTTGGCGTTCAAGTTACAGGGTTTTACACACTCTGAACTACAAACACTCAATTCAGTGATCAGTCCTATAAGTGGCGACATCTATGCAAGACATCTGGCGACACAAAAGTCCTACATTACGCACGTGAAGTTTTATGCGTCATCAGAGTTTATGCATTTATAGCCCGACAACCAACATCGGGCAGTAACCCACCAGATACAACACTCGTCTGGTCGGATGATCTTGCCTTTTCAATGAAGTACGCTAAGTTTTACAAACTGTTCCTCGCACCTATAAATGCACAACAGCGTAGCGACATAGCTTGCTAATGCTCAGCGACTTTGCAAAGTTATCCTCTTATTCTTATTTTTCAATAAAGTTTGCTTTTCGTGTTCAGATACGCAGCCATCTACCTCTGCGCGGGCATGGAGACATTACTATAGGAGATCGCGCTGATAGCCGGCAGCAGTGCAGCTACCTCACCCATCGCTCCGGCTGTGGTGGACCACGTGGTGGCGAACTGCGCTGATCTCTGGGGACTGCTGCAGCCGTACAGCCATCTTAATGCTGAAAGAGTTGCTTCAGGTAAACAATGGGTTGATATGGTGCCTTGCTTAATGGTGTATTTACGTAAAATCTGGTAGCTTCTACTAATTTCCCATCACGAAACGACGCTCAACAAATCAGATTTCATATGTTCATCGGTGGTAAAGTACTTGTTGACGCTGGTGTAGCGAACGAACTATACAAACAAATCCTACATTGCGCAAGCAGAGTTTTCCGCGCGACTTGAACATATACAACAGACTGAATTCAACCATCGGGCAGTTGCCCAGACCAGACACAACACCCGTCTGGTCGGAGAATCCTCCCTTTCAACGGAGGTTTATCGTAGTAGTAGTTCTGACCGGTGCATACACAAAGTCTGAAATGTGTCTGCACCGACCAAAATTCACAACCTTCGCAAGCAAACCAACACCAACTATCAGCTTTTTACTAAAACGTGCCCTCATCAGAATATACTTTGGATTTATTTATCATAATTATTTACGCCACTATTTGGGAACCCTGCTTGACTTACTCTAACACTCTGGTGTGTCAAATAGATTCCAGGTTTGTACTTACCGCTCTCCATCCTATAATACTGCTGCACATATAAAAAACTTCCTATCAAGCCTAAATAATATATTAGAGTGTCTCTCTTCATATCCAAACATTGCACTAATCTGCCCGGGGGTGGAGGATAACTGCCCGGGGGTGGAGGATAAATTCGAAAGAGTTACCTCGCCCCTGGGCACTCAAGGCAGGGAGGAACAGGGGTGGGTTTTAGTCAGTAAGAGTCTGACACGCCCTTCCGCTCCACCCTAGAGCGGAAGAAGTCATAGGATGATTTCCCACCCCCCCAAAAAAAAAAAAAAAAACATTGCACTAATTGGTGATCTAAATATTGATATAGAACCTGGAAATAGTAACCCACATAGCTTGGAATATCTAATTCTAAACGCTTCTCGTGGCCATACCTACTCATATGTTGCCCACCAGACTAGAAAATTGTTTAGATCACGTTTTATTAAAGTCAAAATTACCATCAACCACGTTAGTTCTCGAATCTTATATTACAGACCAAAACCTATTATATTGACGATAACAAATGCCAAAAAAACCCAAAATCCAAAATTCTTTAAAACTCGGCCCAACTTAGACGCGATTAAGTCTGAACTAGGAAATATTAACTTCGCGGATATTTATAACATTCAAGACACAAATAAATTGCTAAACACTTTTATATCACTAATAAATAATACATCTAAAATTATAATTCCAAGGAGACAAAGACACATTATCGCTTACCATCAGGTGAGATGTCAAACGCGTGCCTATAAACAATTTAAAAAAAATGAGTCTTGAAACCGTGGATTACTCCAGGCTTGTTGAAATGTATTCAAAATAGGGATCCACTCAAAATTAGTTTATATAAAATTTGATATTTTATGTAGGTAAATATGCTCATTACTCAAGACTTTAAAAGGTTTATTTATTTTTTGCTTTTTAGTTCTTTTTCGTCGGTTAATTTTTTTGTTAAAAAGTTTTTTATTTTATGATTTTTTGTGGCTCGCATCATCTTTTAACACTCTGAGGCTAATTTCTAATTCTCCATAATTCCTCTTGCCACTGAGCTGACGATGTAACCATTCTTCCATGAAGTTTCCAGGATATTGACCAGTTGAGGTTACCTCCAATATTGTAAAGACGTCTTTTCTTCAAAGCATATTATGTGGTATTTGTCACTAAAACCAGTTTTATATCTAACTTATATTGTGTAGGAATGGTATGGTTTCCATCATCAGCTCAGTTTCAGGATGTGATGATTCCTAAATGCAAATACCTGTTTTTTTTTTTTTTTTGGGGTGTGGGAAATCATCTTATGACTTCTTCCGCTCTAGGGTGGAGCAGAAGGGCGTGCCAGACTCTTACTAACTAAAACCCACCCCTGTTCCTCCCTGCCCTACGTGCCCAGGGGCGAGGTAACTCTTTCGAATTTATCCTCAACCCCCGGGCAGGCATTGGCCGTGGCAGGCCCCGTCCTTTGCTGACAACTCTTTGAGGCGCGCGTGGAACACTACGCGCCGTCGACTCTCGGGCCTGGTGCTGATCGGGCGGCGAGTTACCCACTACTCGCCGTCCGCAGGCCCGGGTCTACGGTGGCCGGAGATCGTCTCGCGGCCCCTGGCGTCTCCTGCGGCGGCTGCGGCGGCTGCGGCTGAGGGCGCTAGGGCGACTCAGCTGTTGTTGAGTCTCCCTAACGTATGCCGCCTCCCTCTTCGCGAGCATTACTGCTTCGCAGAAGGAGGAGACGGCTTCCCTTTCCCTCTCGCTCCGTACCATGGCCTGAACCAGGGCACGGCGCGAGAGGTCGCTGCCGCCTATCGCATTCACGAGGACACGGCGGTGCTCTGCCCAAGCGGGGCAAACCTCCACCGTATGCTCCACCGTGTCCTCTTGCGATCCTCGCAGTGGAAACACCTAGGGGTCACCTCCGCCTTGATCCACAGGTACCTCCCGAAACAGCCATGTCCAGTGAGGACCTGCGTCAGGCGGAAGGTGAGGGCGCCATGGCGCCTCTCCAGCCACTCCTCAAAGAGGGGCACTACCGCCGCGATGGTGGCGTGCCCAGCGCTGGGTTGCGACAGTCGCTCTCTCCATGTCACCATGAGATCCTGTCGGAGCTCTGTCCGCCGAGCCGCGAGGTGTCGCGGCAGATACCTGATTAAGTTATGAAAAGTAAACAGAAACAATATTCGTGCCCAATTTTTGAGGTTCTCTCTCAATTTTTTCAGGATCCCATGATCAGATCCTGATGTCCTTGACATGGGACCACCCTTGAGGTATACCCTATCTAAGAAAAGTAGAATCATCAAAATCGGTTCATAAATGACGGAGTGAGGGCTGAACATACACAAAAAAAAAAAATATATATATACGGTCGCATTGAGAACCTCCTCCTTTTTTTCGTCGGTTAAAAAATAAATTAAAATTAAAGGGCCCAACGGATCATGAGATACAGCCCAAAATAAACACGTTTCTAGAAACGTGTTATTTTTTTTTTCAGTTTATACCCTTCGTGTGCGAGTCCGACTCGCACTTGGCCGGTCTCTTTTTTAACTAATCCTAAATTTCTACCAGTTAACTCAAAGAATCGTAATTAGGACTGCAGACACCCGTGTTCCTTCAGTTGACTGTTCCAGGGGCTTCAGAATAAATACTAGCCTTGGTTTACATTTTTAACCGACGAAAAAAAGGAGGAGGTTCTCAATTCGACCGTATATATATATTTTTTTTTTTTTTTTTGTGTATGTTCAGCCCTCACTCCGTCATTTATGAACCGATTTTGATTATTCTTTTTTTATTCGATAGGGTATACCTCAAGAGTGGTCCCATGTCAAGGAAGTCAGGATCTGACAGTGGAAACCTGACAAAATTGAGAGAAAACCTTGAAAATTGTGGGCACGTTTAGCGTTTCTGTATGTATGTTCCGCCTTCACTCCGTTATTTATGAACCGATTTTGATTATTCTTTTTTTGTTACATAGGGTATACCTCAAGGATGGTCCCATAGTAAGGAAATCAGGATGTGACAATGGAACCCTGATAAAATTGAGAGAAAACCTCGAAAATTGTGGATACGTTTAGCGTTTCTGTATGTATGTTCGGCCCTCACTCCGTTATTTATGAACCGATTTTGATGATTCTTCTTTTCTTGGATAGGGTATACCTCAAGGGTGGTACCATGTCAAGGACATCAGGATCTGATAATGGGATCCTGAAAAAATTTAGAGAGAACCTCGAAAATTGGGCACGAATATTGTTTCTGTTTACTTTTCATAACTTAATCAGGTATTTGCATTTAGGAACCATCACATCATGAAACTGAGCTGATGATGGAAACCATAGCTTTCCTAAACAATAGAAGTTAGATATAAAAACTAGATTTAGTGACAAATACCACTTAATATGGTTTGAAGAAAAGACGTCTTTACAGCATTGGAGCTAACCTCAACTGGTCAATATCCTGGGAACTTCATGGAAGGATGGTTATTTCATCAGCTCAGTGGGAAGAGGAATGATGAAGAATTAGAAATTAGCCTCAGAGTGTTACAAGATGATGCGAGCCACAAAAAAACATAGAATAAAAAACTTTTTAACAAAAAAATTAACCGACGAAAAAGAACTAAAAAGCAAAAAATTAATAAAACTTTTAAGTCTTGAGTAATGAGCATATTTACCTACATAAAATATCAAATTTTATATAGAGTAATTTTGAGTCGGCGCCAATTAATAAAATGATTAATTACCTACTTACAGCCTTCTTCATTTGTAAGTACTTATAAAATTTAGATATTTAATAATCAGATTGTTGTTTGGCGCCGACTCAAAATTAGTTTTTTTTTTAGTTTTGGCAATAGTCTCATGACCTATACAGTACGCTATAGATGAAACTGGAGAAATACACTGATATTCTCTTTGGTAAGTTTTGGGGTCACTCGATTATCTGTGTCAATACTGAATACTAAATGCTACTTGTGTGTTACAGAGGCTGTTAGAAGCGGGCGCGGACATCGAGACGGGAGGCGCGTGCGCAGCTCACTGCGCGCTGCCGCTATCGACGCGTTCACCATCTACGCAACAGACTACCCCCATACACTCGCCACCCACTGCTGAGCATAGACCTAAAATTATTAAATGGGACCACATGAGAAGCGCTTTCAAATAAAAAAAGAATCATCAAAATCGGTCCACCTAGAAAAAAGGTTCAAGGTAACACACAAAAAAAAATTACTGTCGAATTGAGAACCTCCCCCTGTTTTTGAAGTCGTTTATTAATAATAACAAAAACTTTAATTCATGCAGGACTACTGCACATGACAGAGCGTAGGCGACCGATAAGCATTCGACAAGTTTCGGGTAATCTAGTAAAATTAGAAGATAAATATGAAGAAGGAAGGAGGATGGAAGAAGAAAGGAAGGAAGGAAGATGGGTGGGCCTTTATTGTGGAACGCTACTTGTGTCGATACTCTTGCGCCATCCCATCTTCTGAGCTCGTCGTGCTATGCTGGTGCTGCCGCTGCGGCTGCTGAAAACAAGCGGCGGAAATATAATAACCTTGTTGGTAAATATATTTTCGAGCCGTTTTGAGTTGAAACTCTCGGATCGTGGGGTCCGAGTGCTCACAAATCGTTTAAAGGAAAATATGTAAATGCCTTGTTGACACTTCGCGTGACGTGAGCCAAGGGTTTTTTTTTTTGGATTTTTCCTTGGACAGAGGATAAACATTGCCATACAACGTGGCAATGCCGCCAGTCTATTGGGCACATTACCAGCCGACAGCGATGTGGAGGAATTTTTCGACGCCATATTTTAGATTATTTTTAGTTTTAGTTCGGTTTATTTTTTTATTTTTTTTAAGTGTATACAGGATGTAACTTGGTGTAGTCATATTTTAAGAACCGTTTCTGCCCATGGAAATGAACAACTTTCTCTATGACAAATGAGAAAATTCCCAAAAAAAATTGGACTTTCCATACAAAGTTATTGCCAGCTGATCAATACACAACTTTCTTCAAGAAAACCTGAGGAAATAATGTTTTTTTTTGTACCTCCCATTAATCAGCTGATGATAATTTTGTATGGAAAGTCCAATTTTTTTTTTGGATTTGGTTTCTTTTTTCTTAGAGTAAGTTGTTCATTACCATGGGTAAAACCGGTTCTTAAATTAAAATATGACCACATCTTTCCGTTACACGCGGTATAACACTATCTCTAGTGAAAATGAACCCTTTCATGCGTGGTACAAAAAAAATACTGAGCTCATAACACAAAGCCCTGTTTTGTGGTTTAACCGGTCAGGTTATACCACAGCTAAGTTACTACCTGGTGATTTTATGTAAACTAAGTAATAAAGTGGATGACTCTACTGTACATTAACCTATGTTTAACACACTTTGATTTCCATCGAGGGATCACTAACTACTTTGATGAACCTCTTGGATGAAGAGAGCAATGGACGTTGAAGTGTGTCCACCATGTGCCATTGTGTACGGGAATCATCAGGGCTGCTAGCACATCATTATCATCATCATTAAGTACCTACACAAAAAATACTTGAGTAGTGAACGAGGAGAAAATGAAGTGGACTCAAGTAATGATCTAATGAAAGATGATTAATTAATTAATGTCTTTTGTGTTTTCCCGGCAAGAAATATCCTTGAGAGGAAGGATATTTTTTACTCAAGAGTGTCGTAATCTGAGACTCAATATTATATAAAATAGGTTCACACTACATGAGAGAAGATAAACGTCTAGCAGAACTTAATAATAAATAACACGAATCCAATAACTCACGCTTCAACAGAATTTAATTTAAAACTAAATCTTAAGAAGGGATATCATTTTATCGTGAAGTCTATTTCTAAAACGAGACACCCTTGCAGGCTCCATTAGAGGCAGCGGTATCGGTGAGGGGGGAGCGCGGCGCGGGCAGGGGTGGTTCTACAAACAATCCTCGCGGATATTGAACGGCGATGCGTTCGGAAATGCAGCGGCCGCCGACTGCGTGCAACGGAACGCTCGTTCACGTCTCATCGCGCGAACCAACGTGTGAAGATATGAACGCCCTCATTTTCATCTCGTTTGTATTCATATTACATTCCAATTTTGAACAGACAATAGGAGATTTCGTTTTATAAACACCCTGATTGCTGCTTGATGTTTGGATTCGACGTAGACTTGAATGCAATTAGTTTTCACTTTATCTTTGATTTATGTTTCTTTTTCCGTTTTCACTTCGGAATTAATTTTATCATAAACGGGATCATACAATCTAGTAAACAACACCAAAATAAAAAAGGAGTAGTACCTACAAATTACCTACTTTTAATAGATTTCACTTTAGATTAAATTGTTTCGTTCATCATTATCCTATATAACCATTTTAAACTAAGAGCAACAAGACTACCCGCAAGGTACGATGATTTTATAATAAAAAGAAATTGCGTTGTAAACTCGCCGTTCATACAGGAATATCCTCTTTTTACGAAGTCCAACCAACCTTCAGGCTGAAACTTAAATTAAAGAGAGCCAGTAATATGCGGAGGTTTAAAAAAGTGATTGAAATAGGCGGTTTCAGAACTCGTATATGTTTAGATAGCAAGTATATGTTACGTGTATAGATAGGTGGTGAGCCCAGTCATCTGTTGCGGTCAAGTGTTCTCCTTCCGAAGTGGGATGAGCCTCCATCTTCTATGGACCAAATAAAACGATGCGCGAAGTATACCTAGGTATACATATAGTTAATGTATTGTATTGTACGTACGTCATGTGGGTGGATCTTCACGTTCGTCTTTTTGTACGAGAATAGAAGGCATTGTTGTTGTTTTTTCTGCGTTGTATAATGGAAATAATAAATCTTAATTTTGAGGAAATAAGTTCTAGTAATAAGTCTGTCTGTTTGTTCAATTGGCAAACTCAGAAAAATCTTTATGATTACATAATTATTTTCATCAGTATCAACAGCCAGATTTCGCCCTCTGCTGAGTTGTACTTGTGCCAATCCTCAAGCTCAATGTAAAATATTACCTATAATAACCAAATTATGGAAGTTATGGAAAAAGTAACAGAATTCCCGTTGAAAAAGATTTACTGTAGTTGTATTACTAATATTCGATTTTCGTTTCTCTTAAACCAAACGGTCGACAGATAGGTGGGCCCTAGGTGGCCCTAGGTATGTAAAGCCTTATAGTTTGTCAGTATTTGTCACGAAAGCGTGAATAATATTTCCTTAACTTCTTTTAAAACTATAGCAAACTTCTACAATGAAAACAATAGCATTCTTAAGGGTTAGCAAAAATCTTAAACAAAGTACAATAAACAGTCAGTCCACTTTTCCTTAAAAAGATTTCCCCAACAAGTTGCCGTTTTCATTTTTATTAAAAACAAAACATTTGTATTACAAAAGCCTTTGAACGTTATCGAGTCTGGCTCCTTAAGAAATGAAAACGATACGGTTGCCAACAACGGCGGCAACACAGGTAGCCAATAGGGATTGTATGGACGAAACAGAATAAGTTAACAAAACACAGACGTTAAATTTATTTTCAATTTCATTATTTATAGAAAATGTCTAGGTTTATAATTTGTTTCAGAATGAACACCGTTTCGTATTTGCGCAGACATGAAATGAAAACTTTGTGCTCCATGTTTATTTCTCGCGTTTCCAAAGTCGAGTAAGGAACAAAGTTACGGGTTGTAATTATCATATTAAATTAACCGTCTTTAAGTCCCTCTACACACAGGTAAAGTATCTAATTACGTCCACTGGAGCCGTGTGAGAAAGGTACGTTACTTGCGTGGCTAATTCTCAAAGGGAGAGTTAAATCTCTGGAATAAAACGGCTGGACAAAGAGCCTGATTCCAAAGACGAGTGCATCCCTAGTGCAAATGTAACTGTGTGCAGACATTGTGTTCTGGCTTACTTCCAACATCACGACCCTTGGTTACAGCCCGATGTGCCATGTACTATGGGGTAGTGGTAGATGGCTACGTAATCACGTAAAAGGTCGACAGTTGAACACAACAGTTTTGAACTACTTACTGGTTATTTTTTACCAAAAATTGGAAAACATCCGTGCAATCGTTTTGATCGAGAAGAATTCACGCGCTCATCCCAATTATTCGCTTTATTAAATTTCTACTTACGTCATCAAAAATATTTTCAAGCGTTTTGCATTTTTATGAGCCGTTTCCAAAAAAAGTGTTCATAAACTATTAAAACTCGTGTATAACGAAACCAAGTTCGTAACAATCGTAATGTTAATAGTCATTAATAAATTTAGTATAATTGAGATAATTTTGGAAGAGTTTGTAGCAATTAGCGTCAGTCGGAGGCGGCAGAGGGTGCTCCTCACAAGAGCCATCTGGCGAGCCTCCAATGTGGCTCTTCTTAACACGAGAAAATTCACTCGTTCACCGGCAAACTGTTTCACAATGACGATGCGAAGAGAAATAAAGTTTGGAGATGTCACTGTTAACGACTGCTGCCTTTTACTGTAAAATACATTCACCTTTGGAATTAAATATGAACCCTCTTTTTGAGTCATAGCACTATGGTTGAGTAAAATGTGCCTTCATTTCTGATAATTTTGAGTTCAAAAATTCCGTTTAATATTTTATTGCGCCTTAATATATGTAAGTGTTTATTTATAATGCACCTTTTTTTAAAAAAAAAAAAAAAAACCCTTTCACGCGGATTCATCGAGCAAATGACGCTTTCTTTGCAAGTTAGCCTCGAATAACATATGCTTGCCCGCACGAAAATACTTTAGCTGCAGTCTCTTATTAGCGTTTTAAAACTAAGCCATTTAAATATATTTGCCCAATGTAATTATGACATATATTATAATATTAAATATATTTAACAATTTGGCGTAGCTCCAGCTTGGCGTAGCAAGTATTCCCCGCGCTTCAATTGTGCAGTTTCTGTTTAACTAGTCAAATGTATTGCGTTAAGTGGTTGGGAGTCTTGTAACTAACTAAATAAGCGACTGTTTGTAACGTACTTCTTTTGAAAAAGTACAGCTTTAATGACTTTACTGTACATTTGACGTCTTAATTAGGAGAATATACCTACTTACCTTAGTGTTGGAAAAAAAGAAATGAATGCATTTAATTGTAAAATTAAACACTTGATTATAGCGTAATTTGAATACATTACACGCTGTATTTCATTAAAAATAGCAATAAAGACTAATGAAGACTTGTGAGGTGTGTGGATGGCGCGTGGTACAGTCATGCCCTCATAGCACTCTCCGGTACAGTCGATCACAAAGCTGCGTAGCGTCTTACATAGTGCCTCAGTGCTGAAGTGGGCAAGCAGTGTACAGAGGTCGAGTGCCCCTGCCTGGCGTATTTCCAAACTATTCAGTCGCTGTACGTATTTGTCGCTTTTTATCGATTTGTCTCACTGAAACTGTAATTTCTGGTAACGGCAAGGCTCAGAACGATTATTAAAACAGGAAAAGGCCGTAAAGTACACAATACATAGACACAGACGTCATAAATATAGAAATGTTAAGTATAACCACCTTGAACCGTCTTGATTGTACGAACTTTAAATAACTTTTGAGTTAACAGTGTTTGTTGCGTGGGCTACGAACTTACGGCCAGGTGGGGGAAATTTATTCCATTTATTAATATGCAGGCTCAGACAGGTTTATAAATCCCTTACAAAGTACACATCGGGCGGCGGGCTTTCCCTGAGTTTGTTAAGTGCCTATTATGGCTATTGGTAAACAGTTTTCAGCAACCTCTTGCTTGTGTCATTGATTAGGTTCAGTTAGCTTATTTTGTTTAGTGATTATTAAGTTTAGATAGTTAAAGGTACGGGATTGTAATGCTTATACATTACAGTCACGCATAACTACAAAATTGCTGTCAATATAGTCAAATTTGCTACAAATTGGTTGCCTGATTATTGTTATCACAGATAGACGGACGGACAGCGGAGGCTTAGTAATAGGGTTCCGCTGGTTACGGAATCCTAAAAATGAGGCTGTAAGTTTTTATTAAATAAAAATCAGTAGGCACTTTGTTGAAAAACTGGCCAGCTGACGATGTAGGTAACTACGATCTAAGTACTAACTAATATGAACGAGAGACGTAGAGTGTGATAGGTTTATGTGTGTAGTGTTATGTATAATATAGCGAGAGAAGGACGGCTGTAGTCTGCACTCTGTACGCGCCTCTCGAGCTTCAAACTTGAGTGGCCAACTTTGTCCGCCACGCGGTGAAACTTCGTTTTTCATTTAATTTGCCCGAAACGAGTGCAGCTTACAATATTTTCAACGCTTGCAACTTTCGACTCAGTCCTTCGTTATAAATTTTATAGTTAGACTGGTATTGTTACCCTTACCTTAACCGTCACTTATAAAACCGCCCCAACTGTAATGAATTTAGTGCCTGAAATGTCAAGCAAGCTAGTGTAGACGACAGTTTTAAACTAAGTTTCGTATGGCGAAAAGTGTTTGTCGCTTTGCCGTTTCTTTCCCTGTTATGACTTATATTTAGCGTACAGACTACAGTTTGGGCTTTATATTCCTCTGCGTAGGAGTGATAACTCATAATCTCCTATGAACAAATCGTATAACCGATCACATAAACTTGTCTGATGGTATCGTCAAACGTATTGCGGACGGTACATTATTTTTATGTTCCCATAAATCGAGCATGTCCTTTAGTAAGTATAGAGGTTGAGACACAGCAGTGAACGGTTTTCAATAAACAAGCTTAGCTCCGTGAAGCGTGAGCGTGAGCGCACGCCTCAATACTTGCGTCTGCAGTCGGTGTGCGTGCTGCTCCGAGTAGAATGTGGAGCAAAGCCTTTTCAGTGCGGGCTGTAGCGGAGGCTCGTTCCGGCGGACGATAAGGACTGATCTGCGGAAGACAGCGGTGCAGCGTGCAGCAGACGCGATCGATACTGCAGCGGGGGCGCGCCACCCCTCTGCCTCCCCCTACTACGGGCCCCCTCGCCCCCTCTCGAGCCGCCGGCTGAAACTTTCGCGATAAGTACGGAACTAGCGCGTGGCGTACGCAATGCAATATTGTTAGCCGGTTACGAGTCTGAAACAGCGGATATTAAGGCTATAGAGACTGCCGTCCCGTTTTTACATTGTGACTGAGTTTGAAATGCATACCGAGTTACGGCGCATTGTATTAATTTTTATTATCTGCTCGTAGGTAGGTACGTGTTTACTGCTAATGGTATGTGGAAGCGTAGTATACCTACTCTTTATGGCAGAACTGAGATAGAATTACACGAGCATACTCCGTATACGTAAAATATGCTTCTAAAGCACCACCATTAAGTTTAATGTTTAGAGCTGCGATCATAGTCACTTTCAAAACTCATGTTCATCTTGCTGCTAGGTACATGAAAATCACATCGAAAAACATTGGCGTAGCAAGTGCTACGAGGAGAGATCGAGCTTGCTTAACTAATTACATGCAATAATTTATCTTTAAAAGTTTCCACAGAAGTATGCCTATTACGTGCCCAGACGTGCATATATTCGCCGTCGTAAAATATTGCATATTACATCAATAAAGCATTTTAATGACAAAGAAGACGGTCGGCATTTCGGTGCACCGCGGCGGGCGCGTGGAGTTGGACAAGAAAGTTGTCGCTGGTCGCGGACGGCGAAGTTTTCCAGTTCCGACCACGCCTGCCGCCTGCCTCACACAGTTTGCAGCTCTCTCCCAGATGTGACACATATATTTTTTTTATTTCTTACTAACATGTTCTGTAATATTTGCCGAGAATGTTGGTAACACATGTCCGCAAATATGATGGAGATGCGCATGTGAGAATTTAATTAGGTACGCTGCAAAATAATTAGGTTGGATATCGTATTTCCTTTCAAGCGAGAAATCTTGCTTCCAGGATTTTTTTAATACCAACTTTAAAAGGTATCTTTGCGTGTTTAATTAAGCTTTCAAAGACTTTTACTTGGAATTTAAGCTGATATTTCTCTAAGAAAAATATTTTATAATGACACTGCACCTAAGATGAATTAACTAAACGATGTTTCTAGCAATATCTACCTAAAAGAGTATTCCACTGAAACACTGTAAAATAAGTACCATTAATTAATTTTCCTTGTTCTCATTAAAATGTCGCCAGTAGGAAGTAGCAGTACAATTTCGGAATTATTAGCCGGCGCAATAATTAAAACTTTGGGAACTGTAGCAAACTATGAGCGTACCTGCGACGAAGTGGGGGAGGAGCGGCGACTAAGATCGTGATTTCTTTGACGAGATGTTAATAAATGGGGCGCTTACACCTTATAATTGGGAAAAACTGTCGCGTCCTCCTCTCAGTTACAGAAGGGAATAAATCTTTATGTAGACGGGGATCGCTGGGTTCCTTTAGCGCTGTCGGTAACTTATTCCGAGCACGCGCTCACTCTGTCCTCTGAATATAAGGAATATAAGGCGTTGCGGCCCATTTATTGCACGTCGACTGGTTTCCGAGCCCCGAGCCCCGAGCCCCGCTAAAGATGTTCAAACTACGCTAAATAATTAATGACGAACGTCACCTAAGGCAAATTTTAATTATGTTCAGGCACGGAATGGCGGATAACTAAAGGTTTTTGAATTGCAAATACGCTTATAATCTATGGTTGGGACAGCTATTTGCTTTCGTTATTATTTTCTTGATTATGTTTGAACAGTGTGCTTGGTTTTATTGGTTCTTACTTTTTGGTGGAGGACAAAATTGACGAAAATTAGGTAGGTAAGGTATTATGGCTACTACTGAAATTGTTTGTGTTGCTTAGGGACCAATATATTTAATAAAACCGACAGGCGACAGATAACATGTAGCAATCTGACAATTTCGTATTGTAGGTTACGTATCTTTTATAAATTTTCTGCTTTAGTTATCAGTGTCAGTCACAAAAATGTGTCAATCATATCATGTTTTGACAAATATGGACTTTATTCAGTTAAATTAAAACATTGCCTGGGAGACGGAGACATAAATGACCTTTAGATACTGGATTAGAATGTGACAGTTACTTTCTATACCTACCTACTTTATTTGACCACGACGAAAACTTTTTTTTTTTTGTATGGTGTGGAATCATCCAATGACATCTCCCGCTCTTCGTGTCACACTCTTACTGACTAAAACCCACCCCTGTTCCTTCCCTGCCTTGAATGCCCCGGACGAAAACCTTCAAAACCTCGTTGACCCCTAAAAAAATAATTCATCTCGGAACAGGAAACGACCACGGAAGATACGTACCTATTTACGCATTGATAAAACTCATGGTGAAGTGGTTTCAGACCGATCGTCGACCATAACTGTTGGCTGAGGATGTGAGGCGCCCCACGATCCATTTATTGCCCCAACTAGCCCCTCCCCCTCCATCCACAATGTTGCAATTATTCCGTGGAAACTTATAAATCACTTAAATACTTTACATTTGGTGCATTGCGCTTTAAAACATTGTTTTCAGACAGATTTTAGTGTTTTACAAGGTTCCTTGGTATTTTTTCGTTATAGGAGATAGGTAGATTTAATAAAACTTTTAAACGTTTACTTAATGGTTCTATTGTCAAAGACTTTAAAAAAACCTGACATGACATGACTGTCGTGTCGTGAAGTGTCAAAGGCATGGTAGTGGATGTATTTTCTTTTATTCATTTAATTTATTTCTATTGCATATTAAATAACAATATAAGGTTTCTGCACTCCTTCTCCATTTAAACTATAACTGTGCCAATTATTTCATACTCCTCCTCGTCCGCGTGATTTTCGTTAAAAGGGATGGAAAGTTTATGCTTCACGTATAAACAGGGTATGACGGAAAGGTGTGGTCATATTTTAGGAACTGCATCTGCCTATCGATATGAACAGCTTTCTTCAAGAAAACCTGAGGAAATTCTCAATTTTTTTTTCACCTCCCATACAAATATTGATCAGCTGATAATAACTTTGTATGGAAAGTCTATATTTTTTTCGGGAATTTTCTATTTTTTCTTAGAAAAAGTTGTTCATTTCCATGGGCAGAACCGGTTCTTAAAATCGGTATCTAAAATATGACCACACCTTTCCGTTACAGCCTGTATATACGTGAAGCAAAAACTTTCTGATTTAGAAGCTCAAAAATTTAAAATTAATAATTATAATTGTTGGCAATTAGTAAGTTACCGAATTATTTTTGAAAGTTTTCATCATTCGTTTAATTACGGCTATCATATCATATACATGTAGTTTCTTTTTGCAATTGCATACCTATACAGGATGTAACGGAAATGTGTGCTCATATTTTAGATATCACCACTGCCCATGGAAATGAACAACTTTCTTCAAGGAAGCCATAGAAAATCCCCATAAAAAAAAAAAAAAAGCCTTCCGTACAAAATTATCATCAGCTGATCAAAATTAGTGTAGGTCTAAATTTTTCTCCTGACTTTCTTGAAGAAAGTAATAGTTCGTTAGTTTCGTTCACTTGTATCAGACAGAAGCAGTATTTAAGACATGACCACTCATTTACCGACTTTCGAAAAAGGAGGAGGTTCCATGTTCGACTGTACGTATGTTTATTTTTTTTTGTCTTTTATGTATATCCGCCGATTTCTCCGTCAGTTGTTAACCGAATTTCAAAATTATTTTTTTTATCCGAAAGAATATACTCCTGAAATGGTCCCATATAAATTTTATCAAAATTGCTTCAGCGCTTTTTGAGAAACTGAACAAAAACGAAAAATACGTATACCTCGATGACGTTTTGGTGGTCTCCAATTACGAGTATGCTTAAATTCCACGTTCCATGTTATTGGGGTTTTTAGTTCTGGGGTATAGCAATTAAAAAGTAAAAAATAAAAAACCTTTTTTACAAAATTTTTATTGTAAAAAAGTTTTTTCATTTTCGTTACACCCTGTACAATTACACAAACAAAAGTGGCCCAACCAGACACGGATATACTTTAAACCATTTCTTAAAGTAGAATGCAGCTCATCTTGATTGACCGCTAATGTTCATAAAAGCGCTGTCTTATATTGAATTCCTGCTCAAGAATATTTCGAGTTCAGAGTGCCATAGTTGGTCATTCTTCCATACAAACGTAGTTTGGCAATTACTTTACTATTTAAAAAAAAATGTTTTTTTTTTGTCTCCATACTGGGCTAGATAATAGCGAAATAAATATATCTAATTTTTTGTTTTGTTATTACACCATCAAATAGTAAAGTAATCGCCATGTTACGTTTGTATGGAAGAATTACCGACTAGGGCACCCGTAGTAGTAGGAGATCCGAGAATGACTTTAATAAGCTTATTAAACCATCATAAATGTTACCACGTGTTAAAAATCTTGTCACAATCTATTAGCACTACGCATGGTAAATACACAAACTGCATTCTGGAAGGGGTCCCAAAATAACATGCAGTCTAGTAAAAAATTATAGAAGCAGTCTGTTAGCATTGCCTTCGAGCTCAGTAATACCATATCTCTCTCTTGACTCATACAAATTACACAGATGATAGGTAGGTACATACTACCCTGTTTGTTTTACCCTGCCATCAATAATTATTAACATGTGGTTATTTCCACGACGTTTCGATGGAATTAATGGAACGTAATAAATTGAGATATCCTTAACGTTTCGTATAAATATTATAAGGAAGGGGACGGCTCATTGCGTATTCCATTCACATACAAGCACTTCGTGAAAATGTGACTGGTATGGGTACAAAGAAGCTGTGTTCTGTTTTAACTTATGAAGGATAGAATCATATTTCTTTATCTAGCCTATTTTCGTATAATGTGTTATAAGATAAAAAAATTGTCCCTACAGATAAACATTATAAAATTTTTGGTAAATATAATAGATACTCGTACCCTGTAATTGTAGCCTCGTAAATTTCTTGAAATATTTGCTGTACGAAGTGTACCTACCTGTTTTATTTTATGTAAGTAACTCTTTGCACACATCAACGCTCGTGCACATAAAGTACAAAGAGCTCTCTAAAATGTGATGCAGGAAACACAAGAACATGTACCTACTAAGTTTTATTTTTATTGCAAAGAGGAAGCTTTCTTTTCGTAGCTGCTTACTTATGCATAGTTTCAGATAAGTTTGCATGAAAATGTTGTATATCCAGCGTATGTTCGTCTTCACCAGTTCCATATTTATGATACGCAAAATAAAATGTTGCTGCCTGTCGTCGATGTTGATAAAAATGCAAACCGTAGCCGCGGGCTCACCGGCTCCGACGCCCACTGAATATGGGTATCATGAGGATGGAGACAAGATTACATTTTAAGAGTGTTTACCCAGAGAGACTGCAAACAATTTGCTTAACTTGTGCCGCTCGTACGAGAGCGCCCCAACTGAAAGTCTGTCTACTCGCTACAGTAGTAAAATTGGCCTTAAATACTTATTTCGGGGAGTCGGTCGGCGTAGTACGTATAGTGTATAGCCGTGCTCGTCGGCTCGTCGCCGTAGCGGCGCTCTCACCTGACCGGCAGCCGGCAGCAGGTAAACATTGTAACGTGACCCGACCACGTGCGAAACATGTGACCTCGCAGCGCCGCCGCGCCGCCGACCACTGCGCCCAACAGATGCAATTTACAAATCCGGTGACATAGGATCTGTAACCAACACACAAATTTAATGATTTTTACCCAGTTTTATTTTATCGAATTTCCAGTGAGGAAGCGCAGTTACCGAGTTGAACCGGTGGGCGTGTTCCAGACAGTATTGATTTTGGTCTCTCTTTTCAGTCGGCGAGGCGAGAGCGGCGCGGGTACGAGCGAGAGAGCGCGACGGGCAGGAGGTCGGCGCCTAGTGTAGAGTTTCCGTGTAAAACCGGCGTCGGCTGCGAAAGGACTTAACTGCGGGATGAATGAAAGCGTGTTGCGATCCTGAAGCGACGGCCGCTGTCGACGCGTCCGCTTCCGGTAAATCCGCTCTACAACTTCGTGCACTTAGTTTTGTTTAAAACTGTTCCTATTGCTCTTTCAGAAACTAAACTTGATAAATATTATGCCTGGAAGCAATAAATATGGGAGAACTCCGATACTGATACGTAACATTATATCTTAGCATGTCAAAAGAATATCATAAATCATGTAATGTAGAGATAGCAGTACGAGTGAACGCTGACATATCATCAATTATTTATATTCAATGGATACTCTTTATATTTGACTTCAACGCCTAACAGTAGAAGTACACATAATGCTCTGTGTTTAAATATTAAACAAGTGCGTGCCGCACACGCATTACGGCGGGTTTCCGTCACCGTTATAGAAACAGTATTTTTGTATATTTAAAACGTGTCGTTGTACGTTACTCGTAATAACTTTTACTCAAGGTTTTGTTACACTTTATGTTAGACGTTTACAAAAGTTAAGTTAGCTAATCGACTTTCAAAGTAATAAATAACAACGGCAGCTGAGCTCGAAACAATTGACAAGTTAATAACATTTGTATGAACTTTGTCAAACACAGCCCTTGACCGTAGTTCGTCGAAACAGCTTCATTCAATCCTGTATTTGGACGCATGAAAAGTTTTCCGAGATTTTTTAATTTGTGGTGGATGAAAAGAGCATGCCCTGCAATATATGAACATACGATTGGTCGGACAGACGTGCTCAGCCGACAGTAACGTGTCGGTATTACGGACAGTTATGCACCAAACAAATTCAATAAAATCATTCGTTTTAATGATAGATTGCAGTGATTTTTGAATGGCTATCTGTTGAAATGACGATTAAATGAGAAAATATTGAAGAAGAAAATAAACGTACCGACGACGACCTCAAATAAATTGGGATAAGTACAAGAGAATGATTTGAATTTTTTTTCATAGTCCCTAAAGACAAACCACTGCTTATCACGTGTTAAAACTTTTAAACCGACTGCAATAAGTAAGTAATGCAAAAGTACTATGTTTCGTTTGGCTGTTTAAATACATTAAGAAAGGAATTCTTCGAAGATTCCGAAAAAGTTGTGGTGGTGTGAGTACTCGTATTTTCACCAACATTGGTGTGAAGTAAGCGCGCGTTGCCCCCGGGAGGCCGGGACTTCACATCCAATACTTGTGCTTCCACCTCGTAAAAATATTCATTTTCTCGTTTTCCTTCTGCGTTCGTACCAAACAATTTTGAATAGAACCTCTTTGGTGGTCAGATTGTTTTTGAAATTGATTTTTTAGCGCCTGTTTTTTATGTGCTGATTTGGATTCAAGATAGGAAAGTGTTTTATTTTATCATCATCATCATCAGCCTTTTAATATCCCCACTGCTTTGGCACAGGCCTCCTCTCTATGAGAGGGTGAGAGGGTTTATTTTATATTTACTTCAAAATACTTCAGTTCTAACAATTTTCCATCCGTCAGTTTTCCATTCTCATCTTTGAGAAATGGCCTAAGTTCAACAGTTCCAAGACTTTTTAAGTCTGAATGAAACACTGCAACTCAAAATATCATTAATAAATATTTAGCACCTATTCATTGAGCTTTTGTTACGTTAAGCCTACGCAGGTAGTTTAATTTTTGGTACACAATGTTTATTACCCTCTACTTTCAGACAATGTTTCAGGGCCCCTTTCAACACGCTCGCTGGTATAAAAGCTTTAAAATTGTAACCTTTGTGGTGATACAATGTAGGTAATTGGGAGAGTAATTTTTGGTGTAATGTTAATACAGTTTTGTAGTTCGGACTGTTTAGCGTGTGTTTCGGCTTCATTTTTGAAGTTTTCGTTGTCATTCGCTACTGTGTTCAAACGTTCAATTGCTACCATGTTGCAGTTGCAATTACATTAATAATAATATAATATAATATAATATAATATTCCACAACTATCACACAACGCCATCTAGTCCCAAGCTAAGCAGAGCTTGTGTTATGGGTACTAGACAACTGATAAACATACTTATATATTTCTAAATACATACATATTATAGATAAATTACACCCAGACACAGAACAAATGATCGTGCTCATCACACAAACATTTGTCCTGGGTGGGAATCGAACCCACGACCTCCGGCATAGCAGTCAGGTTCACTAACCACTAGACCAACAGGCCAGTCAGTAACATTGCATGTTACTCGGACAGAAACTCTGTACTTACAGTTGTACAGTTTCGTTGTTTTATTATAATAACCTTTTTTAAAGACTTTATTTTTGTATCCCGAAAACTTAAGGAAAATGTAGCCCCAGTCATAACAGAAAACATTTTCCTGTTTTGACTGGAGCTATATTCAAGTTTCCATAATTAACTTTGCAAGGGTTTAGGCGCATAATGTCAAAAGTGTAAAATGACAATCGGTCGCAAAATGTCAAAAGCTCAAAATGACCAATGCTCACAACGTCAAAGGAGTTATTAAAATCTCCAAAACGCAGAAAGTCAAAAATTCCAATAACCTACGTCTAAATAAACTGCCAGCTATAAAAACGATTTAGTCAAAAAAGTTGACCTTACAGATTTTCGGAAAATTACATGTGGGACATATATTTTAAATAAGTACGAAAAAGTCAATAAAATACAAGAAATAATCTTTGTGGAATTGTGCGCTTTGGTCATTTTGAGCTTTGGACATTTTACTTCCGATTTTAATTTTGCGCCTACACCCATTGCAATGTGTTTTATTTTTAAAATCACGCATAATACCGAATCATTTGTACTTGTGTGTGGAAAAAATATTCTTTACCAATTGATACAGGTAAAATAAAAATCTAAATGTATTTCTCCTTTTACTTTCTTCGTCTGCTACTGAAAACCGTTTATTTGTAATTATGCAGAATCATCACTAATATAAATCTTGAAGTGATATATCTGATGCCTAATAATAAATTTCGTCTCGTGCCAGTATAAAGGTTAACAAAGGTAAGTATTTCATTAGGCAGTACTAAAACCTCTAAGAATAGCAGACAGTAAGAATAATAATCGAATCGACGGTAATAGCTCATTCCCTGATAACAAAGGGTTCGTTCATGCGAATTGAAATCGGTAAATTGCTCTTACCTACTTCCCGTTGAGAGGTAATTATTGGTATAATTGATTGATTATGACAAAAATGTACCGCAGAGTTGGTAAATGGAACAAGCCATTCTAAAGCCAACGTGGCCCATGGTGTACACAGGCATTAAAAGATTTAAATAGCTTTGCTCTGTCTATTTACTCTATAACTGTCTTTGTCTGTTTATTGACTCAGCTAAAACAGACATCACAATGCGAATTTTGACCTCGACGTTTCCAAAGGTTACAAAAACACTAATTTAAATGTCTAAGCAAACTAAACCGCCTACGATTGACGTTTTATTCCAAAAATAATCCTTGCTTGTATCGCAAAACGTTTTCGTTTTGTCAAATTGGGCAAAACGCCGGTGGGCAGACTCAAAATACCTCTCTTAATTCGGAAAAAGAAATAACAACGCAAAAACCGTGGCCTGTAACATTCGGGGAGATTACGAGTATTTACTTTCTGTTTTTGCACTGAAATATTTTTTGATAACCACTTTTTCAATAACTGCATAGTGAATAGCCGATGCTAAAACAATCAAAGTCGTATAAAGCTGTGTTATTGGTAAAAATTGAGCGCTGCACCAGATGTGATAGATTGCTTCCCCGACTACGACCTCCACCGCTACGGATTGAGGTCCCATAAAACATACACGGTAAGTTAACAAGTTGAAACACTCTCATACCCAAATTATTAAATAAACGTTCTTCGAAGAATAAGTTTTCGAATAATGTAAGCCCTATCAAAGTCTATTCAGTGGTTCTCGAGTTAAGCCAGACACAAGCGTGGAGGAAACTTGCCGGTACATCGTGATTACTGTCTTGTCTGCGGGGGGTTAACCTCTCCAACATAGAACCGTTCACTTGAAACAAAAAACAATGCTCTGCGAAAATTTCCGCACACTTTTTCCTTCCATCGAAATGTAGTTTTATATAAAAACTTGCATCGGAATTATTTTAGCGCGGCGTTCGCTTCTATAGGCGAGGGGAGGCGATGTGTGGAGGACTTTGTAAACATTCGAGACGAGACTATTATATTATAGCTACGAATACATTCAAAGGTCGGAACCTTTTGTAGCTTTGCGCGATGACTGAGCACAATTTAAACTTTTATCGATTTCTGTTCCATTTCGATGGTTCAAAATACACACAGGTAGTATATTTTCACACCGTCGTAGCTTCCCTTTACATTTCAATACAAACAAGTTAAAATATATTCCAAACAACAAACATAAACTACTCAACGCCTACCACACAAGTTATGTTGAAAGATACACTGAGTAAGGTAATAAATATTGTACGGCGAGAGGCGTTGAAAATTAAGTACTTAAAATAATTTGACTCATACCTACATCTAACAAAGCTTTTACCACACATTACTACGAAGTTTGTGCCTGGCTCATTTACCTGAGTACCTACCTGAGTACTGTGACGCTCGTCTAAAAACTGTGTTTATTCAAAATTCTTGGGGATAACGAGATGAAGCGGAACATTTACGTCTAATTTATACGGAGACAATGGAGGTGGTCGCAATTAGTGGAATGGCCACTGAGAACAAACGCGTTTCCAACAAAAGAGTGGAGGCTTCGGCTCAGACAAGGGCCCTCTTTCATTTCTTCCAAATGAGCAAACTACAGTCGCTAGTATAGTAGGGAAGATTTGTTGTTCAAGAATGAAGGGCTCACGAGTGAGCATTGTTCTTTCTGCGGCCAGGTTGGTAAGCACTTGAGTTCCGTTGTTCTAATCAAGATTACGAGGGAGAATTATTTGGTTTGCTTGTTATTTGTCTCAATAGTAGGTAAGTGATGTTATCGCGGAACGTATGCCGTAATTTGTTGTCCGCTTTTGACTTATTGTATCAGTGATAATTCACTCGTGTGTACCTAATGTACAAATTAAGATAACAACCCTAGGGTCGACTTAGGTAATAACGTTATTATAACTTTATGCCTACAGGCATCCACCAGGGAATCGTTGCTATATTAAACGCCTTTGTAATTAATTCGAGATTGCTTTCCCAAACCTAATTTTAGAGTGCTCTAACATAATGTTCAGGCACCATCTTTAATAGTTTAGATATATGACGAAAAACAACAATACATTAAAGTTTACGTATTTTGTAAATTTAATCCGAGGAACAGACAGGCTATAACTGTAATAGTAAATCATTTAAAGCAAAAGCAATTGTAACGGTTATAAATCAGGTAAGTTGGACGTGCATACAATTTACCAAGTCTGTAAGTTAACAACACATTACTATTCCCCCGGCTGCCAACCGTACGTAAGTACTTCGTATCCTAGCTGTACCTACCTAACTATTCGCTGTTGTTCCTGGTACACCGGGTCGGTAGTGTAGGTGGCTACACCACCATGAAATTATATTAAGATTTGCACAGGTTAGTCGGCGTGTGTTCGTCCACAGGGTTTAATTGTTCTGTGTTCCTGTGAAGACCTAGACATCGTGCATAATGTTTTGGGTGTTCTCATTAAAATGGTTTTATTTTCCAGTCTAGACCTTTAGAAACGGATGCTTTCAAAAACGGTGTGGGAGTGAGCGAATGATATTTTGTAAAAATCTTTTGTAAAGTATTGAGGTTCGCTTTATTGCTTTAAACTGAATTCTTGGTATCTCTTGCGCCTCCTGTGTGGGCGTTATATAACTTAGTTGAATCTTTGCAACCTATTGCAACTTTCTGTGGGCGTTATAAATTCTGAACTGCTTTCTGAGCAATTTCTGTCATTCTTCAGTGATCTTCTTAGCAGACGGTTTTAGGTAGGAAGCTAAATAACAAGCTGTTTTCTCCGATTTCGTCTGCATTCGATCCCCCATTTATTCTCGTTAAGTGATGAAGTTTCCAGAATTCCTTTCTTGGGTAGATACTGCTTCTTTACCCCTTTCTAAGGAAGATAAATAATATTTATATCTGTAAATGGGTTTGAACAAACAGTTTTAGAAATAAACAAAAAAAGAAAAATTAAAAACGAGGTCGGTGTCTCCTATCCGACTACCTTGAGAAGCAATACCTAAACCAACTCAGGGGTCACCGTCTCTTTTAAAACCCAGACATAATTTTGGTCAGATCGATCATAAATGAGGACTATGCAGATTATTGTCTGAGATGAAATTAATGGAGATGTCTACTAAATGAATGTAAAGTACGATGCCCTCCTTCAGCCAGGCGTTTTTTGTTTATTTATAAATGATTGAAATGTTGAAGAACATTGTCCCGTGCATCAAAACACACCTTCTGCAAACCCCATAGGGGGATGTAGGCGTGATATAGCGATAAGATATAGTTATGAACTAAACAATGATACATCGATGACAAAGAAGATACATACGTACATGTTCAATAATTTCCGTGCGATATCTATTTAATTTATCAATGTGTCCCGTTAAACACACGATGACACAGTTAACTATGAAATTCAATTAGAAATTGTTATTGGAACCTGATCTCATTTTGTGTTGCGAGGATGAAATGTGGCGGTGACACTTCTAATGTTGGCTAATGTTAGAATTGACTGGTGATTTAGAAAACCATCACGATACTTCTCAAAAAAAAACCGGCCAGGTGCGTGTCAGGCCCCGCACAGTGCAGGGTTCCGTAGTCACCCGTTATAACATGAGGACTTAAAAGGGGGCTTTATGGTTCTTACTATGAACATATTGATTAATTTCACGGTTTCACGGCAAATAACGTCAGGGTCTCGTCAGGGACCACGCGTTAACGATCGGTAAGTCGGTAACGCAACAATTGGTTTTTAATTGTGTTTGTTAATCCGATGGCTGACGGATTCAATTAAAAATGAAAAAAAGGTTATAGTTCCAAAATTTTATATGTTTTCTACCCGTTTTAAATATTAAATAAGTAACAACTTCACTAAGTATTTTTTTTTTAGAATTTCGTTTTTGTACGAAATTTTCCAAGTACATTTTATAAGTTCGGCGACTACCTACTCTTAAACTTACAGAGATAACTTAGCCGTGATAGTTTTCCTTAAAAGTTCATTTAATAAACATACATATCACGATTTATTTCTGGATTTTCAAGCTAGCAGTTTCGCTTTTAGGAGGGGAGGGGGGCACACCACGAACAAAAAAAAAAGTTTAATAGTCTCCGCAGCCCCGCAATTATTTTGAAAGACCTATCTAACATAACCCCACACTATAGGATAGGCGAGACAAAAAAAAACCCACTTTACATGTACGGGAGCTACGATAAAAATAATTGTTTTTTAACATTTTATTGTTTCGTTTTCTTGGCGTGATTAATATAATAACCTACCCATGCAACATTGCAGCTTTCTAGTACTAACAGTCTCTACGCCAATGCCACGGACGAACAGACCGAAACTATAAGGGTTCCTTGTCCTTGTTAGGACTACGGAACCCTAAAAAGAGGGATGTTATGGTGAGTGGGGTGTGTCTGTTACTAGCATCGTAAGTAGTGCTTTAACGGATGTACTGATAATGTCGTATCCAAGATGTCTGGAGGGTGGGTCACTAAATAAGGTATTAAAAATTTGTTAAAATAACTGATAATAGGCTTTCAAAGCTTGCTTTTGGGTTTGGGCATGTTTATAGTGGTGAATAATGCCCCAAGTGACGTGTCTAGATTTTAGTACTAAACTTGGAAAAACTACAGTTTCGGGATAATCCGAATGAATCATCATCGTTTCCAGCGAGACAATAAAACTTTCACTGCTAATTTATGCCGTCCTGTCGCACACATACATATACGAATATTATTTGCGGTTCCCCCACAGACATTGGCAAACCCTTTACAAATATTATAAAACGTGTTATTACTGTTGGTTTTTAATACATTGTCTACATATATCGTGTTTTGTTCCGTTCCTCAAGGCGGGGAGCACTGAAGCGCAGTGCCACTAAAGAGTTAAGTTTCCGTTTGCATTGACAGACGTACAGACATGCATACAAATACACATGCATGTATAGGCGTAGAGTAAACTATGTCGCCGCATTGAACACTGTGCGACGCCAACTGAAAGGACTAGGTCGGTTTGATAGCGATGGATTAACGATTGTCTTTGGTTTTCAGGGGAGTTATGAAGTTGTGATGGTAGTAATAAGAAGTGTGGAAAAACATTTTGTTATTGGGGCGACACTGGATCTGAAAAGTTGACCCAAGTACAGATAATATGATACTGACCTAAGTGTCCGAAACACTTTTCGTAGGATTAGTTGAAGAAAGTAGAAGAAATGTGTTGGGACAAAATATGTGTAATTTTAACATTTAAAATACATCTTGTATCTAATTATTAAGTAACATTTATCAACCTACAACATCTTTGAAAAGGTTAAAAGTAGTATACTTTTAACCTTAGTACCTTAGTACCTTTAGTAGTAAATAAATAAAAAAACCTCTTGTAGGTTAATAAATAAGAGAATTTGACCTCCATCCCTTCATCTCAACCTTCGATCTATTTATATACTTACTGAAGATATTATTAATATTCATCAGCCATAAGGGCCTGCTACCTGTGGCCGTCATGCCAGTACTTCCCTCCTACATGAAACAAAACAATGGCATATACCACCGTTACCTACGTCAATACACGAAGTAACCTAATATTAATTTTAGATCAATGAACACCAACCATGTGTGTAATTTGACGCGATATTTAAGGAAAGGCTAAGGAAAGATAAGATCATACGACCCCCAACCCTATTCTATAATCTACACTATCGATACTGCGTCAAAAAATCTGTAGGATAAAAGGACAGAAGTGAAAATAATTGAAGAATTTTATGTTCATTATTTACGAGACCCTGAATCGGTAGTTAAATCTGACTGCCTATCAAGACCAGCTTGAGATGGGTAGATACTTTGTCCGACTTAATAAAAAATAAATGGATTTTGTCTGCCTTTCTTGCAAACCACTTCCCTGATCTATCCTACTTATAAGATAGGTACATTTTCGAAGTAGAATTTTGGCTTGGGAGTAATAGTTACAGGCTGCTCAAGTGCGTCTTCCCATATGTACCTATTTGCGTGGGAGGCTTGAGACTGAAGCAAAGATTCGTTGCTCGGATCAAGTAATGTACCTACAGCTATAATGTGTGAATAGTGCAATAGACATAAACATCAAAAGAGTTTAGAAGTATCGGTGCGTATGAGGTCGTTATGAGGATCTTTTGGACTTTTAGAATCGTTTTTTCTGGTCGAGTATTCCAATCCTTATCGATTCGAATACGGATGATTTCATAGGTACAAAAATAATAATTCTATTTGTTACATTATCAAAAAATATTGCACACGTATTTTTTGCTTTACCAAATCAATAAAAATAACAAAGATACAACGCATCAAAGTTAAGGAGTGGGGAGGGGCTTTTTACGTTACTTGTAGATAAAAAAAGTTTCTTAAAAAAAATAGAGCCGAATTGATTATATTTCACTTATTAGTTGTGGTTCCCCATTAAATTGTGTTAACAATACATGGACAAACGATCGCAGTAATTGCGAGTCATTTGCTGTTAGTTATTGAAGAGTTCCACGATCTGTCTCCGAAGATCTTCATCAGATCCTAACTTTCTTGAAAAATATGCATTTGAATAACGAAAACCCACCCATCCGAATCGGATGAGTAGTAAGTACCTACTCGAGAAAATCGGACTCGGTCAAACAAGCATACATAAGTACATAAGGGTCAAATACAGAACCTCCTTTTTTGAAGTCGGATAAAAAGAGGTAATTTTTTTACGTACTGTATCGTCCTCATTTTTAACCGACCTTCAAAAGGAGGTTCTCAATTCGTATCTATGTTTTATTTATTTTTTTGTTTACATGACAAAAAAGAAAAATATGTGTCCTGTAGTTTTTGGTGATCTAACTGACGGACTAAATACAGGGTAGAAACTTCCAGCGGGGCAGTAAGGGGAACTACCTTAACCATTGCACCTACACGAAAAGAGTCCTAAGAGACTATTTATTATTTTTTGTGAAATTTTGATCCCTATGCATAGATTTTCAAAAAAATTTACAGTTAGCAAGAAAATGGCCATTTTACACGAATTTTGTTTTTGATGCCAATCGATCCTATTTCTTATACTGATTAAAAACTTCAATGGGGCCAACCCAGGTTGGAGTACTAAAAAAGTCAGAAATTGCAAAAAACTTTTCTCAAACATTTTGTATAAAAAATTAATTTTTTTTTATGTCTATCGATCCTGTTTCTGATACTGAACAACAACTTATGTTGGAAATAAATAAACTGTATATCAAAAATATCTAGAAATCGTATTAATTTTATTTATTTTTTGTGATTTCTGACACTTTAAGACTCCAACGATGCAATGGTTGGTCTGAAAGAAGTTTTTGATCAGTATTAGAAACAGGATTGATTGACATCAAAATATTTTTTAGGTAAAAAGGCCATTTTCGTGCTATCTGTACACTTTTTGAAAATCCGTGAATGGGGATCAAAATTTCACGAAAACTTATGGATAGTTCCCCTTACTGCCCCGCTGGAAGTTTCCACCCTGTATATTTTTAGTCATTTATCTAGAACCTTATAAGAATATGCTGAAGGGTACCACAAATCGCTACTTATCGCACCTAGTACTCTCACTAGTAAATGACACACTCGATGTCCTGATTGAATTGTTTACTTACACCCAATGTTGGCATAACTAACGTGAATCGCGTTCATTAATGTTGTACTACGTATGGATTTAAAGTTCGCTAGTTGATAGCAGTTTATTCAAACGCTAACTCTGCCGGTGTTTATTTCGTCGGGTGGTGGTGCGAACCAGACTGTTGCAGAGGTATATGGATACGTATGGTGTAGATTTTAGAGTCTGCTTGCGGATCTATGGGGTTTAATATACGTTTATATCTTCTACTGTCGATTCAGTGCTATGTGAGGGTGAGGATCGCGCATGTTGTGGTGAAATTATTGGGCGTTTTATAAAGTCAGTGGAGTTGGGCTATAGAGTTGGTAGCAGAACAGAACATTTTTATTTTTTACATATACCTACATATATAATATGTGAGGAGCTGGTGTCTGATAGAGAACCCAAGGATTCGAAAATAAGAGGTAGAAGATAAAGAGCTCATGATAGAGGACGGTGTTATCATGAGCCCTTAATGCAGCAGTAGGTGCATACACTCTGCAATCTGTAAAAAGATAATAAAGACTATTTTTAGTGTTCTGAACTTCCGCATGGAAAAAACAGAAGCCTTATAGGATCACTCGTGTGTCTGTGCCTGTCTGTCCGTCTGTCACAGCCAATTGGCTCCGAATCTATAGGACCGAGTGGGTTGAAATTTGGTAAATACTCGTACATGAATATCTGTGACCCAAAAACGGATGTGTAACATAAATAAATAAATTTGGAAATGGGGTTCACTTTTGGGGTGTAAATCGGAAAATAAAATAAATTTTTTTTCAAACTGCACCGTGCGACATAACAAATGAAAGAGCACATGAGGGGTCCCAACAGTAGTTTTTCATAAATTTGAAATACTTAAATAGTTTTTAAGTTATGTACTAAGAAAATAGATGAAAATTTACCATTTCCTTATCTACGATATTACTCAGTCTATTTTTTTTACTATAATAAATAGTTCTTTACTTAAATACCTATTAAGTACAGGAAAACCGGTAAGAAGTCTATGTTTTTTTAAAAAACAGGTTAAATAAGATTCGTTCGGAACCCTTTGCACCCGAGTCCGACTCGCACTTGGCCGGTTTCGATTAAAACTTAACCAAAAATAAGCATAGATAAATCAATGATAGCTCTCAATCTATGCATTCCACAAATTTGTTAGCAAAAACTTTGTATATAGAACTTGTGTATTACAATGATGCAAATGTAAAGTAATATTCAGTGACAGTTCGTCAGTTCACCTATTTACTAGTAGGTACAGCAGTAACTCCTTTTCCTCAGCCAACTTTTACGATCCGCGCCGGTAGATAACCAGCAAACATCCCGTTTTCTTTTACTGCCAGATCAACGTGCAAATGTAGTCACACAACTCGGAAATAAATTGATTCACGCAGCCAGGAAATTCAGACCTCTAGGTAGACAATCAGAAATCGAATGCCAATCACGATAAATAAAAACAGTTTTCCCTAAAGCCCTTTATCCCAAAAGTTACTCGAGTCGACACACGCGAGTAATGGCACAGTAATTCGTTTTTGATGTCTGTCGCGTGATATATGGCGTGCTAATCAAAATATATTGCCGACTCCTTTATATTGTGCCGTTGCATGATCCCATTGCGATACTTGGCTCTTGGCGCTTGGCATTTGACGCTTAGTGACACGTGGTCTGTCTCTGACGAGTTTAATAGCTTGTTCGCAGCTTCTCATATGTCTTTTCATTTCATTTGTGTTGGCGAGTAAAGTAGCACGCATATAACGCAAATGATCATCGACAACTTCCAAACCCTTAATTTATAAAGAAATAATGCATTTATTTTGTAAAGTCTCGTGTTGCATTTACAGTTATAAAGCGTGAAAGCCAATTTAAAGGGAGCGACCCCTTTCAGGAAGTGTCGCGCCCCCAATAATTTAATTGTGAGTTTATAAATGTTGAGTCAAGAAGTTTGATCGAAGTACACAAAACATAAAGTTTACACGATACGAATGATACAGAAATATTACCAAAAAAATATGTTTCATGGCGAATGTTAAAAACGGAGTTTACACGCTGCGTTTACTAACGTGTACGTATCGAAAGTGTAACTTTTAACTCAATTACAAGTTGTACTATAAATCAATCGGTGGTGGAAAATCTCGTAACCTGTGGCGGTGCACGCGCCCTACGCGCCCCTTGCCTCCGCGCGCCGCCACCGCTCGCCACACTCCGCCGCTCTCCGCTCGCCGCTCTCCGCTCGGCGGCTATTTTTGCGCAGACGTAACGATTGGCGACGGTGGCGCTGCGCGGTGGAAACTCAAACCTTTTGACAGGCGGCTAAAATGGCCGCGTGAACACGCGATCTGCCACGCTCAAGTCGCTACGTACGTCACACGCGAAGTTGTTACTTAACGCCGGCCTGTAAACTATGTTATAGTGCTTTTAATCGGTCTTTCTATTGCTAATCGTTCGTAAAAGCTATTAAAATGGCTCTCCATCTCGAAACCGCGTTGCAGCGCAAGTTAAACTTCAAGATGACCACGGTAAGTGCATGCCGCCCGCCGCGCCGCGTATCGATCGGAGCCCGCGTGGTCCGAACATATGGTGGCCGCTACGAGCTCGTAGCACGCTGTGGCCTACGACTGCGTCACATGAAGCCTGCCAACTTATCCGCCTTGATTTTACGTACGAATGCTAAAGTTACTATGACACAATCAGCTCCTTATTATCGTATTGTAAGAGATCGCTGTATGAGCGCGTAAATAGGTAAATAAACACTTGTAGAGACACGCGCTACGCCGATGTCGGAAGTCGGAATACACGGGTTAGATATCGAAAAGTACGGTTTATTTTCATTTTCTTAGAAGATTAGATGTAAATATTTAGTTAACTTTAAACGTATCCGATCTTGTAGATAAAATTACTCGATGTTTTTGTAGATTTCCGCCTGTAAGGTACTTATGCCGCCGGCCGGTATAGGTCTTTCAATAGATTTTCCTATTTATAGACAAAAGTTCTGTGTTATTAATACATTTTCTCTCTAATTTGATTTTGCTACGTGTGGGCGGAATTTCTATCCAAACGTAGTACCTACGTATATCTATGTTTGTGTAGGCATTGTTTGCAGGCTGTAGTGCATTTACAAATTAGATCTCGGTTTACGCCTACGGACCACTGAAAGGTCATGTTACTCGTGAAATTCATTGAAATATCATAGCAAAGGTCAAAAGTTCAATTGTAAATGACAGCTAGTTGTAATACGAGTAGTATTATCGTACAGTTCAATCAATTAATTTGAATAAACAATTAAATTCTTTCATAAACATTGTTATGATTAAGTATGTTTGTTTTGTAAAATACCTTTTTCATTTGTTTTCATTAAGACACTTCATGTGGCTTTCCACTTAGTAGCATTTTCCGGTACTGTTGATAAGTTTTATTAGTTATATTGTTTATGTTTAATTGAATTGAATACAACCACCGGTCAAGTACGTGTTGGAGTGAGAAAGAGCGTATTTTGAATTCAAACTTGATTGTTAAAGGGAGACAAATTGAAATCAAGTAGACAAGTATAAATGGAGACGTAATCAAGGTTCTGATTTTGCCATTTGGCTACACATAAATATTTGAATATCCTTCAAGTTTTTCCTTATTGATACTACTTTGACTGGTCATCCAATCCTCTAATACTCGTACCTACGTATACAGGGTATCATGTCATATATTAGTCATAGTCATATATTAAATACCTACTGCAAAAAAAATTGCACCTTCCCATACTAATTTTGTTCAGCTGATGATACCTTTTTACGGAAAGTTCAATATTTTTTTTGAGAAATTAGTATCTAAAATATGTCCACCCATTTCCGTTACACCCTGTGTTTGGAAATCGTTCTACTTTGTAGCTTTTACGAATAATTAGCATACTGCCCTTGTATCGAGATAAACCGGAACGAATTTATCACATGCTAGGGCAGTTTCTACAATTACTTAACTTTTAAGTAATTGGGAATGATAAAAAAATGTTACGAATAAATTCGGGCGACTTTTTCGCTCCAAAACAGTATTTTGTAACGGCACCTTGCGCTATTTTTTCTAACCTTATCGATTGGTTTTATTTTGTTGGTATTTTACTGACGGTTTTTACTGAACAATCGATGAAGAATCGCGTGATGCGCTTGCACACGCGTGTGGTAAAATATTGTGTTGAAAATCATAACTTTATAATATGAAATTGGCGAATAAAAAGCCGGCAAAGAATCAGTCGGACTCGCTCACCGAAGCTTACATACCTCGGTAGGCATTATACCAAGGTATGGGATCCATGGAATCACTGAGTTTTCCTGTCGCAAAATATTAAAATTTGACATTGAGATACTCGTAGATCTCGAAGATATTTTTTTATATTATGCGCCAGCAAAACTAAGTTTGCTTGTCAAGCCTTTTCTGATTTCCTACTAAAAAAGCCGTGCTAGTTAGAGACATGGTTTTATTTTTTGTGCAATATCTTCTTATACTTCCAAAATCTGCATTTTATTTTTTGCTTGTCAAACTTCTAAGAAAAGTAAGAGCAATATTTTTTCTGGACTTTTTTCATCTTATGCAAAAAATTGTAGGGGCTCAAATCAAAATAAAAATTGGATTTAATACGATACCCCACTTGGTAAGGTCAAGAGGGGTATCATATCAAATCCAATTTTTTCGGTACGTCCGAAATAGGGAGTGGGGTAACTGCCCCACTTAAAATTTTTAACCCCCAGGCAAGCCTGCCTTAACTGGGAATTTAACCAACTCAAATGCGAAAAAGGACATCGCTTATGCTGAAATCAAGTTGTTATGTTTAGGTGAACGACCATCAAAACTAAACTAATGTTGTTATGGTACAAAACGCGGTGACGAAAAGAAATTGTATTTTCGCTTCGGGATTATTTAATTTATCTATTTGAGACATTATAATACGAGGGGTAAGGGAACTCCATTGCTGAATGATGATGATAGTCATGAGCATTCCTTATATATAGTTGTTCTATCTTACGATAGTGGGTTGGTCTCGGATATGTGTGTAGGTTCACTTATAATTTTTAGGGTTCCGTACCCGAAGGGTCCAAACGGAGCGTGACAACAATAGTCTGTCTGTCCGTCCGTCGTCTATCACAAAATTTTGTTACGAAGAATTTTTTAACTTGCCATTGACCAATGAACTTGATTGAAATTTGGTGATAATGTTAATTATTACGTACTTATACTTTACTAACAAATACCAATATTTGGTACGGAACCCTTAATGTGCGAAATCCGACACGCACTTGGCCAGTTTTTTTTTCCATGTGCGTAAGTACGGAGCGCTTGGTGTCATGTGCTTACGGTACGCACACAGAAATAATGTGCACATGAATATACACATACATCCAAGACCAACCCGCCTTCGTGAAATTAAATATCTACATTACAAAATAATGACATCGATTTAAATTAAACTTCAGAGGTGACAATAAAAAAGGCGCCTAAATTGGCCCTTGCTGCCGTGTCAGAGCGGCCCTGGGGAGTTAGACAAAATACTTTTCTGTTAACATTAACGCTAACGCTTCGTGCAAAATGTATGGCAACGACGTTTTGCACGAAGCGTTAGACAGAGAACTGTCACGTGACTCACCCCCAGTAATGTCTTTGCCATACATTTTGCACGAAGCGTTAGCGTTAACGTATACATAAAAGTATTTTGTCTAAAGGCTCTGCCCCGCATACTCGTACGTCTACTGCCAAACATTCATTACAATAATTGAAACTCAAATAACTTCTCTGTTCACCACATAGGTGTGCGTAATTAAACCCTCCTTTCACTATAAAACCTACTATCGGCGCTTTCATTACAGGCGAAAACTCATCAAAATGCTTTCCCCTCTTTTTGTACTAATTTTCTTTACGTCTGTGGGTTTATTTTTATTTGTAGAACCTGAGTAAAGTAAAACAGTTTTAAATTAAGGCACAGAAACGTCGGGTTTATCCGCTACAGCAGAATTAGATGTACAACATAATTAAAAACAGAAATTCTGCTGTTTTTTTATAAAACAGCTTAATTTTGCTTCCATCTCCTGTCTATTTATTTTCGTCTTCTTCGAAATATGAATTCGATTACATATCTGAAAAATGTTTTCTTTTTTTCCTACGTTTACACTTTTTATGCTTCTTGTACCTGTATTTATCAGTCATATTTATGGGTTTCATATTTGTAATAGACAGTTTTAGCATTGATATTAAAAGATTAACTTTTTTTTTGTACAATGTGACGAGTCACAGGGTCTTTTTTAGCTTTTTATTAAGGGTGTCAATTTGTTTCGATGAATAATCAACTTATTTCTGATTAAAATGATCGAAATTCCAAATTGTGTGGCCGTCCAAGCAAAAAGGGACCAGTAGTGGGGTATTGAGTTAACCTTTAAACCCCGAGCGGCTCTCATGTGTGCCGTTAGTTTTCCGCTAGTTTGCCTTGCCAAAAACCCGATTCACGCGTTTTAAACCGCTATTACCACTATTAGCCAAGGTCTTAAGACCTGTGACAATTTTCATACTCCCGGAACCTGACAAAGTCTGTAGTTCACGATGGCCGCCTGTCAACGGGGAATGACAGATGCTGAAACGTGACGCGTCTCGGGTAGTCTTAACCCAATACCCCACGGTATCTAGAATAGTCAATTAATAATAAGGATAAAAAAAAACAAAAACTGGCACATTTTTTATCAGACATTTGAAGTTGAAACTCTGAAAAAACTTGATTTGAAAAAAAGCATATAAACAAGAAAAAAAAAACAAAATTTAAGCAAAATATAAATTTTTGGTACTTAGAAACATCATATAAAGTCATGTACTATAAACCTACCTATGAACTTGTAGATAATTGAGCATTAATTAATAATCAATTAAAATCGTGAAATGCATTTTTTCACTTTCTCTCCAAATTTACAAAACTGCATAAATCTCGGCAACTAAATCCCGAGAACTGGACGCTTTTTGCTTGGACGCCCACATATGGTGGAGATGAGATATTTTATGAATCTAATCATCTTGGCAAAACACAATGGTATATTGACTAAACTATATTTTAATTAAGTAAGTAATTTGATATTTATCGGCTTTTTCTCTCTTTTTTTTCGGCGGAGAAAGTTCGGAAGGAAAGTTTCATGTGACATTCACCAACACGCACCGGGCCCGCGTGGTGAATAACGGCCCTTTCCCTCTCCTACAGAGGAGGCCTAAATCCCAGCAGTGGGAACATTTTAAGGCTGATAATGCTTATTTTTATTAAAATACTTTTTTTTAATAAATGTTGAATAATGGTGGCAAGATGATGATATGAATACGAAAATAGGTTTAGGTATGTGTGTATTTATTATATGATGTCCTTAACATAACTTAATTGAGAGCGATTTGCGGTAGGAATTGTCAGCGCATCATTCTAAATTGTCATGAGAACTAGCGTCGCATTTCCTCGCGTCTGGCCTATTTTGTACGATAACAACAATAACACAATGAGTTTAAATAATAAGCACTTATCACTGAACAACACGTGCGAATTCCTAGGCACATTACACAATGTGCGGCTGACAAAAGACGATATACGATTCTCATTTCACCAGTGCGTCGCACAGCTACATTCCGCATTCTCTTTTACATACGCGTGTGTTAAATAAAACATTAATCTCTACTAATAGGATGTTACCGTTCGAGGCTTTGCGTTCAGTTTAAACGCATTACGTTTTATTACTTATCTGTAAATCCTCGCGCAGCCCGGGCGCACACGTAAAGGCGGCCAGTCATGTGGAACCGAACGGAAGGGTCGCTACACTCCTTATACTCGTAGGTACTAAATGACGCTTGCTTAACTCTCTTCTGAGTGAGAAATACGTAACGTTATCAAAAGGTTAGTGAAATATTGGTGGCAAATACAAAAAATCGCATCGTTCGGCCTCCAATAACTTGGGACTGATTTGTTGAAATATTTCAGGTAGTAAACCAAATATATAAAGGTTTCTATCCAACTACCCAACGAGTAAATCAACCGCTCTTTGAGGTCTATTAATGTTCTCGTGATCTGAATTTGTATTGATTAGGTACTGACTACCTTTTCTGCCTCGGATAGCCTATTAAGGTTTGGTTATTGAAATAGAAGGGTTCCGAGTATCATGTTGTGTTTGCAGATAATTGGTAGCCTGAAAGACCCAGGTTTTCTCACTTCGTGTACCGGAAACGGCAAACTAACTACTTTAGGTCTGTAAAGCGGCACAGAGCAAAAAAATTTGATGAACAGTCATTGACCAGTGGTGGTGGTGTGTAGTAGTAGTGGCATTCAGCTGCATCCGGTTAGACTGGAAGTCGACCCCAAGATAGTTGGGGAAAGGCTAGGCAGGTAGAACCATTAACTCTTACGGGATTACTGAATTTAAAGGCTACTGGAAAATGGAGGAAAATAAGTTAGTAAAACTCCGAGTATTTTGGGCAATAATTAGAAGCAGATGACGTGCGATTATTCAATCGAAATTCCGAGAATTTTACTTAGTTCTTTAAATATTTAGTGTAATCTCAAAGGCCAAATCCGATATATCAATGTTCAGGCCTCTTTATAAATGGTATCATCACAAAACCATATGTTAATATATCTAATCTAAGATAAAAAAACGACCTAAGACAGAATATATTACGTAACTGAGATAAAAATAAAATAAGAAGATAAAATTCCCGAATCTATCTGCAATCGAACGTTATCAGTCATATGGTTTTTCTCATGTCAAGATAAAAATATACTTACCTTACCTTCGATATTATATATTTATTTTGTGATTCTTCACGAAATTCCTGAGGAAAAAATAAATATAACCCACCGGTAATCCGGTAAGGCTCTCAAAATATTTCTGATACAGCAAATCTATAAATTGTAAAGCATTTTTTCAATCGTATTGGCCCAACAAAGGAAAGCTACACACATAAATCACTCGAGCCTTTTCCTCATGAACGTTACTTCAGGTTTCAAAAGATTTCCTTTCATAACTGTTGTTAGTTCGCTTCATAGAGTGATAAGGAAGATAGAGGTGACTGATTCTTGGAGTGTGAAAAGGTTGAAATAATCATGTTACGTCAAAGCGAAAGGTCGAAATGACCACAATGATCATACCTCGAAAATCACTTACAATAATTGTATGTGTGGGTATTTTTAGATAAACGGCTGTGAATTAGGTAAATTAGCAATCATAAAGGGTCGAAATAATTAAGGACTGAAAATTCATAGACGTGATGGATATCGATAACAAATTACTTATCTAAACTCTTAATTAAAAGTTATCACCGTTAACTAAGGGTCAGTTTAATGATCCGTGGTTATCACACACAACCAATGGTAGCACTTTCACCGCGGCTTCGCTCCCGTGACCGATCCCGCGGGAACTGTGATTTTTCCCGGGATAAAAAGTAGTCTATGTTACTTCCTGATAATTTAACTTTCTATTGGTGTAAAAATAGTTAAAGTCGGTTCAGTAGTTTCGAAGCTCATTCGATACAAACAAACAAACAAAAAAATCTTTACTCTTTATAATATTAGTATAGATTACGTTAAAATGTCTATAATATATTCATCTTCTTCTATCTTGACTAATACTTAGGCACTTATTTAACCATTGGTCAAGCTAAAAATGAATTTAAACAAGGATTTTGCCGAACAATTAGTAACTATTTGATTACTAATTGTTTAAAAATTTTTATCTTAAAACTAACCCACTTATTTCTAGCATTGCCCAAACACGATTTAAAAATTTAAAATACGTCGATACAGTATATCACCACTTACTCATGTATGAGTAAGAGATGTGGGAAACACTATCATGTAGAAAACATAATTAGCATTATATTCTTCATCCATCAAAGCTATGGAAATCTAGATGTACCTTCCATCGTCGACAAGAAGAAGAAAGTATGAGTAACAAACACGGAACAACACGATAGACGGACTTTTCTTAAGTTTTATAATGAATGTAGGTAGATTTGGAACGAATCACCGTCAGTACACGAAATTCATTTGCATTTCATAATTATAACGTATATAGCATTATTTTATCAAAGTAAAATTAATTTTAAATAATAGTGTGTTCTTGGTACAATCTCATATAAAATGTTTTATGTGTTAAAAAGTGCGTTTGTGTCTTATGATCACGCTGCCGCTGTAAGAAACTTATTTATTTAACGTAAATATTTTAGCTGTGATTCATAACAAGTAGATATGTTCATTAGGTACTTTACGTATTCGTAAATGTTTTTTATAGGCGCCATACACATTCCTTATGTTTAATGCTTTTTGAATAAGGTCTAATGTCATTTGTTTATTGTACTTATGTGAAAATAAAGAAATTTCAAATGAACTATTGGTTTACATACTTAACTACGGATCCAAAACTCGCCATAAAACCAGCGGTCATTTACGTACACATACAGCGACTATTTAAATACAAACTCATAATTTAAAATAATTACAATTCATTACTTGAAAATAATGAGTTTGAATTTTATATTTTATCGTCATTATATGTCTACGCTCATCATATTTGTTTCTGTAATTACTAATTTCATTAAACACACACACCAAAAGGTGTAGAGGGATTATTCTATATTTGTTGAGGCTCTATGGTTTACTTAAACAAGTTCACCAAATTTCGAATACCAACGCTAGGTATTTTTATTTAACCATCTAATGGTTGGAGCTATTTTTAATATCGCGCAGAATCCACTTTGTCACTTTGTATTATAATATAAACCACGACAAGGCGTAAAGGCTTTACCTTGTGCCCACGTATTTTCATTTGAGGCTTCTAAACCGTGGCTGTGTGAAATTAAAATATATATAATTTTCCCTTTCGCCTTATTAGTGTAGTGGTTGCGCTGACTTTCAAGTCGTAAGCGTACTCAGTAAGTAGCTTAAAGTTTGAATTCATGTCTAATGAATTGCAATTGATTCTTGTGGGGCTGCATATATTTGCATTTGCATTTATATTTGTGTTGTCAAGTATTTGTTTTTCTCATGACATGAGAAATTGAAACCGCTTCGGAAAATTGTTGAACTGCTATTGAGGTGACTTTTAAATCAATGACTATCTTTCTGGGGGTGTAATTTATCATGAATATGAGCTACTTTTGAAAAACCGGCCAAGGGCGTATCAGACTCTCGCTCAAAGGGTTCCGAACGAATCATATTTTTTAACATGTTTTTTTTTAAAGTAGGTACTTATAAGCTTTTTATAGGTTTTCTTGTAATCTATTGGTAAAGAACTATTTCTGTTTTTTTTTTTTAATTTTAGACTCATTAGTTTTGGAGATAAAGGGAATGGTCAATTCTCTTCAATGGTATATTAATGTTAAAATTATGAAAAAACAATATTTAAGACCCTCACAATGCCCTTTCATTTGATATGTCGCACGGTACAGTTTCAAAAACATATTTTTTTTCAAATTTTTCGATTCCTAAAAGTGACCCTCAAGATCTCCTAAAGTGAACTCCATTATTCCTAATTTATTTATTTACGTAACACGTCCGCGTTTGGGTCGCTGCTATGTACTTATGTGTGTGCCAAATTTTATCTCAATCCTTCCAGTATATTCTGAGCAAATTGACTGTGACAGACGGACAGACAGACAGACACACGAGTGATCCTATAAGGGTTCCGTGTTTTCATTCGAACTTTCGTAACCCTAAAAATCATCTCTAGACTAGTATTTTTTTTAAACTTACTGCTTTACATTCTGCCTAAATGTACTCGAGAAAAGTGAGTATAGAAATGTAATTATTTATTTTTTATCACTCTCGTATTGCTCATCATTATAATTTTGTGAACAGAACTTCGATCAAAGGTTGCATCGCACTAACGACAGCACTGCGTAAAAATCGAAAACGCACTTGAAGCGCAAAAGTGTTCTGGATATTTATTTATCATTAATTCCGCGTTGCATTCCGGGAATTCATTTCAACCCTCGTCACAAATTAAGCTGTCTACGAAGACCAAACTGAGAATATAATATCAAAAGGAAAATAAACACGATATTTAGCAGAGAATCGGTGTAGTAACATCACAGTTCGGCAGTCCTTGCTGGAAGCCGATTAGTTTGCGAGTGTCTCTTGGCTGCAGTACCTACTTAGCTACTTGTTAGTTGTTCTTAATGAGCACTGCCAGCCAAGTTTGGGCTGTTTTCGCTTCAATTAAGACTAAAAACATGACCGAACGTTGTCGTTTGGTCGCTCACTTGACGTTTGTCGCCGCCTTGCTTCGCAGTGCTTGAGGGTTAAATTAAATATGTATTGTGTTTTTGTTTACTTGTTGCTTTGTGTTGTTAATTTTAGTCTGTGTATGAATTTAAAGTAGTCCACTACACAGTATCATATCATGATCATACCATGACTTTGCTAGGAACGTATCAACGTTGTAGTGCGGTTAAAAAATATTCTTTATGTTGAAACGTATGAGACTATACCTACTAGATTTTGCCTATGCCAATACGCTCCTTGCATGAGACGCGACGTTCTGTCGTTGTAAAAAAGTAGGGGAAAATGAGGCTGAATTAGATTTTGACAAATCCCTAGATAGATCCGGTAAGACGAATGCTACGGTTAATAATTCTAGTCAATCTTAGGTAAAATTTAAACCCAGATTTTAAATTTACACTTAGTTTTTGTGCTTTTCGATTGGTTTTTTGAGAATTATATTTTTAAACAGCGGTCGTAAGGCACTACTAACCCCTCTTTGGGGGCAAGTTGTGCCGCAGCTGAGGTTGGTTGTGCCGTTCATAATGTTCGGCCTTTTACACGGATTTTGGAATAAAAAACCCACAACATCTAATAGCTTTATATTTATCCGAAATTAAATTAATGAAAACATCAACATTTTATAAACTTTAGTTTTTATAATAATAGTAATAATTTATTAGCATAAATACACGTTTGACACAATACGTTAGAGTACACAAAATTACTAGTAAATAGAAGATCAAACAGGAAAAGTAGTGTGCTCAAGATGGGTAAGGTAGGTACCTACAGTCAATACAAGCTTTGATCCCTGCCTCCTAAACTAGAAGGATCCTGTATCTTAGGAGGCAGGTTTTATAATAGCGAAAAAAACAACTTCCTGTAACTCTTGTAACTATAATATCTGATAACATTAAGAATGGTTACTTAATTTTAATATAAATGAGATCTACATATTAGACAGAACTATTAAAAAATATCCCTTTACAGACTGTTATACTAGGGTTAATCAAATTTTCTCTCAATACGTAACGTAACTGAGTTCACCTAGATAATTATTATCTTATTAACCAGTCTCTCAAATTAGTCTTCAAAATGAACTTACATTTAAAAAATCTAAAAACCTCAAAAACTAAACTTATTCTTCAGACAACTGATCTGAATAGCAATTAGGAAATACAAATGTTAAGCTTTCTTCATCATTCATTCATTGCAACTGTACCCAATTCTTACATGCCCTCCATTTAATCCATTTTACTCCATGCGCAGAGTTAGAGTAGGGATATGATGCAGAACCATTCTGAACAATTTTCTTCATCAGTTCTTGTCCTTTCACATTTCCTTTACACTTTCCTGTGGTTTTACTTCTTTCTTTTTCTTAGTCTGTTCTTCTACTAGAGCATTTGTGTCTGGAGTATCTGTTAGAACAGCTGACTTTCTTTTACGTCATGTATTCAATCCAATTAATCGGGGAGGTGTTTTAGGTAATGGTCTAATTAACTCCAGAGAAATAAAAGATGCTGCATCGTTACCTACTATTTGAGAAGTGATACGATCAGTTACATGAGAATTATAGCGAAGGATGAGCTTCGTTTGTTCTCATCCTATTAAACAAAGCAATACATGTTATTAAAAGTTGGAGGTCAATTGTGCCCTGGCATAATTGACCCCGTTTAATAGGCAATTCTTACCCCTTTTTCAAAGACAAATATTTTTTATCATATGCCAAAAAAGACATTCTATACAAAGTATTAAAATTGCATAGATTAATATTTCTGGATAAATTACAAACACATTAGTAAATCTCCCATATCCGTAACACCAAAAATTCTTACTTGAGACCAAAAAATATGAAAAATGCTGGAGGATCACTGTACACACTGCCAGTAGGTTCGCGTCTCTGGCGCAAATTAAATGACATAATACGAACATGTAGCTATCTCTTTCGGTTTTTTAGATATTTGCATCAGAACAACATACCTACAGCCTCCCCTACATATAACATTTTTGCCTTCGAAATAATAGGAAATCATTTTCTTTTCTTAAAAGAGAACGGGAACAGATAGAACACATAGATGATACATGGATGATACGGGGATGATAAATATGGATGCTACGGTCACTAAAACTGTTATGCAAGGGTATGACACGCTGTTGAATCATTCTAGAGTGGGTATAGTAGACCGTGTCGTGTTTCTTACCATGCTTGATACGTTCCTAGCACAGTCATCTTACGGTACGGTGTACTTGGCAGGCTCCTTTATGCCTAGTTGTGGCTCTCTTAGTGATGTGTAACATCTTTTGTCTCACTTTCCTGCAATCTGTGGGCGTGATTTCGTGAATAGGGACGGAAGTGTGTAACACGAAGCCAGGGAAGCGCGCGCTATTTGATTTGACCGCGCGCGGGGGTAGATTTGCCGTCAGCTGGTAGAGCGCGCGCACGATAAGCCTGCGCGCGGTCGAAATCGGAACTAAAAGTTTTAATTATATTTTTCAGGATAAAATGTTATTGTTGCTTACTGCCAACGTGAGATGTCAAATGTTACACATCATATGCGACTACTGTAAGGCTCGCTCGTTTTTTTCTCTAAATGTTTGAAAGAGTGAAAAGCACTGACAAAAAACCACGTCTGATGGTTTACTAATTGGTGGCTTCTATTAGTGTAAACGAATGATGATGCTGCTACTAACCGCTTGACCATAGCGTACCGATATCATACTCGTATCATTCCGTACTTACAATATGCGTAGCTCCGCATCATACCTTTTTTGTGTAACTCTTCTTTAATTAAATTCATGGTTCGTCATCGGCGGGCACCTGATAAAAACTCTTTGTATTACGTGTACACAATGTCATTGACATCGATACGTTTCATGCACAGTTATTAATATAAAAAGTCACATTTCTGATCCGTCGAACTGGTTATTATACGAAAAATGGCGACGAGATTTGTTCTTAATTCTTTATTGTACACCAAATATTTCACAAATCCAAAAATCATGTGTTGCATCACTTTTTTTGGTCTTAAAAATATCTAGCTCCCTTGTACTCATTAAAATACTTAATGTAGGCACTGTTTTGTTGACATTCAACTTGCCCACAATGTTAACGTTCGGGCAACTCAACCCGAATAATTTTCCTTTATAATAAACGATTCTTGAATTGTACAACCGTGTACACTAAACAGTAGTGTCGGGCCCATTCGCGAGCACATTCGTTAAGCCTGCAGGCGATTAGCCACTCTATTTGAGTTCAAGTTCTCACAATCAGAAGGCTCGTTTGTTTTAAGATTTCCCTTCTTAGCTTTCGAGATCGCAAAGTGTGAAGCGATCTCGAGGTCTTTGCCCCTTTACACGTACGAATAGCAGCCACACCCGTTAACGGTAGTAACCGCTCATAATACCACATCTTTCGTTTGAATGGCCAGTAAAAGTAGAAATACCATGGATCAATCGAATACAAAACGTACGCAAATAGAGAACGCCAGCCACCTAGACCAATTAGACAGATTGACGAGGGAGGGGTATGATAAATGTACGTGGGTTACATTCAAAGGTCGCAAAATAGGTAAATCTACGAAAATTTGATGCACTGAACCCTAGGGCAAGAACCTTTTAAGTATAAAATAGTACCGTCTAGCTTTTCGCCGAAAGTCTAGCATCGATTTTACATACTATTTTAGTAACCCGGCCTCATGCCTTTTCCGTCTGACTCCTATTCCTATACATACATCAATTTATTTTTCATTCACAGGAATTTCCCAGAGATATTCGATCATCTTGTTCGTCACCCTAAGACCCCCACATTGGTATGTGATCACACTCATCACATAAATTATAATGAACTCTGTCAAGCAACGTCTACGCAAGTTTACGCGTCTGACATATAGAAGTGACTTTATAATTGTAAAGCTAAAAAGTAAACATGATTTTCGTTTCCCATTTAAAGAGCAAACACTCTTGTTTGTCGATGAGCTCCCTCAATGATGTACACACACATAAAACGGGCTTAACTGTGGTAAAACGAGCCTGCCATCACTATGCAGAGTCCGTATTTGTGTATATTTTTTTCTTGACCTAAATTATAAATTAAAACTGCCTTTCTTGGAAAGAAGTAAGAAAAATAATGCATCTCAGACTGATTCACAGCGTGTAACTATCAGGGCTTATTTGAAGTTATTCGCTGTGAAAATATTACTGAAGTTAAGGCTGGAAGAGGAGAGCTTTTTGTTCTTCTTGTTAGCGAAATTATTTTAGTAGGCGAACTGAAGTTTGTGTAAAAATGAGTCAGAAAATACGTATTAGAATAAATATAATAAGTAACGAGTATTTATATCTATAAAATATGAACATTTTCAACAATGAATATCAGAATGAAAATCGTATTATATTCTTGACAAAAAAAAAAACAACATACAGGTTCCTATTTAGCTATGCAGCGTAGCAGTGCGTTTAAAGAGATTTATAGGCATATAAAACTGTGTAATATATTCTCAATAACGATGTTGTGTGTTGGCTATTGAGTGCGTCGCAGTCTGCCCTTTTGTGTCTCCACTTTGAATTCGAAGTGAGGTCGTTAAAAATCTTGTTATAGTCAACTTACACAGCTTTATAAACGATGACATTTTATTACTATCACTGATTGATCGTGTCGAGTTTAGATGAAGATGCAGCAAGCGCCTGCGTCTATTAAATGCACAGAGTTGCGCGGGAGTGCATTTCGTTGGCATTAATGAAAGTAAATGAAGTAAAGCAGCATACGTCTCATATCGGTTTGACATTCAGGTACTTTTACACAATAATGAAATGCATATTACACTTAAAGAAAATTGAAACAAGTTAAATAAAAGCTTGTAAAAAGGGATCCGTAGTGTTTGGCATTTCTTTTTGCTCAGAATTGCGCTACTATTTGCTATCAATTTTTCTCAAGCTTTGAGCACACAACAGAAAACCAGACAATATATATATAACACGTAGGCACAAATGGGATGCGTGAAAAACAAATGTATTAAAATTCGCCTATAAATAGCATTATTAAAATCCGATCGCGGCTGTTGAACCGCGGGGCGCCGCGGGGAGGCGCGTCCGCACGATAATTGACTATTATAATGTTGCCGACAGTCATAATCAGTGTTTTGCATGAAGGTCCAGTGTTCATACGAGAAAATGCTACTATAGGTGTGCATACGTACTATATTGCAGAGTCAGACTAGCTTCTCCCAGCGGTTTCGCTAGCATGTAAGTACGTCACAGTATCCTCTGCCCTTCTCCAAGGTCCAATAATAACAATAATAAACCTATTCTCTCTCTCTCTCTCTCTCTTATTTTTTTCCAATGTATCTCTATGCCAAAAATTATCAAAAGTGGTCAAGAAGTTGAAGCGTGTCATACAAACAGGCGGACAGTCAGACAGAGTTACTTTCGCATATTTTATAATGTGATGGATATGGATTGGAACCGTTGATACCTATGCAGTTCTACTCGACCTTCGTTTGACAAAAAAATCTTTCGAATGCTCAAGAGCATTAGTTTTTGGGCATAGTTGGAGAAAACAAGATAATAAACAGAATAGCACAAAAATTGGCACATATTGTGTTTTGTGAATCAAAACCCTAACACCTTGTTTATTTCATGCTGACTATGAAGAAAAACATAGATCGTCTTGTGTTAGTCACAATGTTCACAAACGTAAACGTTTGGCTTTTCACTATGTTCACGTATGTTTTGTTTTGTTTGAACACATTGGTCTTGTTTTGAACCTGTGAAGGGCGGGCGAATTTTTGAACGTTTTTATTTCTGATTAGTGATTATATTCTACGTAACCGACTCTTGCGTACCTATTTAGAATTATACCTACCAGTATTTCTTTAATTTAAAGATTGATAGTGTTACTTATGACCTTCATCGTTCTGTTAACGAGCTTAGTTATTAATAATACATTCCATTTTTGACCAAACGAAATACATTAGAGCATGATGAACTGTTCTCGGCCCTGGAGTGGTGAGTGAGCTAATGACATAAGTAACTACAGAACAAAAGAAGCCTTTCCGGTTTCTCTTACTAGAACATGTCATTAACTGTGAACTTGTCACTCATTAGGTAAAGTTGTTAATGAATGTCAAGAACCGCTTTGATAAGTAACATGTCTATAAGTGACCTGTTACCTATAAAGTGTGATTTGATAACTTTTTAACTTTATCTGTCCGTATATAACAGTAAACAAATATTTTGTGCAATTTATACTTTTTTTTGAGGGTGTGAAATCAGCAGATGACTTCTCCCGCTTTGATTGGAGGAAGGGAGTTTCAGACTGCCACGTTGCGGAGGGAGGAGTGACACGATGAGGAAGAGTGTAGGAGTGACACGTAGGGGACGACCGCAGAGAAGGAGTTGAATTAAAATAAACACACGACGAGTTAAGACGTATATTTCAATAATTAAAGAAGGCTAGAATATATGAAGCACTTATTAATCGTACGTACACCATACACTGTGACTTGGTACATATTTAAATTTTATTATTGCCCGGACACATGCCTGAATCTGCCTAGTCATAAAACTGCACTTCACTGTTCTAGAAAACTCTTGGAAACTAGTAACTGTCAGTTATTGAAGAGTAGGAAAATGACAATGATAGAGAGGAGCTTATTCTAGCTCGGCAGCTGAATCTGAACTGATTTAAAAAATAAAAACAGAGGCTAGACACAGAAGGCCAGTAATATTTGAATTTAAAACTAAGTACGAAAGAACGTAATTTGGAATAGAGGTCATAAAATAAACATGGCTTTAACACTGCCTTGTTACAAGACTCTTAGTAAAACCCACCTATCATCATCACCTACCTTCATTTGCCCTTACGTTCTAGATAGGTACCTAATTTGAGATTTTTTTACTTGACATTGAATTAGTATAGTTAAACAAGACAATATTGTTAAAATTAATGTTGACGAAGAAACCACTCAATAATTGCTGGACAACCCCTTTTCCCACGTAGACGAATATGAAAATATTCCAAAACCAATACAAAGTAACAACAGCTGGGTTTGATTATTCAGAAAAATGTTTGAAAGGAAAATGTTAACTCGCTAAGCCTAAAAGGGACAGGACTATAAACGGTTTAGCTCGCTCTCGGATTTTCGCCGATCCAAAGGAAGCCTAATAAAGAGTTGTTCAGTTTAGAAACACTTCACAAACGTTTCGAATAACAAAGCCCTTTTTCAATTCACTGGAAAATAATAGGTGCGTACGTTATTTTCTCAAACTTTGCCACTTTAATAAACTCTCAATCAATGTTATAAAGTCTTAGTAAATAATGACAATCATTTCTTAGTGTAGGTAATTAAGATATGTTTATGTACCTATATGGTCAATGAACAGCAGACTATGATTGCACATGTAAACACGACAATACTTACATAAATAAGTATGTATAAGCAGCTATTATAGAACTCACATTGGCACGTGTATGCAGCGTGTCTGTATTCCAATGTGGCATTTATATAAGTATATATATAGGTATTAATATAAGTACCTAAGTTTACGTATATAGGTACGTGAGCAATGCGTCCATAATGGCACACGCTGGCTCCAAACATCTGTTCAATTCTTATACGCAGTTCCTGACGTAATATTAATTAAAAGTTAACGACATAATGACGGGCACGAATTTGATAAATCTTCGAAAAGTGTGTCTGACAAGTAGATAAACATTTTACATTTTTTATCGAACAAAAATGGAGCTTTTGAAATCTCTGCAGTCTGCTAGTCTGTCTACCCGGTGCACTTAAGCTCCTCCTATCTCCATAAATAATAGAGCAAGGATCAGTTTCAAGCCCTGTCTGGTTTAAAAATCAATATTTGTGATACAGAGATTCGCACGGAACCTGGACACGGAAAGAATTCTCACTTATTTTGTTTGCTACGAGCATTCCTCAACGGGGGCAAGAATGTCGAATTATTTTTCTTTATTCAGTTGAAATTTGCGCAAACAATCCTAGGCTGTACATTGGCGTTTTGTCAAAACTATTTCTAGAACAGTTTAGAAAACACTTTACTGAATGCTCATTGTCTGCCGACGACTTGTCTTGTCAGTACGACACAATCTCTGACGAGACGGTCGGAACCGCTTCAATTTCCTCAACAAACAGTATTAAATAATCGGATTAAAACTTTGAGCTCTGATGATTGGAACAAATTACGTTAAAATTGTTAATAAACGTTTTAAAAAGTTTAGAATGAACCATTGTTGCGTGAGATTACTTTGAAGTGTTTAAGTCTTCGTGTTGGTTTGATCTTTGTCCGTGCTCGATTGTGAACGAGTGTAAATTGTTTACTCATTCGTTTCGTTCCTCCGTCTGTACGGCGCACAGTGCTCGATGCACACGTGGGTCGCAGTGCATTGCCTTTGTTTTCAATGTCAATAAATGGGCGATGAATCAAGTATTGTTTGCGCGTCTTATTAGTTCCGTAATGAAACGTAGTATCCCTAGAAAATGAAATTGAAGCCAAGTTATATGATTGTGAGTGTTGAAATAAAATGATGTTAGATAAAAGGACTATCGTTAAGTGTTCATCAAAATAATGGACGCTTTGAAGCATACTTTTCCGCGTTGTTGTGGAATATGTTTTCTTTTATGCAAACAATATCCTACTTATTTATTGAGATGCATGAATTGCTCCAATAATATCTAGACTCATATAGCAGAACTAAGTAATACTGAAGTTATTTTCTATGATGTCAGTAGTTTCATTGAAAACACATAGTAAGAGCAGATGAATGCAGAGAGAATGCAGCAGTATCCACAATGGTTTGCGGGTTTGCCCTTAACCTTTGCAATGCGTGGGAGGCGCTGGGACTAGGGTTGCCAACTTTTTTTAATCAGAAATAGAGTATATATCTAATTTCAGACAGGGTAATTATAGAGTACTATCTTAAAAAAAAGAGTATTTTTTTTTAATTTTTAAAGGAATTGTACGACTCCAAACATTCTTAATCAATTTTTTTAACCGACTTCGAAACAGGAGGAGGTTCTTTTAGCTTATATTTTATTAATTTTAATGGACAAATTAACAGTAAATGTTACATTTTTGGGTTATGAAAATGGGTATACATGACTGGTATTAGTATAATAAACTTTGTGAAAAAAAAAGTATTTTAGCGTACTCTATTAGTATTACAGATTATAAAGTACACCTACATGAAGTAGAGTACAATACTCTATTTAAGAGTAGGTACGGTTGGCAACCCTAGCTGGGACCCACTGTGGGAGGGGGGTGGCCCATGCCCACGGCACTGTTTAAACTAACGAGATCTTTTTAATACTCCATCCATTGTTGGGCCCATAGCGCAGCTTAGGTCTTCCGTCATACTGAACATATATATATATATAATAATGAATAGTTTTTTAATACATTCTGCATACATTTAAACAATGTAACTTTTATCTATTTGTTGCCAACGGCATTTACGAGTAACTGCTTGGCACGTTTTTTTTTTTTTTTTTTTTTTTTTTTTTTTGGGGGGTGGGAAATCATCCAATGACTTCTTCCGCTCTAGGGTGGAGCGGAAGGGTGTGTCAGACTCTTACTGACTAAAACCCACCCCTGTTCCTCCCTGCCTCGAGTGCCCGGGGGCGAGGTAACTCTTTCGAATTTATCCTCCACCCCCGGGCAGGCACCGGCCGTGGCAGGCCCCTTCCCTTGGCTGACAACTCTTTGAGGCGCGCGTGGAACACTACGCGCCGTCGACTCTCGGGCCTGGTGCTGATCGGACGGCGAGTTACCCGCTACTCGCCGTCCGCAGGCCCGGGTCTACGGTGGCCGGAGATCGTCTCGCGGCCCCTGGCGTCTCCTGCGGCGGTCGCGGCTGGGGGCGCTAGGGCGACTCGGCCGTTGCTGAGCCTCCCTAACGTGTGCCGCCTCCCTCTTCGCGAGCATTACTGCTTCGCAGAAGGAGGAGACGGCCTCCCATTCCCTCTCGCTCCGTACCATGGCCTGAACCAGGGCACGGCGCGAGAGGTCGCTGTCGCCTATCGCATCCACGAGGACACGGCGGTGCTCTGCCCAAGCGAACTGCTTGGCACGTACCTCTGTTAGTTACTATGTAGTATACCTACTATCAAGAATATGAATACAAAATGTAGTTTAAATAGAGAATTAAGATCTAATTAGCGGCCCCAATTAGTAACAAATTATAATCACATTAATAGAGATAGGTACTAAATGATGGTAACATCTTGTGTGTAATTGAACAATAGTTTTCAGTTCATTTGTTAAAAGGGATGGGATTCTGAGTATTATCGATTAGGTTTTGTAATCCGTAAACTAGATGGGAAGATGACATTAAAAAATCCCCACAACAAAACAAAAATGACAAACTTTGGAGGAAGCCTTTACCTGAGGAGGGTTCCAGTAAAATATATAATTAGTAGGTACGATAAAAACATATAACAATATAACTAAGTACAAATTCAGTACCTAGTACTAAATATTATTATATTACTACTAGTACCTAATTTTTTTTTTTGTTTAATCAAATTTAAAACAGAGACCTCATATACTTTTATGTTAATTTGAAATACTGGAAATAAAAGACTTTTTTTATTTATTTGTAATCGCGAGACGCTTGACGAGTTCATATCGACAAATTGTAATCCTTCTTCACTTGCCAACCTGTGGTAAGTATTGATTTTTCAGTATGGAAAATCGATTTTCTAATGCACAATACCTAAGTTGTTACCTATTAAGTAAGATATGCAGAATAGGTTGTTAATAATTAAGGTAAAAGCAAATTATCTTAAACCTCATTATTTAATGAGGTTTAAGATCATTACCAAGCTACCCCATTTTTGGATAAAGATTTTCCATCAGATCTTTCCGGCTAGAATGTGGGTATGTCCTCTACATCCACATTCTCTGAAAATGGTTTCAGTCCATATGGTTTCAGTCCTTTCAATCTGCCTAGCCTTTTCCCAACTATCTTAAGGTCGGCTTCCAGTCTAGGCGGATGCAGCTGAATACCAGCATTTTAAATGGAGCGCCTGCCTATCTGACCTCCGCAACCCAGTTACTGGGTAATACAATACTCCTTGGTAAGACTGGTTGTCAGACTTTGGGGCTTCTGACGACCCGTGACGACTGTCAAAGATCCACGATTGACAGCCGGGACCAACGGCTTAACGTGCTTTCCGACGCACGGCGGAGTCTCGGTAAGTAAAGATGGTCACTCATCCATGGACCAACCCCGGCAAACGTAGCTTAACCTGATGGATCGACCCGTGCGGTTGTTATTACTTTAGCCACGAGCTCCTCTTTGGTGGTTTCAGTCCTTTGAGGTGATCGTATCTTACGTCACGACGCGACACGTTAGCGCCGGCTGTCGCGCCTGTCGCTGAAAACCAGCGCTGGGGCTCTGTCTCGCATAGAGTCGCAGCATTAGGCAAGGTTCACATGACTGCGCGTCACCGCACGGACCACCAACCGCGCGGCACAAGACCAAACCAAACAGTGTCTATCGTTCACATTGAATGCGGCGCGCTGTGCCGCGCGGTAGCGGGCGTTAATATAGACGATAAACACTACTTAGCTTGATCTTGCACCGCGCGTTCATATGAATCTATAGCTTTAGAGCGGTTGCGCACTACGTCCGATACTTATCCGTAAAAAGACGGTTCGGCGTGGCCGTAGAACAATTTGTATGGTAGGTTACGCACTACCGATCCGAGTTCGGTCCGAGTTTTCTATAGATCTGTATTTTGACGGATAAGTATCGGACGTAGTGCGCAACCGCTCTTATACTGTGCGATAGCCGTTTTGCGTGGATGTGACGCATGTTTTCCCCCTAGCTTTTTTTTGTGTGTTTGTGCTTTCTTTGCGTCATGTTTACCGCAAATAAACGTATTTTCTTTCATTCTTTCTTTCTACTTTTTCCAATCATCCAGCATGATTCCTAACTCAGAAAATATAAGAATGACCATGAGAGTTTTCGTTTATAAAAAAGAAAATCATACGGTTCGTTCCAGGCTAGCTACCTAAATCTCTGCTGAAAACACCAAAGCAGAAAAAAAAAATTTGTTAGATTAGTTTACCTGTAAAAACGTTGCACACATTCACATTTGTTTTTGTATACCTATACTACTTTGTGTTTAAGATATAAATCAGGTATTTAAATCAGGAAAATTATTAATAAATATTGCTAACAAAGCTCTATTTATCAAGCCCGTGATTATTTCGTAAATAAATCGCGGAACAGATATGGCATGAACAGATACGTAACGCGGACATCTCGTAACCATGGTAACCGCAATTATTATTTCAGTAAACACGCGATTTAATTCGCACGTTGAATCATTACAGTATGGAGGCAACAGGTTTTATGTTTGTTTTAAAGGTAGAGTTAAACAACCTTTAATATCAAATTAATTAAATGATGAGTTGGAATTATCATAAGGAAGTTTGTTTCTGTAACATTTATCTACCTACGCCAGGATTATTTCAGTTCAATCGTGGGTACGATTGCAAACCGTATCCGTTGGCCAGACTTATTATGAATCGTCATAAATGTCATCAATAGAATGTCATCAATCACAGTTTTCGAAATGTCGCTTTCATGTCAGTCGAAATCGAGTCGTCATCACTATTTTCATGGCAGAATCCCTTTCTGTGTATGCAAGAGAAGAAAAACCTATGGTTCTGGCTTCCAAAAGGTTTGATTATGTTTTTTTTAAATGAGGCTTTACCGAGATGACTTACACACCAGATGGCATCACTGAGGCGTCAGGTCCAGACACCTGACAAAACGCTTCAGATAGAAAAAGAATTTACACCTAAGTGGTGCCAACTGGTGCCGCAAATATTTCTGAAAACCTTTATTAGCTATGTCCCATTTAAACCCCACCCCTTCGCTCTAAGCCACGTAGGTACTTGTATGCCTAGGGGTAGCGGATAAATTCTGAAAATGAGTTACCGCACCCCTGAGCACTCAGGCAGGGAAGGAACAGGGGTGGGTTTTAGTCAGTAAGAGTCTGACACGCCCTCCCAGAGCGGGAGAAGTCATTGGATGATTTCCCACCCCCCCAAAAATTTCATTTGCGTTTCAATTGCGTTTTCTAACGTAACTGCAAATTCGTAATTTCGAAAAAAAAATCGAAAATAATGTTTGTTTCGTAAAAAACTAAAAAAATAAAATTGCGACTTTGACCTTCAATAACGCCAACCAGTGGTTTCCCAGTTATGGTCTAGTGGAAAAAAATTATCCAAATAATGGGTATTAGAATATGTGGCTTTCGGCTTCGGAAACTGTCTTTTTACACCCGATATAAACTTGTAAAAAAATCTGAATTAAGGCTTTAAGCGTAACATATTTTCAAAAATTTAACAATTTGTCGGTGCCACTTTCCATCACGTCTTAACAAACTTGGATGGGACTTGAACTTTTTTTTGGGAGACCCATGTCAACCAACTTACGCGGCCCGCAAAAGGTTTCAGTAATTTTCTTACGGGAAAAACATTAATTACGAAAGTTTGAATTTGTCCTTGTGTCTGGGATGGCGGTGTTTTTAGACGCGGCTCGTATTATGGGGTTTTTATCGTGCTCGTGTTAAAGGTGTACAGATAGGTCAAATAACTCTCAGTTTTGGTTTATTACAATCGTCTCAGGTCTGCTGTAGAATTAGGTTAACTGTTGCGATTCTTTGACACATTTATATAACAAATGTAGAACACAGTCATTTATAACATTCGATGATTATTACAAAACATTTATTGTCAATACAAAACAGATTAGACTCCCATCCCAATAGCGATAACGGATGCGTTCTCTTCCGGGAAGAATCAATCATCTAGAAGCACTGCTCGCCACAACTTTTCTTTCTACTTATATCTACTAAGTTTGTTAATATCTATACCTAAATTGGCTACGATGAAACATCTTTTTTTGTGGATGTGGGAAATCATCCAATGACTTTTCCCGCTCTGAGTGGAGCGGGAGCCCTCCCGTGTCAGACTTTTACTGACTCAATGAGTCCACCCCTGTTTCTTCAGTTGCCTGAGTGCCAAGGGCCGCGGTAACTCTATTTCGATTAATCCACGACCCCAGGCAGTCGATGAAACACCTTGGATTGTCAGTTAGTATTAGACCAACCGACAGCACAGTCATCACTACATTTTATAAACTAAGTCTCGCGCTGCATCTGTCTGTTCGCGATGAACTCAAAAACTACTGAACGGCTTTTCATGCAATTTTCACCAATAGACAGAATGATTCATGAGGAAGGTTTAGGTGTTGTACCTGTGCGAAGCTGAGGCGAGTCGCTATTATTGAATATTATCTTTAATATTTTTCTATGTATCTTTCGCTGAGTATCTAAACACAGGGAGAGCAATAAAATGCATATCTTCACGAGTGCAGAACTCGAGACATGAGAGCATACCTAACAATGTCCTTTAAAGATGGAGGTGAATAACTTGTATCTCGTTTTGAACTGCCTGGAATCCATTCCTTTAACCTATTTTCAGACTAAAGTCCATGTAGATATCAAAAATTCCTCCTCCAAAACTCAAGTGCTTATAGCTAAGCATAAAATAAAAACATAAACGTAACAAAACAAATAATGTTACGATGCTCGTATATGCATTTATTTTATTGGTTCATGTTCGAAATTAGTGAAACTCGTGCAGTATAATTTTATTTGCTCGTAATGTATCACATCTCCTCCATGTTACGACATATCTCTTTTTGTTTGACACTGAGATTTGACAAGGTTTATATTTTGATAAATGTGTTTACCGAACCGTGGCGCTTTGTGGACTAGCCATAAAATACTTTCTACTTACGATATTCGCAAAGCATTTTGTTGAACAAACTTGATAAAACCTGTGGGTTAGCTTTGAGACGGAATAATAAAATAAGCTGAAGAGATTTATGTTTGTTTTATGATTTCAAAAAATACGCCACCAAGTACCAGACGGAAATTGCAGAAAAACTTAAACACAAAACGTTAATGCTTTAAAGGAACTCATTTATCAAAATTGAATCGCGGCTGTACAGCAAAATTATAAGATAAAATTTCAAAGAAATGCAACTTTTCATATTTCTCCTTTACATCAGGGTTTTTAGTTACATTTTTCAATAGAATTTTAATATCTACGCAATTGAAATCTTCGTTTTAATAGTGAGGCAAAAATAAAAAGCGCTTAGGCTCCAATCTTCGTTCTGTGGAGCATTGATTGCACCCCCTACCACAGCTTTGTAGTTGAATAAAAAGTCGCTTGGTAAAATGCCAGCACGATGAAAAGAATAGCTTCGCTATACTGAAATATTATGGGAGCTCTAGACTCTGTGTACACTGCTTTCTGCGTAAATAAATTCTATGGCTTCCGACAGAGAGTAATTTTTCTAATGCGGGGGCAGTATAAATGATCGAAGCGGTTTATGTTCGACGCTGCGGCGTAGTGGAACTACAAATTGGTAGGACAAAAGGGTCGAAGGATGATTCATTACAATATTACGCGCATGTATCGCCGGAATTTGTATTGGTATGTAGTTTTGTGTAGGCTCTAGGCCAGTGTGCGTGCACTGATATGTGCTTGTCGTGGAAGGGCGCCGGCGTCTGGCCGGCCGCCGCCGCCTGCGACCCACTCCGGGGGTCAAGGATCCGCGCGCGACGCTCGCCGGCTCGTGTAAACGCCACTTACTCATTATAATCATCCTGTTGCAGATGTGTTCATATGTCGAACATTGTAATCAACGTTTACCTTATAAATAATTTAAAGGTTAATTCGATCACCTAAATGGAAAACCGAGTCCTTCGTTCCACTTATTTATTGCATTTTATGAAGCTTTACATACTACATTTTGCTTAACCACTTGATAACATGAACGTTTTAATAAATTATTTATTGAAGATTATATCGCGTGACGTGAATTTACAGCTCTGCAATATCCTTCCTCTTTGATATCAGATGTAATCTGAAAACATTAATTATTGCGTAGGTTTCACAGGATAGTCGATCAGTTTTGTGTAGGTGTCTGTATAGGTAGATACTAATGAGTGCTTTTTATAAACAATTAAATGTTGCCGTGCGTCAACAGGTACGCTAGGGTTGTCAATAAACAGGAACACGTTCCAGGTTTGATAACACTTCCTCGCCCACGTAATGCCCACATCTCGGGGTAACACTGTATCTATGTAACACGTTCTGTTCTATCTCGATTATGTTACACTGGAAAACTGAACCGATAATATTGTTCAGCTATCACTCGTCAGTTAGATAATGCTATGTCATTTTTTGAAATTCCCTATGGGGTTTTGTGATTTTATTATTATTCAGTTCGTTACCTAACTTGGAGCTATAACGACGATGGAGTGTGAATCGTTGTAGATACCTACCCTACCCATATGACAAACTACACAAGTACACACCTTTCATAAATTTTTGCTGAAACTTATTCTTGAAAAAGAAGTGGCTTATTCCTATCGAAAAACCAATCGGATCGAGGAAATCTCCATATAGTAGTGAAATTCCGATCGAAATGTCTGTTAAATTAAAAAGGGTTTGTTCTTTTTATTGCTAGTGTAACGGTCACAAACAGTTGTAGATTTATTCTTCTGCCCAAAAACCGGCCAAGATCGAGTCGGACTCGCGCGCAAGTGTTCCGAACAAATCATATTTTTTTCAGGTGTTTTCTAAACTGCCTCTACTTTATAGGTTTTTCTGTAATCTATAAGAGCTTATACTTTCCGTATTTTTTTTTAATTTTTAGGCCAAGTGGTTTCGGAGGGAATGGTATTTTCTTAAATAACTTCGAAACCATACATTTCACAACTATGAGAAAAATATATTCGAAACCCTCACAAAATGCCCTTTCATTCGATATGTCGCATAACACAGTTTGAAAAACTTTTATTTTTAATTTTCCGATTTTCACCCCAAAAGTGACCTCCAAGTTAATTTATTTAGGGTACACGTCCGTGTTTGGGTGACAGATATTCATGTGTGTACCAAATTTCAACTCTATCGGTTCAGCAGGTTCGGAGGAAATTGGCTGTGACACACGGACAGACGGACAGACAGACAGACAGAGAGTCAGACAGACAGACAGTCAGACCGTCAGAGAGTCAGACAGACAGACGGACACACGAGTGATCCTACAAGGGTTCCGTTTTTTCATTCGGACTTTCGGAACCCTAAAAATTGTCCTTTTTCCAATCTTGGTAACGAGAAACTCTGTATCTTAGGTTTACTTCGGTAATAATAAGTCTTAGTAAAGTCGATAACAGAGTGATCTAATGAGGTAGAAGAATCCAATGGGAACATTTGGGTATTTTGATAAACGTTCTACATTTAGGTAGATTTGTCTGGATCATTTGCGAAGTGCCACGTTGCCTCTTTGATTATAAAAACGCGAAATCGCTGTCTTGAAAGATGTCGAGAATTACGAGTAGCTAGGCCATTAGTGATTTGGAAAACATTACTGAAGTATTTAGCGATAGTAGTGAACTAAACTAAAGAAAAATGTTGTTTAAAATGATTGAAAAATCGCTTCATGAAAAAGGTTTAGTGCCAATTATTTACATACAAATATTCGCCATAAGTATTATATAGTCGTGGTTTTTTCAGAAGCTTTTCTTGCAAACTTCCAAAGAAACAGCTGAAAAGAGACATTCTTGTCGATTTATTCCAATAGAACCACAGTTCTAAAAAAACCTATTAGTCTGGAATAGGTTATAAAGCTCCATAAGACGCACCAAAGAAAGTTTAATTACAGGAGTTCAGCACTGTAACAACAAGTCTAGAACTTAGAAGTTGGAGAGGCGACGTTTTGCGATACACTACCTACACGGAAACTTTGATTTCATTAGATCCTAGTATATGTATAGGGCATTATAAATAGGTACGTGACTTTAGAATTTTAATTTGATACGGTACTTTGAAGCGCGCAACAAAAATGTCGCTGATCCATGCCAGATTGAATTTGTTTTTCCAACTTAACTTTTGGATAACGCTTCCAAACATGGTTAAAAGCGGGTCTTTCCTACGGCTTTAATCGCATTATGTTGCTGTTTATTTTAAATAACTCAACATTTGCCTGTAAATTATTAACCGACGCCATAAATAAATTGGAGGAAAAACGGAATTTTTTTCTCTCATCTAATTTTCACAGCGTTACAGCATCAACGGTTACACTTCTCGATTTATGTTGAGCATAATTTGACCTTTCATGTTTTATTTATACAAGCCAACGGAATATTGAAATATTGTCGGTATTAAATTTCTTTAAATACAGGCTCGGTGGTGGTAGGCGCCTCCCCCGCCCGTGTCTCCCACGCAATCTTGCAGCCACCTACGGCTTTTGCGATTTATTTATAGGTAAGTAGGTATACCTATAGACACTAGTTCAATGTGTAATCTAGAATTCCTAGCGAGAAATGAATGGTGCTTGCTATGTGTGAGTAATGAACGCAGACTGACTCAGCGGCAGGTGAAATACAGATAACTGACGAATTACTTACAAATTACAATCCCTCTTTGTGAACCACCACAATATTCTTCGTAGCGGATCCTCCAGAGACACATTGTGAACCGCCTCGATATCTGAAAGGATCCAAGCTTTTTGTTTTCCGACACAATAAATAATAATGTGCTTACATAATATATTTTTGTGATATAACTGGTTAGGTAGGTACCTATGTCACCAGTACAAGAAAGTGGACATACTTAAATCTTTTGGAATATGGAAAGGTTTTGTCATAAAGGTTATTATAAAATTAATGATCGTTTTATATTTAGAATACTGTAGAACCCGCAGGGCTCCAGTAAGGCCTGCAGGGCTCAGGGGTACTCTGTAGCTTGGGGAATTGTGTATGTGAGTATACATGTTTGTGAACGCGCCCACGATACAGGAGTAATTCCTAGTGTGGGGCAAGGTCTTTTAAAAAAAAAAAAAAAAAAATTGTCTCACTCGCTGGCTACGCGAGAGTGTGGTGTGTAAGAGTGACTGGCTTACATGTGGAGTGTGAATAAAGAAAGAGGGATAACGTTAAGGATTTTATATTGATTGTAAATAGATATTGAAAATAGACACGCCCACTTCGAACGGGCGTGCTGAAGTCAGTCATCCAACCTAATCTTCTTTATATTCGACCGACTCCTCAATATTCTCAACTGCCAGCTAAAGTCCGGTGCAGACCCGCTGAGTTTAGGCTGTGTCTACAATCGCCACAATACCTACGAATTGTTTTTTTCAGCCTCTTTTTCCAATGAGTGACTAATAATATTTTGGGTATTTTTATAATAGACCCACATCACATTCCATGGCAACAAAAATTTCCTCCAGTCATGGAAAAGTTTTAGATCACAAAAAAATTGAGCATAGCCAACAAACACTAATTAACATACCTACTACATTATCAAATAACATGCAATGTTTTTGTTGAAACATGATGATATACCCAATCTAAACCGATAATGCTTAGCTCATGTACGAGTTAAACTTGGCCCATTAATTTATTTTAGATCTAATTGCTCGAGTAGTTTTAGCCATTTATTTTTAGCCTACACAGCTGCGGGTTCTTGACCCTAATAAAATTATTGACATACATTGTACACTTGTTTTATTTAAAGTATGATTTAGATTTTGCCAGTACCTACTTTAAACTACCCGGCCTGCATACTGAAGGTCGCTATCAATTTACGATTTATTTTCCGTAGTGGGGTGCAGGGTGCGGGGTGCGGGGGTGGTTGTCGTTCCAATCGAGACCGCTGATGGATTCCCACTGTCACCAGAGAGATACGACTATTTAATTCGAGTTTGCACACAGTTTTTGTGAGATTTTTCCCTCCCTACTTTACAGTTTGTGGGTCCGATGCCAGGGATTTTGAAATATTGGTCTGACAATTTGTGAAACTTTTCCTATAAAACAAACATACGAATCGCGAATGTAACGCGACTATAGGGTTATGTAGTTGATGTATTTGGTTTGTGTTTACTCGCAATTTATTAAAGTGCCCGTTGAATTACTGTAATCAACTAATGCCCTCACGATTTCGACATTACAGACATTTTGACATTTCAGAAGTTCAAACTAACTAGCTTGAGCTAAACTATAACGTTTAGCTTTATTTTCAAAGTTATGACGATATTCAAGTCTTCCAGTACATCACAAAAAAGGGAAGTATCGAACACAACATGTTATGTCGTTTTTGTAGTTTGTCTTCCCCTCGTCGGTCGTAAGTAATTCCCTTATCCTCGAAGAAAAGTTACAACAGAGGGATCCCTACTTTACACAGGCCTCTAGTTTTTTTTTCTTTATTTTTGGGAACGTATAATTCTCACTTTACCAAACAGAAAACCCGCTTTTTTGTTCTCGGCCCTTTTATTGAATTCCGCACTTGGTAGCTGAAGGAAGTTTGTAGTGCCTACCCTAACAACATTCTACAAATTCCACGTTACCTAATGTGATTACAGAAATACGACTGTCACGTTCATTTTTGGGTTCTGTAAGTCCCATTGCTTTAGTACATTTATTCGTAGGTACTACCACGGAATGCTAGACCTTTATTTATGTCCCAAACTTGTAAGTTTGGATCGAAAACACGCAAAAAATATGATGTCTGTCCAAGTTATAATGACTGTTGCGGACTGTAAAGGTTTTGGAATGGCGCTTGTTTTGTTAAATGACTATCACAATACTCAGAAAAGCTATTTCAAGAAGAAAAATAGACTAGAATGGGATCCTTTAGCCAGTTGCAAATGACGTTTTCTTTGTGTTGTATCTGTGTCAAACGTTGGAAAGAAAGTCCTTGCGGGTGGCATTGCAACGTGGGTGCATTGTTCTCCCTACACGACTGACTTACCGACTGCACGTACTCCGGCGCAAGCGCTGAGACTACAGCGGATTCATTAGAACCGTGGCTTTAATTCTTCAATCTTTTATGCTAGTCTAAACTAGAAGTACAATGGAAGGTTATTGGCATTACATCCGTCACAACAATCGGGAGTCCGACCACGGTGACGTAGCGTGCTAAAAGCAAGCCCGGTACAAGCAAAAAACATCAAGTCCTTGAGAGGCAATGCCCTCTGCGTCCTACTAGGTACGGTAGACGAGTGAGTGTTTCACGATCACTCGTAAATACCTACTAACAAGTTATAATTAATTAACCAGGTGTTGAACAATAATACCTATATTGTTCGACACCTGTTTGTGACGAAACTATCGCAATCAGCATGATATACCATTATTTAAAAAAACAGCCTGTCTATTTATATTTAAAAACTACCTTCACTATATAAATGTAAAACACCTAATATTTTTTGTCACAGTTATATGATATATAATGCCTTCTGTAATACCAACATTTTGTTAGAACACATTTTTACACGTGTTTACCGGTTACGCTTTCGCTTACCTCTTGCATTTGCTAGGTTTCTGATTATGACGTACACATAACATGTTCATCCTTAAGCGCTTCGTTCGGAGAACCAACAGATACGCAATAAATTCTAAGGAACCTAGCCTCACAAAGAGCTTTAACAATTTTAAATGAATTGCAATGTCATGACATCATTTTCAAATATTAAATTGCTTTTATGAATTAGTGGTCTTACTACCTGATCACAACAATTTTAATGACGGTTAGGTACTGATTGTTCTTCTTAGAAATAAAAAGTCCAGCCCACTTGATTCGATTTAAATTGAAGATAATATTATAGTTTATTTGGTATAACGACAGCTGGCTGACCATAGCTAATATAAAATCTACTTACTTACACGTAAGTGCTTAGATGTTATCTAGGAATGAAACGCAGATTTTAATGTTGATAAACTTGATCTGTGACCAGTATTTTTTCCTTTCCTGATAAACAAATCTATAGGTACTGTGCGTACGATAGGATCTTCTTTAATGTGTTCTAGGACGGGCATTAATAAAAAAGAAAATGGGATCCATTTCGCCGACATCGGTGGAAAGAGCATTTAAATCGTAAGTCATTCAGGAGGGCTAGCGTAAACATCGCGGCGCGGGATCTAAAAGCGATTTGTCATCCATCACGGGTGAAGCCGGGCCGCCAAGTGCAGTCCCATGTCGACTGTGACTCATTAGACAATCGATCCTCGGCAAAAACCGGTAATGTTTCTATTTCTAACGGACCCGCGGTTAATGTGCCTAAAATAGGAGCACTTTAGGCGCGAGCCGTGTTGCTAGGATTGAGACTACAGACCCGACCACCGGCCATTATGTCGAGCGGTACAAAGGTGAAGTTGTTGTGCTGTTCCGAACGTTCAAATGAACAGCACTAACTACAACTCATAATGTAATACCTATACTGTATTTACTCGTACCTTTGCCGTTTGGTTATAAACGATATATCTAAGCATTATTTTTTGCAGATGACCAAAAACTAACCTTTGCTCACAAATCAAAACATTTGATTTTAATTTTCCTTGGTTAATAAAGTCTACTGAAAACTACAATTCGGGATTGACAAAGATTTAAAAAGCTTTTACTTTTAAACAAACCGACAGAACGCGAGAAAAGTCTAAACTCTAAATCAAACTTAAACAAAACGTTCCAAATATCCTAATTTTAATTCTGTTTTATTGCCAAAATTGGGCCAACCTCGTGTTAATGTTGACTCATGAGAGCGAAATAAATTTTAGTACAATTGGATGGAATTGGTCGCCAGGTTGATTGACCTTGGCCACCGTAGACGCGGGCCTGCGGACGGCGAGTAATGGGTAGCTCGCCGTCCGATCAGCACCAGGTGCGCCTCAAAGAGATGTCAGCAACACGTGACGTGTGAATGGGTCTCGGATAAATTCGAAACAGAATTATCGCGCCCCTGGGCACTCAGGCAAGGATTCCTTGCTTGTCCTACTACGTCACAGATATCCTTTAATAATGGGGTAAATCATTAATATACACCAATAACAAGAATGGTCCCAATATCGAGGCACACCTAAATGAACTGTTAGCCGGAAGACTTTACACCATTGATATCTACACATTGGAATCTATTACATAAATTACGTTGAGAGCTTCGTTTTGGAGACCATAATGACGTAGTTTATCAAAAGCGTGTCATGGTGTACGCTATCAAAAGTTTTGGAGAGATCACAGAAAGCTTCGATTGCATTTTGCGAGTTCTCCCATGCGTTGAATATATGTTTTAGGAGAGCAACACCCGCATCTGTCGTCGATCGATCTTTTGTAAAGCCATATTGTTCATTATGAAAGAGGCTATTTAAATTAAAATATCTTAGACTAATCCAATGACTTCTTCCACTCTGGGTGGAGTTGGGAGGGCGTGTCAGACTCTTACTGACTAAAACCCACCCCTGTTCCTTCAGTTGCCTGTTTGAAATTTATCTGCGACTCCTGGGCGGGCATCGGCCATGACAGCCGTCAGGTATTGCTGACATCTCTCTTGTGTCAGGCGGGAGGTGAGGACGACATGGTACCTCTCTAGCCACTCCTCAAAGAGGGGCCTTACCGCCGCAGTTGTGGTGTGCCCAGCGCTGATTTGCGATAGTCGCTCTCTGCATGTCGCCATGAAATTCCGCCGGAGCTCTGTCCGCCAAACCGCGAGGTGTCGCGGCAGCGGAGTTACGCACCGGCGTTTCGAATCCTCGCGCCACTCCCAGAGGTGCGCGAGAACCTTTGTCTCCAGATCCCACGGCGACAGTCCGGCAAGGAGGCTCGCCGCCACACCGGAGAGGCGCTTACGCTTCAGATCGCGCCGCGCTATTTTAACTCCTACGGTTTTACTACACGGTGTCTGCTACGAGGTATCTGATAATCTTCTAGGCGGTGTCTGCGCTAGGTAAACGCCTGCGGACCTGCTATGCAGCATCAACTACAGCTACAACTACAGTATCGGCTACGCGTGGATCGCCCAGAGGACACGGTAGAGCATACGGTGGAGGTCTGCCCCGCTTGGGCGGAGCACCGCATGTCCTCGTGGATGCAATAGGCAGTAGCAACCTCTCGCGGCCGTCCCTGGTTCAGGCCATAGTACGGAGCGAGAGGGAAGGGGATGCCGTCTCCTCCTTCTGCGAAGCAGTAATGCTCGCGAAGGCGGAGGCGGGACGGGTGAGGGAAGCACAACGGAGTGGCCCTCACACTCGCGGCCGCTACCGCCGCAGTAGAAGCACTGGGCGTAGGACGTCGAGAGACGATCTCTGGCCACCGTAGACCCGGGCCTGCGGATGGCGAGCAGTGGGTAGCTCGCTGTCCGTTCAGAACCAGGCCTGTGAGTCGACGGCGCGTTGTGTTTCACGCGCGCCTCAAAGAGATGTTTGTCAGCCACCACTGACGGGGCCCATCGTGGCCGGTGCCTGCATGCCTAGGGGTACCGGATAAATTCTTTACAGAGTTACCGCACCTCTGGGCACTCAGGCAGGGAAGGAACAGGTGTGGGTCTTAGTCAGTAAGAGTCTAACACACCCTCCCGCTCCACCCAGAGCGGGAGATGTCATTGGATGATTCACCACCCCACAAAAAAAAAAAAAAAGAAAAGCGTCTGCGCTACTTTAATACCTACGCTGAACTCTCTTAGATAAGTCCAATGAAGACTTTACCTTGCTAGCTATCCGACATTAACTGTCGTATATGTATAAAATCCACTGCAACATAGATGAATCTCAAATTCTCAATATTCGTTGCTCTGCATTCAATACTTCTTTGTTACCAGTGTCCGTATGATAAAATAATATTCAAAGTCACGGTATAATTACGTGTTTCCAACTTACAACCGTATTTTTCAGAATGCAATCACTGCAGGAAACCCGCAAACTTTAGTTTAACTTGTATGAAACTTATAGTTAGTTACCCACCTCAGAACTTCTTAGTAAAAATGTAACATAATTTGGCTGTTGTGGATTACTTGGTAATTTTATTTAAGCTACTCGTGTGAAGCCTTATACATAATTTATTAGTAAAGGTTTATAAACTTACCTAGAAACAAACTAGCTATGACGTAATGTCGTAATGTATGATAAAATTGTTAAATTGCATTCAATTAAGATAACTCTATTGAGGTTATAAAAACTTGTGTATAATTAGTAAGTGGGCATAAGTTTAGAACACACAAAAATAATAATATTTTAAAGATTAACTTCTGTAAGTTACATTAAAAGTGTGTTTGTAAAAATCCTATGTAAAAATCCTGCAATTTAATTTACTCCTATTATTTCGTTCTCTTCTCGAGTATTTTGAAAATCATCATTCAAAACAGAAATGAACAGCTGCTGGTATAAGATCCTAAAAATGACTTAAACATGAACATTGCATGTATCATTCTATAGCTACAATTCCACTTCTATTACAAAGACAAACACTTCTTAAGCTAAGTGTGGAACCCGATAAGTGAGATACCACTTTAACTGAGCAAGTGAGCATGGGAGTAAATGTGCCGCCCTTTGTGGAGCCACTTACTCCCTATACATACATATAAATACATGTCTCCTAGGCCCTCCCCCATAGATCTCGACGTACGATCTTGGGGGATAATGTCATAATCCTAGCTTGGCAGGCAGATTGGTGATCTCGGTATGATATAGAGAGAGAATGGTACTGCTCATCCATTTCGGATAATCCCTCAGTCTACCTCTAATAAAAGGATGGGATGGGGGACGAGACATATTCGGTGTAAGATGCCATGCGATTGTGCGTACATGTCTGATGAGGACTTTACTTGTAGGTACTCTTACTGTAAGGAATCGGCAATAATAGGCTTGTTAGATAAGTATAGGATTTATTCCCGTACATACAATTACTGTTACATTACCTATTTCATAGCTTACGTGTAAACCTTAGAGCCGCCTGTCAAATCTCTTCTATTTTATTTAAAAATATGAATTAGCGTTTAATCATTATTACTTGCTTATATTAGGTATCCTCTCAAACGATTACTTTCTAAACCTCCAAAAAGTTCGGTTGATAAAAACATGAAATACAGTAAATACATTTTGTCATGTTAGCTATTTTTACACAGTGATGCACTCCACAAAAATGCACGATGACAAATTAATTGTTCAAGTCGCAGTTAGTTATAAAATAATGCTACGTCATTAAAAACAAATTAAAACAGCTGGCTAATATCGGTTAGTCATGTCTCAATGGAAATAAAACATGGGAAAAGCCCATGTTTTCCCGTGCTCAGCAAAACTATAAAATCATTCGAATAAGAGAATTGGTAGCGCATAGAATAAAACAAGCAATCGACTTGCAGATAATAAAAATACGGAGTGCATATGAAGCTCGCCAACCTGTACTTAGTCTTTTATTTACGAAGAAAATGCGGACGAAATATTTCCATTCAAGTTTTTTAAGTTCCTCCTCGAAGTTCTCGGTTCTCTTGGGTCCTCGTCATAGTGTCATGCGGCTCATTGTTCGCGCACAATGGCTCCGTGGCTGCTCTGGCTGCATGTGTAGAATTGCGCAGACTGGCCAACTCATCTCATTGCATCGAGGATATTTGTCATGAGAACGCCTAGTTGCTACCCGCGCCCGCGCCCCGTACCCCGCGACCCGCTGCGTCATACGCGGGACCGCTATTCATTTTCTTACCTATTCATCTTGAAACTCATTTTGAACTTTTATTCTTGTACTTATGCGTCTTATTGTGGAGGCTACTGGAGACAGCCTATTAGCCATTTTGGCTTGATAAAGACATCGCTGTGTTCTTAATATAAACTTCTGGTGGCAGGGTTAATCAGCGAGATACTCGTAGCTTACAAAATGTCCAACTAACTAAGCATTTTATACAATGAAAACAACAAAAAATGCAAATAAAGTAAGGCCTGTAACATCAATGATTGTGACCGAGATAATACAATAACAAGACCAAAAACATTCCGATCATATATCTGTCGCACTAATGCCTCAAAACTAGGTATACCGTATAAGGTAAAATATTACGGAAAAAAGTATTAAATGTTATCTAGTAGCACATATGTAATACCACAGTGCTTGCGACCAATTTATTATATTACACATATTTAATACCTCATAGTTTTACCGAATTCAACCTCTGACGACCTAACCCCTCTAGTACCTACTTGAATTCATTTGGCGCCGTAGAGATATACATAGGACGACTAAGTTATTTCAGTACATAGGAATTAATTGAAGCGCCGATGCAGATAATAGCTTCAATTAATAATATCGAAGCTCCGCAATATTATTGGACATTCTTCAGATGAGTATTTAGAACGGCGTCTTAACTATGTTTTCGCTCGGTAAGGGTATGTCTAGATAAATTTTCTAGATAAATGTTTGTTGCAGAGCCGACTCGGCTGTTTCAGATAAGCTGTACAGGCATGCAACCTGCTAAATATGTGTGCGATAAATCAGTGAATAGAATACAAAGGAGGGTGTATCTACTAAACTATCGTCTAGTTTAACAAACCGACGGTGTTCTTAGTTAGTTGGATAGCTTTATGGCAACTTTCCAAGGTATTTCTTTTAATAAGATTGTTCGGCTTTTCCTTTACGAGTTGAGCGGAACCCGCAAAGGGTCGCACACTCGCACCTGTTGACTTTAAGTGGACAGCATACCTAGTTAAACCGACTTTGTGGCAGAAGTTATTCATTTTCTTTTATCGTTCTGTTCTCAGTCGTAGCATGGCCGACTGAGCACTGTGCTACAATCGGTTTTACCGCTTCTTAATTGATATCATCATGAAGATGACTCAATATTCATATAACGTTGACATAATGTTAGGTATTAGCTGATGTAGCGCGCGGCCGGGAGTAGGTAAGTCCGTATTGAGGGCCCATCGAGTATTGGTCCTCGAGACGAGCGCCCTGCACCGGAGACTCTCCATATTGCCGCCGTACCTACCTACCTATCGAAGCTTTGTAATCACCGTCCTCATCCGCCGCCTTTGAATCACGCCTATTGTTAACATTTATCTCATCTACAGTATAAAAAAATACGTTGATATTGTAATGTTACATCCACCAGATACCTAGAAATTCAAATTATCGCCCTTTTAAAAATATTACGCTATTTCGATTGGCGATTACCAAAACATGAATACATTGATGCACAGCCCTGAATAAATGAATAACAACTTATTTGAAGATTATAATAATTTATACGCTGAATGAATGAAACAACATTCATGATTTTAAAATAAATTCAATGTAGGTAGTACTTGTAGCTCGGAGTCTAGTTAATTACAATAAAAGTTTCACTCGGTGTACGTCCGCTCCTCCAGTGCTTACACAAAGTGGACTTTACTGGATGCGTGTGAACCCAGGACAGGATGATTGGCGATCTAGTGCATGCCAGCGGATAGGACATGACGTCACACAACGTATCTTGATGCAATCAATTACCATTTATTGCAAGACATAGTCTATGCGTAGAGGGTCGTAGTGGCTCGTCGGCGAGACTCCATTGTCTTTGATTAGGCTTCCTGCCACTTTATTGGACTATCGCTGCGAGAGTAAATAATTGAACCGTATATTGAATTGTATGTGTCATGATGCGAACGCGAGAAATTGGTCGTAAATCATGAATTTTGCGCAACTTGTTTCTACAAGATTGTTAGTGTAATTATAGTAAAACAGAGAGGTTTTATTTGCAGTCTGTTCAATCTAAATATAGAGCCAATTATCCAGCCGAGTTTTACGAATACTTAACAAAGAAGGAGAACTTAGAATGGACCGACCACAAACTACACTGCGAGATTCAGACTTACCAAAGGGAATGTAAAGCAACTTGTTTGTACTTAAACTTTAAATTGCATTTTAAATTTTGCTCGTTAACATTACACTTACTCATTCAAACAAGCACTGAAATTATTCGCGGAGTTTTCTAAATCAGGGAATGATTAAGTCACAAGTTTAAAGTTACCAGTGCCACTGGCATGTCTCTCAAATTAAGCAAGTATTTAAATATAAAAAAAAACCTTCACGTACATCAATTCAAAACACGTTCGTGCATCTGATGATAGCCATCAAGAAGTAAGTCCACTAAACAGATATTACGCAAGTGTTTACGACAAGTAACGCCTAAGAAAATCATAGGAATGCCGTAACAGTTGATGCAAAAAGCCAGTTTTAACGGTACTAAAACATATCTATCGACGATTGGTGTCTGGTCTACCCATTGCAAGTCTCATATGTGATCTAATTGTGGCATGCGGCCGCTGACGTAACGGGCTTTAGAGCCGGTTGAGTGACCGCATCGCATGCTACCAAACGGCATCCCGAACGAACTAAATCGTCTCCATTTATTACTAGCCGCAGCCCGTCAAGGCAATCCTCTTAATTTTGCAACATAACATGGGATGGCTTGACCACTGCACACGCATAGAAATAGAATTACGAGATGCGGTTTACTAGCGATATTCAGCGATATAAAGCGATATAAAGCGACCTTGACGTACCGGTGTCTGTGATTTTTTTGGGCGGTTGTATAGTCTACGTGTGCACAATAACACACTACACTCTCTGTGCTGAAACAGGTATCAAAAAGTCGTGCGAAGTTTTTTAGTTTGTGTAGTTTATTTTTTATTTCTTCTGATTTTCAATCATCTTTTCAATTCCGAATAAAATGTTTCGATAAGATTTATTATAGACTGGGAGTCGTCAGGGCTAAGGGTCGTTTCCTCGTCGTGGTATCATTTTCTCATTAACCATCTCCTCCATTCGGTCGGCGGGTAAACGAACTGCGCTGTGTCGGGGTGGGCGCGGATTTAGAGGGATCAACACCTTCGGCGTCCCTTATTTTCTGACTTTCGTCTTCACAATTCGCAGTTAGTTTGGCCAAGATTTACAGGATTTGGGTGGTTCTAGTAAGATTGTATGGAGGTGATTTTTGTCCGCAGTTGTAGAATCGGGTAATGCGTTCAAGATCGAGGCTCGGCGCAGCTTCGTGGAATCGTGAGTGCATCTGCACATCATTTACAATGTTAATGTTGCGTGCTTTTGCTTTGAAAACACATTAAGCAGTCAATATGGAGCTAGAGAAAATTACTTTATTAATGATCAGATTTTTTTACCTGATACAAGTAAGGCGTGCAGCATTTTTGTTTCTGTCCTTATTAGCGTATAATGGCGATAAGTCAGAATGATTAATGTTTGCAGAACATTTACCTTGGTGGGTTTACAAATTAACTCCTTGAGTTGATAATAATTGCCAGTGATTCATCTCGTCAGTTTTTAGCTTTGCGAGTCGTAATACAATTTGGTTAGCATCCTTAGCTTCGAAGCTGGAGCGAGCCAGGGTTAATCTTAACTGAGTTAGAAGTTGCAAGTGCACTGCGCTGATACGGAGCTTTGATATTATTGCACTTTGCTCTACTAAATGTAGCTCTCTCTGTGAAATATTCTAGTCGGAGCAGGATCGACGCGACGGTACGACCCTAATTTAAACAAAAACGATTGCAGTGCAAAACGTGACGCGTTTGGTTATAAAATGCGTCAGCCTCATATCAAAGCTGAAACTGTATGAAAGCTACTGACGGCCAGTTGTTGTAACTAAAAGACTGTGGAAAACGTGCACGTTCGTTGTTTAAGCTGAATAAAAGACAATAACCAAGCTAATTAATAAAACTGTGAATTGAATGTTTCATAAAACATCGTTTTTTTTTTAGTACTTTAGATACTTGCTACATTTCTAGTAAGCTATTAGTCTTGTCCCATCGCCACTTAAGTACGGAAATCCAAGTGTGTACACGATAATAAGATACATAAGATGCAAGTGGTTGTACGTTCCATTTTAGCCGTGTACCGCTAGCAGTAGTGGCTAGTGGCTAGTGGCTAGCGAGGGTTCCGAGAAAAATGCCAACTCGTTTACACTGCACACTGCCTTCCGTTCCACCTTCTTAGATGAACTAAGGAATGCGAAGCGAAATTACTGTTGTTACTATGTTTTTACTGGATCCTGAACCACTGCGTTGCCTTTGTTTTTGTGCTAAAACTGTAAGGACATAACCGCAACTTACACAAAAACTCTCATTTAGTAAAGCACTGTTTGCACGACAGACTTCGTCAGTTTGACCTTTTTGTCACATGCCTTTATCTAAATATTTACCTTCAAAAGCACAAAATCTCAAGTAAACACACACGAGAGGTGAATTTAATCTCTTATCTCATTTAATCTACAAGTTGGCAACTTTGAAGTCAGCAAACTATTTCTCCAGGACGGAATGTTGTCATAGAGACGCTGTGGTGAAGGTAAACATACGTGAACATTTATGATTTAAAGAGGACTTACATAGTGGAGTTTAAAATTAAATTGTATGAAGTAAGACTTCCCTGTTTATATCTATGATTCGATGTTAGAGATAAAATATTCCATTTAACATTTAATTTGAAACAATAAACATAACAAGACAATTGCTTTTATCGGCTGATGATCCGATAACACTGTTAGTTCTAGTTTGATAATCGAAAATCGATAAAATAAGTATAGGTTTAACTCGCATTTGTTATTCCGTCAACAGTGTCCTTTGTAAATGCCTACTTAGCCAAACATCCTACAAAGTAATCTGTACTCCTAATAATGTTTTTCCTTATACGAACATAAGCATTGTCAAATATGCAAAGGATACAAAAGAGGCTTTTCATGAAATCTTTTGCAAAGATTTAGGAATCTATTAGAACAACATAAAGAGTTGTATTAAACCTCTTAGAAAGTTCACCGGTTTGAGTTGTTTGTCATCGGTACAAAGTTCACAGGCCTAGGGAGGCTTATCGGTGACTTAAACTTGGGCAAATTTGGATAGTTTAAGAGTTACGGGTGAAAAGTTCATTACAAGTTTACGCATTTTACAAATATTAACTGCCGCCGTGATCTTTTAGGTTCCTTGAAACGAATAAAGTTGAAGAGATTGTTGAATGTTGGAATAGGAATGTAGTCATTTCTTAGAAATTATTATGTTCTGTGCGTTATCTGAAGTTTAGTTCGATTTAGGACTAGTAGTTGTTAAATAAACGATTGCGCACATTCTCACTGGCAAGCTTTTCTGGATATAATGATCGGGACAGGTTTTAATAAAATTAAGATGATTCATTCCAAGAGGTACTCGTATAAACACAGTCAAGACAACTAGTAATCAGATTTAATGAGACTTGTATATTGGCCGTCTATTGGATATTTATTCATCAACGTTTTATGACGTTCTAATTAATTTTATAGTCATCATGTACTTTAGATAAAAAATATCTTGGCGCAATGTAATTAACTGTTTTAATTAATGCAAATTACAATTTCTAATAAGATAATGCGTATGTAAAAAAAATATGTTTAGGAAAAGCTAACTAAAATTATACCTGTGTGGTTATAGTTGTAAACGTTAATTAGCACGCATAGCTAATTAACGTTGATTTTACGCTTGATATCAACTAAACAATGGGATAATATTTTCAATTTGTTGCTCATATTGCAACAAGGGACAGTTCTGGACTTTGACCACACAATTAAGCCAAACAATTAGTGCATTGTATCCGCTATCGATATAATCGATTCAACTGCAAATATTTACTGTCAAATCGCAGAGTCGTCGAACTTGACGAAACTGATAAAGTAAAGTCATTACTGTTATCTCGAATTATCATCTTAATGACGAAAGCCGTTGATATTTTCTGAGAATTGCCGCTTCGTGCTTCCCGACGTCAGAGACAGGTTCGATTAAAACTTTGTTATTTTGATAAAATATTGATATCACCGACACCTACGTGCGACACCGATAAGGTTTCAAGAGAGTCATTGTATTTCTAAAGATAAAAAGAAATGCAAATTTGTGTTTGTAATACAGTATGGCTTCCGGGAAGTACCTATAATTAAACCTACGCTTGTTTCGTGATACAGACACCGAAGTGCTCAATTTTGCCATTTTTCCCACTGAATTCTGAAAATACGTTACAAAGAATTGGCCAGATTATTTTCCCGTAAACACCTAGCAAATGAAATAGGTAGTAGTTATAAACTTTTAACTCGGTTGAAAACGGAACAACCGTACATACTGTCAACGGAAGACATACATAATTTCCGGAATTTAGAAGCATTCATTGCGCCAGTTCAAAATATCACTTTTTCAATGCACTATGTCGAGTGGAACATATGATGTGTGTATGTACTATGATGTAGTCAGTTAAACGGTGCTAGTACTTATACCATCGTTTGTTGGTATCATACCAACCCATACCCATTGTTCACGTAATAATATAATATTGTCAGCAAAATACAACTGTTTCGAGGAAGCCCTTTGTCGCTTATTAGGGATGGTTAACTGGGTATATAAATAATAATACTATTTAGTTCATGAATACTTAGACTAACTACTAATTAGATTTTTTTAGGAAACTAGCCTGTTTGATATTTGTCCAAACCTGCTGGTGTCGTGGTTAGGATGGTAAGGCAAATTAAATTGTCGATTACTCTGGCGAGTTCTGGATTAGCACTAGGAAACAATTCAATGGTACTTACGTCTTGAAGATCCTGCTGGCTTTCTTCTGCAACTGTCACCGACCACACGGATGTAAACTGAAGACACGTTTTTCTGTGTTGATTGAAACTATTTATGGAATTTTTATTACGCGTCGCGGAGATTTATTTTAGGCCTTTATTACATATATATAACTTGTTCTTCCCCACATTGCATTTTACTTTTCCAAGACTATTCAAGGTTTATTTATTTCCTTGCTTAGCAATGTGTGGTCTCCCTCGGGTATAAGCCTCCTCCATCTTTCTCCATTGTATACTGTCTGTGGCGACGACCATCCAGCCTTTTCCTGCTGCTTCCACAATGTCATCCACCCGTCTTTTCTTCTGCCTTCCGACACGACTTTTGCCTGTCAGGCCCAGCCATTTAGTGGTGAGGTAGGTCCATCTTCGGTCTTGGTATCTTGCTAAGTTGCCTGCCCATTTCCACTTCTGCCTGAGGCTGAACTGGAGGGCGTCTGGTACCCCGGTTCTTTTGCGGATGTCTATTTTTTTAGTTTTTTGTATTCTTCTAAGTTTCAAGATAATATTTTGTTTTTTACCTTTTTGGTGTAAGGTTAAGTTAGGCCTTTATTATGATATTTTAATTACGCGATGATGAGATTAAACTGGATTACTGTGATGGTCTCAAACCGTTATAAGTGGCGATGCGGAGTTTTGAGTTCCTCAGTAGGCACAGAACCTTCCTAAACAGGCTGTAAATGAAATGCATTCTCATATCTTAGATACTGCTAGTGCCCATGGAAATGAACAACTTTCTTCAACGAATACATAGTTATATCATCATCATTCGCCTGCCCTTATCCCAATGTCTTATTTCAATTCGATACACACCTTACATTTAATCAACATTAATACAAACTTGCAACAAATCGCATAAAAACTTAAGTTTTGTCTTGCGCCAGGCCAAAATTTTCAATAACCGACAGGCAATTATTTGACCAAACTTTAGATATCTTTACGAGCACTGAACTGAGATTCCTGAACACTGCAACTCGACACCTGGAGTCTATTGCCACTCCCAGCACAATCTCCGTCACAATTTTTTTATTGTTTTTTCTTGTTATATGATCTTGTCTAGTTTATATTTAATTGATTTTGTTATAACTTTAATCTCATTTTTGTGTTTATTTCTATTTCATTTTGTCCAATTTTGTATAATTTTACCTAATATTATTCTTGTATTGACCTATAACTTGTATTGTGTTGGTTGAGTTGGTTGTTAGTAATAAATAAATAAAAAAAATTGGGGTCGGCGCAACATGTCTTTTTCTTCCATACTCTGCTATTAGTCGTCATCCCTGTAGTCGCCCCTTTTTACCCATATCCTCTCTGAGTCCCTCCATCGTTTCTTTGGCCTTCCTCTACTCTTATCCACACTATACACGAGACTTTCCTCACGACATTTTCTTCATTCCTTCGCATCACATGTCCATACCACGACAACCGATTTCCACTCAACTTTTTAGTCAGCGGTGCCAATTTCAGACTTTCTCTTATACAGGGTATAAGGAAAACGCTTCCGAAAACGGAGACAGGTGATAAAGCTTCGCGCGATTCTCAATACAATACCATCAAATAATCTGGATTTTTTTTAAATACCTAATTTATTTAGCATTTTGCGCACACTATGCTGTGAGAATACTTAAATAAAACCTTTATTTGCAGTTAAAAATACTCTTTTTCTTTACAATAAAATTGTAAAGAAAAAGAGTATTTTAAAGTTCGTAAAATATCAGCTGACGCTCGCGCATTCCTCGAGTTGCGTGCGCGCTCGCTGACAGCCACGCGGGGTTACGACCCCTCCACACGACACCAAAGTAAAGCGAAAGATTACTGGTATCCGATTGCATTTAGGATGTATAAACTACGTTCTGGCTTCGGAAGCGTTCCTCTTACACCCTGTATACTCATTCTATCCATGCGCGTAACATCACACATCACTCTTAGCAATCTCATTGAAGACATAGTTATATAAAAAAAAGACTTTTCGTGCAAAGTTATAATCAGCTGATCAAAATTAGTATGGAATGGCCAATTTTTTTTTTTTCGGTATTGTCTGTGATTTTCTTGAAGAAAGTTGTTTATTTCTATGGACAGACGCATTATTTAAAATGTTATCACCCATTTCCTATACCCTGTATAAATTCTAGGTAGGTAGCTATTTATATTACAATGTTAATAATACCAAGTTGTCGTTAATATACAAAGTTGATACGACAGAGGGGCTTTCCTTTAAACTGCCTATACTAGGTACTATTTTCAAGCTCTGTACCAAAAATCAATTAAATCGGAGCAGTAGTTTAGTCACAAACGATTTTTTAAGTTTTGGCCTCGTTTGAACACGATGTATCTTTCCTAACAGCTGATTATGTCTATACGCACAGGTCATGCACCTTAAAACGATAAATCTGAGTATAACCTACGATACGACGCGTTGTTGCCGTTCTCACGCAAGTCACAAGTACATTTTCGCTATAAGATGGCAATGCAAACAAGGATAATGGGTATAAAGTATGGTATAAAGGGTGGTTGCGTTTTACTCTGAATTGTAAGCTATTTAGTTTGTTTGAAAAAAAAAAACCTCATTTATTATTATTTTTATTTTTATACCGTATCGAATTAATACTAAACACGTATAGTATACGTAGTTTAATTTAATGCCCCTCTGTCACATCAACGTTGTATATAGATAATAAACACAGTTATTGAACTATTAGAACCGATCATATAAATGAGACTTCCATGTCTGAATGGACCATAACAATTGAGATAATCTAATCATTTATGTCATATTAGTCCTTTATTACAATGTTATGTAAGTATTAGATATTCGCCTCAAACGTAGGTACTATTGAAGACAAAAGTGCATGGAGAGCCTAAGGTCCACTTTTGACTGTGAGGTTTTGCATTACGTATCATGACTTTCATGAGACGACTAGATGGCGCTGTTCAATCATGAAAATAACACTGCAAAGCTTATAAACCTTATTATGCAGAGGCAGATAATAAGGTTTTTATTACCTAAAATAATTACTAAGTAATAATAATATGTTTATATTCAAATAAACAAAAATTACTATATTTTCTTATTTCCGAGTACTTAATACAGCGCCATCTAAACCAAACTAAATAAGCCAATTGGTATATCGGTTAATTCGACTGCAGATGGCGTCGATCATAAATAATAAAAATCCCTACATTCACAAAGTAGCTCTTATTTTCACGTTCCAGAATAAATAATCAGTAGCTCAGGTGGATAAGCATGGCAGAATAACATAGATCGTTCAACAGGGCACCGGTTCGCAACCCAGCTCTCTGTCGACTTTTTTTAAATTTAATTATTATAATATATAATTTATATTCTATTTTTTGTATTTTTAAACGTTTTTATTTTATTTTTTGTTATAAATAATATAAAAAATATGAGGTATAAGATGTATAAATGAATATAGGGATAATATACAAGTATACATATACTACTATATATAACATTATATAAATATATATTATATAAATTACTTTCATAATTGGTGGTAAGTATTAGAATTATTAGTAAAAAACATTTATGTAAGAAGATTTAGATATATTTTTCTTACAGCTTAAGATTTACTAAGTTTAATTCTCGTAAAGGATAAGAAATGAAACTATTTTATTGATTATAGTTTAAGACATTTAATTCTCAAAGAAGAATACAATTTATGTCTTTCTTTCTTATAGAATGTATAACCTAACCTAGCAGTTTTACATCCAATTAACAATGATTTAATTCACTTGTTAAGGAGAAATACAAGTAAAATTTATAACTGAATAACTCTATTACAAAATAGAAGACCTTAACAAAGTAAAACTGTATAATAGATATTATAAGTATTCTAAATCAAAACTGTGTTGTGCTATTCTTCTATTATTTAGTTTTATTTACATTATGTTATAATAACTTTCACTATATATGCAACCTTAGTTCTGTAAATATTTTACCTACTCATAAATTATAAAAATTTTACGTTTTGCATAATTATGTTTAGTGGTATTGACTATAATGATTGATTTGTGCATTATGTTATGACTAAGGTTCATAGCTTAAGTATTCGTTCCAGAAGGAGGAAGAAATTGAAGCTAAACCTAAAATCAATAACAATTGTAAGACCGGGTTATAGCTGTCATTTTGGGACCGAGTTGTTTTATTTTATTATGTTGGAAAGGAATCTATATTTATATTGTTTTTATTTTAATTTCTTATATTATATAAGAAATCAAAATCATTAGTGTAATAACATTTTGTTGTTATAAAGTAATGTATAAATTTATCCAACTTACACCAAGTTTGATTACTGTAATTTATCATATAAATTATAGCTACCCCGGTCTTTTCATTTTTACTCAATTCAATAGTCATCACTTTATATTCTTTAATATTTCGTGTATCCGCCATTTTGATCGATTACAGCTTGCAACCGCGAACCCATGGAGTCTATTAATTTTTCACATAAATTGTGACCCCGTATAGAATCCCATACCTCCATGCAGTGAGTACTCAGTGCTTCCTTAGTCCTTTCGTTCCTATTGTCCCACTTTTGAACCATAACGCCCCATAAATTTTCAATGGGGTTTAAATCTGGCGATCTCGCAGGCCAAGGAATAATTCGTATGTCCGATTGCTGGCTAAACCACTCTTGCACAATTATGGAACGGTGTATAGGACAATTGTCCTGCACGAACGTTATTACTGGCATGTCTTCTACAGGAAAAACATTCCGCACAGTGGGCAACATGACGTCATTCAGCACATCTAAGTAGTTAACACTGTTTGCACGACTGGGTATTACAGTAAGTTCTCCTGGTCCTGCAGCTGTCATCCATCCCCAAATGTTCACTGTTATACGACCGGATTCAGAGTTAGGCAAAACGTGATCACTATCATAACGCGTATTATTCCTACACCACAACCTAACTCGCCCGTGCTGGCTAGACTTGAAAGTCTTTTCATCACTGAAGATAACGTTGCTCCAGTCGAAATGTCTGTATTTCAAAGCGAACTCCAATCGTGCTCTTTTATTAGCTTCGGTTAGCAATGGCTTAATAGCATGTCGACGATAATGCAGACCTTCACTATGAAGAGCACGATACACCGTCCGCAAAGATGTATCAAACAACTCTGCATAATATCTTGTTGGTGTAAAGCCATTTTCCTCATAACCTTGCACCATAAGTTGACGCTGGTCTGAGTCAATATGGCGTCTTCTGCCAGATCTACTGCGGTGTTCCAACGAACCCTCTTCCTGAAACCGCTTTATCCATAAAGTGACAGTCTTTACCTATAAGGGAAATATATTATTTATTATTTTCGTGTATCGATAACCATGGATAATAAAATAAATAACGAACAGTGATTTTAAAACATTACTTACGTTTAAGCCAGTTTCTCTCGAAATTTCAGAATAATTTAGGCCTTGATTATGCAATGCTATTATTTGGGCCCTCGTAGCCATATCAATATTAGAACGCGAACTCATGGTAAAGATAAATATTAAAAAATTGTTAAATGCAATCGTAACTGAACTCACTCAAAGATAGTAAAGAACGTTATGATTGAACAAAAAGATTTAATTTTTATACAGTCAATATTAAACTACCCTCAATTCTTTTGAGATTTATGATACAGGTTAAAGTCGCTAAACAACTTCGATATAATAAAGAGTAGGATAATTTCAACTCATTGCGTAATGACGCAATAGTCCAGTGGCTATGGTATCGGTAAATTTTATGCCACCGAGTTCGAATCCTAGTTATTACGAGCTTTGCTTTATAAGGTTTGTAATGTCGTAGGAGAATTTGTGTTAAAATTAAGTAATATTGTAACTTGCAAAAAACAAGATAATGTTCTTTAACGAGAGATGTATATTTTCCAATCCAACTACTATACCAGCGCCATCTATGTCGTTCAAGACGTATTATTAAGGCGATGAAACCCTGTACAAACGATTTTGGTTTGGAACTCTCCATGCACTTCTGTCTTCATTAGTACCTATGTACCAAATACTGTACAAATATCGATACGGTTTTTCTTATATCAGCTTGCTAATGTCATCTGTCAATTGCCTAATGTCATATTACTCATAATAAACCTTGTGGGTTTTCTCGGAATCTCCTAGCAGGTAACTAGACCTCGACTTTTGTTTAATAGGCAATTCTACCTACGAAAATATGAAAATATCCCAAAAACCACGCATTTTCGCTGGATTTGTCGAGTCTATGTTCAATAGCAGACTACTGAACAAGGGTCTTACAGAACATCACAATGCACCATGAGAGTCTTGCCATACCTTATCACTTCATTTTGGCACTGGACGTGAGTTCGTGATAGAATCTAGACGTCTCTCCCGACATTCTGCAAGAGATATTTCGAAGTCTGGACCACATCACATAGACACGCCTATTGCATTTACAAAAAGACTATGTTACGTCAGATGTTCGAAAGTAGAGATGGAAATCACGAAGCTAATAGTTCAGAATATGCCTCTTTCCATTCCGGCCTTGTCAGTTTTGATATGCAATCTGTCTGACTTTTATAACATAAACGGAATTGAGAAACTGAAAAAGGTAAAAACAATAATTGCTTTTTCTTCCGTAACCGCTACGGAATTTTGGCACATGACGGACAAAACGCGCCGGGAATTACCAATGAACAAACTAGGAATGTTTTCACGTTCACGTTGCAAAAGCGTGCGTTCGGAAATAAATAAGTAAATGATTTATTATGTGGCGTGGCAATAAAGCGTTATCTGAGGCACAACAGAGATACATATTAATAAAGTTATATAAATATCTCTTTTACAACTCAATAAAATACCTCTCACATGTAGGGTCATTCCACCATATTTTCTACCATTCGATCTTTTAACTTTGAACAAAGAAAAGTGTGTGTAACCTATCCCTTTTCCATAATGTTATGACCAAAGCTATAAAAGATATCATCGTAATCATATGAGTGAATGTGTATGATGCTGGGAAAATGGCTTTCATATATAATCAACGTAGCTACGAGTAGTATGGGGACTCAATACACATTGGCTCAACAACATCTTTCATTTTGTTAATTTTTTAAGGCGCAGTTATACGACTTTTAAACTACTTGTTTTATTTCTTTGAAAAAAATGTATGTTACTCTAAACAACTTTTGTCGTAATTTCATATGTGAATATTTGAAATTATATTTTTATAAGATAGTGTAATTAATTTGTAAAGTTATGTCTAACGCGGATAAAAAATTATGAATCACGCAAAAACTATAAAGCGTATTTTTATGAAACCTTCACCATTTTAAAGTTAATTTAATTATTTACATTTAAGTATACGTGTTTTAGTATAATACTTTTTGTTTTATGAATAATAAATTAATTATGCGTCTAATTTCGGACAGCGCTCCTTGATGGGCGAGTCCTATTACTGGGTGGACGTATGACGCGTTACGTGAGCTCAGCACAAAACACGCAAGCTAACTACTCAAGGTCATAAACAACACAAAGCCTTGCGTGTTCTGCGCTGAGCTCACGTGTCGTATGTCCACCCAGTAATAGGACTCGCCCATCAAGGAGCACTGTCCGTAATTAGACGCATTATTAATTATTATTACACATAAAACAACAAGTATTAAACTAATACACTGAGATTAAATTGTAAATAATTAAATGAACTTTAAAATGGTGAAGTTTTCATAAAAAAACCGATTTATAGTTTTTGCGTGATTCTCAATTTTTTATTCGAGTTAGACATAACTTTACAAATTAATTACACTATGATAGAAAAATATAATTTTAAATATTCTGAGATCAAATTATGACGGAAATTGTCTAAAGTAACATATATTTTTTCAAATAAATAAGACAAGTCGTTTAGACGTGATGATCAATTAAAAACCATTAAAGGTCGTTTAACTGCACCTTTAATAGCTATGTGATATGAAATGGTGAGCTAGTTAAAATTTTAAAAATTAGCAGTGTTCAAAATGATTAAGTTGTCCGACAATACATTACGGAATTATATAAAAACCGTTCACAAATATCGATTTTTTTTGAAAGAAACAATGCAATCACAGTGATTCAGTTGCGCTCACGAATACCCGAACAAATCAAAGTCAAATGTAGTGCAAAATAGCCGCGAGTATTTTTTGATGGCGGCTTTAAAGTCGCCTGTATCAGTGAAATGTTTACACGCACACTATTCAATATAAAAACGTTCAACACAGCATGAAACTTTTCGCAATAAAAAGCCTCTTCAACACCACTTAAATAAAAACGGGAGAAATTGTCCCTGATTCTCGTTTTACTCGAGGAACGGATATTTTTACAACTAATCGTTACGTTACGCCTGGATGGACGTGAACAAATTACAAGCTTTTTGTGGAACTGAATCCTACAAATATATTTATTTCAGCCCTTAAACAGATGTGGCTTTATCGGACCTCTACACGTCTTGAGGAAAATATTGTCATAATCGTAAATATCACGCTTGGCAATAGGCTTAGTGATCGCAATATGCTGATATTATCTTGCGAGCTGTGCTTCACATCTTTTCCGTGCTACGTCATAAAATGTATAGTTCCTTTCTACCGACATAAAAGGTGTTGTTCGGCGAACCAACTTAATATAATAATCCTACTTTTGCTTTACATTAATCTCTGAATCAGGGCCTCCAAATCTGACCTTTGATAAGACATAATATCATTAGCAGCCATCATTTCCGAGCGGTAGGATCATGATACTAATGAAATAGGGAGACCCAAAAATGAAATATCGTCCCGCGAATTTTCTTCGAAAGCTCCTTTAATTCGGAACCAGGAAAAGAATTGTGTGGAATGTAGGTAAATATGTAAGAGTGGAATAGATGTAGTACCGCGACAAAAAGCCGGGTCGGGGGTCCCGACCGGCGCGGCCTGCCTCGCCTCGCCTCGCCCTGTCACTACCAGCTCCAGATTATATCGCGAAATCCAATTTCGTGGTTTTGTTATCGCTCGCACAGGAAATTCACTAGATTATTTTCTTCTAATGAAATTTAAGTTTTCTTTTAATGTGTTTAAACTTCAGTTTCATGCCTTACCTTCCGTCGCATGATATGCCTTTAAGCATTATAAGTCTCCGATTACTTGGGCACATTTTGATAGACGCAAAATTAGGAATATTATTTACCTACCTAAAACAAAATGCCTCCTCAGGGTGACATTATACCTGCTACAACAAATTAGTCATGCAAGCTTAACTTGGCATGAAATAAAAATAGAACGTTCAAGACTTCAGGTTTCGCTAAGTAGATTTATTATTGGATAAAGTTGTACGAGTTAGTATAATAATATATTTTGAGAAATGAACGTAATGTCAACGGTGGCATGCGACCCGGGCTTTGGGGCAAGATAAATGAGCAAACACAATGCAACCAACCATAAACTTTTAATAGTACAACAAAGAATATTAAAAAGAAAATCAGAAACTTTTTTTTCTGGTTTCATTTCTAAAATGAAATTGGCCTGTCGCAAAGACTTGAACATTTTCTAGATATTATTTCAGGTCTTGCAGGTCGGAAGACTAAGCCTTCCTCAAAGAATAGGCTTAAGTTCGAGTATGATGAAACCAGTGAAATCCAGTTCAGAGGATTTCAGGATTAACTCGCACGGTCAGATGAAACGCGATTTGCAAATACTAAATAATATGTTCTAGTAATTAAAAATTCGTTTATATGAGACCCTAGCGGCCAAAAAAAAACTGGCTTGACCCCAATGATTTGTGAGGTTTATGAATTTCAATAAACCTCACAAATAAAAAAATAAGTAGTAGGTAAGGATTTTAAGATCTGGAAATGAAATTAGTTTTCTGCAAAATATCACAGCACCTTTCGCGGAACCAATGTTCGAAACTTATTTCAAGAAACCTGTCGTTACTAACGGTTAATTCAATCACAGCATCGCTATTCAAAACCGACGCGAATACAAAACGTGAATAAAATCTCATATTGAACATTAAACTTGTATAATATGATCATATTAAAACCCTGCAACCGTTCTAGGATTACAAAGCAAGCCTCATTCTTCTAGGGATTAAAATGAGTTACTTTGTACCTTTACCTGCGTACTGTCGCAGTCGGCATCCTCACAACGATCTGTGGACTACCGACCGTGAACGTTTACTCCGCCAGTCATCGGGGATTTGCTCCGGTATTTTGCCAGCAAAAAATAAATTTCCCCAATACAGCTCGGCTTAACAACTTAATTTAATTAACAATCATCTTAATGAAGCATAAATTGCCCGGTCATGGTTGAGCCGTACGCGTGCATATTGTGTTGTTTGTTTTAGTATTTAATTTGTCTGATACGTAACTTACGTTTGCATAATTATCTCAATTTGTTGTTTATGTGAGTCGCCATAATTAAGAGAATTAACCGACTTTCGAAAAAGGAGGAGGTTCTATGTTCGACTGTATGTATGTTTTTTTTTGTGTCTTTTTATTTTTTTGAGTTTTTGTGTTTTTTTATGTCCGCCGATTTTAGTGTATTTTTTTTTTTGGAAGTCGGTTGTTTTTTTTGTGTAAAAAGTTTTTTTTTGTATACTGTCGTTAATTTTGGCGCAATTTATAAAATAAAGACTACGAACGGATCCGAGTTTCTATTTTATCATTTTTTGTAATCCATCGAGCAAATTCAGATGAGACACTTAAAAAAAAAATGATTTGTTTAAACGAAAGGCCGAAGCAAATTATGCCGAACGAATTCAGTCCCCTCCCCGACCTCGTAAATTCAAATTTACAAGAATAGCAAGAATTTGTTGGCGCATGTATCTCTAACGAAATTTATTCTGAAGGATCAGTTTGGGACATCCCTAGTCTATCTGCTATATGGCTGGGCGCCTCAAGTGTCGTCCCTCCCAGTGCTTAATGCTTAGTACAGACCTTCAATTCATATGAGTCTGGAATACTAGACTTGTAAATGCGACCGTGTGATTTTATGTAGCCTAGAAGGACAATTGCATTAGTAATATCTGTTTCAAGCCCTCATTGTCCACTGCTATAACTTTATTAGATTTATTATTTTCAGTGCATACTTTATTGTTCTAAAAACCCGAATCCTTTAAATTCTATATAAGCATTTCGAATTCAAGGGTTTCATAGGCAACTTCATTATCATTTACAACTGTATTACGATTAATACAATAAAATTACAGCTAATTGGGATCGTTCTCGTAAAAATTTAGAGGTTTTAAAATTCTAGCTGACATGACCACGATTTTTATGAACAGCAATCTCGCGTGTAGTGACGATGCTAAACGTGTTATAGAATTAAAAGCATCAACATTGTTGTTTTTTTTTTTTAAATCAACATTGTTTCCTGACACATGTTACCTTAAGGCCGTACTAATGAGGGCGCCACTTGGCCGGTAGTAGACCCTTAAGTTGGACTAGCTAGGTACCTATACATTTGCATTCTGTGAACATAACCATCCGAGGTCTGTAAACAGTAACAAACTTTTGGAAATCATGCCTTTATTATGATAACATCGCTTCAGAGGAAACGACGATGGTCCGTAATGATGTCATTTTGTTACTGATAATGTTAATAACTAGACAGTAAATTACTGCAACGTGCTATCCTTGTGATAAATATACATATTTAGGAAATATTGTATAAATATTTTTTCTGCGATAACATGCAGTAGGTACATAAACGATTATATCATCTACTTGATGGAGTTTAAAGTTCAGTTGGAAAGTAGGGCCCAGTTGACAACAGTTCTGAATTTCTTGCTTGGAATATTTTTAAATATAGATCAAGGGTTTAAATAAACTGCGAGTCTAGTGCAGATCACGAGCACGAGGCGTAAAAGGTTGATTTTATACTTTTATGCGATGAATTGCTTCACTATTAACGCGATGGAGGGGCAATATCTCGGTGTATTGCAAAATAATAAAAAGGGAAATAAAGTAACTTGTATGGCGGGTGAGCGGTTCGGTTGCAAGATGCAGAAATCTGTGCGGTGTGGGCGTGGGTGAACCGGTCTAGACGAGATGAACTTTAAGGATCCGACAAAACAAAAATAAAAGTTTGCTTTATCGCGACACCGAGCCGGGGACGCTGGCCTTAATGTCTGATTTTAGTCGCGACTTGATTTAGTAGGATTTACTAAACGTTAAGAATTCATGGAGTACCCTAGGGAAGCAATCTCAGTCCTTGAATCCTAAAGCGAAAGTTACTACAAACATAAATGAAATAGAGAACAAAAGACACCTCTCATCTGTTGCATGTCTCTCTTCGCAAGTTTTGAGAACTGACTCAAGAAAACTGGTTATTATGATACTCTTAGGCGCGGCTTGCCACTTATTCACTTTTGCTATCATTAAACCAACATTATTGCTATACATGATTTCTAACATGCTTCGTGTAAGTATCAGCTCGGGTTCAGATCATTCGAAAAAGGAAAACCGCATAAACAAATCATAGATGGGATTTGATGGAAATAATCTTATTTGCTTACTATTATTATCCCTGTATATTTGGTTTTCCTCGATGATGTTCGAGGCAAAATTGTGTATGATGTCAAAAATTCGTTTTTGTATACGATTTCTGGAGAAGATACCCATATTTTAGTTGGCCGTAAACTAGTCTATCTACTTGAAACTAATCTATAGCAGGGTACAGTCTAATAGACCTTGTTTATTGGTTAACTCGTTATTTTGAATCAGACAGCAACTACGGTCTACGATTGTTTTATGCAACCGAGTCTAATCGCTAGTACAAATGCAGTTGAATTTAATGAGATTTTTCTAAAGTACAATGAACTTTGTCGGAGTTTATTGTGAACTCCCGGGAGAAAACCTCTAATTTACCTCGAGTGGACACAATTGGAAGAAAACACAAGAGAGGGTCGCGTCGCGTCGTATTAGATTAGCCCTGATAAGATTAGTGGCGTTGCGAGCGAGCGATGCACCGCCGCTCCGGCTGCCATGTGAACCTGCTAATTGCAAACTCCTCCCATTGTGGCTCGACGCACTGCTGATTACTGTAACTGACTCCACGTGGGTATATGCGCGCCTGTCGGTGATCCTTACAGGGATATCAGAGGTGAGAGAAGCGATGTGCGGTCAACCGCTGAGGCAACTTCGACATATTGCAAATTGGTAGCCCTCCGTGAATATTGATAGTACGAGGCGCAGACCGGAGTTTCGCGGGCTGGACTCGGGCGGGGCTGCACCCTAATGCAATGATTCATATTATTCGGTTTGCGGGCGAGTTGAACGTCTTCCATTATTGTCATTCATCGGAGGAAGTGGGCGGCGAGGGGCGGCGCGGTGCCGGCGGTACCCCCCGCTCGGCACTCAGTCGCGAGCCGACACTCTCGCCGCCAGCACGCGAGAGCGCGATGCACGTTGCCTTCGCTTGACGCATTCAGTCGTGGTCCGCGTGTGTGTGCCACTGTGCCCTCTCCGTAATCCGAGATCGAAGCTCGTTTGAACCGCGTGCAGTGTAGCCGCAGCCAGTGCACCTCTTCGGATCTGTCGGTCCGAGTCCGCAGCAGTGAGCAGCGCCAGCAGTGAGCAGTGACAGCACCGGCCGACGGCTCAGCTGACCGGCACGCCTGCTGTGAGCGCACGGTGAGTGCGATCGATCAGTGCATGCACGCGCGACACATCACTTTGTGTCTATTTCGAGTCGCTCGCGAAAAGCTCCCGATAGATCGCAAGTACGCATCTCGGACATCAAACAGCTGCCAAATGTCGATGATTGCGCTGAGGAATAACGAGTCATGTCAAGTGTCGTCGCGCTGTGCAGCGCGCGTGTTGATAAACAGTGTCGGTTTACTGCGAAAATGGGTAACGAATCGAGGTGCTTCATTCGTTCGTGGAAAATCGTTTTATGTTTCAAGTTGTCACGTTTGTCTTCTGTAATGAGGTGAAATCAAATGAAACTTCAGATTATGTAGGATTTAACGGATTGTAATGTAATGGTGCATTAGTGAATCGGTGCGGTGAGTGCGGGTTGCATGCGGTCCGTGCGGTAGCCAGTTGACTTCCGCCGAGCTGCACTCTTGCGCAAAGCGCACGTCTAGCGGCGAGCGGGGCGGGTCGCGCTCGCCGCCGCCTGTCTGGCCCCCACTACCACTGCCCACCGCAACATGTCACCGAATACCAATATTTCGCTAATGGAAATATTTATTGATCGCAGACTTATCTACGTTATATGTGGAGACTTCACCAACTAATTAGATTTGCGGCATGCCTCCGCACGTATGATGATTACGTACTAGAAAAACTTGCGTTCACCGAAGTATCATAAAAATCTTGTAACAATGAGGCCATAATCGATTGTATAATACAACTAAACAATGAAAACTAGGTACTTATAGAAAAAATATTATTAAAAGTATGTACAGTACGTACAGGTAGCTCACACGTACAGCAACAAAGCTGTGTTATCTCTTATCAATCTGCTCTTGCGAAGGTCGTGCTGATACGCGGATGCCGTACTTACCACTCTTCACTGTGTGGCTGCATAAAGAAAGTCTGAAAATTATAATACATCTGTAAACGGGGAAAATATGTTCAATCTAAAATATAAAACTATTTACCTACTATTCATGTTTATTGAATAAACAACCAAAAGTATTCATGTAATCTCGTCTAATCTTTTTATTGTCAATGTAACGTTACCTATAATAAATTTTGCAGTCAAATAGCCAATTCACATTCAGTTTTGACGCTTATCACAAATTCCATTAGATTATGCTGTTTCTTTGATTTAGAATTTTATGAAAACAGTTTTGTATATTTCCAACAACAAAGTAACAGCTCTTCGCATACTAAATAGAATTAAGAATGTTTAGACAGAGAAGGTGATTAATTTTAATCACATTTTGTTAAAATAACGAGTGGTTTTAGTAACAATGTGAGTAAGTCTATACCTTCCAGTGATTATACGTAATGATGTACTGAACTTACACTATCCATTTTACAAGAAAACTCGACATAATTACTACTACTTAGGTATCGACGTTAACTACATCATACTAGTAAATTAAAGCGTTTATAACTCGAATGCACTTACCATATCTGTTTTATCAGTACTGGAAATCAAATTTTTCCGATAAAAACGAATGTTTAACACCCCTGAAGTTTTCCATAACATTGACGATGCCTATTCTGATTTTTGCAAAAATAACATGATAAAAATATTGTGTTGTAGGCTTCCAGATAAACTCAGATATTAATTTTATAATGACATTGAAATTTGACTGTTTAACACACCAACTGAATCTATTTTTAGGTTTCATTCAATAAAATAAATCTATAACATCTACAAATTCATTGTCTGTTTTCGTTACTATATCCGATGACCTATGGTCTTGTACAATTAGCTGTTACATAATGTCCGTCCAAAAGAATGCGATGGAATTCCACAGGTCAAACGTGTGAGGTCAATGTTAATTTTAATAAACATTCTATCTTGTTATCGGAATAATAAATGATACTGTCGAGGTACGCTGAAACAGTCACATTTACCAAACTGAAAGCACCCTTAATGTTATTTATAGTTGTCGATAACTCACTTTGAACCCTTACTTTCGTTTCCGAACTTACATACAGAAACTTATTTGAATAGGGTAAATGCCTATTTATGTATTCAGAAGACGCTAGAACATTCCTGCAGCAAAACAACAAATATTTGGTGACAATTAAGCCGTTTAATGTATGTAGCAATCACCGATAACATACCAAACTCGTCTCCGAACAGATAATGAAAGGCACTAGTGACCAATCTCATTTATTTTCAAGTGATAACAGTTTAAAATGGACGAGCACATCGTCCACTAATGGGTCACTCCATTGTCAGCAGGTTATTCAACATCGAAGAATGCTGAGCGCATTAAGGGCAAATAGACTCCCGTATCGCAGCACAAAAGAGTATTGACACACGGAGATAACCATATCTGAGTGTACACTAATGTAGGTACAAGTATCTGCGGCTGGTTTACACTCATTGTTCCGTTATCATGTACGGTTAGCGCATTATGTGGCCGATAAGCAAATAAATGGCCGTTCTTGACTGTCTGCAGACACGTCGCCGGACATTTTTGCTCGTCTGGCCTCATCTTGTGCACACATTTGTTTTTTTTTTTCTATAAAAAACATGCACGCCGCATTGCGACAGTGTTTTGCACTCAGTCTTAATATCAGTTTTGCAAGTGGCTACAAACGAAATTATCTCAACAATTTACTTGTGGAAATTCGAAAACCAATTAACATTTAAATTATTCTTTATCAAATAATTTATAATCATTTAGTTGCAAAGTTAAAGTCATTGTTTGTTGAAATAGTTGGGGACTAATTAAAAACAACTGAATGTATATTTACAGAACCCACAGAATAGTGCTACGCAGATGCTACGCACGTGCTACGCTGGCGTAGCACTTGTTTTGTTCTTAAAAAGAAATTTAGGCAGTTGATATCATATTTAATTACATTCTTAAATGTGATAGAAATAACGATTTCTCAAAATAATAAGCAAAGAACAAACTAAAAAGTTAGACGGGCATTTGAAAATTCTTTTACATAACTAAGACATTGCTACGGCTACGAAGTTTATGTAGCAACAACAATTTGTCGTAAAAGTGTTCGATTAACGTTTTTCTCGGCGACTTGATGTGAGACAGTGGCGATCGCTTCTCGCGTAGTTCACAGTAATTTTCATAGTTTAGCGATTTCATTGGCAGCGTGTAAGCGGCGTGTCGGCGACGTAGCGTCGCGTCGGTTCGTTCACTTCGTAGGCAGCAGGCTATATTTAGTGGGAGCGGCGCTGCGCTCGCTGCGGGCTCGCCGGCCGCTGCACGGAATGCAGTCCGGCGAGCGCCTGACCTACCACAACACCGCGGTACTGTCACAGTTTCGGCGCACGCACAGCCTCTCTCCGCGCGCATCAGGATGCACCGTGACACACGTCCGACACGTCTCGCAGACGTACCGTTGGTCGGGCCTCATACGCTCTGCCACATTTACGACCACACTCGTAAAAGTACGATACGTACTTGACACCAATTACTTGTTGTGGAAATGGGTACGTGCTAGGTACAGCCTGCAATTTCTGTAACTCTAAACGTTAACTGTATGTTCAAGTTTCAATGTTCATTGTGTCGTCATTCGGAAAATTCCAGATTTTCTTCAGCAGAAATGTTATTTGAACACTGAAAATTTGGCTATATCAGGTACCGAGCAGCCACGATATGGAAAGAATGACGAGTTAGTGACCGTCAATAATTCAGTGTTATTATTGAAATAAATTGTCTTTTAACAACGTTTTCGTCTTATGCTTACGTCATAAAAGAAAATTTATTTTCTTTTTATAGTCTTGCACACCTCGGACATGAATCATTTACTAAGAACAATCGTCTTACACACAAGCAAAGGATATTAACAAAATAAGATAGAGAAGTTTTCGTTCAAAGTAATATATGAGCTCATCGGCGACGTCTGTATAATCTAATATTTATTCGGAACTTGAGAGATGATTACCATAATAATTTGTGTCATGTCATGTCGTCGGGTACAATATAGGACGGTTGAACAAGACACAGCCCTGAATAAGCGCTGAGTCGCTCGTGGCTCATGGCTCGTCGCTCCACCTACGTCTGCGTCGTCTCAGTGTAGGGGTGCGTCGGCCGGGCGGCGCCGGGCCGGCGGCTAGGTCAGACGCCGCTATTAGATCCTCAGATTGATCGCAGCTCTGTCGCGTTTCTTGTATAGACGTGTAAGCTTCGCTGGCTGAGCCAGCGTGACGCAATATCGCAACCATCATGTTTTTTGTTCGGCCTGGGTTTATATAAGGCTTCCTGTCGTCGGCAATTAGTGTCTGTACTCCTCTGTTAAAACAACGAGGCCATATCTCAACCCTGGCCTGCATCACGTGTAGAGCAAGGTTACTTAGCGATAAAGGATTCTACATACTCGTACCTGCGCCGATAATCATGCTATTATTATGCCAAATCGCGATATCACCGTTTTTGCATGTTTTATATAATGTTGATTATTTTACATTGTTTCTTTGCTCAGTTCAGTCAATACCTTCGGTATTTCCATTAATATTATTAATATAATAATAATAATAATATTCCACAACTATCACACAACGCCATCTAGTCCCAAGCTAAGCAGAGCTTGTGTTATGGGTACTAGACAACTGATAAACATACTTATATATTTCTAAATACATACATATTATAGACAAATTACACCCAGACACAGAACAAATGATCGTGCTCATTACACAAACATTTGTCCTGGGTGGGAATCGAACCCACGACCTCCGGCATAGCAGTCAGGGTCACTAACCACTAGACCAACAGGCCAGTCAAAATTATACTTAATTAATATTTTCCATTGTGGAGAGACGTGAGATGAATGAAAATATTTTATTTGGTTACCAAGAGGGGACCTTGTTGGATGTTCTTGAAAGCCTCTTTGTTCTAATTAGATAAATTAAATTTCCAATATAATGCAATGAGCACTCAAAGGCAGCAGAATCGAACAATGTGTGACGTCATGAATAGAACACACAACTTTTATTAGTCGTTATCGCAAATATTTGTTGCAACTCACGATAAAATAAGAAGTGCTTTGCGAGGCGCGTAGATAACCACTTTTATGTTTGTTACTAAGTCGCCTTATTTCATAGTTATATCTATGACGCAAATAGCCAATATAAAAACATTTCAACTGAACCTTTGATCAAAACTTGTTGTATTGCTTAAATCATTCAAGTTTAGTATTCTGGCTTTCCGAATAAAACACAAACTTTTTTAATTCTTGGAGAAACTTCGTCTCAGACATTATGCATGCAGTATGCAGGCGACCGTAAAATCTGTAGCCGACCATTTTTGGCATCTCCCAGGATGGTAACTTGTCGAAATTCTTGTTTTGATTTTGATATAAATTATACTGCTTCAACATAGTATGTTCAAAAAGGGACTGTTTAAACCATTTTCTTGGTAGACTTCTACAATAAAATCCACACATTCCATTATGTAAAGAATAAATTGTCGGAATGTGTTTCTGTTGTAACGCTGGTATAACTTACGCGTATTTCCACGATTTACGGCCACTAAAGTGTAGCTACACAGTACACACCACACCTACTCTAATGTTAGAATATAATCCCGCGTTAGTTACTATAACATTCAGATCTAGAGCAACTTAATACAAGCTGAGTGTGAGACACTAAATCCGTGTACATTACACCAAATTGCACGTAATTCTGAGACGAGCCATTTCGTTTGAGGCGCGGACTGTTCCTCAAGTCCTCAAGCTGTACTAATACGTAATGAGAGAAGGGGGTTTTAATTTAATTGTTTATTTTGTAAGTTTATTACTCCGACATTGTACGCATAAAAATAATTACAGCAGGCTGTAAAGTTTACAATAAATTATAAACGTTCAGGAAAGCACTCGTAGCTCCGTAGCAATCAATTAACTCGTACCACATAAAATAACAATAAAAAATGAGCTAGCCTGGACTAGTGGGTTTTCACAACCGAGATAAATCTAATAATAGCCACATTATTATAGAAACGGAACGGAGGGCTTACAAGAAATGATTTATGTCTCTCGACATCGAATTGTAATTTGTATATAGTTTTCTGAAAAGCATTCTTTAGTTTCACAGGGAATTAAGGAGAAAAAATAAGAAGGAAACTTTAAAAGAAATAAGGTTTATTCGCTTCCTTTTGGCTCCGCTTAGTCGGATAATAAATCATTCCTGTGAAGTAAATCGTGTTTAAAATTTTCGCGATACAAATTATACGGAGCATGAAAGTTGAAGGTTGGATCAACGCGTTATTTGCGAACATGATACTCGTACATTTGACAAGTTTTGTATTTCTTTTCGTTCAGCAACACATGACGAACAGTTATATGAAATCGTGCCAAATGCGCTGCAATTATCGATTCGCCAGAGTACGTGTGGGATGCGCCTGATTATTATCTGAACATCAACTTTCATTTTTCATAATATCAAGTGTATGAAGCCGAGTCTTGTAAGTTGTAACAATGGAACGATCTTGTAGACTCGAGTGCGAAACCTTGCACAGGGCCCCACAGAACAAAACGTCGGGAATTGTATTCGAATTCGCTGTAAACCGGTAATGTTTAACGCTATAACAATGAGAAACAAAAAGTTTTAAAGTCGTAGTTAAAATGGTTCAAAGAGTAGGTACTTTCTTAAAAATTACAATGTCAAGTGACCTGAATGTTATTCTCGTAATTACCAATTTATATTCTAATTGAACACGACCTTCGACCGATTTTATGAAAGTCATTTTAGAAATAATAGAAATGCTGTTATCTATGTAGCGAGCCCTCGTCACGACGCGCGTGGATGTCACCGCGCTGATAACGGTACAGTCTGTCATGTGCGACAATGCTCGCGTTACCTAACTCAACTACAATGATAAGCCGGCAAACAATCGCGGCCGTGAACGCTTTACGATCGATGTTAGATCACATCTTGAACGCTATTCCTGAACACGCATCGACTGGTCATACACTCAAACATACTACAATTGACGCAAATGATCGTGGTTTCTTTTTTTTCGAGTATATCCGCCCCTCTCATATTGCTGTAGATCCTGTAAGCCAGGATGTATTAATATAGTCTCCACTGAAAACAGCATTGACACTGACCGGCTTGTGCAAGGGGGACTCAATTGTCAAACCTTGTAACAGTGATTTTGGCTTATATCTAGTCATATACGAATCTACATATCTTACGGTACATTATATGCTATTTCATTAAATGGATTCCACTAAACGCAGTAGGTACATGATATAGGTACCGCTTCCGCGTACGTTCGACGACTTTATTACAAATCGGCCCCGTGCATTCCGAGTGAGCCACATACATCAAATAACCAGTGCCGTTTTATTGCACATCGTAAATCAATTCAATAGGTGTTGCCCCAAGTAATTGTAAAAGTTCGTCTGAAAATTCTTCGTTGCGAAGTTTTGCGATTTGTCTGGAACAATTTTAAATTTACAGTTTTATTAGACCACGCACTTAGGGATTTAAAGAAATATTTACAACTATTATCCAAGTTTGCCTGGACTTTTACGAATAATAGTTTTTTTCTTGACACCCTAATGATTTGCAGCTACTGTGCCCTAAGAGTCTTGGAATCTTTTCAGCAATAAGCGAGGGGGCTTCGCCCTGGGAGGGGTAATAGCCCTCTCGTCGTGCGGCGAAGACGTCGATAATTGGGCCCATTAGGCGTCACTTGCAGGTGCCTGGAGGCCGGCGGAGACAAGTTATTTAGAAGCTCTTCTTACACTAGTGAACCCAACATAACTTTCTTTGCCATTAACTCTCGCTGTGAGCTTAAGGGAACTGCTGTTACTTGTGAAACAGTATGCGATACTGGGGAAAACAAAAATATCCTTTGCTGGATTTCGTGCTTTTGTATGGTGTTATTCGTAATTAGAAAGGAAATGCTTATAATAAAAACTGAAACAGGAAAAAAAGGTTTATTTTTGTCAGAATTGACCCTGATGTTGTCTCCTGATAATGTAAGCTATTAGAATGCTGAAAAGTAAAGCGGTAGGCTAGGTATCGGAAACCGATTATTTATTTACCAATACCGCTTGATTTTTAGCATACCTGATAGTGCACTAGTACTGTAAATTTTGATGACCTAATCAAAAAATTAGTCATACGAGATAAGAATATCAATAATTCATTAATTGCCTACGTTATGATAAGAAATTATTCAGTAGGAGGCAACGGTTTGTCCCCGTTTTTTTACGAAAAGTGTTGCAGTAAAAAAAATCTGGAAAATCTTTTAAAAAAAATGTGCTTGTTATATTACATTATTGCTAAAAGAATTTTAAGGAAAATTTTATTTCATTTCCGGAAATGCGTAGGTAACCACTTTCTTCATGTCGCAAAATTTAAGTGCCAAAAATGTTACTTTAAAAATTTCTCGGAAAGAAATATTTCGTCTTCCGACCGAGTGTTTAAGTTTTAAGCAACCATCGAATTTCCACGAAGTTTCCGTCCCATCGGCCTCAATCCTCGCTCGAAGCATTCCCAAAGTATTTAACGTTCTCTCTCTACGACGACAGACTTTTAGTCTGTCAAATTTTTATGTTCTACTTACTGCACCAAATATTTTCATTTTTGAAACTTTATAACTTTTATTTTTCCTTTTTCAGGTATGTACAGATTGTTTTCTCGCTCGTAAGATGACAGGATAGTACCGTAAGTACTACAAAAGGATAACGTAAGCTATTAGAATGTTCAAAAGTAAAGTGGTAGAATAAATGAAAGCCAACAACTTTATTGAAGTACAATTGAAATCTAATTAATTTAACATCGGTGAGAAGGAAATATCCACCAGTTCACAAGTGATTATTCCATGATTATTACATTCACATTGTCAGTGAAATTGGACAATACTTTGGTCTGAGGATGTCAGAGCCGAACGGGGGCTGAACGTTGGAACTTCAATTAAATCAGAGGGTTCATAACCTCTATCGGAGCCGCCCGCATTATCCTGACAAGACAGCCAATCACGATCGGGCTTAGCGGTCGTGTACGACATGAACGATTTGAACGAATTTAGTCATTCACACGTTCAGCCCGCTGACGTCACATGCACGGCACTCGGCCACCCTTTGTTATCATTTATTGAAATTAATTGTTCTAACAATCATTTGTTGACTTTCAAATCACTTAGGTACCTACGTAGAATGCCATCTACGTGGAATCGTTCAGTACTAAGTACCTACTACTAGTCATAAACGGAAAGCAATTCGATGAATCACGCTTGGTTTTATGTAAATAAGTAATTTATAATATGGGATATAGAAGTATGTGGTAGATAATAGTTGCACATTTGTTTGCATGTGTGTTCAGTAGACGTCGCAGCGGATATCGTATTTGTGTTGACCACAACATGCTCTCCACTCGATCTTATGGCGCAAATATTTGTCGAGTAACCGATCACCGACCTTATTGACTGCTATGTGATAGCCTTTGCAAAACACTAGGTACACGCGATACTTTCATATAGGACTGAAGTGTGGTCGCGCCTGAATGCGGTGCTTAGATAACAGCACTTAAAGCAATCTATAGAGAGCAGAGAAATCTTAGGGGTAAGCTTGTAATGGTTTCCTATAACCCTGTGAAAACAATATATTCGTATGAGGGTTACGGATCAAGATGTAATACGCATTATGATCGATAAAATACAATCGTAAACGCATCGGTGAGTATTTAGGGCTGAAATCTAGCAATCAATCTTGTAATAATAATTTGCTTGCTTTTGTGTTTCGTTTGTCTTGTGTGTGTTGTCTAATAAATGTTGTTAGTATTGTGGTGTACTATCGATGTCAGTGGTTTCGTTTTTCTGTAGCTTTGGGTCAAATTAATGAGCTTAAAATTAAAACTTGAACCAATTTTAGGTGGATCAAACGCAATAAGGTAAGTCTTAGGACAAAATGATTAAGTGGGAAACGTATTTTAACCCGAATTTCAAAAACAAATAACGATCAACAATTTATGAAAAATAATCATAAAAAGATTACCTGCACGATAACTTTGATACGTTATCCGCATTTCCGGGAAAGGGTTTATAAAAATTCGCCAAAAAAATGTTGTCGTTATCGCAAATCTACACCTGGATAACAGATAGGGAACCGGAAAAGTTATAAAAAGCGTCGCGTGCGGCTTTTCACCCCCGTGCACCCTCCCGTACGCCCCCTCCACCCACCACTAATTAAAAACTTCGCCATCTGATGTAAATTAAAATGTGAGTTGATAAATTTTTATTCTCAGCATAAAATTGCAAATCTCATTTGTAATGATAATGTAATTAAAACAGCGTTATTAGCACCGCTTAATGATTTTACATCTGTGACTTGTACCTACTGGCATTCGTAGAATTGCTTATTGTTGTCAGATGAGATGTTTAATCAAACGATTTTATGGCCGAGCAGCTGAAATATTCTTTTTGAGTCAATTTAAACGAATATTGCAGATGTGCATAACTTATCGCGATTTTACTAAGCCGAAAAAAGTTTTAAATGTTTTTGGATTTCGGAATCTTTGGCATTTATTTAATTTAAAAAAACTTGTGTCTGTACCTTTGCCTTATACACTTACATAGACGTGCCGTCACAAATGCAAGCATGTACTGGTATGAAGCATCCTAACATTTATGACGTCATAAAGCAACTCATTACGCGACTGCAAGCTCCAGTTTCTGCTCCAAACTTTTAATATGCTTTCTATTTTTAATCGCTTCACAAAATTCATTGTTTCGATGCTTATTATACAGTGGAAGTGGGTCACTCGGCGCTCAGTAACGATGCACTGCTAACAGTAATATTTACCCTGCTTACCTATTGTTGTTTGCCCTTTGGTGTGTACCAATTTCATTTCAAAAGCTTTGCTTGTCGGGAAAAATACACAGACTGTTTAAATATTTGCACTGTAGAACCAGTATAACAATCAAAGTAATCAATTTGTTAAATAATAAACCCTCATATTTCCCAGCATATGGTTAATGGTTACTGCACAAGTCCGTCGTCACGCTGACCGCATCCACGTCACTGATTACAGAAATATTGCTTTACCACAATGGTGAATAATCGTACACTTAAATAACGGTGAAGCATTTTAATCATCGCAAGTACATAGACTTTAATTACCCATTCTGTAATACATCATCTTTAACGAATGTTTATTTATGGTTCGGTATGAATCAGCACGAGAAACGTATTAAACGCGAAACGGTACGTTATCGGCTCCATTCCAGTTGCAGCGAGCGTCCGCGAAAGCTACGCGGCGTGCGGTGGCGATGGCGGCGCGGGCGCATGCTGATTTAAAACAACGGAATGTTTGAATTGAAACTGTGTAGGCAACCGCCATTCCGTACATATCTCTATCGTCTAGAAACTTTATTAATCAATCGCACAATAAATACCTTTGCTTCAATTAATATTTATTAGTTGCTGTACCAGTAAACTCGCTCTACAAGTTATTAGCGAGAAGACTGGAAAGATTACGTGATTACGTGCAATCGAAGAAGAAGGTATAAGATGAAAACGATGCATTAAAGTGTTAGCATAGTGTTTGTGAATTTATTGCGATATGGCATTTCCCATTAACTATGCGGCCGAGGCTGGAATGTGAGGCACTCGGTGTGGCTCGGAGCTCGGAGCTCGGTGAATCATCGCGACGTCGTCAGCCCGGCCTGAGGTCACATGGCCCGCGATGCCGTCATTGTTGCATTACGTCGCTTTGCGGCCGCCAAACTACTGCAGATAAAGATGTACACACAAATAGGTAATGTATCATAAAAATCATTAAAAAAACGCATATTAAAGCAACAGTCGCCACGCGACAAGGCCGCGGATAAACTGCTGAAATTGTTCAAATCCACTCTAAGCCCGACTAACAGGATTTGATGTATCCTCGCATAAAGAATGCTATTCTGGGAAGTCTCCGTTCTTTTTGACCTTATTTTCGTACTGGTAGAGAAATCAACGAATAATTTAACCGTCCAAAGGTAAATCATAATATCAATAGGTCCTGGAATCGTGTAAGAATTCATTTAGAAGCCATCATCTCAATTTAAATGGTACATCCATATTAATGGTTCCGGCATCAGTCAATCGACTCAGTGTAAGCGCGTGGAATGTATGGTATGTGCCGCCGCACAGAACACGCTGGTCAATTCAAAACCTATCTATCATGAAATGCGATAAGCGTCCAATATAATAACCGATTTTCCTCTTTACGACGTGGTGTATAGAGGTGGCGATTGCATGACTGGCCCTACGTTGAGGTCGATATATCTCGGGGGGGTTTATTGGCGAGAATTGGGCGCATCCCGGTTGTTCGACGAAATCGCTATCCTTCCTACGCGCTATTATCTGATGGGACTTAGTTTGGACAAACCAGGTTTGATGCCACGTTAATGTAATAACGGATAAAACTTCCGCCCCCACTCTAACTTTGAATCCGCTTTGGTTCCCTTTAAATTTGTTCGTTTTGATTCGTTACATCAATACTTTGGGACTTTGAGCATTACGATTGAAACTTTCTATTCGTTGCAGATTTTTCAAGCGAGTTTGTGAATGTTTTAGTAACTTTGTTGCTTTAAAAATTGTGGGAATGTACAAAGACTTTCTGTTAAATATAGCTAAATAAATGGTGATTCTATTGAGACATTAGACTTTTGAAATATCATTTACTGAATAACTAATTATTTACTAGGATGTCGGTAACTAGTTTTTTTAGTAACACAAAACTACAGTAAATTCAACACCAATCGGCTATCTACAGGTCTATTCTATACGTGTAAATCTCATAAAATATGAACACCAAATCCGGTCACAATTGTGGCGAGAACTATGCATTATCCTTCCAAAACAGTCACTAAAATTAGAGTCACCGGCCTCGTATATTTCAAATAGTTTTCCTGCTCCTATTTTAAATTTCCTCGTACTATGAAACGTTCTCCATATAGAGGTGCATTCACTTAGGATAGTATCATAAGTATTAGTTAGAGAGACGATGTCGGACACCTCTACGGCTCTACGTCTAGTCAGCTCGTTAACGACTCATTCATTGCTGGCCATCTGGCCATGTGAACTCGCTCACTTGCCCTTTTTATCTCATGCCCTATTTTACAAGTCAGATTCTATCGTTAATTTTCTATGGATTATATTCACAAAATTGTGCCCTTGCATTTAGTTACCATTGTTCTTGAAAATGTTGGCGCAGTTTTGACTGCAACTGTCACAAATGAAATAATATAGGTATGATTTTATATAAAGGAACTGTAAGCCAAAGCAACAAAGAGAAAACGATATCTAAACATCCAATTTCTAGAAGTTCGTCATTACATTTCATGATAATTGACACGATATCTGAAACTGAAACGTTATCGGGTATTTCAACTTAGCAAAATCGACAATAGCAAAATACGGGAAGAAGAGACGTCAAATACTTCTCTTCCTTTCAATTTTATCTATTGTGATTTGTGAGTAAATGAATGTAAGGAAAACTTAAACATGAGTTCCTATATTATGTTCCACAATGGTTGGGAGTTTGGAATATTTGGTCGGGAGGATAGGGCTCGCCGCGCACGCCACGTCAGCAACGCCTGCGATTGGACGAGCTCACTCAATTGGTTCTTTGTGCGCTCGCCGGCTACCCGTGTCGGCTCATCACTTCCCTACAATCATTGACGGCCCTATAAATAGCACTCATTGCGACACCAAATTGATCGATTCATACTAAATTGGATATTAATTTAAACGCCCAATATTCTCACACAATTTAAATAAGGCATTGTGTTCAGAGGAAATAAGAATTAATATTGTCTGCCCATTGTGCTCCGTTATGGTTTACAGCGTCTGTCTCTGCTCTGCATATAATAAAGTTTTATTATAAACAGCTTTTGTATACTTTACCCGCAGCGTCGCTCAAGTGGCATTTGGCTTTGGACCTTTAAGTTCACTATTCAATTAACCTCACCTAATAATATGTCAAGAAAGCTATAATTTTGTTCAATAGTTACACAGACTTACACAACTGTTAGCATGCATGTTTCAGCGTAGTCATTTTCAATGTGGCACGTAAAAGTAGGGAAAACACAGTTCCGACATTTATGTTATGTTAAAACGAAACAAATAATAACATAAAGTTGACATTTATTGCGTTTTTGCTGTTTTGTTTCGGCTAGTAACAATAAAAATTCACCATGTACCCAAACCGTTTTACTTTTATCGTAAAAAGTTTAAGAGTCCTACTAAAATACAATATGTGTAATAAAACTACACCAAATATCGAATAATACAAGGCAATCCTTCCGTACAAAATGGCTAACTGTTTGAATCTGAAATTCACAACGGCGCGTACACGTGTAGTGTGTAGGCAGCCATATATTTATCACTTGCACAGAGCGACGTTTTCCGTGATTAATTCAATCGGATGCGCCCGATACGTCGACCCCAAGCCAGCCCTTTTGGGAAACAGTCGCTTTGATTCGTCCAACAGGAAAAACTAGATAAATATTCCCATCTGCTGTATATACTTATTTCTATCGTAGCTACATTTTGCTTTGATGCGAGGCCTTTGACGATAGTAAATACAGGAATAACATTTTTTTTTTTAATTTCCAATGCCGGTACAAAGGAACCAGTGAATTACAAAACGTAATGCCGTGACTAAAGCCTGCGTTTACGTTCTCCTGTAATACACTGAAAGACAAATCTGTTCCATTATTTTTAAAGTCTTTGAGAGCAGGGAGATTCTACTGAGCGTTATGATTGGGAGGAACAATTTCCCGGCGGGACAGAGAGCCTCATTTCCTGCCAGTGCGCGAGCTGGGGCGATGCGACTCTCCAAAATATTATTTTAAGCTTCCGCGAACATCTTTCAACGCACGACAAGCTTTATCTCCATTCAAATTTTCGTTTCTAAATAGCGCAGTGAAACAGGTTAAACATTGTATTTCGGTTTTAAAAGCAGTAAAAATATTTACTGTTAGGAACCGAGAAACATTGAAGGATTTTGCTCATTAAGAATTGAAACGAAAATGCAAAGTTATTTTCTAAAATTATAGCGCCATATGCTCCTTTGTTTTTGCATATATCCGCATGCGCATTAGTGAAGCCAAGAGTAAGAGAATGTTCATTGCATTCTTATATGAGACTGTAAGTACCTACCTACCTACTGAAGTTGTGCTGAAAATCACAGCTTCCGTATGCGTGGCTCGAAGTCGGGTCGAGCCAAAAAACATGAAAGTACGATTTAGTCGGTACACCTCTTTTATTCTTTTATGTCTCTGCTACTTTAAAATCCGAATCTCGTTTAAAATACGATATGCACTCCAGACAGTGTTTTTATCAAAAATACATTTGAGATGCAAAATAAAAATTCTTTACAAAATGTTCGAATCTTGTGAATTCAGAAAGCGCCGCTGAAATTATTTATGTGCAGAAAAGATCGCTTTCTCATTGAATGTAGGTGTTTAGTGTAAAAGGAATACCTTTGTGGCAAATACTTCCGTGCAGTATATTTATGTAGGTTCGCCGCGCAACCCGGAAGCTGTTCAATTAAGTCTGGTATTTAAGGTTGCTATCCACCGGCAAGCTCTGATTGCGCCTCACCTCCCCCACCCGAGGGAATTCCTATCTTCCTTTTAATTTTCGAATACAATAAATACTCTCTCACCAAAATGTCTTCGCCAACAAAGAGTTTTTTCACTTATAGATCTCGGTATATACTAAAATTTTACGGTTTGGAATGAAGTGTAGTGAACTTTTAAGCTGGAAGCTTCGCGCCACTGAAGTATTTTCTATAATAAATCGTACAAAATACCTTAATAAATATTTAAGATGGTTCTCACAAGACATATTTATTTAGTAACAGGACTTAATCCTTGGAACAACATCAAAGTGTCGATAAGCACATTACGCAAACTGCCAGACTGAAGGTTTGAGGGCGGGACGCGGACGCGAGCGGTCACTACGCTTCATTACATTTACTCTCGATTCTCTCCGGCTGTACAGGAGGTTTACTATTGAAATCAATCTCAGTCTCGATCATATTCCAATTCCATCCAGTTTCAATTCCAATCTTCAGAAAGTTGGCACTATTGAAAGAAGTCGAGACTGAGATTGGAATCGACTGCATGTTCGAGTACTCTGATTGACATGGGGTGGCCATACCAATCAAAACGTTGGTTACCAAAATTAACAATATTAAATAACTCGATAAATCATTAAATAAATTTTTTCTCATATTTATTTTAACATAAATTATCATTTAAGTGTTCTTTGCTTGCATCTAGATAAGAATTTTAACACTAAATACTTAGGCAGCATTGGCTCATTGTGAATGTCATTGCCTACGTGACATAAAAAAAAAACTTCCCGACAAATGTCATCATCCACTTAAAAGTTGCGTCAGCAAAATATGGTCTTAGTTGATTATATAAAAAAGTACTCTGTAGTTGATTATGAACTATGAATTATTGGTGTTGTGATAAACAAAAGTTTCAAAGCGATATTATCTAAAAGTGTTCAAGTGTTTAGTTTGGAATGTATTGAAGTACGTTTATATGCACAAGTTCAAGTTAGTTATACTGTATTCAACCGAGGAAGATGAAAATATCAAGGTAAAGCTACAGTTTTATTAAATATATTGTAATTCCTTCTTTGTTTCAAATCTAACTTATGAGCCCTGTCCAAAATATCACAAATAAGTTCTAAACGTGCCATTATTCACAATAAAAACGTCACAAAACAGTCACCATAACAAACTCGATCCCAAAAAAGTAACCTTTTTGTAATCGATCAACTTAGATCATAAACACGAATTCAAACTCGATATGTCAACGTCAAAATCTTGTCAATAGTGTCGAAAAAATGCAACGTTCGAGTAACCTCGATTTCATTTAGTTCCAAAAAAATCCACCTAATTCAATTCCAATCGTGAGCTAGTGTAGCATTCAATAGTGCCAAATGACATTAACTCGATCCCAATTTCCAATTCCATTTGAGATCGACGATCAAGAGTAAGCATGCAGATTTGGAGATTGTGTTCAGTAATAATTTCCGTGTCAACATGTGTTGTTCTTTCGTTGTGTTAATTTTTAAAATACCTTCGGATAACGCACGTTATTTACAAAACGCTGAGCGTAGAACTTCGTAACACGTTCCGCGTTTTTTCGCAGCACTTCAATTCTTTTTCACGATTTTTTTTAACGCTCTAAACATGTAACTTCAATTCAGATCTCAATGTGGTGACTATTTGAGAAATGTATCTGTATTTTGAAACAAGGTTGCCGAACAAGAACAGATGGTGGATGGCTCCCAAAGTATGAAATGTGAGCGCAATAAGCTCTGCGTGTCTCATCTCCGGTATCGTTTCACTTAGCGCACCCATTCCTGAGCGGACACACTCGAGCGGCTCTCGACCCGGGGCGAGGCCGGCCCGCGGAAACGTTACGACCCGATGTACTAGAACCGTCATAAACGGCAAAACCATTTACATAATTATTAAATAGGCAATCGTTTCCCAAGCTGAGTGCAAATTGCTTACATTACCTTTTGTAGAGCTTTACACATTGTATTACTGTTTTGTATTTTCTCTCGTCGTTAATTCTTCTTCCGTGATTTACTTCCGTTGATATATTAGTATTGCTAGAAATAGCATTAAACAAGTTAATATTGTAGCGGTAGATCGTAAAAAAATTAAAGTAAACGACTTTTCCATTTAAGGCATGTCATGTCTAAATGTTGTTGTAGGCATGAGCGATATAAAAGCGCAGCGCCAGTGTAAGTGTGTTAAACAATAAATTTATGAAGCATGCAGTTCCGGCACTCGCTCACTAACTGATTTTCTTTATACCTGTTTACTTAACATGAGTTAACAACCTGTTAAAAGTAAGTAGAAGAAGTATTTCTGTCGGCTCTTCCAGTATCCATTTTGTCCAATGACACCACTCAGATTTATAACTCAGTAAATCCGAACTACACATTCGCTGTGGTTAGTTTTACGCTCGCACTAAATCTCGTACGATGAACTGCCCTTTGTTTCGTTCGGTAAAAAGAAAGCGGTGGAGTACTCAGTAAGTCAGTACTCGGTACCGACATCGCTTAATACTTAGTTGTGTTGGCGATAGTGATTTCTGCGTTTAGCGATTCAGTATTGTTGTTCCTTGGTCGTCGGCGAGACAGTTCATTTGAGCTGTTAGCAGATAACGCTCCTCTGTTTCTGTGTTGAAATTTATTGCGCTGTAAATTCAGCGCCGCCCGCCGCCGCCCGCCGGCGCGACGGTGACTTGCACTTCGCAGTGCGTGAACTGCGTCCCTCCAAGGATCAGGAGCTTTTAAAACATTTCAGTACGCGCCTCGAAAGGGAACATTAATTAATTTCACCGCATTACCGCGTGCGTTCAATTTGAGTGTGACTGCGTGTTTATTCCTTTTTGTAGCTCTCCACTAGAACTACACGTCCTTCGCTCACGTTTAGTAAAAGGGTTTTTGCTCCCCAACTTTTAAGAGGAATTGCAAAGTTATTCCGCCGCGCCGCTCTTCCACTAGATAGATTTTGATCAATTTAATGGATGAACGGTACGTCTGACTGAATAACAAAAGATTGTGGCGTAGGAGTCCTCTTAGAACGGAGATAATTTAGTACCTATCTAAGCTGTAGGTGCATCCTGTTTACTCTCCCATTCTCAAACCATCTTGTATAGTAGGTAGTACTAAATAACCGCAGATTACTCATTTAAGCATTGCACAGTGCGTGCCTATACATGTTTATGTATTTATTGAAGCTATAAATAAAGCTGCCCACATGAAGCTAATGAACTGTCTGTACAGTGTTCTTCAACTAAACCCCCCACTATTGTTATTCGCATTAGTGGTTGCTACGCTTAGTCCCCAAATTCACAAGCCGCACCAACGCCCGCCGACGCCGCACGCTTTTGTGCTGAAATCCGAGCAGTCTCCGATTGCCAGTGACTTGCACTTTACTGTACCCACTTAATTGTGTCCGCTACCGCGTTACATATAGCCACATATTAGTATGTAGATACGTACACGTACATCATGCGGCTACATTTGCCTACGTGGCTACACATTTCGTCCACGTAGCGTCACTGCTACGAAAAACGCTACATTTTGTGTTTGCTACTCAGTGATGCGATACGGTCGTGTAAAGCATTTAGACATAACATCAATTTAACTTTATTGGGTTTTTAAATACCGTTACGAATTAACCATGAACTCCTACCGAGTAAATAAGTGGGTAGCAGAAATATTTATATAAAATATTACATTTATTTTTCTTACAAATATGGGATGCAAGTATCGAACAGACACAACATAACAGCAAACTGCAACCGCACTGTTACCATGTTGTTAACGATACTCGGAAAAAACGATAAGAAAAAGTGGGAGGCATGTTTTATTAATTCTCCGTACACACGGCGCGGCCGCGGAATGGAGTCGACCGCCATTTTTCTGCGGACGAGATTTAAATATGGAATTCCGGTGTGCGAGCGGGAGAGGCGCATGCCATTGACCTTGCGAGCGCCATCGCGCCAGGGCCGCGCACGCGCCGCCGCCCCGCGCTGCGCCTGCGCAGCCCCGTACACAACATTGCACTTTTACGTTTACATTTTATTGCATTGTTGCATTCATACGTAGACGCGGCATTATCTCCCGTCGGTAATCTTAATACGTGACCAATATCACGGCTTCTTGGATCGAAAGCAACTCGCATTTTTTTTCATCAACCGAAATCAAGTTCGTAAAAATGCGCCAACTGCATTTTTTCAAAGGTCATCAGGTTACCGACGCCGTCTCGATGGCAACCGCCATGTGTTATTGTTTTTTTATGATCGTATGTAAAAAGTGAAAATAGTAGAGTAGAGACAACGCTAGTAATAGTATTATAGTAGACTAGCTTCCGCTCGCGGCTCCGCCCGCGTGAAAAGTTTAATTATAAATTTGAGTGATATTTTCAGAGAGTAGCACATTAAAAAAACACTGTAGGAATCAGAATCCAAAATATTTATATTAAAATTAAACTGAGAGCAGTAGTAGTAATATTAGGCTGAGAGCCAGAACCTTTTGAACGTCAAAGTTCTACTTAGAGACAGTCCCAAAACTCTTGCCCTTTTTATTCTAAATCATTTTGATGGATATTGTTAATCCATTGCTTCATGTTCGAAAAAATTGGTAGCTCAACAACTTCAATAATGCAATTAATGATGTTGAACTCTCAAAATGCAAACCATTGCTACTGATAGTGTGTTAAGCAATTACCCCGTTGGTCATCATCAAACTTTCAGAATTGATCATGTAGTAGCACCCGTGCTTAATTAGATAAAATGTTGAAAGCTAGGTCATCCTAACTATTTCCGTTATTGAGAACCGATAAACACTTACCTGGTCATCATCAGACCTACAGAATGAATCATGTGGAAGCTCCCGTGCTCAATTAGATAAATGTTGAAAACTAGGTCACCCTAACTAATTTCCGTTATTGAGAACCTAAAACCTTCAACACCCGTTTTCACCCCTTTAAGGGATGATTTTAGAAAAATTAAAAAATATGTAATTCTTATTTTTTAATCAAGACTATTCGTGTCGAGTTTTAACTTTATCGGATCAAGCGTTAAGATTCCATTCAAACTTTAACACCCTGTAAACCCCCATTTGGGGGTAGTTTTGGCAAACTAAGTATGTCGAATCTTTTTATTTACTTAGAGACATGTTTCTGCTAAGTTTCAAGTTTTTAAACCCAAGCAGTAAGATTTTTTATACAAACTTCCATCCCTTATTTTACCCCTTTTGGGGTGGAATTTCCAAAAATCCTTCCTTAGTGGATGCACTGCCTACACTGTATAAGGTATCTATGTGCAAAATTTCAAATCTCTAGGTCCAGCGGTTTGGGCTATCAGTCAATCAGTCAGGACTTTGAATTTTATATACATAGATTGGTTACTTTTTAATCCCGGTAGTACGTTCCCGTCGGATATTTTTCAACATCTACGCAGGCGAAGCCGCGGGCAAAGGCTAGTTAAATGCAAAATTTCATCCCCCTTTTCACCCCCTTAAGGGTTGAAATTCTAGCAACACAGTTGCGTTAGCTCCCAACCATAAGTCTAGATAATAAATTTGGTGATTTTTACTTCGTACATGAAGGACTTTCCATACACAATTTCATCCCCCTTTTTAACCCTTCGGGGGTGGAATTATTAAAAACGCTGAGATAGGTATAAATTAATTTTCAATCGTCAGCCTGAACACAAAATTTGAAGATCCTAACTTCAAAACTGACGGACTATCATCCAAACTTCCATCCTCTGTCTTACGCATTTAGGGGTGGAATTTCCCAAAATCCTTCCGTAGTGGATGCCTACACTGTATAAGGTATCTATGTGCAAAATTTCAAGTCTCTAGGTCCAGCGGTTTGGGCTGTGTGTTGATATATACTTCAGTCAGTCACGACTTTGAATTTTATATAAATAGATGTAGGAACTATAACAACTTTTATTGTAGAGACTGAAAGCCCATTAAAAAGTGTAAATAAGTAAAAAATAACTAAAGCAAAAGGTGCACTTGAAGTCGGAAACGGAAGTCTCGTTGATAGGATCACGTCGCATCCCGCCAGCGTCTGCCGTCGGCGTCGCACTCACAACACACGCCGAGCACTTAATTAGCGAAATTGCTCTTTGTTTACATACCTACCCGTGTTGGAAACTTGCCTAAATCACCGGCCGGCAATCAACGCTATGACAAAATCAAGCACGAAATGAAAATACATGAAGGAGGCGTGGACTGAACATTTGAAACAACTGTTCAGCGTATATTATCTCTCTTCACATCCGCTTTCAATCTCGCCAGATGCAAATATCAGAATAATTTATCACACGTAGACTGCGGGATGGGTAAGTGTCTGACGCTTATCTAAATGATATCTCAGATGCTTCGTTTAGACCGCAGTTAGACTTTCTAGCTTCCGCTAGCTCATGCAGACTGTAATAAATTATTAAAGTACTCCCAGAGGACCTGAATACTCTAGTATTATTCTACAAATGTATAGTTTAGGTAAGTCTAAGCTGCATAGGCACTGGGGGTGTTCATTAAATGAAGACTGAAGTCATCCTTTCACTTACTTAGAACAATCATCAAATGCAAACCAATGGGAAAATAAAATTACATGAAGGAGGCGTGAACAGTTCATTGAAAACATGTCGAGCGTATATCTGACATCTAATTTATTCAATCGATACACACAAGATCCAATCGGAATGTAAATCGATCCAATCGATTCTCAAGGACCATCTTGCAGTCTAATGTCCATATGAATGCGCTCTTAAAATAGGGCATGATTCGCGTCTGACTTGCCACAGTAATGTGTTGGTATATGTAAAATATTCAGATGAATTATGCAGTTTTTACACACACACACACACGTATATTTTCGGATTCAATAAGGCGTTACATGCACATATTTTAATTAACATTTAAATTGAATTGTTTCTCGTGCAACATACTAATCGTGGTCACAATTTTATTCTGTTTGCGAAGCGTGCTGATTAAAACAATATGTCGTTACCTACTCGTTAATATTTTCTACGATCCTTCATGAATAAAAAACCATTAGTTAAATGAAGTTCGTAAATTGAACTACGAAAGATCGATCTGAATAACACCATCCACCATGCAAACAGTTCAATTCAAAGCAAACTGTTTAATTTGAAACAATTTGTCCTAACACGATTCGGTTTCAGTAACTGCGGATTAAAGTGGAATTCTAGGAAGATCTAAGACCACCTCAGCGGCTAGCCTATTACGGCGAGCATTGTGTCATGTGAGATGGCGTCGCGACGCGTCGCCTGTAGTGTCTCGTTGCACCGACAACGATGAAATACGCTCACTTTACTCACTTTGTAACCGCTTTTAGAAAGCTGAACTTCCAAAAATGTACTTACTTTGAGTCTTGAGAGCCTTATTTAGTGTCAAGCTCGCGTCTACACAATATCGTGTGCTCTCATCGTTTCATTATTTATAGAGTTTGCATTTCTGAAAGGACCAACATGCCCTCTGAATTACAGTCATGTTGTATGCTCAAAAGTTTTCCCTGTTTTCTAGTAGGATCCCCTTGTATGTGGGTTGGGCGTACGTATTTTGTCGGTAACAGTCCGGATAAAGTTTCAAACGGATCGGGGAAAGCGTGGTAGGCACTAAGTGCTTGATATGTTGACCACTGTCGGTTGCAACTTTGTGTATGTAATGCTACCGACAACTGCAGAACTAACTACTGGCTAAAGTACGGTTTCACAGTAATTTCCCTGTCCGCAAGCAACGGATTTTTTGTGGATCAAGCTCGTAATGCGCCTGTCTGAGCGGACGTGTGTCCCGCAATATTACGAACTAAATTGACCACATAACGAAATTGTTTTGCATTTAACAATATATTATTCTATATTCGTACTACAACAAAGGAGTCATTTACCTAAACTAATTCACATTGTGAAGATGCCTAACATCTTGTTTGGAACGTCAATTTCAGCGTCAATTCATTATCCTTATGATTTATTATTATCGAGGAAAACCACTCACTAATTATTTATTATTATTCATTTTGATTTATATATATTGTGGAATACTCGTATAATAGCTAAAAAATATTATCTCGTTGCTATTAACAAGTTCAAAGCATGAGACAATGATGGCGAAAAATACAGATAAAATTAATGAAATCAATTCAATTTAGGGCGCGACCATCATTACTCTGAGCGGAATAAAAGGGGAAGAAACTTTGTAAAAGCAAAAATTTAAATGAAAGCGATTCACGGTGAGACTGCAACTGTTTTTCAAGTTCTATTGAAAAAATATTCTACGGGTTGAAACAATCATCTGGTGACTCATCAAATTCTCACTTTGAAAACAATCTTTCAACAAAATATAACAAAAGTTTTCAATATCGGAGCAGAATATATTCACAGTCTGCTCAACTTGGCTCGGTTACGTTCGGTGTTAACCACAGATTTGTTCAGCAACTTTACTGTTATACCACTCTTATTTATTTGGGTTAACCTTTGTTATGTTTCTTCTAATCAATTTTATTTTGGTTAGTAAAATAAGTTACTGTTTTACTTTATATATTTAATAAGCTGCTTCTGAAAGCTCTTTAGATTTAGCTGAGTTGGTACAATTTATTGCTTTCTATTATCATTCATAATAATATCATTAATCAAAGATGTTTATAATTATAGTTGTTCAAGGTTCAAGGGTTTTATAGAAATACTTTACGATATATATTTGAACGGCTGATCTTAAGTAACCCGATTGTCATTTCAACCCAATCATACATTGTGAATGGGTTAGTTAACCCTTTAAACCAAAATATTATTGATCAATCAGGGAAACCCTTATTTAATTATCGGATTAGTTAATACAAGTTATAAAATTAATGATTAATGTCAAATGTTACTATTGGAATAAAATGGCAAAAAATATATAATCTCTTTCACCAACTAAATATCCATCCCCTTGAAAGGGTTTTTAAAGATAAGGGTTAGCCGTTCAATGGGTAACCGGAAGGATAACTCAGGCAAACCCATCGAAAGTGTTGTCATTATGATTGGGTTTCCGCTTCATTGGTTTCGAAAAGGGTTAAACCACATAAGATATTAAATGCTTGTGTGGGCCTAGCACACATATTAACATAATAATTAGACTTTCAAAGGCTTATTTTAAAATTCAAAATTCAAATTAAATAATCATTTATTTGCTATTATTTACTTTATTTACTAATATTTATTTATGGAGAAACATTAAGATATTGCGCATCTATTTCCCCTAGCCGTAGACAGCTTCATAATGAAAGCTCAGTCCAACTTGTCTCACCGCATCGTAAGTGCAATTGAACATTTTCTTACCATAATCAGCGGCTATGGGTATTTCTTTAGTTAGCAAACTTTCATTATTAGGCAATATATCACTACCGGCTACAATTATAACCAGTTAAGTGCTTGTAAAAACTCCTTTGGTTGGGAGAAAAAAGTCTCATTGACTATTAATTTGTTTCTTACATTTATTGATCTTTCATCATTCACTGCAATTAGGCGCTTGCAGTGCACGTATTGCCCAGGCGCACGCGGCATAGTTATCTCTCGCATAAATTATTTATAACTTCACAGCTCCCTCCCCGACCCTGCGTCTCCCACCTCCCTTTTCTAACCCGCACTATGGGCACGCGCATACGGGTACTATGAAGTAGAAAACTTCACAATTAATTACATTGATTGAATTGTCTATCTACTCCATTGTCGTTATATCTTTCTTCCATTATGTTTTTATGGTTCGATTATTACAGTTTATTACCGTCATTATGTTTTTGAATGTACGATAATGATTAGTGAGATAACTTGAACTTTAGGTAACTGACGGTCCCCTTGCTTTTGTTAGTCCGCTTTATTGTAATTATCAGTCAGGGAAAAATGTTTCGTGCTTTCTTCCTTGTTTGATCATGCATTGGATGTCAAGGATTGACAATCCTTGCATGATGCTCCATCTGCCTAGCCTTTTCCCAACTATCTCGGGGTCGGCTTCCAGTCTAACCATTTCTAATTTAATGTCAATGATTGTCAAATTAACATATTTTGAATACTCGTCATAACAGTCGATTTTCTTTTCTTCAACCGCTTGGTTACTCATCATCATAATAAAGCCAGTATACGTTTTATGTTTAACATATTTGCCAGCAGCTTTGTGATCACAGACTCAAGTTTCTGCCCCGTCATGCCAAGTTACGCCTTTACAACCTACGAAATCTCAGCTGAATTCACAGGCTACTTTCCTGAATCCATTTGTTAAGTGAGCAGACAACACATTGCTACGCTAAGGTTACCTGTATAAGTAACGTAACACAGGGTATTTCACGATTTGCCTGCTCCATAGTTTCTTTTAGTATTAAAAGAAACTAAGGAGCAGGCAAGTCGTGAAACACGCTGTTTTACGTGCACGATAGTAAATGGTGTGGTGTTCTATGATGCACGTCAGGTGGCGGGATGACGCGACACGTCACACGACTATGGCGACACGCGGACGTGCCGGGCGCGTGCGCCGTATACAGCACGACAGTTCCGGTGTATCGCCTCCGGGGCCCGCAACCCGTTCCGAGAGACTGATGACCGTAAGATAACGGAACGCAATACCACTAGAGAGGCCCGCCCAGCGCATGCACCCGCCACGCCGCCACCACACCGCCGTCTTGGGAACCACGCCATTCATTTTAGCAATCTCACAGCACGTTACGTAAACGAAGGGCCGTTAAGTAAATGCCGTGTTGCTGAACCAACCTGTTTTGTATAAAATACTGGCACGCATTCGTGTCATGGGAACGACAGACGGGTATCATAAAACCCATCCCAGGCACAAACGGTTTACAAATCTCGTGTACTCGTAAGCATTTTCAGTAACTAACTATAGCATTTGTTAAAAGCTCTCAGTGTTCTTTTATAGTGTTTTATTTTATCCGCTATAAATTAGGATCCGACGGTAAAGTCTTAGCAGGTACGCCAGATTCTCAAGACTACAGACGATGAGCTGAAAAAAACGATCAAAACAAACAATGGCAGCGAGGCGGGTCGAAGGCTATTCAGAAAAAAAATAAGCATCGAGTCTCAACTCTGTGCCTACGACAAGACACCTGCGCGCCAGACGAACAAAAAATTCGCGCAAAGCAATCACACGACGTGCAGCGTAGCTCGTGTGCCGCCGCCCGACTTCGAATCGAACAGGAAAAGAATTGCACACTTTCGTTGCAGTTATAAAGTTCGTTCGCAGATATTTTACCTGCAAAACGGCCATATTTCGCATTCATACTTTTAGAAACGTATTTGAATGGACTATTTTTCTTATATTACATTTTATGAAAAGGATTTTATTTTACTTCGGAAATCGTATTTGGCCTTACTAAAGTAACTATGAATGCAGGTTCTTTGTTATAACATCATTAATCACCCGGTCAAACACAATATGCTCTTACATAAAACCTCACAATGTAGAAGTAGGGTTCTACTCTATCTAGTATTTGTTGCATGACAGTCCGGCCGATACAGCCTGCATATCAAAGTAAGTTATAATCATTCTTTGTATAGGTAAACACAATCTTAAAGAGCGAGAGGTTGTCGAACTCGATGATAAATAAAACGTTCCGCCTTCATTTATATTACACTGACACTTATCTAAATCATCTTGATAGGACAATATCTGCACGGTCGGGCGTGCTGCGAACCTGGTGCGGTGTCGCAATTCGTATTTAATAACGTCTACTTTAAATCGATATGATATCAGATAGGAATGGTTCGTAATGTGGTAATGTATAAGAAGCAGAATCCCCCGGCCGGTGGTCGAGCGAGACGGTAATTTTTCGCAGCCGGATACCGTGTTGCTTTCAACTATTAGGAATGCGGCCATTGGCCAGCTTCTCATGCGGCCGCCGCACCCGTCTGCGTAAAGTCGCAGCACTATGCTGTGGCCACCACCTCTATGCTTTGGCCACCACGGGAAACATACAGTCGTGTTTACATATTATTTTATTAAACAAAATTATGTACTCGTTTATTCAAAAATGATAGTCAATAAAACTTATTTAACTACAATCCTACAAAGTACTCGTAATTTGTAAGAGAAAGGGTTAGCCGTGTAACGGTTAACACTTGAGTTATCCAAATCATTGAAATGTTAACCTATTTGGTTGAATAATCAAACTCATTAAACGAAAAAAATCTATTTATACAGGACTTAAATAATATCGTGGATAAAGAAATGATTTTAGCAATAAAATTGTTACTCAGCACTCTCAAATTACACAAAATGAACAACAGCACATTTTAAATGCTATTTATCATTAATTTTCCCGAGGCAGTCCACCATCTTTAATCTTATCTCATTTACAACAAGGAGGCTGTGTGGACAACAGACGGCTCGATATCTTACGTGTAAACAGTTATCTCTCGCCGATAAATCATGTCATTGTTTTGTGAAACACATCTGACAGACAAGTATTTATTTCCTTTTCACACTAAATTACTGTAAATCAATGTTAGCTACGCGGCTTTGTGCGGTTCTATTACGTAAAATGTTGTAGGTACACTTTCTTCCTTGAAGTATATTACAATGAGGTGATTATGTGAAGGAATGTGGAATTTAATCATTTATCTGCACGCTTCTTCCTTATTGGTGGCAATCGAAGTTACCATGTTCTAGTGAACATCACGATTCACAATGTATAATAGTGAACCCGATCCTCACTGGCGCAGCACTAACCCGTATATCTACCACAATTGACTCCTACAACTCGCGACGACAAACAGCTGATACAGTATGTGTTTTCTCTCATCCGTCTATCAACAAGAGAAACTAACAAAATAAATTAAACACGGCTGCTAACAGTTTCTAAATGCCAAGTATTTATGAAACATATAGGTCCATACGTGTGTGTACAATAAGTTTACACGCCGCCGTCTGGCCTCGGGCAGCGCTGCAGCCTGCTCCGTGACGTCACGTGATAGATTAGGTCAACAATCAACATTACCATCTCCCGCGATGATAGCACACATCAGAGATTACTCTCCGCGTTATTTAGGTCGTCCTTTCAGAGTTTTTACGTTCATCACAGTGGACAAGGACGCTCGCTTATCTCGACGTCCACCAGCCGTGCACATATGATGCTTGCTTGGCAAACATAATAACATGGAGTGCTGATAATATACCTACGTCTTTGTGCAAACCGAGATGTACTGCATATGATCTTCAAACAGCCGCTGTAGATCACGCCAGCAAAGAAAGCATAACAAATTATGTATTACAGTAGCGATGCAACAGTGAAAAATGATTAAATACATTATTGATATGTTGTCTGCTCGAGGCCACGCCTAACAAACCATGTAAATGTCGTCCTACAGACAAGAGAGATTTGCATACCAACCGTTTGTATTTGCGAATAGCGTCTAGCACCGAGAGCTTGTCGAAATTCGCAATGCTAATAATACAATGGCCAGACGCACCTCGTGTAGCAGCGCATCTGTCGAATTCAATCGAACACATCAAATAAGCAACCTTATACACTCGCGACAAGTCGCTGTTTACCTTAAATACTAGTGTTTAATAACGAAACGTAGATCTAGACACTTAATTTACCTTTGGTTGAGAGAGCGATGGCAAGGTAAATTCGTTTATTTATGAATGATTTTAAACGCTACAATCGCGTGACGGCCACGGTGCAGGAGTTCTTTGTAGGCTACACCGCCATCGTATTCACGGATAACTTTCGACAGTCATTGAATGGAGGGTTCGATGACCCGACACCGAAGCGTTGTTCGAATTTGCATGTGTCAATGACACGATCTGCAGCGGCGGCGGCGCGCACCGCTGCGGCCTATACTTTTCCTTTCAGTCGCCGTCGTTCGCCGAGAAACACTTTTCGGAATGACCTCGTGACACAGCTGCATCATCGGAGCGAGTAGGTACTCTTATTTTTTTTAACGATTCAAGTGTGTGCGGTTTTGATAACGATTGATGCAAGTGTACGATTGAACATAATTTGTTATAATATTCACAATGAAAACATTATCGTTTATGTTATCGGAAGGCGGTCTTCATTTCTGCGTCAACAATACAGGTGTTTTCATTGACGTGTAAGTAAAACTTAAAATCTTGTTATGACGGAGCCGAAGGACTGCTCAACAGGTGAGCGCTATAAACGTAACCCACTTTCCGACTTCTGAAATACATTCGCATTCGTACAATAGTTAAGTTTCTGACTCCGACGAGTCTAAAGATAATTTTAGAAGAAAATTAATATCTAGCAAAGAGTTTAGCAAGAATCTTCCGGCCATCAAACACGTCGAGTCGGAACGTACGAAATCCAATAAAGAACTTGCGGCACCTGTACCTTATTACATTCTTTTGGTGATGCTCACCGGTCGGTTCTCCACTGAAATTCGCCCAACTTTCCATGCCAGGAGATTGCTTGTTGTACAACTTTTACTTTGAAAATTCGTTCCATTAGTATCAGCGGTGGAACGAAAGTTTTATCAACGAAATGTTTTCATAATTCAGTATTAAATTCCTCTCCGTTCCGTATTCGAATGTCGCGATCCAAGTTGGTGAAAAGCTTTCACTGATCTTACATTTTATTCAATTGCAAAACTATTAACGTTGTGCAAGATTGAATTGCATATAATGTTAAAAATATTTTATCGTTATATAAATAATAAGTAGACACATTTCACATGTATGAAACAATGGCGTTCCCTTGTGGGCGTCGCAATCTTAATTGCAAATGTGTTATTAGCATATGCGCTTTGTGAGTTCTTGAATGGTGCGGGCCCAAGGCAATGTGCGATGTCCTTACGAGCAATAGATGGATATCACCACGACCACAACCTGGATACTAAATTAACTGTCATACATGCATGAATCTTATTCCAACACGAGGATTTGCATGGTTTTTATTACAGCGTATATACCACCTACTCTGTTGAGTATTAAAAGTTATTGAAGGACGTGCTGTATATTCTTAATACGTAGGTGCATATTTTACTCGCAACCGACGCATTGCCACAACTTGAAATTAAATTATTACATTATTTTAACAGTTACACAGTGAATGAAGCCAGTTTAAAATTGTATAAAGTCCAAAACGTTGTTTAAACTAATTGAAGTGGTACATAACTGTGCTCACTGCAGCGTATTTAGCTACTAATTAATAAATAGAACACTCTAAACATAGTTTTCCGAATGGCAGCGCCGAGGAAATTATAATTAGAAACTGTGTGTGAAACATAATTGGTTTGCACCCATTACATAGTGGATGTATGTATATCATATGTATGCAGGCAGCTCAAGTGTACCAGTGACTCACGAAGTGATACAGAAATGCAGGCTGAAAGAAAAGATGATGATTACTTATTTAAAATGTTGTGAGTCATATAGGTAAATAATACGGTAGTGTTTTAAAACACCGTGATTAAGGCGAAGCTTGCGGCCGTTCTTTGGATCAGCCTTATTTAAAAACCTATGTTTATGTGCAAAGCAGGCAACCATTTCCTTTAACAGTGTGAAGTTGTTCTCGATAGGGCTAACCCAAGGTTGAACGCCTTATCATAAACTAACTTTTTACACCTTCAACCCTATCACACATTGTGAACAGATTAGTAATTTAAACCAAACAGTTATTGTATAAGGGTAACCCTTATCCAAGTAACGGGTTGGTAAAACCCTTTACAGCCCAATCAAATACCCGTGAAGCATGAAAGGGTCAGAAAAACCACTGAAAACCCTTTCCTTACGTTTTAATGGGTTGACCGTAAACTCGGTTGAAAGAACGATAAGAGGTTAGCCATTAAAAGTGTTATCGTTATAATTGCGTTCCGCAAACAATATGTTACATGCTCCTCATGAAGTACTTACTTATACTTACGGAGCATGTAACATCTGAAACAGAATGACAGGTTTTCCTTTTCAATAACACGGGGTTGAACGGTACCAACTGCAAAGTTAGAATAATTCTAACATTATAATTATGTAAATAATTTTAAGCTGTTCATTATAGACTGAACTTCTTATAATTATTTACAAATAACATCAAAATATTTAAACGATAGAACCATTTGACTACAGTACTAACTGTTTTAATTACTTAACTAATTCAAAATTTTATAGCCTAACGGGTTTATTATCAGCCGATCCGGTATTATTTGTGTAATTTACCGTCAAGATTGGCTTATACAGTTTCTTATCGTCTTCAAGTTTCATTAGTGATTCAAATTTTATTAAATGAGTTACATATACGTTCGTAAACTTGTGTTCTAAATGATTAGATATAGACACGATTAACACTGCCAAGGGTCAACCAAATATATTTAAAGTAACTATTTAATTTGTAATAGGATAATAACAATTTACTTATCTGACAAAAGTAGTAAACATAATAAGTTGCATAGCCATTAGAAATTAAATAAAGGCAAAGTTCAGTTATTATCTATAAATGACAACTTTAGTTCTGTCTCCGACACTAAAAAAAAATTACTTACCGTCCGAGTTTAAGACAAGTAATGACAAGATAGATAACATACAGGAAAGTGTTCCAGGAGCTATTAAAATGAAGTTATCACTCGCGTCGTATAACATTATCACTATATATTTCACTTTGTAAGTAGACGGGTGACTTTCTTTATTTATTACTTTGAATTAGTGTCGAGTTGCTATGCCATGTTATTTATAACTTGCCACCATGTTCGGCTAATTACGACTGTTAATTGTTATGTGTTGACAAATTGCTCTGTTTTATGAAACTTGATACTTTTTGTGGGGTCCGTGTAGCCCTCTTGACAAGTGAACCGTACTACGTAACGTAACTATGCATACTTCTATGCAGAACAAAGTGTAAAGTCCTGCATACCTCCATTGAAAAGGGAGGACGACCAGATGGGTGTTGTGTCTGGTCCGGGTATCTCCCCGATGTGGTCGGTCTCGACTAGTTGTATATGATGTTCAAATCGCGCGGAAAACTTAAATTGCGCCATGCAGGATTTGTGTGCTTTGTTCGTATGTAGCGGCATAGATGCCGTTACGAAACATTGTTCAAAATGTGTCAAGCCAGCACAGATAATATAGTATTAGCGTAGTCAAGCATAAGCAGTGCGGTTCTCATCAGTAATTTCATGTAAAGAGCACATGTGACCAGTTTGTATGTTAAGTCGCCGTCTGTAAAGGCTTCATAGGTATTCATTACGTGAAATATCTACGGACACAGACACATAAATAATTCAATTATTAGTAGATACTTTACTGGGCAGGTATACGAGGGGAATTTCAATTCAACTTCCTTCTTCCGCTAGTTCATAGACCTCTATCATAATTTCAAAATTATATGCTAATGTGACGTTTAAAAACATCATAAACGTCTAATTTTACGGTTATTCAAACAGTACATGGGTTTCGCTTTTTAAAAAATAAATAATAATACAGTTCAAAGTACTCACATAAAAACCATATTGAAATACTTTGAATGGATTACCGGTAAATTAAATTAAGGAATTAATAGCCTTTAAAATACTCACAAACTAACAAATAGCTTAAGGTGATTTTATTTAACCTAAAACCTAGTGTATTCTGTATAAACTTTTCTTATGTAAGATATTCCATAATTATGAATGTATTTAATTAAATGTACCCAATGATTCATTTACACCTCTAACAGCATCTGAAAACCTCCCGAAAGATATGCCTGAAAGGAGCATACAAAGTTGGTTACAATTAGCTAAGTACCTACTGAGACGTATGAACTAACACTAGACCTAAGTTTACAACCAATCAAAGCTTTTTACTAATCCGCAACTTTATGTTCATTTCTTTCTTTCAGGTACGTAACAATTCGCTATGCCAGACGCAGAGGAGTTACGTATACAGTAACAGTTACGTATACCGAGTGAGTATCAACATTATTTTATTATGACGTGACGCAAATACTCGTATTGACGTTGATAAACGTCACTACATGATATTTCGTCACGTCTTGATGTTGTGAGTAGTTTTAATACTGGATCCAATCATATTTTCGTGGGTCATGGTGGATAATCAAAAATGTATCTTGCGATTTTTAATAGGCTGTGTCGCAACTTACCAGAATATTTACAGAAGCTCTCAAAGACCAGGACAGTCCTCGGTTTATGGACAATAATTGAATTGTTGCCTCAATGATCTAATGGTAACTAAAAGAGTCAGTTTCAGTTGAGGTAAGATAATGATTAGATACTTAGGCTTTTTGCTGTTAACGATACGCAAACTCTAGTTTTAGCCTAGGACTAGATTTTTAATTATACCGTTCAGCTTAATCATGTAAAGCGCGTGTGCATAGTAAGTCTTAGTCAAACTCTTTAGAAATCACAAATTTTTAGATAATTTCATCCGTATGACAGTCAAAACCTCTCCCACCGTAAATCGCAAGAAGTGTTTTATAGCGTGCAAATTGTAACGTGTCGGCCCGAAATGGGTTGATAGTGCGGACCTCAGGTAATCCTTAATCATGTAGAGCGCGTGTGCATGACATCAAACTCTTTAGAAATCACACATTTTTAGATAATTTCATCCGTAAGACAGTTGAAACCTCTCCTACCGTAAATCGCAAGAAGTGTTTTATAGCGTGCGAATTGAAACGTGTCGGACCCGAAATGGGTTGATAGTGCGGACCTCAGGTAATTCTCCGGTGTAACAAACGGTGCCGAATGTGTGTAGCGATTTGTCAAGCGGCCGGCATCGGGAGCGAGTGCCTGCGACAAGTCGACAACCGTCCCTCCAGCCTTCGCGATCTCTTTACGACGTCGTATATCGTACGCGCAGTAATTGAAGGCAACAGTGCGTGTCTTGTTTGTTTCTTCTGGCCAGCCCGCTCGTTACGATCCAACTGTAAACTTCACCGAATGACGTGCTAATGTAATTTTTATATTGGCTCGATACAGAACTGTAAACGTAATCATTTCAGAGGGGATTCGGTCGTTATCCGAGCCTCAGCCGTCAGGGAAACGTTCATTATTTGTATTTGAAATTCATCTACAGATTAAGTTAATGGATGAATCGTTTCGTACTGGAAAATCACCTTTTTTGGCGTCGGCTAAAAGCAGATTTAAACAGTTAAATTAATTAGTTTCGTTTACTTTAATGCGAGGCCAATTTAGGCTTTCCTGATAATACATTCGTCGCATTTTCTTTTTCTTTAAAAAGTGAACCAAGTTAATGTTTTACTGAACGCTACACGTCGTAAGTCTGATTTTATCTCGAATATTATAAGAAGATAATTAATCATTTTCCTTGTGCATGCACAAGGAAAATGATTAATTATCTTGATATTTGTACTAAGTCCTCTAATTTGCAAGTCATGCAGTGTAAATAATATTTTTGGTTACAAGACTCACTTGTTTAACATGTTATTTTTTTTTAATTTAAGTGCTCTTCATTGTCGAGCTGTAACTTTCATCAGCCTTTGTATGTATGTTTATTCCTTTGTAGGTAGCACTCTAGACACCAAATGCGTGAGTCGATTTTACGTCAATCGATTTAATTCAATCTTATGTAACTAAAAACATGACATTAATCGAAATTCCAAATCGCATCGCCATAACTCCTGTACCTTTAACTGTTGCTGAAACTGTAGTAGACTGTAAAAAAACTACGGGATTTTGCAATATTGTAACATTTTACGGCGGCATTGCGAACTCACATAAAAATTATAGGCGTTAACGTCTCTAGGCTGGCAATAAACAGTTAGTCCGCTGAGTAAGCTGCCGCCGCCGCCGCCGGCCGCGGGAGCACCGCGGGACCTTTTAATATTGTGCCGGTCGAGCTTGGCAGCCGGCGCGGACGAATCACTCCGCAATTAAGGGCCAGACAAAACGTCGTCGACGGGGAGCCTGCGCTTCATCAAATATTAAAAGCAGCCCATGCCCGTGCGCGAACAAATTCTACAGCGCATTTAATATTTTACTTAAAACGGTCTGCGGTTTCCACTAGCGGAATTTTCTTGCGGCTTTGCACGGCGATTTAAGTTTTGTTTTAGTAGCCGCAAGGGTAGGCGCCGCTGCCTGCCCGTGCCGCTTTAAATACTTGATACGATGCTGTTATTAGTACCGCCGTCAAAGTTCCGCGGTCCCGTCGACACCACTAAACATAGTGGACTCTGACATAAGCCCCGAAACAATTTCCGGCGTCGTCAATCCTTTAATGAAATATATGGCCTAATATACATATAGCTCATTCAACTTAAATTAATTTCGGCCGGCTCACGAAAAAGCCATTCTAAACACTAAGCCATATACCAAGCGAAGTGAAACAGTCGCTAACTTGTCCACCGAAAACAAATCGTTGAATCGTGCTCGGAGCTCCCTCGCCTGAATAACGAAAGCTGAATGCGAGAAAATATCAGCATTAATCGGATGCGGTATTAACTCCCCAAGTCAGGAGCTAATGAATATTCAGACAAACTGACACCGCTTGTCTTGAATTTGCAAGAAATAATCCCGGCGTCCGACAGCTATAAATCTTTCAGTATCCATCGAATGTTAGAGATTCATAAAAAGCGCGTCTCGAGTATTGTTTACGGTTTGGTTGAAGTCCATTATATACGAACATAAAACGTTAAAGTGATATAAATCTGTATTAATAAAGAAACTAATCGAGTTCCACTACTTGAAGAGTTTTTGCCAAGCACGACACGTCCAGTTAGAGCGTAGTTTTTTGCTCCGTTCGACGACCCAAATGCGACCTAAGAAAAAAGAAAATTACTTTCATTAGGCGTTCTATTGCACGAAAGATACCTACGTTTTCAGCATTGCTTGGTTCTTTTTATGTTTGTTTGCAGTTGAGTATGTAACGTTTTATAATAACGATGTAGGAATTTCGTAGCTTAGAATAAAATCTTAATAAATAAATAAAAAAAATAAAAAACCATTCTGAGTCGCCGTTGCGAGAACGATTAGGTAAAATACAAATCGGATGAGCGTAACTAGTCTTCTACATGTGTTGTGCTGTCTAAACACTTCCTCCGGAAACATTTAATGATATTAAGTTACAATTTCGCATTACTAATGCCGTATCCTGTATTGAAGTGAACACATGGTTCTCAAAAAGCACGGAAAGTCTTTCAGTTAGCAGTTTTCATGCAGATTTGGCCGTAATATTTTATAATTCCCAAAAAACCTATGTTCGCAGAGAAAGTCCCGTAAATATTGTATTTTTGTAACGTAATACATCGTCGTAGCGCACGCAATTAAGCAAACAAGGAGATTTCATTAAAAATAAAAGAAGCCTGCGTCCCCCGGTAAACAAGGTACATACATTGTATTATTTAGTACAGAGATTATTCTTCTTTGTGAATAATGCATGCTGTACGCTCCACAGACATAAAGCGCTTTATAAACTCGGATGTAATACACCTTGTTTTATTTATTCTTTCGTAATTCGCTCAAAATCATTGTGTCGCACGACTCACAAGTATATATATACCTATCACTGCCAAGCTTGTGATCTTTCTTTTGAGGAAAGAATAAAGTATTATTCCCCTTCCATTTTACTCAGACCCATGTCTCTTCTAAGTTAAGTATTTAAAGTAAAAATGTTTAGCCCGCAAATACACCCCGGTTGTAACCGATAGTAGCGAGGAGAGAGATGCTTGTTTTCCTGTAACACCGGCCGATGTTTGGAATTGCTGCGTCAATTAAATGCTTGTTTGTAAACACGACAGACACCGAGAACGTGAACGCGATCATTTTCATGGAACGCGCCTTTCCTCGACCCCCCCGGTGAGCCGGCCTTACCGTGCCTTCTGTGAAACCGCTCCTTTGAGCGCCCACGCCTATAATACAACCCTCGCAGATCAATTGAGCACTTTACAAAAACGCGCAGGAAGCCTAATTAGTTGCACATTTTGTGACTCTTTTATACTCAACCTAGCCAGGGGTTACACGTGGAGCAAATAAAGAACACAACATAGCGAAATAAACGACAAGACGTGCTACATAACGCGCTACATTGTCAACATGAGACAGTCGCAAACTTAAAACAAACATGGCCAATGAAAATATCGTACCTACCGACGTCACGTAACAGTCGATAAAAGATGCCGTGTTTGTCGTTTTGTTTCGATTCGATTCACCGAAAACTGTATTGTTGCGGTAGACAAAGGGCGGCGGAAGCGAGCGGAGCTATCGCCGCACCGGGAGCCGAGCGAGTGAGCGAGCTTGGAAAGGAAAGCTGTCTTCCGCCATCTCCCGCCACGCGGTGCTGATTACCCAGAGATGCTTAAGTAATTTCGTGTCCGTCCCTCGTTAATTGCGGGAAATGAGTTAATTAATTGTTTTCCTTTTCTCTCAGATTTGTGCCATTTAGAAGCGGTGTTTATTCAATTGATTGAGCCGATTTAAAAGGTGATGTCTTGACTCTTCTTCCTTATAGGGTGAGATTGAACTGGATAAGGCTTTCAGACTGTTTCATGGACAAATAAATAATATTTAATCTGTTATTCTGTTCTTATAATGATTTACTTTTATGTTTTTGACTGCCTCATTGGTCTCGTGATCGCAAACGCAACTGCTGAGCGTGAGGTCCTGGGTTAGATTCCCGGGTCTGGCAAAAAGTGGTAGTGGGTTTTTTCCATTAGGAATTACTCGGAAAACACGTAAAGCCGTTGGTCCTGCGCCTGATCTTCCCTGGTCGTGTCCGATTGGACCCATCGGACTATGAGAGAAAAGAAACAGAGAGTGCACCTGTGCTTGCGCACACGCTTGGGTACTGTAATATCTCCTGCGCATTTGGCTAGTCTCCGTTAAAATTGGCCACTGTGATCGAAATGATTTAACACATAAACAGACTAAGACACCTAAAACGTACTTACTGGTACTCTCATGGAAATTGTAACTTAGTACCATGTTTGCACTGAAGACGTCAAACATCTTTTTATGGAGTGGTATAATGGGATGCGGTCGTACACGGCTGAGACCTCAAATGAATCAGAAATCTAGACAGGTAAAATATCAGGACAAAAACTATTATTCAATTAGTTAAAAATCTTATTTCGTACTGAACATTTTCATATGTAAGCAAGAACACTTATAAAAGAAGCAAAGTTTCCCAGCGATGCCGTAAAACTATTCTGTTCAACGTCTGTCCACGAACAACGTTATTAGGAGAGCAGACAGCACAAGTACTCCTTACAACCAAAATAAACATTGTACGTTTTAGTGATTCGTTGGAAACTGATGCTGCGAAAGTCGCATCATTAAAATTAAAAGTGTTTCGCAGAGTGCATCTGCTTTTGTGTTCTGTCGATGTATTTATAGGGAGGGCGGCGGCCTTGCGGGCGGGCGACGACCGCTCCTAACGCTGCCGCCCAAACCAGCCGCACTACGCTCCAACAATTTGTTATGTACGTGTTGTGCACCTCCAGACCAAAACACAATCACAATATTTTGTTACAAAGCATTCACAGAGAAAATGGAATACTATTTTGAAGCTCATTTACTCCTCTAAATGTGCCGGTGATTATGTAATGTCTGCCTGTTTTATCTTACTGTGGTACGGAGCTCGGTCGTGGTACAAGGGTCGGATTAGCACCGATACTAATAAAAAAAATTGCAATAAACCTGACCGAAAAAAATAATTAAAAAGTTCCAAACAAGTCACTTTTCAAACAGTCTTATGTAGTTGGTGGAATTTATATATTAGCTAAATCACAGATTTGATGCCATGTACAGAATTTCTCTCTCATCTTCTCTCCTCCTAATTTGATACTCTACATGACTATGGGCCGATTTCACCATTCGCTCTATAAACTAAGGTATACTGAACTAAGCTTAGCGTAAAAATAAAAACCATAAAAAAAGATTATAGTGAGTTAACCTTAATAGATAGACATTGCTGTCGCAGACTTTTTTTAGAACTTTAAAATGAGAACAATTCCGTCATACATATTTTTTGTGTATTTTTAACCGTTTACGCAGCGCACGGAACTGAAGCCCTCAAAAGTTTTTTTTTAGTTTTTGACATTTTTCATTGATGCTTCGCTCCTATTGGTCGCAGCGTGATGTTATATAGCCTATAGCCTTCCTTGATAAATAGACTAAATTATTTTTCAATTTGATCCAGTAGTTCCTGAGATTAGCGCGTTCAACCAATTAAACAATCAAACTCTTCAGCTTTATGACAGCGGCTAAACGCGTTTAAACGAGTTTAAACATCGAAAACTGGGCGTTTAGAATTGATGAAATCGGCCCTTAGTCACAAAAAATACGACTACATTTGCCTAATGGCAGTCGCCAATTTGGTATTTTTTTTTTAAATTCATATAGCCTTTGTCACTCCGGGGGTCAAGACCAATCCAATGATACCTCATTTGTTAACATCCATCCCGCCGTGGAGGCTGTAGGGCGTGCCAAATAAAAAGACATACAAACATAGGTAACAGAGAGAGAGAAGGAGAGTTTAAGAGGTACAACAAACTCTTAAACTTTCCTTCTGGGGCAGTAAAAAGGAACATAATCTCTTTTTGTGCTCTCGTGATTTTTACTTAATTAACAGAATATACTTACCTACCGCAACACCTACCTATCCGCGTATAACAAATCAGTAAATCTTACCGGATTATTCGTTCCGTTATCGAGCAAGCCGTTTTAACTTTCAAGTTTAATTAACCTAAATATTAATATTCGTAATCGCATGCCGCAAATCTCCCAACTGAATATCTATGGTAATGACATCTATAATAATTCGGTGCCAACAAAGTGTACGTTCCATGATGAGGGAACTGTGGGAAACGAGGAATTTACAAAATTAGCTTTAGGGAATCTGCCCCCTTAGTCTAATAACTTTTATAATAGCGCTAACGCTAACGCTTCGTGCAAAATGTATGGCAAGGACATTACCAGCAGAGAGAACTGTCACGTGACTCACGCCCAGTAATGTCGTTGCCATACATTTTGCACGAAGCGTTAGCATTAACGTTAACAGAAAAGTATTTTGTCTAACCCCTCAGAGGGGTACCTAACTAGTAACACATTTTTCGTACGTGTACACAGATTAGGACTGTGTAGGTACTGTATCATATTCCGTGGGCGGATCTAGATTACTACAATCACGCTGGGTCCATGAGTGTTCCACAAAACCTAATATTTATTTAATGACACAGATATCAAGCTTGCTAATGACCTCCGATAAGCCTGCGCAAACGATCATTATCGGGACGAAGTTGTCAACAAGGTACATCACTTAGTCTTCTTGTCCCCTGCCAGCTTACTATATTCACGCTAAAATGGACGACATTATTCGCCGGACTCTCGTCATTAGTCACCGTCCGCCTCGCATAAGAACCAAATGAATCGATACGTGACGACACAAGGAGTCCGGAATATAAATATCCTCGGAAGGGTTTAGGGGGCCTTGGAGCAATGTGCAACGCATTTATCATACCATCGGTGAACGCCACAGAGAAGTGAGAAACTAAAGTAATGATACGGGGGCGTGCACGTGCGCTCTAGAAAATAAGAACAGTCTACAGAAACGATCTATCAGAATTACTCTGTAAGTATGACGTCTCATGCGAGACTGGTGATCGCAATCACGGTTATTTTTCTATTTAGTCGAGTTTGATTCTGTCACGAAAAAGACGCATGAGCACTCCATTGATTCAGTACTCTGTGGTCGAATTCCACACAAACGGGCAGTTATATTGATTGAAGCAATAGTCTGTCAAATAGTGCAAATATAGAGACAGGTTATGACGTCAGAGTGGAGTGCATCGTCGGCGAGAGCACTCGGCGACCGCGCCGACCTCCACCTTCGTAAACAATCAGCCTCGCCATTCAGAACCGATACTGACAGCCTTCTGAACGTGACACATTTTCTGTCTATGTTTTATTACTCTGTGCAAGTTTGGTCCTTTTATTTGAGAATAACCAATGCCTATTCACGGTTTGTGAAGTTCATAACGATTCGTTAAACGTACGAAGATTGAAATGGAAATAGAATAAAATTGACATTACTGACAAAGCGAAACAATAAGTGGGTTTAATTCATACAAAGCTAAATAAGTTCTGTTACTAATTATTGTAATTTATGTTTGATGTACTTACTTTATAAATAACACTCATGCCAGACATCTTAAATTGGGAGGCTACAGACAGCTAGATATTTTAAACGTCTTAAAGCGCACTACATAAAACCGGCTAAGTGCGTGTCAGACTTCGCACTTTTAGGGTTCCGTACGAAACGAGGATAGTTTAAAGAAAATCAATATATTGGTATTTGTTAGTAAAATATACGATTAACATTATCACCCAAGTTCATAGGTAATAAATTTTGTGACAGACAGACAGACGGACACGTGAATGACAGCAATAGGGCTCTGTTTGCACCCTTTGGTTACGTAACCCTAATAATGTCTAGATTTTTATTAGACCATTCCTCAGTATACTTTCATGAAGTATAAGCAAGCAAATTGCATGCAAGTTGAATTACACTGTAGGATACGAACAACTCATTGATCTCATTGTACCTCGGTAGCCCGCAATGAAATGCAACTTTCATGCAATTTGATTGTGTAGGTGGCAATGCGGCCTAAATCTAAGGATGTAACGCTAAATAAATTAGCAGGTCCCATCCGCAGAGGTCAGATAACATCTGTTAGATTTATACGAACGATACAAGCATGCCGTGCCAAACAATATCATAACGATTTATAACACGCTATGTAAAACTTAATCGTTTTGTTTTTCTTCGCGAACAAAGGAATTTACAAAAAAGAAAATGCACGCAATCTTACTGAAATCATATTAAAAATAGCTCTTATTTTCACAAAATTTAATTCTACTTACAATTTTCAAACAATTTCTTACAGCTTTGTACCTACACTTGAGAAACATAGGTCCAAATTTCACGCGAAAGTTACCTACTATTATAACAAAATAAATATTCTAACTTTAAGTTGTATAAGAAAGCAATTATATTTCTATGTATATTTCAATAACGGCTGGGTTACGGAATGTAACATACAATATTGGGGTTTCATTTGGGTAATGTCAACGTCTCGGAAGGAATAGCGGTGGCATATTGCGGTCTAAACACCCGTGTGATTGGAACCGCTTTCCATATTGGATAATCGTCATTTGCAATTCAAACTATAACGTTATGAAGTTATTATAACAACACAAACTACTCGACTTGTAAAGCTGTAGCAGTATAAAATGAAAAAACACTCAATTTCGCAAAAAACAATAGATGACGTCGAAGTGCACTTTTCGTTACTCTAAGCTCGCGTTTAGGCCGCAGACTTTTCGCGTTTTCCTGAAGACGCTATAATATGGTGATACGTAGCTACAGTTCTAAGATCCGAAGTGAAAAGCTCTTTGCTCTAATAGCATTACGACTCTGTTGCCTTTTAAGTGAAGATATAACGGAAAGTTTGACAGCTCCCTCTGAATCTAACCCTCTCGTACAATGTAGTTCTAAATGAATTAAATGCGGAAATAAAACGGAGCTGCAGAGTGCCCGGCGCCGTCTGTTTACGATCGTGTAAGCCAGCGGCATTATCTCCTACTTCCCTAGATTTTGGTAATTGGCTGTACGACGTAAAACGATTACCTAAATGCGAAATCCTTTTCTCTCTCAATCCCTGGGCTATTTTGGTTGCGTTTTCTCAATTTACTCGTCGGTTCGGTAAACGAACTCCAAAATTGTGAATCAGACTTGATTGAATCGCAGTCGTGCCTGCGGGAATGAAGTTATTTTCCAGCTATTTCATGGCACGTCGTATACGAGTACGAGCGACAAGCCTCTCACTCGCTCGCCGTGCACTCGCTCGCTTTCATGTTTGTCTCGAGAAATTTCTTTCAGTTCATTTATTTGTTTGGAAACTGTCGTTCCACTCACAACACCCTTATTTGATATTGGTACATTTTTTATGATTTGTGAAACAATTGCCTTTGGGAAACTTCCTCTTCTTTCAATAAGTTTATCCTTATGTGCGTGACGAACGAGACGTAAAGATTTGTGGAAAGTATTAGGGCACGTCGAGTAGTGATGGTAGGTTGCAAATTAAATAAATAAACTGACATTCGTCATAATCTTGAAAATGTGAGCACACTCGAGTCGTATGGGGGATAAATCGTGAGCAATAAAAGTGCTCATTTGTGTTACTGGTCCAGTTGTTTTGATTCACGTTGCTCGGACAATGGGCAAACGTACGCACAATGTGCCCCATCGTCATCAATCAAAGTCCCTCGCCGCACCCACGCACCCCACAGTCTGGCCAGACTGATTTACCCCTTATATTACAAGCAAATGCACGTCTACGTTAATACCAGCCGACTGCGGTAAATTGAAACTAAAATAGCAGCTTTAAAACTAAAACAACAGTTAAATGTGGACTAACAAGAACACATTACGATAACAAGCGATTTAAATTGTTAATTTTAATGTTAACATTTCTTTAGCATCTTAAGTTACGACTCATAGTTTGTATTGATTAAAAACCAAGATTAGAAAAACTAAACGATTGTATAAGGCAGATTTTTATAAAAAAAAAATCATGAGAATTACATAACACATGAAACTGATTTGGTTATTCCCTTCCCATCTAACATGTGTTTTCCGTTTTCATTACCATTTCGTGTGTAAAGGTAAAATTAATTCCCCTCTTTGTGATGCTGTGCATGCAACAGAACACACAATGTCAAAAGGAGACAATCAGTAATCATGCGTCATCCCCGTGAGATTACTCGAAACTTCCATCTGCATAAAGTACACACAATATCGTGTTTACAGCCTCGATTATATCTGCACTGGTTTTACAACAAACGGCTTCTGTAATTATATAAATAAACGGGTATAAAACGTCACTTTTTAACCGACTTCGCAAAAAGAAGGAGGTGCTATCTTCCACTGTACGTATGCTTTTTTGTTTTATGTATGTCTACCGATTTCTCTGTCAGTTGTGGACCGATTTTCTTCCGATTTTTTTTTATCCGAATGAATATACTCCAGAGGTGGTCCCACATAAATTTTATCGAAATTACTTTAGCACTTTTTGAAAAAATCAACAATTGATGTTATCAATTCGAGCGTAACTTTAATATTTAGTTTTAGTTCTGGGGTATAACAACTATAAAATTAAAATTAAAAAACTTTTTTACAAAAAATACAACCGACTTCCAAAGAAAAAAAACATACTTATATTCGAACATGGAACCTCCTTCTTTTTCGAAGTCGGTTAAAAAGAAAATACACTTAAGATTAAAGTAATTTTTCAATTTTAAGTGTATTTTCTTTTTTGGAAGTCGGTTGTATTTTTTGTAAAAAAGTTTTCAGTCAGAATTAAACTGAAAAATCACTAATAAAGAAATAAACAAAGAAAAATAAAGTTCGTCGTCAAAAATCATGTTTTCTACAAATTAATTCAAAGATTAATTAATATTGTGAAATAAAATAAATTGTTGAGGCTATTTAGGTGGAAGGCTCATTTCCATGTGGCCGTACGTCCAAACAGGCCCCAGGCCGGGCCGGGCCGGACGTCGCGTGACCGACCGGGACATTCTCCACCCTCATTACCACTTTAAATAACACTATTTAGACCAAACTATTGTATTTAGTAAGAAGTGTATTAGAAAATTACGTTTCTAAGAACTTTGAAAGCGGTAAGTAGGACTTTTTTATTTTCGATGAGTTGAGAACATAATAATGCATCAAAACCTTATATTATCAGCTTTTTTGGATAGACAGAACTGTAATGAACACTTTAATCCAATGATTCTAAAGATAAAGGTAAACAAAAATATAATAATATATTGCGCAAGGTACTATCAATAAAAGTCTGTTATTATAGAGCCCTATCACTTGATTGCTTTTATTTTAGGTAACATGAAAAAACCGGGTATTAGGTTCCCGGGATTCAATTACTGGACAGATAATAACAGCGTTGATTATATCAGCTCCTAATTAGAATATGTAATTACGTTGTATTGATAACATAATAACCATTGTTATTTTATCAGTGTTGTGTTCAAAATAATCCATTTCCTCCAACACTTCGGTACCTATCTATAAACTGTCCCTCATATAAGTAATACTTAAACTGGTTTTAGGTAATATAATTTAAGGAAAATTCCTAACATACCTAACCTACGCATAAACATAATTTCATTTTAAAACAATAACACAACTAATGTAGCGATCACAATATATGTGGGTACTAATATACTGTGGTATTTGAATAATAGGTATTAAGACAATACCTAACTAACTAGCTGTAGACTGGAATAATCTGCTAAATTGCACAAACGATGGGGAGTACTTCCAACCCTTCATGATCGCACCGTGGTGGCTAGCTTTAAACACAAAGCACACTTTATAGGTACATATATATGTGAGTATATAGAGCTAGCCCAGCGGGCACTATTGATAACAGACGGGGCTCCACCACGCATTGTCAGGGAAAAATACAATGAAAATTACATACACATAGATAGTGGAACGAAATTATATTTTTCCTGAGATTCATATAAATATACGGGACAATAGAACTGTTGGTATATTAGGTATTTTATGTTGTGTGGCTGCTTTCGTCGCATTAGGGATTGTAAAAAAATCAGTGCGTCAGTGTGTCGTATCTAACACGTTCTTATTCTTATCAAAGCGCTTCGTCACGGCTAGCATATTTCTATTTGAATAACAAACCATAACAAAAAGATCGTAATCGTATCTGCGTTCAGCAACGGCTGTGGCACATTCAATATGGGAACATTAGATGTGACACCATCCACAATCGCTGTTGCCGTCCGGCGCGGGGGCGTATGATTAGAAATCGATAACTATGCGTCACATTTCGGCTCACACTTATGTATTGTTGATCCTCTATTGTGATCTGCCTCAACGCTATCTGTTACAACATTTACAACGCTTTTAGTACGTCGGTAATCCCAATCAGTGAGGATTTAGTCATTTCCTTTTGTTGAACCCTTATCTCGACAAAATTTTTTGCTCCACGGCAGGGTACGGTACGGACAGTTTTAATAAATAAACATCTGTCGGCTAGAGATTTGTTGACTGAAATAGAACTGACGCAGGCTACAATGTCCACATAAACAGTTGGGTTAGAATACAGGGAAATAGTTACTGAAGTATCTAATCTAGAAGTTGATACTCAAACAAGATATTTTGATATTAGAAACTTGTTGGCTCAAGTAGTTGAATAGGAAGTTAATAGTTGCCATTCAAAGTGTCAGTTTACACGATTAATGAAGCTACTGATGTTTAACCCATGCTGTGCTTATGAAATAGTAAACAAACCTGTCTAATGACTAATAGTATTGTCCTAAGACTCACGTTGGATGCAGATGCGGAACACTACCTTTGTGTTTATAAGAATGCACGTAGCAACATTATAAATCACCACAGGAACACTAAACAAGCGATATTTTAACTCAGTTCTTTTTATTATATCGTTTTCAGAACATTTTTCTACTGAATAATATTGTTAGGTACCCACTATTTATTTTATTGCGGAATCCATTTTACTTTACAGTTATGTTCGTCATCGATGACAATCACCAATTTACAATTTGCTATAATTGAAACGTTATTTGTAAGTGAAGCTCTATAAAAACCTATTCAATCGTGAGCATACAAGTACGCACGTTTCACCAATTTATATATGTTGGCATGTCAATGAAAGTAACGTTAATGAGTAATTGAGTGCAATTAAGAGTAACACGCCACCGACGCACACTGCGCCGGGTTACATGCTCGAAAGTATTGTTGTAAACATTAATTACATCATTATAAAGAATATGCCAAGTTCCATTCCATCCGCATCAATACCAATTTTCTATTCCGTGCCTATATTGGTAGGTGTCTTTTGTTTTAGAACTCATAACACGTTAAACCTTTCAAAAGATTATTTTATTTCTGCTTCGTGACGGCTTCTTATATTTTTTTAGGATTTCGTTTGAGCCTGAACCCTTATAATGGCATATTCGTCCTTTCATATGTCACTAATGTACCAAACTCGTAGTTCTGCCAATATTACGGATTTGATGAAAATTCACAAGGAAATGCTTTCATAATATTCATTTGGATGGAAAATTGAAAAATGATTCTGGAATTGTACTCTTTAATCATTGTTGGTAGAGCTGCGTTGAAAAGATCTTTTAAAATAAACAAATTCTCCTCAGATCATTTTTTATTTTGACGTTTTGATTACAAGTTATGAGCCCCCAAGTCGTTTGTCCCTTGTTCTCTATTAAAGGATTTCATGTTATAAAGTAGAACGATATTAAGCGAACAAATATTCGGCAGCCTCTAGGCTATTCGTCTTTTCTTATATTTCATCCTCTACTAGGCTTGATAGTTTCTGTCTACTTAGTTTTTTGGCTACGTACCATATCGTTATTTATACATGCTATACATATTGTTGAAATCCAGACAAAGATTTTTTATGGCCCCAAGTGAAGGCGTAACACTCATATTTGTGTGATGGTCGCAGGCCGTTCTTCTCATAGTTTGGCGACACCATTACAGCATTCTGAGCGCGAGTGAACAATAAATCTCCCCGGGGCTCTGCAATGTATTCTGCATGCAGGCTACTGCGCTCCGTAGCCTGGCAATTATTACTCTCTGTACGAGATTGCTAAGTTACCAAGCCGCTGTAAGTACCTCAGCTAGATTTTTAAACAGCTTTAAAAAATGGAAGCTCTTATTTCATGCATGCCAGTAGTATTTTATAGGATGTTCTTTTGTGTCATTCTCGCTATTGCACCTAATATCGGTTGCGTATTTATGTGTTTACAAGTATCCTTTGTCCAGGGATTTCCAAGAAACCACTGAAACGACTTCAATGGAAAGTGTTTTTGTCTTATTGCGCTTGGTTCAACTTAGGTCATCTAAAAACGTTCTCGGTCCAAGAGCTTCACGCGGTAGATGCATTTTAAATTATATGTGGCTTTAACATAAATATTATTATTAATATTTATTAACAATAACGAATTGTTTAAAATATTATTTATCACTTGCTGTTGTATGCAAATTCGTTGTTACGTGGAGATTTCAAAAGATTTGAGTTATAACAAAAGAAAAATATGCCTTTCATTTGATGCACGTTTCTAGTAAACTGGCCTTTTTTTGGAAAAAAGAAAGACAAAAAATTTGCAGCCTCCAAACAACTGAGTCTATAGAGAATCGTTTTTGCACGACCCTTTACCTACATACCACATCGCTAAAATCTGCTGCGCATTTAACAATCAAAGCTTTCAAACCTGTTTAAATATTTTCAAGTATGTGCAAGCGCTGTTAAAGTAAACTGTGAAGTGAGCGTGTACTAAACACTACCGCTAGACCACACTATAGCTGTACCTATACCTAGTGTGTCAAGTGACCGAGCGATATTCTACGAAGCCATCAAGTGGCCGGCTTCACTAAAGTTATCAGAACTTCACTTGTGTATAGATGATGGCTGGGAAGCAATAAAATGTCTGCCTGGATTGGATAGGAACTGGCGCGCCTGTGTGCAAATGATCCGGCCGGCGCGGCGTACGCCGAAGGACGCGGCCGCATTCCGCCGCGCACCACTACAGCGAGATGACACACATACCGACACGTTCCGCTGTGTGTGTGTGTGCAGCAACACATTAATGCCAAAGTACATAAGGCACTTTTGCAGTACGCTGGAGTTGGCGTCAGTGTACCGCTAGCGGTGTGGAATTCCTTATTACGATGCAACACGTTGCATTCACAAAATTGTTTAGAACTGTTATGTTAGTCGCACGCCGTCTACGCACCGCACCGTTATCGCTCTACATGAGATATTAAACTTGGATTATTCGTGTTATAAAACCGTCTGAGATGAATATTTAACCGCAGCAGCTTGGTTGTTCACATCGACGTGAGAGAGAGACAGAACGGAATATCTGCAAAGCGGAAACAGTTTAATCACGCAGCGTGTACGGTGGCAGGCGCTAATCTCGCGTCGCGGGCAGCCGTCGCCGAAGCGAATCGCATACAAATGTGCCGCCAGCCGGAGCAAAAACTGCTGAATAATGTCCCCTCACAGTTGTACGGTGTACCACTCGCACGAGCTTATAGCCCACATAATGATGCAGTCACGGCACGCTCTATGCATTTTACAACCGCATTACTTTCGGAGAACTTTATAATATTGTAGCTTTTTAATAATTAGTGTATTGTCGCCGGTCGGTGTGTCCATGTGCCATATTGGAGGCAAACAGCGATCGGATCAGCGCTGGGGTCAGGTTGCTGGCATGTGCCAAGTGCGTCACCGTCGCGGATCGGGTAACTAGGTACTCGTACATGCAATGGCCACCGAGAAATGTGCACACTGTGTTACTCACCTTATTCACCTTTTTTGATCTTGCTTTGAAGATTGCTACACTGCTACATGAGATGACTAATTTTGCGACAGATTTTTTGAGACAAAAGTAAAAAGTTTTTTAAATTCTCATTGAGCATTCCGCAGTGATCCAGTAAAATTCACAATTATCTCGAACTGAGAAGGTATAATTTGACTTGGGCAGATGTAAACTGTTAATATCAAACTCGCGAACGTAATGTAACTAACCTACGCAAGGTAAACATTTTTCAGTGAACGGAGTAACTGATGACGACGTTTTTTTTGTTATTCGAGGAAATTGCGGTGATGAGCGTCATTCCATGACCCACTAATGTCTATGTCTGCATAAGTAACTACTACCCTTGCTCTGTACACCCGGACTTTCTGTACGCCGAGAATAAACAAAAAAACCCAAATGTGTTGTAAAGGTGCTCAGGCTTGTCACGTTCGTGAGTAATCTATTTCACCGGTATTTGTAAACGTCGAACAAAAACTGCAGTCAGTTTTCAATAAAAACGCATTATTCAAAAGTGACGCTCTATCGGATACCCATTGATGTACTTAGTTGAAACTGTAGCGACACACTACAAATGATATATAGGAGATTGCCGGCGGTCTAACAATTTGGGAGCGGTATCCGGAATTCATGGCAGACAACTGCGCTCGTCATCGCGGCTATGTTTGCGGGCCGCAGTGAGCTGCTCGTAATCAGACGAACCGGGACGGATTAGATGCGGTCGTCGCCGCCGGCCGGGGGAGCCAAAGATGTGACTGCGACTAGTTGGAGTGGAGCGTCTGGCGGCTCGTAATTTGCGGAGCCGTCGCCGTCGCAAGGGTTGACCTCGTCTGGTGATCGCCCACTCAATTAAGAATTTCACTCCGCCAGACAACTGTCTTAATTGTAATTACAGGATTATTTCCAATTAAAATTGTATTGACTGCTTGTAAACCCATTGCCACAACTATTGCCATTTCCAAACCGTTCATATTCAACATATAGATTGATGTCACAAAAATATTATTCGTCCAATAAAGTCTGGAGAGCGTAAAACCGGTGGTCGTTCAATGCTTTTAGTGAAAACCCACTTTATTTGATCCTGGTAGCTCTTACTAAAGTCGAGGAGCAGCTACAGGGAATTTTATTGCCTCTTATTGGCTAACGTTCAAAGTGACAACTTTAAAGACTGTTCCAACGCATTGGAAGCTGACTTTAAATGGCTGACGTGCTCTCCGTGTATAATCCATGAAACGAGCAGAGAAATCTCAATAGATCCACTTTTGCACGAAACACAATAAAGTCATGAAATGTAATAAGACACCATCCCGCACCGAATCGGATTTGATTTTGATTCCTAGTCGTATCGAATTTATGTCCATCGAAGTTTGAATGGACAATAACTTTGTTAGTTCGAAGCGAATGATCTTTGCTGAGAATTATAGCAGTATCCCGAGTCGCTCATGTTCGCTATCTATTCACAAGCAAGTTATATAATTTCCTGAATCGCACCAGTTTTACTTGTACTACTTGAATGAATATGAATAACTTCCAGTATAATAGATAGCCATTTGTTTAACTTAATCCACAATAGATATTATTGTTTCTTTAATAATTTTCTATCGCGTCGGTTGTCTGTTATTAGAAAATGTGCAAGGTAGGTAGTATAGACGCTGTGGTAAAGTTGGTTTAATTGATATTAGCCATGGAGAGAGACACGTTTTGTTAAAAATATGAAGTTAGGTACAATTTACCTATGCAGGAAAATATTGAAAGTGGCATCAGAACTAATAAAACAAACTTAACTTAAGACTTCCTAGATCCAAATACAATGGCAACCTTGATATACATTGATGCTGTATAAATAATAAGCAGCATAGTGATATCACAAAGCAATTCCAGTGCACTCGAGGCTATAGAAACAGGCGTGTCCATTCCAGATTAAAAGCGGATCTTTAGTGGGTAGGGGGTGGTGGTGATGGTGGTGTCAGGGGGGAGGGGGGGGGGCTGGTGGGGAGGGGGCACGGGCAGCAACAAGCTGGCGGCGAGACGGAGCCGGCGCGACCCGCCGACGCCAACAGTCCCACTCAACATAAAACTAAATCTCCACAGACAACAAGAAAACGCAATAGCTCTCCACAAAAGACGTGAACACTGGCTCTAGTATCAATTCTCTGCCATTCGGCTCGACGACTTTGTGTTTTCCTCACTGGTGAGTGGCGACATAGTAAGCAAAAGATCTGATACTTCACTTTTCTTCAGACAAGCAGAAATAAAACGGTACAGTTTTATACGTAAGCAAATCCAACTTAACTCCTCAGTTTTGTTAAAAGATATTCTATTTATTTTTTGTTCGCTTAGCAAACAATCCTGGGCAAAGTGTTTAAACTTCGGTCCATTCTGAATAACAGTACCTATCTAAGAAAAACCTAGACGTTTCAAATGATAAATCACTAAGGAAATACGTAGCATAGTTGGACGAAGTTAAATTACGGCTCACTTCACGAGTTCCGCAAAATGGAATGAAACTTCATTTACGTGGAGTCACGGGAAAATTGACAATGAACCTTAAAATTCATGTCGCCATTTTAGTGAACATGCCTTAACGACGTACTAACTCACTTTAATGTAAGAGACCACAATTTCGTGTATCTAGTCTTTACATAACGTCTCGGAAATGTTAAATATGTTCAAAACACAAGTTACGTAGGTAGCCACTTCGTCGATAACCTTTACACGTAATGTAAGACAACATAACCCAATAAAGATATAATCTAATCTGCTACCGCCAGACTTACAGTGGGCATAAGGTCTCTGCTTTTACTGTAACAAAAATATATGTATATATTTTACGCTAATTCCTTGCCCGTGGCCCCACGCACACTAAGCGGATTGCCAGCTTATCGCCTTACAAACGTACCTACTCACCTATTTTTTCAATAGCAAAAAAAAATAGTTTTAAAAGTATAAGAATGCTACTACTTATCGAGAGAGAAAAAAACTTCAACAAAGCCCTGATCCTTGAGGCTTTCCTTGTGGGTTTTTCGAATTCCGTGACTCAAATAATTAAGTCCCCGAGATGGGGGTCGCTGTGAAATTATACATTGTTATTGCCACCATAAATCTCATTTTGGGTGAACGTACTCGCTCAGAATAACAAATAAAGACAACAAAAATTTCATATCACATCACAAAGCCCTGAGGCGCAAATGTTTTAACTAAATAACTATTAGAACCTTCCTGTGTTGCTTAGTACCTATTCGCGCAACGAAAACAGTATGTAGGTAGTGTGTATTCAGCCGTGCGCAATGTAGGCGTTTCTGATAGACAAATTACTAGAATCGCAATAAATAACGTTCGTCTGTACCGCTACCATGATAATGTTGTAAAAGCAGTTTCTTCGGATTTTAATGCTCCAAGTTTTTCTTTGACTATTAGCGTTTCTTAACCTCAGTATGAATGGATATCTCTTTTCTTTTCTTCGCATTTTCCTTTGAACTTAATTCTCACCCACAGGGAATTGTGAGACGCTGAACTGTCTTGAAACTCCTTGTGAATTTAATTCTCGTTCGCGTCAAATTGTTGGTGGCAATTGTCGTAGATTCTGGTTTACGATATTATCACTGTGGAGCTAGCGCAGAGCTACGATTAAAAGAGTAGCTTTGTACGTGATTACATGATTATTCAAGTAGTTTTGTATGATGATGAGCCTTCATAATAAGTGTAGGCTTGACGATATGCCTACAGAAGTAGTCAAGCTGAATTACTGGATACATTGAACACTTTGAAACATCTTGATCGTCACACGATGCATTAAAGTAAAAACACTATTAGGGCTAAGGCATCGTCACAAACTTTAGAATTTACAAATCCGTTCTGAAAAATAGAAACTTCCTAGGTACAGCTACACATAGATCTGTGTAGTACATTATGTGCATGTATAAGGTATTCTAGACGTTTGCGAAAGTCTGCAGACACGCTTCGTCACGGCTCTCGGCGCACAGATGCCAATCTGTTATAGTCATATGTCTACGTCAGATCGTGATGCAACATTCGGATCCCCATGATATATACGCGCATCAGATATGCTCCTGGTTTTAGAACTACTCGCTAAAAAATTACCTTAATCGAACAAATATAGCTGATCTGAATCTCCGAAATATTATCTAATTTTTCGTACCAAAAATCTTTAAGCCGTAGTTTTATTTGCTTCAATTTTAGGGACTAAACAAAAATGACTGCACAGTAATGCAGTTTATAAAAACCAGTTACCTGGCTCTTAGATTCACATCTGTTTTTGTTACAAACTTTTCGCTACGCTACGCCACGGTCTATGGCCGAACTTGTTACCACTAGACTAGACTAATGAGGCAATTATTCCACTTTAAAAGAAATTAACAAAGTTACCAAGTGATTTTAATATCATTATAACTATGCTACTAAGTGTCTTTCAACTTAACTTTATTAGGCGTCCAAGAGACACGAACGGCAGACTGATTTTGGAGGACAAACTAAAATACTAGCGAAAGAGGACGAAGCATCGAACATTGTAGGTAAACCAATTAGACTCTAAAATGGTTTTAAAATGAAATTATGCCTGGCTTTGCCTCCTCCATTACCGTAACCGATAGGAATATGTTTGCACGCCGTGTTCGTGTATTATCGAAACAAGCGGCCGCTTTGCAGTGAAAGTTGTACCGACTACACAATCACGATAGCTTCATTTATTTAATGTAAATTTTCTTATGGCTTTATCCTGTTGTAAATAGTACATTTTATAGTTATAGCAATGTATTGTTCCAAGCTTTGTAAAATACGACGGCTTTAATTCGATGCAGTTGAGTTTAGCTGAATAACTGCACATTATTGTTCACTAAACATCACCAACTAACCCACCTAGCTACATTCTATTGCTATGCACGAGCCTCTAAAGAAAATATTTATAGAGATTGTAGGTACTATAATATAGAATTCGTCATAGAAATCCCTAGTGGCTTGGAAGTTGACGTCCCCGCAGGGGACGCTCCTAACCTGTGATTGGGAAATTGGTTAACCCACTATCGGTCAACCTAAGTTCCTTCAACACAAAGCTTTAAGGCTAAAGCTAGGCGCGACACGACAATGGGGCAAGGCAACATGTTTCCATAGAAATTGTTTGCAAATAATATACTTCTAAAGCTTTTTTTTTTTACAAAAAATGATTGACTTATTGTCGCGTTGCCTCTATGTGCGTCTTGCAGCCTAAGTAAAGGCCTCTCCTTTCCTTAAGTTATTAGGGAAAGGAAAACAAACTGGATTAATCCTAGCACTTCTCCATTACACTGCACTGCTCATCAGCAAGCCTTTATTTAACGTTACTAACAGTTAGTCTGTATTGTTCGCAGAGCACCGGCGGCGGTTGTCGCTCAGCGAGCAACGCGGGTGCGGGCGCCGTGACGGTCGCTAGCGGAGGCGCAGGCGCAGGCGCGGGCGCGTGCGCAGCGCGCATGGCGAGCGCGGGGGCGCAGTACCGCGGCGGAGCGCAGCAGTGGGCGGCAGCGTATGCGCCGCAGCCCTGCCGCTACCCGCCGCCGCAGCCGCAGCAGTACGCGGCTGCTCCCAGCCCTTACACTCAGCATCAGGTAAGTCATGTTGTTACTTCTGGCTAACTACCTCTTAATTGCAATCACTTTTAAAATTAACTAGCGACCCAACCACAGCTTCGCATGGGTGCAAACTATATACAAAAACCTTCCTCGTTTATCGCTCTTTCTATTAGTAAAATCCTCATCAAAATCAGTTGCGTGGTTTAGAAGGAGTCAGCGCATAAACAGAAAGACAAAAGCGGAAAGGAAGAAACATAAAACAAAAAAAAACTATCCGGAAAAAAGATTGGAGGAGTAAGAACTATCATAAAACTCAAGGTTTAACAACGAGCAATGGTCCTCCCATTGCTACACATTGTTACATTAATGGATCGATTTCCAAACACTTCCTATATCTACTGCGCTCTAAAACAAGATAGCTGAAGTGGCTCAAAAGGCTGTCCACCTTAAACGAGACTGAGCAGCAAATGTTAGCCACATTCCAGACTAATTGGACAAAATAACTCAGAGCTGGTGCCCAGACACAGTGAGACGGGGTCGCAGCAGACCACAAAAGAGATAGTGAGAGATACTAAACAGATTTGCCAAAACTGGAAGGAGGTAACGCAAGCCCGTGGAAGGTGGAAGTAGTGGAGGGAGGCTCAGGAGTGGGAGAACAGGCTAACAAAATAAGAGAAGAAATAACACACACAACCTAAGATTTGTTCTTCCACTTATCCATTACTGCGAGTCTTCTTAGAAACTCATACATACCTGTGTACTAGAGATGCCGCGAATAGTCGAATACCGATTAATCGCCATTCCCAATGGCGAATAGTCGACATAAAAAAAGAATATAAAAATAATCTATTTGTTATCAAATAATTATATCAATCTTGTAGTAGTCTTGAACCTAACATTCTTTTTTTTGTTACTGTGATCTTAAATTTTTCTAATGTTACGAGAAAAGAAAACAATGAAGTTAAAGAAATTAGTCTCATATTATGTGTTAGCAAAGGCTGGCAGAAGTATAAACCCTTAGATTATAAAATGAATCTAACTATAAACCCTTATGAATGGTGGGCTTTGAGTACCAATAAGAATGGATCCCCCATTTTAAGGGTCTACTACCGGCCAAGTGGCGCCCTCATTGAATAAAAAATCGTAACATAGCCTAGAAAATAAATATTATAGAATCCAAAGTAACAAAAACTGCCGTTTCTGACACTTTTGCCTACTACTTTGGATACGAAACATTCTGAGACCTGTTTTAACAACGTAAAAATACTCTATCCTATTTGTAGCAAACGTGACGTTGGATTCTTTAATATTTATTTTTTAGGCTATACTACGATTTTTTATTCAATGAGGGCGCCACTTGGCCGGTAGTACGGCCTTAAGTAAGCTTGCTAAACGATAGTTAATCACACCCGCAGCTCTGTTTATTCAGAAAGACAATTTTCTGAGGCAAGTTTGATTTATAAAGAAAAGCGCAACCGACTTGATCCCAATCGTTCAGAAAAACTAGTTTTTTTGCACCACAATCTGCTTCTTTTGGACTTTAAATAATAATAAACAAAAACCGGTCAAGTGCGTGTCGGACTTCGCACATTTAGGGTTCCGTACCAAATGAGGTAATTAAAAAAAATCTGATTTATCAATATATCAGTATTTGATAATAAATATACACAATAACAAACATTATCACAAAATTTCAATGTCAATGGAAAGTTAAAAAGTTCTCCGGAACACAATTTTGTGACGACGCGACGGATAGAATGACACGTGAGTACGGAACCCTAAAAATCCTAACTAATTAACTTCAACTTGACTTGACTGATTTTTGGCTAACTTTTTATAATAAAACTTAACACAACTAACTTAACTTATAATCAATACTAAGTGTATTATTTGTTTTTTTAAATAAAATTAAAGTTTGATTATTTTTAAGTCTATAGTTTTGCCGAATGTCGAATAACAAAAAAAATTTTGAGTTATGCCGAATACCGAATAATAGCGAGTATTCTCGGTATGTCTACTATGTACCTACATACATACGAGTATCTACCCAAGTCCCGATGCAATGCGATATTAATAATACGTTTCATAATAGGTCTTGTAATAATAACTTCCGCTATACATTATGATAATCCTCCTTCCGGCATTCTTTCAGCGAGTAGATATGAATCATAGCGCACTTACTATTTTTAAACGCACACGTCTTGAATCTCACACGTGCTTTCACGCTATACGTGGGGCGTAGACGTTGCGTATGCCTGTATTAGATTTATCAAGGGTAAGTCAATGACAAATTGTTACTATTGTTGTACAGTTGAATGTAAAAACACACTACAATTTCTTAAAATACTGCAAAAACTTTCTTCTACGGAGTCAGGAACATTAATAAGGCAATGAGCTAATAACCCTCTACGAAATTGCTACGAACGCTACGGTTTTCGTAGAGGTACTCTCGTAGCATTTAAATGACAAGTTTTGGAGTACATAGTAAAGAGAGATACTCCGTGTAAAATATTCCGATAAATTCTTACGTCTCAGCTACAAGATCGATAAAGTATTCGCATCAGAACCTCCGCTACGAATGACGTAGCGCAGTCAATTATTTTGGCACCAAATACGTCCCTCAATATCGCACCCCCATTCCGTCGCCTTGTACTGAGCGCAAGTATCCCATAAATAAAGTAGAATCTTTAGCCGGCGCCATCTTCTGCATGTTCTAATGAGGTGTGTTTAAGTTTACGATCGGGTTTACGAGCGCCGGCGGAGGTTCCGCTGTCTGCCGGACCGCGAACGCTTCCTTAATGTTGTGAAACGTTTTCCTTTCATTCAACTAATAAGCGACTATTAAGTTAACTTTATTTATCGTAAACAACGTCTCTAATAAACCTGAGAAGGCTGAGATACTGTTTAAATCAATAAGCGAAAATTCTAGTTAGCTGGTGGCGAACCCTGGCACCGTGGCAACATTGCTTACGGCTCTGGACTGGATAATTAACCGCGAAGTCGGCTCGTTGACATCGTTCCATCAATTTCTACGCCCGCCACGGCTGTAGCTCGTTATGCATTACACACAAACAATATTATGTGATTAATGTCTTCTCGGAGCACTTAAAACAACACAACTAGATCGTGATTTGCATAAAACTAGTTAATTTAGAAGTTTACTCTGTTTATCGTTGGGTATGAACTCGTGCATTGTCTCCGCATGCTGACTATAAGCAAGAGATTGATAAATTATTACGATATATAGGTAGCAGAAATACAAACACAGACTTCTTAGGCAATGCAAGCATTAGATTTTTCCAAATCGGATTTCGAATTCCTATAAAACCTAACTGGCGTTAAATTCCTAGAGCTTTTCAACACAAACAGATTGTGTATAAATATTTTCCAACAAACAGTTGCTTGATTCTTTGTGTACAACCACATTTTTGTGAGAAGTGTCATCGAACAGAGAGCTTACTGGGCTGTTTACGAGGCGCCAGTGCGACACAAACCAGATGTTGCACAAAGAACGGCTGCATCTAACCCCCTCCACCACAAGAATCTCGTAAAAGGAATTTCTCGCGCCCTTATCGCTTTTCGAAATAAAATGTAGCTCCCCGAGCCGTACGTGTTTTATTACAACGCATCTCCTTCAGGATTTATCTCATGGTCGCCACGCCGATACTGAACTCGTTTTTTACATCGAAAAACATTTGAAAAAGAACTTCGCTTATGCGATTTGCTCCGCTCGAGTTTTCCTTTAACTTGTGCAATTTTATATCGTGGTTAAAGATCCGTTGTATGAGTATTGCTGTCTTGTGGGATTACCGAGAAATACACTTCAGTTTTCTATTACCTCCTCCATTTTTTTTTTAATGTCACGTTTTTCATTTTCGATAAGATCAACACTTTAATGTGTATACTAATAAAAGAACACTAAAAAACGTTTTGTTTCCCGATAAAGTAATCGTAGTCGTAAAATAGTCGACTTATCAGTTCCGACGATTCTTAACTGTCGCGGTAACGTTATGTTGATGTGATCAATTACAGGTTTATTTTAACTTTTATGTCGGCCTCGTGTCTTCATATAAAGGCTACGTTGAATAATAGAGAAATTAACACTTTGGCTCCATAATAGTGCATTTTATTATAAAATAGACAAACAGGCCATCTCCGCTGTGACAATAGTGAGTGGATGCTTTTAAATACACTTTAGTTTTATTTCCAGAACCACCCTGTGTTTAACTAAAAACCCCGTGACAATAGTGATCAGTTTATTATCCCAGTTTTTAGTGAACACGACTTTGATCGGACTTCGCAGTCCCCAGCTTGTAGTCGTAACATATATCTATGACCGCTTGATTAATGACCGGAATATGTCAGCTGTCAGGGCTGTCACAACTCCGGAGCTTGTTAGATACATCGCGCCCCTTCCCAAATATGGCAGCCCTAAATAGAGGTTACGTTTTTTAGTAAAAAGGACCCAACGTTTTTATCGTAAGGAGTGACAGAAGTGTCTGACTGTAATACTCTAATGCGTTTTACGTCCGAGCCCGCTCTAATCCGCCGGTAGCTCTCTGTAGCGATACCCGACGAGGATGCTTTCATATTTCTGTTTTATTTACTACGGCGATGTTAATATCTATGGTTCAAGAGGAAGGCTGGGGCCGAGATTAAAGTAGTAATTCCTTTCCTCGTTTCCATTAGAATCACCTCGGCCGAAGTTACTCGGCTTCCTGGCGCTTCATTTTCACACGCACGCACACAAAGATTATGCTGATGTATTTAAATGTATTCGCTGCGGAGAATTTTTTTTTGTAAATGAAATTACCACATTTATTTTGGAAGGTTTCGCTGCCGTATAATTTATATTTAGAAGATCCTTTTTCAATGTCGAACACGGTAATACGTATAACTGTATCTATTTTATAAATGAGGCAGGGTCATCAATTACATCCCATTCCGCGCCGACGATTGATTAATACCGGTGTGAAAGGTTCTCGGAATATTCCTAAATAATACAGTTTTGCTATTATCTAATCACGTGATGTGCATGTGTTGACTTTGTGAGGATAATAGTTTATTTCGGTGCAATGGGGCAGGCACGTCTCACGTGTGCCACCCTCCCATAAGTCGGGGTAAAAGTATAAATAAACAAGGCTTGCTGATATCTGTCATCTGAAGAATTAGATTTATTTCGGCTCTGGCGGAAGGTGAAAGACCCTAGCCCTCGTGAACAGCCGCGGAAACCTATTATCACTCTCCGCTGACGGATATTTATCCAAATGCGGCAGGAGGTTATTGTATTAAACATGATGCGCTTGTGACAAATTGTCCTCTCATTAAATAAAAGCAAAAACGTAGATCCCTGTTCACCTTCACTGTACATAAGTATAAGCTGTATGCTGTGTATTTAAATAATTGAAACGGTCTACGCTTTTCTTATCCCTTCTTCGTGCAAATGTTTACCATAATGTAAGTTACATCAAATTGTTTTTATAGGGTAGGGTACAGCGTCGGCAGTGAAACTTGTCCAATATTGTGAACTATAGGCTGGGTCAAAAGGCGCAGAAAAAAGAATCATTTTTTCTCTGGTGAGGGTGGTGTTTTTTTGTTGAATTATGTTAATGCTGGTGTGACAGAGGGTAGGGCCGCGGCCGCTTCCGATATTTAAATTCGTCCATACCAGTGTTCTGAATCATGTGCCTCTGCCCATGGTTTTGTTTTTCTGGCTCTTCATGTTAACGTTTTTTACTGACTTAAACACCGGATGATCAATGAGCCATAAAGCTAGTCTTTGTATGTAAAGCAGTCAATATTTCTTCAGTTCAGGTAGATACCAAGCACCAATTAGTATTTACTAATCAGAGGTGAAGCCTGAATGCTATAGGTAATTAATTCCACCTGTCCATCACAGCGGACGAAGCCTATCTCTCGCGTATTCTCGGTTTAATTATTTCGTAGCAACCCTATTTATCTCTGCTTTTGTTAGTTACACTACTCCTTTTCAGGTGTGAATAATGTAGTGCCTTGATTGCGCGAGAATTTCAGTTTAGCCTAATTAGTAGTAAATTAGATACGTCATTTTGATTTTCAAAACTTAAACAAAGTTACTAATGACCATTCGTAGATTCAAAGGCAATTTTTACACACAATCCTGTCTCGTCGTAGTACCTAAATGGCGAACGAATTGATCGATTTCCTGATTGAATCGACGATAAAACAAATGGAGTGCTCAATTTAAATAGATTGAATGGGATTTATGTTTCATTTCGTGAGCTTCGGCGTGAATCAGTTGAATCCCGCGCTGTGAACTCGCTGGCCACCAAGTCTGCAGCCACGCGGCTGCTTTAAAATTAAAACCGGAATTTCATCGTTTATAAAACTCATTATAAAATTTAAGCGGATGGGTTCACACCAATTTCATGTTCCTAATTAACGTGAGCGGGTAATTCGAATGCAGTTACAATAGTATGTGTAAGGTTAGCGTGTTCGCCGGCCATGTGACGAGGCGCGCGGCACGCACGCGCTGCGCTATCGAGCCGGGACCAACTGTTGAGTGCTATCTCCCGCGTGCCACCCCATGCCTTCGAGATCCAGCCCCGCGCCTCTCGCGCCCTCCTACGCGCGTGACGTCATCTCCCACATCATATGCTCCCGATGGGAGACGGCGACGTGTGCGACTGTGCGTTCACGTTACATCATTAAATTTTACTGTGGACGAAATTAAAATCGCGTGTTTTATTGCCACGTTGATTGCCGGCGCGGCGCGCGACGGCTACACTCACACAGCTGATGTTGCTGTTACATTGGAGTCAGTTTTGTATTCAACTGGCGTGTCCTGTCTAGACATATCACACATTTGTTTTTACTATAGGTTGATTCTGAAAATAAATTAATGGTAAAAAAAAAACTTTTTTACAAAAAAATAGAACCGACTTCCAAAAAAAGTGCAAAATAACTTTAATTTCGGAAGTCGGTGTTCCTGTTTTGTGTCTTTGTTTTTGACACCGACTTCCGAAATTAAAGTTATTTTGCACTTTTTTTGGAAGTCGGTTCTATTTTTTTGTAAAAAAGTTTTTTATTTTTCACTTTTTAGTTGTGGTTCCCCATTAAACTGTGTTAACAGTTCATAGACATACGATATCAGCAATCGCAGTTGATTTGCTGTCAATTTTTGAAGAGTTTCGTTCTGTCTCCGAAACCCATCATCAGATCTTTTTGAAATTTAAATGGGACCATTTCGGAGTAAATCCCTTTCGAACAAAAAAAGAATTTTGCAAATCCGTCAACATATGACAGAGTTATGCCCGAACATACATAAAAAAAAAAAAAAAAAAAAATACAAACATCCGAATTGATAACCTCCTCCTTTTTCGAAGTCGGTTAAAAATATTTTAAAAACAAGCTTTTGTCAGGGACAATGAACTAAAAAGTTGGAAATAAATTCTAGTAGGTAAGTATTTGGCGTGTAGGTACTTACCTTTTTTTTTTGGGGCGGTGGGAAATCATCCAATGACTTCTCCCGCTCTGGGTGGAGCGGGAGGGCGTGTCTGACTCTTACTGACTAAAACCCACCCGTGTTCCTTCCCTGCCTGAGTGCCCCAGGGGTGCGGTAACTCATTTTCAGAATTTATCCGTCTACCCCTAGGCATGCAGGCACCGGCCACGATGGGCCCCGTCAGTGGTGGCTGACAACATCTCTTTGAGACGCGCGTGGAACACTACGCGCCGTCGACTCACGGGCCTGGTGCTGATCGGACGGCGAGCTACCCACTGCTCACCGTCCGCAGGCCCGGGTCTACGGTGGACAAAAATCGTCTCGCGAAGTCCTACGCCCAGTTCGCCCAGTACCTCTCCTGCGGTGGTAGCGGCCGGGGCCGTGAGGGCCACTCCGTTGAGCTTCCCGGGATCACGCGACCCGCCTCCGCCTTCACGAGCATTACTGCTTCGAAGAAGGCGGAGACTGCCTCCCATTCCCTCTCGCTCCGTACCATGGCCTGAACCAGGGCCGGGCGCGAGAGGTCGCCGCCACCTAGGTACTTACCTATATTCTTAAAAGCTTGAGGCACTACCCGTTACAAGTTACAGGTTAGATGCTTACTATACTTCTGTGCCTCAAGCTTTTAAGAATATAGGTAAGTACCTACATGCCAAATACTTAAGTACTAGAATTTATTTCTAACTTTTTAGTTCATTGTTCCTGATAAAAGCTTGTTTTTAAAATATTTTTTTACCATTAATTTATTTTTAACTATTTAGTAGTTAAGTGTTTTAGAGTACGCGTAATGTTTTAAAATATTCTACGGATATTATGATGTGATGTAAAGTGCTCCTCAAGGCGAATCAATCGACCCCAATCTCGGTGGGGTTATGTTGTTTTATCACAGAGATGCCGTGGCCACTGTCCAGCTTCATCATCACCCTGGATATCGTCTAGGTGTAAAGTGCTCCTCAAGACAAATCAATCGAGCCCAGACTCGATGGGTTTATCTTATTTAGTTCAGAAGTTCCTATGGCCATCTGCCGTCTCCATCATCAAACCAACTCCATGGTACCGTATCATTGTATTGTCACCGAAGATACATAAGTACCTACATCAAATTGGATTCCAATCGGACATCGGGAAGTGGGTCAAATTTGAGTTTCAAGATTCCACCCGAACAAACATATTTACATACATACATTGCAAGTTAAATAAAAGCTTGTAATAAGTTTGCCTAGAATTGACAGAAATGTAATATGTAGAAAATAATTTTCAGAGGTCGTTATAATTTTCTGCCGTTTTGACGCTCTTATTGTGAACTTTTCGAACATTTAATTAGAACTATCATGGAAAAAGTTTTTAACCACATGAAAAGCTAGTCTATTTTCTTGTTTACCACACTCTTTTTGAGTTTATCTAAGTAACTTGGAAACTATTAAACAGAGAATTTGTTGAGGAAAAACATTTAATAAGATTATGGAGAACTTGTTTGTAACCTAGTTAGCAGTTCTTACTAGAAAAGGTTCGCAACATGACAACACTACAAAAAGTACTTTAATGTTTCGAGAAGGAATTCAACTAATTTCTTTATTATGTTGTCATTTTGTTTTCTGAAAGCTTCAAGCAAGTAAACGTTCTATTTGGTTAGTTTATTTTAGGCATAATTAAGTATTTGCCATATCGCGTACTAAACCTAACATACGAGTACCTTCCTTTTTACAAAAATATAACAGCACAGGTAAATCTCAACACACCAAACACAACGCAAAACTTCGAATTTATAACAAAAATCATTAATTCACAAAAAAATGCCAAAGTTTCCACAAAGCAGGCACTTACCTACGTCAAAGTTCGCGCAAGTTCGACGCGTGATGATTACTTGTCATAAACTGTCACCTCCGACACCTCCCACCATTCCGTCACTTTGGTACCGGTACATTTGACACCTGTCACACAAAGCCAGACTGATTGGAACTTACTTTCGGCAGGATTTCGCGGCTCTCAGACGCTTACTCTTATAGGATTTATATTTATGTTTGTGAAATTTGCGTGTTAAGTATTGATATATTCCGTGATTTATTTTGAAATGTAGAAAGAGGATATTCTTGGCTGCTGGTGTTTGAAACTTGACGAATAACGTAGCCTTATGGATGGTTATAGGCATTGACCCTAGATGCCCAAAGGAGAAGGGATTTATTGATAATGGTAGAATTGGTAGCAAATTTAATTTTCAAATTAAGGTAGAGACTGGTAACTAACTAATAGTTAACTAAGAGCTTTATTCAGTCTTCGGTACAGCCGCTAGCTACTTTGGAGACCTAGTTCTGCTGCAATGTATTTTAAGCTACAAGCCATCGTAAAATTCTGTTAAATCTCGGTCACAGTTACAGTGGCTGGTATTTCCGTCAACAAACTCCAAACACGAGCAGAAGTGTAACCAAAGTTCGGTTGTTCCGTCCCGCGAGTACACTGGCGGCCGACCGGCCTGACTCACTTAATTACCCATCCAAATTTCCGAGCAGATAATAAAGTTAAATTGAGTAAATTGCACAGGTGGCCGACATAATGTGAACTCGTTGTAGACTACACAGTTTAAACAGCTCTAATCGGACATTTTGCCTTTTAACTGCCACTTAAAAGTTGCCTTGTTAACGATTGGTAGGTTCTAAAGTGTGTCAATTACATTAATCACTATTTCTTAATTGATTGAACATGCACTTCAGTATTAGTTGGAGGAGGGCTTTAGATAGAATAAAAACGTTAGCTCAACGTTAATTTCCATTAAGGTTTTATATTCCAAGAACCTTGGGACCTTCAGCCTTTCTGTACTTAAGTAGAGAACTAGAGACTATTACAGGATGGTAGTGTCGCCTAGGTTACCAAATTCTGAACATTACCTAGTCTACCCGCTGTCAAAGTTCAGACAAAGTTAAAGAAACTAGTTTATTAACTTCGTTGGAGTTTAAATGCGAAAATAATTAACATATTGTTATAGTTTCTATAATGAAAAAACTAACCAATTTTTTTTTCACTTTATAAATCGTTTGTTCTTTATCGAAATCGTGGCGGTCCGCGGTATAAACCACGTATTTTGCTAATTTGTTTTTTTATGTTGGCGAATGTATCGCCGCGGTGGTCGTTCCGGCAGTTAACACAAATTGGTCCAATTACCGTCGTCTACTACCAAGATACCAATTGGATTACGAATCTAAATTCCTCCGGTAACCCCGGGAAAAGTCCTACTAAAAGGTTTTAAAGGTAAAATAATTTGTGATGCCCTGAACTTAATTACACAAATGGCAACTTTAGAGCAATATGTAACTCCACTCGGTGAGTTGTTACGTCAACGACACGTACAGTTTATGGGATTAATATGTTAACTAAATGCAAATAGCAGAACATCATAGAGTACCCAGTATAGCCTGTGTGGACTGGTTCAAACGTAAGTGAAGACAAATAATTACCTCCTGTTTTTCATTAACTGAAGTAAATGGCTTGTCTGTCGTCTGTTATAAAAAGAAAATTCGAATGCTCTCCTTTCAGATCCGGATGTATTTTTATACCATAATAAAAGCCTGTGTTATGGTGCTCGTTCATAGCGTACCGTCAGATTAGGTACACGATATCCTTCTAATCAATTTCATGTTTGCGTTATCAAGGCGTCGTTTCACGCTACAAGTATCTAATGTAAATGTATCCATTAACATTTTCATGTTAAATACTTGTTTATCGAACCAAATTGCTATTTCGAGTCGCGCGAGTCCCGAGCCTCCTCGTTAATCCAAACTAACTGTTCATCCATTAACAAATTGTAGTGTTGCCGGCACGGAGCACGTGCAATCCGTACCGTTGGCTTTTCTTAGCTCGGCGGGTATCGAGCATGCGAGTCGATTAAGGGTGCGTGCTCGGAATCCGCATGCGCTCATTACTCCTCCCTATTCATTACTCGTCGGGTAGATAACTAATAGTCGACGGCTTAACGCGTTTCACTGAGAACTGTTATTTCAATGAAGTCGCCTCGGCGGGGCTCCGCGCGACGACTTATACCAGCCGTTTCGCTAAGTTACTACGAGCGCGCATATTAACACTTTGATCCAGTGAACATAACGTAATCGCTCCGACACCGAGCTACACCTACAATGTCTTCACGGGGATTACAGCCATCGACATCATGTCTCGATTATACACGCAGAATCACATTTAATTAAATAGTTATGTAACGTGTTCAAGTCGTTCAACACGGTCATAAATCAAGATGTTGGTTTTGGTTTATGTAATAGGAAACAAGCCAAACATATAACAATATTATTAGACTGCACTTTTTGATGGGAGATAAGGGACGGGAGCGCGATATTTTGGGTTTTATTCGTTCTATTCATCAATGAACAGCAAATCACTTTGCTCCCATTTGGAACGAGAACTGAACTTCTCAAACCTCGTCGAACTCTATTTCCGTGTAGGAGACGCCGATCGTACCTAATAGTTGATGTGTTGTTTCAGTACACGGGCACGGGCATGGGCGGATGCGGCGGAGCGGGCCGAGTGCCGACAGCGGCGTCGCCCGCCAACACGGCGTCCTCGTCGTCATCCAACACTGGCTCCGCCGGCGGCACGCGCTCCACCTCGCTGAGCACGGCGCCGCCGCCGCCAGCCTCGTCCGCGTCCACCACGGGTGCCGCCGGCGAGCAGCTCTCCCGCACCAACCTCTACATCCGAGGCCTCAGCCAGAACACCACCGATAAGGACCTCGTGCAAATGTGCCAGATGTAAGCCTTATCATAACAAACAACATCTGTCCACTATCATGTTACAAATTTTAATTTTTAAATTATTTTCAGGTATGGCAACATAATTTCTACAAAAGCAATATTGGACAAAAATACAAATAAATGTAAAGGTAAACAACATTCATACCGTACGTCCTCCTTTTATACACTGTCATAGCGAGTTACCAAGTTATCTACATGTAAAGTACTGTACTAGTTATAAATCTGTGCATAGTATCTCACGTATGTATTTAAATATTGTTTTACAATTTATTACTTGAATAGAGTTGCATTGTTACGATTATTCGTAATTGAATTATTTAAAACAATATATTAATATTTTCTAGAATACCATATACCTACCTTCATTAAACTAACCCATCTATGGTGAGACTTTTTTCCAATATATGCACGAACACTAGATACATTCAATTTGAATCATATTTATGACATTATCATATTTAAAATGTTTATTTTATATATATTTTTATAGTAGATATATTATCATGTTCACTATATTTGCACCCAAGCACAGATGATACTAAATTATTACCTCGATAAGAAATTTGCACAGTAATTTTAATGTTCATCACGATGTTACGTTACCCTTTTTCGATGTCACATTTTCATCACGCTAATGTCGAGTAGGCAATATACTCGCGCTCATTAGTTACATATCAAATGTATGTACCATAGCTGTTCTTTCTTTGGAATTTTAGATATATGTTCAACATACATACATAAGACCAAGCATGAGTCATCGAAATTATTTAAAAAAAAAACTTTTTTTAAAGCGGTCCCTATCGGCTGAGGTAACTCCCTACTATAAAATAATTTAATTTTTTTTCTCAGGCTACGGTTTTGTAGATTTTGAAACAATCGCGTCGGCTGAGGCTGCTGTTAAAGGATTACAAGCCAAAGGTGTTCAGGCCCAGATGGCTAAAGTGGGTATCTGGTTCCTGCGTAGACTGAACCGTGTACGTTGTGCATGCAAGTAATACTATTATGACTAACCGCCTGCTCCTTGTCCGCTCTCTCATCCCATCGTCTTCTATTCTACTCCTTCGCCTTTACTTGAACACCTACGACTACTAACTCTTAACTCCCTGTTCCGACTAAAATCCTTAAATATGTAATGAATGTCCAAAAGCCATTAAACACAAAAGGAATGGCAACTGTGAAATTAAGCACAGTGCGATTGTTTCTTGTCGGGAGTTGGAATCGTAAAATGCTTTCGAGACTTTCATAATTTAATTTATATTGGTCGTTCCTTAGGAAGATGGCAGACTTTGCGCCATTTAGACAGTTGCCTTCCCCACTGATCCAACCCTTTATTCCGTCTTCCCTTACTTATAGCTTTAGTACTTATACCCCCTTATCTATATAAGAAGTGCTGATAACATAACTGAAAGTAAAGAGTGTTCCCTATCTTGTAAACTTTGCTAGATTTAACATTTATGCATATGTAGCATAAGCATCCCGATCCATGTAATTTGAGGTGAAATCTTCGACGTGCTCCTATTTTCCAGTCATTATTATAATGCCTAAATTTGTTTGATTCAATAGATTGACTGTCTAGAAGTAGGTCCTGTGTTTAGATCATCGACAATATGGGTGATAAATACTTTGAAATGTCCCGGTATTAACACAGCTACCAAAGAACACGATCATTCATTTGTGTAGTCCATTCGGGAAACAACACCAGTGGTAATGTTGTCAGCGTATTCACGAACAATGTAACACTTATGTGTTGTAAGTATGTTATCCCTTCAATGGTACGCAGATCGATGCAAATATAACGCTTACTTAATTCTATACTTCAGACATTGTTTCATCCTATTAATTCTATACTATTGTCGTATGCTTCAGCGTTATAACAATGTATAATTATATTGTCGCTACTGGGCTCGGGTATTTCTATGCTTTCGATATTAAATTAGTGTGTATGCGAATTTTAACTAGCTTCGTAATCTCTATGCTACTGTATATGCCCATGTCGTTGATAACACCTAAGTACGTAATATTAGTACATTAGATCAATCTGCTGATTTACGTCAGAGCTGGCTTCAGTGTCTAGATATTCTATGCGGGCTTCAAGCTAATTTTAACATTCTAAAAACAATTTCACAGACACGTTAAATTAACGCTTAGAGACATTTAAATTAATAGTTAACAAAATAAACAAGACATGTCGTCAAGCAACCAACGATATGTCGTGAAGTCACAATCTGCTCCATCACACACACGTACACATTGGAACATGTAAATAAAGCAGTATGTATTAACTCCCCGAATGATAATGCTTTCCTAATGGTGGGTGGCAAAAGCAACCATGGGATGGATATTTTTGTGTCATAAGCACACATATCAAAGCATTTAGTGGTTCAGGGGTTTGTCACCTGGTATGTGAATTTCAAATCCCCACAATAGCTGAATGTGCTAAGCACTTTCAAAGTATTTCAGTCTCAGCACTTGTTTATTGCTAATTAATCACCCACTGTGGTGCTCGAAATTTTCTGACAATGTCACTGAAACTTCCAATTTGAATTTTTAAACATTGAAGATTTGGAGAGCAACTACTTCACCTATTACTCCGGGGCATTTACAGCAACAAGAACAGGATCCTACCAACCTGTACATGGCGAACCTGCCGCCGCACTTCAAGGAGAACGATGTGGACCAACTGCTGGCCAAGTTTGGCCAAGTGGTGTCCACACGAATCTTGCGTGACACCCACGGCCAAAGCAAAGGTGTGGGCTTTGCAAGGATGGAGTCTAGGGAGAAGTGCGAGCAGATTATTCAAGTGAGTGATAAAAATCGAAATTACAACGCAAAATAACTTTATCTTCTGTTAAAAGAGTTATTATATAGACGTTATTTAGATATTTCGTACCTGAAACATGCGAAAGTTACCTCTATTGTTGAAAAATACAACGCACAAATTGTTTTGTGTATTTCCCAAACGATCCGAAAGTAATTCAAAACAAAACTTCCATTTGTTTCAGATGTTCAATGGCAATCCGATCCCGGGCGCTAAGGAGCCTCTACTAGTTAAATTCGCCGACGGCGGTAACAAGAAAAAGGCGCTGTATAACAAACAAAACGACAACAACGGACGAGCATGGAGAGACAACAATGACTCCATTACCCAGGTAGCCAGTTGACAGCTATCCATTTAATAGCTAGTACTCATCACCATCATCACCCTGGTAGCCAGTTGACAGCTATCCATTTAATAGCTAGTACTCATCACCATCATCACCCAGGTAGCCAGTTAACAGCTATCCATTTAATAGCTAGTACTTATCATCATCATCCAGGTAGCCAGTTGACAGCTATCCATTTAATAGCTAGTACTCATCACCATCATCATCCAAGTAGCCAGTTGACAGCTATCCATTTAATAGCTAGTACTCATCACCATTATCATCCAGGTTTCATCAATCGATCGATTGGTGTACCTAGTAGAAACTATCGATCGACGTCGACTAAGTCATTCTATCCATCGATCGACAATCGATCGATTAGTGTAATAGAAACTATCGATTAAAGATCTATCGATTGGTGTAATAGAAACTATCGATGGACGATCTATCGATTGGTGTAATAGAAACTATCGATGGACGATCTATCGATTGGTGCAATAGAAACTATCGATTGACGATCTATCGATTGGTGTAATAGAAACTATCGATTGACGATCTATCGATTGGTGTAATAGAAACTATCGATCGACGTCGACTAATTCATTATATCCATCGATCTATGGCATCGATCGACGATCGATCGATTAGTGTAATAGAAACTATCGATTGGAGATCTATCGATTAGTGTAATAGAAACTATCGATTGACGATCTATCGATTGGTGCAATAGAAACTATCGATTGACGATCTATCGATTGGTGTAATAGAAACTATCGATTGACGATCTATCGATTAGTGTAATAGAAACTATCGATCGACGTCGACTAATTCATTATATCCATCGATCTATGGCATCGATCGACGATCGATCGATTAGTGTAATAGAAACTATTGATTGGAGATCGATCGATTAGTGTAATAGAAACTATCGATTGGAGATCTATCGATTAGTGTAATAGAAACTATCGATTGACGATCTATCGATTAGTGTAATAGAAACTATCGATTGACGATCTATCGATTAGTGTAATAGAAACTATCGATTGACGATCTATCGATTAGTGTAATAGAAACTATCGATTGACGATCTATCGATTAGTGTAATAGAAACTATCGATTGACGATCTATCGATTGGTGTAATAGAAACTATCTATTGACGATCTATCGATTGGTGTAATAGAAACTATCGATTGACGATCTATCGATTAGTGTAATAGAAACTATCGATTGACGATCTATCGATTAGTGTAATAGAAACTATCGATTGACGATCTATCGATTGGTGTAATAGAAACTATCTATTGACGATCTATCGATTGGTGTAATAGAAACTATCTATTGACATCGACTAATGCATTCTACCATCGATCGATGGCATCGATCGACGATCAATCGATTGGTGTAATAAGACCCTTTCTCTTCCATTCATCTCTCAGTAGTCACCACCTTTCGATTCATTTCATCTTTCACATAAATGTTCATCGCTTCTTTGATCTTCCCCTACTTTTATGGCCTGGATAGCTATAAGAATAGACACTCTTATCACATATTACCTCTTATGGCCTGTCTGTATAAATGATTTATCATCACAACCTGTATTAGGGCAGTGTGAAATAGACAGTAACCAAAATGTGAAGAGAATAATTCAGAACTTGTTCATAGCAGCAACCTACCAGACCGATCAGCCAACAGCAATCCATTGAATAGATTTCGGGATTTTGGCCTTCTGACTGCTAATGTGCGAAACTTCCAAGAAACGTAGATACAAGTGTGATATGGATAATGTGATAGGGATGTTTAAAGTGGCAACGTAAGTTAACCTTGTAGACTGATTGATAAGCACCTCATAGCAATGAAGTCCTCCATCAGTTTTAATTTCGTTAAACTAATAACTAATCCCGTAAAGAACCGGTACCTTACGTAACTCAGTCTTCATTAGCGATAAAATTAGCATAAGACGCCTTCCGGCAGCGATAGTCGAGCAAGTTTTATCAGGACGGAGTCGCGGCGAGTAACAAGTGCAGGGAACTGTCAGATTATATAAATGTGCAACTCGTTATCTATGCGGTGAACTTCTTCAATGACTAAAGGAAAGAAGTCGCATAATTTTAATATTCTGATTCTGTTATCACCTTACAGTGGTTCTGCAAACAATTTACTAACCCAAGATGATCATTATAATACCTATAATCAATTTTATTTGTAGGTAAACCTTCTGGTTTTCGAGACTCATTGTCATCATCACTATCCTTCTCTTAACTCATGTTACTTGGGGTCGGCGCAACACGTTTTCTTCTTGTATTCTCCCCATACTCATTGTATTTTTGTGTAATTCCAGGCTGCAATGGCTGTGAGCGGCGTATACGCCGGAGGAGTGGGCGGCGCCGGCGCCGGCGGCGAGTGCGCCGGCATGTACCGCGGCGGCGGCGGCGTGTACGGCGTGGCGGCCTTCCACCACCACCCGCAGCTGCACCACCACCACCACACCGCGCACCCGGCCGCCTGGCTGGCGCCCTACGCCGCGCTCATCCCGCCCGCGCACCCCGCGCATCACGCTACGCACCCCGCGCACCCACATCTACCTATCGACGCTGTGCCTAGCCAATACGTAAGTGTCCCGTACTCATTTCACAACTAAGCAACTGGCCCATTTCTCTCTATTAGGCCAAACAATCTCCTGTCTTACTCTACAATTCCGCAAGAACTCCTGTGCGGACCACTCCGAGGGCCAGTTGTCATCCAAGCCGGGACATGTGGAATGCGGTGGTTAGCAGCCTTTCAGAACAGAAGACGGCATATAAACTACACAACTACCGAGTCAGAGGTTTACGAGAATATTCAGTCGAAACAATACAAGACTGATAGTAATTCTCTGTTTTCCAGGTAAACTGGGACAGCTTAAGGCCGGAAAATGAGTTATACGTGAGTGCACAGTAAAATTGTAATCGAACGCTCTAACCTTCCGTGTCCCATTGCTTACGACCCACCGCTCACTTAGCGCTCCTCTCGCTTTCTCTGCCACACGTTATGCTGCCACTCTGCTATACGACACTAAGTGCCTGGTGTTACCTCGTGTTTGCTAAAAATGGGAAATTAATAATACACACAAAGATGGATGATGTTTAACCGTTCAATGGAAAAAAAGAAATGAAAATTAACACACCTGGGGCAATGAATATATCGATAGAGCGCTGAGACGGCACGATGTTGTGTTGCAGTATTTCACGTCGCACCCGTATCAGTACTTCGCGGGTCCCACCCCGCCGATCATCCAGATGCCGATGGAGAGCGAGCACGCGTCCACCGCGGCGTCGCCCGACGAGGCCTACCAGCCGTACCCGCCTCCCAAGTAGACCGTAAGCCACGCTACAACACTACGTGCTGTACACGAGCCAAAAATCAAAGCAACTGTGACTTTTTACGATGTTAATTTGTTTTAATTTTAATTTGCGGCCGTTATAGACTTCATCGAAAGCTCCGCTGCGCGGCGCCCTCGCTCCGCGGCGCTCTCTCTACTTGTTAAGCCTATCACTTGATCGCTCGACTATTTATTTTCTCAACGGGCTTCGTATTTGGCTGGTCCTCTTGGCTTTATGCTGGACGTTCGATTTGCTGTGATGTTTTGATGAGGTCTTTTGACGGTTCGAGGAGAGGATTTGATGTATAGATATAGTTGCAATTTTAAAAGTGTTTTGCATTATAATTTTATTATTGTTTTATGAAAATTCATTAAGATTTTAGGCAGATTTCGTACATGTTGACAGAATTATTTAAGATAGTTAGGTATTTATTTTAGCATAGAGTGTTTTCATGCATGAAGAGACAAATTAAACTTGTCCTCAATGCGGAAAAAACGGTAAATCTTATCATATTATTTGATTGCTAGTGTCATACTCAAAACTGTAACTATTAAGTTACCGTTTGTTTCTTGACTACGCATAAACAATGAACATCACTAAAATCAGGGTGCAATCACCTTAGACAAAAGTATTTAGATTGAAATTTTTTAATTTATCATTTGTGTCATTTCACTTAAATTATGTTTTATTATATCGGAATGTATGAGGAGAGCAATATCTGAGAATCGGATAGAAAGATAGGTGGAAAAGGTCATATCATGGAATCAAAAATATTAACAAAAATTGTAAAGAATAATGAAATGATTGTTGTGTGTAAGGGTTAGTAATGGTGGGTACACCGATTAGATCTTGTACGATATAGAAGCCGGGGATTTAGAATCTTCCGATGAGTTTTAGTATTTTTAAAATACAGTCGTTGCGTCATTTTATAGTCGGAAACATAAATTCAGACAGCTCTACGTAGTAAAAGCAAAAGTAAGTTTCGCTACGGGAGCATAGAGCAGAAGCTCCGGCCCCCGGAGGAACACCAGCCTGAGAGCGAATTGTGTAGACTTATATACGTTAGCATGGTGCTCTAACTCATTATGTTCCCAGAATATGTGTATGAATATGTATAAAAAAACAGTATTATTTATCAGAAACAATGTTCATACTGACGCAGTCTTCCAAAGATCGCGATTCATTTTCGTACGGCTCACTGACCCAACGAGCGCCACGTGTATGGGCTGTCAGCCAACTTAAAATTCTTTCAACAAATGGACATAAACAACCTCCCTGAACAAATGTATTACTTGTAAGAGGTACGTAACATTATGTTCTTTTTTAAAACTCATTATTTTTCTCATCACAAGTAGGATTATGGTATTTCTATTCGTTTTCCGCGTGTATCTAGATGTGATTTTGAAACTAACTCCAATAACAATAACGTCGTTGCCAAACCCGAACACAGACTGAATTTATGTATACCTACTTTTAACTTGCAAATATTTCTGACCCGCGTTTTGGTTCATAACATAGGAACTGCAAAGTGTAGACTGTAGGTGCACGCTGCACGCAGCTCCGCGAGCTCTAACAACAACTGTACTACGACTACTGCATGGGTATAACCCGTTCGGCCCGTACGACCCGTACGACTCCAGCGAGACTCTGCGCTTGTAGGCACTGCAGTGCTGATGATACGGCAACATTTAGCAATAAGCAGTTGTATGTAAAGTCTATTTATACATTTTACGAGTCTATACAAATTTTTGTACGTTGAAAACACATGTTTGAATACGTGAATAATGAAATGATCCTTTTTTGAGAATCATGTACTGAATCAACTGTAGTTGTTATTTTGTAGGCGGTCGGCACATTCCACTAGAAGAAAACTCAAACAAAAATTCCACGATTGATTTCCACATTATAAAATGTAAATGGATTTGAAATCCAAAGTGTAAACACCGTTTTGGTGTAATTGAGCACTTTTTGTACCATCACGTAGGTTTTGGGTACACTTTATGACTTTATATGAAATTTGATATTTTTATATTGAATATATATAAATTATACATGGATATGTATACATGTATATACATTGTTGATGGGTACGAGTAAAAGCCTACTATATCGCAACTGTTTAATTCTATTTTGGCACGTCAAGAGTTTCATCAGAACCAAAGTATACAAATCATTAAAGTCGAGTAAGAAGTAGGAAAATATTTATACAACTCAGGGACTGAAGACTAGTTAAATGTTTGATATATTAACTGTATTTTAACTGACAATTAAGCGGTAACCTCTTTATTCAAAACCTGTGAACCGACTTAAAAGAAACAATACAGGAAATGAAACTAGCTGACGGCAGGTTTTGAATGAATAACGTAGATTTTGAACGAGTAAGTAGATCTGTACTTGATTCGTAAACAATCATTTTGAACGAGTAATTAGATCTGTACTTGATTTGTAAACAATTATTTTGAAAGAGTAAGTAGATCTGTACTTGATTTGTAAACAATCATTTTTATTTATTCAGGAAAAAGGCTGAACTGAACTGTTGTTCCGTATTGAATTACTTTTTGAAATGTACATACATTAGCTCAAAGATTATCACTAGTTTCGAACTAGTTATTACTGCTAAACATCTCCCACGTAGAGGCACAACGTAACTCTCGACTCGAGTGTGAACAGACAAAACGCAAACACGTAGGTAGCCCCAGATAGTAGTTGTATTAGCTGACTGCCTCATGACCTACCGTTCCGCAATGAGCTGACACAGCCGGTTCGACGCATTCGACGCGCCTCACGGCAACTCTACGAAAGCGTAATGTTCGAGTGGCGCGTACTGAACCACGATACTCCGACGATCAGTGTCGTCCTCCTACGACGTCTGATCAAGCCAAATTTTATTGTACTGATTAAGAACCGCCTTTTCTTGTGAAATGTAATAACCATAAAGTGCAATGTAGTACCGAGGGTCGCGTGGTACTTAGTTAAGTATTGATCGTTTAGTGTTCCACGTACATTGTGGCTTCCTGTAAATGCAGTCTTCCGATAGATATTTCCGCTAAACTTTGCATTTAAAATTAATGTCAATGTATTAAATAAATTCATTTCACGTTATGAGAATCACCCAAGCCTTGGTTGAACGTACCGTTTATAAGTGTATCATATGATTTCCTTGCTATAATGTTTTAGTTTCATTCCAATAAGCAAATCGTTGTTTCCGTAAATCGTCGTTGTATAAAGCAAATATGTATTTTAGTATAGACATGTACCAAAACGAGCTCACGCTCCGCGCGTGAAGTATTCATGTAAGTGACTTGTAGTGATAGCGTGGCACGGTCCTGTGTAGTAGAACACCGTCGAAAGCAAAGTATTTTGGCACGAAATTATTTTTCTAATGCTTCCCTTCCATTTAAGCAATAATAAGTTGATTTGATGGTAGTGCCTTCAGCTTCCTCTAAAGTAATGCTCAGATATGAATACAGTATAGCGGTTGCATGTGCTTTACACAATATTTTTACAGGTAATAGAGAACTTACCGTATTACATAAACGTAGTGATAATGTAAAAACTATGTTTAAATATTTTTATTAACAACTAAAAGAAAATAATGTGGCTGTCTAATCGTTGCATTTTCACATGATGTAAAATTAATTGAACTCGGCAGAAACGTAGATGTTCCTAGTTAAACTCACTTGTACATTCTAGACATGTGTGATAGCTGATAACAATACTTTACTTTGAGATTACGGACGATGATTTGTATAACTTACACTAATATATGTAGTGAGAACTAAATAAAAAAAAACATAAGATGAGCACAAAGATGCGATTGGGGAACCAAGTCTTGAAAACCAAAACTATGTTTCAACAGAAAATCATGTCGAAGAATAGAAATGTTAAGTAGATGTTTTTAAAAATAAGTCATTTAATTATAAGCGAACGCAAGGATACGTCGATAAAGAGGATAGTGAAGCTACGGCACGGTAACGAATGACGGATAGGATAAGTTCTTAGGCTTAACTATAGATAGGATAGAATAGAAAACAATGTTTCGACGCTAAGATAGATAGCATAGAGCCTTAGATTTAATATATTTGTCGGGCAGGCGGCGCGGGCGCGCCCTGGCGACTCTAGGGTAGTTTCCTTTGTTAGTTTATTAAATAATTTAATTTGAATGGACTGAAGCCGGCACGCCGCGCGCGCGCCGCCGCCCCATAGTACGAGTAACTAAGACGACTAAGAGAGTAGTGAACACATTCTTGATAAGTTTCAGTTCAACAAGTTTGCTTTCACCTCTTTCGTTATGTAGTTGAATAAGTGTAAAGAAGAAAATTACATGAAAAAAAACTGAAGTGTCGATACGAATGTATTTGTCCAATGTGTATTAATATAGTGTGGTGTTCTACCCAGCAGACTAGTCTAGACAGTAGAATAGTTTAGGTAAATATTTAGTTAGGTAGTATTATAGAATTATGAATGCAAAAATAAAAACTTGATAAAATGTAAAAAAAAAGAAATGAAATTGTTGGTAAGAAAGATTATTTTTAAGGGACATGTTGCTTCGTTGTGTTATGATGTGAGGTTTGGCATAACTATGATAATAGTGTAAAAGCATTTCTCGCAGAGAAAAGACAAAGAGGAAAGTTATGTATCTATTTTGTTACAAAGTGTTTGCAAGTTTCTATATAGTGCTATGAGCATTTTATGTGACCCGCATTATTTATAGTTATGCTGAATGGAATCTAAAATATAATATAAATAAATCAAAATGGTACTAAGAAGCATGTTTTATTGTGACGAGTCATGTTCCTTTGCATTGAACATATTTTGTAAGAGCAAAATGATTGAATAAAACAAGCGAAACCAAATCTAGTACATTATTTTCTTTCCATTTCCCTTAGTTGTAAGAAAACCTTTTTATTGAACTGAAACTTGAACTTTTTGTGAATTTTAACAGATTTGCTTAGGCGTCCATACATTATATATTTCGCAGGGAAATAAGGATATCAGGGATTTCACGAAATCCCTATATACCATAGACACTTATGGACGCCTATATAAATCTGTCCGGATAGCTAATATGTAAGCTTGAAGACGTGAATCGGTCTTATTGTGATAATGTGCACTTCTCCTGACAGTGTGCAAATATAGTCTAATCGGCAAATTTCGAAGCTATGGTTCTCCATCAATCGACCCAAGCCAGAAGACAGAGGACGGTAAGCAAATGGTCTAAATCAGTGACCACTTGTTCAGCAAGGATCGGCATAAACTTAATGGCGATGTCGCAGCCAACTAGCTTAATTCGCCATTCAGTTTACAGCCTAGCACTACTCAGCCATTCAATCAAACAGCTAGGCAAATGACTTGCACTGATAACGTTTACTGACTTGTCTCGCCCAGAAATTTGAGAGCGGCTGTGGCATGTTCAAATTACATTTAATAAAAAGAAAAAAAAAATCCGTTCAGCTGGCAATGTGCTGACGACGGTCGTAAGTAAGATAAGCCGACGGAGGCTCCTAGTTCTTTAAGCAAGGTTTAAAGATACGTAACATGAAGAGGATGATTTAAACTCCGCCAAGCCCACTCCATCATCAGACCACTGTACGGCGATGCGCCACCGGTATTTGGTGGACCACCACCCATACGCACAAAATGTTTGGGAACATTAACTGTGCGTACAGCTTAGGAGTGGAATTCGCTGCCGGGGTCTGTGTTTCCTGATAGTGACAACCTGGGGAGGTAAGGCTCTTGACTTAATCACTGCCGGACAGCGAACAAGTCAAGAGTGAATAGGTTACTTCTGAGCAAGCATGATCAAACGTCGACCACCTTGCATCATCGCTTACCATCAGATGAGATAGTGATCAAACGCGAGCCTATCATTAGTAAAAAAATAAATAGATGTGGGGGCTAGACTGAGCGAGAAATGTATAAGACGCATCGGCTGAATTTCATTCAGGCTGCTAGTTGAACGGCGCCGTTTAGTTATCAGGCTAGGCTGCTAACTGAATGGCTAATTAAGCTAGTTGGCTGCAACAGAATAGGGATGTCAGAAAATAAACAATTATTTCTTCCATAAAAATCGATTTTCTTATCGATTTTAATATTACAAAAATCGATTAGTTAAAAATCGATTTTTTGGTTCACACAAAGCGTTTTGAGAAAACATTCATTGCACGTACAGCTAGAGAGTGGAATTCTCTACCGGAGTCAGTGTTTCCTGTAAGATACAACCTGGGAGTCTTTAAGTCAAGAGTGAATAGGTTACTTCTAGGCAAGCGTGCTCCATCTTCGACCACATCATCGCTTACCATCAGGTGAGATAGTGGTCAAACGCGAGCCTATCAAACATAAAAAAAAAAAAAAACTGTCGATTTATTTTTTATACCAACGAGAGGAACGGGAGGTACTTTTTTCACGACTTGGTAATTTAGTGATAGATAATTATTAATAATTTTCAACTCATCACGCTTACCGTAACATAATTATGCAGAAGAAAGAAAGCAGGCATTACTTCAAATAATAGGAAAAAACAGGATTTTACCACAAAAATCAATTATTTGTAGAAAAACCGTTTTTTTTTCCAAATCGATTATTATTAAAAAGAGAAAAATTGGTTTTTTTTCCCTCAATGTCACATCCTCCAATAGAGACATTGGATATTGATTTGGTGTAAAGCCACGAATCTAGTGTTCGAACGATCTCAATTCAAGGTTGAGCGATGATTGATGCAATGGATTGGGTTTGTTTTTTTTTTTTTTTTTTTTTTTTATGTTTGATAGGCTCGCGTTTGACCACTATCTCACCTGATGTTAAGCGATGATGCGGTCGAAGATGGAGCACGCTTGCCTAGAAGTAACCTATTCACTCTTGACTTAAAGACTCCCAGGTTGTATCTTACAGGAAACACAGACTCCGGTAGAGAATTCCACTCTCTAGCTGTACGTGCAATGAATGTTTTCTCAAAACGCTTTGTGCGTATGGATGGGATGTCCACCATGAACCGGTGGCACTTCGCCGTACGTCTTGTGGTCCTTAGATGAAACGGGCTTGGCGGAATCAAATCATGCAATTCCGTCGCACACTCCCCAAAATGTAATCGATAGAAAACCGACAGGCTAGCAACTCGGCGTCTATGTTCAAGACTTTGGAGTTTTGACTCAACGAGTCTATCATTGCCGATGATCCTCTTGGCTCGTTTCTCAATTGACTCAAGGGCATCAAGCTGGTATCTTGCAGATCCGTCCCAAAGATGAGAGCAGTACTCCATACACGATCGGACCTGCGCTTGATAGAGTTGGAGCAGCTGTTCCGGCGTGAAGTATCGTCTCACCTTTGCGAGGACCCCCAACTTTTTGGCAGCCACTTGAGCCTTAGCCTCTATGAAGGGACCAAAATTGAGGGTAGATGTTAAAGTAACACCAAGAAGATCAAGTCGGTCGGTTATCGGCACGGTTACACCTCGGAAAGATGGAGCCGGGTGAAATTGGCTCTTTTTAGCAGAAAAAAGACACGCCTGGGTCTTAGCAGCATTGAACTTAACCAGATTGGCATCGCCCCATTCTGAGACAGCCTGCAAGGACAAGTTCAAGCGCCCAACCATAGCCTCTCGGAGAGACCGGACCTGAGACCCACTAACTCGTGCGTCCGGCACGTATCTCTCGGCAACAGTGCTGTCGTCTGCATACCCAAAGGTACCGGGTTTTAGCAGATCGTTAATATGCAGCAAAAACAATGTTGCCGAGAGCACCGACCCCTGAGGAACACCGGCATTAATAGCCAGCAGTCCGGACGAGCAGCCATCTATGACTACTCGGATAGACCGATCCCTCAGGAAATCAGCTATCCAATCACACAATCCAGCGGGCAGACCGAAGGAAGGAAGCTTGCCAATTAAGCTGTCGTGCCAGACCCGGTCGAAGGCCTTCGAGATATCAAGGGAGACCGCAAGGGCTTCCCCTTGTTTGTCGATGGCCTCACTCCAGATGTGAATGGCATACGCTAGAAGATCTCCTGTTGACCGATTTCGGCGGAAGCCGTATTGTCGGTCACTTAGGATATCGTTAGCTTCTAGGTATGCTAGGAGCTTACCATTCAGTATACGTTCCATACTCTTACAGAGAACGGAAGTTACCGAGATGGGCCTGTAATTTGCTGGGTCAGCTCGACTACCCTTCTTGGGTACGGGTTGCACGTTAGCTTGCTTCCAAGCCATCGGCACTTTTCCAGTCTCAAACGAAAGGCGATATAGGCGTGTCAAGATCGGAGACAACTCAGGCGCACAAGTCCTCAGTACAATTGCCGGTATCCCGTCGGGACCACTAGCCTTGTTCACGTCCAGGTTACGCAGTACCCTCCGGACATCCTTCTGATGAATGCGAATGTCTGACATAATCGACTCGCATCCACCAAGAGTGCCAGGGGGCCTCGCGCCACCAGGATCTAGACGCGAAGATTCCGCAAACATAGAGGCAAACAAGGTTGCTTTCTCCTCAGCGGAGTGGGCCAGCGACCCGTCGGGTTTCAGCAGTGGAGGTAGTGAGGGGCGGCAGAAGTTCGATTCAACCGACTTAGCCAGGGACCAAGACGCCTTACTACCAGCTGGGTAAGAAGCAAGTTTGTTCCCAATTCGGCCAATGTGGTCAAACCGAGCCTTCCGAAACACCTTCTTGCAGAACTTGGCAGCCCTGTTGAAGGCTCTCTTCTTCTGACTCACGTCACTCGCTTTACGCGTCCGAGCATCGACCCATGCTAGGTAGGCCGCGTGTTTAAGCGCATCAGCGCGATTGCACTCGGCACCAAACCATGGTCGAGCCCCGCCAGACATTGTTACGTCAGAGAATGGAATGTAGTACTCCATTCCCCGCCGCAACACATCCGTCACGGCGTCCGCGCACGACGAAACATCAGTCGAAGAAAAGCAAGTGGGCCCCCAAGGATAACATGCGAAGAAAGATCGCATGCCATCCCAATCTGCTGACCTGTATCGCCAAACCCGCCTGGTGCCTCTAGGGCTAGGATCGGGCGGGGAGTAGACGGATACAGATTTCACCAGACAGTGGTCGGAAGTACCTAATGGTGAAGAAATCGACACTGAGTAACGGTCTGGATCTGTTGTCAGCAGAAGGTCCAAGCAATTGGCTGTGTGCGAATCAACATCCGGCACCCTCGTTGCCCCCTGGACCAGCTGGGTAAGATTTAACGCCAGCGCTAGCTTATACGTCTCTTGTCCAGCATGGTCTGTGTACTGGTATGGGAAGAGCCACTCCTGATGGTGGGCGTTGAAGTCCCCCAGTAACACTAATTGGGCAGAAGGGTACCGTTGCTGAGCCACATCCGCCGCTTTACTCAGATGTTGTGTGAGCCCAGTTGTCTCCAGATCACCGCTGTGCGAACGGTAGACACAGGCGTAGACAATTTTATCTAGGCCTGTGTCCACTAGGACCCAAAGAGTAGAGAACCTGGAGTCCTCAAGGTTACGGAGACGCCGATAGCAGATGTCGTCCCGGGCGTACATGCATATACCAGCGCGTGGCTTAAAATTGTGCTCCAGGGTAAACCCTGGGTAAGATAGGTACGCCACGTCAGACGGACATCCGATCTGCGTCTCCGAAAGGAATAAGAGAGCTGGTTTCTCAGTCTCTAGGTGATGGTGGACTGCGGCGAGATTTGAGTGCAGACCTCGAATGTTAGAAAGGTGCACTTTGTGTGAGAGGGAGTGCTGCCGCTGTACAGCTTTTTTCTTTTTAGTTCCTTTTTTCATGAATAAAAGAGTGAAGGAAGGAGAGGAGAAGGAAGTGAAATGAGGTTCCATGCTGGCTACCTTCAGGCACGCACTGACAGGACGGTATCATTGGGGGACTAGTCTGGAGACTGCGGGGACGCCCGAGCCCCCCCGGGAATGTCCATCGGGCCCTCTCGTCTGGTCGCCAACCAGCACGATGGTGCATTCCGGGATTTTTCGTCAGTTGGCGGGGCAGCCTTTCGTGTGTGGCTAGTACACTACTTGGGCCCCCAACTAACTGCGGTCGGCCAGCGGCGCACCGTGCCTCGGATCCCGCTACCCTCCGCGACTAGTCTCCCGATACATTCACATCAGCGCGAGCCCGGTTGGTCTGCCTGCAATGGAACAACTATTTCGACCCAACTCCTCTGGATTGGCTACACTGAGCATCGTACACGGCCAGGCCGCTTGGCGGTACGTCTTTGCCCAGTGGGTGGTCGCAAGCCATCGGTCGAAACCTACCACCAGTTTGTCACCTGATTAGCACCACCCGGGGACCACGTGTAGGGACTCAATGGGTATACTCCTACGGACGCGGGTGACTCGGCCCCCCAAAGTGTTTAGGTATGATCCAAACATTGTCGAGATATAAACTAGCAAACCTTGAAATAGTACTACGAGTCAAAAAACATACTATTATGTAGAAAATTTTCACGGAAAAGTAGCTTAAGAGCGTTCATCGCGCGCAGGCTGGCAACGTCGCATTTCTAGAGGTTTTTTGTGATTATTTTATTAAATAAATATAAATGAAAGTACAATTCTCACCCAATTAACTAGATCGTTGTATTTTATCATTATTTTTAACATTTACTCTAAAATATTTAATCGTAACACGTGAAAGAAAAAGAAGACTGCAAAAAGAAAATTTCTTTTAAAATTGACTGTAATGTAATTTTTCATGCTTATAAATACCAACGATCTAGTTAATTGGGTGAGAAAAATTGTACTTTCATTTATATTTATTGAAATAATCACAAAAAACCTGTAGGAATGCAACGTTGTCAGCCCGCGCGCGATGAACGTTCTTAAAAGAACGAACAAACAAAAACACTGTCACTGCATTTAATCAGATGGTTACGAGGTCAGCTTTCGACTTTATTTCAAGGAAGGTAAGGTTGATATTGGTGTGGCAGTAAAACATGAGCCACTTATAATGAATGCTTAAAAACACGACATTAAATATCCAAGATTAACCAAGTAAACTCAAAGAAACAAGTTCTTTAACAGCAGGTACTGGGAAGGAACCGAACGTACTATTAGGTTTTTTCTTGGTTATTGGTTGCCCTGGAAGTACCTCAAAATTAGAGTCAGATAAAAATTCAACTTATTTATTATTCATCTTATCGGCTAATAGAAATATTAATCTAAACAACATGACGTATACCTAAGTTGGACGCTTCATTTGCGAATAAAACCCGAAATATTTTGTAAAAAAATAAAAATAAAAACGTCAAAATGTATTTCGAACACTAGTAGGTATTGGTCAGTCATAGAATGGAAATTAACCCTCACGAGCTTCCGTAGTGCTTCGCTTTAAATATTCTGAGGGTGTTGTCGCTGGAGCCGCTGACGAGCAATGCAGGGTTGGACCAATCACAGCACAGGACTTTGTCTTCGTGTCCGCTTAGGTCGTACAGTGGTGTACGGGGACTGGAAAAGGGAATTAAAAATATAAGAAAAACAGGTGATAAAACATGCGAGTCATTTGATTTTGAACCTTATGTAAAAGTCGCAGCCAACTAGCTTAATCAGCCATTTAATTAACAGCCTAGCCTTTTTACTAAACGGCGCCGTTCAACTAGCGGCCTGAATGATATTCAACAGCTAGGCAAATGACTTGGATCTTATAGATCCAAGTCATTTGCCTAGCTGTTGTGTGTCCGATTAACTACTTGCCTAGACCAAACATTTCAGAGAGGGTGTGGCTAAGTATTTTAATTTTGATTGGCTAATGTTCAGCTGGGAATGTGTTGACGACAGTCGTAAGGTAAGCCTATTTCTGTTTGCAGGGTTTAAAGGAATCTAACACAACGGAGATGACGGGGACACACTTTGCTCGCTCACTCTAGCCCCCGTCATCCCCTTCGAACCTAACCCGTGTTTGTCGAGGTGTCCTAAGTTTTTTTTCGCACATGTACTCTTTAGTATGAATGTCATAAGTATTAGCCAGCCAGTTCATTTAATGTTGTATTAGACGCATCGGCTGAATATCATTCGGCCACTAGTTGAACGTAGTAAAATAAAAAGGCTAGGCTGTAATTCGAATGGCTGACTAAGCTAGTTGGCTGCGACATATATGTATATGAATATGTTACATAAAGATAAGGCATGGTTTCGTTTATTAAAGTGGACTGTAAAAGGCCGAACAGATAGACTGACTAAAAAATACTTACAAATAGGGTGATAATTTTGTAAGTTATTTCAGTAACCAATGGAAAAATTGAGATAGAGGCCTTTACCCAGCAGTAGAACATAACAGACTAATTAAATAGATAGAAACCAGTTGACTGGTGTCAAAGAATATTCCGTAACAAATGTGGCCACATTCCATACCTCCTAGTTTCCCACAGTTTGACTTGTCCATCGTAACCAGCCGAGAGGAACAGTGTGTCCTTCGTTTTGGACCAGCGGACGGACTGCACCCACCCCGTGTGGGAAGTGAACGTTGTCTTTACGATGCTCTCTGCAACATAAGTAGGGGTACCATAATTCTATCTAATAAGCTAGTACTTTAGTACAATATAATAATCCTTCCAAGCGTATTTCGATCACGGTGGCCAACCTCAACAGAGATTAGCCAAGTATGCAGGAGATATTATAGTGCACAAGCGTGTGCGCAAACACAGGTGCACTCTCTGTTCCTTTACTCTCATTGTCTAATGGGACAGCAATCCGATACGACCGGGGAGAGATCAGGCGTAGGACCAACCGTTTTACGTGCTCTCCGAGGCACGGAGTTATCACACCACTAACTGCCAACTCTGGGCTGCTACAGGCTAATTCGTAATGGAAACACCCTGTCTATCACTTTATGCCCGATCCGGGAATCGAATCCAAGACCAGCAGTCGCACTTGCGACTAGGAGACCAACGACACAGTATCTCAGTACAATATAGGAAGTAGTGCAAAAAGTAGTTAAACAAAAATTTTTGAAAAAAAGAGGCAATGTTTTTTGTTTGTATGGGGTAATCGCAAGTATACCCTGAGTGTGAGTTTTTTAACGTACTCGATCACGTTAAGGTGAAAGCTCCAAGGTATCCTGCGAAATTCAAATTTTCGTACGTTTTTTGCAATTTGCGGGTCAGTGTCAGGTTGTATCTTGATCAAAATTTGATTCGCAGCCGTAGCAAGTATGTATTTATAGATTATAATCATTAAAATCATCAATACAACTTTCTCAGTTAGAATTGATGCCAAATGTAAGAATTTCATGAATTCATGACATTTGGTATCAATTCTAACTTAGAGAGATCTATTGATGATTTTAATGATTATTATTATATAAATACATACTTGCTACGGCCGCGAATCAAATTTTGACCAAGATAGAACCAGACACTGACCAGCAAATTGCAAAAAACTAAAGAAAAATTGAATTACGCGGGCTACCCTGGAGCATTCACCTTAAAGTAAACGTCAATTTGTACTAAAACTGTATAAGCGCCGCCTGGTGACAATAATGGGTAACCTCTCTTTTACGCGTTTTTTATACGATTTGACATAAGCGAACGCAAACGCGTTCGAGTGTTTTAAAAAACTCACACTAAAGCCCCTGGGGGGTTAGACAAAACACTTTTCTGTTAACGTTCACGCTAATGCTTCGTGCAAAATGTATGGCACGTGACAGTTCTCTCCGCAGGTAATGTCGTTGCCATACATTTTGCGTGAAGTGTAAGCGCTATTATAAAAGTTATTTGGCTAGGGGGGCTGATTCGATTACGTAAATTGTTTCACTAACCGAAAGCTACACTATCGCTGAATGTCACAGGCTATACATACTTTTTATGCCAAACAAAAACCATGGTTTCTGTCAGACAGATGATTGCGAAAGCAAATCACAACACAAATTAATGAAATAACTAGGATAATATACTCCTGAAAGTCTAAATTAAGGATATTCCTGTGTCGTAAAATATAACCGCCCCACGTGTAAAACATACCCTGACACATCACGCATTTGGGACAAGAGCCTTTTTCTTATTAGCGCGTCGATAGCAGTCTAAACCGAGTCGTCCCAGAATCCGGCTACAAAATTGGCGCCTCGGAACAGAGCAATGAGCGGGTAAATAAGACAAAGAAATAAACAAGAAAAAAATCAGTACCTGTAGATCTAGGGTCATATAGACGAATATGTCTGTCTGCTGATGCTGTCACAATACTGTTGTTTAGCGGAGACCAGTCCACGTCGAAGAATGCTTTGTTTCCTGAAAACATTGAATAAGGGCCGATAAGTCAATAGTCGGATAACTTTTACCTGAGGAATAAAAATAGTAAAAACACTCTTAAACAAGTTTTTAAATTCAGACTCCAACGGAGAATGGTCCATCCATAAAAAAATTACCCAGAACCGGCGCAAAAGGAACATATCTTAGTTTTTTCATTATTGTACGTACTTCAATCAGAGTGACATAGGCTATATGAGTTAAAAAAAAAACACAAAATGGCGACCACCATTAGGCAAGTAGAGTAGTCGTATTTTTTTTGTGACCTGGTCATGTTGAGTATCAAAATAAAGAGCTCGAGGAGACGATTCCAAAAATATAACTCACTAAACAATCAATCTGCCCGCGCCTTTTCCCAACTATCTTGGGGTCGGCTTCCCGTCTGACCGGATGCAGCTGAATACCAGTATTTTACATGGAGCGACTGCCTATCTGACCTCCACAACCCAGTTACTGGGTAATACGATACCCCTTGGTAAGACTGGTTGTCAGACTTTCGGGCTTCTGACGACCCGTAACGACTGTCAAAGATCCACGATTGATAGCCGGGACCAACGGCTTAACGTGCTTTCCGAGGCACGGCGGAGTCTCGGTATGTAAAGATGGTCACCCATCTATGGACCAACCCCGGCAAGCGTAGCTTAACCTGATGGATCGACCCGTGCGGCTGGTATTACTTTAGCCACGAGCTAAACTAACTCACTAAACAGTAGGAAATAAAAAAAATTGAAAATCTGTGATTGATGACACAGAAATGCCAAAATACTAGACCAACGTTATGGTACGTTTTTCACAAATGTAAAAAATTATGTGAAAGAGCGAGATGCATTCATTTCCATACTTTCTTTGACATGCGGACGCACGCGCTGTCCTGTGGCAACAAAACATTAGTCATGTCATGCGTGTTGAACCGGTAACGATAAAAAACAACGAGTGTGCTTTGGACCACACGACTGAAGTAAAACTTCTTTATAGTACGAGAGCTCACGACCAAAACCATGTTCCATCGTTTTACGGCCAAAACCGTATAAAATCGTTAAGACTAGATGAATCTGAACCCGACTAAGTGGGCAGTACCGGCCAAAAATGTCTCAGTTTTATGGGGACCCATTTCTGCTATGTCAAAAAAAATAAGCAGACAGTTTTATCACAATATGTCTGATATTAAAAATGTACATAGGTTTCATTTTATTAGGACAAAATTAGTTTTCAGAAATTTTGCGCGTCACATGTGGCCTGAGCGCATTTTCAAAAATGTCAAAAAAATTAACCGACCTGTCTCATAGCAGCTTGGTTCAATTTTTATTTAATGTTTTGTATTGCTGTCAAGATTACCAAAAAATTGTTTTCAGACATTTTAAATGTCACCTAGACCTCCAAAAACGAAAAGAACGTTTTGGGGTCGCCCGGCAAACGCGCGGTGCTTGTTACGCTTCTGTCCCTCGCTTCACTGCAGCGCAAGCGTCGGCAAGTTGTTCTGACCAGCAGATGTATTCGCTAACTCAGTTGACATCAATTTGATAGGCACTATGCAGTACATTGCTGCATTGCTCGGAGAACATTGATTATAATATTTTACGTAGTTCATTTTTGTTTTCCTAAACGTCAAAGCAGCAATATACTGCCTATCAATGTCAACTGAGTTAGCGATTACACCTGCTGTGTTGCCAACCTTTAGGTATTGACTACACATTTTGCAAAAAGTTGCTAGATTGTCAGATTTTTTTACTCAAAAAAGTTGCTAGAAGTAACTAAATAGCATTTAGGTAAGTTATAGTGGCGGTTAATTTAACAGAAAGCATTATAAATAACGTGGTTTTTTTTCAATTTATACAGAGTGGTGATGACAATACGACAATAAATTAAACCTCGCATACCTCAAGACGTTCTCAGTCTACATACAAAAAATCATTTGAATATATCCAGTAGTTTAGTCACAGGAAATTATTTTTCATTTTTAACATTTGCTACATGATGTATCTGATAATAGGGAAACACTGTCAGGTTAACGACCCACATCGGTATAAACATCAAAACATTAAAGTCACGTTGCCAACTCGCTACTACACTTTCGCCAAATTAGTATTTTCATCTGATTTAGTGAAAATTACACCTTAATTCTGAGTAATAAGAGTCATAAAGCGTGTCATCAAAGTTGGATAAGAAAGTAACGAATGCGGAAATTGCAATGCACTCATAATATTAATAGAACATTTAGTGTGTACGAAAGAGATAAATCTAGTTTCGTTTGTTACTTCGCTTTCTTGAAGAAATTTGCTACTACTTTTACTTTAGCTTAGTGTGTCGCCGCGGTCCTGTGAAGAGTCACGCGTCCTCGTTTTGTTTGTAGGAGCCGCTAACTTTCGTATAGGTACTTCCCCGCCGCTCGTGTTTAAATTTGTAAATTCATTTACGACGGTATTAGTGCGAAATTGGACGCTTTATTTTGGTGACAGGACACGTAACGTTTTAATAGGTATTTAGTTAAACAGTGAGTGAATTGTGCGAAATTAGACGCTTAGTTTTTATTGTTTTCGTGTTTTTTTTTTAACGCAACCCAACGTGTAGTTCGCGAAGGGCAGGTCAGGTGTTGACCATACAACTATTCTTAAAGTTTTAAAACGTGATTTTTTTTTTTTTTTTTGTGTTTGATCTCTCGCAGTTCAACCCTGGCGGTTGTCGACTGCTTAAGCGGACGTGCCCGTGGTGGTTTTAATTATTATTAAAGCCTCCAGCCAGGACTTAAAACGTGACAAAGGGAAGCCGTATAAATACAAGAAATTGCATGCATTGTTACCTAGAGACAAACCAGTTAGGGAAAACTTTTGTCGCTGGATTGAAAATAAACATTTCGAGAATCCGGATTTCTTGTACAATGTGATGTGGACTGATTTAAGTACATTTACAAGGAACGGTTTATGGAACAGACAGAATCTTCGTTACTGGAGCCGCGTGAATCCGCGTCTAGGACGGGAGACTTCGCACCAGTACAGACTTGTTGTCAATGTTTGGGCTGTGCTAAATAATCTGTGATTCAGTGTAATTTTACTGAGCATTAATCCATAATTAAAAGCTAAAAAATCAAGTCGCTACAGGACCGCGCGTTGTTGCCGCTCTTACGACAGGTTAGTGAACTCATATTTATAAATGGTGTTCTATTTCGTTTCTAGTTTTATGCCATTTAGTTTGTTTGAAAATTTTATTTTTTTATTTTCGATGTTAGGACATTTTTGATAGCTTAAACTTATTCTTATAAACTAGTATTGTCCGTGTTTTCATTTATTGTCGTATTGTCTTCTCCACGCTGTATATGCAAATGCTTACGCGGCTCTCGCTTGTTGCTTTTTGCTTATCTGGTTTTAAAATAATTCACATTTCACTCGACGCACTCGCGTAAACACGCGTAAGTCGAAAGCAGGTTCGTAACAACTCGCGATCACTAATAATTTAACGTGTTAAATAAATCAGTTAGGTATGTTATTTTGCTAAAATGTTTTTTGTGTTAATAAACAGTGATAAGACACGCATTATTGAATCTATAAATGTGTAAGGATGTTTGATTGAGATTGAGTGATGTGTTGTTGATGATGATGATGATGATGATGATGATGATGATGATGATGATGATGGTGATGGTGATGGTGATGGTGATGGTGTAAAGATGTTTGATTGAGATGTGTTGTTGATGATGATGATGATGATGATGATGATGATGGTGATGGTGATGGTGATGATGATGATGATGATGATGATGATGATGATGATGATGATGAATATGATGATGATGATGATGATGATGATGATGATGATGATGATGATGATGATGATGATGATGATGATGATGATGATGATGATAGTGACGGTGAAGGTGATGGTGATGTTGATGATGATGGTGATGATGATGATGATGATGGTGATGGTGATGGTGATGGTGATGGCGATGGTGATGATGAATGAACTTTTAAATACGCCGTTGCATAGTAACAATTTATTTCGTAATAACACAAAATAACACTTAATCAATTATAGACAGTCCTAAGCCTGCAAAGTATGAAGGAAAGTTCATTGTTTATTCATAAACGCGATGTAATAATACTCATAAAAGTATTACTCTCAGTTAACAGACACCGCGCTAGCTTTTTGGCCGTAACAACAAGTACCTACGCGACACGAATAAAAAAAAGCATGTTAAATTAAAGCATTTAACAAAGTCTGCTTAAAATTTTTAGCAACTTTGAACACCACTAACCAATAAAAATTGACAAATAATTACAATCTTGTTTTTTTTTTATTGTTAGACTAGCTTCCGCCCGCGGCTTCGCCCGCGTAGCACGTAAAATAAACCCTGTAGAAATCAAAATCAAAAGTTATTTAAATTAGGCTGAAAGCCAAATTTTTTTGAACGTCATAGTTCCACATAAAGACTGTAGGGGCCACACACACTTATGTTACTCATTTATTTATTATCTATTGATCATCCATTGATCGTCTACTGATCGTCTATTGATCGTCTATTGGTCGTCTATTGATCGTCTATTGATCGTCTATTGATCGTCTATTGATCGTCTATTGGTCGTCTATTGGTCGTCTATTGGTCGTCTATTGATCGTCTATTGATCGTCTATTGATCGTCTATTGATCGTCTATTGATCGTCTATTGATCGTCTATTGATCGTCTATTGAGCGTCTACTGAACGTCTACTGAACGTCTACTGAACGTCTACTGAACGTCTACTGAACGTCTACTGAACGTCTACTGAACGTCTACTGAACGTCTACTGAACGTCTATTGAACTACTATTGCACGTCTATTGAACGTCTATTGAACATCTATTGAACTACTATTGAACTACTATTGAACTACTATTGAACTACTATTGACCTACTATTGAACTACTATTGAACTACTATTGAACTACAATTGAACTACTATTGAACGTCTATTGAACGTCTATTGAAAGTCTATTGAAAGTCTATTGAACGTCTATTGAAAGTCTATTGAAAGTCTATTGAAAGTCTATTGAAAGTCTATTGAAAGTCTATTGAAAGTCTATTGAAAGTCTATTGAAAGTCTATTGAAAGTCCATTGAAAGTCCATTGAAAGTCCATTGAAAGTCCATTGAAAGTCCATTGAAAGTCCATTGAAAGTCCATTGAAAGTCCATTGAAAGTCTATTGAAAGTCTATTGAAAGTCTATTGAAAGTCTATTGAAAATCATATGAAAAGCTTTTGAAAATCTATCTATCTATCCATTTATTTACCCACTAGCTTATGCCCGCGGCTTCGCCCGCGTGAAAAGTATGATTATAAAGAAGAATGTTCATATTTGACCTGACTGTGTATAGAAATGAAATAAATCTTAAAATATAGCTTATTGAATTGTATATTAATTACGCTTATCACAATGTTAAAAGAAACGCAGGAAAAAAAGATATTTTTACATTTATTTAAGCTAATTCTAAACGTATTGTCATATTTTGAACGCATCCAAACCATCAATTCTTTAAAACGTTCCATTTTACAAATTGCTGCACGGGTAGCATGACCAATTCTATCTCTACTCTACCAAGAGTAGACAAAGTTATTTCTATGGCACTCTATATCTCTACTGCCCGAGCACGGCGCGACCCGTAGACTCGCGTTTCTACGAAGACAAAGACATATTCATTCTTTCCATAGCAACGGGTAGGTAGTTAGTGATGTAGACAAGCTAAGAATTCTACGATAATATATTACGTTTCGTTATCGAAATAAATGTGTCTAACGCCAAGTTCTAAAACCTTTTGAACGTAACTCAAAGCAACAACGAAACGTATTAATTTTATTCTGTCATTTCTGTCATCTGTGTTGATGTTGACTGTTTCTTTTTTTATTATCCCCGAAGGGAAGGCAAAAGTCTTTTAATCACATTGCCTAGTCTTACGTAGTTATTTACACTTTTTTCCATTAGAATGCAGATGTAACACATTCTAATGTTTTTTGCAGTATTTGGCAACAAATGTGTCAAGTCAGCCTTCTCGGCAAACTTCGCTGAGGTAGTCAATACTACAATAAAATTCTAAGCTCCATTTTCCCGAGATGATGACTGAGACGATGCCGCGATGGCGACGGTAGCCCCCAGACATGTTTTTAAAATCAAACTTCAAACACACACACTCACTTCATTTCTTTTATTGGCTTTTGTGGAAGATTTACCACAATTTTGAAATGAAACAGCCGCCTAATTGAGTTTTTAAAATCAATAAAGATAAAAATAAATAAAATAAATAAATAATAAATCAATAAATCCTTTGTTGTTGCGCTCGCGTCTCGTTGTGTACTGTGCCATTTTGTATGTGTTTCTTCTTATTACGACCCTATTTACCGCCCCTGGACCCCGATATCTTCCTCATCTGATGACCTTTGCTTACCATACCTGATACCGTTGTAAATCCGTTCTGTTGACAATGCCGCCATCAGCAACAAGTCGACGTATACTTTGCATAAACTGCAATGTCTGCATAAATACGTTTCGACGTTATCTCGTTCATGAGCTGCACACTCATTTTATAGTGACAATCATGGAGTCTTAGCATTGACTTAGCCAGGGGCAGTTAGTTTCAAGGAATTAACTGAGTAAAAAATATGTTTTAGACCATAGTTAGCTAAATATTCCTATTTTAGAGTAAACAACGAGTGTTATTAATTAGTTCATGCACGTTTGTTTCATTAATTCTGAGACGGCAAATCCTAACCTAAAAAGAAACATTAATATTTTTTGAACTTCGTGGCGTTTAAATTGCCGAAATGACTATTAGACATTACTTTCTAAACTTACGGGAAGTATTTCTACTATATCTTATAACTATACATATACTTTCATCATCAGGTTTTTAAATGTATGGAAGGTGGGCATTGTTCTTTGAGTGCTATTTCCTGAGAGCAGCACGTTAAAAAAACACTGTAGAAATCAAAATCCAAAGTCAGTTATTCAAATTAGGTTGTGAGTCAGATCTTTTTGAAAGGTAGTTTAAGAATCTATACCGCTCAGGATTCCAACCCCGAAAATACTTATTCAAGTTGCTTTTTTTTTACCTCTTTTGATCCCATCCTATTTTTTTTTTTGTGATGTCGATGTCTCCTGGTAGTGCGTGAATCTATACTGCTCGGAAATTTTACTACTTCACGTTTCTGGTCTCCTGGTAATTTGTAAATATCTACATCTTCTAATACCAGCTTCGGAATATGTTTTGTGCTTCTGATCTCCTGGTAGGTTATGAATGTATACCGCTCTGGATTCCAGCCCCTTCCTTGGTAGTTTGAGAATCTATACCGCTTGATTCTAGCCCCAAAAATACTGATTCACGACTCTGGTCTCCCCGTAGTTTTAGAATCTATACCTCTCATGATTCCAGCCCCGGAAACACTTTTTCGTTAATCCTGATCTCCCGGTAGTTTATGAGTCTTTATGGCTCATGATTTCAGTCCTAGAATACTTCTCAAGTTTCTGGTCTCCTGGTCATTTGTGAATCTGTATCTCTCGTAATACCAGCCTCAGAATATATTTTGTGATTCTGATCTCCTGGTAGGTTGTTAATCTATACCGCTCAGGATTTAAACCCCGGAAACATTTCTTCTTGATTTTGGTCTCCTGGTGGTTTGTGAAGCTATACAGTTTAGGATTGTAGCCCCAAAAATACCTCTTCATGATTCTGGTCTCCTGGTACTTTGTTAGTCTTTACCGGTCATGATTTCCGCCCTGGAAATACTTCTCATGTTTCTGGTCTCCTGGTACTTCGTGAGCGTGTTCACTCGTTCAGCCCGTCTCTGATTTTCTACTTCCACCTCAGCCTTCGCTAAGTCTTGTCATTTACCGGGATAAAAAGTAGCCTATGTGTTAATCCAGGCTATGACCTACATGTGTGCAAAATTTCATTCAAATCTCTTCAGCCATTTTTGCGTTACCTTCAGCCAAACATACAAACAAACAAACATACAAACTTTCGCATCCTACTAATATTATAAATGCGAAAGTTTGTATGTTTGTTTGTTTGTATGTTTGGCTGAAGGTAACGCCAAAATGGCTGAAGAGATTTGAATGAAATTTTGCACACAGGTAGGTCATACATAGCCTGGATTAACACATAGGCTACTTTTTATCCCGGTAAATGACAAGACTTAGCGAAGGCTGAGGTGGACTTATTCATGACTCTGGTCTCCTGGTACAAGTAGCGGCACGAAACTTTAGCGCTGACCGTTATTGCGCAGAAGTAAAAATTAAGGTACCTGAGGGGGGCTAGAGGGATGAAGGGCGAGCGTGCGTAGCGCCAATTGGCTCTACAGTCGCATTCTGTTCCCCGCGCGCCAAATGCGCAGCAATTATCGTTCAGCGCTAGACTTACGTGCCGCTACTTGTAATTTATGAATCTCTACCCTATTTATAACCAAATAATTAAAAAAAAAAAAAATCTTTAAGCCTCAGAATATATTTTGTGATTCTGATCTCCTGGTAGGTTGTAAATCTATACCGCTCAGGATTCAAGCCCCGGAAACACTTCTTCTTCTTGATTCTGGGCTCCTGGTGGGGTGTGTGAAGCTATACAGCTTAGGATTGTAGCCCCGAAAATACGTATTCATGATTCTGGTCTCCTGGTACTTTGTGAGTCTTTACCGGTCATGTTTTCAGCACTGGAAATACTTCTCATTTTTCTGGTCTCCTGGTAATTTGTAAATCTCTACCTCTCCTAATACCAGCCTCGGAATATGTTTTGTGATTCTGATCTCCTGGTAGTTTGTGAATCTACACCGTTTAGGATTATAGCCCCGGAAACACTTCTTCTTGATTCTGGTATCCTAGTGGTTTGTGAAGCTATACAGCTTAGGAATTGTATCCCCGAAACACCTATTCATGATTCTGGTCTCCTGGTACTTTGTGAGTCTTTATCTCTCATGATTTCAGCCCTGGAAATAATTCTCATGTTTCTGGTGTCCTAATACTTTTTGAGCGTGTGCGCTCGTTCAGCCTGACTTTGGATTTCTACTTCCACCTCAGCCTTCGCTAAGTTTTGTCATTTACCGGGATAAAAAGTAGCCTATGTGTTAATCCAGGTTATGACCTACGTGTGTGCAAAATTTAATTGTAATCCCTTCAGCCGTTTTTGCGATACCTTCAGCCAAACATACAAACATACAAACTTTCGCATTTATAATATTAGTAGGATTATAATCGTGTTAAACAAACAGAATAGAGAATTTCCAGGCATTCAGTGTGTTTCATCAAATAGTTCATAATATGTCGTAATGTTGGCTCGTTTGTAGGACGAATACGAATACACTACCTTATAGATCCGTTGTAAAAGTTTATCAGTTGAGCCAACATTAGGTCCCGTTTAAGGAGACGCGGAGGCGTCGCGTGTCGCGTGCCGCGTAGCGTCTCACTCGCTCTCATACAACGCCCTAAGCTTGAATTTAGTGCGGGCCACGGTAATTTTTTTTCATGTTTCTGGTCTCCTGGTAATTTGTGAATCTCTACATTTCATAATACCTGCCTCGGAATATACTTTGTGATTCTGATTTCCTGGTAGCTTGTGAATCTATACCGCTCAGGATTCAAGCCCAGGCAATACTTCTTCTTGATTCTGGTCTCCTGGTGGTTTGCGAAGCTATACCGCTGGGGCAGCCCCGAAAATACCTCTTCATGATTCTGGTCCCCTGGTACTTTGCGAGACTTTACCGCTCATGATTCCAACCCCGGAAATACTTTTCATGTTTCTGGTCTCCTGGTACTTTGTGAGCGTAAACCGCTCGTTCAGCATGAATTTGGATTTCTACTTCCATCTCAGCCTTCGCTAAGTCTTGTCATTTACCGGGATAAAAAGTAGCCTATGTGTTAATCCAGGTTATGACCTACGTGTGTGCAATATTTCATTGTAATCCCTTCAGCCGTTTTTGCGATACCTTCAGCCAAACATACAAACATACAAACAAACAAACATACAAACATACAAACAAACCGCATCCGCATCGCATCCGCATCGGCATCCGCATCTGCATCTGCATCCGCATCGGCATCCGCATCGCATCCGCATCCGCATCCGCATCCGCATCCGCATCCGCATCGGCATCTGCATCGGCATTGGCATCCGCATCGCATCCGCATCCGCATCCGCATCGCATCCGCATCCGCATCGCATCCGCATCGGCATCCGCATCTGCATCTGCATCCGCATCGGCATCCGCATCGCATCCGCATCCGCATCCGCATCCGCATCCGCATCCGCATCCGCATCGGCATCTGCATCGGCATTGGCATCCGCATCGCATCCGCATCCGCATCCGCATCCGCATCCGCATCGCATCCGCATCCGTATCCGCATCGGCATCCGCATCCGCATCCGCATCCGCATCGGCATCCGCATCTGCATCTGCATCCGCATCGGCATTGGCATCCGCATCGCATCCGCATCCGCATCCGCATCGCATCCGCATCCGCATCCGCATCGGCATCCGCATCCGCATCGCATCCGCATCGGCATCCGCATCTGCATCTGCATCCGCATCCGCATCTGCATCGGCATTGGCATCCGCATCCGCATCCGCATCGCATCCGCATCCGCATCCGCATCCGCATTCGCATCCGCATCCGCATCGCATCCGCATCCGCATCCGCATCCGCATCGCATCCGCATCCGCAACGGCATCCGCATCGGCATCCGCATCCGCATCGGCATCCGCATCTGCATCTGCATCCGCATCCGCATCTGCATCGGCATTGGCATCCGCATCGCATCCGCATCCGCATCCGCATCGCATCCGCATCCGCATCCGCATCCGCATCCGCATCCGCATCCGCATCGGCATTGGCATCCGCATCGCATCCGCATCCGCATCCGCATCGCATCCGCATCCGCATCCGCATCCGCATCGCATCCGCATCCGCATCGCATCCGCAACGCATCCGCATCCGCATCCGCATCCGCATCGCATCCGCATCCGCATCCGCATCCGCATCCGCATCGCATCCGCATCCGCATCCGCATCCGTATCCGCATCCGCATCCGCATCCGTATCCGCATCCGCATCCGCATCCGCATCCGCACCCGCATCCGCATCCGCATCCGCATCCGCATCCGCATCCGCATCCGCACCCGCACCCGCATCTGCTTGTGCTTGTGCTTGTGCTTGTGCTTGTGCCTGTGCTTGTGCTTGTGCTTGTGCCTGTGCTTGTGCTTGTGCTTGTGCTTGTGCTTTCTAGTTCTAGTTCTAGTTCTCGTTCTAGTTCTCGTTCTAGTTCTTGTTCTATCTCTGTTTCTTATCTCTATGTTTGTTCTAGCTAGTCTTTAAGCCTCAGAATATATTTTGTGATTCTGATCTCCTGTAGGTTGTGAATCTATACCGCTCAGGATTCAAGCCCCGGAACAACTTCTTATTGATTCTGGGCTCCTGGTGAGGTGTGTGAAGCTATACAGCTTAGGATTGTAGCCCCGAAAATACGTATTCATGATTCTGGTCTCCTGGTACGTTGTGAGTCTTTACCGGTCATGATTTCAGCACTGGAAATACTTCTCATTTTTCTGGTCTCCTGGTAATTTGTAAATCTCTATCTCTCCTAATACCAGCCTCGGAATATGTTTTGTGATTCTGATCTCCTGGTAGTTTGCGACTCTTGTGTTTCTGGTCTCCCGGCAATTTGTAAATCTCTACCTCTCTTTACACCAGCCTCGAAATATGATTTGTAATTCTGATATCCTGGTAGGTTGTGAATCTACACCGCTCAGAATTATAGCCCCGGAAATACTTTTTCTTGATTCTGGTATCCTGGTGGTTTGTGAAGCTATACAGCTTAGGATTGTAGCCCCGAAAACACCTATTCATGATTCTGGTCTCCTGGTACTTTGTGAGTCTTTATCTCTCATGATTTCAGCCCTGGAAATACTTCTCATGTTTCTGGTGTCCTAGTACTTTTTGAGCGTGTGCGCTCGTGCAAGCCTGACTTTGGATTTCTACTTCCACCTCAGCCTTCGCTAAGTCTTGTCATTTACCGGGACAAAAAGTAGCCTATGTGTTAATCCAGGTTATGACCTACGTGTGTGCAAAATTTCATTGTAATCCCTTCAGCCGTTTTTGCGTTACCTTCAGCCAAACATACAAACATACAAACATACAAACAAACATACAAACTTTCGCATTTATAATAAATATTAGTAGGATTAACTTTTTCACCACCTTTTACTTCCAATTTACCTTTGGCTTCATCCGCGTGCAGGTCTGAAATTTCTCTTCTTCATGATTCTGTTTTCCTGGTAGTTTAAGGATCTATACCGCTCAGGATTCCAGTCCCGAAAATACTTATTCAAGATGCTTTTTTTTTTACCTCTTTTGATCCCACCCTTTTTTTTTGGTTTGTTTTTTGTGATTCTGATCTCCTGGTAGTGAGTGAAACTATACCGCTCGGAAATTTTACTTCTTCACATTTCTGGTCTCCTGGTAATTTGTAAATCTCTACCTCTCCCAATACCAGCTTCGGAATATGTTTTGTACTTCTGATCTCCTGGTAGGTTATGAATCTATACCGCTCAGGATTCCAGCCCCATCCCTGGAGTTTGAGAATCTATTCCACTTAGGGTTTCAGCCCCGGAACACTCTTTGTGTTTCTGGTATCCTAGTATTTTGTGAATCTATACCGCTTAAGATTCTAGCCCCAAAAATACTGATTCACGACTCTGGTCTCCTGGTAATTTTAGAATCTATACCTCTCATGATTCCAACCCCAAAATCACTTCTTCATAATTCTGGTCTCCTGGTAATTTATGAATCTCTACCGCTCATAATCCCAGCCTTTTGGTAACATTTGTAATTCTTCTATGTCTTGGTTGTTCGTGAATCTGTACTGCTCGGAAAACTTATTCATGATTCTGTTCTCCTGGTAATTTGTGAATCTGTACCTCTCATAATACCAGCCACAGAATATATTTTGTGATTTTGATCTCCTAGTAGGTCGTAGGAATCTATACCGCTTAGGATTTAAGCCCCAAAAATACTGGTTCATGACTATGGTCTCCTGGTAGTTTTGGAATCTACACCTATCATGATTCCAGTTCTGGAACTACTTTTTCGTGAATCCCTATCTTTTCGTAGTTTTGTGAGTCTTTATCGCTCATAATTTCAGTCCTTGAAATACTTTTCATGTTTCTGGTCTCCTGGTAATTTGTGAATCTCTACATCTCATAATACCTGCCTCGGAATATACTTTGTGATTCTGATTTCCTGGTAGCTTGTGAATCTATACCGCTCAGGATTCAAGCCCCGGCAATACTTCTTCTTGATTCTGGTCTCCTGGTGGTTTGCGAAGCTATACCGCTAGGGTTGTAGCCCCAAAAATACCTCTTCATGATTCTGGTCCCCTGGTACTTTGCGAGACTACCGCTCATGATTCCAACCCCGGAAATACTTTTCATGTTTCTGGTCTCCTGGTACTTTGTGAGCGTAAACCGCTCGTTCAGCCTAACTTTGGATTTCTACTTCCACCTCAGCCTTCGCTAAGTCTTGTCATTTACCGGGATAAAAAGTAGCCTATGTGTTAATCCAGGCTATGACCCACCTGTGTGCGAAATTTCATTCAAATCCCTTCAGCCGTTTTTGCGATACCTTCAGCCAAACATACAAACATACAAACAAACAAACATACAAACTTTCGCATTTATAATATTAGTAGGATTAACTTTTTCACGATTTTGGCACCCTGGTAGAGTTTAACTGTGGTTGCATCCGCGTGCAGGTCTGAAATTTCTCTTCTTCGTGATTCTGTTTTCCTGGTAGTTTAAGAATCTATACCGCTTAGGATTCCAGCCCCGAAAATACTTATTCATGATGTTACCTCTCCACTTCATGATTCTGGTATGAATATGTTTTGTGATTCTGATCTCCTGGTAGGTTGTGAATCTAAACCGCTCAGAATTCCACCCCCTTGGCAGTTTGAGAATCTATACCGCTCACGATTTCAGCACCGGAACACTCTTTGTGTTTCTGGTCTCCTGGTATTTTGTGAATCTATACCGCTTAAGATTCTAGTCCCAAAAAGCCCTGGAACACTCTTTGTGTTTCTGGTCTCCTGGTATTTTGTGAATCTATAGCGCTTAAGATTCTATAATCCCAAAAATACCGATTCATGACTCTGGTCTCCTGGTAGTTTTATAATCTACTAGCTTCCGCCCGCGGCTTCGCCCGCGTGAAAGGTATGAATATAAATTAGAGTGGTATTTCCAGAGAGTAGCACGTTAAAAAAACACTGTAGAAATCAAAATACATAGTCAGTTATTCAAATTAGGTTGCGAGCCAAAACTTTTTGAACGTCGTTCTACATAAAAACAGACCCTTCACCACTTCTTAGCTTCTTGCCCATGACTCTATCTGCGTAGACATCCGGATTAAGTCTAGAGAAAAATCAAACATTTGAAAGATTAGAAGTTAGTACTGGCTAGGCTCATGATTAATTAGAATTTCTTACATTAGTAGGGCTTACTAAAGTTGGACGGCGATTTTTTGCGCTATGCCAAACATCTGTTTTTTAAGGGCTACCTATTTTTTTTTTGCGAATGTATCTACGTTTGACGTCGAAGTTTTGTTATTTATGTTAAATTAACTTTTTCATAATTTTGGCACCCTGATAGTTTACCTGCGGCTTCATCTGCGTGCAGGTCTAAAATTTCTCTTCTGCATGATTCTGTTTTCCCGGTTGTTTAAGAATCTATACCGCTCAGGATTCCAGCCCCCAAAAAAACATATTCAAGATGCTACCTCTTATGATCCCACCCCCTCCCTGGTAGTGCGTGAATCTATACCGCTCGGAAATTTTACTTCTTCACGATTCTATTCTCCTGGTAATTTGTGAATCTTTCTCTACCTCCTAAGATTCCTGCCCCAGAATACTTTTTGTGTTTCTGGTCTCCTGGTAGTTGGTTAGTATTTATCGCTCATGATTTTAGGATTCAAGCCCCGGAAACACTTCTTCTTCTTGATTCTGGGCTCCTGGTGGGGTGTGTGAAGCTATACAGCTTAGGATTGTAGCCCCGAAAATACGTATTCAAGATTCTGGTCTCCTGGTACTTTGTGAGTCTTTACCGGTCATGATTTCAGCACTGGAAATAATGCTCATGTTTCTGGTGTCCTGGTAATTTGTAAATCTCTACCTCTCCTAATACCAGCCTCGGAATGTTTTGTGATTCTGATCTCCTGGTAGTTTGTGAATCTACACCGCTCAGGATTATAGCCCCGGAAACACTTCTTCTTGATTCTGGTATCCTGGTGGTTTGTGAAGCTATACAGCTTGGGATTGTAGCCCCGAAAACACCTATTCATGATTCTGGTCTCCTGGTACTTTGTGAGTCTTTATCTCTCATGATTTCAGCCCTGGAAATAATTCTCATGTTTCTGGTGTCCTAGTACTTTTTGAGCGTGTGCGCTCGTTCAGCCTGACTTTGGATTTCTACTTCCACCTCAGCCTTCGCTAAGTCTTGTCATTTACCGGGATAAAAAGTAGCCTATGTGTTAATCCAGGTTATGACCTACGTGTGTGCAAAATTTCATTGTAATCCTTTCAGCCGTTTTTGCGATACCTTCAGCCAAACATACAAACATACAAACATACAAACATACAAACAAACAAACATACAAACTTTCGCATTTATAATATTAGTAGGATTATCTGAGAATTTAAGAGTTGCAACTAATTCATTTGCTTGATAGACGTAAATACGCCGCACCGCAATACGGTTTTTTAATGATTTCTGACTAAAGTTTTCTGATTAGTAAGGCGCTACACTAAATTTGTCTGATATATTTTTTTTCTACATCTAGGCAACGTTTTTCATAATTTCCAACAATTTTCAGACTGAATGCTATGATACCAATCGGCAAAATTTTTAACACGTTCAAAATGGTTTCAACACTTAAGACGCTCACACTTTTTAAAAAAAAATGATTTATTCATATCAACTGACCAATGTTCACTTGAAAACAAGATTTTCAGACGGTTTGCTATACTACTGAACATCAGATCATTTTTTTCCACTAGACCATACCTGGGAGTCCACTAGTTCTGGAGATATTGAAGGTCAAAGTCGATTTTTTTTTTGTACTATTTTACGGAAATGAAATCAATTACGCATTTGCAGTTACAAAAACGCAATGAATATCAAACGTATCCGACAAGTACCTACGTGGCTTCGCTCTACGAAGGGGCGGGGTTTAACTTTACTCGCCTGGGTTCGCGTAACATTGCACGCAATAAAAAATAGTTTTTTTCATACCTATAAATAAAAGTCGTTTCCCAGCATTGATTTTTGCGCACCCTTGACCCTTTTATTTTTCTAGACATGGTTATTTTTTATTTTTATTTTTTTGTATTTAATTATTATTATTCCTTTTTAGGGTTCCGTACCCGAAGAGTAACCAACGGGACCCTATTACTAAGCCTTCGCTGTCCGTCTGTCTGTCAGCAGGCTGTATCTCTTGATCCGTAATAGATAGACAGTTGAAATTTTCACAGAATATGTATTTCTGTTGCCGCTATAACAACAAATAATAAAATTCGTACGGAACCCTTCGAGCGAGTTAAATTCGCATATAAGCGGTTTTATTTTTTTGACATGAACGAGCATGGCAGTTGAGAGTTTGTCATGCTCACTCAAATGATAGTGGCGCGTGTGTCGGGTCATTCGGTTCCCTTCAAAATGGTTGAGCTGAGTGGTGCTGATCCACAAGTCGTGTTCCTGAACGGGCGCCTCAGTTGAGACTGGTCATCTCTTAACTGGCACTGGCATATTTTTTATTAACATTGTTTTATTAAAAGCATCATGATATATGTAACCAGGATTTGTAATAGATAACGGTTTAAAAAAGTGTCCATAGAGTTTCTTGCACATCTTCTCCATAGAAATCTACGCTTTGGAACTTCATCTTTCCGACTGACCAACTTGACAATTCAAGAGTGCATAGAAATGGTTTATTTAAAATAAATGCTTTGAGTTTTTTTTATCAATATCACAGATAATATAATATATAATAATAATATAATAATACAAAGAAACGGTACCGCCGTAAGTACGGGTTTTCGTCTGGCACAAGTAACTTTTGTTCTTCGTTCGGGCCCGTCCTCTACACCTCGCTAGATGGTGTTAGCAGCGTCGGCTTGCAAGCTGAATAAATTTATTTGAAAGTCGTACCAATATTTTCTCACACGTTGAGGAATTGTTTTATAGTATTTTTGGCACTTCGTAACAGTTTTACTGTATCAAAATGTGTCATTATTCAAATTTTAAAGAGGTGAATGGATAAACTCTAAAACTTCAAACAGCGCCATCTATTGGTACAAGAAATATAGATGTCTAAGGATTTGTTTCAATAATCGTCTAAATTTGAATTACAGGCCAATTATTCCACAATCTTATGCATAGGGCAGTTTATTAAATAAGAAAATAAAGTTTATACCATATTTATTTTCAAATTATTAATATTACTAAACTTCAATAAGAAATCGATGCATATTACGCCATCTATTGAGATTTATTTGAACTAAATTTTCTTTGTTTGAGATGAGACCCCGTGTCAACATCAAGCTTTGTCAACATGTTACTAATCATTGGGTCATTGAACCACATTTGTCTTCAAGCAGCTGGCGGCCGCCGCGCGCCGGCTGGTTGATATGTATGTATGTGTGCGTAGGGATCTCAAAGTTTTAAGTTAAGTCAGGACAACTATTTTATAAAATAGGACTAGGTTTCGTTTAACAAAATTTCATAGATATTGTTTTAGACTAATAATTTAATATTCTTATTGGGGTGTCCGAGGTTTTGAGCTTAATCAGTTACACGTCGTATATATAAATCGGTAGCTGCGCCCGGCGGTTTCACCCGCGTAGACTGGGATAAAAAGTAGCCTATGTGTTAATCCAGGATATAAGCTATCTACATACAAAATTTCATCAAAATCGGCTCAGCCGTTTGAGCGTGACAAATCAATCATGTAACAAACACAAACACACACTCCAAAACTCTCGCCTTTTGTGACAAGAGAAAATTTTCATCAATCATTTCTTCGACCATTACGATCAGAGAGTATGGTGTGCAATAAAAGAACCCTCATGACCAACTTTCCGACTGACAAATATTCATACCTGACACAAGTTAACATACACTAATATAACATAATATTAAAAAGTAGACTAGTAAACTAGGATTTGAAGACAAGATAAAATTATTTACCAGCAACCTCCTGCTTGATGCCACCAAGTTCGCAATCCCATAGTTTCAACAAATGGTCCCATCCACTGGAGATTACTGTGTTGAAATCCATCCATTGTACACCCGATACTGCCTCTCTGTGCCCTTTTAAAGTTGACAAAGGCTCCTGAAGAGAAGTAAAAATATATCACTAGAATTTATTGTTTAAACTTTAACTAGCGAACGCCCGCCCCAGCTTCGCACGGGTCCTTCCTCATGAATCACTCTGTCTATTGGTGAAAACCGCATGAAAATCAGTTCAGTAGTTTTCTATACAATTTAAAATTTATCGCGAACCAAGACACATGCGGCGAGGATCTTTATTTTATAATAAAATTATGTAATAGAGCATAAGTGACATAATAAGTAAATAAGTTTCATAGTGAAGGTTTTAATAGATTTAAGTGAAACACAGTTTGAATGGTTCTGATAATGTAGAGAGAGAGAGAGAGAGCAGTAAATTTAAACAAGGCTCCATAAGGTTATCACAATGTTCAAATACATTTAACATGAACAATTACAAATTAACCCTTCAATTAACTTTGACTCCTGACAACCATTATAACAAGACTACCTTCTTCGCCCGCGTGGTATTAGTACTTCCCCCGATTAAATGATAAATGATTTTATTTTTGTAAGTAGGTATTAAAAACATTTTAACACGGCAACATTTCTTTTTTGTCAGTTTTAGCTAGATGAGGCCGGTGTTTCCTAGCTGACTACCGTGAGAAAAAACACCGAAACAAACGTCTAAGTTTAAACGTTAAAGTCTCTTTTAAAGTGTTCAAATCCATACAATATGTACTGGTCAAATCATATGAGAACCATGTAAGTTTATGTCTGGGATGAGCTTTTGAGGAAAGCAACACGAAAATTCGAGTGGACCTGTCCAGACAGTGCAAGCATTTGTCAGTTATCGTGAAGCTCAACTCAGAACTTTGAGGAGCTCAACGAACCGACAAAAAATACCAAAGTAAGGACATTTGGGGAGGCCGCAAAAATACTCAAACTGCCAGACAATCATAAAAATCTACATGAATATAACGACATACATAGTCCTTGCATTCCCATTATGCTATAAGAGGACCATGCAGCTTAAGTGTCTGTAATGGTCTTTTGAAGAAAGAACCACACATATTTGAGTGGACATGTCCAGTCATTTGTAAATAATCAAATAGCTCAACTTAAAACCACTAAGGAGCTCAATGACTTGACAAACAATATCAAAGAAAGGACATTTGGGTAGACTGCAAAAGTACTCAAACTTGCAGACAAGGTTAAAAATTACTGTAAAAAGGAGGAGAAAAATAATAATAATAATACATAGTCATCACATTTACAATAATCAAGTAATCAAAAAAATAAGAATATAATACTTTACAAAGTAAATATTAAATTATAGCCTATATGTTATTCTAATGTTTAAGCAATATAAAGTTGCAAGCTGTAAAGTTTCATCAAAATATCTTTAGTAGTTTTTGCGAACTTTGCGTGAAAGTGTAACAAACATACATCCTCACAAACTTTCACATTTATAATATTAGTAGGATTTAGAAAAAAAGACTTTCTATTATCAGTTGTCTTGCACCACTACATTTATTATCATTAGGAGCTCAGAGTTACTTAGAAGTGAGATAAAGAATATACTGACCCTAGTGTTTCCCTGTTCCGGTTTACTTCTTTTTTTTGCTGGTACATTATCCTCATCTGATAAACCTGAAAAAAAAAACATTTTTCCATAAAAGAAACAAGTGTACTGAATATTGCATAATATTTTGTTAGGAACTGGGCTTTTTCTTCATGAATTAAATTATAAGGGGAACTAGATAAAAATGAAAACATTTATAATGTACTGAATGGAACTTACTGGTAGTCCACAAGCAGATATTGTTGTCCCAACTGCCTGTAGCAAAGCGGTTAGCATCCGCTGATACCGCAAGACATTCTACACCTTTGTCATGTCCACGGCATGTCACCACGCAGTCCACGGAATTGTTAGGGACGTTCCAAACCCATAGCATAGCTGATTGATCATGGGAGCCACTAAAATAACATGGTTACTTTAGAAAATAGAACTGTTATACATATGCATTATAATTATGCAACCTTATTTATAAAAAGTCTGAGCTGTTTAGCAACAATTTTTTTATAAATAAGGTTATAAAAAAATCCTGATTACCTATGGTTATTTATTACTGTTTATATAGTATGCCATATAAAGTAGAATGTGATTATTGATATAAATCTAATTTTTTTCCTATCATTAAACATGAGTTTGAGTTTTATCTTACCTGGCAAATACTCCCTGGTCACCATTGAAAGACACCCAAGAAACAGCTTTAACAGGGGATGTGTGGCCGGGTATGGCAAGTTTGTGTTGACCCTTGGTACTCCAAATGTGAATGCTATTGTCATAGCAACCAGATAATATCCTGCAAAAAAATATTTATTTGAAATACAAATGCAAAAGGAACACATTTCAAGGATGAGCGAAAACCCAGATTATGGTCGCTTAGAAACTTCTAGTCACTCACCAGTTTGAGTGTGCATGGACTGTTGAAACCCAGTCATCATGCATCAAGCAATCCTGAGGTGCCGGTGCAGGAAATCTTTCCAGATATTCTATTTCCAATGTTTCTTCTGTAGACGCTCCTTTCTCTTGTAAATGCTCTGCGAGCGACGTACACAACAGCTCCCCACATACTAAGAAATCAAACTCTACTGCCTTCTCTAGAGATTGGTTTGTCTCTTTAAGCAAAGCATTTATCAACGTGTTCAGCTCTGTCGACTGGTTATTGCTTTGAATTGCATAAGGACTGTCTGGTACCGCATATCTATAACAACAAACAATAAATAGTATGTATATCGGCCTACCATGCCTCGCCACGCCGGATGCACAACTTTACTCACTGTTCTTGTTTGGTTATAAACCGAACTTGTAGTTGGGTTTCTGCTATTCCGGCAGACATTGTGGTGCTTTTGTAAATGCGGCCGATAAACTAAGATAAAAATACGCATACAATATTTAATCTCAACAGAATCACGCCAATTTAAAATTCTGTAGTCTGTACCATACTTTGAACATACTTTTCCAACCAAATTGACAAACGTCAAACATTGACAAACACATGCTATTTTGACTTGTCAAGTTTGACATTTGTCATAACGTATTGAAAAGTTTTAATAGAAAACACGATTGGAGATAAATGGCACAGTGCATTTCAGAACGAATAAAAAACTTTTTTACAAAAAAGTGGAACCGAAGTGTTTCTGGTTTTGTGTTTTCGTTTTTTGACACCGGCTTCCGAAATTAAAGTTATTTGCACTTTTTTTGGAAGTCGGTTCCATTTTTTTGTAAAAAGTTTGTTATTTTTCACTTTAGTTGTGGTTCTCCATAATAGTAGGGGAGCCCAAGCGGGGATTTCGGGATTTACTAAAGCGCGGCAGATTAATATACAGGGGGATACCTTGTACCCGGTTAAGTACCTCCACAAAACATGAGGCCCATATATAAGGCCGCCCGTGAAGGATACAGGATCAGATTAGTAAAAAAAAATTGACCATCAGAAATTCTCGAGCGCGTCAGATTAAGGTAGGGTGAGTTAATTACATCCTAAAAAGTGTATATTCCACTAATCTGACAATTTGAGAGTGACGTAAAAGAAGGGGAGGGCAACAAAGTTGTAAAAAAAAAACGTCATCTCGACATTCTCGAGCGTAGCTAATTTTTTTTTTTATTTTGAAGGAAATAATTCAAGAATAATGAAAAATATATAATCTGACGATTTCCGCAAGCCGAAATAACAAAAATTCGTCGATAAAGTTAAATGCGTGCAGCTGCGTGATGCCTACATTTCCTTCTCCGCGTTTCTATTCCTCTCTCACTCTTTCTCTATCTATTACTCTCTCACTCCGTCCCCACTCTGGTTTCTGTTGCCATGACGCAAAATGCCATTTTAAACAATTCTGGAAGTTATTGGTTTTACCCTGTTTTGCGAAAATCGAGTTTTCATCAGATCTTGACGTTTTAAGGTCATAGGACGCTTCCTTGACTACCTCCGTGATGTTGTCACTATGTCTGTATGTATGTATGTATGTGTGTGTGTGTGTGTGTGTGTGTGTGTATGTGTGTGTGTGTGTGTGTGTGTGTGACTCGCTTATAACTTTTGAACGACTAAACCGATCGGAATCTACTAAACGGCGTTCTAAATATTTCCCTCAAAATTAGATTTCCTGTGAATTTGAACCGATTCGGACCGATAGATTTTGAGAAATTTTGCATAGAAATATTATTTCTTTGAACTCAGCGAGCTCAAAATATCACATAAATTATATTTTGAGCTCAAAAATGTCAAGTACAATTTTAAGCGCCCAGGAATGGAATAAGCGGGAAGTTGCAGGGATGGCCTTTAAGGTGAACCGTTTTTCTAATTTTTTTTGTCAGATCAGGCGAATCCCTCTAGATAATCGTCAGATTATGAGACAGTACGTTTAGAACATAAAGATGAACCATATATATCTTAATCTGATGCGCTTGAGTATTTCAAAATGGCGAATTTTTTTTGCAAATTATGAAAATGGCCGCGAGTTTGCGTCCCATCGAAATCGTCAGATTAGTGAATGAGAGCTTTTTTTTGGTGCACTTAACACTCCCTTAGAAAATCTGACGCGCTCGATTAATTTTTTTTTTTTTCATTTTCAACCCTTAAATACAACTACCCGCATCATGCAAACGATCAGATTAACATACGTACATTATTAAAAATACGTAGGGCATTGATGCTATCAATATCTGACGCGCTCGAGGATATCCATGCAACAGTTTTTTTTTACATATTTAAAAATCTATAGCCGCTTCCCCCACCGATGTAAAGGTATATATCAAATAACATTTTTTTCTTCTTATAATCTAAGCTTTGCATCCCAATAGGTCTCTACGACGCTCGAGTAAATCCCCATTTAGCATCGTGGGCTCCCCTACTATAAATTGTGTTAACAATTCATAGACATACGATCACAGCAATCGCGGTTGATTTGCTGTCAATTTTTATGCGAGGTGGATGCGCCAAAGGAGCCCGCGAAATTCAAATTTTCTTACGTTTTTTGCAATTTGCAGGTCAGTGTCGGGTTGTATCTTAGTCAAATTTGATTCGCTGCCGTAGTAAGTACGTATTAATAGAACTGTAATCATAAAAATCATCAATACAACTCTTTCAGTTAGAATTGATGCCAAATGTCATGATTTCATGACAGTTGGCATAATAATGGCATAAAGAACAATGGCGAAATCTTAGCTGAGTAAAATTTCAGCGACTATAAATGACTCATATACGAAAGAAATTATATTAATTTTCTACGTTTTTTCAAAGTATCACATTAACATGTTACGGCCGGATAAAAATAATATTTTAAATAATAATAATAATAATAATAATGTTTTATTGACATAAAGGTGTTACATTTTCACTTGAAGCCCTGACTCCTGTGCTAGGTAGTACCTGTGTTACAGGAGTCAGTGTCTTCACCCTTTCGTGGAACATCAACAATTTACAATAAAATTAAAATCAGAACAATTAGTGCAAGCTTGCTTATGTGTAGTGTAGTGTGTAATGTTGAGTGTGTTGTGTGTATGCGAGTATGTTGTATTTTATGTGTGTGTGTGTGTGTGTGTGAGTGCATTTGTCTGAGTGTGTTTGGTGGTTGTAGGTACTTTGGGTTATATCAGAGATTGTTTGCCCATATTACTATTTTAGTTATTACGAGTTTTGTTCTTTAACTATGTTTTCTGTCTGTGAGTAATCTAGTGTTTGAAGCCATGTGTTTAGTTTTATCTTCGCTTTCTTTTTAGTTAGTGGGTTGAAATTAAGAATTTTGTTTAATTTGTTATATATATAAATAGCTAGGTATAGGTGTTGCCGTCGAGCGGATGCGGTCTTACATTTGACTGTTTGACATATGTTACAGATGGTTCTTTTATTTTTGTTTGCGTGATTTATGGGTGTTACTTCATGCTGTTTTAATGTGAGATTTTGAAGGTATAGTTGTCTCACCGTAAGTACTTGACATACCTCATATAGGCTTTTTGTAGGGTACCGGTAGGGTTTGAAGGTCATGACTTTTAACAGGGATCTTTGGGCTCTCTCGAGTTGTATCATGAAGGTTTTGCAGGTCCCTCCCCATGCCGTGATACAGTAGCCTACGATTGACTGTGCCAATGCCAGATACACCGCACGGAGTAGCTCAAAGTCGCACACATTTCGAAGTCTCTTAAACGCCCATATGAGTTTTCTAACCCGGGAGGCAGTCAGCTCAATATGGGGACGCCAACTAAACCCTTCATCCAGAATCACACCCAGGTACTTTATTGTATTTTGTTGTTTAATTGGAGCACATGAGCATTGATGACTGTTTTTGGGGTCGTTACAGGAGTGTGCTATGAGGTTTATTCCCGCGGGTTTAGCATTGGCGAAAGTAAATTGTATAAATGCGGTTTTCGAGATATTAAGCGTTAGTAAATTTCGATCCAACCAGTGGATTATTTTATGTAAGCCTGTCTCTGCAGCTTGACGTGCCGCGACCCAACTGTCTCCATAAAATACAAGTACGGTGTCATCTGCATAGCTGAATATTTTACCGTTGGTAAGAGACTGCTGGCATAGGTCGCTTACATAGAGCAAGAAGAGGCTCGGGGATAGGCAACTACCCTGAGGCACCCCATAGTCTACTCTCGCTTCGTTGCTAATCACTTCACCAATTTTAACTTTTTGTGTTCGGTCATTAAGAAAGTCTGTGAATATGTTAAGGGCCCTTCCCCGGATTCCAACGTGTTCAAGCTTGCTCACAAGGGTCGGAATACTGACAGTGTCGAACGCCTTGGCTAGGTCTAGAAAAACACCCAGACATTTTTGCTTTGTATCAACTTTTTCAAATGGAATGTTATTTAATTTTTTTCGTTGGCTTTTATTAGTTTGGTGTTGCCATTATATATTTATTCTGCCAAGTGACAGTATGTACAACATTAGGTACTGTATTTGTGTAATACGTTTTGTTATCAGTTTTGGTGTAATATTATTTTTTATTTTTATTTAAAAAAAACGTTACCCACACTAGGAATTGCTCCTGTATCGTGGGTGCGTTCACAAACATGTAAACTCACATACACAAGACACCCAGAGCTGGAATTTGTTCCGTGCGAAAATCAAACCTGCGACACGCAGCGCAGCAGTCGATCGCTCAACCAATGCGCTAACCATGTCGTCAAATATTATTAATAAACGGAGAAAATAAATTAACAATACAATTAATTATGGGCAATAAGACGAGTGTCCCAAATCTGAAAAATATAGCTGGCTGGTTTCTGACATTGACTGTTAATTGGTTGTTGTGAGTCACACTGTCATAGTAAGGGAGCCCATGATGCAAAAGGGGAATTTTTAAAATAATAATATTTTTTATAAAATCAACCGCGCTCGAGAATGTCAACACATCGTTTTTTTTTGCAACTTTGTAGCCCTCCCACTCCCTTACGTTACGCTCAAATCGTCAGATTTACAAGTGTACACTTTTTAGCTAATATAATAAACCCAATTACCTATAATCTGAAGCACTTCAGTATTTCTGATGGTCTACCCAAGACGCACGATCCTATATAAAGGGCTTATATAATGCTAGAGGTACTCAACAGGATGCAAGGTATCCCCCTATCTTCATCTGTCACGCTCGAGTAAATCCCAAATCCCTTATCGGGCTCCCCTACTATCACAGACGCCTTTTTTTTGCGCTTTGTGGTGTTTTGCTCTCGATTGCTTTTACGTTTTCTTTTTAATATTCACTTGACCTGGACTGCTTATGGACTCTGATATTACCCTGTATGACCCGTGCGTGTATAAGGGCTTCGAGATTTTCCCTGTGTGACATTGTGCTTTTCTCTACTGGACACCGATCTTGCCTCATTGTTTGGATCAGTTATTAGTGAACTCGTTTGCTGGGTACCACTAAGATGGAAGCTCGTCGTGGCAGACCGACACGAATTCTGTGTATCAATTGCAATATATGCGTCAATACACTGCGCCGATATCATGCCTTGGAACTTGATACTAGAGTTACCACATTACTCTGTAGCTGGGTATATCCCCGAATCGTAAGTAGCTGTTCTTAATTATGGACATGTATTTATAGTTTACATTTTAGATACCACAACACATAACCACACACATCACATATATTTTGATCAATCTGTCCCTCTATCTGGAAAAAGGCAAATATTATACCTGTCTATAAAAGTGGCCCCAGACAAAACATTGAAAATTATCGACCAATTTCTTTACTGTGTACCCTCGCCAAAGTATTAGAAAGGCTTGTACATGACGAAATTTATCCATTTATCGAACAAAATTTACCCGAGCAACACGGATTTGTTAAAAAGAAATCAACTGTAACAAATTTAATGATTTTTACAGATAATTTGTTCAAGAATATGGATGCAGGAATGCAAACAGACGCTATCTATACGGACTTTAGAAAGGCTTTTGATAGAGTGGATCACAAAATCCTATTGGATAAGATTGCATTCAATGGCATTAGAGGCAATTTACTACGTTGGTTCTGGTCTTATATTAGTAATCGTAACCAAACTGTCGTAAGCAACGCTTATTGTTCGGATCCATTCTTTGCTACATCGGGCGTCCCTCAAGGTTAAATCCTTGGCCCATTGTTGTTCATTATTTACATCAATGATATTAGTAACTGTTTTCTTAATAGTAAATTTTTGTTATACGCCGACGACCTAAAAGTTTTCAAATCAATCAAAACTGTTGACGACTGCAATCTTCTTCAAGATGACCTGAATAGATTGTCAGAATACTGTGACAGGAATAAACTCCAGTTAAACCTTACTAAATGCAAGTTCATTAATTTTACCAAAAATAGAAACATTATTAATTTCAATTATTCTTTATGCAATGAACTCCTCACTAAAGAGACTCAGATTTCTGATTTAGGTATACTGTTGGACTCCAAACTTCACTTAAATTTACACATAGACAAAATTACTGCCAAAGCATTCCAGATGTATAACCTAGTCTTTAGAGCCACTTCTGATTTTAAACGTCCCGGTACTTACCTATATCTATTTAATTCTTTGATACGTCCGCAATTGGAGTATGCTTGCATGATATGGGATCCATATTATGCAAAATATGTTAATATAGTTGAAAGAGTTCAGCGCAGGTTTCTTAAAAGAATGCAGTATAAATGTCACATGGTTCGTCGGCGGTATGAAGAGTCACTGAAGAAGTTTAATTTAATAACACTTGAGTCAAGGCGCCAATTACTACAAGCCATGATGCTTCATGGATTGATCCACAATAGGTTTGATTGCTCAGAATTGGTCAATAACTTATTTTATGTTGTGCCCCGAACGATTTTGAGACGAGAGGCGCGCGTCTACCCGCTTTTCGCAACTACCCCATGTCGTACGAATGCTGGCCAGCGAGCGCCGCTCCAGCGATTAGTAAAAATATTTAACAACCACTTTGACAAAATAGACATATTTGTATTGCCTCGTCACACATTTAAAAAACACCTTGTTGACAGCCTAAAAATAAGGAATGTTGATGCTGATAGCGGTCTTAGCAACTAACACTAATGTAGGCTAATAATAATCCTAATTTCTTTGATTTTGAATTGATTTTAATTAATTTTATTGTAACTTTTTTTTTAGATCTTAATCTTAATTTTATTTTAATTAATATTTTTGTACCTTTTTATTAATTTTAATTTGATATTAATTGATATTATTGTAACATTTTTAATTTAATTTAATTAATGATAATAATTGTATCTTCACTGTACCTACCATTATTTATTTTTGTTATCCGTGGAAACGTAGTGGATTGTACTGTAACCACCATTATGCTTGATTTGATGTTATATTTATCACTGTACAATTGTTTGTATTCCCAAATAAATAAAATAAAATCTGTAGAAACATGTTGACACAGAACTAGCTGTTTGTATGAATACAAGATGTACAACAATATTGCTTCTGTATTATTAGAAGACTCTGATAGAGGTCTATTCCAGATAGCAATATTTTCAATTTGTTTCAGATTACTGAAGATGAATGTTTACGAAGCATGCAGAGATCTTGCGGTATTTAGTGTCAAAGATGAGTTGAAACAAAAAGTGTCAAGCAATGATCCCAATCCCTTTGCCTGCTTTCCACAACTTTTGCCAGAAATCTCTCTAACGTTTGGTTGAAGCGTTCTACCATTCCATCAGATTGTGGATGATAGGAAGTAGTTCTGGTCTTATGAGTATCCATCATTCGAGAACTCTCCTGGACTACTTGCGATTCAAAATTCCATCCTTGGTCGCTGTGAATTTCCAAGGGTACTCCAAAACGACAGAAGACTTCCTGAACCAATTTATCTGCGACTATTGTAGCTTCTTGGTTAGGAATGACGCAGACTTCTGGCCACTTTGTGAAGTAATCCATGACAACCATGAAGTACTTGTGTCCATTTTCACTTTCCGGAAATGGTCCTGCAACGTCTAGTGCTGTCCGTTTCCAGGGGGCTCCCACGTTGTATACTTTTAAAGCACATCTTCTGCGTGTCTGAAGTCCTTTCACAGCCGCACAACTAGCTACATTTGCGACACCAGTCCTCAACATCCTCGCGACAGTGAATCCAGTAAAATAGCTCTCGTATCTTCAGTAGAGTTCTTTTACCCCCATATGTCCTCCTGAACATCCATCATGAGCCGAGCCGTAAAATATCTGTTACTTTGGCTTTGGGGACAACAATTTGTAGATGACAGTTATCTCCTCGAGCGTTTTCCCATTTACGGCACAAGACTTCATCCTGGTTAACCAAGCTGTTCTATTGTGCCCAATAACTCTTCGTGATGAAACTCAACGCCGCAACATCACTCCACTTAGGTTTAGGAGCACCAGCTTTAATCCACTTGAAGATCGGTTTGAGGTCCGTGTCATTTTGCTGAGCAAGCTGTAGGGTTTCCTTCCATTCATTACTAAGATCCATTCTTAGCATCCTCACGGGCACGTCTCTTGCTTGGTACAGTGCTTACAGTCTTCAGGGCAGGTCTTCTAGACAGTGCATCTCCGTTACTGTGAGTTCTCCCACTACGATGTTCAGTTACGAAGTCAAACTCTTGTAGTAGTTCAATCCATCTTGCCACTTGTCCCTCTGAATTCTTGAACTGCAATAGCTACTTTAGTGCAGCATGGTCAGTTCGCAATTGGAATTTCCGTCCTACCAAATATTTACTAAAGTGCTGCAATGTCCTTACTACAGCGAGTAGCTCCAATCTCGTGACACAGTAATTTCTTTCCAGTTTGGATAAAGTTTTGCTGTAGTAAGCTATAACAACTTTCTGGTTTCCTTTCCATTGAGACAACACACCTCCAATTCCAGTAGTAATTGCGTATGACTGTGTCAACTATAAAGTCATTTTCAGTGTCAGTATATCCCAGAATAGGTGTATTGCACAGACGTTTCTTGATTCCCGAAATATGATGTCACAGTTCTCATCCCATCAGAATTGTGGTTTCTCCTCAGTGAGTTTGTGTCTTCTCTTTGAACGTACCTAGCTCTTTCACGCAAATGTTGCCAGGCTTAATTGTTTTTAACCGACGAAAAAAAAGGAGGAGGTTCTCAATTCGACCGTATATATGTTTTTTTTTTTTTTTTTTTTTTTTTTTTTTTTTTTTTTTTTTTTGTGTATGTTCAGCCCTCACTCCGTCATTTCTGAACCGATTTTGATTATTCTTTTTTTGTTAGATAGGGTACACCTCAAGGGTGGTCCCATGTCAAGGAAATCAGGATCTGAGAATGGAATCCTGACAAAATTGAGAGAAAACCTCGAAAATTGTGGGCACGTTTAGCGTTTCTGTATGTGTGTTCAGCCCTCACTCCGTTATTTATGAACCGATTTTGATTATTCTTTTTTTGTTAGATAGGGTATACCTCAAGGGTGGTCCCATGTCAAGGAAATCAGGAACTGACAATGGAATCCTGGAAAATTGAGAAAAAACCTCGAAAATTGTGGGCACGTTTGGCGTTTCTGTATATATGTTCGGCCCTCACTCCGTTATTTATGAACCGATTTTGATGATTCTTTTTTTCTTAGATAGGGTATACCTCAAGGATTGTCCCATGTCAAGGATATCAGGATTTGCTGATGGGATCCTGAAAAAATTGAGAGAGAACCTCGAAAATTGGGCACGAATATTATTTCTGTTTACTTTTTCATAACTGAATCAGGTATTTGTATTTAGGAACCATCACATCATGAAACTGAGCTGATGATGGAAACCATACCTTTCCTAAACAATAGAAGTCAGATATAAAAACTGGTTTTAGTGACAAAAACCACTTAATATGCTTTGACGAAAAGACGTCTTTACAATACTGGAGGTAACCTCAACTGGTCAATATCCTGGGAACTTCATGGAAGGATTGTTATATCATCAGCTCAGTGCCAAGAGGAATGATGAAGAATTAGAAATTAGCCTCAGAGTGTTAAAAGATGATGCGAGCCACAAAAAATCATGAAATAAAAAACTTTTTAACAAAAAAATTAACCGACGAAAAAGAACTAAAAAGCAAAAAATAAATAAACCTTTTAAGTCTTGAGTAATGAGCTTATTTACCTACATAAAATATCAAATTTTATAAAAATTAATTTTGAGTCGGCGCCAATTAATAAAATGATTAATTACCTACTTACAGCCCTCTTCATTTGTAAGTACTTATAAAATTTAGATATTTAATAATCAGATTGTTGTTTGGCGCCGACTCAAAATTAATTTTTATAAAATTTGATATTTTATGTAGGTAAATAAGCTCATTACTCAAGACTTAAAAGGTTTATTTATTTTTTGCTTTTTAGTTCTTTTTCGTCGGTTAATTTTTTTGTTAAAAAGTTTTTTTAGTTCCAAGTGTAGATCTTGTTAGGAAGATACTCGAGCCCAAGTACCAACTGACGTTGTGTGAATCAAATGATGAATTAGCATCAGTTTAGTATGTGTGAACAGGTTCTGAGTTCAGTGAGTTGGTGACTATACCAGGGTATTGTAGCGATAGCCCTGGGTGGTATAGACGGGAGAGTCTGTACCAGGGTGTCGTTGCGGTAGCCCTGGGTGGTCTGACATTTGTCTTATCTAAATAATCACAAGTCAACTTCTTTTGCATTTGTATTATTTGGTTTGTTTTATTCTATTCTATTTGCTTATAGAAACAATATATCGATGGCAGCAAAGTAGAAGAAGACATCTACAAAATCGCAATTTTACAGGAGAGCATATTTAGTAAAAAATTGTGACTATTTTGAGAGTTGTGGACTGAGAAATTCAATTCATTCCAAATTCAAAAATCCGTTTCTACTGCGATATTTTTTCGGAACTGAGTGTAGATGTCTTTATTTACGCGCCAGTTTTTTTTTATTATTTTGAATTTTCTTTCTCCTTCACCGAGTTTTACCTCTATTAGAAAACAATAATACCATCCCAAACCACCAATTTGGCTTTAGGCAGCATCATTCTACCATCGAACAGGTACATAGAGTGGTTGAGAAAATAAGAAAATCTTTAGAGGAAAAAAAATACTGTTCATCCGCATTCCTGGACATCCAGCAGGCTTTTGATATTAGTTATTATTGGGTCTTCTTTGTAAGATAAAAACGAGTCTTTCGCACAGCTACTAAATCCTGATGAAATCCTATCTCACAGAGAGAATCTTTCAAGTGAAAGAATATGAAGCGACCTCCAAATTGTACAGTATAAGAGCGGGTGTGCCTCAGGGCTCGGTGTTAGGACCGATTTAATATACTGTATACACCTCAGACCTACCACAGGTAGACGGAGTCATGACTGCTACATATGCCGACGACACAGTCATAATGGCGAGTGACAGGCAGCCTGAGCTGGCCACAGAGCAACTCCAACAAGGCCTCGACGCTATTACAGAGTGGCTTCAAAAATGGAGGATTAAAGTTAGTGCAACAAAGTCAGTTCAGGTCACTTTCACACTTCGGAGAGAAAACTGCCCTCCTGTACGACTTCAAAACTCAACATTACCGCACAAAGACAGTGTAAGGTACCTGGGCATACACCTGGATCGCCGTTTGACGTCGAACCAGCATATCAAAAGCAAAAGAGAGGAACTCAATATACGGCACAGAAACCTCTACTGGATGCTGGGTCGAAATACCAAGTTGTCAACAGACAACCAGCTTCTAATATACAAGTCCATATTAAAACCAACTTGGACATATGGCGTTCAGTTTTGGGGTAGTGCAAGTAATTCCAACATCGCAATATTGCAAAGAATGCAGAACGCAATATTAAGAACAATAGCGCATGTTCCGTGGTTTATTACCAACTCCGAAATCCACGCACACCTAAATATGGCCACTGTAAAAGAGGAAATTCACGGGGTACGTTCTCAAATTAGGTACTATAAGTTTGACAGAGCACCGCAGTCCGCACCGTGCGTGACAAAGAGTATAATAATAGTGCGTGACTCGGAACGCGGCGTTGGTCTTGCTACTATTATAGTAGCTAGCTACATATTAGTAATCTGTGCTATTATAGTCATCTGTGGCGTTGGTTAGCAGTGTTAGCACGTGTGTTTACTGTGTTTTGTTTGGAGTTTTATTTTGCTTTTGAGTGACTGTTGTAACTTTTGTGACTGTTTTTATATAATTGTCCTTGTGTTCGTAAACAGGTTTGTGTTATATTTTTTTTGTGTATTCATTGTTTTATACAAGATGGTTAGAAACAAACCGCCCGATCCTGATCCCACTGACATCCCAGCTTCTCCTAACCTATTGTCTCCTACCTAACCCATTATCACAATTTGCAGATGTTGTTTATAGCATCACAGATATGGTAATGACTCAGACGCATCAATAAGATTATGTAACATATACTTTTTCAGATGATCACTGTAAGATGCATAAGCCCGATAACAACGAAAATACATGGCATTCAAAAACTTTCATTGAACTTTTTCATAAGATAACGGCCCCTATGTTGTTCACGTCTCTCGCATTGAAACTCAACCAACCGCAGGCACCACGTTACATCCCGTGAACTTTGGCAAATTTCTTACGCTCAACAATGTTGCGAATTTAGTTCATGATGGAGTAAACAAAGTTGGTCGAAATTGTGTGTCGGTAGAGTTTACTTCCCCTCAGGATGCTAACTCTTTCTTGGTGAACGGTTTGTTATTAAAGGGGGAATGCTTATCAACCATAGACACTTCGGCCCTGGGTGCACACATATAAAAGCATATGGAAATGATAATATGCAATTTAAAGAATGAAATGGTAAAGGAAAAGTTCGGCTTTTTAAGATATAAAATGGTTTTTAGTTTCAGAAATACAGTTCAGTCATTTTACTATAATACATACTTACGAGGGTCATTCAATAAATACTTAGCCTACAAAAAGTAAACGAAAATTTTGGAAAAGTGGCAATTTATTTTTCAACATAGTCTCCTTTTAGTTCGATACATTTAGCCCAGCGATGCTCCAACTTTTTTAACCCGTCCGAAAAATAGTTTTTGTCAAACTCTGCAAAATAGGCCTCCGTGGCGGCGATAACTTCCTCATTCGATCCATATCTATTCCCGGCGAGTGATTTTTTCAGATTAGGAAACAGAAAGAAGTCACAAGGGGCCAAATCTGAAGAATACGGTGGATGGGGCAGCAATTCGTAGCGTAATTCGACCAATTTGGCCATGGCAACGGCAGATGTGTGAACCGGTGCGTTGTCGTGGTGAAACAGCACTTTTTTCTTCGCCAGATGGGGTCGTTTTTTCTTTAATTCGGCGTCGAATCGGCCAAATAAATCGGCATAGTAAAGCCCTGTAATTGTTTTACCCTTCTCGAGGTAATCGATGTAGATCACACCTTGTGAATCCCAGAAAACGGTGGCCATAACTTTTCCGGCCGATTTTACAGTTTTCGCCATCTTTGGAGCACGTTCCCCGGTCTGGATCCATTGTTTTGATTGCTCCTTGGTCTCTGGTGTGTACCAGTGGATCCAGGTTTCATCGACGGTCACAAAACGACGCAAAAACTCCGCTGGATTCCGCTTAAACAGCGCCAAACACGTTTCCGATGTGGTCTCACGGTTGCGCTTGTTTTCTGGTGTGAGTAAACGCGGCACCCATCGCGCCGACAGCTTTCTCATGCCGAGTTCCTCGTGAAGAATATGATGCACTGTTCCTTCTGAAATGCCTACAGTCTCAGCTAGCTCCCGAACCTTCAATCGGCGATCTGCCAATACGAGATCATGGATTTTTTTAATGTTTTCCTCCGTAGCAGCTGTTTTCGGTGCACCTGGACGTGGTTCATCAAAAACCGACGTACGGCCACGTGCAAACTCGTTGAACCAATTCTTGACGGTGGCCATCGATGGAGAAGAGTCACCGTACACAGCATCCAAGCGCTCTTTGATTTCGATGCGCGTTTTCCCTTCCAAAAATAGGAATCGAATCACCGAACGATATTGCTCTTTTTCCATTTTTGTAAAACCGATTGACACGTTTGCTTCCATAAGTTGTCAAATTAAAACAAATGAAGGGATTGGAATGAAAATTTGAAAAAAAATTAAAAAAGAATGTGCTACACTGTGGTAAAACTCTTTTGAAACTACAGCGCCCTCTGGCGATGAGGCTAGGTACTTATTGAATGCACCTCGTACATACATAATCAAGTTTTTATTAGATCAGTAATGTATTTTATGATCTTATACATCATTTGTATCATATACAATCAGTACATCTTCCAGGAATTGAGGAGGGAAAACAGTAGTATATTATTTAAGATTGTGCATATTATCTTTCAATAATGTAGCAAAATCTTCAATTTGTGCATCACTAAATGTTTTAATAGGATTATATCAATGGCAGCAAAGTAAAGACAGACATCTACATTTTTGTCAAAATAAAAATAACTTACATCAACCCTCTTTAGAAGTCAGTTCTAAAGAGGGTTGATGTAAGCTATTTTAAAAAAAAAAAAACATATTAAAAAACATCATCATTCTCCTGCCCTTATCCCAATTTATTTGGGGTCGGCGCAACATATTAAAAAACATAACATACAAAAAAACATATAAAAAAAAATATTAAAATTATTTCAAAATTCAAAATTATTTTTATTTTTTTTTCTCTCTGCTAATCTGCAATCAGTAGTTCTACTATAAGCAGATATTTTGTGCGATTCTATCAAGTCAAGTGTATCCTCCAGTGAGGACAGCTCGAGTCTGCAGTTACACAACTACAGTATGTCTTTTCTTTTGAGACGTTTTTGATAGCTGTGCGTGATTAGACTCGCTGCAAGAACGTTTGGATGTTTTTCCAGCCGCCTTTGGTAAGTTTCTGTTGAGGCCTGAATTTCCTCTTTTACAGTGGCCATATTTAGGTGTGCGTGGATTTCGGAGTTGGTAATAAACCACGGAACATGCGCTATTGTTCTTAATATTGCGTTCTGCATTCTTTGCAATATTGCGATGTTGGAATTACTTGCACTACCCCAAAACTGAACGCCATATGTCCAAGTTGGTTTTAATATGGACTTGTATATTAGAAGCTGGTTGTCTGTTGACAACTTGGTATTTCGACCCAGCATCCAGTAGAGGTTTCTGTGCCGTATATTGAGTTCCTCTCTTTTGCTTTTGATATGCTGGTTCGACGTCAAACGGCGATCCAGGTGTATGCCCAGGTACCTTACACTGTCTTTGTGCGGTAATGTTGAGTTTTGAAGTCGTACAGGAGGGCAGTTTTCTCTCCGAAGTGTGAAAGTGACCTGAACTGACTTTGTTGCACTAACTTTAATCCTCCATTTTTGAAGCCACTCTGTAATAGCGTCGAGGCCTTGTTGGAGTTGCTCTGTGGCCAGCTCAGGCTGCCTGTCACTCGCCATTATGACTGTGTCGTCGGCATATGTAGCAGTCATGACTCCGTCTACCTGTGGTAGGTCTGAGGTGTATACAGTATATAAAATCGGTCCTAACACCGAGCCCTGAGGCACACCCGCTCTTATACTGTACAATTTGGAGGTCGCTTCATATTCTTTCACTTGAAAGATTCTCTCTGTGAGATAGGATTTCATCAGGATGTAGTAGCTGTGCGAAAGACTCGTTTTTATCTTACAAAGAAGACCCAATAATAACTAATATCAAAAGCCTGCTGGATGTCCAGGAATGCGGATGAACAGTATTTTTTTTCCTCTAAAGATTTTCTTATTTTCTCAACCACTCTATGTACCTGTTCGATGGTAGAATGATGCTGCCTAAAAACCAAATTGGTGGTTTGGGATGGTATTATTGTTTTCTAATAGAGGTAAAACTCGGTGAAGGAGAAAGAAAATTCAAAATAATAAAAAAAAACTGGCGCGTAAATAAAGACATCTACACTCAGTTCCGAAAAAATATCGCAGTAGAAACGGATTTTTGAATTTGGAATGAATTGAATTTCTCAGTCCACAACTCTCAAAATAGTCACAATTTTTTACTAAATATGCTCTCCTGTAAAATTGCGATTTTGTAGATGTCTTCTTCTACTTTGCTGCCATCGATATATTGTTTCTAAAAGCAAATAGAATAGAATAGAATAAAACAAACCAAATAATACAAATGCAAAAGAAGTTGACTTGTGATTATTTAGATAAGACAAATGTCAGATTCGATGTTGCCACAAAAATCGATAAAGTGAAATTCATTTTCGAATTAGTTAACGAACAAATTAATTAATCCGCCTGAAAGATTTCGTTTCTTTTCGTTTTATAAATTCTATTTTAATGTATTTATAAGAACACAGACAGTTAAATTGTGCAGTAGCGTTTACGTTATGACCTAAAGAATTCATGGTTAATCAACTAGCAATTCGCTTGTTCGTAATAATTATCGAAAAAAAACGAATAATATTGGCATTAATTAACATATAAAAAATCGATAAAAAAAAAGAAAATCGATTATATTTTGAACAAAATTAGAAAGAAATCATTTCTGTACTTTTTTTTTGTGCAAAAATGTTGCAATATCGCGATTATTAAACATTCAACAAGTTGTTTTTTTTTTTTAACAAAAGCAAATTGCTGTACCTTTCATAGCCAAAATTTGGCATTGTGCTAAGATTCCTCTACCAATTAATTTCCCCTCTTTTCTAACATATTATTCTTTGTCTGAAATGCTTGTGGCGCTGATGAGCTTCATCCGTCACAACACTTATAACTATGAGTCATAGCCCCAAATCTATCTGTCTTTGTAGTTGTGGTGTATGTATGTTTAATGTTTTAACCATTATTATATTTATGAATTTTTATTTTTTGTTTGTTTCAGTCCAGTACTAACCCGTCAAGTTCAACTGTATCAATCAAAGATTTTTATCATGTTGCTGACCAGTTAAAATTTTTTTTAGTCTAATTATTTGCACATTTGCTTTTCCAATTTACTTGTTAGCAGATAGTAGTAATAGAATAGTGGCAGAAAAATAAATAAATAATAACTCAAAACATTAGTTGAATCTTCAAAATGGGCGTTATGGTGAATGGTGATAGTGGAAAAACAGTTAACTATAATTTTTATAGAAAAGCAGGCAGGAGTATCATCGAACACCGTCCAGTTTTCTCACCAGACGGAGAGTATGTAGTATATATCTGTATGTTCTTTATTAAGTTGTCTAATGGTCAGTTACTGATTTAGCTTTATGCCAATTACAGATCAGTAGCAATTATCGTTGAAAATATAGTACGTGTGTACAATATACAAACAGGAGACTGTGTCCGTACACTTGAAACGGAGAGTCTAGTAAACGAGCTGATTGCTATACAGTTTCCGGAAAAAGAAGACTACAACTTGTATGGATGTTCAGACACAGGCTATGTTACAACATGGACATGGGAGAATGGAGCTGTTCTTAGAGAAATTGTAAGTTTATGAATACTGAAAATGAATGCAAACCAATGTGTTAATTAATTAACCACTACACTAGTTGTTTTTAGTGTAATGGTTAACTATGATTTGCTGTATAATTTTTTTTTCTATTAGTTATGTTTATTTATTAATGATTTGTTGTTTCAGAAACTCAGACTGCCCGACAATGCAAAAATATACACATTTGACTTGGTCGACAACAATGAATGTTGCATTACAAGCTCGTCTAAACAAAAACAAATTAACCTCAGCACTTATTCCATTAAGACTGGAGAATTATTGTATGAGTATAGAGATACTAAACCAACTTACGATGACATGATCTGTGTATCTTTAGGATGGTGTAATGGAGATAGATATGCGGCTGTAACAGATGGAACTAAGTTCCTATACATACAAAATCTTCAGCAACCACATATTAAAACTCGGTTAGTTATATTTAACTTCATCGTATTGACTTGATTAATGGTTTCAAAAAAAAAGTGTAGTGCTTTACAAATATATCTATTAAGTTCAAACTAGTTTTTGCTAGAAGTTTCAACCATGTAAAATCCCAAGGGAATATACAACCTGGATAAAATGATCCTATGTATCCAAGACATGTTCTACATGTATGCCTTAATTCATCATAATCTGTTCAGTTGTTAAGGCAGTATTGAGTTAAATAATATCGAAACGGACTTCCACATTTTTTTTATTAATTTATTCTCTTCTCAGAATAATAAACCACAACGGCTATCGCATAATGTCAGTGACTGCCAATCAGAAAGCAAACAATGTAGCTATCACAGATGCATTAGGGAGAGTCACGGTCATCAGAGGAAACTTGTTTGATTACAAACAAATTGCAAGAGAAGTGCTGCATTGGCATTTCTTGCCACCACTTGCTTCATGTTTCTCTTTACAAGGTAAATTGAACCTTAATTGTTTCTTTAAAATATTTTAAAGTATGCTGGTAAAGTATGGTTAAACACTAAGTGTTTCCAGTTATAATCATATTTGAGGAGCTACTGGCTAAGTAATAACTGCCGCATGGGTCGGTCTTCAAGGTTAAGCAACGCTTGCCGGGGTGGGTTTGTGGATGGTTAACCACCCGTTATATGCTGATACTCTTCTGTGTCTCGGAAAGCATGTTAAGCCCCGGTCCCTATTGTTTAGGAGATTGTTTTGTTCATTTGAAGATCTTTGACAGTCCTTACAAATAGTCAGAAGCCAGAAAATCTGACACCAGTCTTGCCAAGGGATATCGTGTTACACAGTAACTGTGAAGACCAGATAGGAAGACGCTCCATGTAAGATACTGGTACTCAGCTGTATACGGTTAGACTGGAAGCAAACCCTAACATAGTTGGGAAAAACTGGGCAGATTGACAAGCCATTATCATAATTATTGTTTTGCTCTTTAGTGGTGTATCATGAACTCCTTATTCAGCTTTATGTGAAATTTTATATATCTACTTATCTTACCGGTTTTTTTTCCATATTTCAGGCAGTTATCTGTACACTGGTGGTATGGAGAGTGTACTAGTAAAATGGCCAATGGGAAACTTAGCATACAGAGCTAATGAAAAGGCATTTATACCTCGTCTGCCAGGAATGATCAAATTTATTAGTACAAACAACAGCCATGTCGCAGTGACGCTTAACAATAATTGTAAGTGAAATAGAAATTCAACTGTATTACAACACTGTTAGAGTTGAGATTTACTGAAATACTTGTTCTCAATGTTCAATAAATTTACTTAGCCTTATTGTTTTCTGGTTTATCTTGCGATGAGCATCAATCTGAAAATTTATTTTTTAGTATTAACTATTTGATTGTTGAACTTGCTACAACGCATGGCAACAGAGTGTAGCAAAACTATAAGTCAGAGTGTGTCACAAAAGTGAAAAGATGGACTATTTAAAAAAAACATTATCTTTAATCATTATAATCTTTATTATTCAGATAAATACATAATTAAACATTGTTAAATAAATAACCCAAGATACACAGTCTTGAACAAAAGCAACACTCGAAATCGTCTCTAATAATACCTACGTAGTTATAGTTATGCCAAAAACATATTTTTTTGCAAATTTAACCTTACCGCGCATGATCTACATTTGTTTTTACAAAGCAGTGTACAAAAAACATATTTTTTATCGTGTTTTTGTGCAATTTGAGTATTTCCTCTGGAAACAAGTCACAACAATGCAGCGGTCTATTCAACAAGTCTGGTGAATAGACCGCTGCATCCAACTATCGCCCTATTTCTCTTCTCACATCGCTGTCCAAAATACTCGAAAAGATAATGAATACCAGACTATTAAGCTACTTTGAAAAGAACGGCATTCTATCCGTCAGTCAGTATGGTTTTCGCAAGAACAGGTCAACGGAAGATTCAGTTACAGATATAGTTGACTTTGTCGTCACCAAACTAGATGATGGCAACAGATGTACTGGAATCTTCCTTGACTTAGCGAAATCCTTTGATACCGTCTCTAGAAGCATCCTTTTAAGAAAACTGGAAAGCATAGTTGTATGTGGCACTTGTCTTGAGTGGTTCCAGTCCTACTTTAGTAACGCACACAGAGGTTAATTTTAGGCAATAACTACAGTTCTTGCGCCAGCCTTAACTACGGTGTGCTGCAGGGTAGCGTACTGGGACCTACTCTTTTCATTATATATGTCAACAGCCTTCGCAAACATTTTCGCCTACGCTGATGAGACAGCTATAGTATTTTATGATAGGACGTGGGAGTCTGTTTACGAGGCGGCTGAGTCTGGCGTAAAGTAGGTTGCCCAATGGCTAAATTACAATTTGTTGGCACTAAATGTGGAAAAAACTGAGGACTTTGGTGTTAGCGCAAGAAACACTTAGCTATTATATTGCTTAATAACTTTCAAAAGTTTGTTTTTCGCAAAGATATTGATAAACTCAGTGACTACTGCCGACGCTGATGCATTCGCTTTCGATGGCTGTCTGTAAATATCTTAAATTTCGTTATAAGAGCAATCACTTCCAACACTTTTGATCAGGCTGGTCACCATGTTAAGCAAGTCTTACTTTTTATCCTTTTTCTTTTTCGGTACACCTCTGATCTCAAGACTTGTCTTTCTAAACACTCGTTCTAAGCCCTTCAATCTTTCTTCCAATTCTTCAGTTTTTGCACGTGTGTTAATCCATTCCCGGTCTAAGCTGTCAATCATTTTTTCTAGGTCCTTTATTTGGCCGACAATTCTAACGATTTTTCGATTTCTTCATTATGTGATTTTATCCTTCCACCCATCCTTTTTGGGATTGTCCAACTTCGCAAGACCCTATCGAATTTCTCTAGTTTTTATCAGTGAGAGTCAAAATGGCGGGTGTACCTTAACTAATCAAATCCATCTATTTACCAAAAAAATGTACCTAAAATGTACTATTTAGAACCTAGTTTAAAAAAAATTGTACCTCCTTCAGAACGAAATTATTTCAAAATTATACACCCGCCATATTGACATTAAAATGGCGGGTGTTCTATAATATTGTATTATTTAACCATTACGCATAAAATATAATTACACCAAAAAAATGTACCTCAAAAGTACCCCAAGTAAAAAAAAAACACACACTTGATCAGTTGGATACTTCCTGAGAAACAAAACAACCGTGTCTTGTACATCGTCAGCCTATAATGTTCCCACTGCTGGGACACAGGCCTCCTCTCGGTGAGAGAGAGTGGTCCGTAATCCACCACGCGGGCCCAGTGTGGGCTGGTAGATGTCACATGTCTTTGAATTTTGATAGGGTCGTAGGTTCGAACCAAGACAGGCGCTTTACTTTGTGTAAATAATTTCATCACAACTGCTCTCAAAAACGGTGAAGGAAAACATCGTGAGAAAACTGGCATGTTCTAGAACCAAACACGATAATTATCATGAAATATTGATATACTTATAAATACATTTATAGTTTACGGATATATTATAATTACTGATTATGCAGGGTGTAACGGAAAGGTGTGGTCATATTTTAAGAACCGGTTCTGCCCATGGAAATGGACAACTTTGTCTAAGAAAAAATAGAAAATTCTAAAAAAAAAAATTGGACTTTTCATACAAAGTTATCATCAGCTGATCAATGTTTGTATGAGAGCTAAAATATTTTTTTTTTATATTTACTATTGGTCTACGTCACAAGAAATATACTACAATCAATATCATAAAAACCACAGAGTTATACTGAGTATCGACGCAACTGGTATCATTTTTAAGGAAACTGATTTAATTGTGAAAAATTACTCTTTTCTGTATGTTGCAGTAATGTACAGCGAAGAAAATAAAATAAGTGTTCCGGTTGCTCAAATGATTTCTAGTTCTTAGACGGTGGATACTATATATACTGGTTAAAATCTTGGAAAGGTCAGAGGCCTGTCATCCGTGCTTTAGGCGATATTTTTTGTTGAAATTCACTACACATTTTTGTAAATATTTCACTACACGGTGAAGGTTAATCATTTCTCGATGGGAAATGTTGTTTGTATTTACAAAACACTTTTTTCTGTTCATTAAAATCAACAACACTTTTTTTCCCGCGTTTCATAATGATTAATTATATATGATCGCAATGAAAATTATATGATTGATAATAATAAAGTTATCTGCGTATTGTAAACTATCAAGCTCGTAGGATCAATCAGAAAACAGAGTACAAATTGCTAGTTATTTATCAACTACCCGCATCATACTTTATCATGAATGTGCATTTACGAAGCTGGTTGTTAGTTGCGGAAGGTTGCTAGTAACTTAATATAATAAATTATTCGTGTTTTTATAATTATTACTTAATAATTATAAAAACACGAATATATCCGTAAAATATAAATGTATTTATACCTATATCAATATTTCATGATAATTATCGTGTTTGGTTATAAAACATGCCAGTTTCCTCACGATGTTTTCCTTCACCGTTTTTGAGAGCAGTTGTGATGAAATTATTTACACAAAGTAAAGTGCCTGTCTTGGTTCGAACTTACGACCCTATCAAAATTCAAAGACATGTGACATCTACCAGCCCACACTGGGCCCGCGTAGTGGATTACGGCCCACTCCCTCTCTCCGAGAGGAGGGCTGTGTCCCAGCGCTGGGAAAATTATAGGCTGACGATGTGTGATCGTGTTTACTTATATACAAGACACGGTGGTTTTGTTTCTCAGGCAGTATCCAACTGATCAAGTGTGTGTTTTTTTTACTTGGGGTACTTTTTAGGTATAATTTTTTAAACCTAGGTACTAAATAGTACATTTGGTACATTTTTTTGGTAAATAGGAGGATTTTTAGTTAAGGTACACCCGCCATTTCATTTTTTATCATGTTGTTTCATCCAATTTGAGAGCATTTATGTCATCTCGACTCTATACTTTTCGAAGATATTGCACTCATCGCCATCCTCTAATCGGACACAACAGCAAGAATCAGAACAGTTCAAAATTAATGTTATGGTGTGTTTCCTACATGATGTCAGAAGGTTCTACTTAGCTTTTTGTTGCGCGTTGTACTACCGGAAGTCGCACAACAAAATGTAATTAATTGTGTCTCATTCGGTAAAGCTCGTTAAGTTCACCTGTAATGCCACCTGTATAACAGTTACGTGTATGTACACTACTACTAGCAGTAAAACTGGACTAAATAAGCGTTAATTCTATTCTAATATAATAATTTAACATTTACAGCAATAGTAATAGCTAACGCACAGATGCGCGTGGTGTGCACGCTGCTGGAGTGCGGCGGCGTGTCGCCGGCGGCGCGCGCGGTGGGCGGCGCGCTCGTGCACCACGCGCCGCTGGACGCGCTGCTCACCGCGGGCCGCACCGGCCATCTGCAGCTGTACTCCACGACCACGGACAAAGTGCTGTACAATGTGAGTTATAGTGGATCAATAAACCTAGCAGTCACCGAAAGATTATGTCAAAAAATCGTCGTATAAAATAACACTGCTCAAATAAAAAGTCAATCCACGCATTTTATCATTTAGGTCCGGGTCCGCCACACATCACTACTCAAAAATGAGTAATCTTCAAATGCGTCGATTTTTGTCATATATTGTAACAAATATCGTTCATAAGGGATAATTATATGGTAAGGCGCAGCGCAACGCAGTTGTCACTGCCAATCAAACACCAACTTTGATGAAATTGCAAATAAATAATAATTCGTCTACTTGAGATGGGTAAATATCTCCTAATGCCTCAGTTATTTCCAACTCTATACTCAAACTTCGCCAGGTTGATATTTGTTTGGCACTGACAAACGCGGTGCGCTGCGCCTCGCCGTATAATTATCGCTTATGATTAATATTTGTTACAATTTGTGACTCAACTTCGATATTAGGTAACATACTCTTAAGGATACATAAACACATTATTCTCTTTCTCATTACAGCTTGACATTACAGAAATGAACAATTTACCATCAGAGAGGTGGAATCTGTTACCATTAGAAACAGAGGTGACATGTGCTGCGGTCAGTGGCAATGGTGACTGGCTCGTAACGTCAGAATACAGAAACGACGGCATCATATACCCAGAGGAGAAACTCAAGTTCTGGTCGGTACAACAGAAAAATGCTACACCCTTTCAACTCAACACCTGCGTGAATTTATCCCACGGAGGCTCCAATGTAGTCTCTCTAGCACTCAACTACAAAGGCGACTTTTGCGTATCAGCCGGCTCCGACCAAAAAATCCGAATTTGGAGAAAAGAAAACACTTCTCAGACACAACGCAAAAAGATCGCGTGGAATTTATTATCTGCGTGCTATTATAACTCGTCTGGGATTGGTTTCATTTCAAATAGTGTTCTCAACGCTTTCAAAGATGGCGTCAAACATAAACCTGGTAGAGATGAGGACTTGCCGTATTTGCGAGAGGTTGAGAAGGAAAATGATGTTTTAAAAAAGTTGTTTAATAATCATAAGGAGCATTCGTTAGTTGAGGATGGGTTAATCAAAGTGCCTATGAGAAGGGATAATGAGCATGATATGGGGGGTGTAGCGATATCACAGGATGGTTCGCTCATCGCCGCGTGGTTTGGCTGTAAGCTGACTCTGTGGGACACACATCTGTGCAACCTTATTACTACACTGTCGCATCCTGCATTACGACCGAAAGGGGTCCACGTGCAGTTTGGAAACAGGGACGCTGCACATTACGTGAGTATTATCATTCCTTTAAGTACATAATATACAAGGTGTAACGGAAAGGTGTGGTCATATTCTAAGACCTGCATCTGCCCATCAATATAACAAGTTTATTCAAGAAAATCTAAGGAAATTGTCAAAAACATTTGTTTACCCCCATATAAATAATAATAATAAAATGGTTTACAAGGTCGCATGCCCGCTTGGCATCTCAGATCCAGTCTGCCTTAGAGTCAGGGTCGCTACCCCAATTTCTAACTACAGGAATAACCCACCTGCTCCAAAAATTAGGTAGTACTGCGGAACCTAAAAATTATAGACCGATCACGTGCTTACCGACGGTCTATAAGGTTCTTACATCCATTTTGAGAGCTAAGATTAACACACATATAGATAGTAACTGTGTCATGTCTACCTCTCAAAATGGATGTAGGAATGGGTCCCGCGGTACTAAGGAGCTTCTCCTCATAGATATGACCAATAGCCAACAGGTTCGGCGTTTCCGAAAGGATTTGACGACATGTTGGATAGACTATAAGAAGGCCTATGACTCAGTTCCTCATACATGGCTCATGAGGGTGCTAGAATTGTATAAAGTTGATGCAACGCTACGCACCTTCCTGATGTCATGTATGGGGCAATGGAGGACGGTCCATCGCTATCCAGGATGTCGACAAATCCGATGAATAGCTAACTGATAAGGATCGAGCGGGGTATATTCCAGGGTGATATTTTGAGTCTGCTTTGGTTTTGCCTAGCTTTGAATCCTCTAAGCACACTGCTGGAGAATTTAGGGCTAGGCTATCGGTTGAAGAGAGGTGGTCAGGTTATATCTCACCTCCTTTACATGGATGACTTGAAACTTTTTGCCCCCAGCAATCTGCAACTGAAGGAGCTACTGAAGGTAACTGAAACCTTCAGTAGTGCCATCAGGATGGAGTTTGGTGTGGACAAATGTGCGGTCATGCATGTAAAGCGAGGGGAGATTGTGGAATCCGTGGGAACTCAACTCTCGGATTCCATAAACCTGAGATCCCTCTCTCCAACCGAAACCTATAAGTATTTGGGTATGTCGGAAGCGTTAGGTATCATTGTTACTGACATGAAGCAATCGTTGAAGGAGCGCTTCTTTGGCCGCCTGAAGAAGGTATTTAATAGCCTTCTATCGGGCGGAAACAAGGTGCGCGCCTACAACGGTTGGGTCATGCCGGTATTGATGTACTCTTTCGGCTTACTCAAATGGACTCAAACAGAACTTGACGCCCTGGATAGGCGTGTTCGTACACTGCTGACTGCATTTCGAATGCATCACCCACGGTCGTCGCTGATGAGACTGTATATCCCGCGGAAGTGTGGAGGCCGAGGCTTTTTAAATGCTAAGACCCTCCACAACCGCGAGGTATGCAGTCTAAGGGAATATTTCCTAGCTGCTGACGTGGGTATGTATCGAGATGTAGTGGCGGTGGACAAGGGCCTTACTCCACTCTCCTTGGCTAACGAGAACTGGCGCAAACCTCTTGTGCTTGACACTAACGATCGCAGAGAAGTATGGCAGAGTAAGGAACTTAACGGACGCTTTTTCCGGGTCTTACATGGGCCCGATGTAGACCAATTAGCGTCCGTAACCTGGCTGCGTGTCGGTGACCTCTTTGGGGAAACCGAAGGTTTTGTGTGTGCAATTGTGGACGAAGTTATCATGACGAAAAATTACCAGAGATTTATTGTGAAGGACGGCACGGTTGACATTTGTCGGGCATATCATCGTCCGGGCGAATCAATCCGCCACATAATCTCTGGTGGTTCTCGTCTAGCTAACGGTGAGTACTTGCATAGGCACAACCTTGTAGCCAGGATTATCTATCAGCAACTTGCTCTGAAATACTCTCTTGTGGAATCGGAAGTGCCGTACTACAGATATGCGCCCGACCCAGTTCTCGATAATGGTCATATCTCATTGTACTGGGATCGGTCCATCATCACTGACAGGACTATTGTAGCCTATAAGCCTGATATAGTGGTGGTGGACCGAATCGAGAGGCGTGCAATGATTGTTGACATTACCGTCCCACATGGCGAGAACCTCGTGAAAGCCGAGAAAGATAAACAAATCAAGTAGGTATATCGACTTGGCTCACGAGGTTGTCGACATGTGGCATGTGGACTCAGCGATCATTGTACCGATAGTCGTGTCAGCCAATGGCTTAATAGCCACGAGCCTCGACCAACACCTCAGGAGGCTCTCGTTAGGCGGCTGGATCAAGGGCTTGATTCAGAAAGCAGTACTTCTGGACACGGCTCGCATTGTCAGGCGGTTCCACTCTCTGGAGCCCTGACCGCCGGTAGCTCGGACCCTGTTCCCGATACCGGTGGGATACTATTTTTTATATTTTTAAATGTTTTTTTATTGAAATATTTAAAAATATAATATAATATGTTAAACAAATGAATAAACATTAATTAATAGTTTTATTTATTTTGCTTAATATCTAGGTTATAAATATTGATCAGCTGATGATAACTTTGTATGGGAAATTCGCATTTTTTTTTTGGAAATTTTCTATTTTTTCTTAGAGAAAGTTGTTCACTTCAATGGGCAGAGCCGTTTTTTAAAATATGACCACACCTTTCCGTCACACCCCTGTATAAAACTTAAAAACTATGTAAATAGGTGTTCAAGTTATTAGCTGCTATGATTTATTCAGCGTGTTTGGACACTTCACCGTTAATCCGTCAGGCCACGCGCGTCTCCAATCGGAGATGCGACAATAGGTTTTTAATTGTGTCTGCTATTAAAAACCTACTGTTCCTTACGCACTGTTATGGGTCTGATCTATCAAATCAAAAATGTTTTATTTCGTTATTACACGTTATACATATTATACAGTTGGTGGCGACTCCTTTTAAGCGTAGATGTCTGTACCAGGAGGCGCCGTTCTTTTATATCTAACAAGTGTAATTACTAAATTAAAAAAATTAATATTAAAAAAAAAACCCGACTGTAAATAAAAACAACTAAAAAGTTCCAAACAAGTCACTTTTCAAGCAGTCTGATGCAGTTGGTGGCTGTAATTTTAGTTCAATTGTTGATTTCAAGCCACTAACTGCATCAGAGTGCTTGAAAAGTGACTTGTTTGGAACTTTTTCATCATCATCATCATCAGAGTCATCATCAGCCTTTTACTTGAACTTTTTAGTTGTTTTTATTTACAGTCGGGTTTTTTGAAAATATATATATTTTTTATTTTCTTCATTTTAGTGAGATATATTTTTGGAATCGCCTCCTCGAACCCTTTATTTTGATACCCCACTTAATATAGTTCATCGAATTTAATTTTTTCTTTTTCACAATATGGCGTCTGGTTATCGCCATATTATATTTTGATTACTGTCATGTCTTTAGTAGCACTCGCAAGGTTAAGACTAATCAATTGACGTAAGAATTATCAAAACAACAGCCCACGCATTGGGTCTCTATCTTTATAGTGCCACAAAGGAACAAATATACATATATATATACATTCATAAGCTGATAAAAACATTACCCTCCCTTGCGTCGCGCAGTCGGGTAACAAAAGTGTAACGTAGTATAGGGATTCTCAATAACCAAGCACTTCGCGTAATGCAGTCTGTCCGACACTGGAAATCGCTCAAAATGATTCTTAAAACCTGAAGAATGGTGCTATGGGTCAGCACCAACCACTGCCAAGCCAGGAGGTATATATTGCATTCCTAAAAAAATAACCGAACTTTAAGGTGAAAGTGCCAGGGTAGCCCGCGAAATTCAAATTTTCTTACGTTTTTTGCAATTTGCAGGTCAATGTCAGGTTGTATGTTGGTCAAAATATGATTTGCGGCCGTAGCAAGTACGTACTTACAGAACTGTAATCATTAAAATCATCAATACAACTCTGTTAGTATTAATGCCAAATGACATGATTTCATGAAATACTACATTAATACTAACCGAGAGTTGAAAAAAAACTTCAATTTCGTGATCAATTATTTATTACATATATAAATAATTGATCACGAAATTGAAATTCACCCGTATACCTATAACACCACGAACGAACGAACTCCCATGGTATAAAAAAATGTAACAGTGCTTAATGGTTAAGCTAAGCATTGTAAGTGTTTCTTACAAATAAAAAATAAAGCTCATAATCGTTATGAAGTACACCACAGATGTAGCCGAAGTAATTTTTTAAGTATGATGAAACCTTCTTTATTTCCAGTTGGTGTGCACGACAGAAACTTGCTTGGCGGTGTGGAGCTTATTATCATTGACAGTGAAGTGGCTTGTACAAATAAACCCAACATGCTTGGCCGCTCATAGGTTTTCCAACAAACTAGTTGTGGCTACTAAAAATAATGATGGTAAGTATCTTGCACTGATACAATTGTTGGAGCAGCATGTTTTAACGCTGCCCCGGGTTGAGGATAAGTTCGAAACAGAGTTACCACGCCCCTGGGCACTCAGGGCAGGGAAGGAACAGGGGTGGGTTTTAGTCAGTATGAGTCTGACACGCCCGCCCGCTACTCCCAGAGCGGGAGATGTCATTGGATGATTTCCCATCAAACAAATTTTTTTTGAGGTTTTTTGTTTGTCCCACTGTAAAAGTGGTTAATATTTAAATGTACTTTTTGTCACTGAAAGATTGCCAATGAATTGAAGTCACTCTTTAAATTTCTATCTGTTTGGATAATTCTATCTTTTTTTCTAGTAATTTTCTTATCGGTCTCGGTCTTGACATCCAGAATTATAGGATATTATAATATTATCATTTCAGTTCACGTGTTTACTCCGCACAATTCCAAACCGATACTTACAAAGAAGCGACTACTGGACCCATCTACAGGCGTGTTCAAGCAATGTACGTTTGGCACCTGCTTCGATGATGATATTAGACTGTACCTTATGAGAAACAATTCTGTAAGTATATGAAATCAAATAATCCATCAAGTTTCGACCTATCAGGCACAAATATTGATCTATTGTTGATACGTGCCATGATTAGATACTATACCAAATAATCATGACGTACAGAAAAAGTGCTGGTTTCAAACCCGAGCCGTAATATAAATTGTACTTAAAATAAATTACCAATGGCTATAAACCATCCAAGGACACGTTTTCATATAATGCCACATGCAATGTGGCTTGGTAAATCACTTTGTCTAAAAACATAGGTTCAACGCTTATGTCTAGGCGTATTTGACTAAATTTAAAACATGAACTCTTTCAGGAGATCTACTGCATAGAACCAGAACAGACGGAAGAGAGTCGTTTAGAAGTGATATCGCATCGCAAGCTGCCCACATCGAACTTTAGCGCGCTACTCGCCGAACAGCAGCTGTCTGAAGTGCAGCCCGCCGCCGCCGAAAACAACGTCATCGATGTCAACAACCTGGCCGGCTCCACTATAGCACAGGTAAGTCGTCTCAAGATTACCTGTTAGGGCCGACGTAGGGATCACTGTGCGGATCGCCCAGAGGACACGGTGGAACATACGGTGGAGTTCTGCTCCGCTTGGGCGAAGTACCGCCGTGTCCTCGTGGAGGCGATCGGCAGCAGCGACCTCTCGCACCCGGCCCTGGTCCAGGCCATGGTGCGGAGCGAGAGGAAATGCCAAGCAGTCTGCTCCTTCTGCGAAGCAGTAATGCTCGCGAAGTAGAAGGCGCAACGTGTGAAGGAGAATCAACGGAGTTGCCTTCACGCCCCCAGCCGCAGCCGCCACAGGAGACGCCCTGAGCGTCGGGGGTCGCGAGACGATATCTGGCCACCGTAGACGCGGGCCTGCGGACGGAGATGTCAGCAATCAGGACGGGACCCGTCATGGCCGATGCATGCATGCCAAGGGGTCGCGGATCGAATAGAGTTACCGCGCCCCTGGGCACTCATGCAAGGAAGGAACAGGGGTGGGTTTTAGTCAGTAAAAGTCTGACACGCCCTCCCGCTCCAGCCAGAGCGGGAGAGGTCATTGGATGATTTCCCACACATGAGAAAAAAAAGGGGTCGACCTAGGGAAGAGATGATCAAGTGAAAAAAAACATTATAAATATCGTATCGGTATTTATAAATAATCTGTATATACAAGCTGTAAGGAACAAGATACCGCAAACTTCGCGAAAAGATTACACCTGATGCCAGTAACAAAGTTATGATAGTCGTTAATCTCGGTAATGATCGGTTACAGAAATTGACATTTTCAAGCACCCAATGTATTGTGAACAACGAGATCTCAACGATTCGCAATGAATATAGGCGCGCGCGAGCGCGTAGTACGTGTTAGTACGTAGTTACCTACCACGTCTTATACACAGACACAGGTGGTCGCGCCGCTACGCGCTTGTACCTAAATACACTTTCTACTTTGTGATAAAAATACATTTACGTCGATATTTCCGACCGATGTGATCAATAACTAGATCAGATAGTTAATACACTTATGCACCTACCTGCGTAAAACGTTTAAAACGGCAAATGCTGCAAATCGAAACGTATAATGTTCCGTGGCACCTTTAACTGTTTTTCTAATGACGACAACATTGATATGACATACATTTTTAATCCCTCAAGAATACTGAAGATAAGGTTAACCCTAAGGCTTTTTTTATTTTTATTTTTTACTATTATCTATCCTAGTCTTTATCTAAATAAAGACTAGGATAGATAAATAATAAAGAAGCTTGCAAGTTGTAGGTCGTGAGTTCAAACCCAGGCAGGCGCTTTACTTTGTGTAAATTATTTTATCACCACTGCTCTCAAAACGGTGAAGGAAAACATCGTGAGGAAACCGGCATGTCTTAGAACCAAAAATTCGAAGACATGTGACATCCACCAACCCGCATTGGGCCCGCGTGGTGGATTACGGCCAACACTCTCTCACAGAGAGGAGGCCTGTGCCCCAGCAGTGGGGACATTAAAAGGTTATGATGATTGTAAGTACCTACATTGCGCTCCAGGAATGTAGGTATAAAGCGCCTGCTACACGGTCGCCAATCGCGTCCCTACAGAGGTGACCTTGGTGGTTTACAACCGTGTAGAAGATGGTTTATGACCAAATGTCATGGGTACAGCTCTGCCGGTCGCCAACCAAGGTCACCTCTGTCGGGGACGCGGTTGGCAACCGTGTACTTAACTAATGAACCAACTCAAATGAGCAATAGCCAATGAGCATATTCCTGGGCACTGAGGTGTTGTTTCAAAACCACTCAACAAGCAAAACATAAAACACACTAACAAACACAGAAAATAACTTATGTTTTTGATAACTTAAACAACCTAAATTCGCGACCAACTACACACCTGTTTGCGATGAACGTAAACACGGAACTGACAAAAATTCGGCGTCGGCGAAATGCTAAAGAAATAAAATTTTATTTGATAACGTCGTCTTCGGAAGCGGCATAATTCTGTTATCAAGTCTGCTTCGAAATACCTTATCTTTAAGTTTACGAAAGAATATTATTTTTAGAGATGCCACGAATAGTAATTTTGCCGAATACCGAATATTCGGCTAGGTTCTCGGTCGACGCGCCGAATATTCGGTGACAGTACATTCCGAGCGTGAGAGATAAAAGTGCGTGCGGTACAGGTCGAACCAAATAAACAATTAAAGGTGTCTGCGAAGTTAGCTGCGAGTGCAGCTACGCGCAGGTACGGTTGCAGCTAAAAATGCATTTGCACGTTTTTTTTTTTTGGGGGGTGGGAAATCATCCTATGACTTCTTCCGCTCTAGGGTGGAGCGGAAGGGCGTGTCAGACTCTTACTGACTAAAACCCACCCCTGTACCTGCCCTGAATGCCCAGGGGCGAGGTAACTCTTTCGAATTTATCCTCAACCCCCGGGCAGGCACCGGCCGTGACAGGCCCCGTCCTTTTTAACCGACGAAAAAAAAAGGAGGAGGTTCTCAATTCGACCGTATATATATACATATATATATATTTTTTTGTGTATGTTCAGCCTTCACTCCGTCATTTATGAACCGATCTTAATTATTTTTTTTTTGTTAGATGACATAGACATAGACATGGGACCACCCTTAAGGTATACCCTACCTTAAGGGTGGTCCCATGTCAAGGAAATCAGGATCTGATAATGGAATCCTGATAAAATTGAGAGAAAACCTCGAAAATTGTGGGCACGTTTAGCGTTTCTGTACGTATGTTCGGCCCTCACTCCGTTGTTTATGAACCGATTTTGATGATTGTTTTTATCTTAGATAGGGCAAAAATATCATGCGCTGATAGCAGTGCAGACAACACGTAAGACTGTGAAGCAGTTAGCGTAAGTTTAAATCTCATAAAGCACAGCTCGATTTTTATAGTATTTTTTATTTTTGTTCGAAATATTTGCTGTATTTTTATGAGTATTGTGTATTGCACTAAAAGGTTTATAATAACAAAAATAGAAAACAAATTATTTGTTAAAAGTAGTTTATTTTACTTACAGGTAACATACTACAACAATTTATTATAACTACCTACTTCTGTCAAATAATATGTGTATGTCAAGAAACTTAAAAGCAATATGTATTGTTGTTGACGTATGAAAATAATGTTTACAATTTTAAATGGATTTATTTCACCATAAACATTAAGCGTGGATTATGATCGAAGTAATTAAGAGCAATAAGTAAAAATATTAGACTCTATTCAAAATGTAAAACAACTGCTTACAAATTAAGTGATTAGGTTAGTTAATTATAGGCAGTTTGTTTGCAATAAGTTTTTTAATTCACATTTTTTTTAGTAAGTAGGTAAATGATGGGTTTTGAGGTTGTAGCTTAAGTATTCGTTTTCTTTACGAAAAGAAGATTGAAACTAAACCTCAAATTTTAATCCTTATACAGGTTGATTGGTAATTAGTGACCGAAACTTAAACACGTGATTGACTCATGATGACAAATAATTTTCTCAAAGAAACATTTAATGAGACAGAACGGGGCGGCTAAGTGATAAAAGTGAATGAGTATAAAAAATGTTTCTTTGGGAAAGTTGTTTGTTATCATGAGCAATCACGTGTTTAAGTATTGGCCACTAATTATCAGTCACCCTATACACGGAGATATTACTAAAATAATGTAAATTCTTTTTCTACAAGAAATATGTCAAACACTGACAAACACCATGTTGAATACGTGCTGAAAAAAATCTTAGACAAGTTAATGCATTAACCATAGGTAAAACAAAATACTTTGTCTATTATACTTTTGTTAATACTTTGTATAACTCCCATTATTCTCGATACAGTCAAGTAGACGTTGACGCATGGAGCCTACGAGATCGATGAACATATTTCTGTTCCCCTTATATTTTCCCATATCTCTATGCAATGCGACTTCAACTGCTCAAGACATCTCTCATTCCGGGCTTCCCACCTTTGCACCATCAAACCCCATCAATTTTCTATTGGGTTGAGATCGGGAGATCGCGCTGGCTATGGAACGACAGCTATCCCGGGTGGTTGGTAAACCAGTCACGCACAGTGCTCGCCCGGTGAATAGGACAATTATCCTGGACAAATGTTATTTTTATAACCTCTTCAGCTGGATATCCGTTGCGGACTGCAAAAAAAAAATAACAAAAATGACTTTATATATTTATTAAGTAGTCTGAGTCACTACCTTTATCAAGTTGTCCTTGAAGTGTTGTGCATTGTGTGTATTGTTCATCAAGAATCTTACCTGTCAGAAGTCAAATAATAACCCGAAATATTGTTTTTCTGAGTCCTCGATATTACTCATCAGCTTTCGCTTATGTTACTAACTTTATTTGGTTATAGAATACTTTCGTCTTATTGATGATTATTACGTAAAAACTATTTTTATTATCATGTTTATGCCTACCTTCTTAATTCTATTATTTCACGAGCATTTTTTTCTTATGTAACAGTTTGCTAAGTAGGTATGTTATTTACTATATGATATCTTTCGAATGGGTACAGATGTAAAATAAATGTCAACTGTGTAGAATTTGAATTTTTAAATTTCTGTAAACAGTCCTATTAATCTTGAACGTAACTATTACACTGTTTGATTCCGTTTTTACTTGTTACAGTTCTCGTTAGCGTCACCACACATGGTTCCACCCGTGAGCCTTCTCTGCACAACATTCCTCCAACGCCTCTCTGGCATGGAACAACCTGAACTGATCGATGACTCCCAAGACGACAAGCCGATCGAAGTTGACGAAGATTCCAGTGATGATGAAGACGGAGACACGTCTAGGCTCAATGGACCTTACGCCCCAAAGGTGACGGAGCTGTGGACGCCGAATTACGAAGCCGTTAAAGAGAAGAAATTGGACAAAATTATGAACGAACCCTTCCTAGACTTACATTCTACCAGTTCAATGTTTGGCGTGTAGTTGTTGGTTATAAAAAAATATATAATAATGTTTACTTTGGAGTTTATTTTTATCACCACAGTACCCATTCCAAAAATGTTGGTAATCTCAAATTATTCAGCCGAACTGACATCGTTATTTTATTTTATTTGCTATCCCTACAGAAAGTTTTTCTGTGTTATCTGTCACATCATAATATTATCTGCAATACCTAGGTTCCTACACTACCCTATAAAACACAGAAATTGTTTGTCTAGATACCACAATACTAATGTTACAAGTAACACGCACATAATGGAATTACTGAGTCAAGATGAAATTAATTTTATCGCAAAACAATGTGGTTTTTCAAAAGTGTTAAATTGTAAGATGGAGGATTTTTCAGACAAAATTATTGGATACCTGGGTGACCATATGAAAATGATATTAGAACTAGAGGCGAATGGAATCAGTTCTACACGTAATCTGTTTGTTAAGTGTATGCCGAGGTTCGATAAATGGAAGGCACAATATCTCAAGGAGCTCGGTTTCTTTAATAAGGAATACGTCATGCTGAGCACGCTTTTTAATGAATTTGAAAATGGCACAGGTAAGAATGAAGCAGTTCTTATAAATCCCGTTCTCAACTAAGCTACACCAGTCCTTTTTATTATTGTCGGGGGAAAACCTTCATGCGCCTGGACTTTTGGGGTATAGACCAGAGAGTGGAATTTCAAACCTCACTAATCCCACCCCGGTGATCACCATCTGCACATGGAAGGGTTCCCGTGACCTCTTAAAAGAACACTCTGGCACCGCCTCTGTGCAACGCCTGTTAGGGCACATTCCTTGGGAGACTGTAAAGGGGTCACCCCTGTGTCTTGCTGTGCCCGGCAGCACATGATCACTGTGGCACTGTGTTTTCTGCGGTCACTTGGTAGCCAAACGAAAGTCCCCACACTGGGCACCTGTGACCCCGGAGTCCCACCTGCATTGAATAGTGAAGGCGGGGTTTCGACGTTAGGCGTGGAGCTTGTTGTCTCCCCGATGCCTTCTCCGAGCGGGATCGGCCCTCTCACGATCGAGCTACACTACTTCTATTTTTCCATCATTCAGTTAAGTATCAGTTATAACAGTAACAACAGGAAAAATCAAGTATAGTTATTCTATCCTACCAAGGCAGGATAGTCTATATCTTACAAAAAAAAAAAAATAACAGGGAAATAATTGCTCTTCAACATTTTACAGGGTCACGAAAATGGCGTCCTAAATTATTGTTTATCAAAGAAGACATTTTTGTATTTGAAAATGTCTCACTGCTTGGATACGTAATGCCACATCATCAAGACACCATGACTTTTGAAGAATTGAAAGCTTCTGTCGAAACTTTAGCTAGATTTCACGCTCAATCGTACATTTATGAAGAGAAGAAAAGTAATCAGTTGGGAAGACCATACAGAATATGGGAACATTTTAGCGATTACCTTCAAGAACCCAACAGGGGACTGGACTGGCGGGACACAGGACGAAACGCAGTGATTGATTATCTCAAAGTATTTTCTAAGTACAAATCTAAACCAAACTTCAATCGATATGTAGAATCGATTCTACCTACATTATTTGAAAGTGCTATGGATCTTATGAAGCCTAGCTCGGAATATCGGAATGCAGTAGTGCATCGCGATCTTTGGACTAATAATATTTTCCTCAAAAGGGAGCTAAACTCAAGATGTCACGCTTTGTTCGTTGATTTTCAGACTGTTATTTATACTTCTCCCATGCTTGATCTTTCTTCCCTGATGTATTTCAATACTACAAGGAGTGGTAGAGATAAATGGATGGACGAATTTATCGAAATTTACTATGCAGTGCTCTCTGAGGAACTTCAAACTGACGGAATAGATATCGTACACATATTTAATAAAACGACTCTTACTGAAGCGTACGAGAAAAGTATAGTATTCGGACTAACGCAAGCTGCCATCATAACGCCTATCGTAGCTATGAGTAAGGAGAAACGAGAGGAAATATTTTGTGATCCAAAATTAGCAAAACGTGCCAATGTAGTAAGTCGTAGTCAAGAGTTTATAGATATCGCTAACGAAGACGATGAATACCGAATAAGAATAACGGAGTTATTTGACGAAATCGTAGAGAGGTTTGTGTTTCCAAAAAAAATTACATGACACAAAATTTAAACTTTGAATAAACACTAGGTACCTCTAGTTATAATTCCTAACCAGATACCATAGAGTAGATAGGTAAATCTGTAAAACATATCTACAATAATGTGTTATCTTACTTATGTGAACATTACGTTGGTAACTATTAAACTAAATTATGTCTTGATTAGGCTTGACTTGTGTACATACCCAGTTATTTAATAAACTGATATTTTCTATTTGTCTTTTACCGTGTTTAACTTAGATAAAATCATCAAAGAAGAGGATAAGTTGCTATCCTTCTTATTGCCAGCTTTTCAGAAAATGGTAAATTATACTATCCCATAAGTATCCTTCCCGATTCCTTGATTCATCATATTCTGGTTGTATTTGATACCATCAAAATATAACCATCATTCAGCCAAAGTACGATTTCAGCCGGAAATGCCTCCTTCAAGCAGCGCCACGCTTAAAGGACTCTCCCAACTTTCGATACTCAGGTCCCATTATTTTTGGCATCAGTGGCATAGTCATTTATTAGAGATCGGCTTTAATCCCCATCAAATGCAGAGATATTTTAAACGGTGTATATAATCAATTTCTATGTCATTGCAGCCAAATGCAATCATGCAAGTGAATATACCTATTCGTTTTAGTCTGTCATATTAAATGAGACTTAAACCGTACTTCCGGGATGATCTTAATAGCTGTGTAATACCTCTCCACATTTCAAACATATTGGGGCCCCCTTATCACTAAGTGCTAGCAATCTTTTTCGGAGGCCCGTTATTGAGTACTTAAGCGTGTTGACATTGAATTTGGATAAAAGCGTGCATGGGTACCGCATTTCAATGTATCTAACGGAACCTCTGAGTTCTCACAGAAAGTTACCACTCGTTCGCCTTCCAAAGGTCCGGGAACCAAGGGTCCCGAACCCGATATACACATGACGACATTTTTTTTTAAATTATTAATATGCTCAACCAATTTAAGTATCTTACTAGAGTTAGGTACTAGCTTAGCACTAGCTTTACCCAGGTTCATTGCTTTTTACATTTGTTTCCAAAACATATTGCTGGCAACACCATTTCGATGTTCGTATTTCTTTATCTTGCATTTACTCTTACTAATTTATACACACAATTTCAATATTTATTTAGCGATTCTAACAATATTGTAATGTACGTTTAACGACAGGATAGGTAGGTATTCGAATATCAGACGTGATTGCCTCAGTAGCAATCCTTAGCCATCAGGCTGACAGACATTCCCTGGAAAAAATGGCAACTGCCGTTATTGAACAAAATGACCAAGTCAACCGTATAACAGAAGAAGATATCAAGTTAATTTTGGCTACCTGCAACCGTGCTGATGAAGAAACAGTTATAGAAAGCTATTCTGTTCACACCGCCAGTGACAAAATGTTGGGATTTCTAGCAGAATATTGGAAAGTGATAGTGCATTTGTCAAATAGAAAAATTCTTAATTTTTTCATCAAAGCCATCTCCAGATCGAATGTAGCAAAAGCAAATATGGTGAAGGAAATGCAGCTTTTTGATAAAGAAGCGTTCTTCTATCTAGTGATCAAGGAGAACATTGAGATACCGGGTGAGTAGACATTTTGTTTTCCGTGAAACGGTTTCCACCACCCAAGATGACCATTGACGAGATTAATAGATAACCTATTTGTTTAAATTTTTAGGTCTCAAACCGTGGGCCGCGAGGTTAATAACCTCTCTGAACGATGCAATGGTTTTTGAAGATTTAAATGCCAAACAGTATAAATTGCGAAATAAATTTGAAAGGTTCGACATGGCTCACACTCTTCAAGCATTGAAGACGTTAGCCAGATTTCACGCATCTTCCATTATATATGAAGAAAAGAAAAGTAAAGAAACGATGAAACAATACAAGGGAATGAATTATGAGTACGAAAAATCCCTTGACAAAGGTGGATACCATCTATCATCAGATTGGTTCTGTCAGTGTATGACTGGGGCATTAGACGCTATAAAGTCATTTTCAAAGTATGACGATACAGAAAAAAAAATAGTAGAGGCTCGTTGGCGAGACGTGTGGTCCAATGCTCTAAGTTTAAGTGACTTCTCTCCTCAACAGAAGAACGTTATGTGCCACCGTGACTTGTGGAATAACAACCTTATGTTCCACTACAGTAAGGACGAAGAGAACCGCTTGGAGCCAGATGATTGCGTGCTGGTTGATTTTCAAGCAATAAGGTACCAACAACCAGCTGGAGATGTCATGTTACTTCTCTGTTGTAATTTAGATCCAACATTCAGAGAAGATAATATCGAGATATTTTTAAATTTTTACTATGAAGAACTTGGAAAAATTCTAAATATCTATAATGTCAAAATTGATGAAATATTGATAAAAGAAGAATTTCTGGTTTCTGCTGAAGAACAAAGACTGTGGGGGCTCGTTGTTTGTGCTTGTCTTATACCACAGTCTTGGTTAGACGATGATCTAATAACCAAAATTTTCTGTGATAATGTTCAGTTTGATGAAATACTCTCAAAAAATAAAGGAGAATTTATAAAGAAAATGATGCAAAGTAATTCTGATTACAAACAAAAAGTCATGGAAATCTTTGAAGAAGTCGCAGATAGATACTGTATACCTGTAAAATAATATACATAAGTAGTCAAGCAAATGATTATATTATGAATACAATGATATTTTTACCTAATTCTTTATTTTGTTTAATAAAACACACTTTGTTGGTTGCTATATATACCGTTATTATTTACTGTATAAGATACGTACGATTACATACCTACACGAGTCAAGATAACATCTATCTATAGGTATACAGGCTGTAAGGAACAAGATACCGCAAACTTCGCGAAAAGGTTACACCTAATACCACTAACAAAATTATTATAGTAATTAATCTCGGTAATGATCGGTTACAGAAATTGTCATTTTTGAGCGTGCAATGTATTGTAAATAATGCGATCTCAACGCTCCACACTACTACTTACCTACACTCGCGCCGGCCGAGGGCGCCGCGCCACCCGTAGGTATTAATTAGGGCGACGTGAATGAACTCTAGCGAAACTGCTGTACGTATTTTTATCTAAATTGCTGTTTTTAGTGTAATTAGCGTGTAGCAGAAGCGGTGAGGTTTGGTGAAAACTTAGGTGTTTTATAGATTGTGTTGAGGATTTTACAATGAAAAAAGATGCGTTAGCTTTAACGAGAAAAAGATATATTCGCCGTCTTACATACAACAATCAAGGGAAAAGGTGTGGGAACAATATTTTAAATAAAAACCAATCACTCTTTAGAGATTAGGATGGCGTAGTGTGTCGTGTCGTTCTGTGCCTCGAGATGTCACCAGTAGTAATCCCTGACGTTTCGTTTATGAAGCAGAAGTTCACAACATGCCTCCGGCCTTGGTAGCAGTGGCTTCTTCAGTCACTGCATCAGTGTCGATCATGTCCTGTAGTAGAGGACAAATCTTGGCAAATGCGCGCCTCACCACGCCCGATGACGTCTGTATATCAGCCACCCGGGATATACCATCAATTCCTGGGATAGTGCAAAGGATACGTCCCAAATGCCACTTCAAAGGTGGGAGATTATTGTCCTTTATAACCACTAAGGAGTTAGGTTTGAGCTCGTCCTTATTCGCCGTCCATTTTGTCCGCACCTGCAGCTTCCGAGCTGCAGGTGCGGACAAAATGGACGGCGAATCGTGAGAACCGGTGGGCGAAGGCATAGATCTCCGGATGTATGCCTTCGCCCACCGGTTCCAGAAGTGTTGGCAAAGTTGTTCTACCCTATGGTATCTCTGAAGACGACTAGCAGGAACATCGCCGGCTGGCGCAGTCAGTGGTCGACCAATAAGGAAGTGAAAAGTCATGAGGATCGGTGGAGAGAGGAGATAGAGGTCTGGAGTTTAGTACTGCGTCTACTTGAGCCAATACTGTGCTGTACTTTTCGAACGTGAGGCGCGCGTTACCTATCACACGACGAAGATGGTATCCACTCGACTTTACTCCTACCTCCCATAAACCATGAAAATGCGGAGAATAAGGAGGAACAAAGTGGAATTTAATATTTTGACTACATACGAATTCCAAAATATCCTTCCTACAATTATTTCAAAATTTTGAAAAATCGTTCATTAGGTACACCTACGAAATTACGACCATTATCAGAGTAGATATCTGCAGGCTTGCCACGGCGTGAAATAAATCTTTTTAAAGTACATAAATACGCTTCACTGGAGAGGTCACTGACTAACTCCAGGTGTATAGCACGTGTCACGAAACAAACAAATAGACAAATGTTGCCTTTGATAAGCCTAACACCCCTACCTTTGCGGTTCAGAATGAGCACAGGCCCAGCGTAATCCACCCCACATCGAACGAATGAAAGACTAGGTGTAACTCGCTTCCTAGGTAAGTTACCCATCATAGGACTAAGCGTCTTACCTCTAATGCGAGTACAGGTAACACAACTATGCACTACCTGGCGAGTTAAATTCCTACCTCCGACAAGCCACCACGATTCGCGTAAATGAAAAAGTAATGCCTGCGGAGCAGCGTGGAGAAGCTGAATGTGTTCATGACGAAATAATAAAGTGGTAATAGCCCAAGAGCCCACGACGGCCAGACCTTCATTACTTATTTTATAAAAGTTGAAAGTTTCTCTGTACATGTCTTCTATACAGGTAAGAACGACCAGCGACTATAGAGTTTGGGTTGTGGTTACCTGGGCAGGTAACAGGTAGTAAAGGTGTATAAAATAGTACTTAAAATTTGTTAGAGTATAAAGCTCAATTTTTTTAATATTTTCTTCGGGATAACTTTAGAAATCTCATCATCCATTGCCGGACACTTATGACAGTTGCTACCCCCTGCCAGACACCCCTAAACTTTGATAAATTACAATTATAATTTCGTTATAGTATAAAAGCTAAATTTTATGTATGTTACTTGGGGACCTATTTAATAATATAATAATAATAAAAATTATAGGCCGATCACGTGTTTACCGACGGTCTATAAAGTTTTTACATCCATCCTGAGAGCCAAAATTAACAATCATATTGACACAAATTTTATCATGTCTGCCTCTCAGAATGGATGTAGGAACGGGTCCCGTGGTACTAAGGAGCTGCTCCTTATTGATGTTGCCATTAGCCAACAGGTTCGTCGTTCTCGACAAGATCTGTCGACATGTTGGATAGATTATAAGAAGGCCTATGACTCGGTGCCACATACATGGCTCATGAGGGTGCTGGAGCTGTACAAAGTGGATGCAACTTTGCGCACCTTCCTGATGTCATGTATGGGGCAGTGGAGGACGGTTCTTCACTATCCAGGATGTCGACAAATCCGGGAGAACAGCGAACCGATAAGGATCGAGCGTGGCATATTTCAGGGCGACAGTCTGAGTCCACTGTGGTTTTGTCTGGCCCTAAACCCTCTCAGTACTCTACTTGAGGGTTCGGGCCAAGGCTACCGGTTGAGAAGAGGTGGTCAGGTCATATCACACCTCCTTTACATGGATGATCTGAAACTCTTTGCCCCCAACAACTTACAACTGATGAAGCTACTGAAGATAACAGAAACCTTCAGTAGCGCCATCAGGATGGAATTTGGTGTGGACAAATGTGCAGTCATGCATGTAAAGCGAGGGGAGATTATGGAATCCGTGGGAACTAAACTCTCGGATTCCGTACACCTTAGATCCCTCTGCTCAACCGAAACCTACAAGTATTTGGGTATGTCGGAAGCGTTAGGCATCAATACTGCTGACGTGAAACAGTCGTTGAGGGAGCGCTTCTTTGGCCGCCTGAATAAAGTACTGAATAGTCTTTTATCAGGCGGGAACAAGGTGCGCGCCTTCAACGGTTGGGTCATGCCGGTATTGATGTACTCTTTCGGCATACTCAAATGGACTCAGACGGAACTTGACGCCCTGGATAGGAGGGTCCGCACACTGCTGACCGCAAATCGGATGCATCACCCACGATCATCGGTGATGAGGCTGTATATCCCGCGGAAGTGTGGGGGTCGTGGGTTCTTAAATGCTAAGACCCTACACAACCGCGAGGTATGCAGCCTTAGGGAGTACTTCCTCAAAGCTGACGTGGGTATGCATCGAGATGTGGTCGCTGTGGACAAGGGCCTCACCCCGCTCTCCTTGGCAAAAGAGAACTGGCGCAAACCTACAGTACTGGATACTAATGACCGCAGGGAAGTATGGCAGAGCAAGGAGCTTCACGGGCGCTTTTACCGGGTCCTACATGGGCCCGATGTAGATCTCTTAGCGTCCGTATCCTGGCTGCGCTTTGGTGACCTCTTCGGGGAAACCGAAGGTTTTGTCTGTGCGATTATGGACGAAGTTATGATGACGAATAACTACCGGAAATATATTGTGAAGGACGGTACGGTTGACATCTGTCGGGCATGCCACCGGCCCGGGGAATCAATCCGACACATTATTTCTGGTTGTTCTCGTCTAGCTAACGGAGACTATTTGCATAGACACAACCTTGTAACCAGGATTATCCACCAGCAACTTGCTCTTAAATATAATCTTGTGGAATCTGAAGTACCGTACTATAGGTATGAGCCCGACCCAGTTCTCGAAAATGGCAATATCACGTTATATTGGGATCGATCTATCATCACTGACAGGACTGTTGTTGCCAATAAGCCTGACATAGTGGTGATAGATCGACTAGAGCGTCGCACAATGATTGTTGATATAGCTGTCCCTCATGACGAGAACCTCGTGAAAGCTGAGAAAGATAAACAAACAAAATATCTTGATCTGGCTCGCGAGGTTGTCGACATGTGGGAGGTGGATACAGCTGTCATTGTGCCGATAGTCGTGACGGCCAATGGCTTAATAGCCAAGAGCCTCGACGAACACCTAAGGAGGCTCTCGTTAGGCGGCTGGATCAAGGGCTTGATACAGAAAGCGGTACTCCTGGACACGGCGCGTATTGTTAGGAGATTCCTTTCTCAGGAGCCCTGACCACCGGTAGCTTGGACCCTATCCCGATACCGGTGGGCTACTATTTTTTATATTTTTAAATGTTTTTATATTTTGATATTTTAATATTTAAAAATGTAAATTGTATGTACATATTATAAAATAAATGGAATAATAATTTTATTCACACAATCAACAGGGTTTACAAGTATTATGTAGAGGCCTTCTTTTAAGTATTGAGATACCTGTAACAGAAGACCTCACTCTTCAATAACTATATAAATGTTTACAGAGCCTGTTAAAATATAATTAAAAATAAATCACAAATATAAATTAAACTAAAGATCTAAATTAAAATTAGATAAAATTACATTAAAATACACTTATAATTGAATAATACATTCTTGAATTGATTTTGATTGAAATTAATTGAATTGATACAATAAATTTTACGAATTTACAAGTCTAATTATTGTCAGATTCAATTTTCAAAGATAAAAGAGTGTGGAGTGTTAATGTAGAGTGTTAGTGTCGAGTGCAAGTGTGTGTGTGTGTGTGAGTGTAAGAGAGAAGGGGAATTCAAAAACTTATTATCAAAGTAGGTACGAGTAAGTAGTCAAAATATTTGTTATTTACATTATCTCCCAATATACCTAAGGTGGAAAATTTTATTATTATAGTAGGTATATATACTCGTATCTTATGTAACCGGATGCAGAAGTAACTCAGTTTCTTCGTAATTAAGAGTCTTCAGAAATGCAGTCAATGTCTTCCTGCATTCGTAATACGTTTTTTGATAAATACATATTTTTTTATTTAACGCGTTGTACAGCAGAGTGGCTTGGGCAATAAATTGCCTCCTTGCAAATGCAGTGCGGACCCTGACCACAGTTATTCGACCTTGACTCCTTCTTTTTGTCAGTATAAGAGGATTAAAAACCGTTGTTTTGTGAATTTTTAGGGTTGTATTTAGAATATACAACTTCCTAACAGATAAGAGGTCGCATAGGTTGTAAAGCTCAAGTGTAGAAAAACGATACGGTTTAAAGTAGATAGTTTTGAGAAGGGCTCGCTGAGATCTTTCTACATCAAGGAATTTAACCTTTGAGGCACCACCCCAAATAGGGATGCAATAGGTTAAAATAGATTGGGCTAGAGCAGTGTATATTTGCTTAACTAGATTCGCAGATGCAATATGTCTTAGTGATTTGAAGATCCAAATTAATTTTCTCAGACGATCACTGACCAATGCTATATGATAATGCCAAGAGAGACGCTGATCAAGTACACACATCAACACCGTCTAGGGATATCTATACATATAATAAATCTGTAGAAAAGTCATTTTTGTACATTGAAGAAATTGAAACAAAAAATAGCCAGCGTGTGAAAAGATAAGTAACAGAACCCATTTCCATCATTTTTGAAATTTTTGTCTGTTTGTCTGTTTGTCTGTTTGTTTGTGCGCACATCACGTAAAATCTACGAATTCAATGCTGACAATGTTTATATACAAAAATTATACGCAACTTGAGGATTAACTTAGTTTTTGTTTCATCGAAATCGGTTCACACTATCAAAAGATATGATTAATTTAGTGAGTTCAAGAAGTAAAATATTACGTTACGCAATTAAGTATAGTACTTGCAACGACATCTTAAGACTAAAAATAGAACTAATGTTGATAGTTGAAATCTAAATCCGATAGATGGCGTTGTGCAAATGACGTCATTTTCTGAATCGCGGTGTTAAGATTTTCCGCGCGAGGATGACGTCCACCGTGTTTACTAGGCAAATTGGGTTTCGTTAGGTGTCTTAAAAGTTCTTGCGTGTGTCGTAAAAGTTCTTTGGTTGCTTGGTTTATCGATTTTCTAAATTGGTCGAAAAAAAAGTATTTGCTTATCTTATTGGTTTCGTTTGGTCAACTTTGGTCATTGGTTTGAAGTACGAAGTAAAGATTGTATTTGATTTACTTCGTAGTTTGAATCCAATAGTGCCAATCGTTATACAGTAAGTTAGTGTTGCCAATTCGTTGAGTCACGACCACGAACAGACGATACGTTGTCACACTAGACTGTTCGACGCACCGATCTTTTAAGTTTGTAGGCTATTCAGTCATAAGTGTTGTTAGTTTTGTTTATTGCTTTAATTTTCCTTGAAAATGCCTCAAAGAAAAAAAACTAACCTTTCGCTGCGTAGCCGAAATGCGAAAAGGATGAGACTTTGTAGGTCTCAGGAATCGGAAGAAGATCGTGAAGCACGGTTATCTGCTAACCGAGAGCACATCGCTCTTTCACGTGAATCGGAAACGTTCACCGAAAGGGAGTCACGTTTAAGTTCACAAAGAACACGGACCGCGACTTTGCGGTCTCAAGAGAGTATCCAGGAACGCGAAGACCGGCTGTCTGCTGATCGGGAGCGCCACTCTCTCTCACGTGAGTCAGAGACATTCACAGAAAGGGAGTCGCGCTTAAGTTCGCAAAGAACTCGGACCGCGACTTTGCGTTCTCAAGAGAATATCCAGGAACGCGAAGATCGGCTGTCTGCTGATCGGGAGCGCCAGTCTCTCTCACGCGAGTCAGAGACTTTCACAGAAAGGGAGTCGCGCTTAAGTTCGCAAAGAACTCGGACCGCGACTTTGCGTTCTCAAGAGAATATCCAGGAACGCGAAGTTCGGCTGTCTGCTGATCGGGAGCGCCAGTCTCTCTCACGCGAGTCAGAGACTTTCACAGAAAGGGAGTCGCGCTTAAGTTCGTAAAGAACTCGGACCGCGACTTTGCGTTCTCAAGAGAGTATCGAGGAACGCCAAGCACGTCTGTCATCTGACCGAGAGCGACACGCTCTCTCGCGCGAGTCTGAATCTCTCTCCCAAAGAGAAGAACGATTACAAATAGCTAGACATAACTATGTAGGTGTACAAAGAAACAATGAAAGTTATCTTGCATCTGAAAGGGAAAGAATAGATGAACTAAGACGAGCAGAAACAGCAGAACAACGTCAATCTCGCCTAGAAATAGAACGAGCTCGATACCATATGAATAGAGAAACAAATAGCGGAGCTGATGAGTCCATGGAAAATGACGATGCAAATATTTTATTACCTTGGGACAATAGGGAAAAATCAGGGTTCACATATTCGTCTAGAATTAATTATGCTGGCTTTACTTTCGTGGGTGACATGAGAGAAATTTGTAATTTTTGTCATGCTTTGAAATGGAGGAAAGAGACAGATGGAATGTGCTGCTCAAATGGAAAAATTGTTCTTCCAAATTTCCAAGATCCACCACACTTACTTAAAAGTCTCCTGAATGGCGATCATCCCCAGTCGAACCGTTTTTTGGATAATATTCGTTTATATAACAGTGCTTTCCAAATGACTTCCTTTGGGGCAAAACAAATAACGGAAGGACCGTTCATGCCAACCTTCAAAGTACAAGGTCAAGTTTATCACCTTATTGGATCTTTGCTGCCAGAAAATGAACCCAAATTTCTCCAAATTTATTTTGTATCCGATTACACGCAACAGCTCAATGTTAGAAATCACAATTTTCCCCAGCTCAATGCTGAGCTTTTGGGTCAACTTCAAGAATTGCTGCATCACGTTAACCAGTACGTTCGTGAATTCAAAGCTGCATTGGAGTCAATTCCACAAGGCAGCAATGATTTCAAAATTGTTATAAGTGCCGATAGACGTCCTGTGGGTGAACACCGTGGAAGACACAATGCACCCGTCGCAGATGAAGTTGCAGTTGTTTTAGTCGACCAGGAGTGTGAGAGACGTGATATCGTGTTGCGTACACGCGACGATCGCCTTCAACGCATTTTGGAAACCCACCGAGCTTACGACGCCCTGCAATATCCACTAATTTATTGTCATGGTGAAGATGGGTACAATTTTGGGCTGTACCAAGTGAACCCTACTACGAGAGTCACTAATTATCAAAAAAAAATATCTGCTCAACAATACTATTCCTACCTTTTACAAATAAGGCAAAACAGTTTCGTATATTTGCAACGATTTCGTGGTTTGTTCAGCCAATTTATTGTGGACATGTACGCAAAAATAGAAACTGAACGTTTAGTGTATATTCGCACTAACCAGCGACGGTTACGCGCTGAAGAATACGTGCACTTGCGGGACGCCATGCAATCAGATAATAACGTCGAAAACTTGGGTCGATTGGTTATTTTGCCATCCAGTTTCACAGGCGGTCCGCGGTATATGCACGAACGAACGCAAGATGCTTTTTGTTACGTCCGTAAATACGGCCGGCCGGACCTTTTTATAACATTTACAACAAATCCAAAGTGGACGGAGATTTGCCAGGCACTTCTCACAGGACAGGCGTCATACGACAGACATGACATTATTGCTAGGATTTTTCATTTAAAACTCAAAGTCTTGATTAATCTACTTACAAAGGAGAAAGTTTTCGGTTCAACTCTTTGTTTTATGTATAGCGTCGAGTGGCAAAAGCGTGGTTTACCCCACGCGCACATTCTTCTGTGGCTGGAAGAAAAAAATCGTCCCGATGCTATAGATATCTGCATTATAGTCCGGAAATTCTGCATATATGACACTGTCATAAGTGCAGAATTTCCGGACTATAATGCAGATCCGATTTTGCATGACATAGTAAAAACACATATGGTTCACGGGCCATGTGGCCTCTTAAACAGGGAATCACCGTGCATGAAAGATGGTCAATGCTCAAAAAAATACCCCAGAGCACTGAAAGAACTAACTATGGCTGGGGAAAATGGGTATCCGCAATACCGGCGAAGATCACCGTCACAAGGTGGTTTCACAGCTACTGTCAGATTCCGTGGACAAGAAATAATTCTAAATAATAGTTGGGTGGTACCGTATTCTCCAGTTTTGTCAAACGCTTTTCAAGCACACATTAATGTTGAAATTTGTAATAGCGTCGAATCTATAAAATATATATGTTAATAAAGGTAGTGATCAAGCCATGATAGCACTAAGAAATAACAACCAATTTGATGAAGTGACAAGGTATCAATCTGGCCGATACATAAGCTCTTCGGAGGCAGTTTGGCGCATTTTGAGTTTCCCTATTCATGAAAGGTATCCGCCAGTCATCCATCTTGACGTGCACCTGGAAGGCGGGCAGCGAGTTTACTTTCAGCCAGAAAATGTGGCAGAAAGAATGAACAACCCAAGACAAACCACCTTGCTCGCATTCTTTCGCCTTTGCGAAAGAGACAATTTCGCTAAGTCTCTGTTGTACAATGAAGTGCCACATTATTATACTTATAACAAGCAGCAAGGTGTTTTTAATCGCAGGAGACGTGGAACTGCTGTAGAAGGCGAGTCCGGCATTTTTAAAGAACACGTGATTGGAAGAGTATACACGGTGCACCCAAATAATGCAGAGTGTTATTATTTACGCCTTCTTCTTCACACAGTGCGAGGACCTACTTCTTTTGCTGAGCTCCGCAAAGTGGACGATATAGAATATCCCACATTTCAAGCTGCTTGCCGCGCACGGCATTTATTAGATGGCGATCAGCATTGGGATGATGCTTTAGCCGAAGCATGCGTCAGTGATAGTCCACATCGTTTGCGCCATTTATTTGCCATTTTGTTGACATTTTGTGGCCTATCGGACGCTGGGCAGTTGTGGCAAAAATATAAAGACGCGTTTGCCGAAGATTTTTTGAGACAGCAAAATATAAATAGTGAAACTTCTGACCAAGTACGTGAAAGCTGCCATAATAGGGCTTTGCTGGCTATACAAGATATAGTTACAAGTATAGGAGGGAACCCCCTCAGTCAATACGGCTTGCCGACACCGACAGTTGGTGGGGAACGAATTAATAGGGAGTATACATCTGAAATAAATTACAACCCCGAAGAGTTAGCAGAAATATTGCGAAATGGCTGTTCAAATTTGACGACAGAACAACGTCAAATCTTTGATAGAGTATGCTGTAGTGTAGAACATTCATTAGGAGAAATGCTGTTTTTAGATGCACCTGGTGGAACAGGTAAAACTTTCCTCACTAAAGTTATCTTGGCTCAAATAAGGAGCCAAAACAAAATTGCCCTTGCCGTCGCTTCCTCAGGAATAGCTGCCACTTTATTACCAGGAGGAAAAACTGCACATACAACATTTAAAATACCAATCGACTTGGACCGCACAGAAAACCCTGTTTGCAACGTGTCTCGCAATAGTGATAAAGCAAGGGTTTTACGCGATTGCGCCCTTATCGTTTGGGACGAGTGTACGATGGCAAATCGTAAAGCTGTGGAAGCTGTAGATAGAACGTTGCGAGATATAAGACAAAATGACCGACCGATGGGAGGCTTAACGGTGCTATTCTGTGGAGACTTCAGGCAGACACTCCCTATAATACCCAGAGGAACGAGGGCCGATGAAATAGGTGCCTGTTTAAAGAGCTCTATTTTATGGCGTAGTGTCATATTAACTAATTTGAGCTTTAATATGCGAGCATATTTGGGAGGTGACGCAAACGCGCAGGTTTTCTCAAATTTACTACTTCAAATTGGTAACGGCACATACCCGACTCAAGAAGGAGGTAAAGTAACTTTAGTCGAAAGCCTGTGTTCTTCTGTTGCCTCACAGCAGGAACTCATTTCCTCTGTATACGGAGATCCATCAGAGATCTCGAACCATGACGCTGCTTGGCTATGCCAACGAGCTATTTTGGCACCTCGCAACGACCAAGCAGCAGCAATAAATTTTCAAATATTGGTACATGTTTCTGGAGAAAGTAGGGAATATTTATCTATTAACACGGTTTTAGAAGAAGGAGATGCCACCCACTATCCAGTAGAGTTTTTAGACTCTCTAAATACACCAGGTCTTCCAGCACACAAAATTTATTTAAAAGTCGGAGTACCAATCATTCTACTCAGAAATTTAAGCCCACCAAAACTATGCAATGGAACTCGGTTGAGAGTAACAAATCTCCAACGAAATGTCATCGAAGCCGAAATCTTAACAGGTTGCGGCTCCGGTGATGTTGTTTTCATTCCCAGGATACCCATTATCCCCAATAATTTTCCGTTTACTTTCAAACGTGTGCAATTTCCTGTAAGCCTCTGTTACGCTATGACTATTAATAAAGCCCAAGGCCAGACGTTATCCGTTGCGGGTGTAGACCTTACTTTTGATTGTTTTTCACACGGCCAACTCTATGTTTCTCTATCACGTGTTAGCAACCCAAACAACCTTTTTGTATATGCTCCGGGTAATTCCACCGCTAACATAGTATATAGAGAAGCATTAACGTAATCAACTATACCAAAGTCAGGACTCTTATCTAAATCATCAAAAAGGTGATATACTCTTATCTAAACGACGTTGTTTTGTTCTCGACAACCACGCGAACGAAGTCGCGGGCACAGCTAGTTTTGTATAAAGTTCTTAAACTCAAAAAATACTGGCCACTTTTAAATTTTTTTGAACAAAGTTTATTTTGTAAACCTTTTTGAACGATTCTAAATTTGAATTTGAAAAAATACATTAAATACAAAAGATTTACGCGGCATAATGGTAGCGAAGTCCGAAGGTTTCATTTACCTTCAGTAGTTTGTGGCTATTTTTTTGTGTCCAATTTAAGTTTTATAACAAGTTATCGGTTAATTCCGAATTAATGTTATTGTGTGCATCATGCAGCGGCGCCATTTAACTAGAGAAGAAATGTTAAGGGCAGTAGGCATGCTCCAAGCTGGGGCTACTCAACGGAGTATTGCTGAGGAGTTTGGAACAAGACAAAACGTGATATCAAGGTTATGGTCACGTTTTCGTGCTACTGGTGAAGTGGCTGAAAGACACCCAGGCGGGAAGCGCATAACCACTCAACGACAAGACCGATTTTTGCAAGTTGCCGCGAGAAGACAACCAAATGTTACGGCCATGCAGTTGGTTCAGAGGCTCCAGTCAGAGCACCAGTTGCTTGTGAGTGACCAAACTGTGAGGAGAAGGCTGCATGAAGCTAACCTTCATGCTCGCAGACCGCTTCGTACTCCAGCACTACGCCGAGGAAATCGTGGACGACGACTAGAGTGGGCTCGTGAACATTTGCTCTGGGAAGAAAACCAGTGGTCTGTAGTGCTGTTTACCGAAGAGTCCCGGTTCGGTTTCCATCCCGATACACGTAGAGTGCGTGTTTGGCGAGTTCCTGGTCGTGAGAGCCGTCTGCAACATCCTCAGGAAGTCCATTCATAGCACGGCGGGACAATTATGGTTTGGGCGGGCATTCGTGTTGGTGGAAGAACAGACCTCGTTTGGATCAGAAACACCATGACGGCTGAAAAATACCGTAACGAGGTGCTAGTACCAATAATCTACCCCCATCGACTACACATGGGTCAAGAATTCACGCTCATGCACGATAACGCCCGTCCGCACACAGAAAGAGTGGTGATGAGCTGGTTGCAGGAGTACGACGTATCGGTCTTAGGCTGGCCCGCTCAATCGCCTGACCTAAACCCCATAGAACACGCGTGGGACATGCTCCAAAGAAGGGCTTTGAGGAATTTCCCTGCAAAGGTTGCGACGGAAGAGCAACTTTTTTTGCATCTTAGCCGGACCTGGGACCATATACCGCAGCAAGACTTGGATAACTTAATCCAAAGCATGAAAAACCATTGCAGGACCGTTATTAACGTCATGGGTGGTTTTACTGACTACTGATTTTTCACAGAACTGTTAAAAACAATTTATTTTTTCCTTATTTGTAAATTTTTCTTAAGAAACACATTCGTTGTTAGTTTTACCATTATTTCATGTTTTTTCTTTATTTGAATACAAATTTGTTTACGCAAAAAAACATTGTATTCTTTTATTCTGGAGTGTAGTATGATAAATGGGCTTTATAAAAATATATACATGTTGTATGCTATTTTTAATACATTTTGAGTAAATTGAGTAAATCCAAAATATCCCTAGACAGTGTTGATGTGTGTACAATACCAAGGTATTTCGTCTTTCCTACCTTCTCGAGGATCGGGCAAGCGCAATCAGGCTCTTGGTCCTGACAGTGGTGAATCTTTACACTAAAATCAGCGTCTGGCTGGGTTCTATCACTTGCAGAAAAACACATGTAGACAGTTTTCTGGCTATTCAGCGTGAGTAAACTAGTTCTCAGCCAGGAAGCAACTCTCGCTAATCCTACCTCCGTATCCTTCCGCACAGAATCCCAACTATCGCCAGTAAAGACCATCGCAGTGTCATCAGCATAAGAGAAGACGCGAGCACCACCTACCTCCAACTTACACAGGTCATTAATATAAATTAGAAACAAGGTGGGCCCGAGGACGCTTCCCTGTGGTACTCCGAAAGTTATATTTGAGTCTCTACTTATATATTTGCCAATTCTTACCTTTTGTGTTCTATGTGTTAAGTAACTTTTGAATATTTGAAGGGGTGTACCTCTTATTCCTATGCATTCCAGCTTGCGTAAAAGAATGGGAACAGAAACAGTGTCAAAAGCCTTTTTCAAATCGAGAAAAACTGCCAGGCATTTCTTTTGACGATCAAGGTTATCAGTAATTAGAGATGTTAAAGCTGTTATTGCATCTTCAGTTGATTTGCCCTGTCTAAAACCATATTGTGTATCAGATAATATATGATATTTATTAAGAAAGTTAGTTAATCTATTATTTAATAGTTTCTCTAATATTTTCGACAAAGCAGGTAATACTGATATGGGCCTGTAGTTACTTACACTATCTCTAGTCCCACTCTTGTACACAGGTGTGATAGCAGATTTCTTTAAAAGTTTGGGGAAGATACCTTTACTAAAACACAGGTTTGCTAAGTGAACAACAACTGGAAGAATTTCATGTTTAGCTAATTTAAGAAAACTTGTTGGGATGTTATCCCATCCAGGAGCACTACTCGATTTTAAATTCATAAGTAAATAGTGCACTTCGTCTATATCGGTATCCAATAGTACAAGGGATGTTAATTGAGCCTTGTTTCCTCCTAAGTCAGTACCAGCGTAAGAATTCCTATCCGGCATGATTTCCTCTGCAAGTTGTTTGCCTATACCAACAAAATAATCATTTACATGATTGACTGCTTCATGGGGCGACGATTTTGATTCTAAAAGTTTAATGTTATCTGCATTAGTTTGCTTCATGTGAGTTATGTTTTTAATATTTGACCAAAGTGTTTTACTGTTTTTAGTAGAATTTGCTAGTTGTGCTCTCTCATACCTGCGCTTCAGTTTTTTGATTAATTGATTACAAAAGTTGCGATATCTTTTGTAACTAATTTTCAATATTTCATTATAAGGATCATTTTTTAATTTCTTTTGCATTGTGTTTCTATTTTTGATACATTTTAAAATGCCAGGGGTAATCCAGGGTTTAATAGTTCGCTTAGTTTTGGGTATAGTAGACTTTGTAGTATTTTCTTGCAGTGATTCTGAGATTTTTTTTATAAGAAGTTCCACTACAAGGTCAGGATCGTTACACAACAAGAGTTCGCTAACATTTTTATCCACCAAAGATTTGAGTGCCATATTGAAATCAATATTTATTTTTGTTTTATGTGTTTTATTTTTTAGCTTGATTTTAGATAGGTTAAGGAACAATAAAGAATGATCAGTCACTGATGTATTAAGGACAGCAATGTGTGCAGATAACTTTTCTTTATCGAGTTTCAACATAAAATGATCCAGACAGTTATTTAGTCTCGTAGGAAAAGTGTGTCCTGCCATCAACCCATGCATTGTTAACATTGTAGAGTAGCTTTGTCTGTTGTTGCGCTCTTGGGCATGTTCTGATGGAGAAGGGGAAAGATTTATATTTATGTCACCAGCTAAGGTGATGCAGTTACAAGATTTTATGGAGTCCAAATATGTGTCTAGCGAGTTAATAAACATATCAGCGTTGGCATTTGAAGGGGATCGATATACACCCAGTATAATACTGTTATCATTAAGTTTAATTTCCATAGCTGAGGCATGAGTCAATTTAATTTCCCTGATGTTTACTACAATTCTATTATTGATATATATAACTACTCCGTCGTTTTTATTTAAATGGTTTGTAGTTTGGAAAGTTGAGAAGTTCTGAATAGTGGGTACCGGTTTATTAGGATTAAGTTGACTTTCAGTTAGAATCAGAATGTCCGGTTCAAATTCTAGACAAGACAAACTCAGTAGCAGATCATCGATGTTACTATAAACGCTTCGTATATTTTGGCAGAATATTTTGCAGTCTTTATTTTGTACATGTATATATTTTGACAGATCTTCAATGTCACAGTGAAAAGCCTGAGCGACATTTGCATTGTCTATTTCGTAGAGTGTTTGAAGCGAACTATCCATTTGGTTTGATATTGATGGGTCCGAGGGTGAACTTTAAAACATTTTTGTATGCATTGGATACATACTGCCAGCGACATATGTTTGATATCCGTGGAGTATAGTAAACCCTAGGTGAGTTTACCAAGTAGGCAACAATCAGATAAAGGAGGAGTATACGAATTGAAGTTGAGAGAGGGGTGTATGTGTGAGAGTACATTTCAGTAGTTGTATAAATACATAGAATGGTATGTGCGAGAGTGAGTGTATGTGTAGTATTACAAGTATTTATGATTAATCTAGTTAAAATAAAAATAATTTCCAGTAGCATAGAATAAAATAAAATAGAGAAATCTCTTAATAATGGCAAAATTATAGGACAGACATATTTGGGAAAATGTCTATGGCATAGTCAGGCTCCATGTGTCAGCTGGTGGATCTGCGCTTCAGACTTGACGGTTATTCTATGTGATGTCTCATCTTTCTTTAGGTACACTTTGCCATAAGCCGTCCAGCAAAATTTAAATCTCTTACTTTTGACCAGGTCACGCGCAAGAAAGTGCAGACGAGAGCCTTTCACAGTCAGCTGCTCCGACACAAAGATGGGAGCTTCCGTATTGGTGCGGCATCCTACGTGTTTTGCAGAAAGCTTACTTTGGTGTTTAGTATTAAATGACTTACACATCTGGAGCAGTTCAGTCTTCAAGAGTGTAGAGGAGGTTTCCACGATGATGGGGCTATTTTGTTCTTCCTTCTTGCTACTTACTCTGTACACATCTTTAATATCACTTTTCTGAAGTTTGCAGTCAACAGTTTTAGACAGTGAGAGTACCATCCCAATTAGATCTTCCTTCGTTTCTCCACTCGTTTTCGGCACGTTTTTCAACTGAAAATTTGATTTACGAGTCGACATTTGCATATCTTCAATTTTGTTTTCTAAAACCGCTATATAATCTCTGTCCTTAGCAGCCTGTTTTTCCAATTGGTTAATTTTACTTAGCATGTCCTTGTTTTGAGCTGTCAGAAAGGCAACCGAGCTCTCGATGTTTATGTTCGTTCTTTGAATAGTGGACAAAGTCAAGCCAATTTTACCCATTTCCTTTTCTATTTCCTTCCGTTGTTGAGTCATAAGAGAAGATATAAAACTCTTAATATCGCTATCCTCATCTTCCTCTCGCGGCCTTTTGAAACAGCGAGGCTTGCCAAAGTTTGGAGGTGTACATTCTTGACTCAGTTTGTTTAGGTCAGAATCTGACATAGATTTATCCATTTGTCATACAATGATAGTGTCCTTGGGGGTGGAGTCTTCGCAGCAGGGAGCCAGCTCAGGTACCAGGGGAGCACGGTCGTAGGAGTAATCGCCGCTGTCTCGCAATGATCGTCCCGTCGTTACAACTAGTATTGTGAATAACTCCTTGGTGTTTATGCACTCCTATTTTTAACTTTCGATTAAATTTACTTAAATTTATTTAAATTATGAAATTAAAAATTGCGAACAGTACTGAGGCACGTCAACACCTTACGGCGGTCCGGGGAAAGAGGATGACCTATAAAAAGATGTTACCTCAATAGCCGGACAGTTTTCATGGTTTTTACATCTTGCCAGACACATCGAAAGTCCACTGTAGGTGCGAGCGCGAATGCTTAGTCGATTACTATTTTTTAAGATATCTAATAAAAAAATATTTTATTACGTTCATAGCCATGTTGTATAAAGTAGAAAATGTTAGTTTAATATTGTTAGGTACAAGCTGGGTATGAGATAAATTATTTTACACCAATTAATTAACCAAATATTCTTTATTAACTCAACAACTTATTTACACAAACACTAAATCGCTAATAATCACTATTCTCTTCGTAATCGCTTGTATTCGCTTCCGTTCGCATTCGTAGTCGAAAACTGACTGACTCATTCGCCCGCCGTCCGGCCTATTTATACGGTCATGGAAGTTTCCAGAACATTGTCGAACTATCTTATAGTGGAATATTCTAGAAACATCTATGAACTTCTACACAGTACCACAATGGAATGTTCTCGAACCCAGTGGAAACTTCTGGAAACTTCGACCACATTCTCGAACGTTCCAGTGTAATACGGTCGACGTAACACTGCCCCCTCCTTAGACATGCTCGTCCCGAGCATCATTAGTCCCGTAGTATCGCGCCAATCGGTCTACATGGACAATCTTAGGCGCACCTCGTGGACCCTTCTGTATTCGGTAAGTAACATCGTTGATCCTGGTCACGATTCGGTATGGTCCATCCCATTTTGCTTGCAATTTGGGAGACTTCCCTTTGCTGCGCACTGGGTTATGCAACCACACCAGTGAACCCTCCTCAAAACCTCTATGGTTTGCCTTCCGGTCGTATCGGGTCTTCATCTTATCAGACATTTTGTTGGCCGGATTGTCTGATATGCTCATATACATCATTCAACTTGTTACGCAAGTCATTCGCATAATCGGTTACACTGCGTGGGGCATCAGGGGGGGTTCCGGTGATTAAATCTGCAGGCAACCGTAATTCCCTTCCAAAGTTCGCGAAGGCTGGTGTCACAGCCGTACTTTCGTGAACTGCACTACGGTAGGACAGAAGAAATGGCTGTATGTGCTTGTCCCAATCCCTTTGCCTGCTTTCCACAACTTTTGCCAGATATATCTCCAACGTTTGGTTGAAACGTTCTACCATTCCATCAGATTGCGGATGGTAAGAAGTGGTTCTGGTCTTGTGAGTACCCATCAGTCGACTAGTCTCCTGGAAAACTTGTGATTCAAAATTCCTCCCTTGGTCGCTGTGAATTTCCAAGGGTACTCCAAAACGACAGAAGCCTTCCTGGACCAATTTATCTGCGACTGTTGTTGCTTCTTGGTTGGGAATGGCGAAGACTTCTGGCCACTTTGTGAAGTAATCCATGACAACCATGAAGTACTTGTTTCCGTTTTCACTTTCCGGAAATGTTCCTGCAACGTCTAGTGCTATCCGTTCCCAGGATGCTCCCACGTTGTATAATTGTAAAGCACGTCTGCTGCGTGTCTGGGGTCCTTTCACAGCCGCACAACTGGTACATTTGCGGCACCAGTCCTCAACATCCTCTCGACAGTGAATCCAGTAAAACCGCTCTCGTATCTTCAGTAGAGTTCTTTTTACCTCCATATGTCCTCCTGAACATCCAGGCCAGGCTTTGGGGACAACAATTTGTAGATGACAGTTGTCTCCTCGAGCGTTTTCCCATTTACGGCACAAGACTTCATCCTGGATAACCAAGCTGTTCCATTGTGCCCAATAGCTCTTTGTGATGGAACTTAACGCCGCAACATCACTCCACTTGGGCTTCGGAGCACCAGCTTTAATCCACTCAAAGATCGGTTTGAGGTCCGTGTCATTTTGCTGAGCAAGCTGTAGGGTTTCCTTCCATTCATTGCTGAGATCCATTCTTAGCATCCTCACGGGCACTGCCTCCTTAGTCTCTTGCTTGGTACAGTGCTTACAATCTTCTGGGCAAGGTGTTCTAGACAGTGCATCTGCGTTACCATGAGTTCTCCCACAACGAAGTCAAACTCTTGTAGTAGTTCGATCCATCTTGCCACTTGTCCTTCTGGATTCTTGAATTGCAATAACCACTTTAATGCAGCATGGTCAGTTCGCAATTGGAATTTCCGTCCAAGCAAATATTTACTGAAGTGCTGCAATGTCCTTACTACGGCGAGTAGCTCCCGTCTCGTAACGCAGTAATTTCTTTCCGGTTTGGATAAAGATTTGCTGTAGTAAGCTATAACAACTTCTTGGTTTCCTTTCCGTTGAGACAACACGCCTCCAATTCCAATATTACTTGCGTCTGTGTCAACTATGAAGTCATTTTCAGTGTCAGGATATCCCAGAATAGGTGTATTGCACAGACGTTTCTTTAATTCCTGAAATGCGATGTTACAGTTCTCGTTCCAACAGAATTGCTGCTTTTCCTCAGTGAGTTTGTGTAGAGGTTTTGCAATGTCGGCAAATTTTTTGACAAATCGATAGTAGTAGCACAAACCCAGAAATGCTCTGACCTGCGTCTTGTCTTTCGGAACTGGCTAATCCTTGACGGCGACGATTTTCTCCGGATCTGTCTGAACACCTTCCTCCGAAACTATGTGTCCTAAAAAGTTTACTTGTCGTCTGAAAAATGAGCACTTTTTCGGACTTAACTTAAGATTTGCCGTCCGGATTTTTGACAACACTCGATTGAGGTTTTGAAGATGATCTTCAAATGTACGGCCCACGATAATGATGTCATCTAAATAGACAAGACATGCGTCTCCGATTAATCCAGCAAGTACTTGCTCCATTAGCCTTTCAAATGTCGCAGGAGCATTGCACAATCCGAATGGCATAACTTTAAACTGCCATAGCCCCTTTCCTGTTGAGAATGCAGTTTTCTCCTTATCCTTAGGGTCTATTTCCACTTGCCAGTAGCCACTTTTTAGGTCTAGCGTGTTGAACCACCTCATTCCACTCAGTGTATCCAATGTGTCGTCGATCCTAGGCAGTGGGTAACTGTCCTTTTTCGTGACGTCGTTCAATCGTCGATAGCCCACACAAAAGCGTGTGTTGCCGGCCTTTTTCTTCACCAGGACCACAGGAGAACACCATGGACTCGATGAAGGCTCTATAACACCATCCTTTACCATGCCCTCAATCATCATTTCCACTTCCTTTTCACGTGCAACCGGCAGTCTTCTTGGTCGTTGACGGATTGGTAACTCTTTGCCAGTATTAATTTTGTGCTGAACCAGTCCTGTTCTTCCTATGTCAGCATCATTTGTAGAGAAAGAGTCGGCGTACTGAAGTAACATCTTCTTAGCTTTATCCATTTCTACTTCCGTTAAATCGCAGTTTTCTAAAAGTGTTGACACGTCAAATTTCAGGCGGAAAACTTTTCCTGATGGTACACCTTCCATGAAGATTTCCTCTGTACCACACTTCAATACTCCTTGATCAACGTCGATCTCACAACGATGTTTCCGCATGAAGTCTAATCCCAGGATGCAATCGTCCACTATGTCGGCCACGATGACATTATGCCGATAGAATTTGTTACCTAATTTTAACTCCACCTCCTTTCTGCCTCGGACGATTATGTGCTGACCGGTAGCTGTCAGTAATTGTATACGGTCGTGGTTATTGAAGAAGTCCCCAAGGAACCGACTTGCTAGATGAGAATTGACGACCGTGTGAGAAGCTCCAGTATCCAACGTCAATTTGCATGGAAAACCATTGACTTCGCCTTTGATGATCAGGCTGTTTCCGTCATGGGCCTGTGAGATCGAGATCCTCGGGGCTCTTTCAATACCAGCCAGCACCCGCCCCTCAGTCCTGGCGTTTACTCGTTTCCCTGCTGTTGCTGGGCAGTCGTATCAGTCGCCCTATCTTGCTGGGATTGATTTTCTCTCAGTGTGCTTCGCTTTGGACAGCTTGACCGAAGATGACCCTGTTAAAGTTGTTTGTGTTAGGGAAGCGTGAATCAAACACCAGCGCTGAGCTAAGACTGTTTTAATGACATTCAATTATCACCTACCCACATACATTACATTATTGAAATATACATATACCTACAATCCCTTTCTTTGGAAAAAAAAAATGTATTGCATTTAATGCATGCATATTACTAAATGCTGTAAGATATTTTTTTTTTAAATAAAAAAAAACATAAATTATCATTGTTTCATGTGGCATTAACATTATAATTTTGAAATACTAACCTATCTTAACATAGGTAGCTTAAATAAAATTATTATGAAGGTACACTTAATAAATATATAACTTCCTAATATATTCCCCTAAATTTCGAAGCAAAATAATATCCTTAGTATCTTATAAGTTTGTAAATAACAATTGTTTATAATTCACTAAATATTACAAAACAAAGCCTCCCGCCGCGTCTGTTCGCGATAAACTCAAAAACTACTGAACGGAATTTCATGCGATTTTCACCAATAGACAGAGTGATTTATGGGGTATGTTTAGGTGTATTATTTGCACCCGAGCGAAGCTGGGGCGGGTTGCTAGTGTAGTATAAACCTTTGTTAGTACAGGTTGATTCATATTTTACTGTGGTATTTAATATTTAGCTGTATTAACATTTTTATTAGTAATTCCTACATTCATAAATTATAACATAACATTCATTACATAAATTTACATTACTTTCATTGCATGGATTAACATTACACTCATTAATTATTTACTTAGATAGAATTATAAATTATTAAAAGTAAAATAAAATAAAATAAAAAAACACATGCCATTATTTAATAACTAAGTGACATTCTTATCACCATATCTGCTAGTTTATACATACGTATGACATGGAAAGGTGCTCGCTGGTGCTCAGTATCCCCAGCGATCAGGTGGTCTCACTTCCCTGCCGTAACGGGTGCAATAATTAGTGTCCATTTCAGTCATGGTACGAGTATGTTGTTGTGATGGCACACACTCACCGGAGCTGAGGCTATCACCTGAGGGTTCGCTAGGTTCATCCATGAACATATCGTCATACTCGTACGTATTGCAATCTGTAACGGGACTACGAAGGCTAACTTGTGAGCTCGTACACGGATCAAATATAATGTGTCTTCTATTTCGCCGTAGAATGTTTCCGTTGTACATTTTAATTGTAAATGAGCGCAATCCTACAATGTTATCTATTACCCCAGGTTTCCAAGTATCATTTATTCTTACTTTAACTCTGTCTCCTATTTTCAAAGGCTGTAATGGTCTAGATCCTTTGTCATAATATTGTTTTTGGGCATTTTGACGTGATTTTAATTTCTGTACTGTATCACTTTGTACTTTTGGAAGCAATAATGTAGGAGTACACGGGAGTATGCTACGTAGTTTTCTACTGTAAAATAACTCTGCCGGGGAAGATATTTCGCTGCTAATAGGTGTGTTTAGGTATTCTAACATGGCCAATTGGAAATCTGCGCCGTCAAAACTGGTTTTCTTTAACATATTTTTTATAGTTTGAATGGCACGTTCGACTTGTCCGTTTGACTGTGGGTATTTTGGTGACGACGTGATGTGCTGAAAGTTCCACTCTTTTGAAAACTGTTTAAAGACCATTGAGGAATATTCTGGACCATTGTCGGACATAACTGTTTCAGGAATACCCAACCTACTAAATATTTTCTTTAAATGTTTTATTACGGTTTCTGAATTTAATGAAGATAACTTTGATGTTTCTACATATTTACTATGATAATCTATAATGATAAGATAGGACTTGCCTTTAAAATGAAATATATCCGTGCCTATTTTACACCATGGCCTTTGCGGTATTTCATGAGGTATAAGTGGCTCCTTCGTGTTTTGTTTTCTGTAAGTCATACATGCTTGACATCGTGATAAATAATCTTTTAATTGTGTACCCATGTTTGGCCAGAACATTATCTCCCGAGCTCTTAATTTGCATTTTTCTAATCCTAAATGCCCCACATGTATTTTTTTTAGCATTTCGTGTTGCATACATTTAGGAATCACTATTCTATTGCCTTTCCATATCATACCAAAGTTAATTACTAATTCATCTCTGTAATCCCAGTAGGGTTTTATGCTATTTTCTACTTCATTTTTATTACTAGGCCAACCTTTCTTGATAGCTTTAAATATCTTTTGTAGTTCTCCATCAATCTTAGTGTTTTTTTGTATTTCTAAGAAATGTGTGTCTGTGAGTGGATTGCTCGTATTTATAAAACATACTTGCGCCTGCGTGTCTAGATGGTCGTAAGGAAATGGCGGGGATGAGTGCTCATCTTCCGCGGCCGGTGCAACTGCACGCGATAGCGTATCAGCAATATATAGATATTTCCCCGGTTTGTAAACGAGTTTAAACGAGTATGGTTGTAATCTTAGTAACATTCGTTGTAAACGTGCTGGAGTGTTTACTAAGGGCTTATTTATAATGCTAACGAGAGGTTTATGGTCGGTTTCAACAGTAACATCCACTCTTCCATAAATATACATATAAAATCTTTCACAGGCAAATACACACGCATACAATTCTTTCTCTATTTGCGCATACGATTGTTCCGTTTTTGTTAATGACTTTGATGCGTAACACACCGGTAAGTTATCTTGTAACAAACATGCGCCTAAGCCATTTTTGCTAGCATCTACTGATATTACTACCGGTTTTTCTAAGCTATAATATTTAAGTACGGGTGGATTAACTAAGCACTGTTTGATATTCTCAAAACATTGATTGTGTCTACTGTCCCAATGCCATTCGGTGTTTTTATTCAACAGCTCCCGTAATAAGTGAGTTTTTTCTGAAAATTGAGGAATGAATTTACTCACATATGTAGCTAATCCTAAGAATCTCTCGACTTCCTTAATATCCTTGGGTACGGGCATATTTTTAACGGCCTGTACATGTGAATTGTCTGGTGTTAACGCCATCTATCGGCGCAATACAAAGGATGCAATACGGCACACCATCTAGCGGCGTGTATGCGCTCTTCTAATACGTCATATACTTCATCGAATACGTCATGAGTGAACGAGGACGGCGCAGCGAGCGGCGGTTGGTCGGCGGCGAGCGACTCGCGCTGCATTCGGTCCGTTCGGTCTCCGCTTCTTCATCATTCATCGGACACTGCTTTCTAGTCCGCCGCCAAAAAATTGTAAGTCGATGGTAGTCGGTACACCACGACAATAAATTCTTTCTGTAAAGTAATAAACGTTAAAACTGTTAAAAATAATAAAAGAATCATCATTGAAGAGAGCCTGACCTCAACCCTCACACAACTAAATTACAAAACATATTGGTCCTACGAACCGAATCGGAGCGGCTTCGAGAAGAAGTACAGAGCGTACACTGGAAGTCGGCAACCACAAAACGGTCAGGCCATTCAGTATTCCTATCCAAACCCATCCTCAAGGAGCATTTGTGTTAATATCGTGTTTGTATTGTGCAATATTTCAGTTCCCTAGTCCGGCCACGCGCCCGCGTTTGAAAACCTACCTACCGCCATTTTGAGCGGCGTGGTTTCGAGTTCGATCGAGCAGAAAAAACGTGTAAGTACTTTCTTTTGTCTCTCATAGTCTCCCAAAAATGCCACTCGACGACTATAAAGATTTAATTAAAAAACGAGGTGTAGTTAAAGGAAAGTTTACGGTATTCGTTAAACATGTGCAGTCGTTACAAGACATAGAAGTCTCCGATTCTCAAAAGATAGCCTTAGAAGATCGTTGTAATAATGTTATGTCCCTATTAGTAGATTTCTCAAAAATTCAGGATGAGATAGAATTTCAGCTTCAAGATTCTGAACCAGAGTTAGAAAAACAATTAATTGAAAGAGAACTCTTTGAAAATCTATTTTATGATGTTACATCTAAAGCGAAATGCACGCTAAAAAGTAAACAAGTTGTTGATAACGGTTTTGAAGTCAACAGTAAAACATCTAGCATTAAATTACCTACTATTTCATTACCTTCCTTTGACGGTTCATTCGAACAGTGGTTGGAGTTTCGAGATACCTACATATCGTTAATTCACAATTCTAATACTATAGACGATATTCAAAAGTTCCATTACTTGCGTTCCGCGCTCACGGGCACTGCTAGTCAAATAATAAAATCGTTGCAGTTTACTGCTGAAAATTACGTAATAGCCTGGAGTTTATTAGAGAACAGGTTTAATAATAATAGATTACTCGTCCAAAACCATGTTAAAGCTTTGTTCTCCTTACAGTCTTTGCACAAAGAATCCGCATCTCATATTCGTAAATTTATAGATAATATATTAAAAAATATTCGCGCTCTTAAAAGTTTAGACGAGCCCACCGATCAATGGGATACTTTAATAATATACCTTATTGTCACTAAGATGGACTCAACTACAGAGAAAGAGTGGGAAAGTCATAAAAGTGCACTCTCAAAATTGCAAAGTCACGTTAATAACAAATTAACATTAAACGATTTAATTACATTTCTTACCGATAGGGCGGACATGTTAGAATCTATAGGTACTCATGATTCGGGTAAGAAAACGTCCGATGGTTCCGTAAAGAAATCATCCAATCATTCAAAGCATGCTAGCTCACACAGTTACGTTGCAACGCGTAATAGTAATAATAAATCGTCTCAAAAACTTAATTCGAACGATTCAAAACGTTACCAAAGATGTAACATGTGTAAAGAAAACCATCCTCTTTATTCGTGCGGTAAATTCATTGACCTTCCTATGAGGGACAAATTATTATTCTTAAATGAGAACAAACTCTGTAACAATTGTTTGCGTGCTGGACATACAGTGTCTCATTGCTGGTTCGGTGCATGCAAGCTATGTAATCGTAAACACCATTCGCTTCTTCATGGTGAGTGCTGTGATAGCACGTCAAAGTCGGTAGCGCCACACGACGCGGAAGCGCCGGTGACGTCACAATCCTGTCGCAAGTCCGAAGCAACGGGCAACGCACACAGTACAGCACTACACAGTGCGTCAACTTCAACGCGTCAACAAGTTGACAGTGGGTATTCGTTTCAGAAACCCGTTATTCTTTCGACTGCATTATTAGAAATTTCTGATCGTGATAACAACTATCACACTATTCGTGCTATTTTAGATAATGGTAGCCAACACTCATTTATCACAAAATCGTTATGCGATAAATTAAAAATTCGTTTGATACAGTCCACAGTACAAGTCGCAGGGGTAGGTAATTCGGTAACCCAATCTACACAATCATGCAAAATGCAGTTGCGATCTAAAAATAGTGAATATAGTACGTATTTAAATTGTCTCGTTCTACCTTGCATTACCGCAACGTTACCGTCCGTTACTCATAATATCGCGAAATTTATGATTCCAAAACACGTATCACTCGCCGATCCTGATTTTATGATGTCGAATAAAATCGACTTATTAATCGGCGCGGATAAATTTTGGGAACTTTTAAGTGAAGGTTTAATTCGACTTGCAAACGGGCCATACCTACAAAATACGAAGTTAGGTTGGGTGGTATCTGGTGTCGTACATAATACAAAATGTTCACGCGTTAATCGAGTCCAGTGTAATTTTACACACACGTACGACAACTTAGATTTACAACTCTCAAAATTTTGGGAATTAGAGGAGATAAGTTCAAATAATATTAGTATGTCTAAAGAAGAACATGATTGTGAAAATTTATTCGTAAAAACTACTACGCGTGATAATCATGGTCGTTTCTCGGTGCGTATGCCTCTCCGCAAATCAGCTGATGTACTAGGCGATTCATACTTGCAAGCCGAGAGTCGGTTCCTCGCGCTCGAACGCAAGTTGGGCCGATGCACACCTAGTTATAAAAAATTATATTACGATTTTATGCGGGAATATTTGGAACTCGGACATATGACTAAAATAGATAATTATAATACTATATCTCCACATTATTTCTTACCGCATCATGGTATATTTAGAGAACATAGTACAACTACGAAATTACGGGTAGTATTTGACGCAAGTGCTAAAACTACTTCCGGTCAATCTCTAAATGACATCCAATTAATTGGTCCGTCTTTACAAAATGATATTGTTGCTATTTTATTAAGATTTCGACAATATACCTATATTGCCTGTGCCGATGTCGCAAAAATGTACAGACAAATATTGATTCAACCTGACCAACAATATTTACAATTAGTTTTATGGAGAGAAAACTCGTCAGATGCGCTCGGTGTGTATCGGCTTAACACGGTTACCTACGGTACGGCGTCCGCGCCATACCTAAGCATGCGATGTTTACGTCAGCTGGCGTCGGAGTGCACAGATAACGAGATCGCTAATATTATTTACAAAGATTTTTACGTTGACGATTTAATCACGGGTTGTGATGATAAAAAAGAATTAATAGATATTTGTAATAAAGTTTCTACGGTATTACAATCGGGTTGTTTCTGTTTACGAAAATGGTTATTCAATTTCGATTTATCAACTTTAAACGCGGCAAAGAATTTATCACTAGGTGAAACCTGTCAAAGTAAAACGTTAGGTTTAGGTTGGTTCGCAAATACAGATGAGTTATATTATACGACTAAACTTGAATTAACCGGTAGTCATGTCACTAAGCGCATTATGTTATCGGCAATCTCACAAGTTTATGACCCGTTAGGTCTATTAGCGCCAATTATAATACTTGCAAAAATATTATTACAAAAATTATGGACGTATAAAATCGGATGGGACGATCCGGTACCTCATGATATTTTAATACATTGGCAAAAATTCGTTGACACTCTTGGTTGTTTAGGTAAATTACGTATACCACGTCAAGTCATAAATAGCAAAATGCAATATATTGAATTACACATATTTACTGATGCCTCTCAGAGTGCTTACGGCGCTTGTGCTTACGTGCGTTTGTATTCGGATGATAATAATACCAATGTATCCGTAGCTTTATTATGCGCTAAGTCGAAAGTCGCGCCAGTCAAACCAATAACTATACCGCGTTTAGAGCTGTGTGGGGCATTATTAGGTGCGAAGTTGTACGCAAAAATTATAAATTCACTTCGTTCAAAATTTACAAATATTTATTTTTGGTCCGATTCCACAATCGTGTTGGGATGGCTACGAATGTCACCTAATAATCTTAAAACATTTGTACAAAACAGGGTGGCTCAAATTAATGAGCTCACTGGTAGTTTACCATGGTTACACGTAGGAAGTAAATCTAACCCAGCTGACTTGGTGTCACGCGGGGTCACGCTGGACGCGCTGCAAACAGCTGATATTTGGTGGTACGGCCCGGCATTTTTGCACGAACGACTGTGTAATTTTAGTTATGATCATAGTTGTCATAATATTAATTTTAACGAATTACCCGATATTAAAACTACCTCACTGTTAGTTAATAAAAAATATGAGAATACGTTTTCATTTGAGAGATTCTCTTCTTTTACTCGTATGAAGCGTGTCTTTGCTTACATGTTACGTTTTATTAATAACGTTCGTAATAAAATAAAGTTAAATCGGAAATACGGCCCGCTTCAAGTAGATGAGTTAAATAAATCTATTATTAAATTGACTCAAATGTCACAAAACCAATCGTTTCCTGATCTCGATATTTCCTCAAAGGGGAATGTAACCTTAAAGGCTACGCGTACTATTGCGAGTCTTAATATATTTGTTGATAAGGATAACATTATTAGAGTTGGAGGTAGATTAAATAATTCTTTAAATTTTTCATATAATAAAAAACATCCCGTCCTGTTGTGTAGTAAACATATCTTTACCCGTTTGCTATTTGAATATGAGCATAGGCGCCAGCTTCATGCAGGTCCTCAATTATTGTTAGCCAGTATACGAGAAAACTGGTGGCCCCTCAGAGGCCGCAATCTGGCTAGAAATGTTGTACATACATGTGTGACATGTACTCGTATTAAAGGTAAAACTGTTTCGGTTCAAATGGGTAACTTACCTACAGAACGACTGGAACCAGGTTATCCGTTTATAAGGTGCGGTGTAGACTATGCTGGACCCATGTTTATTTTGAACCGTAAAGGGAGGGGTGCTAAACTGGAAAAATGCTATATTTGTTTATTCATTTGTTTCTCAACGCGTGCAATTCACTTAGAATTAGTTACTGATTTAACTACTGATGCTTATATATTAACTCTAAAACGGTTTATGTCTCGACGGGGTAAACCCGTTGAAATATTTTCTGACAATGGACAAATAGAGATTTTAGCTAATGATAATATAAAATTTAATTTCATACCTCCATATACACCGCATTTTGGGGGATTGTGGGAGGCAGGAGTAAAGTCTTGCAAATATCATATCCGTCGTGTTATTGGCAACACGAACTTAACTTACGAGGGGTTTAGCACGATATTAACTCAAATCGAGGCCGTCCTAAATTCTCGACCTATGTACCCACTGTCCGCAGACCCAACTGACCTTCTTCCTCTCAGCCCTTCTCTGTTTCTGATTGGCCGACCGCTCACCGCACACGCCAGCCCAGACCTGACGACTGCAGCTTCACATCGCCTGTCCCGTTACGACCGTGTGGAACAGATGCGCCAGCAGTTCTGGCAGAGATGGTCAAAGGAGTACATAGCGGAGCTTCAGACTAGAACGAAGTGGAAGACAAGTAAGGAAGAACTGGTACCTAATACTCTTGTACTCATCAAGGAAGATAACCTTCCCCCCCTGAAGTGGCGCTTGGGAAGAATTCTTCATACATTCCCCGGGAAAGATGGCCTGTCACGTGTCGCAGACATCAAAACGGCGACCGGGACGGTGCGAAGGGCATTCTCTAAAATATGTCCTTTGCTACCACAAGAAGACGAAGAGAAGATGAGTCCACAACAGTCATCATAAATGTCAACACCATCGGTACTTCGTTGGAAGCAGGATCTTCCAAGGCCGGGGGCATATGTTAACGCCATCTATCGGCGCAATACAAAGGATGCAATACGGCACACCATCTAGCGGCGTGTATGCGCTCTTCTAATACGTCATATACTTCATCGAATACGTCATGAGTGAACGAGGACGGCGCAGCGAGCGGCGGTTGGTCGGCGGCGAGCGACTCGCGCTGCATTCGGTCCGTTCGGTCTCCGCTTCTTCATCATTCATCGGACACTGCTTTCTAGTCCGCCGCCAAAAAATTGTAAGTCGATGGTAGTCGGTACACCACGACAATAAATTCTTTCTGTAAAGTAATAAACGTTAAAACTGTTAAAAATAATAAAAGAATCATCATTGAAGAGAGCCTGACCTCAACCCTCACACAACTAAATTACAAAACATCTGGCTTTATCCCATTTTGGGTTATTCTATGTCCAAGATAAGTAATTTCAGTCAACCCTATCTTACATTTGTTTTTATTTAATTTCACGTTAATTTCTTGACACCGTTTTAACACGGCTCTTAGGCGTTGATCGTGTTTTTCTTTTGTGTCCGCATATACTAACAAATCGTCTATGAATTGAATAACGCCCTCAAGATCATCAAAATGTTCGTATAACTTTTTATGAAATATTTCTGATGCCGATGATATTCCAAAGGGCATACGCAAAAACTTATATCGACCGAATGCCGTATTGAACGTACAAAGATCTGTGCTGCTTTCATGTAATCTTACCTGCCAAAAGCCGTGTTTTGCATCTAGAGTACTAAAAAACTTTGCACCTGACAACTTACATGTTATTTCTTCTAATGTGGGTAATTTGAAATGTTCACGTTTTATTGCCTTATTTAGGTCTTTTGGGTCTAAACAAATTCTCAAGTCACCGTTCGGTTTTTTAACAACCGTCATACTGTTCACCCAATCCGTGGGGCCTTCTACTTTTGCTATGATACCTTAATTTTCCATTGTTTGCAATTTTATTCTTATCTGTTCTTTTAGAGCTATATAGGTAGTTTCCGAGGGGCATGCACAACTGGTTGTACACTTTCATCTAATTGTATTTTGTAACATCCTGGTAAACAACCTAACCCTACAAAAGTGTCTGGAAATTCATCTAGAATGCATTTCTTATTGTTATTATTCTTAATGCATGTCATTATTCTCTTGATTAATTGTAATTCCTCACACGCATTTCTACCCAAGATTGGTGGTGAATCAACATTAACAATTACAAATTGCAACACATACGTAGTATCTTTGTACAAAATCTTGAGATAACATTTTCCCAATACAACGATACTGCTACCTGAATAACCCGTTAATCTAATCGAAGTGTTCACTAAATCTTTTTCTAAAAGTTTAATCATTTTTAAATATTTTTTAGGCAAGATGTTAACGTCAGCTCCAGTATCTAATTTAAAGTTAATACAAGTACCATTTATTTCTAAATTAACTGACCACTGACTACTGCGACAACTTTTAACATCAGTTTTTACCTGATCGCTGGAGTCCATGTCCACTGCATACACTCTGCACATTCTAGAATAATGGTTCATCTTTCTGCAGTTGTAGCACCGATATCCATGTGCTGGGCAGTTGTTTACTTCGTGAAATTTGCCACATTTCCCGCAGGCCCTGGACGCTCGTGCTTCATGTTTCCTTTGCCCCTGCACTGCTCCTGCTGCCATCCGTTTGTTGTCACGATCACGACGCTGCTGGGTTCGCACAGGCCCGTCGCCGTCTCGCGCCTGCTGTTCACGCCCCGCGCGCACTTGACTGCCGGCGGTGGCTGCACGGCTCGGCTTGCTGAGAATTGTTGTTGCTCGGCTCCGCCCTCTGGGTACCCAGTGCACTTCTTTTTCCGCTTCTTTTGCACTATGTTCCGTAGTTTCCGTTTTGATGTTCGTGGCCTGAACGCGAGCTATTTCTGCCAATTTGCAAATCTCGACTGCTTTTGACAAAGTTAATTCCGGTTCTCTTAACAATCTTTCTCTCATTGCATTGTTCCTAATTCCATAAATCAATCTGTCCCGTACGAGATCACTACATAAATCTTTGAACTCGCATTTTGCCGCCATTTTATTCAACTTGAACACATATTGTTCAACTGACTCCATTTCCCGTTGTTCTCGTGTGAAAAAGATGTGTCTTTCTACAGTCAAATTCTTTTTCGGCAAGAAAAAATCATCAAACAGCTTCAATAATTCCTCCACCGTCTTATATGCAGTTGTAAATTGCTCACATATTTCTTGACCTTTTTCACCTATTATATGTAGTAGTATGTTGATCTGCACCTTCTCTCCTTTTTTGTATAGTTCACAAGCTTCGTAGTACACCCGGAAAGCCTTTTTCCATTTTTCCCACTCTTTACTCAAATTCCCCGAAGTCACATTGTGAAGGTCATTTTCAAAACGAAATGGTTGCGGCAGTTGTAGCACGGTTTCCATACTGCACGATGTGTTCACAGCTTCTTCAAACTCGTCGTCGGTATCGCTCATCTACTAGCGTTATCTCATGAATACGAGTATATTGTGGCACGAACTTTTTCTCAAATATTCTTTATTAATTTCTTCTTAGTATCCTACCGGCTGCGCCATGTTAAAGTTGTTTGTGTTAGGGAAGCGTGAATCAAACACCAGCGCTGAGCTAAGACTGTTTTAATGACATTCAATTATCACCTACCCACATACATTACATTATTGAAATATACATATACCTACAGACCCCTTTCTCCACAAGTGTAACACCTAGGGCTATACCCTTGCGGACGATCGCGTACAGGTGATGCCACAACCTCCCTGATACGGTGTGTTCGATGGTCTTGTCTCACTGCCTCTACTTCCAAGGCATGGGCCAAGGCGTCCTTCAGTGTCTCATGATGCCCAAGTCTTACAGCGGCTCTAACTTCCGAGTCATGTATTCCGTCGATGAACGCCTGTACCAGATTGCCATTGATGAGTGCAGGGGCAGACTGGTATGCCTTCCGAACCAACTTTTCAACTTCCAAGGCCCACTGCTGTAGGTTCTCGGCACTACGTTGCACACGATCTCTTAACTTAGCGCGAAATACGTGCTCCAAGTGCGCGTCACCATATCTGGACTCTAAGGCTTCCAGCAGCTGCTCATAGGTCACATCCTTGCCAAGAGCCTCAAGTATGGTTAGGGCCTGGTCTCGGAGGCCTAAGGTTAGCGCGGTCATAGCTTGCTCTTTGGTCCACCCATTCGCCTTCATAACGGCTTCAAATTGAATTTTGTAGGCCGACCATGAAGATGTTCCGTCGAATGGCGGCACCTTAAATCCACGTGCCGAAGGTGCAGCAACCACTGAAGGCACAACCCCGTCTCCAGCCCTAAGTTCACCTAAAGCCTTCTTCACCCCAGCAATCTGAACTTCAGCTTCTGAGATACGATTCTCATGCTGGTGAACCTGCTCCTTCATCACCTGGAGCTCCTTGCCAAGTGTTGAATGAAGGTCTTTTATGAGGAGCATCTGCTCTTCTTGGCGGCGAGCCTGCTCCTCTTTATCTTGTTGAAGCTTCTCTTCCATCCGACGGGCCTGTTCTTCTTGGCGGCGGGCCTGTTCTTCTTGGCGGCGGGCCTGCTCTTCTTGGCGGCGGGCCTGCTCCTCTTTATCTTGTTGAAGCTTCTCTTCCAACCGACGGGCCTGCTCTTCTTGACGACGAGCCTGTTCCTGCAACAGCACCATTAGCGCAGACAAGTCTGGCACCGCTGGTGCCGAAGAAACTCCACATGGGCCATCGACTGGCTCTGTCGCGGGCTGAGCACCACCCGGTGTCTGTATCGGGGAATCTCCAAACCGCCTCTGATCCATGTCTTGCTGCCGTTGACTCCTTGTACGAATACCCTCCGTGTCGTCCTTTGGTAAAATTGGCATAATTTATCCCACTTCTGACACCATATTGTTACAAGCTGGGTATGAGATAAATTGTTTTACACCAATTAATTAACCAAATATTCTTTATTAACTCAACAACTTATTTACACAAACACCAAATCGCTAATAATCACTATTCTCTTCGTAATCGCTTGTATTCGCTTCCGTTCGCATTCGTAGTCGAAAACAGACTGACTCATTCGCCCGCCGTCCGGCCTATTTATACGGTCATGGAAGTTTCCAGAACATTGTCGAACTATCTTATAGTGGAATATTCTAGAAACATCTATGAACTTCTACACAGTACCACAGTGGAATGTTCTCGAACCTAGTGGAAACTTCTGGAAACTTCGACCACATTCTCGAACGTTCCAGTGTAATACGGTCGATGTAACAATATCATAAAAATATATAAAAAAGTATGATTACAGGTAAAAAATATATTTAAACTTGTTTATTAAAAACACACCACATCACCAAATACAGTCCCATATCCTTTCATTACCCAATCACAGCGTAGATCGTACATAAAATTGTCCAAACTCGCACACAATTTATTTGTACTTGTCCAACCGTATTTTTGCGTGTTACACGCAGCTGTATAATAGTCCAAGATCCCAGAGCAATCAGACATAACTTGTTTTCACACGGATGAAACCTGAAGATTTCAGTAGCGTCTCGTGTGCCTTGAATACGTAGGTACGGACACCGGTAGGTGTCACTCGGCAAGTTCCACAAAGCGCGTAGGCGCTTTGTGGAACTTGCCGAGTGACACCTGGGCAGGTACCAGGTGAGAAAGGTAACTAAAAATAAGAATTATTTAACTTAAATTCACATGGCTGATTTTTATATATGTCATGTAGAATATTATTTTAAAGTAATATCATAAGTGTCAGACACTTTTGTTGTACCAGAGCTTTTGTCAGACGCTTTTAAGCTACCCAAAAAATAAATGAGCTTTACTTATTTTTACATGTCTGATTTTTTAATATGTTATTGAAGTATTTATTTAAAAGTTCTATTCAATCAGTCAGACAAATTAGAGTGACCAAACATCCCCTAAGACAAAAATTATTCAGCCAGAAGTATGAGGGCGAGAGCACTATGCATGCGCTTCAGAGTGAGTGAGACGTCCATAATAACTCGGTTCCCCTTCTTAAACTCACCATCTGTTTCAATCTACTGTGTATGTGCTGTTTGTGTGTAATATAACTTATAGTATACAGTATAGTCCGAGCCTGCGAGAGCACATGTTTTTGTTGTTTACATCAGGTTATTTGTGAGTGTTTTATTAAGTTGTTTGTAATAGTGATAATCATGGAAGAAGAGAAATTGAAATGTACATTTTGTAAAAAATCTCATGATAAACTTATATTACTCTCCGAAGAAATATTGAAAAAGTGCAAAAACATTTAAAAACAGCGAATAATCCATAACTCAACTGATTCTAAGTCAACACTTGACTTCACATTTGGCTCAACACTTGGTTCAGGAATTGAATTAGCTGGACTTGAGTTTGACACTACATCTAAATCTGGAACTGTTGAATTATTTTGTTAACTTGAGGTAGACGCTGTACATAGATCATCGTTAGTACTAAGATTACAAGGTTGGCTTGATGTCGATGCAACTAATGAATTTTTAACAATACCCGATGACTTTTTTTCAGCATTTTTTGGTTTTTCTGGTATGGCGGAAAAATATTTTTTTGGCAGAGCAGTAAAATTTTTATAACATTCTCGATGGTAACCACTGTCATACAAGTCATCCGGTAAAACTACATCTTTGAATTTGTGGTTATGGATTATTCGCTGTTTTAAAATTTTTTTGCACTTTTTTTATTTTTTGGCAAGCTTAAAAGCGTCTGAAAAAAGCTCTTGTCCATCAAAAGTGTCTGACACTTATGATACTTTAAAATAATATTCTACATGACATATATAAAAATCAGCCATGTGAATTTAAGTTAAATAATTCTTATTTTTAGTTACCTTTCTCACCTGGTACCTGCCCAGGTGTCACTCGGCAAGTTCCACAAAGCGCGTAGGTATTCAAGGCACACGAGACGCTGAAACTTCAGGTTTCATCCGTGTGAAAATAAGTTATGTCTGATTGCTCTGGGATCTTACTCTATAAGTTGATTAGTGTATTTATAAAAGAGCGAGACCATAGAGTTACCAATACCATACCATAGACCACAGAGTAGTTGTTTTTCTGAACACTGCTTTTGCTTTTTGCTTTTTGATTTTTGCTTTTCGCTTTTCGCTTTTTGATTTTTGCTTTTTTTGCTTTTGTTTTTGGAACTAGTCTTCATGGTTCTATTGTTTTTTTTTGGGATGGTTTTTTTTGGTGGTTCTTGCGTCGTTCTGAAGAGGGAAAAGCATAAAGCAAAAAGCAAAAAGCAAAGAGCAAAAAGCAAAAAGCAAAAAGCAAAAAGCAAAAAGCAAAAAGCAAAAAGCAAAAAGCAAAAAGCAAAAAGCAAAAAGCAAAAAGCAAAAAGCAAAAAGCAAAAAGTAAAAAGCAAAAAGCAAGAAGCAAGAAGCAAGAAGCAAAAAGCAAAAAGCAAAAAGCCAAAAAGCAAAAAGCCAAAAAGCAAAAAGCAAAAAAGCCAAAAAGCAAAAAAGCCAAAAAGCAAATAAGCCAAAAAGCAAATAAGCCAAAAAGCAAATAAGCAAAAAGCAAATAAGCCAAAATAACAAAAAAACCAAATGTGAAGTCAAGTGTTGACTTAGAATCAGTTGAGTTATGGATTATTCGCTGTTTTGCACTTTTTCAATATTTCTTCGGAGAATAATATAAGTTTATCATGAGATTTTTTACAAAATGTACATTTCAATTTCTCTTCTTCCATGATTATCACTATTACAAACAACTTAATAAAACACTCACAAATAACCTGATGTAAACAACAAAAACATGTGCTCTCGCAGGCTCGAACTATATTGTATACTATAAGTTATATTACACACAAACAGCACATACACAGTAGATTGAAATAGATGGTGAGTTTAAGAAGGGGAACCGAGTTATTATGGACGTCTCACTCACTCTGAAGCGCATGCATAGTGCTCTCGCCCTCATACTTCTGGCTGTATAATTTTTGTCTTAGGGGATGTTTGGTCACTCTAATTTGTCTGACTGATTGAATATAACTTTTAAATAAATACTTCAATAACATATTAAAAAATCAGACATGTAAAAATAAGTAAAGTTCATTTATTTTTTGGGAAGCTTAAAAGCGTCTGAAAAAAGCTCTTGTCCATCAAAAGTGTCTGACACTTATGATATTACTTTAAAATAATATTCTACATGACATATATAAAAATCAGCCATGTGAATTTAAGTTAAATAATTCTTATTTTTAGTTACCTTTCTCACCTGGTACCTGCCCAGGTGGCACTCGGCAAGTTCCACAAAGCGCGTAGGTATTCAAGGCACACGAGACGCTACTGAAAACTTCAGGTTTCATCCGTGTGAAAATAAGTTATGTCTGATTGCTCTGGGATCTTACTCTATAAGGGGAATCGCCAATTTAGCACCCAATACTTTTATTATAGAAACACGCTGCAATTAATCGAACGACGGAAACGACGAGCTGAGATAGCACTTTGTGACGCACGGACCTAGATTTGCCAATTATTGTAACTCCGTAAATTTGGATTCCATATTCATACTTCGAATAGGCACCTAGGCTAATTTAAGATATAATTAATGTGATTCTTTTATCTATACATATAATAAATCTGTAGAAAAGTCATTTTTGTACATTGAAGAAATTGAAACAAAAAATAGCCAGCGTGTGAAAAGATAAGTAACAGAACCCATTTCCATCATTTTTGAAATTTTTGTCTGTTTGTCTGTTTGTCTGTTTGTTTGTGCGCACATCACGTAAAATCTACGAATTCAATGCTGACAATGTTTATATACAAAAATTATACGCAACTTGAGGATTAACTTAGTTTTTGTTTCATCGAAATCGGTTCACTCTATCAAAAGATATGATTAATTTAGTGAGTTCAAGAAGTAAAATATTACGTTACGCAATTAAGTATAGTACTTGCAACGACATCTTAGGACTAAAAATAGAACTAATGTTGATAGTTGAAATCTAAATCCGATAGATGGCGTTGTGCAAATGACGTCATTTTCTGAATCGCGGTGTTAAGATTTTCCGCGCGAGGATGACGTCCACCGTGTTTACTAGGCAAATTGGGTTTCGTTAGGTGTCTTAAAAGTTCTTGCGTGTGTCGTAAAAGTTCTTTGGTTGCTTGGTTTATCGATTTTCTAAATTGGTCGAAAAAAAAGTATTTGCTTATCTTATTGGTTTCGTTTGGTCAACTTTGGTCATTGGTTTGAAGTACGAAGTAAAGATTGTATTTGATTTACTTCGTAGTTTGAATCCAATAGTGCCAATCGTTATACAGTAAGTTAGTGTTGCCAATTCGTTGAGTCACGACCACGAACAGACGATACGTTGTCACACTAGACTGTTCGACGCACCGATCTTTTAAGTTTGTAGGCTATTCAGTCATAAGTGTTGTTAGTTTTGTTTATTGCTTTAATTTTCCTTGAAAATGCCTCAAAGAAAAAAAACTAACCTTTCGCTGCGTAGCCGAAATGCGAAAAGGATGAGACTTTGTAGGTCTCAGGAATCGGAAGAAGATCGTGAAGCACGGTTATCTGCTAACCGAGAGCACATCGCTCTTTCACGTGAATCGGAAACGTTCACCGAAAGGGAGTCACGTTTAAGTTCACAAAGAACACGGACCGCGACTTTGCGGTCTCAAGAGAGTATCCAGGAACGCGAAGACCGGCTGTCTGCTGATCGGGAGCGCCACTCTCTCTCACGTGAGTCAGAGACATTCACAGAAAGGGAGTCGCGCTTAAGTTCGCAAAGAACTCGGACCGCGACTTTGCGTTCTCAAGAGAATATCCAGGAACGCGAAGTTCGGCTGTCTGCTGATCGGGAGCGCCAGTCTCTCTCACGCGAGTCAGAGACTTTCACAGAAAGGGAGTCGCGCTTAAGTTCGCAAAGAACTCGGACCGCGACTTTGCGTTCTCAAGAGAATATCCAGGAACGCGAAGTTCGGCTGTCTGCTGATCGGGAGCGCCAGTCTCTCTCACGCGAGTCAGAGACTTTCACAGAAAGGGAGTCGCGCTTAAGTTCGCAAAGAACTCGGACCGCGACTTTGCGTTCTCAAGAGAGTATCGAGGAACGCCAAGCACGTCTGTCATCTGACCGAGAGCGACACGCTCTCTCGCGCGAGTCTGAATCTCTCTCCCAAAGAGAAGAACGATTACAAATAGCTAGACATAACTATGTAGGTGTACAAAGAAACAATGAAAGTTATCTTGCATCTGAAAGGGAAAGAATAGATGAACTAAGACGAGCAGAAACAGCAGAACAACGTCAATCTCGCCTAGAAATAGAACGAGCTCGATACCATATGAATAGAGAAACAAATAGCGGAGCTGATGAGTCCATGGAAAATGACGATGCAAATATTTTATTACCTTGGGACAATAGGGAAAAATCAGGGTTCACATATTCGTCTAGAATTAATTATGCTGGCTTTACTTTCGTGGGTGACATGAGAGAAATTTGTAATTTTTGTCATGCTTTGAAATGGAGGAAAGAGACAGATGGAATGTGCTGCTCAAATGGAAAAATTGTTCTTCCAAATTTCCAAGATCCACCACACTTACTTAAAAGTCTCCTGAATGGCGATCATCCCCAGTCGAACCGTTTTTTGGATAATATTCGTTTATATAACAGTGCTTTCCAAATGACTTCCTTTGGGGCAAAACAAATAACGGAAGGACCGTTCATGCCAACCTTCAAAGTACAAGGTCAAGTTTATCACCTTATTGGATCTTTGCTGCCAGAAAATGAACCCAAATTTCTCCAAATTTATTTTGTATCCGATTACACGCAACAGCTCAATGTTAGAAATCACAATTTTCCCCAGCTCAATGCTGAGCTTTTGGGTCAACTTCAAGAATTGCTGCATCACGTTAACCAGTACGTTCGTGAATTCAAAGCTGCATTGGAGTCAATTCCACAAGGCAGCAATGATTTCAAAATTGTTATAAGTGCCGATAGACGTCCTGTGGGTGAACACCGTGGAAGACACAATGCACCCGTCGCAGATGAAGTTGCAGTTGTTTTAGTCGACCAGGAGTGTGAGAGACGTGATATCGTGTTGCGTACACGCGACGATCGCCTTCAACGCATTTTGGAAACCCACCGAGCTTACGACGCCCTGCAATATCCACTAATTTATTGTCATGGTGAAGATGGGTACAATTTTGGGCTGTACCAAGTGAACCCTACTACGAGAGTCACTAATTATCAAAAAAAAATATCTGCTCAACAATACTATTCCTACCTTTTACAAATAAGGCAAAACAGTTTCGTATATTTGCAACGATTTCGTGGTTTGTTCAGCCAATTTATTGTGGACATGTACGCAAAAATAGAAACTGAACGTTTAGTGTATATTCGCACTAACCAGCGACGGTTACGCGCTGAAGAATACGTGCACTTGCGGGACGCCATGCAATCAGATAATAACGTCGAAAACTTGGGTCGATTGGTTATTTTGCCATCCAGTTTCACAGGCGGTCCGCGGTATATGCACGAACGAACGCAAGATGCTTTTTGTTACGTCCGTAAATACGGCCGGCCGGACCTTTTTAACCGACTTCAAAAAAAGGAGGAGGTTCTCAATTCGACTGTATTTTTTTTTTTTTTTTTTTTTTTTTTTTTTTTTTTTTATGTGTGTTACCTCATAACTCTTTACTCCGTAAACCGATTTTGAAGATTTTTTTTTTATTTGAAAGCTGTTGCTTCACATGTGGTCCCATTTTAGTTTGGTGAAGATCTGATAAAGAACTTCGGAGATACACCATGGAACTCTTCAATAAATGATAGCAAACCTTCCAGAATTGCTGCAATCGCATGTCTGTGTATTGTTTTCACCACTTCACAACATTACATCACGCTGATACGCTCTGAAGGGGTGTACAGATTTCTACAGTTCACCCTGATACACCCTAATTTCACCAACTATGTTCAAATTCCCTATTTTTGGTGTTATACATTCGGGTATAACTTTACTATTAATTTAGTTGTAGAATGGGGTACAACAACTAAAAAGTGAAAAATAAAAAACTTTTTTACAAAAAAAAAACAACCGACTTCCAAAAAAAAAATACACTAAAAATGAAAAAATAACTTTAATTTCGGAAGTCGGTGTCAAATAACGAAGAAGTAAAATACAAACACCGACTTCCGAAATTAAAGTTATTTTTTCATTTTTAGTGTATTTTTTTTTTGGAAGTCGGTTGTTTTTTTTTTGTAAAAAAGTTTTTTTATAACATTTACAACAAATCCAAAGTGGACGGAGATTTGCCAGGCACTTCTCACAGGACAGGCGTCATACGACAGACATGACATTATTGCTAGGATTTTTCATTTAAAACTCAAAGTCTTGATTAATCTACTTACAAAGGAGAAAGTTTTCGGTTCAACTCTTTGTTTTATGTATAGCGTCGAGTGGCAAAAGCGTGGTTTACCCCACGCGCACATTCTTCTGTGGCTGGAAGAAAAAAATCGTCCCGATGCTATAGATATCTGCATTATAGTCCGGAAATTCTGCATATATGACACTGTCATAAGTGCAGAATTTCCGGACTATAATGCAGATCCGATTTTGCATGACATAGTAAAAACACATATGGTTCACGGGCCATGTGGCCTCTTAAACAGGGAATCACCGTGCATGAAAGATGGTCAATGCTCAAAAAAATACCCCAGAGCACTGAAAGAACTAACTATGGCTGGGGAAAATGGGTATCCGCAATACCGGCGAAGATCACCGTCACAAGGTGGTTTCACAGCTACTGTCAGATTCCGTGGACAAGAAATAATTCTAAATAATAGTTGGGTGGTACCGTATTCTCCAGTTTTGTCAAACGCTTTTCAAGCACACATTAATGTTGAAATTTGTAATAGCGTCGAATCTATAAAATATATATGTTAATAAAGGTAGTGATCAAGCCATGATAGCACTAAGAAATAACAACCAATTTGATGAAGTGACAAGGTATCAATCTGGCCGATACATAAGCTCTTCGGAGGCAGTTTGGCGCATTTTGAGTTTCCCTATTCATGAAAGGTATCCGCCAGTCATCCATCTTGACGTGCACCTGGAAGGCGGGCAGCGAGTTTACTTTCAGCCAGAAAATGTGGCAGAAAGAATGAACAACCCAAGACAAACCACCTTGCTCGCATTCTTTCGCCTTTGCGAAAGAGACAATTTCGCTAAGTCTCTGTTGTACAATGAAGTGCCACATTATTATACTTATAACAAGCAGCAAGGTGTTTTTAATCGCAGGAGACGTGGAACTGCTGTAGAAGGCGAGTCCGGCATTTTTAAAGAACACGTGATTGGAAGAGTATACACGGTGCACCCAAATAATGCAGAGTGTTATTATTTACGCCTTCTTCTTCACACAGTGCGAGGACCTACTTCTTTTGCTGAGCTCCGCAAAGTGGACGATATAGAATATCCCACATTTCAAGCTGCTTGCCGCGCACGGCATTTATTAGATGGCGATCAGCATTGGGATGATGCTTTAGCCGAAGCATGCGTCAGTGATAGTCCACATCGTTTGCGCCATTTATTTGCCATTTTGTTGACATTTTGTGGCCTATCGGACGCTGGGCAGTTGTGGCAAAAATATAAAGACGCGTTTGCCGAAGATTTTTTGAGACAGCAAAATATAAATAGTGAAACTTCTGACCAAGTACGTGAAAGCTGCCATAATAGGGCTTTGCTGGCTATACAAGATATAGTTACAAGTATAGGAGGGAACCCCCTCAGTCAATACGGCTTGCCGACACCGACAGTTGGTGGGGAACGAATTAATAGGGAGTATACATCTGAAATAAATTACAACCCCGAAGAGTTAGCAGAAATATTGCGAAATGGCTGTTCAAATTTGACGACAGAACAACGTCAAATCTTTGATAGAGTATGCTGTAGTGTAGAACATTCATTAGGAGAAATGCTGTTTTTAGATGCACCTGGTGGAACAGGTAAAACTTTCCTCACTAAAGTTATCTTGGCTCAAATAAGGAGCCAAAACAAAATTGCCCTTGCCGTCGCTTCCTCAGGAATAGCTGCCACTTTATTACCAGGAGGAAAAACTGCACATACAACATTTAAAATACCAATCGACTTGGACCGCACAGAAAACCCTGTTTGCAACGTGTCTCGCAATAGTGATAAAGCAAGGGTTTTACGCGATTGCGCCCTTATCGTTTGGGACGAGTGTACGATGGCAAATCGTAAAGCTGTGGAAGCTGTAGATAGAACGTTGCGAGATATAAGACAAAATGACCGACCGATGGGAGGCTTAACGGTGCTATTCTGTGGAGACTTCAGGCAGACACTCCCTATAATACCCAGAGGAACGAGGGCCGATGAAATAGGTGCCTGTTTAAAGAGCTCTATTTTATGGCGTAGTGTCATATTAACTAATTTGAGCTTTAATATGCGAGCATATTTGGGAGGTGACGCAAACGCGCAGGTTTTCTCAAATTTACTACTTCAAATTGGTAACGGCACATACCCGACTCAAGAAGGAGGTAAAGTAACTTTAGTCGAAAGCCTGTGTTCTTCTGTTGCCTCACAGCAGGAACTCATTTCCTCTGTATACGGAGATCCATCAGAGATCTCGAACCATGACGCTGCTTGGCTATGCCAACGAGCTATTTTGGCACCTCGCAACGACCAAGCAGCAGCAATAAATTTTCAAATATTGGTACATGTTTCTGGAGAAAGTAGGGAATATTTATCTATTAACACGGTTTTAGAAGAAGGAGATGCCACCCACTATCCAGTAGAGTTTTTAGACTCTCTAAATACACCAGGTCTTCCAGCACACAAAATTTATTTAAAAGTCGGAGTACCAATCATTCTACTCAGAAATTTAAGCCCACCAAAACTATGCAATGGAACTCGGTTGAGAGTAACAAATCTCCAACGAAATGTCATCGAAGCCGAAATCTTAACAGGTTGCGGCTCCGGTGATGTTGTTTTCATTCCCAGGATACCCATTATCCCCAATAATTTTCCGTTTACTTTCAAACGTGTGCAATTTCCTGTAAGCCTCTGTTACGCTATGACTATTAATAAAGCCCAAGGCCAGACGTTATCCGTTGCGGGTGTAGACCTTACTTTTGATTGTTTTTCACACGGCCAACTCTATGTTTCTCTATCACGTGTTAGCAACCCAAACAACCTTTTTGTATATGCTCCGGGTAATTCCACCGCTAACATAGTATATAGAGAAGCATTAACGTAATCAACTATACCAAAGTCAGGACTCTTATCTAAATCATCAAAAAGGTGATATACTCTTATCTAAACGACGTTGTTTTGTTCTCGACAACCACGCGAACGAAGTCGCGGGCACAGCTAGTTTTAAAATAAATTAAGTAAAATCATTTTTGTTTTTTTTTTAAATCCTCCGCTTGCAGCTAACGTACCTAATTGGCGCAGTCGGTAGGATATTCGCGGGCCGGTTCGCGAGCTTAGGGATCTCTAATATCGATATCCGCGTACGCGAATCGCCTGGGTGGCTATCGAGCCCCGCCGCCGAATATCCTAATCTACGGTCCAGCTGCAGTTCCGGAAGGAGAATCCAGACTTCGATTCACGAGAGAACCAGAGATGAAAAATTTGTAAGTACACTTGAATTGTTCCTGTGTTGCTTCCTTTTTAGTCCTAGTACCACCCAAGTGCCAAGATTTTCCACCCAAAGAACTCCAATTCCCAGGAGCCCGCATCTCGTACGGCTGGCTCGCTGGAGTGCTATAGATAACAGTAGGGACTTAAATAGTGATAGTGAAAATAGCATAAATAGTAGTATAAATAGCATAGATATGGCCCATGACCCGGATACAATTTTCAAGACCCTTCGTATGGTCCCGGAGTTCGACGGGAACCCAAATGTTTTGACTAGGTTTATTAAGAGCTGCATCGCTGCTGCGTCGGGTGCGGGACAGCGACAACGGTCTCCTGAGCATTGTTGCAAGTAAGGTTGAAGGCCACCTCATGGGGCACCTGTGTGCAGTGCATGTATTGTTACCAGGTGTCTCCAGAAGGTGGAACAATAATATAAATTAATATTAATTTAATTATAATTGTACTAACATAGTTTTTAAGTAATACTAACAAATATGAGTATGTACCTGAGGTAAATTTAAATAGATAAATTAAAATATGCGATCAAATAGTAACTCAATATATTAGTAATGCCCCAGGTAGCGAGCTAAATAACTTATGCCTATTAAATGGCATCTTAAATAAAATAAAAGGCTCTGCTGCTTGTACCATCAACTCCAACGGCATACCTGATAGTTGGCTAGGGATTAGAACAGCCTTAATCAATAACTTTTCGGATCAACGGGATGAAACAGTTTTGTATAGAGACTTCTTTAGCTACGCAGGGAAATAAGACACCTCAGGAATTCTATGAGGAATGCCAAACCTTGTTCAGTACGATGATGACGTATGTAACATTACATGAGCAAATTCCTACTACAGTGGAAGCAAAACGTACACTGTACAAAAAAGTTACTATGCAGGCTTTTGTAAAAGTATTAAAGGAACCATTGGGATCCCGCATAAGATGCATGCGTCCTGATACTATTGAAAAGGCCCTTGAATATGTACAGGAAGAACTTAACGTTATGTATTTACAGGAACGTAGTGAGGTTTCAAAATCCACTACACAAAAAAATTCTAACCCTGTAACACCCCACGCAAATACCAACCCGGGTCCTCAACGTAGTAATAATTTTGCAGTACCAATTCCCAACTGGCCCAAGCCCATAGCAATCAGGCCCAGCCAACTACCACCACCACAACCATTTAGGTTCAACCCTCACTTCATTAATCAGCAGCCCCAAAATCGCATGCCTAATCGGACACAGCAAATATTCCGTGCGGTACCTCAAAATTATAACGCTCAAAGTAACATGTTCCGTTTGCCACCTAGAAACATTCCGGCGCAAAATCAGATTCAAGGCCCTAAAACTATGAGTGGGGTACAGCATTTTACACCTAGACCCATGTTATCCGGTCATAATTGGCAGAACTCAGACAATCCACCACCAACTAATTATTTTCAAAATCGTGAAATGAACATGAATGAGTGCGCGTCATACGACGACTCATATTACCCGACGGAGTACTATTACGACCCGACCTGTTTTAATTACGAAAACATTTATTATATTACGATTACAGCCCGTTCGCCATAGTAGAGTGCAACCATGATCCGACCTTAAGCGATGTAAGTGCTCAAGGGAAGATTACAGATTCAACTGATCCTCAGGCAGGTCCAAGTCAAATAAGTCAGGATTTTCAGAAGGCACAGAAATCAAAAAAGCAAAAATAGAGTTGAATCTCCAAACTCAGCGTCAGTTGCCGTACATATTAATATCAGAACCACCCTTGAAACTACTAATTGACACCGGCGCGAATCAGTCTTTTATAAGTCCAGAAGCTGTAGAGAAACTTTTTTCGAATTTTCCCTTAAATTACGACCCGTTTGAAGTTACCAATGTACACGCGGTCAGTAGAAATAATTATTCTATAAGTTTACCTTGCTTCGCGAAATTTAACGATCCAGAGTTTATCAAATTATTTGTATATCGTTTTCATGAATATTTCGATGGTTTAATTGGTTTAGATCTGCTAACTAAATGGGAGTCCAAGATAGACTTAAAAGATCAGAGATTAATAACGCGCACATCATCAAACCCAATCCGTATGTATAATTCCTGCAATGTTAACTTGTATGAGGACATAATACCTGCTCAATCTTCGAAGTTAGTCAGAGTACCGATCGACACTCCAAACGGTGCAGCATTAGTTAGCGAACAGACTATATGCAATTGCACTGTACGCGAATGCCTTAACATTGTAGACAATAATCGCGGCTACTTAGAGATAGAAAATACGAGCCCGAATAATATTATAATATCACTTGACCGACCAGTGCATGCAAGCTTATTTAATATCGAGTGCACGCGTACCGAACATTGTACCAAGCGAGTTCAAGAAGTGACAACGCGATTACGAAAAGATCATTTAAACGAGGAGGAGAAAGTCAACCTTATAGCTCTTTGCTCAAAATATGCTGACGTGTTTTACATCGAAGGCGAAGCGTTAACCTTTACCAACCAAATAAAACATCGCATTAAGACTACAGATGAGGTCCCGGTTTACACAAAAAGTTACAGATACCCATTCATTCATCGTTAGGAGGTTAGGGATCAGATTTCAAAAATGTTAGATCAGGGAATAATAAAGCCTTCAGATTCAGCATGGAGCTCGCCCATTTGGGTAGTACCTAAGAAAATGGACGCCTCGGGCAAGCAAAAATGGCGTTTAGTAGTTGACTTTAGAAAGTTCAATGAAAAAACTATCAACGACAAATACCCTATCCCGAACATTAGCGATGTTCTTGACATACTGGGTAGGTGCCAGTACTTCACCACCCTAGACCTGGGTAGCGGCTTCTACCAGGTAGAGATGGACCCTCAGGACATTCAGAAAACAGCTTTCAATGTCGAACATGGACATTTCGAGTTTCTTCGAATGCCCATGGGACTTAAGAATTCGCCCTCCACATTTCAAAGGGTTATGGACAATGTCCTCAGAGGTCTCCAAAATTACATATGAGGCTGTCTACCTTGATGACATCATCGGGTACGACTTTAGAAGATGTGACGTGGAATTAAGGGATGAAATTTGGAGGGGGGAAGGGGGGACAGGTGTAGACCCCCCCATATAAAGGAAAAAGCACGGAAACACCCCCTTTTTTTAAATGAATTTTTTAAAATCGTGTTTGAGGTTATGTTTACTAATTTTTTTTGTCGCTTTAAAGGGAAGAAGAGAGAGGGGGGAAGGTGTAGAACCTCCCCCTATGAAGAAAAAGTCCTGGAAGTCCCTTCCCTGTTTGTTTGAACATTTTTATAAATACATGTTCTGAACCAGCCAATTTTTTTCTAAAAAATTTAGTCGTTTCTGGCACTCGCCGGCCGCTGCCGCGGCACCGCTCACTACGCTCGCTCGGCTCGCGCGTTGTGGTCGCAGTTCCCAGTGATCTATGCCAGCGTGTCCCAAGTCTCAAGCTACATGATTTTTTAAGAGATATTTAAAATAAGACAACTAAATGTAAATAAACATTTATTTTATAAATTATAGGTACATACAGATGTGTAATATATTTTAAATAAAACAAAAATTTAATTCTCATTCATTTAATCAATTTCATAAACATATTGAACTGCCTTTAACAATTCCTCGAAAGGGTCTTTATGATATATCCTTATTTTTCTCCTCCACGAATACTCTATAAGCCACTCTGTAAAATTTCCCTTATATTGGTCTTTATTAAATAATACTTTTAAATTTCGCCAATGGCTTTCTATGCGCTGGGTGTGTGTCCCGTCTGGTGCCACAAATTTATTCACGGGGTCACTGTGGTTCACTTTTTTATGTATATACCCATATTGAGGAAGGCAGTCATATGCTCTCCAAAAATCTGTATGTAGTTCAGTGCCTTCCTGAACATGTTTCTGTATCAGTGGCACCAATACTTCAGCAGTCCTTTCATTATTAGGACACACTTCCAGCCGTAAATCATCACTGCCGTCTTCAATCATCCCCAACACCCAGTGGCCCTCAATATGTCTTCCTCTATTGTATTTTCTTTTTCCAAATTTTGATTCATCTAGTTGAACAATTTTTCCTGGTCCACCAATCTTGCTTTGATTGTCTTGATGCTCCAATTCATAAACTACTATTGTCTCCCGGCAATATGAATACCAGTCTGCTATACTGGATGTAGAAAGCACAGTTTCTCTGTCGTCTCGGGCTGTCTCAACTTGAACTTGAAGGTATGAGTACCTATGGCTGAACATGTACATGATTTGGAATATCAAATCTATAGGTATCTTTACATTCTCAAACCATGTATCTTTTGCTCGACTCTCCGCTTGGATCAGGCAGTTGCTCTTTCTGCAACGAAAGCTGCCCAGTCCCACATTTGCTTAATATCATTGGTTTTCTATGGTTTCTACATATTTTCTCCCTCAGAATAAGTCTGTGCTCTTCAGCAAACTGAATACACTGAGCTGTTGTGCCCAGTCTAGTCAGTATTTTTATCATATTCCAATGGGACCTGAAACAATCGAAACATAAATTAGAACTGGTTTAGCTTACTTACAAGTTTTTTTAGCGAAGAAGTTTTCTGAAGGAGGTGGGCAAGATAATAAATCGATTACCAACCTTATTTCTTCCGAAAAATAACGGATACGGCGGCCAGACGACCCAGAAGGACGAGGTCCTGCATCACTCGCACTGCCCTCAGACCAAGTCGGTGACGCAGGCATCACCGACGCGGCAGTGGCAGCGGTAGCACGGGAACAACTAGCTTCTGGTTCCGATGACGGAATCACGGGCACAGGCGGCTCATTAGAGTCCAACACTTGCACACACGAAGGGCCTAAAGAAGAGCTCGCAACAAGTGGCTCACTAGAGTCCAACACTTGCACTACACTCGATTCTTCAGACGATATCACAGCAGAACACAAAACCTGGGGCTTCGGAGACGCCATGATAGTAGTCAAACGTTGATTCACAAACAGGAGTACGTAATCGCTCTCAACTGCAAGGGACGCAAACGATGACTAAAATCCAAAAATGGCGCCATTTCAAGTTTGGTTTCACTTATCGGTAATAGTCGGTAAATTATTCTAAATTCTAATTTAAATAGCACTTATTTAAATCAGTGAAATATTGTATTATAATGAAATATGACTAAAAACTATATAAATCACTAGATATACATATTTATTTCATCATTAATAAGGAGTAAAACATTTTAGTGCTTTGAATTTTCTCTAGTATATCTATAGTAGTCTATGCTTCCGTAAAACGAAACGTACAATGACGAGACTTAACCTCAAAAGTGTCATAATATTGTTGAATTTTTATGTTTTTTTTATATCTCGTAAACTATTAATTTCCGTGCGAAAAGAACTACACGTAGAAGCTTCTAATAATATTATCTTTCTGTAAAAAAAATATGGACTCTAAATGCCTCGTCACATCATCTAAAGCTTAGCCCATCATCGTTTTTTCCACGTCACTACAAGAGCACATGACCAATATCGAGAAAGTTTTCAATAGGCTTCGCGAATCGAACTTTAAGATCCAAATGGATAAATCCGAATTCTTAAGGCATGAAACTAGTTATCTCGGACACATAATAAGTAGCGATGGAATAAAACCTAATCCGGATAAAATTCACGTAATAGAAAAATACCCCATTCCAAGGACTCCAAAAGAAATTAAGCAATTTTTAGGCCTTGTAGGTTATTATCGCAAATTCATCCCGGACTTCGCAAAAATTACGAAACCTCTCACAGCGTGTTTAAAAAAGGGTAGAAAAGTTGTATTAGACTCCGAGTACATTAACAGCTTTGAAAAGTGCAAGACTCTCTTAACGAACGACCCCATATTGCAGTATCCCCGTTTTGATAAGGAATTCTTACTGACGACAGACGCTTCGAACGTCGCTATTGGTGCTGTTCTATCTCAAGGACCTGTAGGTTCCGACAAACCTGTGTGTTTTGCATCCCGAACCTTGAATGAAAGTGAGCTTAACTATAGCACCATAGAAAAGGAACTTCTTGCCATAGTTTGGGCCACCAAATATTTTAGACCGTACTTGTTTGGTCGTAAATTTAGAGTACTGACAGATCATAAACCTTTACAGTGGATGATGAATCTTAAAGAACCGAATTCGCGATTGACTAGATGGAGGCTGAAACTCGAGTGAATACGATTTCACCGTTATCTATAAGAAAGGCAAATCCAATACAAACGCCGATGCCTTATCTCGGGTGGAGATTCATAATGAAGATACTAGCGGTCTAATAGACGAATTATGTTCTTTGATTCCTAACCCGCCATCTGCGAACTCATCCACTACAACCGTACACACCAGTCACGAACATCCCATATTAGAAGTCCCAATTACAAGGGGCTCGCCCTTAACAGATTCCATAGACAACTATGCTTTACGATAGTGGAAGATGTCAAACGCAAACCAGTAGTTACTAAACCATTCGAAACCCACACGCGCATAGCAATGCAGACATCATCGTCCAAATTAGATCAAGATTTAGTCAATGTCCCTCAAAGAGTATGTTAACCCAAAAGTAAAAACCGGTATCCTAATAAATCCACCCCTTGCCATGTATTCCATCATACCAGTCATACAAGACAGGTTTAAGAGCTCATCTATGAACTTAGTACTAGCTAAGATAGAATTAGAAAACGTTAAAGATTATCTACGTCAGCAAGAGATAATTCAACACTACCATGACGGCAAAACTAATCACCGGGGAATTACCGAATGTTATTTAGCCCTCTCAAGAAAGTATTACTGGCCCAAAATGAAAGACCAAATAACCAAATTCATCAACGAATGCATTATTTGCGGGCAAGCTAAATATGACCGGAGAACTATTAAACCCCAGTTTAATATTGTACCCCTGGCAACGAAACCATTCGAAATAGTTCATATGGATTTATTCACCGTTCACAATGAAAAGTATGTTACATTTTTAGATGTTTTTACCAAATATGGACAAGCATACCATCTCCGAGATGGCACAGGCATTAGTATACTTCAATCACTATTACAATATTGCACCCACCATGGAGTTCCCTTAACTTTAGTGACTGACAACGGAACTGAATTTACTAATCAACTATTCCTAGAATTCACACGCCTTCACAAGATAAACCATCATAAAGTTTTACCGCATTCGCCTAACGGTAATATAGAACGCTTCCACTCAACTCTCCTTGAACACATAAAAATATTAAAGTTGCAACACAAAGAGGAGCCTATCGTAAATCTTATGCCCTATGCTGTAATCGGTTATAATTCCTCAATACATAGCTTCACTAGATGCAGACCATTCGATTTATCAACTAGACACTTTGATCCACGCGATATTCTAGACATGGGTTTCACTCTACAATCATTACAACAGTACGTTCATAATCATAGGGCGCAAATGACACAAGTCTACGATATCATTAACGAAACTTCTCTATCAAATCGTACTGCGTTGATAGAAACTAGAAATAAGAACCGTGAACCCGGAATGGAATACGTTCCTCAACAACAGGTATTCATCAAGAACCCTTCCGCAAGCTGCCAGAAGACGGCACCGCGGTACACCCAAGATACCATTTTGGCCGACTTACCCATACACGTTTATACGTCCAAGAAACGTGGGCCTGTAGCCAAAAATAGGTTAAAAAGAGGCCCTAAGGAACCTAACTTGTTGCAGGATTCTACTGTTGCTGGTACTTCGCGAGACCCGGTCATCGGAAATAAAACTTGAAAGCTTGGCCAATGGACCCGGCCTATTACCGTATAAACTTGGATCTACGAGAATGACCACTCATCATCATACATTTCTTCAATACGCGAACCTAAGGGACATTGAAAATCAAATTACAACACTACAGTATCAAATATCAGAATACAAAAGTCGGCTTAGTAATGACACTTATGGTCTATTTGAATTCCAAATTAATTATTTTACTAACAAAATTGGCAAAGTATCTAATCAGCTTAAATCTTTAGAGCCTGGTCGTGTAAAGAGAGGTCTAGTAGACAGTCTTGGATCGGTAGTTAAGAGCATAACCGGAAATCTAGATTACACAGATGCCTCAAAATACGAAAATGCTATCAAAATTCTACAGATGAATAACAATAAGTTAGTTAACGAATTTAACGATCACATCAGTCTCAGCAAAGAATGGATGTCTAAGCACAACAACGTTCTACTACAGTTAGTCGAAAATCAAAGTAAAATCAATAGCACCTTAGAGTTACTGTTAAATAACACTCTTACAACAGGAAATTTAATAAACTATGCAAAGTTTGGTCAACTAATGTCTATTATAAGTGAAAATGTAGAAGACTTAAGATTAGAATTAGTTAGAATAGAAAATATGTTAGCGTTCATTGACGCATCAAGCACTGTTCATTCGATGATAGATGTAGAAACACTTAGGTCTATGATAAATAAGTTAGGAAAAATATACAGTAAGGATGAGATACTAAGTCTAGAGCTCAGAGAATACTACGACGTTATCAGGCCCGGATCATATTTCAACAAAAAACAGATAGTTATAGCTTTCAGATTTCCCATAATTTCCAAAATTGTTTATGATTTATATAAGTTATCCATAGTACCCAACAAAAACCGTCAAGCCCTTATCCCTACCTATCCCTTTATAGCAACTAACGGAGACTCTTTCGTGTATATAGAAACAGAATGCTCGAAGTATAGTAACTGGTATCTCTGTGAAAAGCAAATAACCCATCAAATACTAACAAAAACTGACTGCATACAAGAACTTATCATGAACCAAGCCCTCAAGAGTTCCTGCCAATTCACTACAGTATTTCTGGAAAAAGAAGCAATGGAAAAACTAGATGACCAGCATTACGTCCAATCGTTTCCAAATCCAACGAAAGTACAATCAGTCTGTGGGAGAGAAGACTTCAATTCGCTACAAGGAAGCTACCTCGCTACTATACCTATCAACTGTTATCTCCGCACAAAGGAACTAACTATAATCAATGACAACGATGTAATACAAGAGCAGCCTTTGAAATTAATGAACATTCCCTACGACGCAGAGACACCGGGTGTTGCATTAACCCAAGTTCATCTTAGTTCAACCGACTTAGGAGGACTACACAGCATCCAGAACCAAGTCATGACGAGCCAGCCGATACAACTTGACCAGCTGCAATCAGATGTCATATACCATACGACCATACCCTTCTACATTGTATTATTAAGTGCAGACGCACTTATCATAGCCATACTGGGCTATCGCAACAAATGGTTTTGCAAACGATCCGAAACGCCCAACATCAAGGGACATACTTACGAAGAACCCGGCAAAAATGAAGAGGTTCGCGCGCCCAGAGGACAAGTTCCAGAAACATTTTCTCTCAAAGTTCTAAAATAGTTCCTGATCTGCGGGTGGAGATGTTACTCGCAGCTGCATAAGGGGAATCGCCAATTCAGCACCCAATACTTTTATTATAGAAACATACGCTGCAATTAATCGAACGACGGAAACGACGAGCTGAGATAGCACTTTGTGACGCACGGACCTAGATTTGCCAATTATTGTAACTCCGTAAATTTGGATTCCATATTCATACTTCGAATAGGCACCTAGGCTAATTTAAGATATAATTAATGTAATTCTTTTATGTTAAAATAAATTAAGTAAAATCATTTTTGTTTTTTTTTTTTAAAACCGCCGTTTGCTGCTAACGTAATTTGCGTTTCCAATCATCGAACAAAACAAAGAGTATTGGTACATAATGACTAATAGTCGATCCGTTCGGGATAAAAATTGGAACGAATAAATACAAGCGTATCAACGGAAAAAGCGAGAGCACAAACCTTTCACCACATATTTTTACGTGTAACAAACAAAAGCAGAACATTATCTGGCTGATTCATGTCATAGATAAAATCTATTTGTCTGAGTATTTCACTTTGATCTTTGTTTATGCGAGCGTGGATCTGAATCCGGATTGCATACTTCTGAATCGAACTTATCTCATCTTATGTTGGAGCGGATTCAATCAAATTCGGTCCACTATCGATTTTAACTCTGGCTTTTGCCGTTGGATGTTCTGACCATTCTTCGACTGGGATGTCGATTTCGTAAACTACTGCTGTCTCTTGCCAAAAAAGTATTTGACGCCATTTGTTAAGTCCCTGCTGTTACGTAACTCTTCTTTTCTAGTCGTCTATTAAATATTTTCCATCTGGAGTTTAATAGTCCGATATTTATTTATTTATTTATATCATATAAGATAACTTTTATTAGAAGAATAAATATGGTGGTTCGTCATATTTTCCTTAATATAGCTGTCCTACCGTCATTTATAAACTCGACCCGAATCGTATCTCTCGAATCGAATCTTATAACTGCCTGCCTGCCTAGCCTTTTCTCAACTATCTTGGGGTCGGCTTCCAGTCTAGTTTACTTGTTTACTGCTTACGTTTGTTGCGTGTGTTAGAATTTTTGTATTTAATATTCATTACTGGTTAACTGGTTTACTGATTAACTGTTTGCTGGTTTACTGTCTACTGGTTTACTATTTACTGGTGACGGTTTACCGGTTTGCTGTGTGTGTGTGTGTGTGTGCTGGTTTTACAGTTTGCTGGTTTACTGGTTTACTGTTTACTGGTTTACCGTTAGCTGGTTTACCGTTTGCTGGTTTACTTTTTGCTGGATTACCGTTCGCTGGTTTACTGTTTCACAGTTTGCTGGTTTACTGTTTACTGGTTTACTATTTGCTGTTTTTTACAGTTTGCTGGTTTACTGTTTGCTGGTTTTTACAGTTTGCTGGTTTTCTGTTTACTGGTTTACTGTTCGCTGGTTTATTGTTTGCTGGTTTACTTTTTGCTGGATTACTGTTTACTGGTTTACTGTTTGCTGGATTTTACAGATTGCTGTTTTACAGTTTACTGGTTTACAGTTTGCTGGTTTACAGTTTAATGGTTTACTTCGTTTACAGTTTACTGTTTTGCAATTTGTTGGTTTACAGTTTACTGGTTTACAGTTTGCTGGTTTACTGTTTGCTGGTTTACTTTTTGCTGGATTACTGTTTACTGGTTTACTGTATGCTGGTTTACTTTTTGCTGGATTACTGTTTACTGGTTTACTGTTTTCTGGATTTTACAGATTGCTGTTTCACAGTTTGCTGGTTTACAAATTTGCTGGTTTACAGTTTACTGTTTAATGGTTTACAGTTTACTGTTTTGCAGTTTGTTGGTTTCTGGTTTACAGTTTGCTGGTTTACCGGTGAACAGTAAACCGGCTAACTGTAAAAACCAGGAAACAGTAAACCAGGAAACAGTAAACCAGCAAACAGTAAACCAGCAATCTGAATAACCAGAAAACAGTAAACCAGTAAACCGTCACCAGTAAACAGTAAACCAGTAGACAGTCAAAATCAAAATCAAAAGTCATTTATTCAAACTAGGCTGAGAACCAGCACTTTTTGAACGTCAAAGTTCTACATAAAGACACTCCCCCAAAAAATGCCCGCCCGTCACCACTTCCTAGTGTTTTAGCTGTGAAGAAGAAGTGGCCAACAAACTCCCCAGCAACACATTTGTCTGTTAAGTTTTAAGAACTTGAATCTATATAATTATATGCAACAATCTTAAAATTATGTAAAACAGAAAATTAAATATATGTCGTCTAAAATATAATCATAAAATTAATCCGCCACTTGCCAGCTAGCACACTCAATCATGCCATTAAAAACAAACTCAAGCATAAACACTAAACCAAATTAAAGAAGCCTCCATACATAACTGGTGTGCCTGCTTACAAGAACAAAGATAGAAACTATCAAAGGGCTGTGATTCGAAGATGAACTAGGGCCATCACACTAAAATTAGTAGACAATTATTATATGAACTCATATAATCTGTCATAACCATAAGCTAAATATGGAGAAAGAACATCAAGTGTAACATTGTCTTGCGTTCAACACAGCGACCAACTATTATTATCTTCTAAATAGTCGTTGATGGAATAGTATGCCTTCGAACAGAGACTAGATTTAACTTTAGTTTTAAATGCATTAAAAGACAAGTCAAGAAAAGAACGGGGTAGCTTATTGTAAAATTCGATACCGAGACCCTCAAACGAACCATGAAACCTACGAACACGGTGGGAAGGAACATGAAGTTTATACTTATTTCTGGTGTTAAAATTGTGGATATCACTGGTCTTTTTGTATAAATGTATATTTTGTCTAATGTATAATATGTTTGCAAAAATGAATTGAGATGCCACCGTGAGAATTCCAATCTCAATGAAAATTTCTCGTAAAGAAACTCTTGACCCTTACCTGTATATTGCTCGTACAGCACGTTTTTGATGGCTTCCAGAGCGGAGAACCGAATCCGGAAGCCAGCCAGCTCCTGCCTCACCAGGTTGAGAATCTGGTTCTCCGCTGGCAGGGGCTGGCTTTGCCCATGCTAGCGCTCCTCCCGTGGCTCCTCGCGGGGTGCCTCTCGTGGCTCCACACGGGGGACGGCTCCTCTTAGCGCGGCCAGGTCTGCCCGGAGCTTCTCATTATCCTTAATGAGAAGCTCCGTGGTGGCCGTCAAGCGGGCGACCTCCACCCGCAATTTGGACGTCTCGCTGTCCAATGCTGGCGGAGGCCCGCGGAAACTTTCCTCCGCTGCCGCCACGATCTCGGTCGTAGCCGCGGCTATAGCCCTGTTTCGCGAGGCCGGCAACTTCTTGTTTAAAACAAGCTTTATGGCGGCCTTCACGGTGTCCGCAAGGCTAAGACCGAGACCGGCCGTTTGTTCCGAGTTAGAGCCGCTAGTGGCTGCCGGCTCTCCGTCTGAGGACCCGGGGAGGGTCAATCCGGGATGGCGCCCCTCCTTGGCGAGCCTGGCGGCTCGCCTGCCAGCCTTCGTCGCTTTTGACGGCCTCCCCGATCCCCTACCCCTCACGCTGGTAGGGATCTTGGGAGGCGGGGCCATCACCTCTACATCAGAGGATGACTCCCCGCCATCCCCCGACTTGGAGCGCTTCTGGCTCCGGAAGAACCGCGAGCATCCACTCACGGCTCCTCCGGAAGTACTCGCCACCTCACGCTCCGGACTCCCAGATCCCAGAGCGGTGAAGAGTGGTGCTGCGTCGGTCGCCGACGCCGTACCACTCCCCGCCTCCTTGCCGACTTGAGTTTGGCTTTCTTCGCCCGACCGCGGCTTATCGGGCGTCTTAAAGCTAAAATTGATCACCTCCTCGAATGGAGGCGATGATCGGGTGCCTCCTCGGCTCTTGTTGTCAAAGACAAGCGGAGAACAGAAGTCGCCCACCCCCCCCATAATACGAATGGGGGCGTGACGCTCCTGTAGGGAGCGCAGTGGGTTTGCCACCTAAGAGGTGGGTGATGTTGCCCTGGATAGTCATTTCCTTTTGTCCTTGGTTCATGGTTGTTTTCTTTTGAAGGGTGTGGTTTCTGCCTTCTACTCTCTCTTTCCTCTCTCTCTCTTTCCCCCCCCCCTCTGTGTTTCGTCGCCGCTCTCACGGTCACGTCTGATGAACAGACGCGTACCAGAGAGCAGCGACGAACAAATCCCCCCAGGTACCACGCCGCTAGAAAGCTCGAACAACTTGCTCAAGTCTCCCAGCGGCGTGGCCCTCTTGTGAAGCGCTAACGACTGGAGTCCCTCCAGCCATTCATCCTATCGCCGCGCCTCCAAACTTAGGATTAGGTGGTTGGTCGCATCCACTGTCAATCGTCGATGATCGACTGACAAAGGATGCGACCCCCGGTGTGTTCCTCTTGGTCAGGTCTCTCTCCTGGACCCCTCCGGCACAAGTGAGTCACTTATGCCGGAAGTCCGCAGGATCACGGAGACCCACAAGCCCCACCACGACGGCAACGTGGAAACACTAGGTGGGAATTTGCGGGCAAGCTAAGTATGACCGGATGCCTATTAGACCACAGTTTAATATTGTACCCCCGGCAACAAAACCATTCGAGATAGTTCATATGGATTTATTCACTGTTTCACAATGAAAACTATGTTACCTTTGTAGATATTTTTACCAAATATAGACAAGCATACCATCTCCGAGATGGCACTGGCATTAGCATACTTCAATCACTGTTCCAATATTGCCTCCTTAACTTTAGTGACTGACAACGGAACGGAATTTACTAACCAACTGTTCCTAGAATTCATACGCCTTCACAAGATAAACCACCATAGAGTCTTACCGCATTCGCCTAACGATAACGGTAATATAGAACGCTTCCATTCAACTCTCCTTAAACATATAAGAATATTAAAGTTAAAAAACAAAGAGGAGCCTATCGTAAATCTTATGCCTTACGCTATAATTGGCTATAATTCTTCAATACACAGCTTCACCAGATGCAGACCGTTCGATTTATGAACTGGACACTTTGATAAACGCGATATTCTAGACATAGATTTTACCCAGCAATCATTACAACAGTACGTTCATAATAATAGGGCGCAAATGAAGGCAGTATACAATATTATCAACGAAACTTCTTTAACAAATCGTACTGCGTTAATAGAAAATAGAAATAAGAACCGCGAACCCGAAATAGAATACGTTCCTCAACAACAGGTATTCTTTAATAACCCTTCTGGAAGCCGCCAGAAAACGGCACCGCGGTATACCCAAGATACCATTTTAGCCGACTTACCCATACACGTTGTGCGGTCCATGGCCCTCTACGGGCACCGGTGTGGGCGCGTTCATTGAGGTAGCGATCAGCTCGCCATATGAACGCGTCCCAGAGGGTCATGGCGATATGCATGATCCGAGAATACCGCACGGTCTCCCGTGAGGCTGCGAGCCTCCTTGCCGGACTGTCACCGTGGGATCTGGAGGCAAAACTCCTCGCGCACCTGTATGAGTGGCACGAGGAGGCAAAACGCCGGGGCGAAACTCCGCTGCCGCGACACCTCGCGGCTCGGCGGACAGAGCTCCGGCAGGATCTCATGGTGACATGGAGAGAGCGACTGTCGCAACCCAGCGCTGGGCACGCCACCATTGAGGCGGTAGTGCCCCTCTTTGAAGAGTGGCTGGAGAGGCGCCACGGCGTCCTCACCTTCCGCCTGACGCAGGTCCTCACCGGACACGGCTGTTACGGGAGGTTCCTGTTTCGGATTAAGCGGGAGGTGACCCCCGGGTGTTTACACTGCGAGGATCGCCCAGAGGACACGGTGGAGCATACGGTGGAGGTTTGCCCCGCTTGGGCAGAGCACCGCCGTGTCCTCGTGGATACGATAGGCGGCAGCGACCTCTCGCGCCGTACCCTGGTTCAGGCCATGGTACGGAGCGAGAGGGAATGGGAAGCCGTCTCCTCCTTCTGCGAAGCAGTAATGCTCGCGAAGAGGGAGGCGGCATGCGTGAGGGAGGCTCAACAACAGCAGAGTCGCCCTCACGCCCTCAGCAGCAGCCGCCGCAGGAGACGCCAGGGGCTTCGGGCGCCGCGAGACGATCTCCGGCCACCGTAGACCCGGGCCTGCGGACGGCGAGTAGTGGGTAACTCGCCGTCCGATCAGCACCTGGCCCGAGAGTCGACGGCGCGTAGTGTTCCACGCGCGCCTCAAAGAGTTGTCAGCAAAAAGGACGGGGCCTGTCACGACCGATGCCTGCCCGGGGGTTGAAGATAAATTCGAAAGAGTTACCTCGCCCCTGGGCATTCAGGGCAGGGAGGAACAGGGGTGGGTTTCAGTCAGTAAGAGTCTGACACGCCCTTCCGCTCTACCCTAGAGCGGAAGAAGTCATAGGATGATTTCCCACCCTCCAAAAATAAAAAAAAACCCATACACGTTTATACATCCAAGAAACGTGGGCCCATAGCAAAAAATAGAATAAAAAGAAGCCCTAGGGAACCTAACTTGTTGCAGGATTCTACTATTGCTGGTATTCCGCGAGACCCAGTCGTCGGAAATAAAACTTGAAAGCCTGGCCAATGGACCCGGCTTATTACCGTATAAACTTGGATCGACGTGAATTACCACTCATCATCATACATTTCTTCAGTACGTGAACCTATGGGACATTGAAAATCAAATTACAGCACTATAATATCAGATATCAGAATACAAAAGTCGGCTTAGCAATGACACTTATACACTATTTGAATTCCAAATTAGTTATCTTACTAACAAACTTGGCAAAGTATCTAACCAATTAAAGTCTTTAGAGCCTGGTCGTGTAAAGAGAGGTCTAGTAGACAGCCTTGGATCGGTAATTAAGAGCATAACCGGAAATTTAGATTACACAGATGCCTTAAATACGAAAATGCTATCAAAAATCTACAGATCGTTAACAACAAAAAGTTAGTTAACGAATTTAACAATTACATCAGCCTCAGCAAAGAATGGATGTCTAAGCATAATAACGTTCTAATACAATTAGTAGAAAATCAAAGTAAAATCAATAGCACCTTAGAGTTACTGTTAAATAGCACTACAACATCCGATTTAATAACCTATACAAAGTTTGGTCAACTCATGTCTATTATAGGTGAAAATATAGAGGACGTAAGATTAGAATAAGTTAGAATAGAAAATATGTTAGCGTTGAAACACGTATCAAGTATTGTTCATTCTATGATAGATGTAGAAACACTTAGATCCATGATAAATAAGTTAGAAAAAATATACAGTAAGGATGAGATACTAAGTCTAGAGCTCAGAGAATACTACGACATTATCAGGCCCGGATCATATTTTAATGGCAAACAGATAGTTATAGCTTTTAGATTTCCTATAATTTCCAAAACTGTTTATGATTTATATAAGCTTCTCATACAGTACCCAACAAAAACCGTCAAACCCTTATCCCGACCTATCCCTTTATAGGAGACTCTCTCGTGTACATAGAAGCAGAATGCTCGAAGTTTACTAACTGGTATCTCTGTGAAAAGGAAATAACCCATCAAATACGAACAAAAACTGATTGCATAGAATAACTTATCATGAACCAAGCCCTCAAGAGTTCCTGCCAGTCCTGTACAGTATTTCTGGAAAAAGAAGCAATGGAAAAACCAGATGACCAGCATTACGTCCTATCGTTTCCAAAGCCCACAAAAGTGCAATCAGTCTGCGGGAGAGAAGACTTCAATTCGCTTCAAGGAAGTTACCTCGCTACTATACCCATCAACTGTTATCTCCGTACAAAGGAACTAACTATAATCAATGATAACGATATAATACAAGGGCAGCCTTTGAAATTAATGAACATTCCCTACGACGTGGAGACACCGAGTGCTGCGTTAACCCAACTTCATCTTAGTTCAATCGACTTACGAGGACTACACAGCATCCAGAATCAAATCATGACGAGCCAGCCGATACAACTTAATCAGCTGCAATCAGATGTCATTTACGAGTACCATACAACATTCCACTACATTGCACTAGTAGGTGCAGGCGCACTTATCACAGCCATACTGGGCTATCGCAACAAATGGTTTTGCAAACGCTCCGAAACACCCAACACCAAGGGGGTATATCCCTTGGTGTTGGATTGGGACGAGGAACCTGGGAAAAAAGAAGAGGATCGCACGCCCAGAGGAAAAATTCCAGAAACATTTTCCCTTAACGTTCTAAAATAGTTTCTGTTCTGCGGGTGGTGATGTTACACGCAGCTATATAAGGGGAATCGCCAACTCAGCACTCAATACTTTATTATAGAACCGTATGATGCAATTAAACGAACGACGGAAACAGCTAGCTGATATAGCACTTTGTGACGCACATCCTAGATTAGCCAATATTGAAACGATGTAAAATTTCCATTCCATATTCATACTTCGAATAGGCACTTAGTCTATTTTAAGACATAATTATTGTAATTCTTTTATTTTAAATTAAATTAAGTAAAATCATTTTTGTTTTTTTTTTTAAATCCTCCGATCGCGGCTAACGTAATTTGTGTATTCGTATTTCGATAGAATGAATACAAGATGCGTTGAACGCTCGATGAAGCAAACATTCGATATTTTGAACACTCAATGTATTGAGTGTAAGATATATTGAATGTTCGATTTATTAACCATTCGATATTATGAACGTTCGAGTATTTAGACGTTCAATGTATAGTGGTCGATCAATATTGATATTCTGTCTGATACTGTACTTGATCGCCTCCGAACTGAAATGGGTAGCCATGTTATTGCTCCTCCGTCGCAGACTGTGGTACCAGTTGTGGTGCTGTGGCGATTGTAGTCACAGCCTAATCTTAGCGGGTCTGTACCGGCCTTTAACTGGCAGGTAAGAATTGTTGGAGAGTCGATGGAATTATGATTAGAGATTAGGTGTCACATTTTGTTTTATGTCAGAGATAGAAGTTTAGCCCTGGCAAGTGGGCACCGATGTACGAGTAACATTCTGATGAATCCCAATACAGCATAATTTAAATCGCCCTCAGCATGTTTCCTTATTCTCCCGTAGCGAGTCCCTTTTTGTACAGTCCTCTCGCAATCGCCAAGCTACGTGATATCCCCCGGGACTTCGAAGAACGTCCTAGGATCCCTGCAAGCCGCACTGGTGCCTTGGGGTCCTACAGTACCACCGTCCAACCATGCTCCCAGCCACGCTGACGAGGAGTGCAATGACATGTTACAAACGTAAGTACCCACTACAATGATGAATTGAGGAGTGCTTTGGAGTGTGCTATTCGGGAATATCGCAGCATGCCGCTCGAACTTAGGCCACGGTTACCTCGTTTGCCCATGCATAACAAGAATAGGGCGCTGGTGGCTGCTCTGGATTCGCAGTTGTCAAATTGTTTTGATGACTGCGAAGACTTCACTGATACACACTCGATACTGTACTGCGCGGCTGTAGCGGCATGTCGTGTAGCTCACGTCAAATTTCCTAATGACAGAGCTACACGACCGAAGCCAGCCGTGCCGGCTTGGCAGTGCAGGATCGAGCGTCGTATTGGTGGGCCAGAGCACTCATAGGCAAACTAATCTGCTTCAGGGAGGGCAACACTCGCCCAAGAGTGATGCGCTTTGTGAGACGGGCGTTTTCGGGGACTGGTGTCAGCTCCCGAGACTGTATGTCCCGAGTCACAGAGCGCATCGACTTCCTGAAGTAGAAAGTATATGCATGGGCAAACCGTATTCGCAGGTATAAGCGGCGAGTGGAACGATACACCCAGAATCGCACATTCCGAAGTAATGAAAGGTGGGGTATAGGGATTGGGAGCGACCGGACCAAGGTGTGACTAATACGCACCTGCCAGATGATGACGCCATATACCCGTTCTGGCGCAGCATCTGGTCGGTGCCTGTCTGTCATACCGAGGGCGATTGGTTTCGGGATGTTGAGAGTGCGTGCGATTCAATACCAGAAATGGGGGCAATTATCACCAGCCCCCAAGATGTAGCTCGTGCAGTCCGACCGTTAGCTAACTGGAAATCTCCAGGGCCGGACGGGCTGCACAACTTCTGAATAAAATGGTTTACAAGGTCGCATGCCCGCTTAGCATCTCAGATCCAGTCAGCCTTAGAGTCAGGGTCGCTGCCCCAATTTCTAACTACAGGAATAACCCACCTGCTTCATAAATCAGGTAGTACCGCGGAACCTAAAAATTATAGACCGATCACGTGCTTACCGAGGGTCTATATGGTTCTTACATCAATTTTGAGAGCTAAGATTAACACACATATAGATACTCGTAGTAACTGTATCATGTCTGCCTCTCAAATTGGATGTAGGAATGAGTACCGCGGTACTAAGGAGCTTCTCCTCATAGATATGATCATTAGCCAATAGGTTCGGCGTTTCCGAAAGGATCTGTCGACATGTTGGATAGACTATAAGAAGGCCTATGACTCAGTTCCTCATACATGGCTCATGAGGTTGCTAGAATTGTATAAAGTTGATGCAACGCTACGCACCTTCCTGATGTCATGTATGGGGCAATGGAGGACGGTCCTTCGCTATCCAGGATGTCGACAAATCCGATAAATAGCTAACCGATAAGGATCGAGCGGACTCAAACTATCACCCTGGAATATACCCCATATTCCAGGGTGATAGTTTGAGTCCGCTTTGGTTTTGCCTAGCTTTGAATCCTCTAAGCACACTGCTGCAGAATTCAGGGCTAGGCTATCGGTTGAAGAGGGGTGGTCAGGTTATATTTCACCTCCTTTACATGGATGACTTGAAACTATTTGCCCCCAGCAATCTGCAACTTATGGAGCTACTGAAGGTAACTGAAACCTTCAGTAGTGCTACAGGATGGAGTTTGGTGTGGACAAATGTGCGGCCATGCATGTAAAGCGAGGGGAGATTGTGGAATCCGTGGGAACTCAACTCTCGGATTCCATAAACCTGAGATCCCCCTCTCCAACCGAAACCTATAAGTATTTGGGTATGTTGGAAGCGTTAGGTATCAATGTTACTGATATGAAGCAATCGTTGAAGGAGCGCTTCTTTGGCCGCCTGATGAAGATATTTAATAGCCTTCTATCGGGCGGAAACAAGGTGCGCTAGAGTTGTAAACAAACGGTTTTTTTTCTGAGATGAAAAAAAACATTTAAAAAAGACATGAAAAAAAACAGTTTTTTTTCTGGAGCAGGTTTTTTTTCATGAGTAGGATAAGCTGCCAGTTTTTGGAAAATTAGTACAAGAATGTGTTTGCGTTGGTAGCAGAGACAATTGCCGCTGCTGGTTCTGTGGCATTAGCTGTGGATGGCTGGAGCAACATTAAAAATGAACCTATCGTAAATTTTGTTGTCACGACGCCGAAAGCTTTTCTTTACAAGGTTTTACCGACAGGATGATCATGTCACACTGCAGAATTCATGGCTCAAGAAATGAGTTGTGTCATTGATGAAATAGGACCTCAAAAGGTATTTGGCGTTGTAACTGACAATGCTGCTAATATGAAGGCAGCTTGGAGACTACTCGAAACGAAGTATTGCACGGACAAACTTATTTACCTACGGGTGCCTAGCACACTCCCTCCAATTAATATTTACTGATATGAATACTTTGCCAACTTTAAAGACCCTCATAGCCGATGCAACAGCTTGTGTCAAGGCTATAAAGAATTCTCACAAGCTTAACACAGCTTTCATAGAAAAGCAGTTGACCACCGGCGTCAAATTAAGTCTTAAGCTTCCAGTTAAAACGCGCTGGGGATCTCTAGTCTCCTGTTTAGAGAGTTTAAAAGAAAACAAACAAACTATTAAAACCATGGCGATTGATGAGAGTCTTTCAGATGTTATAAATAAAGTGGAAACATTATCCCAAAACTCATCGCTCAACATATTTACATATGTTGAGCGATGAGTTTTGGGATAATGTTACTAGATTCTACAAATTATTGAAACCAATATTAGATACTATTACAATTGTAAAAAGTGACACTCCACAGATGTCTCATGTTTTAAGTTTATATAAAAAAATTGAAGTCAATGTGGAAGACATTTTGTACAAGAGCCCCCTGTTAAAATCCGAGGAAAAAAAGTCAGAGAAATACTCAAAAATAGAAAGGCATTCGCTATAATTATATGACGTTCATAAAATCGCGAACCTATTGGATCCTCATTTTAAAGGATGTGTCCTGACTCCAGAAGAAGAAACGGCTGCTGTAGAACAAATTTATAATGCTGCTATAAAGATACCAAATATCGAAGAGGTACTGGCAGAGCTTGCAAGTTACATAGTAAAACAAGAGTTTTTTTCTAAGACTTTTTTGTGGTCATCGGTGAACAAATTGAATCCCATTGCTTGGTGGGCAGGACTTTGCAAATCAACTGCTTTGTCTAAAGTAGCCATCAAGTTTCTCTCTCTTCCTACTACATCAGCAGCGTGCGAAAGAACATTTAGTACGTACAGCGTCATTCATACCAAGAAACGTAATACTCGTAGATTGACAAATGACATTGCTAGGAAAATAGTATATATTGCGCACAATTTAAGATTGTTGTCAGTACAATCATCAACAATATTAACACAAGCAGAAGGTAATAAAGTCCCTGATAGTATAGTCGTTGATTCAGAATCAGATGAAACAAATACAGACACAGAACATTATTCCGATGCTGATAAAACAAGCGTAGCCGTAGCTACTGATACAGATGATTGTAACACATTAAGTATTTTTTAAGTTCATAATAATAGTTACCCATTATTTGACTTGAGTAAAAACAAAACAATCAAATTTAGTGTTTTATTCCACTTTAGATATAGTGTTTCACTTTTTCTGAAAAAAAAAAACCAAATGTAGAAAAAAAACAACGGTGTCAAGATTTTTTTCATGTTTTTTTTCAAGATTGTGAAATAAAACATTTTGTTTTTTTTTTCAATTTACATCTCTAGTGCGCGCCTTCAACGGTTGGGTCATGCCGGTATTGACGTACTCTTTCGGCGTACTCAAATGGACTCAAACAGAACTTGACGCCCTGGATAGGCTTGTCCGTACACTGCTGACTGCATTTCGAATGCATTTTCCACGTTCGTCGGTGATGAGACTGTATAACACGCGGAAGTGTGGAGGCCGAGGCTTTTTAAATGTTAAGACCCTTCACAACCGCGAGGTATGCAGTCTAAGGGAATATTTCCTAGCTGCTGACTTGGGTATGCATCGAGATGTAGTGGCAGTGGACAAGGGCCTTACTCCACTCTCCTTGGCTAACGAGAACTGGCGCAAACCTCTTGTGCTTGACACTAACGATCGCAGAGAAGTATGGCAGAGTAAGAAACTTCACGGACGCTTTTTCCGGGCCCTACATGGGCCCGATGTAGACCAACTAGCATCCGTAGCCTGGCTGCGTGTCGGTGACCTCTTTGGGGAAACCGAAGGTTTTGTCTGTGCAATTATAGACGAAGTTATCATGACGAAAAATTACCGGAGATTTATTGTAAAAGACGGCACGGTTGACATATGTTGAACATGTCATCGTCCGGGAGAATCAATCCACCACATAATCTCTGGTTGTTCTCGTCTAGCTAACGGTGAGTACTTGCACAGGTACAACCTTGTAGCCAGGATTATCCATCAGCAACTTGCTCTGAAATAATCTCTTGTGGAATCGGAAGTGCCGTACTACAGATATGCGCCCGACCCAGTTCTCGATAATGGTCATCTCTCATTGTACTGGAATCGGTCCATCATCACTGACAGGACTATTGTAGCCAATAAGCCTGATATAGTGGTGGTGGACCGAATGGAGAGGCGTGCAATGATTGTTGACATTACCATCCCACATGACGAGAACCTCGTGAAAGCCGAGAAAGATAAACAAATCAAGTTTATTGACTTGGCTCGCAAGGTTGTTGACATGTGGGATGTGGACTCAACGATCATTGTACCGATAGTCGTGTCAGCCAATGGCTTAATAGCCACGAGCCTCGACCAACACCTCAGGAGGGTCGCGTTAGGCGGCTGGATCAAGGGCTTGATTCAGAAAGCAGTACTTCTGGACACGGCTCGCATTGTCAGGCGGTTCCTCTCTCTGGAGCCCCGACCGCCGGTAGCTTGGACCCTGTTCCCGATACCGGTGGGATACTATTTTTTGTATTTTTAAATGTTTTTTATATCTTTATTTAAAATATAATTTATATGTTTACAGAACAATAAACGGAATAAAAACTTTACATTCTTATTACAAGTAACACTGGACCTCACACTAGGATACCCTGTGTCGTGAGGTAAAGTCTCTTTCATCACAAGGTTTGTATTAGGTGTAGTTTATTAAGATAAACAGATAAGTACATAGGTAATTGGTAAATTAAACTTACGGAAATATTGGTTGTCAAATTGGTCTTTTCCATTTGCATCTTCTTTGTGAACGCCTAGCGTAAAATATAGCAAGATGCGCAGTTTTGTGAAATTTAAGGACAACAGCCAGTATGCTTGCATGCATGCTGCAACAGCTTGCGCACCGTTTGTACTCTAGACTCTTGGTAAAGTAAGTGTGTTGGTTAGCGAGTTCTCCTCCTTTAAAATTAATTTTAAGATGACTTTTACTTGCTGATCCCCAGGTCAAGACACAGTATCCTAGGATTGACTGGCAAAGAGTATGGTAGATCATCTTCAGTGTCAAGATATCTTCCAGTGATCTAAGTCTCTTGGATATATAAAGCAGCTTTCTGACTCGAACACTTAGCGTTTCGATTTGTTTCTGCCATTTCAGATGCTGGTCAATATTAACAATAAGATATTTAATACTATTCACCAGTTCAAACGCTGTGCAGTTGCAAGTGTTGCCTGGAACATAGCCGCATGTGTGTAGTTTAACTGTGAACAGTGGTGGAGCCGATGTTTATTTTTGTTACGCTGAAATTAATGTTTTTGTTTTTCCACGTTATTAGGTAGGTAAACTGAGTCCATTCCACCTCGACTCACAGTATGGCATTTAAATATGAGACTTGTAACGTGTTATTTAGAGTGGATATTTCAACATTACATGTGACTGTTACATGTGCTGTGTGTTGTGTTGTGTGTTGTGGTGATCAATGCATGGACAACGAGTCGTCAACGTGTCGTGCACTTTTTTTTAACTTAATGTTGAAATATCCATTCTCAGTAACACGATGTAATGCTCACATTTCAATGCCACAGTGTGAGTTGAGTTGGAATGGAGTCGGCTTTGTGTCGATGTAATGTGCGAAGACCTTAACCCGTCAGCTACCGTAAGGCCCTTTCGGACCGCGAACCCAGAATACGGACCACTGCCCGTAAGGCCCTTTCGGACCGCGGGTGGCACGCGTTCTTTCAACCTCTATGATTACATAACGAAACGTCATATTCCTGTGGAAATTTTTACACACTCGGAGCGTGATAGTGTCGTACTTTTACAAACATTTCCATAGAGAAATACTGTTTTGAAAAATTAGAAAATATGTTTTTATTTGCATGTTTATGTTTGTCAACGGCGGACGACAATTTGTTGATATTGTGTGTTTTAATTAGTTTCGTGTTTGTTTATGTGATATGTTGTGTTTATATATTCATTACTATGTTGTTATTACGTCATTATAACATCGTTTTAGATAAATATTTTGAAAAATGATTACGTTATGACATTTCTTGTCAAGGTCAAACGGTTTTGTTTACATTGTTATTGTGAGGGTGAATGATGTGACTTTCTGTGTGTTTGAATACAGTGTGAAGGTATTTATTTATTGTTAGGTAGTTATTACATAGTATTAGAAAAAAAACGCATCACAAAACGCAACGCAAACGCAGTAACGTAATTTGAAAAAGCCGTTACTTGGTTTGGTTTTCGTGATATGAAGTTTGAGAATGAATAATAGGAAAATATTGTATCGGACTCTACAAAAAAAACATTGCTATTAAACTACTTGTATATTCATAGTATAACATGCAAAATTTCGTGTAAATTGATACACTGGTTTTATCAGAAATGAACCTAATACGTGAACAAATACTATTCCCGCCAAACCGTTGATAACAGCATTTGATTAGAATTCAACTCTCGTAACACAAGTATTGTTTACATTTTATGATAAGGTCTGTTTATTCAACAACCCAATAAAAAAAACTTCAAGTGCCTAGCACCAATAGAAGCGTCAGCGAACCGTTTTATGTAAACAAAGTCATAAACATGTCAATGGCGGGAAAATAGCGCGGGTATGCCAGATGTGCGAGTTTCGCGCGCGCAGGGCGCTGACGGGAGCACATTCAATGAAAAAATTAACGAAATAGGTATTATCGGTTCTATCTTTCTTGCCGTTATGAGGTCCAGAACAATTGTATACAATCATAGCGTACTCAACTACTCACAGCTAAAGAGTAAGTAAGACAACGCATATACTTGTTGCATCGCACTCAGCGACGCGCGCTGCTCACTAGCATCGAGAATGATAAAAAGTTTGGCGTGGCGTTGCGTTGTGGTATCAAAATATAACATTTGGTTTGACCAAACAGAAACAACAAATTACTACATATATATTATTTTATTGATTTTAAATCACAATTTAAATGATTTACCGAGATTATTACTTACTTTTTTAAAGTTACTTTGACTTTAAATAATTATGATCCATTAAATTGTTTAAAACTCTATTAATTAACGTGATTTTAATTCATAAAATAGAAAACTAGTAGAAATTGTGTATAATATCTGCACTTAAAAATATTAAAAAATCAGCATCAACAATATACGAGTATAACGTTTTTCTGCTTAACGGTACGAAACATCGAATACGCTGCTAATTTGCGAAGATTACCCGTACGTATGGTTTTTTTTTTAATGCTGATATTTACAGGAACGAATGTTCATAATTCATTTTAATTTGTTTAATGTATGCCATGTTTCTTAATGTTTTGGGAACTGCGTATTTCATCGCTAAAGTACGACTAGACTAAAATTAATCAAATTTATTTTTAAATTCTTATCGTGTAAAGTTACAAAATCTAAAATTCCTGACGTAATAAGCGTCTACCACGGGTATTTTTTGCAGCTGTTTATATGGTTGTAAGTTTACTTGCAAATCCGTTTTTTCAGATTTTTTAAACCATTTAATTACATTGGTTTACGTCAACCAAATCGGAAAGTAATATTTAAACAAATTAAGGACTCTTATTGGTATGTTTTTCAAACTTCTGCGTTGAGCCGTTTTCGAGATATGAAAAATCCCAAAACGTTACCGCAGCAAAATCTTAAATAACTTAAGAACCACAACACATACAAAATTTGCTATCCACAAACACGCAACAAAAGCTATCTATTCATGTATTTGGTTCCGGGCTAAAACAAATTTTTGAAAAGCGATTTTGTTTGGGTAACGTTTCAAACGTTACTCCAGCAAAATCTGTCTTTCTCAAATAACTTTAAAACTACAATTCACACAAATTTTGCTATTTGTAAAAAAATTGCTCCTCATGACACGCTAATTATTTGTTATAGTCTCACTTCTCTAAAGCACAACATTTGCGCAGGTAATGGACACCAAACCCGGACTTCCGAAATAAGTTATTTTTTTTAATTTTTAGTGTATTTTCTTTTTTGTAAGTCGGTTGTTTTTTTCATGTGTGTTTATGAGTTTAGTTCATAAAATACACGTGGCAAGATAACAATAAAACTAGCAAGAAATATTTTTATAGAACAGTACAACAGCTCATAATGTAAGGATAGCATTAGGATTGTATTACTCAGAATATCCCATGAAAAGGTGGTATAACAAGCCTTATTTCGAAGGCTCCTCATTATACAATTAACGAGAACGATCTTCAATGTTTATCCTTGTCTCCGACCTTCCCATTGTACGTCCATCCCCAGTTCGGGATAAACTTGTTATCTTGTAGGCGTCGCATCCCAAACCTCCTGTGCCAGGGATCGTCATCTCGCTGGCTATATATGTCGCAGAATGGACGAATCAGCAAAATGTAGAACAGTTCAACAAAGCTAAGGATACTGGCGCCTAAGAACAGCCCGCCAGTTCCGCCGGTGGATACTGTAAAATAAATTAAAAAAATACACTACTCTTGATCTACAGTTTTCAAGTAGCCCATATTCCATTAGGATGGAACAGTAGAAAGTTGCAGTCGCATAGTTGCAGTATTGACGCTTAGAGGATTTAATTTATTTCAGCTCTTGCATTCGGTAATTTTTTTTCCATATCCTACCTATAGTATATAAAGTTTCCCCTACAAATCGAACATAATTATACCACTAATTTTAACTTGTATCTAATCTCTCACCAACTAAATCCAGTACTCCGCGCACAACATTCCTCCTGTACCGTTCACTGGGCAGCACCGCCAGCTCTATTTGAACGCTGGCGTAGCTGTCAGTCGTCACGAACTTGAAGTCCTTCGTGATTGTGATCTCTGCCTCCGTGCACGATGGGAGGCAGTTACATGATAGCCCAGCACGGGACGACCAGCTGGCTTTGAGGACCTATATTCAAAATAGTTTATTTTCATTGAAATTCGTTGCTGTGGCCTGTGCTAACAGTAGTATTTTTTTTTTGTTGCTCAAATACATAAACCGCAAATCCTAAACAGCCAATCAATTCAAGTCCCGGAGCACAATTTCCCAACTTATTAATCCAGTATCGATCATATTGCGAGGAATTTTGTTACGATAACATGGCCTACGGTACGGACTTGACGAGTGTACGTCAATTAAATACCTATGCACCATTTTATTTTTAAAACGATCTAGTTATATATGCCTACGTACCTACTTACCGAAAGTTCATGGACATGGCTGTTCAAGCAGATAATGCCGCTGACATTACATCTGAGATGTTCCGGAACATTCGGCATGAAGTAATTAGTGCAGTTGCAAAGCTGCAGCTGGGCATCCTTCCTGCATTGGACAGTGCACGCTGTGTACGAGTAGTGGTGATACACTTGCAAGAAGTTTTCATCGGTGTAGCGACATTTTCGTTTTTCCGGCGATATCAATCGAGCGCCGGCGTCGTTCTCAATGTTGCGTATGGTTATATAACGCCTGCAAATCATGGAAAAGATTACTAAAATTATCATTATGACAGCGCTCTAAATAGGTAGGTACGTGAAATTCCTTGGACTCAATTTGTTAAGTGTCCCCCTAATTTGATGAACTTGTTAGATAGCCATCGTTTTACGAGAATCATGCATGCGATGCAACAGAAAATGGAACAACGGGATGTGATTATGTCATTTAAGGGTCTACTACCGGTGAATAAAAAAATCGTAGCATAGCATAGAAAATAAATATTAAAGAATCCAACGTCACGTTTGTTACAAAGAGGATAAAGTATTTTTACGTTGTTAAAACAGGTCTCAGAATGTTTCGTATCCAAAGTAGTAGGCAAAAGTGTCAGAAACGGCCATTTTTGGTACTTTTGCCTACTATTTTGGATACGTAACATTCTGAGACCTATTTTAACAACGTAAAAATACTTTATCCTCTTTGTAAAAAACGTGACGTTGGATTCTTTAATATTTATTTTATAAGCAATACTACGATTTTTTATTCAATGAGGGCGCTACTTGGCCGGTAGTAAGGCCTTAAGTTCTTTTTACCTATGGTCAAATTCGCGCCGGGTCCACACTTGTATCATGTTGTCAATTCGGATCTCCGTCGTGTGGCATCGACGTGTTATTATCGCTAGTTTAGACGTAACATGATACGCGATCATGTCACATGCCGTAGCTGACACACGTCCATCCGTATGTTGCCGCATATCTGATCATTTCGTATCGGATACGTGTGTCGTGATCGGCAGGATGTATTTACGTAGCATGGACGCATTTCGATACTATGTCACGATAGGTACGGCTATGTCATGTGAAACATGATAAACCGCGCTTCATTTCGAGTCGGTTTTTTCCCGATCATCAAAAGGGATACGCGCTGCCGCCACGCTGACAAGAGTATGAACCGACGTTCAGGGCATGCAATAAGATAATGAACGATATAATCGAAATGGGCGTCCATACCTAGGTTACGAATTCTCGATACGATACGCACGATTTTGAACTTCAAGTGTTGACCTGGCTTAAGGCGATGAAAATCTTGCGCACAATCAATTGTATGACTTACTTGTGAAATATTTCTTGTCCCACTGTTAAAACATCTGAGCCTATAGTGGTGAGTGTGGGTACTTCTTCCTCGTTCAAAATGTAAATGTTAGCAGTCACCATGACATCGAATTTGATAGCTCCCGGTCCTGTTGTGCGATTACTAGTCATGTCTAATCTTGGAGCATTCCTTTCCCTTTAAGAAAATTATTCAGCAACTTAGCTAGTGTTATTGTTACATCCACCGAAGAGATGAGGCACAGTGTAGTGTGTGTCCTACAAAGACTATCTCTCGAGTAGATGTGAGTAGATAATTAAATAAGAATGGTAGACGACATGACTTAGTTCTCCTGCAATCCTACATTTCATGTCCAACCACACTTAGTATCTTTGCATATGCATCGTCTTCCTAGGCGAAAACATTGGAGTTGTCGGGTAAAAATATACCATCTCTAATTTTCATGGGACATTAAGTAATAAAAAGCCTTAAAAAAGTCTTAAATTTCAATTTACAACAACATAAAATATTATGTTACTACCGGCAGAAGAAAATGTCGTAACAGATTCGATAACCTACAACATACCTAGGTACTAGTATCGACCGTCACTTTCCCTTACCTTCCTTGCAAAGTATTAATAGCATAACACGTTCCGAGCTCAGTGTCCATCGGTCTGAAGTACTTGCAACATTCGAACGGAATCCCATTCCATGAACAGTTTGCTAATGTTTCTTCGCAGGTGCTCCTGACCTAAAAGATTATTGAAATTATTGATTATTATGACTCTTTGAAATTGAAAAAAAAAAAAAAAATTAGTTGCTGACTGTACATTAGGGAGTAACTTAGAATAATAAAATTCCACGCGGGCAAAGCCGCTGGCAGAAGCTAGTTTAAAATAATTATTGAATGTTCTTGAAGAATTTATTGCAACACCGCACCTCAAAGACCCGAATAGCGAAATTTCAGATTTTATGTAGATAGGTACCTCCATATTTAAGTAGTCCACAACTCCACATCAATAAGCTAATTTAATACCAGAAACCATATGGCGCTTACATGTTTTACAATTAAGGTGGAAGCGCCAGGGTAGCCCGCAACATTCAAATTTTCTTACGTTTTTTGCAATTTGCAGGTCAGTGTCAGGTTGTATCTTGGTCAAAATTTGATTAGCGGCCGTAGCAAGTATGTATTTATAGAATTATAATCGTTAAAATCATCAATACAACTCTTTTAGTTAGAATTGATGTCAAATGAAGTATTTCATGAAATCATGACGAAAAATTTGAATTTCGCGGGCTACCCTGGCGCTTCCACCTTAAGTTCAAGTAATAGTAAAGCACAGAAATCAGTATGTATCTATTTAGTTAGGTAGATACTTACTAAATTAGCGTAATATGTCAGGTTCGTTTGCATGCAGTCCGGCAACGGGTCCACCAAGTTACAAAACTCTGACGTGTAATAAGTTATTCCTTTGAAAAAAGCAAGCTCTTTTAACACTTCTTCCATGTTGAAATCGTGGTCTTCGCCCCATAATCTACAAATAATGATTTAAGGACTAATAAGATCTATCTATTCGAAGACCTAACAGACTAGTAGAGTGAGACGATACCTGCCCAAGAATCAACGGAAATATAAATTAGCAGTAAATCAATCATTATAATAGCTTAGAAAATTACAACTGTGTTAGATCTTTTCGGAGCTTAGAACGTAAGAAAAACAAGATTTACTTATCCGATATTGCTTCAACGCGGTTAGAATTATCGTTTTCGCAAACAACAACTGCCGGGAACTCTGTGTTCCAGTCCTTGTAAGTAGTTTCCACGACGAACGAGATAGGATTATTCTGAAAGGCATCGTACTGGGCTGCGATCAACAGGGATGAGCCGTACCAGGATAGAGCTACGACTATCAGCCAGAATATCCTGAAATACACGTAATAGTAGCAAGCTAGTAGTAGCAAGTATCTAGTATGTAGTAGATACGAAGTAGTTGAATTAGCAGAAGTACTTGTGAAGTCTAAAACGGTGATATCTTTTAATATGCATCTGCCGTGTTGTTTCATCATTGACTGGTAAAGAAGTCAGCCTGTACCTTCGTTCGTGCATGAAGTTTAAATAAATATAAGACCGATAATATAAGACATGGTTTTAACTGCCCACAACTGTAATATTTATGTGTCGAATAATATAAATACTATTGTCTTGAATAAAAAAAGTAATAAATCGTGTCAAGTATTTTAATTACCTCTCCACCCAATGTCTTTGGTTATCAGCAATGAATCTAAAACCATGGATCGACGTCGTCTGCGGCAAACTTTTGATTCCATTCCACCATATCTCCAAATACCTTTTCCACGATTCTTTTGATGGCATATCAAGAGGTAGGTATATCGTAAGTACCTACCTACTCACTGTTTGAACAACTAAATTATCACTTACTGTGGAACCGAAGTGACTGAACCATTTTCATTTTATTTTTTTATTTTATACAACAGTTTACGTGCGTAACAATAACGTACATGATTCAGAACAAATACATAAATAATGGAGAAGTAAAATTACGGCGTGCCTAAAGTCTAATATAGATTTTAATCAGAATGAGAACGGCTCAGGTGTTCAAATCGTAGGCCCATTACACTGATAACAATTTGTGTGGCGTAATTTCTAACGCTGTGTACCACACAAAGCTTTTCTAAGCTTCTACCCACTACACACAAATTACCTAATAAATACCACACAACAAGAGTGCCTCTACAAAAAGTTTGAATATGCTACTGATTGTTTAGCTTAGGCCACAAGACTGGGGTTGGTGTTTGAGTTAACTTTTCAATACTGTACGGTCTACGTAAAAATTAGGTCACTTTTCTCACTCTATTTTCACATAATAACTAAGTATACTTCTGTCCCGGTCTCGTGTTGGCCGTAATTTCGTTCCAGTATATTGGTCGGTATCTCCTGATGGGCTCGAAGTGTGGTGGACGCTGAGGTTCTATGGTCACGTTTGTACTCCTCTGGCCACGTTGTCGCCGCGAACGAACCTCCCGTACCAACTTCACGGTGAAAAAGTAAATGAACTCTAACACCGAAACGAAGCTAAAACCGGTGATGAAGCCGCAGGTGGAACCGATGTTACCTGATGAAAATATTTTTTCTGTCACTGTGTGCTGTGTTAAAACAAAATGAATAGTTTTAAAAACCGGCCAAGTGCGAAATGAAAAAAAAAAAATACCCGTTTCTAGAAACGTGTTTTATTGGAGTTTTTTTTTGGTATCTCATGATCAGTAATAGCTATACACAGTTGAAATTTTTACAGAATGTGTATTTCTGTTGCCGCTATACCAAGAGGGAGGGGGAGGGGCGCCATAGAGAGTCCCCTTTAATTTTTTATTTATTTTTATTATTAGTTGTTATAGCGGCAACAAAAATACACATTCTGTGAAAATTTCAACTGTGTAGCTATTACAGATCGTGTGATACAGCCCGCTGTGGTTTTATTCTCTTTGCCGCTGTCAGACGAACGGACAGCACAGGCATAATAATAGGGTCCTGTTGATTACCCTTCGGGTACAGAACCCTAAAAAGTAGAAATAGAAATCCGAATGTACCTATTCATGATTGTGTATAAGACTCAGTATGAGTCAAACACCGTGTGTTTGTCATACATCAATTCGGAAAAGTGGACATTGAATTAATGGAACCATACAAACGGAGCATAACAAAAACTAACACCGCTCTAAGTCTAAACAACACACTTACTAATCAAATCGAACCACTTCATAATGACATTCTGCCCGTACCGGTCTGCCACATCCCTGGCGTACTTCACGTGAACTTGCGAGGTTCCGGTGAAATTCACGCCTTGTCTGCAACAAACGCCATTGTTCTTGTTCTGAACAAACGTATTCAATGTAACCAACATGCTTCGCGTAACAAAGTGCAGCCTAGATATTCCCCTGTTTGTTCTCTGCAGTAGTTTCATTTGTAGATGCTTTCAGTAAAATATATATATCCTCCCACGTGAGATAACTTCGATTCTCTGTTCACATTTAAGTATCTACAGGGTGTAACGGAAATGCTTGGTCATATTTTAAAAACTACTTCTGCCCTTAGAAATAAGTAACTTTTCTCAGGAAAGTAGTAGACCATTCCGAAAAGAAATTTTGGACCTCCCATACTAATTTGGATCAGCTGATGATAACTTCGTGTGGTAAGTAAAATTTTTATTTGGGAATTTAATAGACTTCCTTGAAGAAAGTTGTTGATGTCTATGGGCAGAAGCAGTATCTAAAATATGACCACGCATTTTCATCCTGTAGATTACACTACACCCTGTAGATTAACAATAACTTTCACAAAGAAGATCATAACAATGAATCTTTCAATGAGTTTTATTATTTTGCCTTTTTGTTAGTTCCATGACAACCTTGTCAATAAACTGGCTTGAACGAAGCCATTATTTTTCGTTTCCCGAACGACGATATCAACAAACAAAGTCAAAATGTGAAGTGGACTCTCTGTATTCCTCAAGCATTTCGAGATTTTTGTCGGATTTTTATTAACATTCGTGTAAAATAATATTTTCAATAAATGACAAAAAATGACAGACACAAATAATACAACTGTCGACTTTGAAGTTTTCGGCAAAGTGCAAGGTGTTTTCTTTAGGAAGCACACTCGGAAGAGAGCCACTGATCTAGGACTCAAAGGTTGGGTGATGAATACTGCTCAAGGTACTGTTATAGGACAGCTGCAAGGACCTACGATGGCTGTCAGAAAAATGAAGGATTGGCTGCAAAATGTAGGAAGCCCCAAATCGCGGATTGAAAAGGCCTCTTTCCGAAACGAGAGTCCGATAACTAACTGCGCTTTTATAACTTTTGAAATACGTAAATAAAATATTATATAATATGTGATTGTGCTTGATTGTGCTGTGTAGATTTTTAATACGTATACGATACATTCTTGATGTTTTTATCAATAAAATTCGAATAAATTATGCTTTTCTATAAATTCTATCTGTTATTTCGTTATTTCTATGTAGTAGGTAGCTAAAATAACTAGGTTCGTTTTTACCGTGTGTTTAATATACGAGTATACAATAAGAGTTAAAGTTATCCAGTAACACATTATGATATTCGTGTGTGTCGTTAAACACATTTCTGTAACCTAAATTCTAGCAAATAAAGAAATCATTCATTCGTTCATGTTACTACAACATGGTCGCACCAGCATTGCGGTTCACGGACGGAAACGGACTTCCAACACCTCGACTACACCCCATACACCCTTTTTTTTTTGGGGTTGGGATATCATTCAATGACATCTCCCGCTCTAGGGTGGAGCGGAAGGGCGTGTCAGACTCTTACTGACTAAAACTCACCCCTGTCCCTCCCTGCCCTGAATGCCCAGGCGCGAGGTAACTCTTTCGAATTTATCCTCAACCCCCGAGCAGGCATCAGCCATGACGGGCCCCGTCGTGTTTGCTGACAACTCTTTGAGGCGCGCGTGGAACACTACGCGTCGTCGACTCTCGGGCCTGGTGCTGAGCGGACGGCGAGTTACCCACTACTCGCCGTCCGCAAGCCCGGGTACCCCACACACACCCTGATGATCGCTACTGCGCTGCAGTTAATGTGGCCAGCTTCTGGGCTCAAGGAATTTACGAACTTAGGAAACCATCGATTCATAGGAAGAAAATTACTTACAGCCAAACATCTCGCTCGCTATCGGGCACAGTGTTGAGATACTCCGGGTATAGGAGCACGTTGTTGAAGTCATAACTGTACGCTGTCTTGGAACAGGTCGGGTTGCACATCGGGCAGTCGATGCCTCCGCCAACCGCGTCCAGTTCCAACTCGTCTGGAACGTGGTCTTCGTTTGGACGCACTGATATGGATTGTGCTGAAATTGCGGGTACAATATTATCACCTACTGACCCGACAGACGTTGTTCTATTCGAATAGTTCGTACAAGAATCTCATACAGAAATGCCCTTTCAAATTTCCCCGGATTTTTCCATATTTTTTTCCCCAAGAACCTTACTCGTACTTTAACTAACTAAAACAAAAAATAGGTATATCCAAATCGGCCCAGCCGACTTCAAGTGATGCGCTTACAAACGTAGGAGAAAGGGAGGTAGACTTGATTGAGCCTCTCTCTAGCCCCGGCCAATATTATGACTATATTTTTTAAGAGAAATGCCAAAAATACTACAAAAAAATAATCAACATAATTTTATTACGATAAATATTGAAAACTTGAACATAAAATATTTTAAAATTCTTTGAAAAGTTTTAGCCACTTCAACTATTAATCAAATGGTATATTTTTAAAGTTGCGGGTAGCTCCGGCCACCTTCTATTGTTCGTCAGTTCGTTGAGCTCCTCAAAGTTCTGAGTTGAGCTTCACGATAACTGACAAATGCTTGCACTGTCTGGACAGTCCCCTTAGCCAAATAACTTTTATAATAGCGCTAACGCTAACGCTTCGTGCAAAATGTGTGGCAAGGATATTACCTGCGAAGAGAACTGCCACGTGACTCACGCCCCAGTAATGTCGTTGCCATACATTTTGCACGAAGCTTTAGCGCTAACGTTAACAGAAAAGTATTTTGTCTAAAGGCTCAGGTCCACTCGAATTTGTGTGTTGCTTCCTCAAAAGCTCATCCCAGACATAAACGTACATGGTTCTGATATGATTTGACCAGTACATATTGAAAGACTAAAAACACTTTAAAAGAGACTTTGACCTCTGAGTTTGTTTCGGTGTTTCTTCTCAGGGTAGTCAGCTAGGAAACACCGGCCTCATCTAGCTAAAACGGACAAAAAAAGGTTGACGTGTAAAAGTGTTGTTAAAACCTAACTTACAAAATAAAATCATTTATCATTTATTTATCATTTACGTGTTTAGTGACCAAAACGTTTTTTGGCGTGACATGTCAAGACTGGGCTCGCGACATTCCTACTAATGATCCAATCCTTATCAAATGTTTCACCGCAAATTATGCATTCCTCTCTCTTCCGATGTTGCGAATATGACTTAGATGCAACCTTCTTCGCTTTCACCTGCATATTCATGTTTCTGCTATAGGGTCTTTGGCTTTCTCCATAAATTCCTTTTTTAACCGACTTCAAAAAAGGAGGAGTTTCTCAATTCGTCGCAATCTTTTTTATTTTTTAATAATGTTCCCCGATTACCAACTCGAAGACGCCTTTTTTTTGTGGTGTGGTATATCATCCTATGACTTCTCCCGCTCTGGCTGAAGCGGGAGGGCGTGTCAGACTCTTACTGACTAAAACCCACCTCTGTTCCTCCCTGCCCTGAATGCCCAGGGGCGAGGTAACTCTTTCGAATTTATCCTCAACCCCCGGGCAGCTCGAAGACGAACACGCTCAACTCGAAGACGCCTGAACCGATTTCGAAAATTCTTTTTTTTTTGAAAGGGTATACTTTCCAGGTTTCCAGGATCTTATGAAGAAGTTCGGAGATAGACAAATGGAACTCTTCAATAAATGATAGCAAACTTTCAGGAATTGCTGCAACAGCATGTCTGTTTATTGTTTACCTCTTCATAACATAACATCACGCTCTGAAAGGGTACACAGATTTGTACAGTTCACCCTGATACACCCTAATTTCACCAATTATGTTCAAATTCCATGTTTTTGGGGCTATCAATTCGGGCAAAACTTTACTATTTAGTTTTAGTTATGGGGTACAACATCTAAAAAGTGAAAAATAGTCTTTTTTTTTTGGAATTCGGTTGTATTTTTTTGTAAAAAAGTTTTATAAAAGACGAAGATGTCAAAATCTCGCGTTTTTTGTTTTCTTTTTTTGTGAGGTTTCCATTTCTTTGAGGCATCAGGAAAAGGTGACAAAACTTATGGCACTTAAATATTCCCAACATGAACATGGACTCCATCAGTCTACCAAAAAAAAAATGCACTCCATCACATCCGTCCCGAATGCAACGGTCAATCAACTTTCAGCATTTGTCGAATGACTCGTAAACGCACGCAGAGATCAGAGCCTTTTAGACAAAATACTTTTCTGTTAACGTTAACGCTAACGCTTCGTATGTATGGCAACGACATTACTGGGCGTGAGTCACGTGACAGTTCTCTCTGCAGGTAATGTCCTTGCCATACATTTTGCACGAAGCGTTAGCGCTATTATAAAAGTTATTTGGCTAAGGGGCCAGATCACACGAACTCACGTTACGCAAAGTACGAATTTTTGCTATGGCCAAGACTACCCGCCGGCCGGGGCTACCGGTTGCCCCCCCTACAGCACTTAATTTGCATTTACAAAGAATAGATAGATAATGATATAACCGGTTTAGCAGCTTGTGGATTATTGACCACTTGAACGGGATATATTGGCACACATATCTTGGCATTTTTCGCATTAACGGCTCACATGGACTAACTACGTATATTCAATAATAATCGGGGAATACTTACAATAATAGGTTCTAAGACAAGGCACATCTTTCATGTTACACGTTCTAGCAGAACTTATCTTTGGCATATTGAAAGGCGTGCAGTTACAATTGTCCAATAGAAAATGCATTCTACATTTCAGCATGCAATCGCTGTACGTGTAAAACGGGAGATACGACGACTCGTCATAGAATCGACATTTCCTCAACTTTATCGGCACGTGCTGGATGTCTCGGGACGCTTCTGTGAAGCTCGCTGTTACCATCACCGTCATCTATAACGTTAAACTTCCACATGAACGGGTTTTAAAGAATACACCTTAAAGCGTTGCCTACTCATGCGAATACCTTCATCGTACTGGAAAGTCATTTTTACAATCCATTGAACTGAAGACTACTATATCTACTATATATATTTCGTGATGCGTGGTAAGACTATAAAAGATTTATTATAATGTTTGTGCTTACCTCTACTCTGGGACTAATGATTTGCATAGCGAAGCTCCCGCTTGGCGAATCAGGAAAGTCATACGCATCTGAGAACTGGAGCTGCAAAATATGAGGTATATTTATCAATCTACTCGTACATAACTACCGGCCCACATATATCGTTAAAATATCATTTAAATCGTACCTGAGCCCCTTGTAACGGTATGTTGTAGAAAAAATCGTCACTTTCGTTGAGTCGTAATAAGACTTTGAGTCCTTGATCGAAGTCAAAGAATGATTTGTTTCCATACTTGTACATATCAATGCTCCTCTTGGTGCTGCTTATACTGCAAAATATAAATATTTCAAGAATATTCAACAAATAGAGACTAGATATTGAATAGTGCAATTAAATATTAAATTTAGCTACCTTTGGAACAAAGTATCGTAGATGCGTAAATAGTTGAAGGTGCAGCAGTACCCGTTCATAGTCAGACGAAAGTCAAATAAATCTAGACAATTCCTCGCCTCTGTATTCCAAATGCAGCGAACTAGGAGATCTTCACACCGAGGTGTTAACTGCAGTCAAACGTAATGTTAATGTAAAAGCAATGAGATTTACCTACTCTGTATGGTTATCAATATTGATTTAGATTAGTTAGCTTGGATAAAACTTTAATTTTGCTGGTGTATTGGTGTGGTTGATGATTAAGAAGAACTAAAGAGCCATTCCGACCGATAAGCGTTGGGGTAGACGTGTTCTTAAGTGGAGACCGCGAATCAGTAAACGTAAGGGACTCTTAGGCTAGGTGGAGCGACGACCTTCGCGGAGTGACTACTACCAGCTGGGTGAGAGCTGTCGAGAATCGAGATAAATGAAGAGCGCTTGGAGAGGCCTATGTCGTGACAGATTAAAGGCATTGAATAGTGATCCTGAAAGGTAGACAACAGAAGCTACATATGTATATAGTTCTTCATGATTATAGTCATTATTAAGACTCACATTCCGCATCAACTCATGAACATCATATTCGCCCAAAGCATCGTGCAGTTTGATCGGCAACACGTTGTTGAAGTTGACTGCTCCTAGCCCATACAGCTGACCAAGCCCGAAGAGAAGGGACATCATCTCCTTCTCGGTGTAATTTTTGTTGCGCTCTGCTTTGAGTCTATAACGTAACCAAAATTAGGTACCTACTTACATATAAAGCTTACACAGTGAAACATTCACATGGAACTTGAAACTGGTTGAGACTAATTCCAAAGAGTTCCGAGTCGATGTGATTGAAAAGCACATTTCTCCAGAGAGAAAGTGGCAAAAGTATATTCTTGAAACATAATTTGACATTGAAAATTTATAAATCTGCTCACTGGAGATTTTTTATCCAGTTATTCATAGAGAGGAGGATTCTATAAAATGGGTACCTCCATGGGATGCTCTGCAGAGAAATAGAAGGCATTGTCTAATAAAAACCAATTACAATCACAAATCCGATTATTTAGAATTGGCTTCTGACATAATAAAAATCAAATTTCATCTAGATCAGTTCAGCCGTTCTGGCGTGAATAGTAACAAACATACATCCTCACAAACTTTAACATTTATAATATTAGTAGGATAACAATTTGGCGTCTTACAATTTCTTAGCAAGTTCCACAGCAGCTCGTTTGCTGATTCTATTGTTAGTGCAGATGCCGACGGCGGGGAATATGATGTGGTTGACTGACACCCCTTCAGGCAACTGCGTGGTTACCAGGGGCGCGCTATAGTACTTTTCGAAAGTCAGCCACACCAGGGATATGGAGCAGATCAGTCCAACTACTAATGTTATAATCCAAATGATTCTGTAAAAAAAATAACGTAATAACAATTTAAAAAGCCTTCAACAAGGTGGACCGATGACCTGGTGAAAGGAACAGGACCTTGTCATTGTGGCGACACTAGGGGGAGCCCTATGTCCAGCAGTGGACTTTTTTCGGCTGAAATGATGATGATGATGATGAATTTAAAAAGACGCACAATTAAAAGTAGAGCTATTAAAAACGGATTTTTCAACAAATTCTAACAATACAATTAAATTATAGGTTCGGCAAAGAGACAGCCAAAAAGTCACAGATAGGCGTTATACAATTTATAACCACTTGTAAAGATTTGTCTCTGTTTCCTACTTTAATTTTATGAGTTGCAGCTAAATATAGATATAACGTAAGTGTTTTCAGGTTATGTAATATACAGGCCTTTCCACTTCAAGATAGCAGTACTTGCGGCAAACACACCTTACCAGCAGAACAAGTTTATGACAAGCTTATCTGCAACTTAGCGAGCAATAATCCAAGAAAGTATAGTTGTGATATCTCACCAAGGGCATTTGATCTTGGATGTGTATGTGTTTCACGTACATTTTCTATAAAGTCATGTAGTCCTAACAAGAAACCCTTATAGTTTCTCTCTGTCCGTCTGTCCATCCGCGACTTAGCTTAGAGACTGTCAGTACCTACTATAAAGGTGTTATTTTGCATGGGTATAAAGTATAAACATTAATCACGCCGACAAAACTGTAAAATGAAATCTTTTAAAAACTTTTTTAAGGGTATCTCCCCTACACTTAAAGTGGGTAAGTATGTAATTTTTTCTCGTTATATCGTCGGATAGGTCTTTGAAAAACGTTGGGGGCTTGTGAAGACAATTTTTAAGCCTTTATCCCAAACGGGGTGGTAAGAGCCGCCCCAAAAATATGCAACAACATTGAAAGCTTCAGTGCAATGAAGTTGGATTTTATAACTCCTTCTTTAGTTACCATCGTCCTATGTGGGCTCGTTTTATATATATAAATACATAAATAAAATATAAACATAAAGTCCCCTTCTAAGTCCGCATGTTATAACGGGCGACTACGGAACCCTACACTGCGCGTCGCCCGACACGCACAAGGCCGGTTTTTTTTTGTGTTTACGAAAGCTTGGAGCTCTCAGTATCATAGAAAATAGCTTACGCACACAGAAACAATGTGCACATGAAATTACACACACAACCAAAACCAACTCGTCTTCGTGAAATACAATAACTTTACCTACATACCTAAGTGTTAAACCACCTATTCCGCAAAGTTACACTCTTACGTATGACCACATACCTTTCAATGAAGGGAGTATTTACGTCAACAAGGTGCTTTAGTCCGCAAATGGAGGACTCCTCGCAATATTCCTTGCCAACTGTCTTCATACTCGCCTTTAGTATATCAAGTCGGTTAGGTTCCGGGGCTCTCCTGCGCAAATGACGACGATATGCAAATTCAAGAGAACTTTGTGAATTTCTTTCCATTTTGCTTAACTAGTTTTAGTAGCTTAACTGTAAAGAACAATTTGAACAATAGAAGCAATGAGACTAATTTGTTTTTAAAGTTCTGTATAGGAAAGTAAATACCAGTTGTTAAATATTCTATTTGAAGATAACATCGAGCTTTGATGTGAGGTTAATTGCTGTGATTTATCGATTCCTTTCTGTGTATTACTAGTGTATATTGATTTGAATACGATAAAATATGATTTATAGCTGTCGTTCATGTCGATGGAAGACAACAACACAAACCAAAAAAAAGTTTAGGAATCTCCATACAAGGACGGCCAGTGAGTACCTAATTCTGATTTTAGTTTACATTATATATTTTTTTTTTAATAAAAACGTTGCCCCACACTAGGAATTACTCCTGTGTCGTGGGTGCGTTTACAAACATTTAAACTCACATACACGTGACACCCAGACCCGGAACAACTATCTGTAGGCCATACAAATATTTGTTCCGTGCGGGGATCGAACCCGCGACACGCAGCGCAGCAGCTGAACGCTTCACCACTGCGCCAACTGTGTCGTCAGTGTAATTATTTCAAGAATAACTGAATATAAATGGTTTGACGAAACCTAGTCACATGAGTATAGGTCGAGCGCCGAGCTATCATAGGCGTAGGCATTTCGATCGGACTCGCAACATAATTGCAAAACCCATTGCCAAACAATTTAACCATCTCCCATTCCGCCCACATTCACTTATAATGCGTGGAATTTTACTTTTTGATATCATTGCATGATTATCTATTTCATGTTTGTCGTTCAAAACAAGATGATGATGGAGATTGTTCTGCAATAGTCCTATATAACAGCATGAATGCAGTTCCCAAATATTTTTTCACATTTTCGGATTTAGAAAAGTGTGAACCCAGAAAGAGCAAATAAAATGGCAATTAAAATTTTAAACTTTTCAGCGCTTTTTATTTTACCGGGAATTTGCTGACAATAATACTTAAGTACTACACAATTTTATACTCTTTCGGCTACCTAACTAGGATGACGAAACATGGATCAAAGTCAACGTTTAGCACTTTGAACTCATGCAATAGTTTGTGAGCTAAATCTACAATCGGGCAGAAATTACGTCAAAATAATTGTAACATTACCAACACATGTTATTACATCCACAGAGTCTGGTCAGGTGGTCAGCAGTCTTATTGACGTCCTTTCCCCATCGCGTCAGAGAGACGCCGGCGGCCCGCGCCTGCGCCCGCGCAGGCTCTGCTGGTCACGCGCTCTTTCGTAAACTAATCTGCATGAGACAATGAAACAGTTATGCGTAACATGTATATTCAGATTACACATGTTATTATAATATTTAGTAAGTAAAAACAGATTTTGACACGATAAGTTTATGTCCGCATCAACTACGAGTAACATGTCAGATATTATTTTATCAATCTGCCCGCGCCTTTTTCCAACTATCTTGGGGTCGTCGGTATCCAGTCTAACCGGATGCAGCTGAATACCAGTATTTTACATGCAGCAACTGCCTATCTGACCTCCACAACCCAGTAACTGGGTAATACGATACCCCTTTGTAAGACTGGTTGTCAGACTTCGGGCTTTTGACAACCCGTAACGACTGTCAAAGATTCACGATAGATAGCCGGGAGCAACGGCTTAACGTGCTCACGTCACCTATCCATGGACCAACCCCAGCAAGCGTAGCTTAACCTGATCGATCGACCCGTGCGGCTGTTATTACTATATGCTATTTAATCCTTGCTTATTAATAGGTCTACAGGGTGTTATGGAAATGGGTGGTCATATAAATTTTTAAGGAGTTGTTTTTTGTTTCCCCAAAAAGAAATTGGTCCTTCCATACTCATTTTGAGCAGCTGAAGATTTCTTTGTTTATACAAAAAGTCAAATTTTATCTTTAGGAATAAACTGTGACTTCCTAGAAAGTTGTTTGTTTCTATGGGCAGAAGCAGTTTTTAAAATATGACTACCATCCGTTACGTCGGGCTTTAGAAGTTTCGATGTTGGTGTTGCATAAAACAGCAGGAAAAAACATGGAAAAATATCGAAATAACTATCAGCAACTATCTAGATAATCTGCATCCCGTAGTCTAGCTAGCCCTCTCTTTCTAATCTAAAGTTGAAAACTCGCGCAGCTCTTCGCCAGACCCTGCATGAGCCACTAATTGCGCGTAATTAGAATTTCAATAATCTTTCCAAAGTTTACTTCAATAAGCAAGTTACATTTCATCAGTCGAAAACTACATGGATGTGCAATTTTGTCCAAGAGATATAAAATTATTTTGAAATAGGTAATCTTAATTGCGATTTCATTGCTTACCTTTGATTTTACGTCTCGCAACAGAGTAACACGTAATTTCATATTAGTTAATACGTATGACATTAAAAGCCGCAACACTTTTGCGTTTACTAACATTAGATTTACACTTATAAAACCTGTCATGCTGGGTATGAACTAATCTAGGTACTACTTTCGTAGAAACCTAAAAGCTCTGTTGATACTCGTATGTAAATTATGCATTCGTAGTAACAATTAGCTAAGTAATACGTACTTCGGGTAATAATGTTTGCTTGCATGTTACACGCTAATCTGACCTACCACATATTATTATTGATAGATAAATGCAATGCACTCTAGACACGACAGTTTCACGCAAGTCAACAACTGAACTGCATAATTTGTTAGCGTAATAACAAGCTGTTATCACACAGTTGTATGAGGTCATAAAAATAATTTATGAGTTTTTCAAGCTGCATTAAAAAGCTTTTAATAAACGAACTTAGTAAATGTCGGGTTGGAAATTTAGAATCAAGAGGTCTCAAGTTTGAACTCCATAGTACGCTAGTATTATATTATCTGTGACAATTTATGTACTCGTATAATCGGGTACACAGCACATAATGGGTAAAAATTATTAGAGAACCTGTTTGGTTTTTGTATGTACAAGTACGTAGTTAGGTTAAGGGTTTTAATATTTCACGGCCGTACCCGAAGGGTCCAAAGCAACCCTATTGTTGTCACTCACGTGTCCGTCTGTCCGTCTGTCTATCCGTCATCTGTCACAAAATTTTGTTCCGAAGGATTTTTTAACTACCCATTGACTTATGAACTTAATATTTTGGTGATAACGTTTATTATTTCGTATATTTTACTAACAAATACCAATATATTGATAAATCAGATCTTTTCTTTGATAATTCCCTCATTTGGTACGGAACCCTAAATGTGCGAAGTCCAACACGCACTTGGCCGGTTTTTTTTTTTAGTGCATGTGCAGTTATAGTTAGTTCAGTATTTTGTAAGTATTTACATATTATATTCAACTATTGTTATGGCATAACGGCATTAGAGTATGAAAATCTTTTCATGACTGTCTTTAAATTCGAAGGTATTTTTCAGGCTAACCGTCATAACTCACCCGGGCCTGCGGACGGCGAGTAGTGGGTAACTCGCCGTCCGATCAGCACCAGGCCCGAGAGTCGACGGCGCGTAGTGTTCCACGCGCGCCTCAAAGAGTTGTCAGCAAAGGACGGTGCCTGCCACGGCCAATGCCTGCCCGGGGGTGGAGGATAAATTCGAAAGAGTTACCTCGCCCCCGGGCACGTAGGGCAGGGAGGAACAGGGGTGGGTTTTATTCAGTAAGAGTCTGACACGCCCTTCCGCTCCACCTTAGAGCGGAAGAAGTCATGAGATGATTTCCCACCCCCCCAAAAAAAAAAAAACGTTAAGCCTTTGATTCAAAGATAATCAAAATCATTTTACGAGTTAGTAGAGCGCAAACAGTATCCTTGAGACAGCAAAATTAAGTAACGGTTATGAATTATATTATTTATTTAAAAGGACTATCAGTTTGTTAAGATTTAGCAATTCACTTAGGTGAGTCATCATTCTAGTTTATCGCTGTTTTAAAAGTACCTTTATACTTATTTACTAGCTTTTGCTAGCGGCTTAACCCGCGTTAAAGTCGAAAATTATCACATCGGAACTTACTACTGGGCTAATCCATCCAATCCTAATAAAAATGATTCAGCCCTTTAGGAGTTTAGGAGTGAATGATTAACAAACATCCAGACTTCCACATTTAAAATTTAAAGTACTGTTGGCAACAAACGATTCTGGAATATTTCATGGGTTGTTTTAGCGTCAGGATTTCAGTAACGAGCATACTTATTTCACACCTCTATAACATCGACTGCCAAAATTAAAGTTATTTTGCACTTTTAGAGTTTTGAATTTCTTGGGTGTTTTTTTTTTTTGTTTTTTTTTTTTTTGTACTAACACCCGTAGCTCGTATTAATAAGCCAGGCCGTCCCACTAACAAGTATCAGTCCATATTTTGAAAACTACTGAACTCATTTTGATGAAACTCACCTAAGTTGAAGTAAATGTAATGTGCCATTAAAAATTAATGGTCGCGATAGTAATCGGATTGGGACCATTGTAAGTTTGAGAAAAATGCATGTACAAACATATGCATAGACACAGATACCTTTACATTTGTTTGGAAGCCCTAATAGATTAACACAAGTGAATACAATGCAGTTCCAATATATTACATAACTAGCACTTTGCTCCCGGCTTCACTCCCGTGACCTGTCCTTCGGAAACTGTTATTTTTGCCTATGTTATTTGCTGATAATTTAGGATTCTATTGGTGAAAAAATGGTTAAAATAGGTCCAGTAGTTTTTAAGTTTATTCGTTACATACAAAAATACAAATCTTTCCTCTTTAAAATATTATATATAGATTGATGTAGTTGATGTGTCGAATTGATAAACTTTCTTTTGCAGTCGTTTTAAAAAAAATAGGTATTTCGTTATCCTTTCCCGTGTCTAGCGCCCACAGCATGCTGACCGAAACACAATTATATTAAATCTATTGTGTCTGCTAATTGGAAGCGCGCCAGGTTAATCAAAGTCTTATAATGATTAAAAGAAATGGGTACCTACTTATTTAACGTAGCGTCAATCAATTGTAATACACTACTGGTTTTAGAGCCAAACTATCGACAGCCGATGCAGTGCCTAGCCTGACTGATTATTTTCAGAAGTACTCGGCAAAGGAAACCAGACTCTGGAGTTTGCCTTGATTTAGGCAAGGCCTTCGACACGGTGTCTGTTTCTGTTCTGATAGACAAATTAGAAGCCATAGGGATAAGGGGAACACCGCTGAAACTATTTGCTGACTATTTAGACGGCCGGTACCAATGTGTTAGAATAGATAATGTTATGAGTGATGAGCAGAAAAATACTGGTTTTGGTCTTCCTCAGGGGAGTATTCTGGGCCCCACGCTATTCCTGAGTTGTGTAATCTAAATATTAAAGACGGTAAAATTATATCATATGCCGACGACACGGCGTTATTATTTACCGCTAAAACCGGTAGCGAACTGTTCGAAATCGCTCAACTAGGTTTTAATACTGTGACTAATTGGCTTCAAAGCAATTTACTAACTTTAAATGCTGACAAGACAAAATACATTCACTTCTCCATTCGCAAGCCTCAACTAAACATTACTAACCCTCATCTATATGCCTATCAAAGTGGAAACCGTACAGTCAACATGTGTAATTGTCCTTTTATCCTCAAAACGAGCAACATATAAAAGATAGAACAGAACAGACAGAAGTCGGTGTCAAAAAACGAAGACACAAAACTAGAAACGCCGACTTCTGAAAATTAAAGTTATTTGCACTGTTTTTGGAAGTGGGTTCCATTTTTTTGTCTAAAAAGTGAAAAATGCTGTGATTTGCTGTCAATTTTTGAAGAGTTCCGTTGTCAGTCTCCGAAACCGATCATCAGATCTATATGAAATTTAAATGGGACCATTTCTGAACCCCTTTCGAAAAAAAAAAGATTTTTGCAAAAGTTATGCCCGAAAAAATAAATTTAAAAAAAAAACAATTATCCGAATTGATAACCTCCTTCTTTTGGAAGTTGGTCAAAAATACCTCGGGGTGATAATGAACGACACACTCTCTTTTAAAAAACACATTGGAAACCTAGTTAAAAGAGTGCGCAAACTAATATATGTTTTTAAAAAATGGTGAACATTAGCAGATTCAAAATTAATCGGACAAGTATATTTGGCCCTATGTCATAAATCTATAATTCAATACTGTATTACTTCTTGGGGTGGCGCACCAAAAACTAATTTGCTTCCTCTTGAAAGAGCTAAAAGAACAATTTTAAAGGTAGCAAACTTCCGTCCCTTCTTCTTTCCCACAGCTCTGCTATATCAATCCTGCAAAGTATTGACGGTTCGCCAGCTTTTCATTATGCACTTAGTATTAAAACAGCACACAGCACAACTGCTTAACTTTTTTTTTTGTGGGGTGGGAAATCAAAAAAAAAAACAAAAAATATGCTGACAATACTAACAAGAGACGGAAGGATAATAGTATGCACATCAAATGCAACCTCAAAACATTTCTGTACAATAGATTAAATAGGAAACTAAGCACCTTTAAAATAAATTACTTTAGCTGTAAAAAAAATATTCTTAAATATTTACTAACCATAGATTATGCACAGACAGAAGATGTCTGCAAATAGAACCGCTAACATACTATTTTACTTTTATTTATCTAAGTTTTAATTTACTTCTTACTTTAGACTCATTGTTAATTTATTACCTATGTATCTATGCACTTTCTAGCCTGAAGCACAAGTTCAACCTAGTTCAGGCAAATAAGCAATTGTGCTCTATTTTAATTGCTAAGGTATTATTGTAAATGTGGCCCTTTTTTATATAAACTAATTTATTATTTAAAAAAGCTACGCTATACTGGAAAACTTTTATATATGTACTAAATAGCCGCTATTTAATAGCGTATCATCATAAGAACTGTTTTGGAACATTGTTGTCATAATATTATGTTATGATCTCCAAGGTTTGGCGCAACACTCGCGGTGGAGGTGGGTCGCAGCGCAGGCGCCGGTGACCATTCTCTAGGCGATTCCTCATCGCAAATGTTGGTCAGCCTCACTCGAAGACACCAGCTTCGATAGATACGTACTTACAGTATTTATAATCCCGAAGTTTTTGTGTTCGATACGTTAGTGTAGTGTTGATTGGTATTTGTGACAAATATTTGCAGTTATTGGCCAATTGTGTTTTAGTATCTAAATAAAGGATTTGCACATTTTTCAGGTAAGCTAGCTGAAATGACGAATTTCAGTTATATTTTTCTTACGTCACATTATCTTTATTAGTAAAGAACCTACACTCCGCCAAGAAAACTTGCAACTGTAAGTGGTGAAAAAATTAATTGTATAATGAGCGTTGATGTCTTTAGTTAGAAAAAATTAAATATAGTATTGTTTTTACCTAAAATGATAAATTGCCTATCGTTTCGGTAGGTATACAAGGTTATTTGGTAAGCTCTTCGTTCAAAGTGCAAGTAGGTATAAGTCTCCTGTACCTAGCTATTGTTGACCTATTGGCAAGCTGCTAAATGAAAATGAATTGTACATTCCTTGCATTATATACATTAAACATTTATCCAGACACGTTTGGTAATAACATCGTTTTAAGTAACCAAAATAATATTTAGTTGCCTAACATTCCCATTGCCAGCAAGTTGTTTTGTTAGTTTTGTAGCAATAAGTAACGACAGCAAATAAGATCTTCCAAAATCCATTCTATTATGCGGGTTGGGTTCTTATAGTCTCGTAAAGGTAAAAGGTACGTTCGAGAACATTGACCAACGGCTGCGATTGGATTGTCCGTTGAATCCGCCGAATGCTTTGAAAGTATGTTATGTTTTGGCTCTTCGACCTTGAAGCATTGTCCGAGAGCACGTGTGTATTGCTAACGGTCAGTAGATTGCTCTTACGGTAGTACCAGTTGTTTATTAGTGTCAAGTGCAATAGTTGCAGTGTGTTTTGTAAATTACTGTAAAGTTGAGATGTAGTACCGACTAGTGAATATTTGCAGTAGGCGATTAAATTAGTCAACGAGTAAACTAGTCGGGCAAGCCGACTATCTTGCCATATCGGCAAAAAGCACCGAACAGTCGGGCCATTACTTTATTCCACTATTCTCAAAATAGGGTGATTGAAATGAAATTCCTTCATTATTAATTATTTATATTCTAACAATTGCCAATATAGACAATCCGCCCCAAAATTGCCAAAAGTAATGATCGGCTTACTGTAGGTTCTCGCCAAGAAATGATCGATGAGTTCACAAAATTGAATCTTATAGAACCTACGCTTGTGTTGCATATCTCCTTTCCCGTCGCTTACTCCATGTGAGAAATAGGAAGAAGTCAAAACAAAGTCTGTCATCACAATGATAAGGTTTATTTAATGACTTCTAAAGGTTGTTAACACATTTAATGAATGGAACATGCATGCAATGGACTCGCTGGCTATGGACTCTTTTGAGTTCAGCAAGGCATTTATCTCGACTAGACATGTCACCGTATATAATTATTATGATTCATGGCAAAAGCACTTGACGTTCTCATGACAAAATAATGCGCCTCTCCTTATTTATCCAAAATATAACAAAAGAACACATTGTTCTATATTTTAACAAATAAATATTACGTAATTATATTGCAAGTTCATATCTATTATCTTGCGTTTGTCACATTAACCGGTTACGGGTCAACTGTTTCGCAAATTATTATCAACTTTTTTTACGTAAGTTAGAGAGTGAAGGCAATTTATCAGATGCATGGACACAAGAAAAGTAAATGTTTCTTCTAAACACATATTTTCCCAAACATTTTCAGTGATTAATAATGAAGACACTAGTGTTCCTGCTAACGACATGCACGTGCCTAGTGAAGTCTCTGCCGCCTCCACACCCCGATGTCCTGGCAGTGAGGCGGGAAGAAGAACGCTTGCACCCCTTACAGCGGAGTCCAGCGCTACGCAACCCTCACCTACTGCAAGTGCTGCCTCTGACTAGCTTGCTGCATAAAGGAGAGAATCTGGTAGGAACTCAATTATTTCTCTTTCTCGAACACACAGGAAGTAGGAAGTAACGGAAAAGGGTGGTCATATTACAAGCTTTTGTTTAATTGGCAATGTATGTTTGCTCGGGTGGAATCTTGCAAGCTGAATTAAACCCATTTCTCAATGTCCAATTGGACTCAAATTTGATGTACTTATGTATCTCTGGTGACAATACAATGATCACCATGGAGCTGGTCTGATGATGGAGACGGAAGATGGCTATAGGAACCTCTGAACTAAACCAGATAAACCCATCGAGTTTGTGCTCGATTAATTTGTCTTGAGGATCAATTTACGCCTAAATGCTATCCAGGGTCTGATGATGAAGCTGGAGGGTGGCCACGGCATCTCTGTGATACAACAACATAATCCCACCGAGTTTGGGCTCGATTGATTCGTCTTGAGGAGCACTTTCCACCTAGTCGATATCGAGGGTCTGATGATCAAGCTGGAAGGTAGCCCGATCTCTGTGATAAAACAACATAACCCCACCGAGTTTGGGCTCGATTGATTCGTCTTGAGGAGCACTTTATATCACATCATAATATCCGTAGAATATTTTAAAACGCCTACTATTAAATACTTACCTACTAAAAAGTAAAAAAACAGATGTAAAAAAATGTTTTTAAAAACAAGCTTATAACAGGGACAATGAACTAAAAAGTTGAAAATAAATTCTAGTAAGTATTTGGACGTGTAGGTACTGACCTATATTCTTAAAAACTTGCACATAAGTATAGTAAGTACCTAACCTGTAACCTGTAACGGATAGTGCCTCAAGCTTTTAAGAATATAGGTAAGTTACTCTGTATCCACGTAAAAAGTCGTTGCTCGCAGAACCGTGTTCTCTTATTTAATCCTAGTATTAGCCTTAGTATTAACTTATATATTTATATAATCTGTAACTATTATGTTTTGTAAGACATCGTGCGAAATCCACGAGAACCTACTGCCGACAAACTACTTTGCAGTTTGGCAGATGTAATGTTAGATTTTCGATGTAACAGGTAGGTATGTAAATAAAACATATATAAAGTACCTACACACCAAATAATTACTAGAATTTATTTTCAACTTTGTAGTTCATTTGTCCCTGAAAGCTTGTTTTTAAAAACATTTTTTTATGTTTAATTTATATATATATATATATTTTTTAGACAAGAAAGATGTTCATATCTTTGGAGATATGAACAACTTTCTTGTCAATTTTTTTTTTTCATAATTTTCAACGACTTTCTTGAAGAAAGTGGTTCATATCTCTGGCCAGAAGCAGTACCTATTTTAAATATGACCCCCATTTCCGTTACACCCTGTATAATCATGTCGCTGTTGACTCCAAACGAGGTTCACATAATTATTGCCAATTTCGAATGTAAAGTTCAGCAAATTAATATTTTCACATTTCTCGTAATTTTTAAAGAAAAATTTATTTAAATATTTGGAGGAAAATACTTAGAATTTCGAAGAAAAATGCTTTCTGTGTTGCTCTCGTATGGTTTGGGGAATTCCTACATATTTTTTCCAAGTGTTTCATTATTTATTGGCAAACCGGTTCACGGTAACGTCACACTGACTGTTTATATTTACTTTCAAGGTTTACGCACGAGATGCTCATGATGTGTCGCGCAAAGAAATATACAAAATCCTGACACACGCGGGCCTGATCCCAAGGAAAAGGTTCCCATCGGACCTGAGCCATAACAACAACCACATTCCTGTTACTTGGCCTGAAGAGTGGAACGAACAACAGATCTATGGTTCATCATACTTTCACAACCAAGATCTCTTACAATACTTGTAGTTATCTATTATACAAGTTATCTAGAGTTTAATTGATATATAGTGTATTCGAGAGTTTCCAAAAAATCTAGTGTAGGTTATGTGATGACTTTTAGTAGTCTTATAAGATGTGAAAGATTAGGCGGTTAAATCAAGAGCTTTATTCAAGCGATTCATGCTGACCATAAAATTCATGGTTGGCTTTAAGAATTTAGATGATAAAGGAGAACGATATTGGGTCCAAATATTGTACCCTATCTAATATTTGCCAAGACTTAGATAGATTTAATTGTGTAAATATACTTAAACATCGTTAGTATAAAGTGCCACTAGTGATTGTGTCGCGTACAATTTGTTTGAAAACCATTATTTAGTGTGCTTGTTGATTTTCTAGTTCACACTAGTGGACCGCCATTGTTGAATATAAACAAAACAATTACATACACAAGGTTGTTTTATTTAAAATGGACGCAATGACCTTGGACGTAAGGCATTCGTTGTTGCGCTGTATAATCATGACATTTCATAATAATCTACATAATATAATTAATTATTAATAATTCACAGCATTTGCACAACATGGGCCACTGCTGGTGTTACTGTTTAATGACCATTACGTTCATTAGGCATACGTGTCGATACCATTAAGGACCTGTGCAAATCAAGACAGTTTCCAATATTTTTCAATATGTCTAAAACAAAAACTACAATATGCAAGGAGTTAATTAAAGACTATTGTGCTAATTGCACGTTTGCTGGCATACATTATATTGCCGATGACACAAAACATGTCAGTGAAAGGTAAGGAGTAGGTCTATCGATTTTCCCTCTTTGTACATCGGTCTGGTTGTGCTGTAGCTACAATTGGGGGAGGCCTACAGTAGACGCCTTTCGGCCCAAATCAACATCATTATGTGGTTCTATATACCAGATATCTACTACAGAAGAAACATCCTTAGCTAATCAGTCATTTACCAGGATATTATGGCTGGTGCTAGTTATCTTATCATGGTACGGGTCAGCGCTCCTCATCATCTCGGCATGGGACGCATTTGTTCTCAGCCCCATCAGTTTCGGTTTGGAGACCACCTACACGGACTGGGATACGAAGATGCCAACTGTGGCCATCTGTGAAATTGCTAATAACCCTAAGATATTCAACGTGTCCGATACGTAAGTAAGATAAAGCTTTTAAAAAAAAACATTATTTAAAAATAATTGCGTGTGTATGACGTTTTCTTACACATTGCCTTCAGTAATGTTACCTGTGAAGCCCCGCGGCCAAATCCGGGTTGTCAAATTGAACCCCGACGACAACCCGGGTAGACAGCCGATTTTTTTTTTTTTATTCTCTTTAATTTTTTTTTTTTTTTGTCCGACTCACCAGTGAGTTGCGGGGCTTCACAGGTCCTATGCGATAGTCTCATATTGTTATCAACTCTGCACAAAACCTAGAAAAAAATCCTACAGATGAAAAACCACAATAAACACTTTTTTCCGCCCGGGAATCAAACCCATAACACACACACCTCTGCCTTATTCTTCGGGGAATATAATCGTGATTATATCTGTCCCCATTATCACTATCTCAAGATTTATTATAATCTTAAGGTTTTTTTTTATTATTATAATTATATTTTGGATTTCTCGGCACCTTGAAGTCCCGGACCTTTGGAAGGCGTATGTGGAGCCGAAGCCAACTCGGAGATACCTCTTTAGACGCTTTTTATGGAATTGTTATTGGTAGGCTTGCGTGTTTACAATCACACGGTGACATATCGATCGACAGCAATTTGTCAGACTAGCACTGTACAGTCGTACACTCCAAACCACCCATACCTTGGACACTGTCTGCGCTTATTGCTTTTCTGGACAAGATCACAGATTGGGATATGTTTGCGAAAGAATAAAAGACGATACTCTTAGAATGTATGAAGTTTTGTGAGATGAATGTTATGACTGTGTACCTATTAGCTACGGGGGTCAAACTAAAGGTTTTTTAAAAAAAACGGAATGATGTAGAAATCTGTCAGTATTTTTATTGCTTTTCGAAGTAGTCTCCGTTCCTTTCTAAACCACCGTCCAATGCGATGGAAACATTGAATGAAACAGTGGGCCCACTCTTCACGCCCTTTTAACGCGTCAAGTTCCTCATTAGCAGTCACAATTAAAAACCTATTGTTGGTGGCGACGCAGGGGCCTGCCGCGTTTTTCGAATTTCCTCTAAGTTTATCTTTTATTTTTGGAAATAAATAAAAGTCGCAAGTTGCAAGGTCGGGACTGTAAGGAGGATGACTCACTAACTCCACACCTTCGATAGACAAATATTCTATAGTCCGTCTCGCGGAGTGAGCTGGAGGATAGTCGTGGTGGAGGAGGATCCTGCTTCTAGGGCGCTACTGTCTAACAATTTTCAAGACAACTGGTAAACAATGACTGACATACCAATCTCCAGTAACAGTCCTTTTATCTTGTAGGACAATTGTAGCGAAATGACCCGTCCGTCCAAAAATTCGGCAATCATCTTTTTTTCTTGACTTCTGCCCTTCAGATCTTTATTTTTGTCGGCAAATCTTCGAATGGAAACATTCTTTGGGCAGATTGTCTTTTTGGTTTCGTGTTCGTACCAATATATCCAACTTTCATCACCTGTGACGATGTCATATGTTACAGCGTTCGAGTCACCTCCGTCATACTTTTCAAGCATTGAGCGGGACCAATTCAAACGACGGCATTTTTGATAATCCGTCAAATGATGAGGTATCGATCTAGTACAAAGCTTTCTGACGCCTAAATGTTCATGTAAAACTTTTTGTACTTGACTCATACCGATGCCTAAAACAGCCCAAATCTGTTGATATGTCACCCTTCTATCAGCTTCTATCAGTAGCCTCACAGCACTGACGTTATCTTTAGTAGTCGCCGTAGAAGGACGTCCTTCTGGTGAGTCATCAGTGAGTTTGCTTCGACCACGTTTAAACTCATTAAACCAGTTGTAAACATTAGCACGGGATGGAGCTTCGTCATTAAAAGTTAATCAAAGTCTATCATAACATTGTTGTTGAGTAAGACCGCAACGAAATTCGTAATAAATGATGAAGCGAAATTTTTCTCTAGTCAAATCCATTTCGACGCACGACAGAACCTTTTTAAATTGCCGCTAATTTGTGAAAACAAATTAAATATGAATTCATTACACATCTACAGATTCCCAAAAAAATCCTAATTCGTTTAAATAAATTTTTCATCAGCTGCTTAGAATAGGCCAGTACAAAAATACTGGCCTATTCTAAGAACTTTCAGTGCAACCCACGTATGTTTTATCGTTTTACCTGGACCTTAAAAGTCCTGCTCGGAATATATCTGTTGTTAGGGTTACATACCCAAAGGGATCAAACGGAGCCCTATTGCTGTCACTCACGTGTCCGTCTGTCCGTCGTCTGTCACACAGGTTTTACAGACAAACGGTTGGAGCTACAGTCTTCAAATTTTCACAGTATAAGCATCTTGTTGACCCAAAGTCATACAAACAGTCAAAAATGCGTGCCTATCAACAATTAAAAAAAAATACATTTGGTACGGAACCCTAAATGTGTGAAGTCTAACATGCACTTGGCCGGTTTTTTATACTGTTGTTCTATATTTTATTATTCTGTCTTTTATATATAGTGAAATTGGCTTCGGCCGTTCTGTTCAGGTTATCTTGTTGTTTTTATTTTCTACAGAATTTGGCCACCTGGACATCTGTTGGATTTAGAGGATGCGCTAAAGGAAATAGCTTACTTTCGTGGCCTAACCTACGTCCTAGTCGGCACCTGCCACCTGAACCCCAATCCTGATCCCTTGTGTCCCAAGTCAAACTACAGCTACTACGCAAGTCTGGTGCGAAGTGACTGCACCAAGGTTATTAAGAATTGCACCTACAACGATGAAGAATTTCCGTGCTGTGAATATTTTCAACCAATTGAGACCGATATAGGACCGTGTTTTATTTTGAATTCCATACAAACAAAGTAAGTAGGTAAACTTACCGCAGTAAATTGTATCATAAATTTGTTTCTATTGTGCTACTGCCTTTTCGTTTCAGAAAACCTCACCCATATCCAATGGTGAACAATTTGCAAAATCTGCGAGGAGTTATTAAATTCGATGCGTTTTTGATGACAATGGTAGGTTGCTAAATCACTCCATGTTACATCATGAAAAAGTTTGGAAAATTAAGAAATATTAAACTTTTCATTATAACTAGATGTACATTCTGGGAGAGGATGAAGTACCAACTGTAACAACACTGCATTCTTCTACACTAAAGATACAGCCTGGGTACATTTATCAGTAAGTACAAAAATATATTTAGGGTTTCCATGAAACCCGGACCTGCCGACGGCGAATAGTGGGTAGCTCGCCGTCCGATCAGCACCAGGCCCGACAGTCGGCGGCGCGTAGTGCTCCTCGCGCGCCTGAGAGAGTTGTCAGCAAACCATGACGGGGCCCGTCATGACCGATGCCTGCCCAGGGGTTGTGGGTAAATTCAAAACAGAGATACCGCGCCTCTGGGCACTCAGGGCAGGGAAGGAACAGGGGTAGGTTTTAGTCAGTAAGAGTCTGACACGCCCTCCTGCTCCACCCAGAGCGGGCGATGTCATTGGATGACGTCCCAACCCCAAAAAAAAAAACGGTTTCCATGAAAGCATAATAGAGTCATCTCAAAAACCCCTATCCATTACTTACTTTATGGAGATATTTATAAGTAGATATTTTATATTAAATATAAACCCACCACCACCCTTGGTTGACCGGTAGAGAATGCATATTAAGTCCACCTTTGTGCTTTTGTTGCATAAAGTCTTAAAAATTAAAATTCCCATAAAAAAAATTGGATTTTCCATACAAAGTTATCATCAGCTGATCAATATTTGTACAGGAGATAAAAAAAAAATTGAGAATTGCCTCACGTTTTTTTGAAGAAAGTTGTTCATATCGATGGGCAGATACAGTTCTTAAAATATGACCACACCTTTCCGTTACACCCTGTATACTATATACCGGGTGGCGCAAAAGTAGTGGCACTAAAGAAAATACCTTTTTTTTTTTTATATGACATTTTCTGTCATTCTGTTGTTGAAAATTGTGTAGTGAACAAATGTAAAATACACTGAAAATAAACATGGACCGTTTTACTCCCCAAGAACGTGGAATAATTGTGTCAATGTTTAGTGAGGGACGCTTTTCCAGGCCGAGTTATCTCTCGTTTTGGCGATTTGCCTTGGCCTGCAAGATCACCCGATCTGACCAGTCCAGACTTCTTTCTTTGGGGTTTTTTGAAATCTCGGGTGTATGTGAACAAGCCACAGACTCTCGCAGCTCTAAAAGAAAACATTCGTCAAGAAATAACGAACATATCGCAGGAAGTGTTACGGCAAGTTATGCAAAATGTCATAAATAGGGCTCAAATGTGTATCAACTCTGGAGGTCACCATTTAAAAGACATCATCTTTAAATCCTAATGGTACGAAATTTAATGGCACAAATATACATTTAAAAAAATCTAAATCTAGTTTTCTAATTTAGAAAAAATGTTATAGCTGAACCAAATAGGGTCTTTACTTTTGCGCCACCCAGTACTATAATAATAATATTATAAAGAGGAAAGATTTGTATTTTTGTATGTAATTAAAAACTACTGGACCCATTTTAACCATTTTTTCGCCAATAGAAAGCTAAATTATCAGCGAGTAACATAGAATACTTTTTATCCCGTGAAAAATAACAGTTCCCGCGGGGTAGGTCACGGGAGCCAAGCCGCGAGCAAAGTGCTAGTAAATAATACAGCTGTTCTTCTCTACAATCGAGTATTAAAATTGAACTGCTCCACTCAGGCGCATCCTGTCAGTGCGCAACATAGAGAACGATCCCCTGATCACGGAGACGACGCCGGAACAGCGCGCCTGCCGGTTCCACCACGAGAACGAGGGGGGGCTGTACCCGCACTACTCGTACAGCGCCTGCACGGTGCTGTGCCGCAAGCAAGCACAGCTTGACTCGTGTCAGTGCAACGACCATTTTATACCCGGCACCAGTGAGTTTACTTCTTTTAGAATTATTATTATTGACAGGCTCGCGCTTGACCTCTCACCTGATGGTAAGCGATGTGTGTTCAACGATTGAGCACTTACTTACAATCATCTACAATATAGTACAGTCTACACACTCACGATTATTCGTAACAGCACACATAACAAATTGCGTATGTCTGTAGATATTAACTACAGACATACGCAATTTAGTTATTTTTTTATCGTTTATAGGCACGCGTTTGACCTCTATCTCACCAGATGAGGTCGAAGATGGAGCACGCTTGCCCAGAAGTAACCTACGCACAATTTAAGGCGCTATTAGCTACCAACGACCTTGAGTGGTTAGCTTACGTATTCTGCGCTGAGCTCACGCATCGCGTCGTATGTTCACCCAGTAATAGGACTCGCCCATCAAGGAGCGCTGTCCGAAATTAGACGCATTATTAATTTATTACACATAAAACAACAAGTATTAAACTAAAATACTGAGACTAAATTGTAAATAATTCAATGATCTTTAAAATGGTAAAGGTTTCATAAAAATACGCTGTATAGTTTTTGCGTAATTCTCAATTTTTATCCGCTTTACAAATTAATTACACTATGTTATAAAAATATTATTTCAAATATTCTGAGATCAAATTACGACGAAAATTGTCTAGACTAACATATATTTTTTTCAAAGAAATAAGACAAGTCGTTTAGACGTGATGTTCAATTAAAAACCATTAAACGTCGTTTAACTGCGCCTTAAACAAAATACGAGTTCATTACCCTCTCAGACGGCTGTACTACTAAAGACAATATTATGCCATTAAAGCACGATAAAAGGAAGTATGGAATGCCGTCTTTCAGTCTATCTCTCTTTTTATGAGTCTTTTTGACTCTTGTAAAGGACCTAAATTAATGTACAGTACCATTTATTGCCAAACCAACTGGCACCTGTGTTACAAGTTTGTTTTGTAACCAAAGGCAATCTAATGATCACGGCAATAATATGAGTGAACTTGTTTGGCAATGTGTAGCGCACACGAAATTACCTTTAATGGATTGTTAAGATCATCATACATTTATTTTGTTCTAATATGACAAAAATCAGTTTTCGTAAGTACCGTGATGTCAAACTTTGGGTAAGAAAATATGATTGACAATAATGATTTCAGCTGAAGAAACGCGATGCAATATATCAGGAATGGCGTGTCTGAACAAACTGGCAAGTCATTTAAATATATTGAAGCCACACTGGGCAAATCAGCCGGGACTTTCTTGTAACTGTATTCCTTCATGTGATGAAACGGAGATCACCGTCATCAAGGATGTCACAACTCCGTAAGAAAATTTTTTTTAACCATTTGTTACATCACATATAATTATCTGCCTTACTTAAACACATAACTGTAGCACATTACACCCCACACAAATATACACTCAATACAAATATTACTACTCAAATACGAATTAAATACTCGTAAATACAGGTATTTATATATATTTCCTACCTTTTAGTCGATGGTCTGTGACTATCCGAGTCTGCCAGTACCTACGCTCATAAAATTGCTTGTCCACTATTTTGCGAAGACACTGCGTCCTAAGATACAGGATCCTCCTAGTTTAGGAGTCAGGCTCAAATCTTGTATTGACTGTACCTACTTTACCCATCTTGAGCTCACTACTTTTCTTGTTTGATTTTCGGTTTACTGGTGACAATTTTGTATACTCTAACATAATTATTGTGTCAAACGTGTATTTATGCTAATACATTATTATTATTATTTCGTTTTTTTTTATTTTTTCACATATAATTTACATTTAAGGACTTTTTGGTGGCGCCACTAGGTGAACATTCAATTTTAACAGCTCCGTATTTTATTAATTGATTAAAAATAAATTTACGTAAACAACAACATATTGTTGTCATCAAAGTGAAGCTAGAAGGACGATTAACCAGTGGAAGTGTTATCCAAGGCTTCAGTGCCTTAATTGTGCGAAAAACTTAAAATTTATTACGAAACCATATGCGCTGCAAGAAACAGTTTGGATTGTGTAAAACGTCACAAGAACAAGTCGAAAATTTGTGCAAAAATCTGTGGAATGTTAGCCCGATGACTCAATAATACTACAACAATATCAATTGCTTTCATCAAATGGAGATCTGTAATTTTTTTTGTAAATATACGTACGACGCGACGCCCGTGTCGTTACCGAGGCAACGGTCGCGAAGGAGCGCCCTCAGTAACCCTGTGCGCCGTCACGTCAGTGCAAGCCGTCAGACAATATTTTGACTTTATAGTTTGTGTTTTTTTATTTTAATAAATTATTTATAGTATTTGTGTAATTTATAGGTAAGTGGAATCCTTTTTTTATGTCAAACGCTGACTGTAGCGACGCTGGAAACTGTAGCAGTCAACCTGCCACATCGCTCGACACTCAGTTGGTAAGATGTCCCCATTGCTCCCAGGCACGTTTTTTTAAAGGTGAACGGGGGTTAAAGATACACTATGGCAAGGCTCACAAACCACATAGTGTACCTTTGTGCCCCCCAGCCACATCTCAAACATCAACACCAGCCACATCTCAGACACATAACGAATCACTTTGGAAAACACTGTCAAAATTAAAAAATTCAACTCCCATTCTGAAGCGAGTTCCCCGGGGCGCAAGACGGTCTGTTGCGCTGAGTTTAGCACAATGCGTCCGTCTTGCGGCCCAGGAGAACACACAAAGTGCCTGGGAGGAATTACTCACCTTCCCTTATAGGATTCTACATGTTCAAAAAAATTTGGCTACAAAAAAAACATTAACGACCCAAATTAAAGACAATTGCAACAATTCGGCCTACATTTTAGATCCAAAATTACCAGCTTTTAATAACGTTCCCCAGAAAGGTTTATGTTCACATGTAGAATCCAAATTAAGCGATGGTGACATAAGGGGAGCTGCTAGGCTACTTTTCAGCAGTGATGTGGTAGCGCCTTACTCTCCAGAAACAATTTCAGCCCTGGAGAGTAAACACCCAGCGCCTGCGGATGACCTCACTTTCCCTGACCCTCCCGACTCCCCTAATCCTGATTCCTCATTTTTCCAAATTACAGCCCCCCAGTTGCTAGCAGCCGTGAGCTCCTTCAGAAACGGTTCCGCCGGCGGCCTCGACGGCCTGACTCCTCAGCACTTGAAGGATCTTTTAAGCTCAGGCGCCGGGGAAGCTGGTGAGTCGCTTTTGAAGGAGCTCTTGGCTTTAGTTACCTTAATGCTCTCCGGCGGCGTGAACGATGCCGTCGTCGATGTCTTGTACGGGGCCAACCTATGTGCCCTGCACAAGAGGGACGGCGGCATTCGTCCCATTGCCGTCGGGTGCACCTACAGGCGTATGGCAGCCAAAATTTGTTGCAAAATATACAGCAAATCACTGACCAACAAATTCCAGCCCCTACAACTTGGTTTTGGTTCCAGAGGGGGCTGTGAGGCTGCCGTACACGCCCTTTCCACCTTTCTAAATTCTGGTAAAGGTGAGGTCATCCTCAAGGTTGACGTTAAAAACGCCTTCAACTCAGTTAACAGGGACACTTTGTTGGCTGAAGGAAAAAAAGAGTTACCAGAAATTTTCGGCTTTTTGTGGCAATGCTATAGGCATCCATCAAAATTATTATATAAAGACAACGTTTTGGAATCTGCAGTTGGATGCCAACAAGGTGACCCTCTCGGGCCAGTCATTTTCAGCTTGGCTATTCACCCAATAATTCAACAACTAAATTCAAAATTTAACCTGTGGTATTTAGATGATGGAACACTAGGAGGTGACGTAGACACCGTTTTAGAAGATTTAAAATTCCTAAAGAACCAGTTTCAGTCCATTGGCCTTGACCTTAACTACTCCAAATGTGAAATATTTCTTTGTGACAATACCGACAGACAATCGACCATACAGAAATTTAGTGCAATAGCTCCAGAAATCAAAATTTTAGAGAAAAGTTCATTACACCTCCTAGGTTCTCCAATATTGGAAGACAGTTTTTCTTCATTCATCGACGACAAAATTAAACGTTTTAACGATATTTCAGATAGACTTTCCAAAATTAATTTACATTCGGCGGTCACCCTCATCAGGTATTGCTGTTTCGGACCAAATTTCATATATTTTCTTCGCTCTTCCCTTTTATGGAAGCAGCCACATCTCTTGGACAAAATCGATCAAATTATTCGTTCCACTCTTACGTCCATCTTAAATGTGGCCCTGGATGACCGAGCATGGCTGCAAGCCACGCTACCCATTCGCTTTGGTGGGCTCGGCATCCGCAAAATTTCTAGTGTAAGCCTACCGGCGTTCCTGTCTTCGGTCCACAGCACTCGACAGTTAACCACACGAATTTTAACCCCATCGCTGGTTAACTGTGAGGTGCCGAGCTTGACCGATGCTGTGAACGCCTGGAAAGCGACTTGCCCGAACACGGCGTTGCCCGAGAACCCATCTTCCCAGAGACAGTGGGATGAGCCGCTCTGCAGGTTGGTACGGAATAATCTCATTAATACGTCCACCAATACTGCTGAGCGTGCCCGCCTACTGGCTGTGGGTGAGTGGGAGTCGGGCCTTTGGCTACAGGCACTACCGTCACCCAACATTGGTACCATGCTGAGTGACGCTACTTTCCGGATCGCTACATGTTTGCGTCTGGGTGCTCCGAGTGGAGCTCCACATCGTTGTCAATGCGGTGAAGCAGTCGACCGCCTCGGACACCACGGCCTATCCTGCGGTAGGAGTGCTGGTCGGATAGCACGGCACGCCAGCATTAATGACATCATCCGTCGGGCTCTTGTCACCGCCGGGATGCCAGCTGTTTTAGAACCCAATGGCTTAGCACGTGACGATGGGAAGAGGCCAGACGGAATGACCATAATGCCTTGGAAGTTGGGTAGGCCTTTGGTGTGGGATGCAACATGTGTCGACACCCTTGCGCCATCCCATCTTCTTAGCACGGCAGGCTGTGCTGGGGCGGCTGCTGCAGGTGCAGAAAACCTCAAACGGCGCAAATATAACAACCTTATAGGGAGTTACATGTTTGAGCCGTTTGGGGTTGAAACACTAGGGCCATGGGGTCCGAGTGCTCATCGAGTTTTCCGGCATATCAGCAAGCTGTTAGTCGACTCTTCACGTGACCAGAGGGCTGGGCTTTTCTTTGGCCAACGAATCAGCATTGCTATTCAACGTGGCAATGCTGCTAGCGTTCTGGGCACTTTTTCCATTGACAGCGATGTGGATGAATTTTTTGATGCCCAGTGAGTTGTTTTTTCATACGCATTTGTACATGTTAGGTATTATTGTTAGTTTGTATATATATCTTTTAAGTTATTTCTATAAATTTACATTTTTGAATATATTTAAAATAAAAAATATAAAAAAAAATATTTAAAAATTATATAAATAGTAGTAGCCGGTATTGGGAGCAGGGTCCAAGCTACCGGTGGTTAGGGCTCCAGAGACAGGAACCTCCTCACAATGCGAGCCGTATCGAGGAGTACTGCCTTCTGTGTCAGGCCCTTGATCCAACCGCACAACGACAGCTTCTACAGGTGGTCGTCGAGGCTTTATTATTATCAGTGGTTGGAGTAGCTAGATTGATTTAGAGTCAATAAACTGGCACGTATATATTAATATGGATATGCCTCCGGGATTCCGGGATTTTGTAATAATTAAGATTTTTTAGGAATTTCAAATATTTTTATGTGTAAGATGAAGAATATATCAATATGAATAAGGAATGTTTAACCTTTTTGCTGTCTTTTTAATAGAATATAATATGATCGGCCTTCTATAATAAAATAAAACTATGGCATGGCTAAACTTGAGTAAAAACGTTGCAAACATAAAGTGGGATTCTACTAATAATAGTTACATGTGCGTGCGTGCGACGAAAGATGGGACTTGCCTCTCCGCTATCCTACTGACAACGGTTGTCAACGACAGCGGGTGGCGGAAAGAAGAAACCTGAATGCGATAAAATATTAAGGAGTATAAAAAGTTTATTTATGTTTATTTATTTATTCAAGAACATAATATATAATAATTACAAGCAGCAGATAATAAAGTTGCAAGAAATAACTACTAAATTAGTCATTTGTAAGTTTCGAATGGACGCACAAAAGTAAGATTCACTTTATTACTTGATAAATAAAAAAAAAACAATTTTAAACGTTTAACTATCGCATTCTATAAATTTCAAATGTAGTAGTTTAAAAATAATAATAACAATAATAATATTCCACAACTATCACACAACGCCATCTAGTCCCAAGCTAAGAGCAGAGCTTGTATTATGGGTACTAGACAACTGATAAACATACTTATATATTTCTAAATACATACATATTATAGATAAATTACACCCAGACACAGAACAAATGATCGTGCTCATTACACAAACATTTGTCCTGGGTGGGAATCGAACCCACGACCTCCGGCATAGCAGTCAGGGTCACTAACCACTAGACCAACAGGCCAGTCAAAATCTTTACATATGCAATATTTGATTCAATCCCGTGAGTTTTTAATGTAAATAGCCTCCTTCATAATGATCAATATGGCTTTACAAAAGGTCGATCGACTACAGATGCGGGTTTTGCTCTCCTAAAACACATATTCAACGCATGGGAGAACTCGCAAAATGCTATCGGAGTTTTCTGTGACCTCTCCAAAGCTTTTGATTGCGTACACCATGACACGCTTTTGCGTAAGCTGCGTCATTATGGTCTCCAAAACGAAGCTCTAAATGTAATTGATTCATATTTATGTAATAGGTTCCAATGTGTAGATATCAATGGTGTTAAGTCTTCCGGGCTACCAGTTCATTTAGGTGTGCCTCAAGGCTCGATATTGGGACCATTCTTGTTTTTGGTGTATATTAATGATTTACCATATTTTTTAAAGGGTATCTGTGACGTAGTACTGTTTGCAGATGATACCTCTCTTATCTTTAAAGTAGATAGGAATAGAAATGATTTTGATAACGTAGATAGCGCTCTCTCAATGGTTACGGATTGGTTTACGACAAATAACTTGGTTCTTAATGCTAAGAAAACTAAATGTATAAAGTTTGCCTTACCTAATGTTATAAATCTAGGACCTAATGTCATCTTAAATAAAGAAGTGCTTGAAACTGTGGACTCGGCAGTTTTTTTGGGTATAAATGTTGATTCCAAACTTCAATGGGGCGCACATATATCAGGCCTATCAGGAAGGCTCAGCTCTGCCGCCTACGCCGTCAGAAAAGTTAGACAATATACTGACGTTGACACAGCACAGTTAGTCTATTTTAGTTATTTCCATAGTGTTATGTCTTATGGTATTCTTTTGTGGGGTAAAGCTGCGGACATAAAAAATATATTTGTTTTACAAAAACGTGCTGTACGAGCAATCTATAGGTTAAGGTCAAGAGTTTATTTACGAGAAATTTTCAAAGAGATTGGAATTCTCACGGTGGCATCTCAATTCATTTTTGCAAACATATTATACATTAGACAAAATATACATTTGTACAAAAAGACCAGTGATATCCACAATTTTAACACCAGAAATAAGTATAAACTTCATGTTCCTTCCCACCGTGTTCGTAGGGTTCATGGTTCGTTTGAGGGTCTCGGTATCGAATTTTACAATAAGCTACCCCGTTCTTTTCTTGACTTGCCTTTTAATGACTTCATTTAAAACTAAAATTAAATCTAGTCTCTGTTCGAAAGCATACTATTCCATCAACGACTACTTAGAAGATAATAATAGTTGGTCGCTGTGTTGAACGCAAGACAATGTTACACTTGATGTTCTTTCTCCATATTTAGCTTATGGTTATAACAGATTATATGAGTTCATATAATAATTGTCTACCAAATTTAGTGTGATGGCCCTAGTTCATCACTTGTGGCTTCGAATCACAGCCCTTTGATAGTTTCAATCTTTGTTCTTGTAAGCAGGCACACCAGTTATGTATGGAGGCTTCTTTAATTTGGTTTAGTGTTTATGCTTGAGTTGGTTTTTAATGGCATGATTGAGTGTGCTAGCTGGCAAGTGGCGGATTATTTTATTTAATTTTATGATTATATTTTAGACGGCATATATTTATTTTTCTGTTTTACATAATGTTAAGATTGTTGCTTAGAATTATATAGATTCAAGTTCTTAAAACTTAACAGACAGATGTGTTGCTGGGGAGTTTGTTGGCCACTTCTTCTTCACAGCTAAAACACTAGGAAGTGGTGACGGGCGGGCGTTTTTTGGGGGACTGTCTTTATGTAGAACTTTGACGTTCAAAAAGTGCTGGTTCTCAGCCTAGTTTGAATAAATGAATTTTGATTTTGAGTACCAAAATGAAATCCCGGAAAAAAGGCTTATCCATGTTATGATTTCTATGACTATTCATGATGCAAGTACGTAAAATCAATCTACTTACTCCGACCACTGATTATTATTATTATATAAATGCTAACAAGGAAAAAATTTATTACGATGTTTTTTAAACCATTGTCGTCCTTTTTATAATTGCAGGCTTTCCTCTTCACGGAAATAAGAATTTATTTATATGCAGAAAATTAAAACCCCGTTTTATAATACCTGTTTGTTATCCCTATGTTTTTTTTCAAACAAGTAACATCCCTTGGTATTTAGCTAACCATTTCCACCATTACCATTTATTTATCAGCTTGTTTAGTGAGTGTCCTTTGTTTTGTTTCTTATCGGCCATTATTGTTTCAGGGTTAAAGGTAAAATTTACAAAAAGAAGTCGCGCGTTGAAATTACTCTCGCGTATTTACCTACTGAAAGGTTCAAGAGAAACGTTGTTAGGAGTCGGCTTGATTTAGTTGGTAAATATAATAAAATTATTTCTCTTATATCCCTTACTTGAGGAGCTCGTGGCTATAGTAATAACAGCTGCACGGGTCGATCCATCAAGTTAAGCTACGCTTGCTGGAGTTGGTCCATGGATGGGTGACTATCTTTACATTCCAAGACTCCTCCGTGCCTTGAAAAGCACGTTAGCCATTCGTCCCGGTTGTCAATCGTGTATCTTTGACAGTCGTTACTGGTCGACAGAACCTCGAAAGTCTGACAACTAGTCTTACCAAGGGGTATCGTATTACTCAGTAACTGGGGTATGGAGGTCAGATAGGCAGTCGCTCCATGTAAAATACTGGTATTCAGCTCCATCCGGTTAGACTGGAAGCCGACCCCAAGATAGTTGGGAAAAGGCTAGGCAGGCAGATCCCTTACTAATAAATAATATTGAGAATGTGTAAGTCTGGATGTGTGTATCAATCACACCTTGACGGATTTGGATAAAACTTGATGCTCAGGTAGACCATGACATGGATTAGTACTTCACATCATCATTTCAGCCGATAGACGTCGCCTGCTGGACATAGGCCTCCCCCAAGTGTCGCCACAATGACCAGTCCTGCGCGTCTCCCATATATCGGATTGCCGCGACCCTCACTAGGTCATCAGTTCACCTTGTAGGAGGCCTGCCCACATGGTGCTTGGGGGGCTATGGGGTTTCTGGATTAGTACATAGGATAGCTACATTTAATTCCAGTAGTTTTTTGTTTCTCTTGAGATAATTTTCGACTTTCACGCTGGTGAAGCGGCTGGAATAAGTTAGTTCTTAATAATTCGCTGTAGCTTTTACTACGATCATGAATACTTTTTGATAACTTTTAGTGTCGGTTGGAGGCACAACAGGACTGTTCGTGGGAGCCAGCTTACTAAGCTTCGTCGAACTATTCTTCTTCTTCACCGTTCGTTTCATCAACAATATCTTGATGGAAAGGAAGAAGACAGATAATGTTGTGGTGGTCGAACCAAGGGGCCCTATAAACTTGCAAGAACCATCTGAGCTTGAAGAAGTATTGCCGCTCAACAATGTGACCGAAGAAGCGTATGTTTCAAGTGGAGTCCCCACGTTAAATCAAAAAAGGAATAAAACTTTCATACCTAAATAACTCAAAATATTCATTATTACAGTTTTTATCAAAGTTCTTATGTCTTTCATTAGAGTCAAAGGCAGCCACGTGAAAAATATGAAAAAGCCAAAGCGCTTTTGGTTGTGTTGTATTCTTCACTAAACAGCTTTGTTTTCAAAAAATAAGCGGCTTCACAGCTCACGTGTGCTTGTTACTGCGCTTGTTACGTTACTTTGGTCTTGTGGCGAAATTTCTTTTTTTGCTTTGTGGTTATATTCTTATTGTAAAAGTTAAACTTTCCTGAATAAATGTTTCGTAATCGTAATGTTTCATTATTTCAACTTTGCCCATTAAAATTTTGAAGATAACAATTAGAGACAAGAAATTAATAAATACATTTCCTTGTTGCGTCAGATTACGGGTATATCAGATGGACAGTGAGTAAGTACTACCGCGTTACTTCCCAAATGTTACAGCATTACAACGTAACATGATTCAGAGGTACTTCATTACGAAATGGTCCAGTCACCGATGGTTCGAGTGTTCGAATAGAAGCGTGTGCACTTTCTGGGAGTGGCCCAGTTACCAGTCAGTACAGGAAGACATCGGTTAGACTCGATGTAAGAGCTCATTGCTCCCTACAGTCAGCCCATCTTGGTTAATTTGTGCTCAGTTATGTTTGACAGATACGTATTTAAGGACATGTGTTGGGTAACTCTAAGGGCCAGATGTTATATCTGACTTATATTTTACTTTTTAGCTGCTCAAGGTTTGGATCAAAGAGAAACAAATATTAAGACCAACGGCTTTATTTTTAGTTCTTAACAACAGAATCAGCACCTACCCTACTGTAACTACTACAATAATTATTTTACTCTAATAATACAATTTAATTTAGTAGATAATCGTTAAAATAGATAATACTGTTAAGTTATATAATAAGTACTTAAACGAATTACGATGTACGATGATGTTGCCAGCACGTACGTCATTGTTAATAGTAGACCAGACTTTGACCTCTTGCGGAACGTTGTCTTCATTACGCCAGAGATCAAAGTCTAAGGGAATGGGTATTACAGTTTAAAGCTATGTCTCTTTAACTTTCAATGACATACTGAAAGATTCTAGCGTAAAATTAATTTCGCCTATATAACGTGTACCGCGTGACACGAACCTTTATGTTTGTAGTAGTAGATAGATCAGAACTATTTATTTTCTTGTAATGTTTTGTTTATTTAGGCCAGTAAACATCTTTTAAAAAATATTTAATTAAAGAAAAAAAAATGTTATACAAGATAATGTGTAGTTTTCTAATCTATTGCAACGTATTGCATAAGTTATTATAAACTATCTACGATAACATCTATTGTTTGATTTTTCTTCTACTTTCAGTCAAGGTGTAGTAAGATGAAAAAGATTACAAAAACAGACGAAAGAGTAGTTTACAATTTACCATAATAACACACCTAACTACTGGTACTTTGCCTTTGTAAACATATTTAGTATTTAACCATAAATTCGACGATAAGATAAATATGTTTTTAATTTTATTTACTAAAGTTACTCTCTACAATCTTCAAAAATCTAATATTAAATATGTATGAAATCAAACTGTTTTATACAATTGTATCAAGTCAATCCATTTACATTATAAAAGAAAAAAATCTTCTAAAAGTCTTCATGGATGATGATTGATGAGTTAATGACACATACCTTACCAAATATATGTACCTAGTTATAATCTTTTCAATAAAAATCATGTTTACTACATTGATGAAATAGTATACAGAACCTGTTAAGTTTAACGATACATTAAGAAATATTGAAAGGTCCCTAGATTCAGTCAACAATTTCGAAAGTCTAAAAGTGGATAAGATGTGCATGATGTGATGTTTTACAGAATGTGTCTCAACAAACATCTTCGTCTTAATATAATGTTAGCTGACAGACGTTGCGACAATCCATAAATTATAGGTATAGATATGCTAGTTCTGTGTGAGATCGCCAGAGATCTCAACAATATTGCGTCCTACAGGTGTTAATAAGAACTAACGTCTTCATCAAAGTTACTGACGCACAAAACTTTTTCATTATAATTAATTTTTAAACCAACATTCCGATTAAATGATAGAACTTCATAAATAAACTCCTCAGGCGTCGTTTACGTTTGTTTTAAGGACCTCCAGTGCCTGGGTGAGGTCCCTTTGTATCAGGTTCGCCGCATCATGAGCCAGCGACTGCAGTGGCCGTGCAGCTGGAACTTCCTGTACCTCATGCAGTGCCACTGGGGAATCTGCTGCATGCGACGAATGGCTTCCATCTGGAATTGATTTAATAGTTAATATCGCGATTTTTACTCGACTCTGGCGAAACCAATAAGGTGGGGTGAAGTTGGTTTGTAAACGAAAGGTATCAATATGATATCAACCTGTAACTTTTACGCAACGGGTAAATACAGGCTGTACAAGAAAGAAACAAGTGTTCATCAGAAGCCATAACACTCTAAACTTCAAACAAAATAATCGATGTTTAAGTTTTCCGGCAGCCTAAGCATTTTCTTAAAACTGCGGGTATTTACTTCTATATTGAAAAGTTAAATTATTGGACAAAAAGAAATTATAACGAACTCACAAAACAAAATATCCAAAAAACGCGTGCAAAATAAATTTCGTAGGCCACTGCTACGTTTGCTACGAATTTCGAGAGCCCTATTTTTTTCGTAGCATGCGCTACGACATTTCGTAGCCTTCGATTTAAAACTCAAATTATAGGACAGTCCTTAAGAAAATAGGCATTATGTTTTACGTACTATTTTTATAGTTAAGGAACACACCTGGCCAGAAATATTCTCCACTGGTATTAAACCATTAAAACAGGACCTAGAACTAAATGTGATATTTTTGGGTAACATCCGTTCCAGTTATGTATCGAACCAGATACCTATTATAGTAAAAGTTACATACTTAGGTAGTATATAAGTAGTTTAAGTGCTTGTACGTGAGAAAAAACTTAGATTAAATTAAACGTTCATAGAATTTTAATCGCTATAAATAGCAGTGCCAAATGATCGACGTTGAAAGGGATGAATTGTTAGGTTTATCACATGTTTCAATAGAAAAGGATACAAACAAATAAACTAGATAAAATGATAAACTTACGCTATTTTTAACTATACACACTGAAAACTTTTAAAACCTTCGCAAAGTTTCAAAATAAAATAATATTTATTTATTCGCTTTGTTTGGTACTGTAAACTATTTATTAATATATCATTAAAAATTAATTCTTCGTAATAAAAACCTGTTTTATGTTTTAAAGCGGTTTAAGTCTTGCACTTAAAAGAATTACATGCAATGCGCTTTTCACACGCAACGACTTTCCAGCCTTTTTTTATAAATACCTATTCCTCTAATCTATGCTTTTCTAAGTTAAAAGTAAAGTACTCACATAATCGATATTTCTTTCTCTAAACGGGAACGCTCCGCACATTGCAATCGAACACAAGATTATCCCAAAAATTAAGCACACGTACTGTAACTTCATTTTCACAAACAATGATAAACTTTAAAAGTTGTAAAAATACTAGAATAAAATTGGTAGGAGTTGTTCTCAGATGACGTCCAGTGGGCGCTCAGTTGTTGTGAGGAATGTCTGGATAGCTGCGATTCCAGCATTTATAAAGTACACACGCCTACTCACTTTCTTCCCGACGCATCCAGACGAGAGGTATGACAGAAATGTCTACTTGTCGGGTCGGAACGGATAGTCGGCGTAATTAACTCGTCAATTAATGTGTCTAGAGTGATTCTTTTAGTTCCAATTGGAACTCTAACAAGAAAAATTGACAAAATAATCTTTATGTTTGAAGTAAAAAATCTATTAGAACAAAGCTTTATCTAATTGATAGTCGTGGTTGATTGATTGTGAGTTGGTCCATATTTTGCTGAAACTGAAAAAGTTCGGCCTAGCTCTAGCCTAAAGACGTTCTTCAAAAATACCTACATATTTAGGAGATATATTTTACTCTTTTTAACAGCGTAAAACAGCTTCTATTTAAATCAAAACCGACCAGGTGCGAGTCGTTCTCGCGCGCAAATAGTTCCGAACGAATCATATTTTTAACAGGTTCTTTTTAAACCATAGATTTTTCCTATAATCTGTAAGTATAGAACTACTTTGTGTATTTTTTTTTGTATCCCGCTCAACACAGTAGACATTTAGCTGCTCCTTTGTTTGAGTCATTCCGTGTAAAGTCATTGTAGCTGAGAGACATTGTCCATTGACCAGTCTCACTTTTCTGCTGGAAATCTATTTATTAATGTATACAATACTTCCGGTCCCTAACAAGTCAACAGCCAAAGAGTTGACGTGTTTAGTTAACTTTTTCTGGTAGTTTTGGCTACGGGCAGCGATTTCTTGTTTGACGGTTTGATCCTGCAGGATGTATTTATTGTGGATGCATTTCGGGATGTTGAACATGGATCTCATCTCACTCCTTTTGCCACACTGATGTAAGAGGCTTTTGTATTTTTTTTTTTATGTAATGATTGTTTTGGTGTTGGTAATAAATGTTTCTTTCTTTTTTTCTTTCTCATAGCTTTGGTTTGAAACCTTTCCACGATGTCAATGTTACTGTTGCTTGCTGTTCCCCAGAGTTCTATTCCATATGTCCAAACCGGTTTTAATATAGTTTTGTATATTAGCCTTTTAATTTCATTGGTTAATTGTGACTTTTTACCAATCAGCCAGTACATGCTTATCAGCTTTGTGTCCAGGGTTTTCCTTTTACACCAGATAATATATGTTTCTGCTAAGTCAGCCTTCTGGCCTGGTGTATGCCAAAGTATTTTGCTTAGATGTTTCGGGGGACAGTTTCCTTTCCTTAGGGTGAAGGTGACGTGTGCAGATTTGTTTTGATTCGCCTTTATTCTCTATATCTTTAGTCGCTTTTCAATACCATACATGGGTTTCTGCAGATTTGTTGAAGTAACATCTGGGTTTGTGTGGACTGACAGTACTGCTATGTCGTCAGCATATGTTGCGATGAAGGTATCGTCATCTGTTGGTATGTCAGCTGTAAAGATGAGGTAAAATACGGGCCCAAAATGCTCCCCTGTGAAACACCTTGATTTCGGTCGGTCTCAGTCTGTCACAGCCAATTTACTCCGAATCTACCCGATTGAGTTGAAATTTAGTACACACATGTGTAAATATCTGTGACTCAAACACGAACGTGTAACATAAATAAATGATCAATTTGGGGGTGCAAATCAGAAAATTAAAAAAAAAAAGTTTTTTAAACTGTAATGCGTGTAACTGTAATGTGTGTTTGATACATATCAAATGAAAGGGCCTATTGTAAGGATTTCAAACATATTTAAAAAAAAATCCAAAATGTATAGTTTTTAAGTTATTTGAGAACATAGATGAAAAATTACCATTCCCCCTTATCTCCGAAACCACTATTCCCAATTATTTTTACTTATAGATTACAGGAAAACCGATAAGGAGTACCTATAATGTAAAAAATATTATTTGTTCGGAACCCTTTGCGTACGAGTCCGACTCGCTCTTGGCCGTTTTTTTTAACATAAACAGGAGTCCTGCATGCCAAACCCTGTCAACGACCGGACTGATATCCAGGAAAACCGCCGAGCAGTATAGGGTTCCGACCATCCGAATGAATGTAAAAACGGAACCCTTATAAGATCACTCGTGCGTCTGTCTGCCTGTCCGTCTGTCACAACCAATTTGTTCTGAATCCACTGGGCCGATTAAGTTGAAATTTGCAATACAGGTGTATATTTTATTTTTACTTTTTTCATAAGTCATTTACAAAATATGTGATTCGTTCGGAACCCTTTGCGCGCGAGTCTGTCTCGGACTTGTTTTGATTTGTTTTCCAGTATGTGACTGGTATTACTGGTATTTGTTAACCTATGTACCTGCTTAATAGTGCCATGCTGCTGTCTGAATCCGAATTGATGTCCAGGAAGGATGGTGTCTAGATGAGGACGCAGAGAATAATTTTTCCAAACAGCTTACTAACCAAAGACAGGAGGCTAATTGATCTATAGGACGAGGCCTCTTCTAACGGTTTAACTGGTTTAGGTTTCATGACCACCTGAACAAGTTTCCACTGGAATGGGAAGTGGGAGAGTCTCGGGCAGGCGTTGAAGACCACCACCAAGAACATTATGCCTTAATTTGGGAGATTATTTAGCAGTACGGAGTCCAGCCAGCTCCTAGTAAGCATTTTTTTATATGTCGCACGGTAGTTTGAAAAACTTTCTCAGTAGATTGGGAATCCGATTCCCGACATGAACACGCAATAGGATATTTGGACTCTATGAACACGCAATATCTCCAGCTAAACTTAAGAGCCGCAAGAGCTTCCTTCGCTGCAAACATGTCATCCAAGTTCAGCCACATAAAATGAGAACCAAACTTTGGGAAGAACTTCACCAACCACCAGCTGACTTCTTTAAACCCCAGGAACACCTGCCACCCAGACAGGAACTGCAGTGGCCTATATGGAAAGCACTCAATCGCATGCGTACCCAGATAGGCAGCTGCTAATACAACTTTTCAAAATGGGGTTCTAACTCGTCTGATACCCAATATGAGTGCGGTGCCCTCGTCCAGAACATGACTCACGTACTGGAATGCTCCAAGTTCCACACCCGCACTATGGAGGACCTGATTAACACCGCTGACGTTGCAATTAATGTGGCCAGCTTCTGGGCCCAAAGTATTCAAAAAGTTAGGAAACCATTCAGCAGATTGGAGCAAATTGGCTGTGACAGACGGACAGACGCACGAGTAATTCCATAAGGGTCCCGTTTTTACATTTGGTAGTTCGGAACCCTAAAAACAAATTAACTACATATCCGATACAAGAAAATTACCAAAACAGATTGCATGAATCTTAATCCCTTTACCACGCTACTATGATTTTAATTAAAAGCGTGTACATATCTAATAATCTGTGACTCTTTGTTTAACATAGGCTATGGGAGAACAATGCTCTATTCTTGCTCAGATAAGATGTGCGGCTCTTTTGTTGTTCGCCGCGCTGGCCGTACCATCACTGAAGAAATTATTTTCTATTTGCATACGCTGCTAGCTACTGGGTGTCAGTAAGCAGCTTACATATTATCTGATACGTTAATCTTACCTATACTTATTGAAAAAAAAACTCAAATTTATTTATGCTTATATTTTCTACAAAGCCGATCTGTTACCGACTTAAGTCACACCAAACAGAAGGCACCAGCTTTCTCGTGACTGGATAACGACAAATAATAATCAATCATGATAACATTGATCAGATTATGCGAATATGCAAAAATCATAAAATAAAATTAGCTACAGTTTGGGTACGGAATGACTACCTACATCACATGAAATTAACGCTATACGTTATTGAACCTCTTAAATTGGCATAGAGTTTAACAGTATTGCTGAAATGGTACCCTTCCTAACTTAACCATAAGGAACCCTAGTCTTAATATTCCTATAGGATATGGCATGTAAAAACAACAATTCTACATAGTATAAAACAAAGTCGCTTTCCGCGTCAGTCTTCTTTAACTCCTTCTAGACCATGCCACGGATTTTGATTTGGTTTGTACTAACTTCTAACGGAAAGAGCGATAAACGAGGAAGGCTTGCGCATATAAGGTCTTAAGAAATTAACTCTCGAAACTTTAAGGAGTACTTTGGACCATCGAACTGAATAAGTTTTACTATGGGACCAACTTTGAAATCGCGAAAAAAAAATCAGCTGTTCCGTACATTTTGACGAGTTTTGCGAACATAAATGTAGGCAACAGCTGATTTTTTTTTAACACCCTATATAATTTGCACCCGTGCAAAGCCGGGGTGAAACACTAGTAATTTAATAAAAGATCCCGGCTTGTTTGTTAATTAAAGTTTAGGAAGTTTCCAACCAAAACAAAAAAAAACATAATTATTGTGATGCCTGTTAACAAGGTTCAATTAAATTGTTTGTCTGAAACTCGATCATGATTATTCATGACTTCAGTGTGCCACGAGTAAATTCTTCCGTGAACTGCAATGAAGAACATTGTGTCAGATGGTATAATTGGATTAACCTTTTACGCTTGCAAATTCCTATATTACGTGGCGAATGAGATTTTTCGAGACCTCAGCTAGTTTCTCGAACAATAAAGTTTTATTAAACCCTTCCTTGCCTCGTCACTGGTCTCAGTACAGACTTCACTATAAATAATTATATGCATCATGCATGGAGTTACCAGAATTACCGCTATAATCAACCGAATATTTGGTCAACCCTTGTTCTATCTACCTATTTCTCTTGTTTACTTCGTCTACTTAGGCTGAAGCCTGAAAATCGCTAGGACAAACTATATATGGAAGTCCATACAGTAGATGAAACACACGTCTACTCAGCGTCAGTAGGAAGTACTTTAACAGACAAGGTTTACACGTCAAGTATACCGTTTAGAGGGAAGCCTTAGGAAATTAGAGGCATTAGACAAGCACACAGTGGCCACAAATGTACAAACTGTTTGTTTTGATATCAAAACGTTCAAGCTTTCATCGTTATACCTAGAATACCAAAACACCTGACCCTTTGGAATCAAGTACCTAGAAGATGAATTCAAATTCTGCCGAAGCCTGCTTTTGTGGCATATTAGGTATTGCCACAAGATAATCAGAATGTTCAAACACTTTCAGAGAGCTAATTAAAAGATGAGAACAAAATTAAGTAGTCTACCGCTGCGTCTGACTATGATATTTACGCTAATAGCGCACTTAAAAAAAGCTACGCTTGAGATCTTTTTCCATAAGAATGGTCACCCCAAGTCCCAACCGATACCTACCCAGTATCGATCGCGAGTGAGACAACAGAGAACACAGCTATAGCTCTAGCCTGCTCGTTTGGCGCATAAACATGAAAACACGACCTTATTTACCGGCTCTCACTGCTAAAACACCCATGAAAATCCAAAATTCCATCCCAGAAGAGTAAAAAATTACGTAAATTGCTCGTGATAGTGTATTTTGTAAGAAAATCTAGTGAAAATGTAGTGAGTTTAAGTAGAGTGGTATTTGTTATTAAAAGTGTTGTTAATCCATTATTACGCTGCGCTGCGACAATGGTAGGTTATCTAATTAATTTTTTTTGCGTAGGTATATTTATTCTAGAAAATATTCTCTTTAGTGTAATTACCTAAAGAAATGCATAATAAAGAATTGTTTCACCATCAGTTTTCTCAGGACTCACAAACTCTCAGTGTTTTATGTGACTCTATCTACTATTTATTTGGGTCGAATTGTTCGGTCCAATAATTTCTTAACAATTGATTATATTTAAAAAAACCACTTGGTTTGAAAAATCAGGCATCAGATAAGTACTCTTTATGTAATGTGAAAATTGGAAGCCTGACATCCAATTTTCCGACATTAGGTACTGTTGATAAGATTACTATTATTTGGTTGAAATGACAGTCATGTAATCTAAACCCATTATCTAATAAATGGCTGTTATTACGGGTGAATGCTGCTGAAACCATCAACAGTAGCAAAAACTTTTATTATGTTATAATTATGCTTATTTTTATTCCTTTGTTTTCGATTTCTGTCAACTGTGCTTTGACCTAATTATTACGCCGGAAACGACTTCGTACTTCATCTATCTTACTAACAGGATGAAAATCATTAAAAAACATCTGCACCCATGATTTATTTACAGAAACACGAAGATGACTGAGCGGAGCGAGCGGAGCAAGATGAGTAAAGCGCTGGGCGCGCTGAGCGGTGGGGAGGCGTGCGGAGCACGCTGGACGCTCGGAGCGCTCCTCTTGGCGCCGCTGGCCGCAGCCAACTCCAGCTACTGCGCTGTGCCCGCTGTCATGTTACTGGCCATCTTCATAACGATAGCCAGTAAGTCCTTAACAAAGTGGAAGAAAGTTTATTTATTCTGGTTTACTTTTGATTTGCAAGCTATTTCGTCTAGTCCATGTAGGTATAGAAACTTGCACAAATAAGCAACATGAATTTTGTTATAGCCTTCACATGCAAAGATCTCAAAAAGCTGGCTGAGATACTTCCACCACCTAAGACATCAAGAGGCCGTCGGGAGCGCAACCTACGCTCTTTTGCCGACTTCATGGCAATGTGGATGACTTTCCTGTCGCATCTGGTAGCTGTGGCCATCTGTGCTCGGATTCTGAGTGCTACAGCTGACCATGTGACTGGTGGTAGAACTAGAAGGTGGCTATTTGGGTACGAGACTAGGGCGCTGGGAGAACCCTGGCCAGATGTGCTCGGAGTCACCGTCGTGATGGTCGTTTGCGCGATGTTCATGTGCGGGTTAGAGGTAAATACCGTAGTCCCTAACACCATTCACTTATGAAACCATTAATAGTTTCGATCTGATTGCGTGTTTCTATAAGATCACTTGTTAGCCTAAAATTGCAATAGTTTCGTAACTAAATGTTTCGATACCAGTTTTACTGATTGCCATAATAGATAAGCTTGATCAGTGGTTCGGTGATAGGTAGCAATATAGAACCGAGAGCTCTATACAAAATTTTTACGTCATTAATGAAATATTTCCGGTTTAATATTGTTTTAACTTGTTTCAGGAAAGCATGATGTTCACCTTCATGCTGTTAATTCTGCTGTACATTTTTAGCCAGTTCTTTGCCATATTCGGCCTTATTAACTTCGATATTGCTAATATCAATATGCCAATCCCAATTACAGTATATGAGGTAAGCAGCACTAACCACCAACACCATTGACCATTTACATGAATACAAGGAGCAACTAAGAACTTTTATTTCATTTTCTCAGCTGTTTGCTGCAGGAGCACCAATATCCTACGCATTCAATGTGATACTCCCCAAAGACAATGGAACTCTCAAGAAGAATCTCTTTCTTATGATTGGACTACCCACAATAGTACTTTCAGGATTATGTTTCCTTTACACTAATATGCTAAAAGGGTAAGCAGATACCATTATTCTACTAAATTAACAGCTACATGGATTGTCATCAGGTGTCCTTTAAGTAGGTCGTTCTACCCACTAAACGTGGAATATAGTATTTCATCTTATTACTATGAATGGACGTACTATTGAATAAATCTCATTTATTCACGTGCTTACAGGAATAGCATCGATGCAGCTTTGCCAGTGACTACTCTGCTAGAGGCAAGGGCTGCCGGTTGGGTGTGTCCAGTGCTAGCTGCCGTCACCGTCGCCGGGATCTGTCTGGCCTTAACAGAACTGTGCCCCCTACTCTTCACTGTCCTTGTGGCACTAGCCTCACCAGAATGGAAGGTGCTTACTAGGTCAATGACTTACGAGAGCACAACCACTGGCAGCCCAGTTCTCGCTGTTTTCACTGCCGGTTCGTTTCTAAATGTTAATTGCACCTTGCAATAGTATTTAATCTAATTAGGAGGTTTTACGCAATAGTAGCAACTACGCCAGGCGTCGACGTCCTGCCAATTGGTAATAACGAGCGAATAAATCAGGGATGATGTCATTTGGCAACCCAACCGCGATACTCTGTAGGATAACTGGTTATCGCTTAATCACACTAGTAACTAGAATTATCAAATTACAGAACTGATTCACATTTGAGTGGGTGAGGCCTTAATTGATGTATTATTTACAGGAAGTTTGGCAGCGATACTTGCGTTTGCGTGTCCCCTGTCACACATGATCACGCTGATGAACGCGAGCCACTTGCTCGGGATATCGATTCAGGCGCTGCACTTTATAATTATGCGATGCGTGCCCACAGCTGAACAGAAAGAGGCTGGAGGTCAGTCTACTAGTTCCATCTCTCATTCCTTTCATGATCTTCATTTATTTCGTTGATATCGTTTTCATCTTTCGCATTTCCTTATTACAGATATTGAATACAAGCGCTTAGGAAGAGAAGCCGCGCGAGGATCTAAAGCCTCTGCAAGTAAGACCAAGCGTTCTGGACTCTGGTTCATTCCATCTGCTATTCGTCACACGAAGACTCTCGAGAGCATCAAATCGAAAGTGACAAAAGGTACAATTGAGATATTTATCTTTGTCAGTTCTTATTTCAGTATCCGATTTCAGTTCGAGTATTTTCCACTTTGATCTTGATTTGTGTCTTTTCCGTGGTCATCATTGTTTGTCTAACCTATTTACTTAATGTAGATATGTAACTCGAGTTTTAGAATACACACTTTTCAAGGCGTTCTGTCCTCATGAAATCAAAGAGAATACTAAAAATAATCAAATAATAATAATCTTAAAGAATAAAATAGAAAACGTTTATTCGACACCAGACACTACACAACATCAGCAAACAAAAGGTAAACAAAAGAGTAGTACACAAAGATACAATAAAATTCTGAGCGTGAGCTTACCTACCAACAGGGTTACCTTCTCAGCATTTGCTGGGCGTCGGACACCCAGCGTTAGTTGACGAACGGATGAGGGTCAACAAAATGGAAATCCTGATTCTAGCAGAAAATCCCTTCCTATCGACATCTTTATCTTACTTTAGTAATGTCCCACAATATTTTCAGTGTTGTACTACCTACTTGGTCAATTAAATATGTAAATGTACCTGTTAAATATTGTGGTAAAAATAAACGTACTATTATTATCTCGTATATTTATTTTTACACACATTATTTGCATGTTTAAATATTTTTTTTTTTATATAAAACATAAATTCATTTAAAAATATAAAAAATAGTAGTCCACTAGCAGGGTCCAAGCTACCGGTGGTTAGGGTTCCAGAAACAGGAACCTCCTCCCAATGCGAGCCGTACCGAGGAAAACGCCTTCTGTATCAGACCCTTGATCCAACCGCGCAACGACAGCTTCGACAGGTGATCGTCGAGGCTTTTGGCCATCAGGCCGTTGGCGGTAACAACTATCGGCACAAAGACAGCCGAGTCCACATTTCACATATCGACAACCTCGTGTGCCAAGTCAAGATATTTGATTTGTTTCTCTTTCTCAGCTTTCACGAGGTTCTCGTCATGTGGGATGGTGACATCGATTATCATTGTGCGGCGCACTAATCGGTCTATCACCACTATATCGGGCTTATTGGCAACAATAGTCATGTCAGTGATGATAGACATCGGTCTCGTCGGTCACGTTGTACTGGGATCGCCCAGTACAACGTGACATGGTCATTTTCGAGAACTGGGTCGGGCACATACTTGTAATACGGTACCTCAGAATCCATAAGTTTGTATTTCAAAGCAAGTTGCTGGTGGATAATCCTGGCCACTTGGTTATGCCTGTTTAAATACTCGCCGTTAGCCAGACGAGAACAACCAGATATAATATATCTGACGGACTCACCCGGACGGTGGCATGCCCAACACACGTCAACCGTCCCTTCCTTCATAATATGCCTCCGGTAGTTGTTCGTCAAGATAACTTCGTCCATAATCGCACAGACAACTTCTTTCAGTTTCCCCGAAGAGATCACCGAAACGTAGCCAGGTCACGGACGCCAGGAAATCTACATCAGGCTCATGAAGAGCTCGATAAAAGCGCCCGTGAAGCTCCTTGCCTTTCCATACCTCCTTGCCGTCATCAGTAGTGAGTACTACAGGTTTGCGCCAGTTCTCTTTAGCCATGGACAACGGGGTGAGTCCCTTATCCACTGCGACCACATCTCGGTGCATCCCCACGTCGGTTTCTAGAAAGTATTCTCTGAGGCTGCACACCTCGTGGTTATGGAGAGTCTTAGCGTTTAAAAAGCCTCGACCTCCACACTTCCGCGGGCTGTAGGTACAGTCTCATTACCGATGATCGTGGATGATGCATCCGGTTTGCGGTCAGCAGCGTACGGACCCTCCTATCCAGGGCATCGAGCTCAGTTTGAGTCCATTTGAGTATGCCGAAAGAGTACATCAAAACTGGCATGACCCAACCGTTGAAGGTGCGCACCTTATTTCCGCCCGACAAAAGGCTATTCAATACTTTTATCAGGTGGCCAAAGAAGCGCTCCTTCAGCGATTGTTTCATGTCAGCAACGTTAATGCCTAACGCTTCCGACATACCCAAATATTTGTATGTTTAAGTTGAGGAGAGGGATTTAAGGTGTATGGAATTCGAGAGTTGAATCCCTTCGGATTCCACAATCCCCCCTCGCTTTACATGCATGACTGCACATTTGTCCACACCAAATTCCATCCTGATGGCGCTATTGAAAGTTTCAGTTACCTTCAGTAACTCCATGAGTCGCAAATTGTTGGGGACAAAGAGTTTATTATTATTATTCCGTTTATTTAATTTTATATACATACAATTTTTAAATATTTAGGTACTTAGAAAAACATAAATAAATACAAAAACATTTAAAAATATAAAAAGTAGTTGCCCACCGGTATCGGGAATAGGGTCCAAGCTACCGGTGGTCAGGGCTCCTGAGAAAGGAATCTCCTAACAATACGCGCCGTGTCCAGGAGTACTGCTTTCTGGATCAAGCCCTTGATCCAACTGCCCAACGAGAGCCTCCTTAGATGTTGGTCGAGGCTCTTGGCTATTAAGCCATTGGCCGTCACAACTATCGGCACAATGACTGCTGTATCCACTCACTTCCCATATGTCGACAACCTCGCGAGCCAGATCAAGATACTTTGTTTGTTTATCTTTTTCAGCTTTCACGAGGTTCTCGTCATGAGGGACAGCTATATCAACAATCATTGTGCGACGCTCCAATCGATCTATCACCACTATGTCAGGCTTATTGGCAACAACAGTCCTGTCAGTGATGATAGATCGATCCCAATATAACGTGATATTGCCATTTTCGAGAACTGGGTCGGGCTCATACCTATAGTACGGTACTTCGGATTCCACAAGATTGTATTTAAGAGCAAGTTGCTGGTGGATAATCCTGGCTACAAGGTTGTGTCTATGCAAATAGTCTCCGTTAGCTAGACGAGAACAACCAGAAATAGTATGTCGGATTGATTCCCCGGGCCGGTGGCATGCCCGACAGATGTCAACCGTACCGTCCTTCACAATGTATTTCCGGTAGTTATTCGTCATCATAACTTCGTCCATAATCGCACAGACAAAACCTTCGGTTTCCCCGAAGAGGTCACCAAAACGCAGCCAGGATATGGACGCTAAGAGATCTACATCGGGCCCATGTAGGACCCGATAAAAGCGTCCGTGAAGCTCCTTGCTCTGCCATACTTCCCTGCGGTCATTAGTATCCAGTACCATAGGTTTGCGCCAGTTCTCGTTTGAGAAGGAGAGCGGGGTGAGGCCCTTGTCCACAGCAACCACATCTCGATGCATACCCACGTCGGCTTTGAGGAAGTATTCCCTAAGGCTGCATACCTCGCGGTTGTGTAGGGTCTTAGCGTTTAAGAAGCCACGACCCCCACACTTCCGTGGGATATACAGCCTCATCACCGATGATACCCGGGCCTGCGGACGGCGAGTAGTGGGTAACTCGCCGTCCGATCAGCACCAGGCCCGAGAGTCGACGGCGCGTAGTGTTCCACGCGCGCCTCAAAGAGTTGTCAGTAAGAGACGGGGCCCGTCATGGCCGATGCCTGCCCGGGGGTTGAGGATAAATTCGAAACAGAGTTACCTCGCCCCTGGGCACTCAAAGGCAGGAAGGAACAGGGGTGGGTTTTAGTCAGTAAGAGTCTGACACGCCCTCCCGCTCCGCCCAGAGCGGGAGAAGTCATAGGATGATTTCCCACCCCACAAAAAAAAAAAAAAAAAAAAAAAATCACCGATGATCGTGGGTGATGCATCCGATTTGCGGTCAGCAGTGTGCGGACCCTCCTATCCAGGGCGTCAAGTTCCGTCTGAGTCCATTATTATTATTATAAAGTCTTTTGAACTTCTTTAAATTCAAAGCCTATATACCTACTCGCCAAATTATTTGTCACTTCATTTCTTCACTATTCTTTTCAGAAACTGAAGAACGCGAGTGCCTTCTCCTCGATGAGTACGCAGGCTGTCAGACAGAAGAGAACGACCCAAGCAGCAGCAGCGGTGTGCCGATGGCCACGGCTGAAGTTGACGTGATATCTGATGCGGAGGCCAGCGAGCAGGAGATGTCTTCGGGAGATGACTCCACTGACATTGATGCTGTCGTCAAGGAATATAGAGACAGAATTCAGGTAAGAGATTGGACATGATTATGAAAGCGAATTTTATCAACGCAGATTCGGTCATTCAACTACCAAGCCGTCCATTAAAATTTGATATTCTTGGATTTTGTTCAATTTACAAGGACCAAAATTTTCGAACGTTTTATACGAACACATTACGACCATTGCATATCTACCTACGCTGATCTTTAGCGGTATCCAAAATGCAAATTGAAAACCAGCGCTGGGTATCCGCAGTGACACATTTATGTACATTTTATAAACATTTAAAACTCTGAATATTGTTACCTTGAAGGTGGTGACCTCAGTCCCCGAATCCAGCGCGCCTTCTCCACCGTGCGTGCGCGGCTCACGCTGGTCGGCAGCGGGTGCTGGCGTGCAACTAGTAGCCGATGCGCTCATCGCAGCCGCCTTCTGCAATGAAGCCATCAGGGTGCCTATGTTCGCTACTGGGATACCGCGTAAGAACTTAATTATTATAATTATGTTGTAAGTAGGTAGTTCATGCACCATCTTATTGGATGGTGGTAAATTAACAATAACATACAAAATCATACACAGCCCGACTTCACCCACTGCTGAGCATGGGCCTCTCTTTTCTCGTACCAATACCCACGCTCCTGTGCCAGTCTCATCCATGTCCTAGCCGCGATGGCAATTAACATACATACCTAACATCAAGCTTGTATTCTCCAGAGTCAGGCAGTGTGTATACGAATAATACCTACTATAGTGAAATAAAAAGGTCCGCTCACTTTTAAAACGTATAATTTTTAAATGAAATAAGTACAGAAAGTTTTAAAAGTACAAAAAATAAAAAAGTTAAAAAAACACGAAAAAGCCTACGAAATCAATATCGAGATTTGTTTCTTTAGAGAAATTTGGATATTTTGTTAGTGCCGAAAGAGATTAAATATCACCACCTGATAAAATTTTAGCTCAAACGATATTTAAGCAAACTGCCTGCCCAGCCTTTTTCCCAACTATCTTGGAGTCGGCTATTTAAGCAAACTATAAAAATCCCTAATTCACTAAAATTGCAATTTCGTAAGGTTCAAAAGGTCACGCTGATATAATCCCTAGCCTAGATAGCTAAATTTATACCAGTGGGTTACCTAACACTTCAGATTGACAAACGGTCAAAAAAAATTAAAATCACCGAAGACAAGGTTTTTTAAAAATAATCTAGATAGTTTATAGCAGAAATATGTCCTGGTCCTGGAGTTTAAGATAGATTCTTGCACCGTAGTACGCCTGTCTAGCAGTTGCCTCTCGAGTTCTTAGAAGACAGCTCGACAATCGTGGCCGTCAAAGGTTAGAGCTCGGAGGCTGGTGGGTGGGACTAGATGTCTGGCCTAGTACTCAAAATGAGCCAAAATTCAGCATAGACGCTTTTTTTGGTGGGGTGTGAAATCATCTAATGACTTCTCCCGCTCTGGGTGGAGCGGGAGGGCATGTCAGGCTCTTACTGACTAAAACCCACCCCTGTTCCTACCCTGCCTGAGTGCCCAGAGGTGCGGTAACTCATTTTCAGAATTTTTTCGCTACCCCTAGGCATGCAGGCACCGTCCACGATGGGCCCCATCAGTGGTGGCTGACACTAATCTCTTTGAGGCGCGCGTGGAACACTACGCGCCGCCGACTCACGGGCCTGGCGCTGATCAGACGGCGAGCTACCCACTGCTCGCCGTCCGCAGGCCCGGGTAGCATAGACGCTGAATTTAGTGAATGCTCCAGGGTAGTCCGAGAAATTCAAATTTTCTTAGGTTTTTTGCTATTTGCAGGTCAGTGTCAGGTTGTAACTTGGTCATTATTTTATTCGCGACCGTAGCAAGTATGTATTTATAGAATTATAATAATTAAAATCATCGATACATCTCTCTCAGTTAGAATTGATATCATGATTTCATGAAATACTTATAATACATAAAAATAGGACAAAGTTGTATTGTAAGAGTTAGAATATAAGTTTAAAATGTAGTGAAACGAACAAAAAAAAAACATTGCAATTATTATTTATTACTTTAAGAGGGGAGTTGTGGTGTGATGTCACGTAAGTACGAGTACATTGAATCAGCCAATCACGTATAGCACATAGTTTAAGTTAAGATAGAATAAGATGTTTTCACAGTTTTATTAGCATTATAACGTATTAAGTAACGTATATACAGGATGTAACGGAAAGGTGTGGTCATATTTTAAGAACCGGATCTGCCCGTGGAAATGATCAATTTTCTCTAAGAAAAAATAGAAAATTCCCAAAAAAAAAACTGGACTTTCCATATAAAGTCATCAGCTGATCAATATTTGTATGGGGGGTAAAAAAAAAATTTTAGAACTTCCTTAGGTTTTCTTGAAGAAACTTTTTCATATCGATGGGCAGATGCAGTTCTTAAAATATGACCACACCTTTCCGTTACACCCTGTATACATACCTACTATGTATATACAGGATATAACGGAAAGGTGTGGTCATATTTTAAGAACAGCATCTGCTCATCGATATGAACAACTTTCTTCAAGAAAACATGAGGAAACTCTCAAAAAAAAATTTACCTCCCATACAAATATTGATTAGCTGATAATAACTTTGTATAGAAAATTCCAATTTTTTTTTTTGGGATTTTTGCTATTTTTCTTAGAGAAAGTTGTTCATATGCATTGGCAGAACCGGCTCTTAAAATATGACCACACCTTTCCGTTACACCCTGTATACGTTACTAATTAAAGGAGGAACATCAGTTGACTCATGGAGAAGTCTTTGATATGCGAAAAAAGACCGCTACGAGTACCTCATCTTTTGTTTATGGTCATGTGCCATTTTGATTGACATTATAAAATTATGGTCATAAATCGTGCCTACACCTAGTTGATGTTTCACTTATGGCCATAATTATTGCCATAACACAGTAGTGTGGCCGCAGCATTACATTTTTTTTACAAAATCTTGGTTTTCTTTTTAATTATCGCCGTGGCCGTGGCGTCGAAGCAAACACTTTTAAGTACCATAGGGTCGACCTTGTTGTCTTTACAAATTCTTGATGGAAAACCTGGAAGTCGAACCCACAAAAAAACCTTTTTTCAAAAAAAAACAACCGACTTTCAAAAAAGAAAATACAATAAAAATTAAAAAATAAAAACTTTAATTTCGGAAGTCGGTGTTTGTATTTTATTTATTCGTTATTTGACACCGACTTCCGAAATTAAAGTATTTTTTTAATTTTTAGTTTTTTTTCTTTTTCGGAAGTCGGTTGTTTTTTTTTGTAAAAAAGTTTTTTATTTATTATTATTATTATATTCTTTATTGTACACCATGATACATTAAATAAAGAAACTTAAAACTAAACAATTACAATGGGCGGCCTTATCGCATTCCGCGATTTCTTCCAGGCAACATAGAATGGACAGTAATTGCCTTGAATTTATTTTTCAATTTTTAGTTGTTATACCCCAGAACTAAAAACTCCAATAACATGGAACGTGGAATTTAAACATACTCGTAATTGGAGAAAACAAAAACATTATCTAGGTATACGTATTTTTCGTTTTTGTTCAGTTTCTCAAAAAGCGCTGAAGCAATTTCAATAAAATTTATATGGGACCACCTCAGGAGTATATGCTTTCGGACCAAAAAAGATTTTAAAAAATCGGTCCACAACTGACGGAGAAATCGGCGGCAATACATTAAAAAAAAACACAGTCGAACATAGAACCTCCTCCTTTTTCGAAAGTCGGTTAAAAAGATCATTCATCATTAAACTACCTCCATCATCATGCAAATCTCTAGTCGTTAGGTACCGTACCCTACTCATTTAGAGTTTCAATTAAAAGATAGATAATATTTTTCATTGTATTTTTGTATTTCAGTATGGATTTCGGGAACCTTCATAAGCGCGTGGCAACCCGCTCATAACTTGGGTATGAGGAATGCGCAAAGCATCCAAGGTCCCATCACAATGCTGACTGCTCTTCTGTTCCTGACTCCGTTACTGCTTGATTCCTGGCCAGCTATTACCCTCTTCGCAGGCGCTGGTATTTATTCAGATTTTTCATAGAGTAAGAATAGTAAACGGGCTACTGTAACATAGAAAGTTTGAATCTAAAGAAAAAACCCTTTGGCCTTTCAAGTGCCTCTCATTGCCTGAATTTTGTTTTGAGACAAATGAGACATACATATTGGATATCTACCGGTTCGTTACCGCCGGGACCCATAGGGAAAGCCCGGTTTGTAGGCAGTTTCTTAAGTACATCAGTATACGTATGTAGGAACTTACTGAAGTCCTGTTTCTCTGCTGCACTGGCGACGTAATTCGATAGACTAATCAGGCTAGGTCTGCCGTGCCAAAACATATGCACATATGGGAGACAAAGCTAGATTTACGAAAAAAAAACAGCCAAGAGCGAGTCGGACTTACGTGCAAAGGGTTCCGAACAAATATTTTTTTTTAGATACCTTCTTCCACGTTTTCCTGTAATCTATAAGTAAAGAACTTTTTCAAATTTTAGACATATTAGTTTCGGGGCTATTTCATCAATTTTCTTAACTAAATAACTTAAAAACAATACATTTTGAAATTGAATAGCTTTTTTTAATTTTCCGATTTGCACCCCAAAAGTACCCCCATATTCCAAATTCACTTATTTACGTTACATGGTCCGTGTTTGGGTCACAAATATTTTTTCAGCGCAATCGGTCAAGTAGATTCGGCATAAATTGGCTGTGACAGACGGACAGACAGCAGACAGACACATACGAGTGATCCTTAAGGTTTAATTAGTTTTCATTCGTAATTTGGGAACCCTATTCCAGGTGTAGTGATCTACGCTCGTTGTGAACGTTGGTGCGGCGACCTGGCTGTGCAGCAAGCGCGCAGTTCTCTGGAGCGACGCAAGCTAAGGCCCGTGTCGGCGACTGTGCCCCTCGGCGGCGCCCGTCTGACTCACATAGACACCGTGTATATAGCCAGGTAAACATATCGTAAATGAGACCTGCATAGTGCTCTGGAGAGACGCAAGCGGAAACCCGTGGTGACTGTGCCCCTCGGCGGCGCCCGTCTGACTCCCATAAACACCGTGTAGGTATATAGCCAGGTAAACACAGACCCGCGCCGTGATCTGAAGCGACGCAAGCTGAGGCGTGTGCCCGGCGACTGTGCCCCTCGGCGGCGCCCGTCTGACTCACATAGACAACGTGTAGGTATATAGCCAGGTAAACACATCGTAGATGAGACCCGCGCTGTGCTCTGGAGCGACGCAAGCTGAGGCGTGTGCCCGGCGACTGTGCCCCTCGGCGGCGCCCGTCTGACTCACATAGACAACGTGTAGGTATATAGCCAGGTAAACACATCGTAGATGAGACCCGCGCGGTGCTCTGGAGCGACGCAAGCTGAGCCGCGTGCCCGGCGACTGTGGCCCTCGGCGGCGCCCGTCTGACTCCCATAGACACCGTGTAGGTAAATAACCAGGTAAACACATCGTAGATGAGACTCGCGCCGTGTTCTGGAGCGACGCAAGCTGAGGCACGTGCCCGTCTGACTCACATAGACACCGTGTATGTATATAGCCAGGTAAACACATCATGGATAAGTAGGTAAGTATAGTCCTCCTGACCGAACTTCGGTCATGGCGGCCAGTTACAGCGGGAACTACCCGCGACGTGGACGCAGGAGGTATTGTCACATATTACGTATTGTAGAGCAAGTGTGTGCGCATACAGGTACACTGCCTCTTTCGGCTTTATCCGGAGATTTGAAAATTTTGCTGCCTATGGCAGCTATTATGCCTTAATTTTTGAGCTAAAATACGTAGTCATATCTTCATGCGTTTGGAAGATATGATTGAGCAGCTGGGGTGACGTCACTCCAGCTTACTCAACGCATTTTTGATCGTAGTTTCAACAGTTTTAAGTATTATCGTTGAAGTTCTTTTCTTACTTGTGCAGCTATTATGCCTTATTTTTCTGACTTTAGTCCAAAACCCTAACCTCACTGGTTTGTCTGTATTGAATGAGGAAGCTGGGGCGACGTCACTCCAGCTAACACACACTAAACGACTCATATTAAAGAAGTTTATGTGGCAGCTAAATTAACACTGGGAACTTTGATTGCTGCTATTATGCCTTAAATATTGGCATAGGTAGGATTATTCTATCACATATGAGGAAGCTGGAGTTATACACATAAAACAGGCCAAATCATACGATAAAGCTTCAAAAGGGGCTTGGCAGAAAGTGTAGGTAATAAATGATAAATGATAAAACACCTATAAGACCTCTTTCTGTATTTAAAATCCTCGTCTTTCGTTTCCAGATGACAAGAAGATGACTCGGATACGAGTCTGGACAATCTATTAGACGCGGAGGAAGACGATCCTGACGGAGAATGACAACAGGCTGATGCTTTCATCATCATCGCTCCCTAACCACCTCATTGCGGCTCCATTGCAGCCAATAAGCCAACGTGCATTGCGTTGGCTTAATGGCTACGTTACTGAATTATTCCGTAAGATTGTAATAAATCTTGCAAAATGAAATTCTCAATATTTTGTGAATAGATCAATTCTAATAAAATAAAACCTAACAAAATTTGATAAGTGATTTAAAGATCAGTGTTTTAATGAGAAAAAAGAGTTCACAATTTTATGAGATTTTGTATAAACTTACGGATTCTGCAATAGGGAATATGCATGTAATTTTTTTTTTACTAAAGCCTTAAAATACTGTACTATAAAACTTAAGAAAATTATTTAAAAATAATTTCAAGTACTGCATATCGCTCAAAAATACAATGAAAAAAATTTAACTCCTACAATTTCCTACTACACTTTAATTAAACGTTCGTGACTGTCAAAGCTGTACTGTGACGTCACTTACCTCGATACGCCTTGTTTGCATCTTATTTTTTGTCCATATATGATTAATTTTACTAATTTTATTTGCTTTAGTCAAGCAGAAATTGCAATTTCAATATTATATTAAAATTTAAAGTACTTTTTACGAATGAAGTGTTACTTTGACAAACGTATTTTTTCGTCACTACCGGCATTATTGAGAACGATACGTTTTGAGTTTACATTTAGTTTTATCAAAAAAATTGAAAATTTTCAAAAACCCCGACTAAAAAATTACTAAAAAGTTCCAAACAAGTCACTTTACAAGCAGTCTAATGCAGCTGGTGGCTGTTATTTTAATTCAATTATTGATTTCATGCCACTAACTGCATCAGACTGCTTTAAAAGTGACTTGTTTGGAAGTTTTTAGTTATTTTTTACAGTCAGGTTTTTTGATATTTTTTTTTTCTACTTTTTAGTGAGTTACATTTTTGAAATCGCCTCCTTCCGAACTCTCTATTTTGATACCCCACTTAATATAGCTCGTCGACTTATTTTTTTTCTTTTTCACAATATGGCTTTTTGGTTGTCGCCATATTGTATTTTGATTACTGTCATGTCTTTAGTAGCACTCGCAATTGACGTAAGAATGATCAAAATTGACCCACGCGTTTGGTCTCTATAGTGCCACAAAGGAACAAACATACATACATATATACATACATATATATATATATACATACATACATACATACATAGGCTGATAAACACATTAACCTCCCTTACGTCACGCAGTCGGGTAAAAACATGCAACATAAAATAATAAATTGTAAATTAAGCAATGAATTCAAAAATCAAACAAGTGCACCACATTGTTTCTAAGGTGCAATAGAATGTATATTTAAAAAATAAAAAAATGTTTTAAATTACTTGCATATTCCCTATTACCGGTGACAGTTATACACTAAAAAGGTTGACAGATTGGCTCGTAAACCTGGATAATGATTATCCAGGTTTACGAGCCGAGTCGGTTGATCAGAATCAATATAATTCGTAATCTATATAGGTTTTACCTTTATTTGGGTTGATGGTAGAGCACTCTTGTGCAGCAAAATAGCTAGCTAGATGGTAGAATGAACAAAATGCCTGAGGATTATCCACTAAATTGAACTGTTTGTGATTGTTGTTATGTGTAGAATTGACAATACAAGGACGCTGCTAGTGTACGATTGCCCGAGACGCTTTTAGGGCTAATTGGGCTACTACTGACTAATAAGTATAACTAACAAAATTCTACCACCAACATTGGATAGGTCCTTAACAAAAATATGACCCAATATTAAAGGGAAAAAAGTCTTATGTAAAATTGTATTCTAGTGCCTAGATACTTTGTGAGTATTCATGCTAGCTGTTAGTGTATTTTGAATACCTTATTAGGAACCTTTTGATCTTATATGTATGTGTAATTGTTGTACACTAACACACAGTTCTGGGACGAAAATTATCAACTTATAATTGTCAAGCGCGCGTTATTTTCTGTCATTGGTTAAATGAATTATCAATAGCCAATCGATATCACTTGATATGCGTAACATTTTTGACGCGCCGATTACTTCGTTCCAGAAACCGGGTGTCAAACTAGGTGATTTTTGCAGTTAAACGCTAGCTTGGTGCGTTCTAGATTTTTCAAAATTGAATCATGAAAATATTATTAATAATTGACTGTAAATATGCTATAAATTATTTATTTAATGTCGTACATGATTGTTAAAAATTCATCCGTCCATTCCGCCATTGCCATGTTCGGCACGCTTTGCCTGATGCAATTATTAATATGCAAGTAATTATAAGAAAAAAAAAACTTGTATTTTTTCACTACTACTCCTTATATACATAGGTTAAAATTGTAAATAAATTGAACAGATTTATAAAAAAATCTTAATGTTGCATAAAAGCATTTCAAATAAATAGACATGATAAAATATAGCCTTTGAATTGAGAGATATTTGAATTTTAAACCTTTTGACGGTAATACAATGTGCAGTTATGATTAGCATTGTAATAAAATCGGCCTACACGATGTTTTAGAAATAGTGATGATCGTGATTAATTTAGCAATAAAAATGCTGATTCGCATCACAGTTGTTTTATTTGATAGCCAGTGTTAACAATATTATTTACCTTAAGATTATTTTTCTAATAAATACATTCTATATATCTTCTCATGTTCTGTATCTTCGAAATTAGGAATGAAATCAACTGCAATCACTGCGCTGAAACCCTCACTAGGTGATGGCTCTACATATTTTTTACTGAAACAAAGAAAAATAATTAAGTAGGTATTTATGTAAACTTTTTTTATTTAGCTGCACTGTCTCTACTATTGGGCGAAGGCCTCTCCCAAGTCTTTGCAAGTATTGCTTTCCTGAGCCACCTCAAACCAACGCTACCGCGAGGCGCGCTCCTGGCGCGTCTATAATATAATAATAATATATTTAGTACACCAAAAATATAGGTTTACACAGGTTATCTTATAAATGTTATAAACTCAGCCTCTGCTGCCGAACTAGGTTTGGGCCCTGTATATCGGCCCTCAACGCCTCAAGCCCTGGAGCTGGGTCTGTAAGTACTAGCTCATGAATAAAATGTTTATCATATTATATTTAATGACGTAGGATTTTTTTTTAAACAAAAGTAATTTGTGAAGAGTAATTGTCCTCTGGGTGTGTAAGGTGAAATGGAGGAGTGTATGTGAGTGTGAGAGGGCGTGTAATATTAAAATAAAATAATAAAACTTTTAGTTTCTTGTATACATATAATTTTATTGATAGGTACCATAAATCGTATCACTACTAGAAGATGGGTCAGCAAATCCTTAGTCCGATCGTATGTTAATTTCCAAAGCCAGAATACAGATTATTTAGAGTTTGTTTATTTTAGGGTACATTTGAAGAATTGTATTAATTTTGATATATAAAAACCGGCCAAGTGCGTGTTGGACTTCGCACATTTAGGGTTACGTACCAAATTTATTTTTGACTATTTGGCTTTGGGTCAACAAGATACTTATAATACTGTGAAAATGTTAGCTCCAACCGTTTGGCTGTAAAACCTGTATGACAGACGACGGACAGACGGACACGTGAGTGACAGCAATAGGGCTCTGTTTGGACCCTTCGGGTGCGGAACCCTAAAAATGGGCCCAAAAATGGGAAAAATCTACCAATAAAGGCAGTTCTTGAATGTACCCTGTTACAAACAGGTAAACCTCTTCACCTTGTTACCTGACTCGGACTGTACTCCATTGTGGCAAGTTGTTTTAGAATAAAGCTCGAGATAAATAGTTGGCGAACCGTCAGGACCTCGCAGTATTCATAAAGGAGGGTAGAGTAGGGTGACGAAAAGGTTTAAATGTACTGAGTTTCAGAATGGTTCTTTGGGAAACTTTGCTTAATTGTAGTCTTTGGTGCACCACCCCAGGACGAGATGCAGTATGTAATGAGTGATTGACAAAGTGCATAATATATTTGCTTCAGTTTTATCTGAAAATATATGTAAGTTTGCGAATTCTCTTATGCAGCACTTGAATGTGAGCTTTTAAGCTAAAATATAATTCTATGATTGTGTACTGTAAAGTAAGTAGTCTAAGTACCGTTAATTTGTCATGGAGAGGGTGGAGACGTATTCCAATCACCGGTATATCTGGTTTGACGTCTCCGCCCAGACCTCGAGCGTGCCGGTCCGACAGACCCCGAGTGGTCCGCGTTGGTCGCTGAAGCAGCTGAACCGGGGGCTACTGCTGGAAGCCTCGATCGTGCAGGCCTGGGTGTCATCACCGGACAGGCCTGCCGACATAAACGACGAGGCAGAGTGGTTCCAGGAGGCCATGTTCGAGATTTGTGACGTGGCAATGCCCCGGGTCCGGCCTTGTGCTCGGCGCCAGATGTACTGGTGGTCGCCGGAGCTTAAACGTAAACGAGGCACCGCAGGCTCCGTAACCGCCCGCCGGATACGGAAACCATCGAGGCGAAGCTGTACGAGGGGTACAGAGCGGCGAGGACCGCCCTTCGAGCTGAGATCAAGCGGGCCAAGGCATTGGCCCGCGAAGAGTCGCTGGGGACTCTGAACAGAGATCCGTGGGGGCGCCCATACAAAGTGGTGCGGCATAAACTCCGCCCATGGGCGCCCCCGCTGACGCAGAGTCTCCGACCTCAGAATAGAATAGAATAGAATACTCTTTATTATGTACACCATATAAATTACAATAAAAATATGAGGAAAACATTACATAGGGTGACACAATGGGCGGCCTTATCGCTAAAAGCGATCTTTTCAAGACAACCTTTGGATGGATTTTAAAGAGAAAAGGAAATACAGTACTGTAAGTAGTCTTAGGTGTACTATTTATACTAATATATACAATAAATACATTATAGATAAATATATACATTAATAATTTAATAATTATGAAACAAAAAGCATAGAAACCTAGTAAAAACGATTAAAGAGAGAGGTAGTGACTTTTGACCATTGTTTTGAAAGTGGACAAGGATTGAGCACGCCTTACCCACACGGGCAAGGCATTCCATAACCGCGCCGCCAGAACCGTAAAAGATTTGTCGTAAAAGCTGGTGGAATGCATCGGCATCTCTAGTCTCAGTTTTCCGATGACCTCAGATATCTATTCTGCCTGACGCATGTCCTCACGGAACACACGGAAGTTTCGGGAGGTCCCTTGGTAGGATAAGGTGGAGGGAAATGCCCCGCTGTCCCCACTGTGAGGATCGCCCAGAGGACATGGTGGAGCATACGGTGGAGATCTGCCCCGCTTAGGGGGAGCCCCGCCGTGTCCTCGTGGAGGTGATCAGCGGCAGCGACCTCTCGCGCCCGGCCCTGGTCCAGGCCATGGTAGAGCGAGAGGCAGTCTCCTCCTTCTGCGAAGCAGTAATGCTCGCGAAGGAGGAGGCGGAACGCCCTCAGCAGCAGCCGCCGCAGGAGACGCATGGGGCTTCCGGCACCGCGAAACGATCTCCAACCACCGTAGACCCGGGCCTGCGGACGGCGAGTAATGGGTAGCTCGCCGTCCGATCAGCACCAGGCCCGTGAGTCGACGGCGCGTAGTGTTCCACGCGCGCCTCAAAGAGAATTGTCAGCCACCACTGACGGGGCCCATCATGGCCGGTGCCTGCATGCCTAGGGGTAGCGGATAAATTCGTAACAGAGTTACCGCTCCCCTGGGCACTCAGGCAGGGAAGGAACAGGGGTGGGTTTTAGTCAGTAAGAGTCTGACACGCCCTCCGGCTCCACCCAAAGCAGATGTCATTGGACGATTTCCCAACCCAAAAAAAAAAAGAGTACTGTTAATTTCTGATTCCTTTATCATCATTTCATTTTTCATTCCAACTTACAAAAAAAATCTGCTGTAGTAAAAAAAATACAGGAAATTCAAAAGTATTTTTTGACATTTCTAAAAAATTATTTACAATTAGCTTCCGCCAGTGGCTTCGCCCGCGTGGAATTAGTACTTCCCCTCATTAACGCGTCAAGCCCCTCATTAGCAGACACAATTAAAAACCTATTGTTATGGCGACGCGAGACCTGACGCGTTAAATTAGAGCCTATTCTGTTAGTCTGATGTATAAGCTATATTATTGTAAAGTTTTACCGAAATCCTTTTAGTAGTTTTTGCGTGAGCGAGTAACAAACATTCTCACAAACTTTCGCCTTTATAATATTAGTGTGATTCATTTAACTTCATTGAACTTACTTGTAAGAATGAAAAACAATGTCATTGACTGGCATGTGCTTGATCTTCATGAGTTCTCGGAACTTGTTGTTGTGTCTGGCATGGGCCATGTTGACCGTCAAGCACACGCATCGGCACTTCACGTTCATTTCTCTGGCGAGCGACACCCAGCGACCGCGGGATTCTTTGTCGGGATTAGTGCTGTCGACTATTACACTTTTGTTTTTCTGGAAAGAAATAAATCGGATACCGAATTGGTCAGTGTGTATTAATTGGTGCTAGTTTCAACAGAATGTAATTTTTTCCGAAGCAAAGAAAACTGGTTTTGTGAACTTACCCGAAGAGCCTTGGTTGCTTCTGCAGCACATTTTTGCCAAGATCCAAGAACATCTCTACAAACGGTAACATATTTGTACTCAGATTTCTTTTCAATTTGTTTTGCCAAAAATGACTTTCCACTCCCAGGAAAACCAACTAAAACCAGTATCTAGGAAAAACAAAACATTATTACAAGTTTTAAACTACGAGTAGGTACATTAAAGAAATTATAGTTATTTATTTTAATCCATAGCTACTTACTTCTTTTTCTTTTCCAATTAAATCATTATTAAATGTTCCAGGTCCAAGCTCCTTAGGGTTGAAATCTGGTTTATTCATAGTAATTTTACCTCTTGGGGTTTGCATGAAAAATTCTTCAGGGGTGTAAAATTGTAGATCAAGATTTTCAGCCATTAGTTTGTCAGCCATAGAATGATCTTTTTTTTTGCCAGGTGCCCAATTGGCGACTCTGCCTGCAGCATCACCACAATAAAAGCTTTTCACCATATCTATTTCCAAGCCATCATTTTTCTACAACAACAAAAAACACATTGGGATTTACATTTGTAATTTTATCAAAAGAATAACAAATAATTAGGTACTTAGCTGTTTGAAGTGTTCCTTACCTGTTCTGACAAAACTTTCCACATTCCAGTAGTTGGTTTTCTGTAAAATCCTTTACCTGTAGCTAAGTACACTTGAAAAGGAACACCCAACTTCTTAACAATGTTTTCAATTTTTATCTTAAAGTCTTCTATCTTTACCCTCCCATTGCCTATTGGTGCTTGATTACTTAATATCACAAGCCTGTAACCCCGTTCTATAAGATCTTTTAACTTCTCTTGGGCATTGTGGAAAGCTATTTGCCAGTCTTTAGTGTCAACAGGATGCACTTTACCTGATTTGGTCTTTATCAGAGTCCCATCCATATCAAATGCTGCTATTGTGTGGCTAGCTTTGACACCTTTTGAAGTAAACACATAGAGTTCACCTTTGTCAATATCTTCCCACACATCTTCCATAACTTCTTTTACTTTAGAGGTATCTGTTTTCAAGCTTTTCCTTTTGCGAGGTGACTCTCCTTCTTCTAGTTTTCTTTTGTTTCCTGCTTTTCGTTTTTCACAGATATCTTCTGGAGGTGGATCAAATTCTATGACATGAATATGGTTGTTTAACAAGATTTCAATTTTAGAGCCATGTTCTACTTTATATTCTATGTTCCTCCTTAGCGCAAACCCGTCTAAACCTGAAGGATTGACTCCCAGCTGTTTGACTTCAACCACACATTCTTCACAGTTTGCTTTAAGTGAAACTGGAATGAGAATATTAAAATGTAGATATTTCAACTAGATAAACTTGAATAATAAATAGAATGACATGATCTGGTTGCGCCGACTACAAATAAATTGTGAATTGTGATACAGATGACAGGATGATAATAGATTAGATCATTTATTTTATGCAGGAAGAGATTGGTAATAGATTAGATAATCTATTTTATGTCTATGAACAGTTTCATCGTTGGGTTTTACCAAATTTATTTGCACTTACGTTGCTGACGAGAACAAGCAGGGTCTTTAATTCTTGTTAATTTGCTGCGACCTATTGTTGTTTCAACATTATGAATTAAGTTTATAGGTGCATGTGAATCCAGCAAGCATTTCAAGAAACAAGAGCGAGTAACAGAACCCATTAAAATAAGTTCTAAGATTACAGTATTGTGAATTAAATCAATAAAATCCGCGTTTTCTGGATTTATACTAACATTTTGGGTGTTTTTGATTTGACAATGACAATCACTTATAGTACTCTTTGATGACAATTGATGTCAAAAATGTCAAAGTTAAACCAATATCAAGTATAAGGCTTAGCACGCACTGCGATTAAACGCGCGCGGTTTAGGAATAGCTGAAAACGCAAAAACGCGCATCATCACGCACTGCGGCTAGCGTTTTGCTTAAATTTATTTCATTTCACCATGGATTTCTGGCGAGCAGCATGTGTTGTAGCTTTGATATTGAAATTAAAAAATAGAAAACGTAAACAACGCCGCCGCCATAGGTACTGGGTACATCCACTAACTGATCAAAGACATTTGAAAGGATACTTTTGCAAAATGTACAACAACGTGCGTCAACATCCCGATAAGTTTTTTAATTACTACAGAATGTCGATTGGCACTTTTGATAAATTATTACAAGACGTGGGCCAGTATCTACAATTTGAAGACACTTCATTTCGTAATGCAATATCACCTGAAGAGCGACTTTCAGTTACGTTAAGGTAAGAAAACGATTTAATTTTTTTTAAAGCTTTATTTCGCAACAAGTTAATTAAAAAATAATTATGTAACCCACTTTTCTAGTTACTCTTAGGCATAGTCTTGGTCTTCTAACTGGTTTACAAATTGTGTCAAATAATCGGCAGTCTCATTGGCTGGTTTCAAAATTTGTTGGTCGATAATTTGTATCTGATTTTGCGGCATCGTTGGATGTATAGCCGGTGCTTGCTGAATTGTAGTTGATGATTGTGGAGATGGGCTTGGTGGAGGCATTGTTGGTGATGGTGATTGAATGGAATATATTGTATCCATCGATGAGGATTGTGGTGAATACTGATACTGATAGGGGGTTTGTGGCTGGGTATATGTTTGATGATACAATGGTGAACTAGTTATTTTTGGTCCTCGAAATTGAGCTGGTTGGTTGATAACGTGTTGTAGTGATTGCGGAGATGGATGAGTACGTGCTTTTTTTAAGACATTAAGGATACCAATCTTCGCATAATGTTTTTGGTCTTCATTTAATCTACGTAACATGGGAACTAACATAAGCGCGAAGTTTTTTTCTTCGTCCTCTTCTTCCTGTGCTTGTTTGTCTTTTAATATATCAAGTAATTGTTTGTCTATTTCTGTTGAATTGTTGTTGTCTCGAGAACAGTTCTTCTTTCGCAGTGGTGTTCTATTGTTATTAGTTAGTTGTGAATTCTGAGCTGTAGTAGACAATGTTATATCCTGAGTAGAAAAATCCGATGATGTATTTGCATCCTGAGTAGAATTAGGCGACGATAGATTACCGCTCGTTTCTCGTTTCTGCATGGAAGGAATTAAAAAAAGCATTGAATCGAAATGAATATATTTCTTTTTCTTTGAAGGAGCAGCTTGTCCAGATTTGCCTTGTTGTGCTGCCAATTCCTTAGCGAAACAATCTTTCATGTTTTTCCATTTTTTTTGTATGGAGTTTCCTGAAACCAAATAAAAAAAATGAAAATCTTGTTCACAGATACCTTGCTACGGGAAATAGCATAAAGTCGTTGTACTTTGAATACCTGATTGGCGCTACGACTATCAGTGAAATTATCCATCATACGTGCAAGCAGTTGTGGTTATATTTGCAGCCTACTTATTTGAAAGAAATGACAAAAGAAGACTGGTTAAACATAGCACGAGAGTTTTTCATACAAACACACTTTCCAAATTGTGTTGGCGCGATTGACGGCAAGCACATAAGAATCGAAAGACCCGATTATACCGGCTCAGAGTCATTTAATTACAAGAAGTTTTATTCGATTATTCTGCTTGCTGTTGCCGATGCTAACTATAGCTTCATAGCTATTGACGTGGGTGCCTACGGATCCAATAGTGACGCCAGCGTATTCCGATTTTTCGAATTCAAATTTTGGTAAAAGACTTTTAACAAACCAATTGGATTTACCACCATGCTCAGTACTACCAAATGATAATGAAGGATCTGAAATGCCATTTGTATTTGTCGGGGATGAAGCTTTTCCACTTTTAAAACATTTGATGAGACCATACCCAAGCAGAAACATATCTATTAAAGAAAAGATTTATAACTACCGACTTTCGTGTGCCAGAAAAACAGTTGAATGTACATTTGGTATTATGGCCAATAAATGGCGAATTTTTCACAGGCCGTTAGATACAAAACTTGAACTTTGCGATTACATAGTCAAATCGCGCTGCATATTGCACAACTTCGTACGAAAATACGACGCAAGGAGTTACCAAAAAATTTGGGCCGATGTGACCAATCGGAACTAAGAAGCTTGCACCCAATTCGACTTCGTCCTAGTAGTAACGTCATGCAAACCCGAAATTTATTTGCCGACTACTTTACATCTCGATCTGGTGCCTTAAATTGGCAGTACGATGCTATTAACTAACTTTTTATAATAAAATTAAGCACAACACATACCTTTGTTTTTCTTTTCTGCCTCCGACAAGCTAGTCCAATTTCTGCACACATTTTGATACACCTCCTGCCAAAGCCGGGCTTTAATATTTCTGTCTCTGTATTGATTTAACGATTTGTCATATAATGCCGGCCTTTTTTCCACTTCAATAATAATGTTTTTTGATACATTGTCGTAGTCTACATTTGATGTTTCTGAGTCGGACGACATGACTTAACCTCTGCAAAAACGTCTATCCTCCGCACTCGAGACTGAATAAAAACCGAATGCGATTAACCGCCGTGCGTGCGCCTCAGTACTGTTACTATGGGACACAAAAAACCCGCGCGTTTTCAAACCGCTGTAAAAACGTAACAAGTTGCGTTTTAAAAATCAGTCACTGAAAAAAGTCACTAATGCGTGCTCTTGTATAGAAAGCTATGTGTTACATTTTTTTGCGGTTTCAGACCTGCGGTTAAACGCGGGCGTTTAATCGCAGTGCGTGCTAAGCCGTAGTCAAATTACAACCAGTAGATCAAAGTCAAAGCAGTGGTCAAAATCGGCAAAACTTCAGGGTGATATTACATCTATGCTAGATCTTTGTCCAATGTCAGTTTGATCAAAGAAATAGGACGACTTCGTCGAATTTGTTCACATCTATGTAAGATATTGAACAAAGATACAGGATAAATGTAATACCACCCTTAGCCTCGTATTTAACTTTTTTACCCATAATCATAGATAATTAAATTGAAGTTACACTCACAGAAATCAATTCAACAACTATTACCACATGATCTCCACCAAGACTACCTTTGATAGTATACTGGTCATCACAAGCTAGTTTCGTTGACTCGTGTTAACAATTGTTTTTAAATATTAATTCAGTACACAATGAATGAATAAGCAGTTTCAGTTACTTATCCTTGAAAAAATGACCTTTGACCTATGACATCGTACCAGTAATACATTAGTGCTCTGTGGATGTTGGCTTTGGTTGGCTTCTTGGCTTGTTATTAGTCCGGTCAATTTAGACATTCGAAGGTACATAAAGTCCCAACAAGCTGAAAATCAGTAAAATTGTTCAAAACATAATTATAAAAATTATTCAAGGTCAAAGGTAAAAAAAAATGAGCGTCCTATATGTCGCTACAACGATAACAACTTTTATAACTTTTTGAATTGTTATATCTCAGAAACGGTGGCTCGTAAGAAAAAAGTATTGATACATTTTTATTTTTTATAGATAATTTTATGATCTACAATTTTTGGCTGAGGTACTTTTATGATAAAACTTACTGTTTTGCTGAAAATCGCGAAAAACTCATTTTTTTACCTTTGACCTTGAATACATTTTTTTCCATACACGGGAATGATGGGGAACTTTTAAACATTGTTTATAATTATGTTTTGAACAATTTTAATGATTTTTAGCTTGTTGGGGCTTTATGTACCTTCACTCTTATTTTTTGGTCTAGATTTACCGGACGATTATGTTTGTTTATAGACACGTAAGCCCTCTGAACTATTCGGTATGCTCCGTCAGTAACAGACAAAACCAAGGGTAGCTACGTAATAACCACGGAAATAACGTAATACTAGCAGAGAACATCTCTATTAACAAAAAAGTAATGACAAATTGTCAAACTTGACCACTGTCAAGGAAGTTTTGAGGGTATTACTAACTAGAATTTGAGGGTATTGCTAACTAGACTCGTAATAAAACAAACAGCGTGATGGTCTGGTAAAATCTGAATATATTTTCTAAAAACACCCTACTTTTATATACACTTCGATAAATCTACCAATAGCGTCGCGCGTAGGCAAGATGGGTGCGGGGTGCGGGGCGCTGCTTAGCGCACGGCACTGTTCGTCGCGAATCTATAAATAGGAGCCGCACGCAGGGTGCGGTCTTTCCTCAAAATCCCCACCTTGCAGCAGTTCATGAAACGCTCCACCAAGCGCTTCCTTGAAACTGTTGCTAAACATCATAACCCCCTTATCGCATCGACTACTCGATACGTTCCCTCCCAAATTTCTAGGATTCGCCGCCCCCGGCATACCCTCTTAGTCCCTGATGACGCCACAACCCTGCTCCAAGAGAGCCGTAGGGAGACCAGCACTATCAGAAAACACTTCAGACCACCGATTTTCCGACCTCGCCGGCGAGGCCCGTCGCGAAATCTAAGTCATTGCCCTCCCCGTCTCTCGCCAGCACGTGCCGCTGAGCCAGTAAACTCCCCAATTAATGGAAACCAGATCCAGCCTTCCCTTGCTGCCCCCCAGTGACGCCCTAAGTCAGTAAGTTTAATAAGTCCTGGCTGGAGGCTTTAATATATTAAAGCCTACACAGGCAAGCCCGGTTAAGCAGACGACAGCCTCAGAGGCTGACCTGCGAGACGTCCCTCAGTAAAAAAAAAAAAAAAAGGGTGCGGTCTTTTCGCCGTGTCGACGTCTGCCGCGAGAGCCCACGCGCTCTGCGTTCATTATTCCTCTATAAGAAACTGTCGAAAACGTGGCGTGGAGCGTGGCTACAAAGTTTTTGGCGGGCTTTTCTCGAGTGAAGTTCAGTGGCTATTTTAATTATTCGTTTCAATATCCTAGTATATATATTGTGATATAAAATTGATGTAGTTTTGTGTCTCAATGTCTACGCAACTGGACAATATGTGGAATTATTGAAACAGGCGCGATCTCGGTAAAAGGAGCTCAGAATTTTATTGTAGTATTGACTACCTCAGCGAAGTTTGCCGAGCAAGCTGACTCGACATATTTGTTGCCAAATACTGCAAAAAACATTAGAATGTGTTACATTATAAACTACGTAAGACTAGGCAATACGGTCAAAAGGCTATAGCTTTCCCTTCGGGGTAAAAAAAAAATTGACCACTGTCAGTGTCAAGTGTCAACTGTCAAGTTGACATTCTCTCATCCTCCCTCACTCGCACTCACTCGCGCTCGCGTTTGTGACGTTAGGAAATGCGCTTGCGTTTTCATTAAAAATTGCCTTTTTTACATTAAATGAAATGTTTTAGGAATATATAAATGGTCAGTCATACTTTTAAAATTTCGCAGCAGAGCACGAACATAAGTAAACTTTTATACAAATTGATAAATTGCGGGCAAAATTAAGGTTTGTAGGTAGAATCTAATTCAATGACGTGTATTTGTTACATTGGCGGTGTCATGCGGATTTATTTTATTTTCCAATAAATTTTTAGGCTATACTCGGTTCAGTCATGCCGATAACAAAGCGTAAGAATGCACCTGAGAAGGAAGAGTTACTTGAAAATGGTGAAAATCCAGTAGAGGGTGTACGCAGTAACATCAAAGGCGATGAATTTAATATTGCTGTTTTGCTATTTCTTTATACCCTTCAGGGTATACCTTTAGGACTTGCTGGAGCTGTGCCCATGCTCCTTCAAAATCGTGGTATAACTTATACCCAACAGGTAAGGATTCTTTATTCATATTTTTAAATATTTCTGCTGTTAATCAATCCGGCATGGGTTTGTCTCATAAAATTAACTTTTATGAACTATTAAACGCTCAGAGTCGTGATTGAAAACTTTAATGAGATTTTTGATTTGTGCACTTTTATGCTTATGTTTGCATTGTGGTACTTACCACAAAATTAACTGTGCCTTATTATTTATGTTTATATGGCAAGGCACCTCTGCTCTTCTTAGCCCTTTAAGCAGTATTGGTTGGTACCTCTAACAGGAGTATTTCTATTGATTTCCTGTAAATCAGCAGAAAATCTAAAAGACTGGAACTAAGTTTCTTAGGCTGAGAATACTTACAATAGTCCCAGTTGGTAGGAAATACCTAAAGAAATGTTTATTTCATCAAAGAAGCCATTAGCCACTAAGAACCTATTTCACCACATACATACTTGTAGCTTCTCATTAAATTACAAGGTAGTTTTTTTTCTAACAAATTTTATTGCATCTTTGAATTTCATTGTGAAAAGGCTCAAGATAAATATTATGTAAAACAATTTTTTTAATTTTAAGATTTTATTAACTATTTAATTTACAGGCAGAATTCAGTTTTGTCAACTGGCCATTTAGTGTGAAGTTATTATGGGCTCCTATAGTAGATGCTCTATTCTGGCCAAACTTTGGTAGAAGAAAAACTTGGCTGGTACCAGTTCAATATTTGATTGGAATTGTGATGATCATTATGTCATACAGTGTTACTAGTTGGCTGGGATCTGATGAGGTTGCCCCCTCAATGACTGTGCTCACCATGTCATTTTTGTTCTTAAACTTTTTGGCTGCTACGCAAGATATAGCCGTTGATGGATGGGCTCTTACCATGCTCAAAAGGTAGATAAACAAAACTCTAATTCCATACACACTAAAATAGTTGTTACAATGTGTGGGTACCATTTTCTTTCCATACAGAGACACAATAATCAGCAAACTCATTGTGACTATTAAATTCGTAACCTTGAATTATTTTTAATTGACTTTTCATACATAAGATCATTTGGCTGTCTGATGGTGATGACCAACATGTCTGATAATAATACTGTTTAATTTTAGATAGTTGAAATTGACTTTCAGTGTCATCCACAGTTTAATATCAATGCTAATTATTTTTATTTTTTTTCTAATTTATCAGTACTTATTTGATAATAGATTAGATAATAATCACATCCTATGTAATAATTTTGTTCTGTAATTTTCCAGGTGTAATGTGGGGCATGCTTCAACATGTAACACTGTTGGCCAGACTGCGGGATTCTTCCTCGGATATGTAATGTTCTTGGCGCTGGAATCGCCTTATTTCTGTAACAAATACCTGCGCTCTGAGCCAGAAGAGACCGGTCTTGTTACTTTGGCCAGTTTCCTTCTCTTTTGGGGATGGGTGTTCATTGTCACCACCACACTCATAGCAGTGTTCAAGCATGAAGATAATGATTCTGCCAATACCAAAGACAACAATGTGAAAGGTTTCAGTGATGTTGTGACCGCTTACAAGCAGCTTTACACAATTATTAAGCTGCCAGCAGTACGCACTTTGGCTTTGGTCCTGTTTACTGCTAAGGTGAATGTCTACCTTTATCAAACTGGTTAAAATCGGTACTAGAGTTGTCTCAATTTATAGTAACTAATCTCTGTTCTTATTATTTTTACAGCTCGGGTTCTGCGCAGCTGATGCGGTGTCAGGACTGAAACTCGTAGAGGCTGGAGTACCGAGGGAAGACTTGGCTCTACTTGCAGTTCCACTAGTCCCAGTACAAATTATAATGCCGGTAGTAAGTATCAAAGCCTTAATTTATATGCACAAAAACAAACAATTCAAGTGTAGACCATAATAGAGCTCTAAAAAGGAACTCCCATATGCAAAATGCGTTACGCACGCAAAGCACCCTAACTCCTCGAGAAAATTCGATATCCGAACTTTAGAAAAAAAGAAAATCCATGTGGCGTCCATAATGTTTTGTTTTATATTTCAGCTCTTAGCGAAGCACACGACGGGTCCAGCCCCACTGTCGCTATGGCTGCGCGCGTTCCCGCTACGACTGCTAGTGGGACCACTGGCAGCCGGTCTAGTGGCCCTCACACCCAGCCTGTTGGGGGATTCTGGCCCATCCTACTCGTATCTTTGTGTCTTGATGATGCTTTACGTCTTTCATCAGGTATATAGGTCAGGTCCCTTGACCTTTTAAATGAGTGGTTAAAGTACAACCTTCTTACAATTAATACGACGAAAACCTCATTCATGATTTTTACTACAAAAAAATAAACGTATACCTTCTCGCCTCTTAAAATAAATAACGAAATAATAAAACGATCAACCAACGAAAAATATCTTGGATTATAGATGAAAAACTAACTTGGAAATTACACACCGACCATCTCAGAAGTAAATTAACATTGTTATTGGGAGCATTACGGAAAGTATCAAACTGTATTCCAAACAAAGTGCGCACTTTGATTTATAACTCGTTAGTCAAATCGCATTTAGAATTTTAATCGAGATATGGGGATCCGCAGCAGTAACTAATATAAATTCACTTCAAAGAGTTCAAAATAAAATAATTAAAACTCTGTTCCATTATCACTATCTCACTCCAACAAAGACCTTATACGGAAAAACGAAACTATTAAATATTTGACAGCTATACATTTGCTACACTTGTATTATTGTCAAAAACATAACTACAACTCAATACAAACTAACATACAACTAAAGAAAAAAACAATGTCATAATAACCAGAGAAATAGAAATAAAAACGAACTTGAAGTCATCAGCGTACGCACTATACGGTAGAAAGACCATATTATACGAAGAAGCACAGGTGTTCTGCCGGACGATATAAAGGAATGCGATAACTTAAATATATTTTAAAATAAGCATCTAACTTCTAATACTCTGGAGGAAATTGTATTATCATACTTATTAAGTACTTTGTATCTCATTATAAGCGGACTGTAAGTTCTTATAAAAAATATATTTCTTTAGACCAAAACCGATATAATTATAATACTATAAGGTGTTAGAAAATTAACTCTCGAAACTTTAAGGAGTACTTTGGACCATCGAACTGAATAAGTTTTACTATGGGACCAACTTTGAAATCGCGAAAAAAAAATCAGCTGTTCCGTACATTTTGACGAGTTTTGCGAACATAAATGTAGGCAACAGCTGATTTTTTTTTTAAGTTTCGAGAGTTAATTTTTTAACACCCTATAGATGTTATTGTTAAAACCTCATCTGTCACGTAGGTCATATGTGACCACGAACAATAGATTTTCTTTTGTGTCTGTTGTCTGACAGATCAGCCATTATCTAACTTCTTTGGTTTCACTGATATACTGGCTGGATTCTAAAGATGATCCCGCTTTGAACATCAGGTGCAGCATATGTTTAAACTTTTTTACGATGCTGAGATTTGCGCAAGAATATTGCTCAGATTCTATGCACACACACTGTTTAATAAGAACAAAATGATTGTATCCCGCCAAAACATGCGATAGATTGCGCCGGTGGGGGATTAATTCTAACTATGCCTTAAAAAAACATTATTAAAGTATTCTAGTTTATTAATAATGTCCTTCACGATTGTTCCAGACATGCCTGTACTGCATGTTCGTGGCTGTGATGGCGTTTTTCGCCAAGGTGTCGGACCCCGCTGTGGGTGGCACCTATATGACCTTCTTGAACACCATGTCCAACCTTGGCACTAACTGGCCTAACACTCTCGCGCTCTGGGCCATTGACCATCTTACCTACAAGGCTTGTTCAATACCTGTAGATGGTGATAACATGTGTGCCACGCCAGCAGATGAAGCGGTAAGTAAAATAATAACAACAATTTAATAATAAGGAAGTGTTTTTACATTTAAATAAATATATTGTAACTATTTGTTATGGTTTCCCATAATTTGTTGTGTATACTTAACTACTTTAGTTCGTACTGTTTATTCCTTTTCATTCAATAAATTCCCCTTTTCCTCTAAGCGAGATAACGACATTGCATATAGGTACTGTACCAACTAGTACAATCTAAACATAATTACACTGGAGTACCTACTCACGCGCAATTATAGTTTATTGGTTGCATTTTTTCCTACATAGATACAGATAGTTGTACACACCCAGTAACTACACAATATACGTGCCCATTTATAATTTATAACAATAATACATTTCCTGTCGACAGCTATGTAAAGCAGACGGCGGCACATGCAACGTGCGAATAGACGGGTTCTACATAGAAACCGTGCTGTGCTTAGTGATCGGCTTCCTGTGGCTGCAGTGGGGCAGGCCGATGATCAACAAGCTGCAGCGCCTCCCCGCGTCCGCCTGGCAAATCAGCCGATATAACAGATAAGACTGAATCTCTTAATTCCGCTATAAGTATATAATGTAAAGGTTTCCAGGGAAATACGTCTTCTGATCTTACTCATACAATAGGTCTGTTCCTCAGAATAAACCAAGGTTTTACTCATTACGATTCACAAAGTTTAATATGTTTTTGTTTTGTAAAAGCGCGGTTGCTAATGTATGGATTGGGTGTTTAGTAAAATTTTATTTATTTAGTTTTTATGGTAGCAAAATTTTTTAGTTTATTTTTTTTCGAAGAATAATCCAATTATTTATGACCGTGCAACAAAGTATTAGTAGTTACCTACTTTAACAAAACACAAATCCAGTTAGCACAATTCCCATGAGTGAGAATATGCAATGCAATATTATTATTTTTAGGCGTGTAGCCATTCACAGCAGGAAGTATATCATTTGCCTGTCGAGGCTGCAATTTAGCTATAAATACGTTCTTATGAAATATCCATAGTTTTTTTTAAATACATGTAGGTAAACTATACTCTTCTTCCAATAGTTTTAGATACTCCATGCTTATGAGTTATGAGTGTACCACATTATATTCTAAATCTTAATATGTATCCTCAAATCATCGTAAGGGGGCGTTCATTAATTAAGTGAGGTGATTTTGGCGATTTTTTCAACCCCTCCCCCCTCCTTTCCCCTAGTGAGATGTCTTGAGATTTGCCTTGACCCCCTCCCCTAGTGAGATGTCGTGAGATTTGGCTTGACCCCCCCCCCCCCCCTGAACGGCTTATTAATTAATGGACGTCCCCTAACTGTACAAAGCGGCCTACTGACTCGACAGTCGCCACAAATGACCCTGCTTCACAGTCTTTTTCGTCGATTATAAATCAATCCCACATTTGTAAACAATACAAGACTCAACATTTTTAAAATTTCCTCACTAGCACAGCTTAACCAGAGCTGTGTTTAAAAAAAACTGCCCCACTATATAATATGTATATTTTAATATCATATATTTGGGAACGCATCTTTTTACAAACTGTGCAATATCTTTACTATTCCAATTTAATATCAGTATAGGTATATAATTTTTATATAGTCGTCAGTCGACGTATTTAGGTAGCAGTAAGGTAGTTTAAATAATAATTTTATTTAATTTTACATAAGGATGTGTGATTATTGTTTAATTAATGTATTGTGTTAAACGCGATTCCTTTTAAATTATAATTGTTGTCTATTATAAATTGTTTACGTCCATGTCTTAATGTTAAGTATTACTGTATAGCGTACAACGTCTATTAGTAAGGAATATCTATTGTATTTTTGTCGAAAGTACAAATTTTATTGTTTTCTCAATTTTCTGTATGTATTTATTGTCTAAGAACGTTTTATGTAAATATAAATTACAGGGAATAAAAAAAAACGCAGAAGTGACATAATTATAATTTCTTTATGTACACATCAACACTTAAAATATGCAATCTTTTTAACAACGATGCTATAGTTCATTTATGTAATTTGCGCCGTAAATACACAATAAATCCATACATGTGAAGACATTTACGTAATAATATATGAGTACACTTTGTGCTAGGTGATACTTGCAACTGTCATAAATTCTAACAAGTATATATTTCTAAAATAAATTAAGTATATAAAACATAACCAAGCATCTGGAAGAAAAATTTCTAGATAGAGTCTTTGTTAAGGGACTGACTTAATACCAGTAACATTTTGTGCATTCGTACAATAAGTAATTTTCTTAAACAGTTCAAAACAATCTGGAACAACAATAAAATAATCTTGATCTCCTTTCTAAATTGTTCAATATTTAATAATAAAACCATGTTCATCATTCTTGTACAGCTTTCGACACTGTGTGTAATACTCATTCAACTTTTCAAAATAAGTAAAAAAGCTAGGATTGTTACTTCCAACAAACTCTGTAATTGAGCTGTTACGGTGTCGCAGAACTTTTTTTTTATACAAATTGACCCTGTTAAACTTGACATCAAATGGCACTTTGAAATGAATTTTGTTTGACAATAAAAACCATTATAAACTATCATTATGATTATCTCTTTTTTTTTTTAAATAGACCCGTACACGTAAGTGGGCAGTCAAAGCAAGAGATTCTTTGTGGCACACGTACAAATCAATACAATAGCTCTACATACTTACAACCTTATTTATAAAACTCGTATAATAAATACCATATGATTAGTTTAAACACTGATTAGCGGAATCTAAACCCAAGCTAACACCTCTTATCCTTCAAAATCAACTGTACCTTTAAAGGTAAAACCAACCAAATCTACCCTATATCCGGGGAAAAAATATTTAAATAAGAAGTTGCTAATCAGTTTTTATACTAATCACATGGTTATTTTTTTATAAATAAGGTCCTTAATCACCAACAAATTAAAGCAAAAAAGGAAAGCCAAAATGGTTAAATTTATTTTAGCTTATATCTCACAAACACAATTTTTTTGTAGTTGTTGCATTTCACGAGCGTACGTCAATCATTGTAGTTTAAACCATATGTCAATGACACAAAGTCACATGACACGCGCTCCTAATTTGCATCAGACCTACCTATATACCTAACTTCATTATAATAAGATTATAATACTTACCTAACATAATCAATTTATCATTCTTTGTTTTTTTTTTGTCTTTTTCAATGCCTATCAGATATTTGAAAATTGAGATTCTATTGGTTCACTATTTTAATTCTATGCCTGTAGGTACACTATTGGTGACACTTTTATAATCGATCACACTACACATTACTACCAATGTATGTAAGTAGGTAGGTACATAGATAATTAGCTTTCTCATTTACTGAACTACAGTTTATGTCGTAATACTTTACGTATCTAAATGAATTGGAATTATATGTATAATTATAAATTAGAGCACCCAAATTATCGGGTGTCTGAAGCGATGTCATCATTTTCGTTTCTTATCTTAGCAAAATCGAATCAATACAATATTACTTAACTAAATAGGTACAATTTACTTACATTAGCTACTTTGCAGTTTATACCTTAGAGGAATAAAACACTAAATAATCAACCTCATTACAGTACAATAATACGATATAATATGATGCGCTTTTATTATGCTCAGATGTCCAAACAAATTAACTCTCGGCAAATTGTGATCACAGTGGTTATAATTAATAACGGCCTCGCTTGTGGCAATAAACCTTAAGGAATAAAACACTCAATAATCAAACTCTTTACAGCACAATAATACGATATATGATAGGCTTTTATTATGCTCAGATAACCAAACCAATTAACTCTCGGCAAATTGTGATCACAGTGGTTATAATTATAACGGCCTCGCTTGTGGCAATAAACCCTAAGGAATAAAACACTTAATAATCAACCTCTTTACAGCACAATAATACGATATAAGGTACGTTGGGGTAAGGTCGGACTGTTTTTCGGTTAGTTGAAGAGGTTCCAGCAAATGTTCTGTCCCTCATTTTCTATAGAAGATTTTCAAATGAAATTGATCTTTCATTGACGAGGAAAAAAAATACTTTTAATCAGTATTTTAGAAGTTTCTTTTACTTAAGCGGTTGCCAAGTTACACCTATGTGAAGATAAGGTATGCTTATCAAAATGCCAGGTAAAGACCGGACCATAGCGGGGTAACATCGGACTACTATCTAAAATCCACTGTATGGCTTAAAACGTAAGGTTTTAATCGGAGAAATATCCGCTCTTTTCCGTTCTATGAGTGTACTAAATGATTTTTTTACGTTTGTGCCTAAAAAACACGTGTATACCATAGCAGCGACGACCGCAGACTGAAGAGATGGGCAGAACAAAATGGAGTCTTATATTATGTTGCCAGAATTTAAAAATAATGCCGCGTTTGGGAGTTATTTCCATCATCTGATCTTTACCCGATCCGTTCTTACCCCAACGTACCTTATGATGGGCTTTTATTATGCTCGCAGATAACCAAACCAATTAACTCTCCGCAAATTGTGATCACAGTGGTTATAATTATAACGGCTTCGCTTGTGGAAATACTTTTAGTCCAGTCATTTAAGCTTAAATTAGGTAAGAATCTCGGAATTCGAGATACCCAACTGTAAGTCTGTAAATATTTGTATATTGACACCCTAAAAGTTGTCTCAAAACCTACATATGGTAGGGTGTACGCAACTATTAAATTTCAAGGTCAAAGGTCACAAAATCGGTTTTTTACGCTTTTTTTGTAAATATCTCATTTCCTATGGGTTTTTTGCTATTTGTATTTATGATCGATATTGTAGAATACAAAATTCTCTACAAAATTTTTTTATACGGTGAACCGTTTTCGAGATAGAGGGCGGAGAAAATTGTTCGGCCCAGAGGTTATTAGAGAGTGGAACTCAAACCTTATTGGCAGTCTATAATGCTCCGAAATCTGTGAACAGTCTCGATCATCTTCGTTATATGCATTTCATCAAGTCTACAAAACTTAATAAACCTGTGCAGCTTTGAAATATTCCACCAACAAGTGCAGCTGCTCATCAACATTTCAAACGTTTATATTATCAAGTTAAAACTTGGTTAGGGCATGATTTGGAACCCCAGGTATTGATGTTGGGCAAAGCGAAACGATTTTCTGGAGCCTATCATAACAATTTTACCACCTGCTCCAGAAGATTTTCTAAATACAATTTTCTGCAACCGCAAGAGTGGTTGTGGTTCGCGATGCAGATGCAGGAAAGCGGGCTATCAATGCTCTTTAGCTTGTGGCCAATGTAATGGGCAAGCTTGTCTCAATGCAAGCATATCAGAGCGACATTAACGAAGATGGAACATTTGACCCCGAAATCATGGAAGAACTTGAGACAAATGTCGTTGAAGACGATAATGAAGAAATTTACCAACAGCCGGAAGACGACGATGAAGAGGAAGAAGATGATTAAAGGTATAAATTGTAATTTTTGAACCCTTTATCCATTTTTTTACTTTTAATAAAAATAAATGTGCTGAATGATATTTTTTAATAAAAAGATTAATTCATAATTTATTTGTTTTTTTTTTCATCATGTAAGAAGTTATTAATATTAATTAAGTTAAAATTCAAATATAATTCCTATATTTTCATTAACTATTCTGCAATTACATGGGCAGGTAAGTGTTGTTAAATAAATTAATACTGAATAAAAAGTGGATAGGTTAGGAAAAATATATAAAATATAATATAATAGTTAATAAAAATTGACAAATAATTATAATCATTGATTTATCGATAGTTCATCAACTATATATGGCGCGTTTTCGACCGGAGGCACCGATTGACCTGAAGTGATGCTGTGACCGCGCGCTCTCCGCGCTATCTCGAAAACGGTTCACCGTATAAATTTTTTTTTAAACAAAATTTGTAGAGAATTTTGTATTCTACAATATTGATAATAAATACAAATAGCAAAAAAACCCATAGGAAATGAGATATTTACAAAAAAAGCGCAAAAAACCGATTTTGTGACCTTTGACCTTGAAATTTAATAGTTGCGTACACCCTACCATATGTAGGTTTTGAGACAACTTTTAGGGTGTCAATATACAAGTATTTACAGACTTACAGCTGGGTATCTCGAATTGCGAGGTGAACTTACTATAATCACTGGACTATTTAGCAAAAATCAGCTCTAAAATAATGGCAAGACAAGACTAATAAATCTTTAAACACATTAGGTATAGATTGTTCAAAAGAAATAAAGATATAAGTACATACAGTAATTTAGAATCAAGGTTCGCGCCTGGATAGGTCATCGTCGCTAATGATGGGCTTGCGGTCATCGCCCTTACTGCCGCGGGCGAAGCGCCCGACGCGGCGCGCGATGGCGCTGGTCTTCTCGACCGCGCCCCACCCGCCGCTGTGCCCGCCACCACTCGCTGACCGGGACAGCAGACCGGTGACACCCTCACCCAGTTTGCTGTGGTGGATGCCGTACAGGAAGTATAGGAGAAGACCTGGAAAATATCAAGTTTGGCGTTAATTGAACTATGTAGGTAGTGTAGGTACTATCAAGTATCGAAGCATAACAACGCAGTTCAATGGCGGATTTGAATTTATTTTATTTGGAAAAGGGATATTTAATGGCACATTGTACGTAGGTATAGTATGTACCCTAGATATCAATATTATTATTTATTGCTGCCATCTTTTCATTATAATGTTTTAGGCACCTTTTACGGCAGTTACCTATCACGAGTTAACAATTACGAACTCTTAAATATACAGTAGATAGGTACCGTACCTACGACTAAACAACTATTAGGTGCTTACGAAAAAATATACCAATCACGACTACTGTAGGTATTATGTCGATAATGTGACTGCTTATAATGAGTGACAACTACGTAATTAGTCTAGGTGGAAAAGTTCCAACTTTTTTGGCACGTAAATTATTTTGACGTGGAAAAATGTAACTGACCGAATGTCATCCAAATAGCGAATCGGGCCCAAGTGAGTGCGTTGAGGTTGATCATAAGCTCAACGTTGAGTAAGACGCTGAGGGCTGGCAGCAACGGCACCCAGGGCACACGGAACGGCAGCCGCGTCGGACTTTGTTGATGCGCCCAAATTATCACCAAACCTGAAAAAAAATGTTACAACATTAAGTTTCTAACTTCAACATGTCAGATTGTGACACAATTGAACCTCCCCAAAAGCAAAACACTTACAAGCAACAATGATGAAACTGAGAACGAAATCCGGCAGCAACGCCCAAAGTCCAGCTGGCTCAGCTAAGAAGTGGTTGTGGGCGCAAAGAGCAGCCGCGGCAGCCGTGAACAAGTACACGCAGCTCGTGACGGCAGCCCCGGGAGCCCTGCCACCGGCCAGCGGCTCGAGCCAAGCGTACTGTGCCCGAAGACGACCCACTGTCAGAGCTTCAAACATCTGGAATGGGAACGGATTGTAACAAAATAAGGACAATTAATTTTAAAAAATATACGACAAAAAGAACTTCATCTACCTCGGAAGAAGAAGAACCGCCATCAGTACCCGGAGTCCCAGTCGCTGAGCTATCTTCCCGATCACCTGGAGATTCCAGTTGTGGAACTCCGAAACTCTTGCTGTCTTCCACAGGAGGAACGGGTCGGTAACGCAGTATGATCACAGCAGCACTCACAATAGTGTACGCTAACAGAGTTCCAATCGACATGAACTCCACAAGCTTTTCCAGATCGAACAAAAGAGCTATCAAAGCAGATGACAGACCCGAGATCATCAGATTAACAATAGGAATCTGCGACTTGTTACTAATGTCACTGAGGAAACCGAAGAGGAGACCATCTGCGGACATCGCATATAAACAGCGTGGCAGAGAAAATAAGGAACCTAACAGAGTCGTGGTCATGCCACAGACCGCCCCAACTGCAACCGCATATTTAGCCCAGTCGGCGTGGACTGCTCCGAGAGCTGCTGGTAACGCAGCGTCTGGGTTGATAGTTTGATACGGAACCATTAAAGTCAAAGCTAGAGCCACTAGAATGTATCCAAAAGCAACAAGTGCCATTGACAGTATGGTAGCAATGGGGATCGATCGTGATGGGTCTTTGGCTTCCTCGCTCGATGCTGATATACTATCAAAGCCTACGAATGCATAGAAACACGTAGCTGCTCCAGCTAATACGCCACTCACGCCGTATGGCATGAAGCCACCATTCTTTTCGGACCAATTACCAAGATCGGCGTAATAGAAACCAAGGAATATAACGAGGGATATAACCAAGAGATTTAAAATCGTCAGACCGTTGTTAATATAGGCAGACGTTTTAACACCAACTGCTAAAACTAAGGATGCTACGATACATATTAAAAATGCTAGAACGTCTGGATATCTACTCAAAAGCGTTTCATGCATTTCTCCTGTAATAGAAATAGTAGCGTTGCTTATTGCACCGTCTAAAATTGCGTCTAGATACCCGGACCAAGCTCTAGCCACGGATGCGGCTCCTGAAATGAATAGCATAATTTAGTTTGGTACTCAAAGGTCCACCACAAAAATAACAATAAATATACTTTAAAAAAATCTGAATCTCACCTATCATATATTCTAATACGATATTCCAACCTATGATGAAAGCCCAAAATTCGCCGATACTGACGTACGTGTAAGCATAAGCGCTGCCAGCTCTTGGAATTCTGGTCCCAAATTCAGCATAACATAGAGCAGCTAGGGTAGATGTTATTCCAGCCAGAAGAAAACTGAGGGCTGTTGCTGGTCCAGCCATGTGCCGTGCAACAGTTCCCGTCAGAACGTAAATACCAGCTCCGACCATATGCCCCACACCTGAAAACAATTTAAAGGTTTGAGGGCACTCTTACTCGAGGAACGAATGGCCACTAATGGTCGTCAACTACCACTAAGACCTCACATTTTGTGGGGACTCGCCACCGGGCACTACGATCGCTGCGGTATCCCCCTACAAAATATACATACAACTTCTGTTATCCAGACTTTATACAATGCTCCTGATCTACAGCAAAGAAAACTAAAGTTCATCGCGTCTCAGAATCATGATTGTTTGTGGAATCCGCAACGGTGTCAATCCTATGGGAAAATAACTTTCTTGGAACATTTCCGACTGTTCCAATTAGGTCAACAGGAAGGAAAGCAATTCATTTAGTAATACCTACTCACCCAATAAAGTGATGTCCAAGGTAGTGAGGCATCGGTTCAGTGGGGTATCCAAGGAGTCTCCGTAAATAGGTTTACGACGATTCATCTTGTGGCAAAAGCCTGATAGTACGTGCCCGAGAATCTTATGCCTGGCTCCCGGCATGGTGACTATTTATGAAAAAAAAAAATGTAATCACTATAGATATCTACATCAAGTAATTAAGGACATGCATGCGAGTAAAGGAAGATAATTGTTGAAGTTACACTGCACTACACGACTTAACTCCAATTATTTACGGACGTAGGATTGTCGCTATGATGGCAGAGCTATATTAGGAGCTGCGCTCAGATTTTACTACACTTCAAGGTTTTACTGTTATTGAAAACTAGGTTTCAAAGGTATTTCTTAGGCACTTTTTATAATTGTTTGTTTAAAACTCATCTACTCGGGACTATAGTTTGAATTGAACAATACCTGGTGGTGTTAAAAAGCCAGCTGACGATATTTCCGTGAACTTGTTCAACTGTTACACGAAGATAAGTCGGCGCGCGCAACTTATCGATTTCTTGATAGCCAGCTACGTAGTCGTGTTTACGCGGTATTGTATGCTTAGAAGACTGGGCTGAACACGAAAAATTATTAAATTTAAGTTTTAATTAAATTCTTGCCTCGGTTTTTTTCTAAAAGAAGTGAAGTTAGGTAGGTTCAGCAGGCCTACTTCAGTGGTATCAAAACCGGTATAAGCAGACCTCATATTCTATTGAAATTTCGTACTTCGCTAGGTCGACTCAAGGTCAAAGTTTTACCACCGATGTGCGACCTACTGTACTCCTATTTCCTAAAGTTCTAATGAAAAAGTAGAGCGCCGGTCTATTTATTGCGACGGGAGATCTCTTTACCTATTTAAAAGTAGATAGTAGTAGGCACTTTGTTTCATCTTTGATTATTTCGTCACAACGAATAAGAAGCACGTGTGGGATAGTGACCTAGTTGATCAGGCTTGACCAGCTTAACAAGACTGGGGGTAGGCACACATTCAAGTTTCACTCGGTTCTGTTGTATAAAACAGGCTACCTGGAGGCAGTCATTTAAAATGTATGGAATCTTCTGCCATCACATCACACACAACCGCCCACCCCCGGTCAGTAAAGTAAGAGACCGGTAAAAGAGAGAAATAGCTCGTGTAGGTTGTATTGTAAGTCTACTAGTACTTACCAACATATTGTCATATTTTCGTAAACGGTCGGGTTTTTATTCCCAAGCCGACACAATAAGTCAACCTACTGAATTGGATTGGTATCACCTACCTACCCACTTATTACAGTAGGTGGGTGCACGGGCGTAGTCTACAGATTTTACATGGGAGGGATCCGAGGGTCCAAATATTTACACAGATAAACTATTTAGTTCTGCCTGGCCATCACGCAGAAAAATGAGTTACTTTGTCCCCTTATGTCGAACTGTCTGAGTATTAGAAGAATATACGCGGAGTAAATTATAGTTGCGAAGAACATTAAGCGCGATGGTAAAGTTATCGCGAAAGTTTACCATCGCGACATTCGATGTTGCGAAATTTCTTTACTGCGATGATTGCAGTTTTGATAACACACTATTGCAGTGTAGGTCATATAGGAGGGTTGATGATACTGAAGATAGTGGAAATATTATATTTCCACTATCCTCCTATTCCCCCTATACGTACATCGTGGTAATGAACTTCGCAACTATTATTTACACTTGCATATACAGTTCTAGTTGGTTCTAGATAATAGAGAAATTTTTCGAAACCCACTAGCTTCTGCCAGCGGCTTCGCCCGCGTGGAATTAGCACTTCCCCAGTTATAAACTTTTAACCCCTTTTAACTTTTAACTTCCTTAAGGGTTGAATTTCGAAAAACCCTTTCTTAGTGGATACCTACTCTTCACAAAGAACAAACCCTCCAAATTTTATGTCTCTAGGACCAGCGGCTTAGGCTGTGCGTTGATATATCAGTTAGTCAGGACTTTGGATTTTATATACATAAATACAGATGGGTGAGTGAGTCAATGTAATTGCTGCACCCTAACCCTTTAGTTGTATGCTTCGTGACCCCGCTATTGCAGCGTCACGCTCTGGCATCTGGTGAATTTTATCAATAAATAAATCAGACAAAGATATCAACCAATCTAGAAAATTGAAAGTTTACACGATACTTTTTTGCAACAACGACTAACAATAAAAAAACTTTAGACAAAAAAAAAAACAACCGACTCCCATAAAATCGCTGTTTATATTTTTGTTTTTTCGCTAGTTGACACCGACTTTAATTTTTATCAGTGTTGTTTTTTTTACGGATGTCGCGTCGGTTGTATTTTTTTGTAAAAAACGTTTTTTATTTTTCACTTTGTAGTTGTTGTACCCTGTAGCTAAAACTAAATAGTAAAGTCATGTCCGAATTGATAGCCCAAAAATATGGAATTTGAACATGTCCGTGACTACCGCCGGACCACCAATGCCAATCGCTTCCATATTTGGTAAATAATTTAGTACTTGAAAAAACCTCCTAAATGAAATTTATATTGCTTTAGTTCAATCCGTAATTTTATATTGTATTCCTATATGGGGAGGGGCTCTCAAAACCCGGTTTTTAGATGTAGAAAGGGCTCAAAGAGCTCTTATAAAAGTTATGTACTTCAAAAAACGTTTCCCTACTGTGAGTCTATATCAAGTGTCCAATCTACTGTCAGTTCGAAAATTATATATTGTATACACCATATTAAAAAAACATAAAACACTAGCCTATGACCCTTGCATAGAAACTAAACGTAGGAAAAACATAGTCAAAAGTGTTCCTATAACAAAAACTACTTTTGCTAGTATCCAATTCAAAAAACGATCAGCTAATCTTTACAATAAAACGAATGAAATATTACAGATTTTTTCCAAAACCTCTCATGAGTGCAAATCCCTACTAATAAAGTGGATAAAAACCCTAAGTTATGAAGAAACCGAAACACTGCTGTTATACGTGAAATAAACATACATTGATTACGCAAACACACATTGATACACACAGACACACACGCACACACCCACACACACACACACACACACACACACACACACACACATTTCGTACCTACTAAATAATTAAAATACAAAACTTATGTTTACATGTTTCTTGCTATTCTGTTAATACGATAAGGAAGAGCGGAGCCTCCTGACACAGGCATATTTACATGCTTAAAAGGAGACTCCAGCAACTGATTATAAGAAGAACTTTGTTAAAGAAATAAAGATTTTTGTATTTTGTATCGTATTTTGTATTGAACAACAGAATTAGTGCCTTAGTAGTTTTCGAGAAAATCTACTTTGAAGGCGGTCACGCTCCGTTCAGCAGGACCACCATGAGCGCCAAAAAAAGGGGGCATGCTACAGCAATTCTAAGTATACAAATAATTAGTACCTACCCTTATATGTGATTCATTTCGTAAAAAAATCAGAACGTTCTGAAACATTTGTATCTACCGAAAAATCAACGATGATTACTTTCGCGCGCTCGTTCAGCAGGACCATGACTTTCAATGTTGATTCCAAATTTGAGGAGCTTGTCGCTTTCCTCAAACCTGAGGGCGTGTCAGACTCTTACTGACTAAAACCCACCCCTGTTCCTTCCCTGCCTGAGAGCCCAGGGGAGTGGTAACTCTGTTACGAATTTATCCGCTACCCCTAGACATGTATCAGCGTGATGTTATGTTATGAAGTGGTGTAAACAATAAACACACATGCGACTGCAGCAATTCCGGAAGTTTTGCTATCATTTATTGTAGAGTTCCATTGTATATATCCAAAGTTCTTCGTCACATCTTCACCAATTTAAATGGGACGGGTTTCAAATAAGAAAAGAATCATCAAAATCGGTTCACCTAGAAAAAACTTCTGAGGCAACAAAAACAAACAGTCGTATTGAGAACTTCCTCCTTTTTTTTAAGTTGGTTAAAAAAAGTAGATGGGCAGGAGGCCTTTCGAAAAAATCGCGAACTATTTCTCAAAATAATTAGTTTCTAAATATGTTGTTCACGAATTATTGTTTTTAACACGCTTTTATTAGCTTGGTATGTATCTATGTACGACCTCTCGCGTCCGGCCCTGGTTCAGGCCATGGTACGGAGCGAGAGGGAATGGGAAGCAGTCTCCTCCTTCTGCGAAGCAGTAATGCTCGCGAAGAGGGAGGCGGCATGGGTGAGGGAGACTCAACGACAGAGTCGCCCTCACGCCCTCAGCAGCAGCCGCCTCAGGAGACGCCTGGGGCTTCCGGCGCCGCGAGACGATCTCCGGCCACCGTAGACCCGGGCCTGCGGACGGCGAGTAATGGGTAGCTCGCCGTCCGATCAGCACCAGGCCCGGGAGTCGACGGCGCGTAGTATTCCACGCGCGCCTCAGAGTTGTCAGCAATAATGACGGAGCCAGTCATGGCCGATGCCTGCCCAGGGATTGTGGATAAATTCGAAATAGAGTTACCGCGCCCCTGGACACTCAGGGCAGGGAAGGAACAGGGGTGGGTTTTAGTCAGTAAGAGTCTGACACGCCCTCCCACTCACCCTAGAGCGGGAGATGTCATTGGATGATTTCCCACCCCACAAAAAAAATATGTATCTATGTAACGGAATCTTTGAACGTGATTTTCACCCACTTCAAAACGTCTGATTGAATTGAAACTTCCGCACACTTACCACGGATCGATGACAATGCATGGTTACGTCATTCTGAATCAAATATGACGGACTGCCACAGATGGCGGACAAGTTATTTTTTATGTATTTCCATGATATGTGTATAAGAATACGAAAAATAAAAAAAATAAAGCGTGTTTTTAGTTCTTTTTTAAACTATAGAAAATTATTTTTGAGTAAGTGTGTTGGAAATCGGCGTTTGACACACGTGAGCATTTGTCTTTGCAGTCTCTCGACTACATGACGGCCTCGCCTTCGGATCGGATTTCTTGTCACTTGCAACAAAATGTACTGTTTTTTTTTTTTCAGCGTGTTATTATGAATATACTTAATACCTGTGGTGGGAGATGGCCACTGCATTTTTTGACATGAGTGCGAAATACACTTCATTGCGAGCCTAAAAGCGGTAGAGGTAGGAGCGGGTTTTCGAGTAAGATGAGTTGAGATAAGTAAAAAAAAAACGAATATTTTCAAAAAACCCGACTGTAAAAACAAACAACTAAAAAGTTCCAAACAAGTCACCTTTCAAGCAGTCTGATGCAGTTTGTTTAGTTTAATTATTGATTTCATGCTCTCTCGTTATAAATGATTTCTCGCTCTAAATGATCTTTCATGTTGTAAATACATTATTTTATCTGTAAAATCAGCGAAATCGGCAAAATTTCATAAACGGCCTCCTAAGACTAATCTTAATTGATTAGTCTTAGGAGGCCGTTTATGAAATTTTAGGCCGTAAGAATTATCAAAATCGGCCCACGCGTTTGGTCTCTATAGTGCCACAAAAGAACAAACATACATCATAGGCTGATGAATACGTTACCCTGTCTTGCGTCGCGCAGTCGGTAATACACTGGACAGCAAATAAACCGAGCCACCCGCTACCTAGGCACTCTAATTCGATTTTCTCAAAAACTAAAAAACCTACAATTATCAAAGTTGTACCTACAGAAAGTGCGTTTCATGGTGATTAAAATGAAAGGAAACTCATTGGGTTTAATCAATATTTCAGTGTTTATTAAGGATTTTACAAAGAAGAGTCGTTTTCCAGTCGTGACAATCGTTAGTAATGATAAAGTGAAAAAAAAATTAAAGCCAAAACAAAGATAAAATCAAAAAAAAGTTTTTGATCAATATTCCGTATTCCCTCCCATTGCTCGGATAACTGCCAGCATCCTTGCATTCATCGACCTTACGAGCCTGACGATAAAATCTTGAGGAATTGTATTCCACTCCTCTTCAATTGCGATTCGCAGCTCTGGAAGCCTTGTTGGAGCAGGTACCCGGGCTCGAACCCGACGTTTCATTCAGCTCATCCCATAAGTTTTCTATCGGATTCAAGTCCGGGCTTCGAGCTGGACAGTCCATCGTACGAATGCTGACGTCGCGTAGATACTGGGTCACCACATGAGCAACATGAGGCCGTGCATTATCATGCATCAATTGCATATCCTGTCCGATATATCCTGCGTAAGGTACCACATGGTTTGCGAGGATTTCAGTAATGTAGCGATGAGAAGTCAGTCCACGTGTACGGCCCATCGGTTCGATGAAAACTAACGCTGTATGTGCTGTTAACGAGATGCCGCCCCAGACCATTACAGATCCTCCTCCATAAGCAACAGTTTCTTCGATGCAACACTGAGAATAACGTTCTCCAGGGCGACGATATACTCTCTGACGTCGATCAATTCCATGTAGACTCACCCTGGTCTCATCAGTGAAGAGTACATTACTCCACTGCTCTAATGTCCAATCCCTGTGCTCTCGAGCAAATTCAAGTCGTGCTCGACGGTGTGCTACCGTTAATGCTGGGCCTGTTGCAGCTCTTTTTGGGGTCAGGTTCCGTTCAGCAAGTCTCCTTCTGACGGTATCTGAACTTATGAACACTTGGCGTTCGTCACGCAGACTTTGTTGGACTTGAACTGCGTTGAGGTGGCGATTTCGCAGAACAGTAAGGCGGATATAACGATCATCTGCTGCTGATGTAGCCCTAGGTCTGCCCGTACCTGGACGGCGATCGAATGCTCCAGTCTCTAGCTATCGTCTGTAAACTCGTTGCACCGAAGATCTGCTGATTCGAAGCCTTCGAGCGACTTCACGTTGCGCAATGCCTGCTTGAAGTAATGCTACAGCTTGAGCTGCTTCCTGAGGTGTTGTATCCATTATTAATCGAAAAAAGTAGCAAAAACACACGCGTCTGAGCAAACGATGGACAAAAACTAAAGAAATGATAAGAAATATCCGACTACCCTCATTGTAGAGAAATAGAACGCTAATTTCAAACTCTGGTGAAAACAGAGCAAATCGTTAGCATTGTGTTTGTTGCTTGATTACAATGTGAGTTGACGGTACTTTCGAATTAATTTGTAGTCATTTTAATCACCATAAAGCGCACTTTTTGTAGGTATAACTTTGATAGTTGTCAGTTTTATACTTTTTGAGAAAATCGAATTAGAGTTCCTAGGTAGCGGGTGGCTCGGTTTATTTGCTGACCAGTGTAGTTATTTATGATACTAGTGCGGTAAGTTGGTTTTTACAAACGAGTAGACGAATGTAAGCCCAAGACGAAGTCGAGGGCTTACCATAGTCACGAGTTTGTAAATCGCAATCCGCACGTGTGTCATACAACGTTTTTCAACACATTTGCGAGAAAACAGTACCTACAATAAATAGGTGATGAAAAAAACGAGTTAGCGTACCACAGACCAGTTTCCTTGCTCGTCAATTTCACTAATTCACTAGTTTACTTTTTAGACAGTGATGTTGATTCTGTTGTGCACAAACTAAACTTAATTTAGGCTATTGCTATCTTTTTCTCTCTAATAAAACAAGAAAAAGACGGACGTAAATTAGAGCTGTCAAATTTAGTTTGAACTACTATTTCCATACAAATTAAGGGTACACGTAAAAACATGTCGTCTAAAAACACGGCGAAGCGCAAGGCGTAAACTAGTTTGACATCTCTAACTTAGTTCATAGCTATAGCCGTCCTTTTCTCGCACTGCCTTTTAGTAAAAGATAGCAATTCTCTAATTTTAGTTTAGTTATTGAACAAGAGAATCCGCACCAGTTTCTGAATTCGCCAATTTCCTTATTTGCCAGTTTCACTAAGTTGTCAATTTCTCTATTAAGTTGGTTATAGTTCGCAAGTTTCCTTGTTCGTCAGTAAGTTTTAAATTGTCAGTTTTGCTATTTCGTCATTTTCCTAACCCGTAACTTTTCTTGTCCGCAAGTTTCCTTGTTCGACAGTTAGTTTAGATTGTCAGTTTTGCTAATTCGTCATGTTCCTAACCCGTTACTTTCCTCGTTCGCAAGTTTTCTTGTTCGTCAGTTAGTTTAGATTGTATTGTATTTTACTACTCCGTCGTGTCATGTCATATACAGGGTGTAACGATATGAACAACTTTGTTCAAGAAAACATGAGGAAATTCCCGAATTTTTTGGAACGAAGTTCCTTATCGCGCGTTGTGAAAGGGGGCAAGACGGAAAAAATTCTTACGAAAAGTTGTCACGACACTAATGCGGCTGTCCATCCAAAAAGATTGTGTTGGAAAAACAATCTAATAAAAACTTCTTGTATTTTTGTAAGCTGTGCGGCGTCGCATGTTTCTCTGTCTGTCTCTCTTTCTCTTATAGAAAGCAAGCCAGATATTGCTAAAGAGTTGAGTTGAGTTGAGTTGAGCTGAGCTGAGCTGAGCTGAGCTGAGCTGAGCTGAGCTGAGCTGAGCTGAGCTGAGCTGAGCTGAGCTTAGCTGATCTGAGCTGAGCTGAGCTGCGATGAGATGAGATGATGAAGTATAACTTCTTACGTGCGTGCGTGTGTGCGTGGTTAATAATAAAAAAAATATTATAAATTAAAAAAAATAAAATTATATTACAATTCCTTCACTAATTAATCGAAAGGAACTTCGTTCCATCCGGGTGTCCTTTGACACCTCTCAAGTTTTTTTTTAGCAACATAGATCAGCAACATAGATCAGCTGATGATCACTTTTGTATGCAAAATCCAATTTTATTTTTGGGAATTTTATATTTTTGCTTAGAGATAGTTGTTTATTTCCATGGGCAGAACCGGTTCACCTTTCCGTTACACCCTGTATTAATGTAAATATTATACCTATAACATTCCTTATTAAGTTATTACCCGATTACATAAGTAGAAAAAACTAATTCAGCGTTTGTGGAGCAAGACATGGAGCAAGTATTTTTTCTGGTGACTTGAAACTTCGTACAAAACACTTTGTTAGTTTCTTTGCGTTATAATTTCGTTTGACGGAAAAATATTTATCATTGAATTTAACATTTGACATTATATATATTTCATAATCATTTTCATTTTTTTCTTTACGTTGTACACGTGTTAGTTTAGAAGTATCAAAATATTTTAATATGTCATCGTGCGAAAATGAATGAAAAAAATACTTGCACACCACACAAGCTGCCATTTCATAAACCTACTTGTGGAAAGTTGACTTATTCCCTATCTGATATGCTATCGGTTTTATAATAATCTCAGTTGAATACATATATGTAGGTACGTCTTAATTTTTAACAATAATATGTTTTATATTTTTAACTACCTCGGCCGCTCTAACTTTCTAATGTTTTTGTCACTGACTGTACCAATAAGACTAAATAAATATATTTTTTAAATAAAATCAAACAAATTTTGATTTCTAACATTTTATTTACTTATTAAACATAACATATTGTGCTAACCACACCACTACCACGGGGTCTCATCTCGATCAAAGAAAATTTAGTTCAAATAAATCTCAATAGATGGCGGCATATGCATCGATTTCTTAAGTTGTGATAAGTAAAGTTATTATTTTGAAAATAAATATGGTAAAAACTGTATGTTCTTATTTAACAAACTGCCCTAAGCATAAAATTGTGGAATAATTGGCTTGTAATTTAATTTTAGATGAATATTGGAACGAATCCTTAGACATCTATATTTCTTGTACCTACCAATAGATGGCGCTGTTTGAAGTTTTAGTTTATTCATTCGTCTCTTTAAAATTTGACTAATGACACATTTTGATACAGTGAAACTGCTATGAAGTGCTAAAAATACTATAAAATAATTCCTCAATGTGTGAGAAAATATTGGGAAGACTTAAACTAAATTCATTCAGCTTGCAAGCCGTCGCTGCTAACACCATCTAGCGAGGTGTAGAAGACGGGCCCGAACGACGAATAAAAGTTACTTGTGCCAGACGAAAACCCGTAGTTACCGCGGTACCGTTTCTTTGTATGGGATGAGGCATCTGTACGCTAGTATTATATTATCTGTGCCACTACCTACACCGCACCACGTTCATGCCAAGCTTAACTCTGACCAGAGTAACAGGAGAGGCAACCTAACCTATCTACCGACTAAAAAGTGAACTAGTACACAAGGAAACCAGCGAATTGATGAAACTAACAGCCTAGTAAAAGTAGTGCCGGTTTGCTGTTTTCGTAATCCTTCAGTTGCCTGAAGGATTACGAAAACAGCAAACCGGCAAAATTGTCTACCTAGCCTAACTGACGAATAGGTAAACCGTTCGATTATCGAAGCTGACAAATAACGAAAGTAGCGGCGATCCGCGATGTGAAACATCTATTTTATGTGTTGTGTGTTTTTTGTGTTGTAGTTGTTGTTATTGGGGTTGAAATTGCCAGTATTGCGATCAATACTGGCAATTTCACGAAACTGACATACTAACAAAACTAGCGAATGAGGAAACCGAAGAATAAGGAAAATGCCTAACTAGAGAAATTGTAAACCAATAAAAACAACAACGAACAACAATAACAACAACAACCAGCAACAACAACAACCAAAAACAACAACCACAACAATAACCACCGGCAACAACAAAAACACTACCAACAACAACAACCACCACCACCAACAACAACCACCACCACCAACAACAACAACATTACAACAAACAAAATCAACAACCAACAACAACTACAACTAAAAACAACAAAAATGACCAACAACCACCACAGCCAACAACAACACCAACCACAAACAACAACAACTACAACACAAAAAACACAACACATAAAATAGATGTTTCACATCTGCCGGGCGTCCCGTGACGGCTAATATTTTTTTTTTCACCCTCCCCCCTTTTAAAATTACGCACCCTATAATGGAACGTGCAGTAAAACCGTGTGTATCCTTTACGGTTTTTATTTAATTTCCATAAAAAACAAGAATTCCACCAAGTAGTTTCAAATTACGAAAAGAAAATATTAGCCGTCACGGGACGCCCGGCAGATGTGAAACATCTATTTTATGTGTTGTGTGTTTTTTGTGTTGTAGTTGTTGTTATTGGGGTTGTTGTTGGTTGTGGTGGTTGTTGTTGTTGTTAGCTGTGGTTATTGTTGTTGGTTGTGGTTGTTGGTGCTTTTAGTTTGTTATTGTTGGTGGTGGTGGTTGTTGTTGTTGGTAGTGTTGTTGTTGTTGTCGGTGGTTGTTGTTGTTGGTTGTTTTTGTTTGTTGTTGTTGTTGTTGGTTGTTACTGTTGTTGTTGGTGATGGAGGTGGTTGTTGTTGTTGTTGGTAGTGTTGTTGTTGTCGGTGGTTGTTTGTTGTTGAGGGTGTTGTTGTTGTTAATTGTTGATGTTGGTTGCTAGTTGTTGTTGTTGTTGGTTTTTGTTGTGCTACTTTTTGTCGCATAGATGTTTCTAGGGAGAAGGGAGTCGAGAGCGGTAGCGTAGTGGGGGCTTCGTGGCATGACGGCATTATGCCGTCACGACATTCGAGTCGGTTTTACTGCCAAGCCGCGCCAATAGATGTTACACATCAAAAACGAAAGTAATTTTCGTCACCTATTTATTGTGGGTCCTGTTTTCTCGTAAATGTGTTGGAAAACGTTGTATGACACACGTCCGGATTGGTATTTACAAACTCGTGACTATGGTAAGCCCTCGACTTCGTCTCGGGCTTACATTCGTCTACTCGTTTGTAAAAACCAACTTACCGCACTAGTATCATAAATAAAGTCTATTTTTGAGCAAATGTCTTGAAAATAGTTATTGTCAACACATTTGCTCAAAAAATGCATTTACGAACAGCCTTCGTAAATACATTGTTCGAAAGTTAAAAATTACGCACCCTATAATCGAACGTGCGGTAAATAAGGTACTCACGCCTAAGTACCTATTTTACCACACGCTCCGTTGTATAGCGTGCGGTAAAACCGTGCGTATCCTTTACTTTTTTTTATTTTCATTTAAAACATAATATAAGAATTTCTATTTTGTTTTTTTTTTGTGTTGTTGTTGCTTGTAATGGTTGTTGTTGTTGTTAGCTGTGGTTTTTGTTGTTGGTTGTTGTTTGTTATTGTTGTTCGTTGTTGTTGGTTGTTGTTGTTGTTGTTTGCTGATGTTGTTTGTTGTTGGTTGTTGTTGTTGATTGTTGTTGTTGTTTGTTGTTGTTGTTTTTTGGTTGGTTGTGGTGGTTGTTGTTGGCAGTACTGTTGTTGTTATTGTTGGATGTTGGTTGTTGTTAGTTGTGGTTGTTTTTCTTTGTTGTTGTTGTTTGTTGGTTGTTGTTGTTGGTGTTGTTGTTTGTTGTTTTTGGTTTTGTGGTTATTGTTTGTTGATGTTGGTTGTTGTTGTTGTTTGTTGGTTGGTTGTTGTTGTTGGTTGTGGTGGTTGTTGTTGGCAGTACTGTTGTTGTCGGTGGTTGTTGTTATTGTTGGTTGTTGTTGTTGTTTGCTGATGTTGTTTGTTGTTGCTTGTTGTTGTAGTTTGTTGGTTGTTTTTGTTAATGATGTTTGTTGTTGTTGTTGTTTGTTGCTGTTGTTTGTGGTTGTTGTTTGTTAGTTGTTGTTGTTGGTTGTTAATGTTGTTGTTGGCTGTGGTGATAGTTGTTGGTAGGTAGTGTTGTTGTTGTCAGTAGTTGTTGTTGTTGTTGTTGTTATTGTTGGTTGTTGTTGTTAGTTGTGGTTGTTGTTGCTAGTTGCGGTAGTTGCTAATGCTGGTTGTTGTTATTGGTATTGGTATTGTTGTTGTTGGTTGTTGTTGTGCTTGTTGTTGTTGTTAGTTGTTGTGTTTGTTGTTAGTTGTTGTTGTGTTACTTTTTTCGCATAGATGTTTCTAGGGAGACTCTCGACTCCCTTAGTCGAGAGCGGTAGCGTAGTGGGGGCTTCGTGCCGGCGTCATCCCGTTTTTTTAACAACAACATTGACACCCAACAACAACAACCAACCAACAAACAACAACAACCACAACGAACAATAACAACAACAACCACCGACAACAACAGTACTGCCAACAACAACCACCACAACCAACAACAACATTAACAACCAACCAACAAACAACAACAATAAACAACAACAACAACCAACATCAACAAACAACAACAACCAACAACAACAAACAACAACAACTAGAACAACCAACAACAACAACCAAAAACAAAATATCAACAAACAACAACAACAACCAAGAACAACATCCAACATCAACCAAAAACAACAACTACAACCAACAACGACAACCAATAACAACAAACAATAACAACAAACAACTACCAACAGCAAACAACAACAGCAAACAACAACAACGAACAACATCAACAAACAACAACCAACAACAAAAACCACAGCTAACAACAACAACAACCATTACGAGCAACAACAACACAAAAACCAACTTACCGCACTAGTATCATAAATAACTATTATGATACTAGTTCGGTAAGTTGGTTTTTACAAACGAGTAGACGAATGTAAGCCCGAGACGTAGTCGAGGGCTTACCATAGTCACGAGTTTGTTTTGAACCAACAACAACAAATAACAACCAACATCAACAAACAACAACCAGCAACAACACTACCAATAACAACAACAACCAACAACAAACAACAACCAGCAACAACAAACTACAACCAGCAACAACAACCAAGATTAACAATACCAATAACAACAACAAGCAGTAACAACAACAAGCAGTAACAACAACTACAACAAACAACAACAATACCAATAACAACAACAAGCAGTAACAACAACTACAACTGTCAACAACATCCAACAACAACAACAACACTAGCAGCAACCACAACCACCACAACTAACAACAATAACAACTAACAACACTGCTAACAACAACAACTAACAACACTACCAACAACAACCACAACCAACAACAACAACCACAACTAACAACAACACTACCAACAACAGCAACCACCACAACCATCAAAAACACAAACAACAACTAACTACAACGCAAAAAAACACAACACACGAAGTAGATGTTTCACATCTGCCGGGCGTCCCGTGACGGCCAATATATTTTTTCTCATAGTGCGAAACTCCTTGGTGGAATTCTGAGGTATATATTTTTCGACACATTTGCTCAAAAAATGCATTTACGAAGCCTGTATACATTGTTCGAAAGTTAAAAATTACGCACCCTATAATGGTGCGGGCGGTAAAATATGTACTCACACCTAAGTACCTATTTTACCGTACGCTCCGTTGTATAGCGTGCGGTAAAACCGTGCGTATCCTTTATGGTTTTTTTTTTATTAAAAACATAATATAAGAATTTCAATTTTTTTTTTTTTTGTGTTGTTATTGGTTCTGGTGGTGGTTGTTATTGTTCTTAGTTCTGGTTTTTTTTGTTGGTTGTTGTTGTTGCTTGTTGACGTTGTTAGTTGTTGGTTGTTGTTGTTGTTTGTTGATGTTGTTTGTTGTTGTAAATATGGTTGTTGGTGGTGGTGGTTGTTGTTGTTGGTAGTGTTGTTGTTGTTGTTGTCGGTGGTTGTTGTTATTGTTGTTGGTTGTTTTTGTTTGTTGTTGTTGGTGTTGTTTGTTGTTGTTAAGGTTGTTGTTGTTGGTGGTGGTGGTGGTGGTGGTGGTTGTTGTTGGTAGTGTTGTTGTTGCTGTTGTCGGTGGTTGTTGGTGGTTGTTGTTGTTGGTTGTTGTTGTTGGTTGTTGTTGTTGGTTGTTCTTTGTTGTTGTTTGTTGTTGTTGTTGGTTGTTGTTGTTGTTTGGTGTTGTTGGGTGTTGGTGGTTGTTGTTGTTGGTTGTTGTTGTTGGTTGTGCTTTGTTGTTGTTGTTGTTTGTTGTTGTTGTTGGTTGTTGTTGTTTGGTGTTGTTGGTTGTTGTTGTTTGGTGTTGTTGGTTGTTGTTGTTGGTTGTTGCTGTTGGTTGTTTTTGTTGGTTGTTGTTGTTTGTTGTTGTTGGTGGTTGTTGTTGTTGGTTGTTGTTGTTGGTTTTTGTTGTTGTTTGTTGATGTTGGTTGTTATTTGTTGTTGTTTGTGGTTGTTGGTTGTGGTTGTTATTAATTGTTGTCGTTGTTTGTTGATGTTGGTTGTTAGTTGTTGTTGTTAGTTGTTGTTGTGTTACTTTTTCGCATAGATGTTTCTAGGGAGAAGGGAGTCGAGAGCGGTAGCGTAGTGGGAGATTCGTGGCACGACGGCGTCATGCCGTCACGACATTCGAGTCGGTTTTACTGCCAAGCCGCGCCAATAGATGTTTCAAATCAAAAACAAAAGTTTTTTTGTTCATCACCTATTTATTGTAGGTACTGTTTTCTCGCAAAAGTGTTGAAAAACGTTGTATGACACACGTGCGGATTGGTATTTACAAACTCGTGACTATGGTAAGCCCGAGACGACGTCTACTCGTTTGTAAAAACCAACTTACCGCACTAGTATCATAAATAACTATTATAAAAAAATAAAAAAAACCGTAAAGGATACGCACGCCGCTATACAACGGAGCGTGCGGTAAAATAGGTACTTAGGTGAGAGTATCTATTTTACCGCACGTTCCATTGTATGGTGCGTAATTTTGAACTTTCGAACAATGTATACAGACTTCGTAAGTGCATTTTTTGAGCAAATGCGTTGAAAAAATATTTCTGTTTCTGATGGTTACTTAGTGCAACCACCCCTCTGCATGCACCAGGATACCTCTGGTTTGACGTGGACACAATAGGGAATATGTTTCTAACCTTTTAAATATTTTTTATCTAACCAGTTTATCGATGAATATATTAAAATAGTGTACGAACAGTGAAAGCAGAATCAAAATTGTTCGAAAATTAAACGAGATATAACAACTTTAAACAAATATATCTGTCCCTCTCTCTCGAAAATGCTGTTTTCTATGGCAGTTGTATGGGCATCATGCCCTTTGACGTCAAAGAACACGTCGGACTTCTCTTTCTCATTATCAACTTTAAAGCTTCGTCGCTGATGATGATGTTTTAAAAATTCCTTCATATTTGTTCACTATAGTTAATAAGTCTTCAATTCAACAAATAAAAATATCATGCATATTCCCTATTGACATAAACGAATATTTATTCAAATGGATAAGTTTGAGCAACTACAACAGTGCTTTTCGCTTTTGTTGATTTACAATTTGCAATTCCCTCAAGTAAAATATTTAGAGAAGATAGTTTGGTGTTCAATCTGCATAATTGGCAAAAGTTTTCGAAGACAATAAAAACAGCGTTAGGTATAAATACCTTTTAATACTTAATCCGGGAGTAGTACGATAGCAATAAAAGTGTTTGCTATCGGATGGAGTGAGAACAACGTGAACTGGGTCAACCGCAGATCGTTAACGAGCTGACTAACGTGCCAGTGATTTTTAACGTGCCTATATAAAATATCTAGGTAACGACGTCTATCTACCTACTTCGTTTATGTTACTTAGGACTATCTGTGACGGTAAATAAAACTTAAATCATTCGGTAGGTGAACTACGTAGGTACAGTAATATCTAGGGACGTAGACTCAGAGTGTGTAGGTACTTCTAGACTTCTAGTGTGCAGTGTGTCTAGGCTCTGGTGTGTATGAAAAGAAACACTGGACCTAATTCTTCATATTTTATATTGTTAGTTAACTTTTACATCATTTGAAAATTCACTGGCGGCGCCTATCGGCCTGACCGCTGTCCTCAACGTATCTGCATGACAATCTTATTTATTTTAAAACTCAAATTAGTGTTTTTTTTTTTTAATTTTGGCTTCGCACGGTTTGTGCATTTAACCAGTGTCAAGTTAGGAAGTAAATACTTCCTAACTTGACACTGGATTAGTTTTAGATACAGAATACTGTCACTTTTTTCCCATTAAAATGCAGATTTAACACATTCTAATGTGTCTGCAGTATTTGGCAGCAAATGAGTCGAGTCAGACTTCTCGGCAAGCTTCGCTGAGGCATGGGGTTTCATCTCGAACAAAGAAAATTTAATTCAAATAAATCTCAATAGATGGCGTAATATGCATCGATTCCTTATTGAATTTTAAGTAATATTAATATTTTGAAAATGAATATGGTAAAAACTGTATTTTCTTATTTAACAAACTGCCCTAAGCATAAAATTGTGGAATAATGGGCTTGTAATTGAAATTTAGACGATTATTGGAACGAATCCTTAGACATATATATTTCTTGTACCAATAGATGGCGCTGTTTGAAGTTTTAGAGTTTATCCATTCACCTCTTTAAAATTTGAATAGTGACATATTTTGATACAGTAAATCTGCTATGAAGTGCCAAAAATACTATAAAATAATTCGTTAATGTGTGAGAAAATATTGGTAAGGCTTTAATTCAATTCATTCAGCTTGCAAGCCGTCGCTGTTAACACCATCTAGCGAGGTGTAGAGGACGGGCCCGAACGAAGAACAAAAGTTACTTGTGCCAGACGAAAACCCGTAGTTACGGCGGTACCGTTTCTTTGTATGGGATGAGGCATCTGTACGCTAGTATTAAATTATCTGTGGCTGAGGTAATCAATATTTTTTTGTGGGCTTGGGAAATCATCCAATGACATCTCCCGGTCTGGGTGGAGCGGGAGGGCGTGTCAGACTCTTACTGACTAAAACCCACCCCTGTTACTTCCCTGCCCTGAGTGCCCAGGGGCGCGGTAACTCTGTTTCGAATTTATTCATAACCCCTGGGCAGAGGTAGTCAAAACTTACTACCTACGACAAAATTCTCAGTTTTATTTTACAGAGATCGCGCCTGTTTCAATAATTCCACAATTTGTCCAGTTACGTAGACACTTGACACACAAAACTACACCAATTTTACTTCATAATATCCATTAGAAATCCATTTGTGAATTTATTATTATTTCGTTTATTTACTATATACAAATATCAATTATAATTTTAAATATTTGTAACAAAACATACAAAAAAAATATATATGTAAAAAATAGTAATCCGCCGGTTTCGGGAGCAGGGTCCAAGCTACCGGTGGTTAGGGCTCCAGGGACAGGAACCTCCTCACAATGCGAGCCGTATCGAGGAGTACTGCCTTCTGTATTAGGCCCTTGATCCAACCGCGCAACGACAGCTTCGACAGGTGGTCGTCGAGGCTTTTGGTAACCAGGCCGTTGGCGGTAACGACTATCGGCACAATGACAGCCGAGTCCACCTTCCACATATCGACAATTCAACCCCCACACTTCCGCGGGATCTACAGTCTCATCACCGATGATCGTGGGTGATGCACCCGGTTTGCAGTCAGCAGCGTACGGACCCTCCTACCCAGGGCGTCAAGTTCGTTTTTTTTTTTTTTTTAGGTTGGGTGGGAAATCATCCTATGACTTCTTACGCTCTAGGATGGAGCGGAAGGGCGTGTCAGACTCTTACTGACTAAAACCCACCCCTGTTCCTCCCTGCCCTGAATGCCCAGGGGCGAGGTAACTCTTTCGAATTTATCCTCAACCCCCGGGCAGGCGTCAAGTTCGGTCTGAGTCCATTTGTGAGTATGCCGAAAGAGTACGTCAAAACCGTTGAAGACGCGCACCTTATTCTCGCCAGACAAAAGACTTTTTAATACCTTATTTAGGTGGCCAAAGAAGCGCTCCTTCAGCGATTGCTTCATGTCAGCTACGTTAATGCCTAACGCTTCCGACATACCCAAATATTTGTATGTTTCGGTCGAGGAAAGGGATCTAAGGTGTATGGAATCCGAGAGTTGAATCCCTTCGGATTCCATAATCTCCTCGCTTTACATGCATGACTGCACATTTGTCCACACCAAATTCCATCCTGATTGCGCTACTGAAAGTTTCAGTTACCTTCAGTAGCTCCATCAGTCGCAAATTGTTGGGGGCAAACAGTTTCAGGTCATCCATGTAAATAAGGTGAGATATAGCCTGACCACTTCTTCTCAACCGATAGCCCAGGCCTGAATCCTTCAGCAATGTGCTTAGAGGATTCAGGGCTAAGCAGAACCAAAGTGGACTCAAATTGTCGCCCTTAAAAATGCCCCGTTTAATCCATATAGGCTCATCATTCCCCAGGATTGGTCGACATCCTGGATATCAAAGGACTGTCTTGCGCCATACGTGACTCAAGGAAGGTGCGTAGAGTTGCATCTATTTTGTACAACTCCAACACCCTCATGAACTATGTATGTGAAACAGAGTCGTAGGCCTTATAACCAATCCAGCGTGTCGACAAATCCTTGTGGGATCGACGAACCTGTTGGTTTATGGCCATGTCTATGAGAAGTAGCTCCTTAGTACCTCGGGACCAGTTCCTACATCCTCTCAGTTTCGATTTCAATTATGTCTGCCTCTCAGACATAATTGAGTTACTCTCAATGTGCATATTAATTTTTGCTCTCAGGATGGATGCAAGAAGTTTATAGACCGTTGACAAACATGTAATCGGTCTATCATTCTTGGGTTCCGCGGTACTACCTGTCTTATGGAGCAAGTGGGTGACACCGGTTGTTAGAAACTGAGGCAGCGACCTAGACTCTAAGGATGACTGGAATTGAGATGCCAAGAGCACGTATGAGCTGCTATACCATTAAAGCCAAAATTTGTGCAGTACATCCGGTCCCGGAGAATTCCAGTTCGGTAACGGATGAACTGCTTTGGCTACATCTGATGGAGTAATTGTGACGTTATCCATTTCTGGTATACCGTCACACGCGCGCTCGGCATCACGCATCCAACCACCTTCATTGTGACAGACGAGCACCGACCAAATGCTGCGCCAGAATGTACTCGTGGCGACATCACCCGGACGGCACCAGTCAGTCACATTTTGTTCAAGTCGCTCCCAAGCTCTATATACCCACCTCTCATCGCTCTGGAACAAGCGATTCTGCGAGTACCGGTCAACTCGCCGCTTATACCGCCGAATACGGTTTGCCCATGCACAAACTTTCTGCTTTAGGAAGTCGATGTGCTCTGTGAAACGGGACATGTATTCTCGAGGGCTGATTTCACTCCCCGAAAACGCCCACCTCACAAAGCGCATCACACGTGGTCGTGTATTGCCCTCCCTGAAGTAGAGTAGTTTGCCGATGAGTATCCTGCCCCCATCGATACGCCTCTCGATCCTGCATTGCCAGGCAGGTGCAGCAGGCTTTGGCCAAATAGCTCCGTCACTATTCGGAAACTTCACGTTGCCAAACGACATGCTGCAACAGCCCCGCAATACAAGACTGAGTGCGTATCAACGAGGTTCTCGCTGCTTTCAAATATGTTCTTAAGCAGCGAGTCCAAAGCACACACCAACGCCCTATTTTTTTTAATGGATTTTTATTACTTTGAATTTGTTTTCTCGCTGTTTTTGGTTCTTTGTTGACACTTGTCCACGAAGCAAAAAAAAGTAAGTACACGTAACGTACGTAACGTGTAAGTTTATGTTGCACACTGGATCCTACCCTCAAATGTGATCTCTCTCTATCACTCAAAGGCTTGCTAGGAGAAAACTCAACATTGAGTTAAGCTCGCCTTTGTACATTAACTATTTAATCACAGTGTATTATGTTAGTTGTTTGGTGTACAATAAAGAATTAAGAATTAAGCATTCAATGATCCGTATTTCAGTTTAGTTGATTGACGACATCAATTTTCAAGAACAATCTAGGCTTATTTGTTAGTAGGTAGTCAATTTCATTTCTTACTCTTCCGTTGGGTGATATCCATGTCCATTTTCTGTTATATCTTCCTTTGTAGTAGCTATTCATTACTTGTAAGTCACTTTCGACCACGTCGACGTCACCAGGCTGCTGAAGGACATCACGTCTCTGAAGGTGAGCCTGGCTGAGATGAAGTCCAAGTTGGAGTCATCGGATGTCACCATTGGTGAATTGCGAGCCGAAGTAGCGTTGTTGCGCAACGCTATTCCGTCAAGTGGATCACCGGAAGGCTCCAATGTAAACACACGTCGCGGGGCACAAAATGTTTCAGTCTGCAGTTTTCAGTCGGCGAGTGCATCTACGTCATCGGCTGTCAAGAATGCAAGCGTTGCATCGTGTTCCGCTGATCGCGTCATACCTGCCGGAAAAGCGACGCGTGTAACAGGTACATTGACCCCCAAAGGTGCCTATTCTGCAATTGTCGCCAAGACGAATCCTGCTGAGTCGCAAACGAAACGACAAGCGGAAAAACCTAAAGGGGGAAAGCAAAATCGTTTAGCATCGAGTGCGACTAAAGGCGCTGTGATAGACTACAAACAGCAGAGTCCACTGAAGAACACATGCGATGAGGACAACTTCATCAAGGTGGAGAGAAAGAAGAGGAAGCCTACTTATCGAAACCAGTGTGGGACAGCGCCGCCTGCCGGCGCTGTCCCACACTGGTTTCGATAAGTCCAACATGCTGCTACGTCCTGCAGTACCGACGACGCAGCTGTACGTGTCCCGTTTGCACCACTCCACGAAGACTGAGGACATCGTAGAATACATTCGGGTGAAAACCAACTGGACCTTGAGGGTGGAGAAGTTGGAGGCGCGCCATAACACCAATTTCAAGTCGTTCGTGGTGCGCATTCCGACTCACCATTTGATGACCTTCCTCAAGGAAGAGTTTTGGCCGAAAGGTGTGCTGTATCGGCGTTACCGCGGCCAGCTACGCGACACCTCGCAGCGTAACACGACGCCGTCACTTCGTGTACAGTAGTTTTTGTTTATTGTATAAAATATGTATTAGTTTATAATAATTATTGTTTTATACTTATATATGCATTGTGTTTTATGGGCCATAGTTGCCTGAAATAAAGGATAAATAATAATAATAATAACTCCTGAACCCAGTGGAAGCAACGATGATCATAATTGGGTACAAGTCACTGGAAGAAAGAGACCTAAATCAAGCCCAGAAAGCAAAGGGAACCAAAAACAAACCAAACTAGATACATACTGGCTGTCCCACAGTCAACCAATACCAACTACGAACAGATTTGCTGGCAAAGTGGCAAAGTGACAATCTAGTGGTAGAACAAACTACTGCTACTGAGGAGATAAATAAACCCCCACCGATATTTGTCGACAGAGTGGGAAATATCCAACCCCTTCTTAACATCCTAAATGAACATGTCGATGACATGTACAACCTTAAAATTTTAAACAATGAGCAAGTTAAAATGCAGCCAATAGATTCAGAGACATACAGGGCTATTTTACATCAACTAGAACTTAAAAATACAGAGTTCTTTACATACAAACCCAAACATGAACGGAGCTTTAAAGTGGTTCTCAAAAACATGCACCCTTCAACTGACCCTGAGGAAATCAAAGCGGCATTAAATTAAATAGGGCATACAACTACCAATATATGGAACATCAAACAAAGAACGACAAAGAAACCATTGCCATTGTTCATAGTTGAATTATAAACAAATCACAACAATAAGTGCATATATGAGGTTAAAAACCTAATATAATAAATAAATAAATTTATTTCAGACCAGAGTCCATAATTAAAAACATTACAATCATATAACATACACACACGTACAATCAGAAATAAAAATACGCATTAGAATTACAATGTCATAATCAAAATCAAATTCAAAATTAAAATATTACACATTTAAACAATCAATAACATAATTAGACACACACAATACAAATACTCATCAAATAATACGAGGAGAGGCGCTAACATGAAGCTACATCCACCTCTGTATCAGGGACAGTTCATTAGCTGTCCGAGCGGTGGCGCTCGGACAGCTAATGAACTGCATCATAACTTTTGAACCTCCTCGGCCGAAACGTGAACTTCCTCAATGTGCCAAATGCCAACAATATGAACACACCAAAACGTACTGTCGCCGCAGCCCTAAATGCATCAAATGCGCTGGTGACCATTTCTCCATTGATTGTCTAAGGAAAACAAGATCAGACAGTGTAAAATGTGTTCTCTGTGACGGGAATCACCCAGCAAATTATAAAGGTTGTAAAATCTACAGAGACCTCCAAAATCTGAAGTTTCAAAAGGTACCTGAACGCAGAAAAACCTACATACCTAATAAGGAACAGAGAGTTACAGTAGTAAACCAGAAATCTACGGATAAAGAATCTCAAAACAGCCAACATCTTACAAAGAAACACTAACCAACAAAAAGCACGCGCCGTGCCCTGGTTCAGGCCATGGTACGGAGCGAGAGGGAATGGGAGGCCGTCTCCTCCTTCTGCGAAGCAGTAATGCTCGCGAAGAGGGAGGCGGCACACGTTAGGGAGGCTCAGCAACGGCCGAGTCGCCCTAGCGCCCCCAGCCGCGACCGCCGCAGGAGACGCCAGGGGCCGCGAGACGATCTCCGGCCACCGTAGACCCGGGCCTGCGGACGGCGAGTAGTGGGTAACTCGCCGCCCGATCAGCACCAGGCCCGAGAGTCGACGGCGCGTAGTGTTCCACGCGCGCCTCAAAGAGTTGTCAGCAAAGTGTAGGTGCCTGCCAAGGCCGGTGCCTGCCCGGGGGTGGAGGATAAATTCGAAAGAGTTACCTCGCCCCCGGGCACTCGAGGCAGGGAGGAACAGGGGTGGGTTTTAGTCAGTAAGAGTCTGACACACCCTTCCGCTCCACCCTAGAGCGGAAGAAGTCATTGGATGATTTCCCACCCCCAAAAAAAAAAAAAAAAACCAACAAAAAGCAACCCGAAAGCACAACAACCGAGACAGAACACATTAACCAACACGATATGCATTAAATAATAAGCTTGATGAAACAAATGATGCAACAACTGACCACCCTATTAAGTTTGTCAAACTTAATAATAGCCCTCACAACAAAGCTGTCAAATTCGACTGCTTAAAAATTGCCCTATGGAATGCCAGAGGAGTTGGGTCGAAATAGTTGTTCCATTGCAGGCAGACCAACCGGGCTCGCGCTGATATGGATGTATCGGGAGACTAGTCGCGAAGGGTAGCGGGATCCGAGGCACGGTGCGCCGCTGGCCGACCGCAGTTAGTAGGGGGCCCAAATAGTGTACTAGCCACACACGAAAGGCTGCCCCGCCAACTGACGAAAAATCCCGGAATGCACCATCGTGCTGGTTGGCGACCAGACGAGAGGGCCCGATGGACATTCCCGGGGGGGCTCGGGCGTCCCCGCAGTCTCCAGACTAGTCCCCCAATGATACCGTCCTGTCAGTGCGTACCTGAAGGTAGCCGGCATGGAACCTCATTTCACTTCCTTCTCTCTTTCCTTCACTCTTCACAATAATGAAAGGCAATAAAAAGAAAAAAGCTGTACAGCGGCAGCACTCCCTCTCACACAAAGTGCACCTATCCAACATTCGAGGTCTGCACTCAAATCTCGCCGCAGTCCACCACCACCTAGAGACTGAGAAACCAGCTCTCTTATTCCTTTCGGAGACGCAGATCGGATGTCCGTCTGACGTGGTACCTATCTTACCCAGGGTTTACCCTGGAGCACAATTTTAAGCCACGCGCTGGTATATGCATGTACGCCCGGGACGACATCTGCTATCGGCGTCTCCGTAACCTTGAGGACTCCAGGTTCTCAACTCTTTGGGTCCTAGTGGACACAGGCCTAGATAAAATTGTCTACGCCTGTGTCTACCGTTCGCACAGCGGTGATCTGGAGGCAACTGGGCTCACACAACACCTGAGTAAAGCGGCGGATGTGGCTCAGCAACGGTACCCTTCAGCCCAATTGGTGTTACTAGGGGACATCAACGCCCACCATCAGGAGTGGCTCTTCCCATACCAGTACACAGACCATGCTGGACAAGAGACGTATAAGCTAGCGCTGGCGTTAAATCTTACCCAGCTGGTCCAGGGGGCAACGGGGGTGCCGGATGTTGATTCGCACACAGCCAATTGCTTGGACCTTCTGCTGACAACAGATCCAGACCGTTACTCAGTGTCGATTTCTTCACCATTAGGTACTTCCGACCACTGTCTGGTGAAATCTGTATCCGTCTACTCCCCGCCCGATCCTAGCCCTAGAGGCAGCAGGCGGGTATGGCGATACAGGTCAGCAGATTGGGATGGCATGCGATCTTTCTTCGCATGTTATCCTTGGCGGCCCACTTGCTTTTCTTCGACTGATGTTTCGTCGTGCGCGGACGCCGTGACGGATGTGTTGCGGCGGGGAATGGAGTACTACATTCCATTCTCTGACGTAACAATGTCTGGCAGGGCTCGACCATGGTTTGGTGCCGAGTGCAATCGCGCTGATGCGCTTAAACACGCGGCCTACCTGACATGGGTCGACGCTCGGACGCGTAAAGCGAGTGACGTGAGTCAGAAGAAGAGAGCCTTCAACAGGGCTGCCAAGTTCTGCAAGAAGGTGTTGCGGAAGGCTCGGTTTGACCACATTGGCCGAATTGGGAACAAACTTGCTTCTTACCCAGCTGGTAGTAAGGCGTTTTGGTCCCTGGCTAAGTCGGTTGAGTCGAACTTCTGCCGCCCCTCACTACCTCCACTGCTGAAACCCGACGGGTCGCTGGCCCACTCCGCTGAGGAGAAAGCAAGCTTGTTTGCCTCTCTGTTTGCGGAATCTTCGCGTCTAGATCCTGGTGGCGCGAGGCCCCCTGGTACTCTTGGTGGATGCGAGTCGATTATGTCAGACATTCGCATTCATCAGAAGGATGTCCGGAGGGTACTGCGTAACCTGGACGTGAACAAGGCTAGTGGTCCCGACGGGATACCGGCAATTGTACTGAGGACGTGTGCGCCTGAGTTGTTTCCGATCTTGACACGCCTATATCGCCTTTCATTTGAGACTGGAAAAGTGCCGATGGCTTGGAAGCAAGCTAACGTGTAACCCGTACCCAAGAAGGGTACTCGAGCTGACCCAGCAAATTACAGGCCCATCTCGGTAACTTCCGTTCTCTGTAAGAGTATGGAACGTATACTGAATGGTAAGCTCCTAGCATACCTAGAAGCTAACGATATCCTAAGTGACCGACAATACGGCTTCCGCCGAAATCGGTCAACGGGAGATCTTCTAGCGTATGCCATTCACATCTGGAGTGAGGCCATCGACAAACAAGGGGAAGCCCTTGCGGTCTCCCTTGATATCTCGAAGGCCTTCGACCGGGTCTGGCACGACAGCTTAATTGGTAAGCCTCCTTCCTTCGGTCTGCCCGCTGGATTGTGTGATTGGATAGCAGATTTCCTGAGGGATCGGTCTATCCGAGTAGTCATAGATGGCTGCTCGTCCGGACTGCTGGCTATTAATGCCGGTGTTCCTCAGGGGTCGGTGCTCTCGGCAACATTGTTTTTGCTGCATATTAACTATCTGCTAAAACCCGGTACCTTTGGGTATGCAGACGACAGCACTGTTGCCGAGAGATACGTGCCAGACGCACGAGTTGGTGGGTCTCAGGTCCGGTCTCTCCGAGAGGCTATGGTTGGGCGCTTGAACTTGTCCTTGCAGGCTGTCTCAGATTAGGGCGATGCCAATCTGGTTAAGTTCAATGCTGCTAAGACCCAGGCGTGTCTTTTTTCTGCTAAAAGGAGCCAATTTCACCCGGCTCCATGTTTCCGAGGTGTAACCGTGCCGATAACCGACCGACTTGATCTTCTTGGTGTTACTGTAACATCTACCCTCAATTTTGGTCCCTTCATAGAGGCTAAGGCTCAAGTGGCTGCCAAAAAGTTGGGGGTCCTCGCAAAGGTGAGACGATACTTCACGCCGGAACAGCTGCTCCAACTCTATCAAGCGCAAGTCCGATCGTGTATGGAGTACTGCTCTCATCTTTGGGACGGATCTGCAAGATACCAGCTTGATGCCCTTGAGTCAATTGAGAAACGAGCCAAGAGGATCATCGGCAATGATTGACTCGTTGAGTCAAAACTCCAAAGTCTTGAACATAGACGCCGAGTTGCTAGCCTGTCGGTTTTCTATCGATTACATTTTGGGGAGTGTGCGACGGAATTGCATGATTTGATTCCGCCAAGCCCGTTTCATCTAAGGACCACAAGACGTACGGCGAAGTGCCACCGGTTCATGGTGGACATCCCATCCATACGCACAAAGCGTTTTGAGAAAACATTCATTGCACGTACAGCTAGAGAGTGGAATTCTCTACCGGAGTCTGTGTTTCCTGTAAGATACAACCTGGGAGTCTTTAAGTCAAGAGTGAATAGGTTACTTCTAGGCAAGCGTGCTCCATCTTTGACCACATCATCGCTTACCATCAGGTGAGATAGTGGTCAAACGCGAGCCTATCAAACATAAAAAAAAAAAAAACAAAAAATGCCAATGGGCTGTCACAACATACTCTTGAAGTAAAGGCATAACTAGAGACACAAACAATAGATATTCTTCTAGTTACAGAAACACATTTTACCAAGAAGAGCCATTTTAACATTCAGAACTACAAGACATATCACACGATGCACCCCGATGGCCGCGCACACGCTGGAAGTGCGGTGCTAGTAAAATATAACATTAAACATCATGAAATAGTACATTATTGCACAGAGGAAATTCAAGCAACGAATGTCGTCATTGAAGATTGGGCAGGACCATTTACAATGTCTGCTGTTTACAGTCCACCTAAACATAAACTTAAGCTAAAAGACTACGAAAAGTTACTGGAATCTACACTAGGTCACAGATTCATAGCTGGAAGAGATTATAATGCCAAGCATCATTACCGGGGCTCACGTACAATACTTATAAAAGATAGACAGCTACTAATGGCCATAGAGAAATTAAAAGTTAATGTTGTCTCCTCTGGAGAGCCCACCTACAGGCCTACAGACAAGAGTAAAATACCAGACTTGCTTGACTTTTTTATTACAAAAGGAGTTGCTAATAATTTACTAACAAGCAAAACGAGCACTTCACTATCCTCCGATCACTCCCCAGTGGAAATAAAATTGAAAAGAAAAGTCACAGTTATAACACCTAATCCATGCAAGCTACACACAAATAAAACTAACTGGGAGCTCTTCAGGCAGCTACTGGTGTAAAGGTTGGATATAAAAATTCCTCTAAAGACGTACAACGACATAACAGAAGCAGTTGAACACTTCAACATCTGTGTTCAAAAATCCGTTTGGCTTGCCACTCCAGTTGCTACAGATCCGTACCATAAACAAGAGTGTCCTAAATCTGTTTGAGAACTACTAGCTGAAAAACGAAGAGTTCGAAAAAAGTGGCAAAAAACAGGCTATTCTGCTGACAAAAAACATCTGAACTATTTACAAAAGAAACTAAAAACACTGCTACAAGATAATGTCAACCATAATATCCAAACATTTTTAAAAAAACCTAGACGCAACAGCAGAAACAAATTATTCTTTGTGGAAAGTCACTAAAAAACTTAAACGTCCTGTTTCTAACCAAACTCCTAACCGCAAGGGTAACTCAGAATGGGCTTCCAGTGATGCGGGCAAAGCTGATACATTTGCTGAGCATCTTAAACAGGTCTTCATACCAAATCCAGATATGGGCTCTTCTAAAATTCATGCTTGATCTTCCCATTACTTCAGATTCAAATTCAAATGTCATTTATTCTCTCTTCACAATTGGTTAAAAATTGCATTGTTTGTAACTAATGCAAATAATATTTTACCATTGTAAGAGACTGGTGCCTGAAGTAGGTTTATGAACAAAACCTGTGTTACAGGTCACCAGGGCTCCCCCATAGCAAAGAGTTAGTTAACCTCTCAGGTACCGCGGCGTTACGGGTCGGTAACGCGATGTGATCGTCCACCTTTAATCCTATTTAATTTATTTCATAGAAATTATATTTACTTCAAAACCAAGCACATTGTACACATGGCCGAGTTTTTATAGAAACACACTTCCATCTGAATTTTAGGATTGACAAGGAAACGCAATTAAAAATGAAATATCTATTCGTTTAAAATAGCGTCACAAGATAAAGACCCTTTGGGAAAGGAATATTGAATTGTTTTACGAGGAAGGGTCTGATACTTATGTCAGCGCTCTTTGAAAGCAATTATTCATGACAATTAAGATGTCATGGGTTCTAACAAATTCTATGAAACACCAACGACACATTCGGGCAAAGTGCACGTTAAGTGTAGTAAAAAATAGTGTCTTGGCGACACAGAGCCGGCCCCCTGTTGATTAGCAAAAGTTGGAGCGGACAAGGGTCACGATAAGCAAAAAAAACGAGAGTGTGGGCGCGCGCGATGGAGGCGGAAGCGAAGCGATGTCGGGGAGAGACGGGCTGGAGACTTGGGAAGGCGTGGGTCGTGGTCGAAGAGTTGGGAGGCTATGTCCAGTTGAGTTTTAGAAGGACTAGTATTGTTAGTAGTCTAGTTCAGTTAGGTTAATTAATATTCAAAGTGTGTGTGTCACTACATCTCTGTGAAGAATTGACTAGGGCAATAGTATTAGTTCATAATCGAATGTTATGAGTGTAGTTTATACTAGGTTTTAAATATCAGTAAGTAGAGTATAGAGTCAGTGGTGGAACGTGAGAGGAGGGCTGCGCCTGCGACGCGTGCAGCTCGTCTAGCAGGGAACGGTAACTGAGGGGTATTGTATAAACTCAGCGTTGGAAATCCGGTGAGTGCCAACTTTAATTAATTAGTCTCTTATGGATAGTATGTGTACAGTTATTGTCAAGATACTAATATTGTGGCCACAGATTAAGTTTCATAATTCGTAAAAGACATATACCGTTGTAGCTCTAGGGAAGGCTAATGTTGTAGCTTGGTTGGTTAAAGCTATACCAAATTAATTAGACTTAATTAGTGTTTAAAGTATGTGTGTGTGTTTTCTGTTAAGCTGTATTGGTTCGGTACCAGTAGAACGATCGTCCACCTTTGGTCAGGCCAATAGATCTAGGACACCGTAATTGGCAAGTTCATGAGAATATATCCTTGTGAATCGATTGTTAGAGCGAGAGTTTCAATTTATACTTGAGTAATATAAGTTTGGTTCAGACTATATTTTGTATGTTAATAGGAGTAACGTGAAGGACAAGTGCACGAATCTAGGTGATCGTGTTGGTGACCGAATGGATGAGTGCCGAATGTTTACCCCTCTATGACTCGAATGAGGTGACCTATACCTGCGTTTGGTTCTAGGGACTCGGGAAAAGCCCATATGGTGTGCGGTTTACATACACCAACCGACTGTACGACAACAATGACTATAAACTGACTGAACTGATGTTTACTGTTTCAATAAGGTTGAACCGAATTGTTACACGTATTATGTTCGGGCGCATTCGAATCATAATGCTATTTTGTAATTGTTAGAGAATGAGCAACCAAACGTTGGTAATGGTTCCTTCTTCCCATGGACCGACTGACTGCAGGATACTTTAGATTTGCCTGCTAGAAGAATCTCCTGGGTTTCGGGGTAGGCTTTGCAAAGTTCTCTCTAATGGATTGGTAAACGTTCAGAAGAACGTTAGGAAATCGTTTCTCGTTAAATCACACCCGGCCCCCGTTGGCCTATCACAGAAAAAAATATTATATTTAGCGAGACACGTAATTTAGGGTGAACAGCCGAAACGCTCCACTGATAGTCGCTATTCGGAGACGAAGTAAGCTGCAAACACCCTCGAACTGGGGCAGATTAAAGGAGTAAGAAGTGACGACCAGAAACCACTTCGGCTTATAGTAAGGCAATCGTAAAGAGTTCTGCAACCGACTGACGACGCGGTACGCTTGTACTAGCTTTGTTTTATCTAGATAATGGGCGAGTAGGCCGAGGTAAAGGGACCAATTTATATAGCGCGCTTCCAGTATAATTGGAAACTTGTCTCGCCCAATGGCATAGGTACTTCGTAGTCCTCTGTCTTAGGATTGAGTGAGACATGTCAGAGCATAGGGGACGTGTTAAGCTGGAACCGCGGCAGGTTCTCTCTAGGCCTACGCTTCCTAGGACCGGCTCTACACGTACGACGTGACGGCCACTGTAAAGTGACCTCACGTCACTGGGTTGGGCCCTACACTTTGTAAGAAGATCCATTAACGTAATGCGAAATAACGCAGCACTCAATACAAGCGTTACGTGTCATATACCTACCCTTTAGTTTCCTCTCAGTCTTGTAATGTTCATAGTACAATGGAGAAGTAAGTTTCCTTTCCTTATTCCCTTATATATATGGATTACCAATCCTAATTGATACATATTAACTTTGTTTACTTCAATCCCTTTCTAGTGGACCTAGCTCTAGGTAGGTATAGGAAATCCATCCCAACTTAGGATATGTGTGAGTGTTCGTGAGTGTGACAGGAAGAGTGTTCTGTTATTCTGATTTATTCTAGGCTGAGCCGCGGGGAGAGCCAGTTGGCTAAAGTTCTTAGAACTTAACAGGCAGAAGCGTGTTGTTGGCGCTATTGAACTGTCTGTGTAGGATTTCAAGGGAGTTGGGATGTTCAACTCTATTTACTTCTTGAGTGAAGACTCTACTTTATTACCAGTTAGTAGTTGTATTAATTCCTGGATTTATATTCTCTATCTGTGACCTTTGATTCGGTCAGATACGAGCACCGTACTTTATGGATGTACTTGTTGTACGAATGATGCACTTCACTAAAGGAGTGTTTATCTGAAGTATTATGAGTACAGATGTGGAGTATCGTGTGAGTAAATGTCGACCAACTACCTATTACGCTAGCGTAAAGGTTATTCACACGAACTATCGTTAATTAAAGATTTACTTAGCATCCCTTAGTTATATAATATGTTTCTAAACCACTTCTTATGTGTTTCACAACTTGAACTCCTAAGTCTCACAAATCATTTCTTTCAGGCCCTTCCTCGTTTCAATAATAAGGCTTTGGGCTGCTTTATACTTATGGAGTTCGAATTATCATCAGTTGGAGCCATGCCCAGTCAGGGACGAGTGGCACAAGGTACGTGCGGTGATAGTCTAAGTAATAAACTTAGTACTGGCGGGGCACTACCTTTTCCCACAAAGGAAAACCGAACCTCCACACAAAATCTAAGATATTAGGAAAAACGAAAAATTTATCAGTTTAGGGTCGGTTAGGGAGAGTTACAGCGACAATAGGTTGTTAATAATAATAATTTAATAATATTTACATATATAAATAAAGTGTGTAAAAATGAATAAACGAGATAAATAATATTAATTATATGTGTGTAACTGTAAAGTAAATAAACGAAACAATATTAATAATTTTCAACACATTTGCTCAAAAAATGCACTTACAACGCCTGTATACATCGTTCGAAAGTTCAAAATTACGCACCATACAATGGAACGTGCGGTAAAATAGATACTCTCACCTAAGTACCTATTTTACCGCACGCTCCGTTGTATAGCAACGTGCGTATCCTTTACGGTTTTTTTTTAATTTCCTTATAGAATAGAATTCCACCAAGGAGTTTCGCATTACGAGAAAAAAACTATTAGCCGTCATGGGACGCCCGGCAGATGTCAAACATTTATTTTGTGTGTTTTGTAGTTGTTTGTGTTGTTGTTGGTTGTGGTGGTTGTTGTTGTTGGTAGTGTTGTTGTTCTTGGTTGTGGTGGTTGCTGTTGCCGGTGGTTGTGGTTGTTGTTGTTATTGTTAGGTGTTGTTGTTGTTAATTGTGGCTGTTGTTGTTGGTTGTTGTTGTTTGTTGTAGTTTTTGTTACTGATTGTTGTTATTGGTAGTGTTGTTGTTGGTTGTGGTTGCTGGTTGTTGTTTGTTGTTGTTAGTTGTTGTTGCTGTTTGTTGTTGTTGGTTGTTGTTGTTTGTTGTTGGGTTTGTTGTTCTTGTCGTTGTTAGTTGTAGTTGTTGTTGCTGCTTGTTGTTTGTATTGGTAGTGTTGTTGTTTTTTAGTAGTGGTTGTTGTTGTTGGTTGTGGTGGTTGCTGTTGCCCGTGGTTGTAGTTGTTGTTGTTATTGTTAGATGTTGTTGTTGTTAATTGTGGTTGTTGTTGTTGTTGTTTGTTGTAGTTTTTGTTACTGCTTGTTGTTGTTATTGGTAGTGTTGTTGTTGGTTGTTGTTGCTGGTTGTTGTTTGTTGTTGTTAGTTGTTGTTGCTGTTTGTTGTTGTTGGTTGTTGTTGTTTGTTGTTGTTGTTTGTTGTTGTTGTTAGTTGTTAATGTTGTTGGTTGTTGTTGTGCTACTCTTTTTCGCATAGATGTTTTTAGGGAGAAAGGGGTCGAGAGCGGTGGCGTAGTGGGGGCATCGTGACTCGACGGCATCATGCCGTTTTTCGTCACGACATTCGAGTCGATTTTACTGACAAGCCGCGCTAATAGATGATTCACATCAAAAACAAAAGTTTGTTTCATTGCCTAGTAGGTACTGTTTTCTCGCAAATGTGTTGAAAAACGTTGTATGACACACGTGCGGATTGGTGTTTACAAACTCGTGACTATGGTAAGCCCGAGACGACGTCTACTCGTTTGTAAAAACCAACTTACCGCACCAGTATCATAAATAACTATTTTAATTTTTTTTTCGCACGTCCTTACTGGTGAGGCGTTGAGCGATTTGATTTGAAGTTATGACTTTAGTTTTAAGCTGATTTGCTCTCATGATGTAGTCTTAAAGAAATTGCCAATGATAATGTTATTGACGACTATCAAAGATTTTAAGATAACTAATATTGATACCTTGACGCGACCAGGATAAGAGTATCATCTTATTGATACTCTTATCCTGGTCGCGTTATTATGCTGAAAAGGATGTAATTATGTTTATTCACCAGATAATTAAAAACTCCGTAAGATTGTAATTAATCTTACGAGAGTGTAAACTTTCGATATATTCTTAATAGATTATTTCAAATCAATAAATCTCATCCAAAGATAATAACAACGTATTTGAGTGCTATTAAAAATAATGAGTTCACAATTTTACGCGATATTTTATAAATTTACGGTGCTTATAATTATCCAGTAACTTATACTCATAACTATTTATTTTCACATTCCTTGGCATTCAAAAAACATTCCTTTGTCTTGCCCTAAGAATTTTATTTTTCACTTTTAAATTAGAGGAGCTCGTGGCTAAAGTAACAACAGCCGCACAGCATGCATCAGGTTAAGCTACGCTTGCCGGGGTTGGTCCATGGATGGGTGACCATCTTTACATACCAAGACTCCTCCGTACCTCGGAAAGCACGCTAAGTCGTTGGTCCCGGCTGTCAATCGTGGATCTTAGACAGTTTACGGGTCGTCAGAAGCCCGAAAGTCTGACAACCAATTTTACTAAGGGGTATCGTATTACCCAGTTACTGGGTTGTGGAGGTCAGATACGCAGTCGCTGCATCCAGTTAAGACTGGAAGTCGAACCCAAGATAGTTGGTAAAAGGCTAGGCAGATCAATCTTAAATCTTCCATAACCTAGCAAATTCTACCATGTAAAGGAGCATGAAAATAATTTAAAAAAAAACTTTTATTGGCAGGCATCGTAGGTCCATAGCGTGTTATTATTACAGGATTGCTTAAAAGCTATGTTAGTATTAACAAATTAGGCACACAAATACAATATTAAAAACATTATTAAAAACAAAAACAAAGTATACAATTACAGGAAGGTTTATCAAGCCCCATGTCTGACATGTAGTTTGATAAACCTATCCATTGCAGGCCCTTCCAACCTTTCAGAAAATACCTTCAGAATGCTATTGTTGCTCCCTCTCACTCTGCGTATTATTGACGCCGCTTTCTTGCGCATGATCGCGAAATAATCATCAGTGTGCGCGTCAGCAAACATCTGCCCGGGGGTGGAGGATAAATTCGAAAGAGTTACCTCGCCCCTGGGCACTCAAGGCAGGGAGGAACAGGGATAGGTTTTAGTCAGTAAGAGTCTGACACGGCCTTCCGCTCCACCCTAGAGCGGAAGAAGTCATAGGATGATTTCCTACCCCCCCAAAAAAAAAAAAACGTCAGCAAACATTTGTGACGCACTACAGTAAGGAGGAAGCCTCAACAACACCCTGAAGGCATTGTTGTATTGAATACGCAGGGTGTTGTCTGTTTTTTTGGGTATGACTAGCCCACAGGCTGCTGGTGTAAAATGATTGCAAACCGCCTTAAAATGTGTAACTTTAACCGGTACTGAACAACCAGCAAACCTGCGAGTTTCACCGAAACTACCACATCCAAGCTACCTACTCCCTTATGTGTAATACGGCAGGAAAATAGTGTAAGTTGATCGTATTCTTTTATGCCACAAGCTTCTAAGTTTTGAGTCCTCATTGGAACCTTATATTATCGGTATATAATAAAATATTATGATTATCGCCGCTCGTTGTCATGGTTCGGCTTCACTCGTATTTCGCTGGCTATAAGGTGGCTAGGAAAATGGGGTATGAGCAAATATTGTACACTGTTGTATTTATGTTTTTGCTAGTTTCGTTGTGTGGCTTTGGGAGTTGAGTGCATTGTAACTTTAAGGGAAAATGTACGAGTGGAGGTAGCTTTTCTTCTAAAAGCAATGAAGATTACTGGGTTGAATGCTGATAGAGTTGTATTCCAAGACCGCCTCGTTGATCTCGTGATCGTAAGTGCGACTGCTTCGCGTGAGGTCCTGGTTTGGTTCCCGGGTTGGGCAATTACTGCTATTGGGTTTTTCGATTAGGAATTACTCAGTAGCAGCACAGTATAAATATGGACAGTATGGAAACTAAGCCTATTTGTTGAGATAATTACCTACGCTTCATTAGAGAGCTAGGGTTGTCACTGTTGATATTTGGAAAAAAAATCTATGGACGATGCTTCAAAGTTGCCACGCAATATGAAAAACATTATCCCACAAAGGCCCGTACCCTTTTTTTTTCACGTCTCGTAAAAATTTTCATGGTTTTCGAGGGTGTTAAAGTAAAGTCAAAATGCGCGGCGCTCGGCCGATAGCTTGTTAACCCTGCGGCAGCGCACCTTATCGCGTTTCAACCTGAAAATGCGTGTGATGTAAATGAAAAACCATTAACATTTAAAAAAAACGTCTTTATTTTTCATAATTAAATCATTATTACCTTTCAAGATCAGCAGGGATTTTAAAAAACGAAAGCCCCGGATTTGAAGAAGACGAGTTCATACAACAGTACACTGCGCAATACGCTCGTGGCATTTTAAAACGGTCCGTGGCTCAGGAGATAACACTCGTCTCGACACGGAAGCCGCAACTGCGCGCACCGCGACTATCGCTTAAGGCTAGCGTAGATGCGCGCGTCTGTCTGAGTGTGCCGTTTCGAACGTTTGTACGTAGTTTCCGTACTGTCCATATTTATACTGAGGTAGCAGCTCGGAGTTTGGAAGTTAGTGGTGTGACACCCCCGTGCCTCGGAAAACACGTAAAGCCGCTGGTCCTGCGCCTGATCTCTCCCCGGTCGTGTTGGATTGCTATCCTATCGGACTATGAGAGTGAAGGAACAGAGAGTGCACCTGTGTCTGCGCACACGCTTATACACTATAATATCTCCTGCGTACTTTACTAATCTCCGTTGAGATTGGTCACCGTGATCGAAATTCAGTCGGGAGGATTTTATTATTCATAATCATTCTCCGGCCCTTATCCTTAATTATTTGGGGTCGGCGCAACATATCTTTTTCTTCCATACTCCTCAATTAGTCGTCATCTCTGTAGTCACCCCCTTTATACCCATATCTTCTTTCACACAGTCCAACCATCGAGGAAGTTTCGGATAGGGCGGGAGGAAACGCCCGGGTGTTACTACTGCGCGGATCGCCCAGAGGACACGGTGGAGCATACGGTGCAGGTCTGCCCCGCTTGGGCGGAGTACCGCCGTGTCCTTGTGGATGCGATAGGCGGTAGCGACCTCTCGCGCCTCGCCCTGGTTCAGGCCATGGTACGGAACGAGAGGGAAAGGGAAACAGTCTCCTCCTTCTGCGAAGCAGTAATGCTCGCGAAGGCGGAGGCGGGATGGGTGAAGTAGACACAAGTAGTACGTAGTGGCCCTCACGCCCCCGGCCGCTACCGCCGCAGGGGACGCATTGGGCGTAGGACGTCGCGAGGCGATCCCCGGCCACCGTAGACCCGGACCTGCGGACGGCGAGCAGTGGGTAGCTCGCCGTCCAATCAGCACCAGGCCCGTGAGTCGACGGCGTGTAGTGTTCCACGCCTCAAAGAGATGATTGTCAGCCACCACTGACGGGGCCCATCATGGCCGGTGCCTGCATGCCTAGGGATAGCGGATAAATTCTTAACAGAGTTACCGCACTCCTGGGCATTCAGGCAGGGAAGGAACAGATGACTTCCCACCTCGCAAAAAAAAAAACCATCGAGGATCGATCGAGGATTTTATTATTGTATGGAAGAATAGCTTATATCTGCGGATTCGCTTGGCTAATCCCGCGCCGTACAATTGTCTATCAGTGTAACTTTCTATTAGTGAAAGAATGTTTGTAATCTGATTAGTACTTTCAGAGACAAACTTTTACAAACATAGAAAACATAGAGTTGAGTATCAATATTTGCCTCTGCTGCCGAACTAAGTTTGGGGCTTGTACTTTGGCATATGATTAAGATTTAGACTTGCTGCCCCGATTTTAATTCATTTAGGGTAGGAGACAATGCTTCTTACAGAACCGATGGTCGATTGGGCCTAAAAGCTCTGAAGTGACGACCTCGTACCGGAAGACGCAGCGTTGGAAAGCCTCTCACAAGATGGACCGATAACCTGGTGAAGGTCACTGGAATCCGATAGATGCACAGGACTGGTAGTTGTGGAGAAGCTTCGAGAAGGCTTAAATCCAGCTGAGGCAGTCTTTCTACTGAAATGATGATGATCTGCTATTATTTGTACCGGGACCCATACCTCTCAAGAATAAAACAGCAAAGCTGCTCGGCAGAAAAACATTTTTTTTAAAATCAGTGATGGGCTCACGTTGGACCTCTATCTCACCTGATGGTAGGTAAGCGATGATGTGGTCGAAGATGGAGCACGCTTGCCTAGAAGTAACCTAATTCACTCTCAACTTAAAGACTCCCAGGTTTTAGGTATCAGGAAAGTAAAGTAAAGTAAATTCATTAAACACATTTTTTGATATCTTAAGCACAACAAATCTAAGATAACAAAATAAAATAAATAAAGATAAAGTGCAATAAAGTAACCCTAGATCCTACACTAGGATACCCTGTGTCGTGGGATCTAGTTATTTTAGAGTTAATGACATATTACAAGTGCACTAGTGGGTAGTTCAGTAATCATTTGGTTGCTTAGTCTAAACAACATTTAAATTTAACTTATATATCTAGAGGAAACATGCAAAATTACAATACTAGGCTTGTGTAGAGTGTAATGTATGTATGTATTGTGCAGTTTGTATGTATTTGTAGTTGGATAGATGTTTATGTATGTGTGAGAGACAACAGGTCTCTCTTTAACTCTGGGGTGGTTTAATGAAACACAGTTATATTTATATTAGACTGTGTGCGACACGACCGCTCGCCTCGACACTGTCAACGTAGTGCCGAGCGGGCGGCTCGCAGCAGTAAATATTTATTTAATAATTTTACAGCACATCACATCTCTTCCTTTCAATAAGTTTTTAAACTGGCTAATCACATTAACTACCCTGAATTTGATCTTGGTTAAATAGTCTCTATTTTAAGCTGCACGTGATTTTATATAATTCTGGTATTTAAATAATTGAAATCTGATATCCTTTTGGTAATAATCTTGATACTATCAATAATTTATTACAATACCAATTTAATCATCCGTGTCTATTTCTACATCACCATCGTTTTTTTTCCGTTTTCATTGTGAATTCTCCATTGTCCCTCTATTTTCTTGAGGTGAACTATGTTTCTTCTTATGTTTTGACCCGTTTCATCATTTTTTATATTTATATCACCTCCTTTAGCACTCATTACTGTGTGTGGAGTAGGGTTGAAATCAGGTGTCAATTTATTTTCTTTTATCATGTTTTTAACATAAACCCTTTCTCCTATATTTATTTCATTGTCTCCAGCTTTCCTTTTCCTATCTTCAATCAACTTTCCTTTTTCTTTTATGGTTTTATCTCTATCATATACTTCTAGGTCCATACGTCGGTTTTCGACATCTACAGCGGAAGGGATTTTGTCTCTGAAATGTCTATTAAAAAATAATTCTGAGGGTGTCTTTCCAGTTGTACTATGGTGAGTGCTATTGTACATCATGAGATAGCGAAGCAGATCATCCTTCCAATCAGACTTTTGGCATTGGCTAATTTTCAAGCGCTTAAGGATGTCGCGGTTTTGTCTTTTGACCTCTCCGTTTTGTTGTGGATTGACTCGATTTCTTCGTAACTTTTGTTTGTCAGCCATTGAGTGAGTGTTTTTTGCAGTCATGGTATGTCATAGAATATATGTTTTGTTCCTTATTTAGAATATTGTATATGTGTGACGATTGTTTTGTATATTGTCTCTTAGCGAATTTGGTTTTAACAGGTGTTTCTGGAGCGACATTATTCTTTCTCATAGATTGTGCCCTGGAAGAGATGAAGGGTAGGGATTTATGTTTTGTTAAGGCAATTTGAAGAATATATAATTTTCTAACCGACAAAAGATTCGAGGTTAAGTATAGATTTTCAGTGGGGAATCTCGGTGGTTTGAAGAACATGACCTTCAGTAGTGCTCTCTGCGCCCTCTCCAGTTCCAAAAATTTTGTTTTTGTTGCACCGCCCCAGATTGGCAAACAGTACATTATTACTGATTGCCCCAGGGAGATGTAGATTTGCCTGATTAGATCGCACCATATGATCCTAAGATACTAGAAAAAAGAAATAGACACTGCATAGTAAACGTTCCCATTACTAAAACAGAATTTGCCAGCAGACAATATAAAAAACGCTCAGCCTTCTTATACTGGGTGGCGCAAAAGTAGTGGCACTAAAGAAAATACCTTTTTTTTTTTTATATGACATTTTCTGTCATTCTGTTGTTGAAAATTGTGTAGTGAACAAATGTAAAATACACTGAAAATAAACATGGACCGTTTTACTCCCCAAGAACGTGGAATAATTGTGTCAATGTTCTTACGGAATAATTCGTCGACGATTTCCCCACCGTCCGGCACCGATTGGTCGCACAATTCGACGCTTTGCCACACGCCTTGAAGCAACTGGCTCAACATTGGATAGACCTAAGTCTGGGAGACCAAGAACAGGCCGTTCAGCTGAAAATATCGATGCTGTGCGCGAAGATGTGGAAGAGTGTCCAGAAACATCAACGAGGCGACGTGCCACGCAATTGGGCATTTCCAGACGGACCCTGCAGCGTATTTTGGTGAAAGACTTAAAGATGTTCCCGTATAAAACTCAAATGACTCATCAGCTGCTGCCTGCTGACCACCGAGCTCGTCTAGATTACTGCCAGCGCTATCTCTCGTTTTGGCGATTTGCCTTGGCCTGCAAGATCACCCGATCTGACCAGTCCAGACTTCTTTCTTTGGGGTTTTTTGAAATCTCGGGTGTATGTGAACAAGCCACAGACTCTCGCAGCTCTAAAAGAAAACATTCGTCAAGAAATAACGAACATATCGCAGGAAGTGTTACGGCAAGTTATGCAAAATGTCATAAATAGGGCTCAAATGTGTATCAACTCTGGAGGTCACCATTTAAAAGACATCATCTTTAAATCCTAATGGTACGAAATTTAATGGCACAAATATACATTTAAAAAAATCTAAATCTAGTTTTCTAATTTAGAAAAAATGTTATAGCTGAACCAAATAGGGTCTTTACTTTTGCGCCACCCAGTACAATAAAATAAATAAACTAATATACATTTATGATAAAAAAAAATATGAATGTAAAAAAAACTTAATAATATGGCTACACAGTTTAAATTATGATGACACAGAGTTACTCTTGCAACGTGTGACTTAATAATAAATAATACACATTGATATTATTTGCTTATTTTGTCGCTCATGTACACTCAAAATATCACTCTCTCTCTCTCTCTCTCACACACACACAAACATACACACACCATCACACACACACACACATACAATTATAATATGTACTTTTTTTTTCCTTTGTAACTATTTAGAAGTTTAAAATGTAAGGGTGAAGCGGAACCTTCAAATACAGGCATTTTCCATGCCTAAATGGAGGTTCCTCGACATGTATTGTAAGCCAAATATAATTTGTAAATGAATAAATAAATAAATAAATAGATCCTTAGTAGCCACGTGACGAAGTATTGAAGGTCCATATTAGTTTCCTAACTCTACCCATTATTAGTTCTAAGTGCACGTGCCATGATAGTCTTTGGTCGAGCATAACACCAAGGTATTTAGTACTATTGACCTTGTTTATTTTTAAGCAAGAGCAGGTATTGTTGGAGGAGTCGGCGCATGTGTGGATTTTAATCTGGAGATCTTGTGATGGTTGTGAAAAACTGTTCTTTTGCAATGTGATTTAGTTTTTGGAAAGATATTAAGGGTGACGTTTAATTTGTTATATAAAAACTGACCAAGAAAGCAAAATAATCTCTGAGGGAGTGTAGATTTAAAATACTGTTACGAGCTGGGTATGGGATAAATTATTTTACAACAATTAATTAACTAAATATCCTTTATTAACTCAACAACTTATAAACACAAACACTAATTCGCTAATAATCACTATTCTCTTCGTAATCGCTTGTATTCGCATCCGTTCGCATCCGTAGTCGAAATCAGACTGACTCACTCGCCCGCCGTCCGGCCTATATATACGGTCATGGAAGTTTCCAGAACATTGTCGAACTATCTTATAGTGGAATATTCTAGAAACATCTATGAACTTCTACACAGTACCACAATGGAATGTTCTCGAACCTAGTGGAAACTTCTGGAAACTTCGACCACATTCTCGAACGTTCCAGTGTAATACGGTCGACGTAACACTGCCCCCTCCTTAGACATGCTCGTCCCGAGCATCATTAGTCCCGTAGTATCGCGCCAATCGGTCTACATGGACTATCTTAGGCGCACCTCGCGGACCCTTCTGTATTCGGTAGGTAACATCGTTGATCCTGGTCACGATTCGGTATGGTCCATCCCATTTTGCTTGCAATTTGGGAGACTTCCCTTTGCTGCGCACTGGGTTATGCAACCACACCAGTGAACCCTCGTCAAAACCTCTATGGTTTGCCTTCCGGTCGTATCGGGTCTTCATCTTATCAGACATTTGTTGGCCGGATTGTCTGATATGCTCATATACATCGTTCAACTTGTTACGCAAGTCATTCGCATAATCGGTTACACTGCGTGGGGCATCAGGGGGGGTTCCGGTGATTAAATCTGCAGGCAACCGTAATTCCCTTCCAAAGTTCGCGAAGGCTGGTGTCACAGTCGTACTTTCGTGAACTGCACTACGGTAGGACAGAAGAAATGGCTGTATGTGCTTGTCCCAATCCCTTTGCCTGCTTTCCACAACTTTTGCCAGATATCTCTCCAACGTTTGGTTGAAACGTTCTACCATTCCATCAGATTGCGGATGGTAAGAAGTGGTTCTGGTCTTGTGAGTACCCATCAGTCGACAAGTCTCCTGGAAAACTTGTGATTCAAAATTCCTCCCTTGGTCGCTGTGAATTTCCAAGGGTACTCCAAAACGACAGAAGACTTCCTGAACCAATTTATCTGCGACTGTTGTTGCTTCTTGGTTGGGAATGGCAAAGACTTCTGGCCACTTTGTGAAGTAATCCATGACAACCATGAAGTACTTGTTTCCGTTTTCACTTTTCGGAAATGGTCCTGCAACGTCTAGTGCTATCCGTTCCCAGGGGGCTCCCACGTTGTATAATTGTAAAGCACCTTTGCTGCGGGTCTGGGGTCCTTTCACAGCCGCGCAACTGGTACATTTGCGGCACCAGTCCTCAACATCCTCTCGACAGTGAATCCAGTAAAACCGCTCTCGTATCTTCAGTAGAGTTCTTTTTACCCCCATATGTCCTCCTGAACATCCATCATGGTAGAGCCGTAAAACATCAGGTACTTTGGCTTTGGGGACAACAATTTGTAGATGACAGTTGTCTCCTCGAGCGTTTTCCCATTTACGGCACAAGACTTCATCCTGGATAACCAAGCTGTTCCATTGTGCCCAATAACTCTTTGTGATGGAACTAAACGCCGCAACATCACTCCACTTGGGCTTCGGAGCACCAGCTTGAATCCACTCAAAGATCGGTTTGAGGTCCGTGTCATTTTGCTGAGCAAGCTGTAGGGTTTCCTTCCATTCATTGCTGAGATCCATTCTTAGCATCCTCACGGGCACTGCCTCCTTAGTCTCTTGCTTGGTACAGTGCTTACAATCTTCTGAGCAAGGTCTTCTAGACAGTGCATCTGCGTTACCATGAGTTCTCCCACTACGATGTTCAGTAACGAAGTCAAACTCTTGTAGTAGTTCGATCCATCTTGCCACTTGTCCTTCTGGATTCTTGAATTGCAATAACCACTTTAATGCAGCATGGTCAGTTCGCAATTGGAATTTCCGTCCAAGCAAATATTTACTGAAGTGCTGCAATGTCCTTACTACGGCGAGTAGCTCCCGTCTCGTAACGCAGTAATTTCTTTCCGGTTTGGATAAAGATTTGCTGTAGTAAGCTATAACAACTTCTTGGTTTCCTTTCCGTTGAGACAACACGCCTCCAATTCCAATATTACTTGCGTCTGTGTCAACTATGAAGTCATTTTCAGTGTCAGGATATCCCAGAATAGGTGTATTGCACAGACGTTTCTTTAATTCCTGAAATGCGATGTTACAGTTCTCGTTCCAACAGAATTGCTGCTTTTCCTCAGTGAGTTTGTGTAGAGGTTTTGCAATGTCGGCAAATTTTTTGACAAATCGATAGTAGTAGCACAAACCCAGAAATGCTCTGACCTGCGTCTTGTCTTTCGGAACTGGCTAATCCTTGACGGCGACGATTTTCTCCGGATCTGTCTGAACACCTTCCTCCGAAACTATGTGTCCTAAAAAGTTTACTTGTCGTCTGAAAAATTAGCACTTTTTCGGACTTAACTTAAGATTTGCCGTCCGGATTTTTGACAACACTCGATTGAGGTTTTGAAGATGATCTTCAAATGTACGGCCCACGATAATGATGTCATCTAAATAGACAAGACATGCGTCTCCGATTAATCCAGCAAGTACTTGCTCCATTAGCCTTTCAAATGTCGCAGGAGCATTGCACAATCCGAATGGCATAACTTTAAACTGCCATAGCCCCTTTCCTGTTGAGAATGCAGTTTTCTCCTTATCCTTAGGGTCTATTTCCACTTGCCAGTAGCCACTTTTCAGGTCTAGCGTGGTGAACCACCTCATTCCACTCAGTGTATCCAATGTGTCGTCGATCCTAGGCAGTGGGTAACTGTCCTTTTTCGTGACGTCGTTCAATCGTCGATAGTCCACACAAAAGCGTGTGTTGCCGTCGTTTTTCTTCACCAGGACCACAGGAGAACACCATGGACTCGATGAAGGCTCTATAACACCATCCTTTACCATGCCCTCAATCATCATTTCCACTTCCTTTTCACGTGCAACCGGCAGTCTTCTTGGTCGTTGACGGATTGGTAACTCGTTGCCAGTATTAATTTTGTGCTGAACCAGTCCTGTTCTTCCTATGTCAGCATCATTTGTAGAGAAAGAGTCGGCGTACTGAAGTAACATCTTCTTAGCTTTATCCATTTCTATTTCCGTTATATCGCAGTTTTCTAAAAGTGTTGACACGTCAAATTTCAGGCGGAAAACTTTTCCTGATGGTACACCTTCCATGAAGATTTCCTCTGTACCACACTTCAATACTCCTTGATCAACGTCGATCTCACAACGATGTTTCCGCATGAAGTCTAATCCCAGGATGCAATCGTCCACTATGTCGGCCACGATGACATTATGCCGATAGAATTTGTTACCTAATTTTAACTCCACCTCCTTTCTGCCTCGGACGATTATGTGCTGACCGGTAGCTGTCAGTAATTGTATACGGTCGTGGTTATTGAAGAAGTCCCCAAGGAACCGACTTGCTAGATGAGAATTGACGACCGTGTGAGAAGCTCCAGTATCCAACGTCAATTTGCATGGTTTTCCGTTGACTTCGCCTTTGATGATCAGGCTGTTTCCGTCATGGGCCTGTGAGATCGAGATCCTCGGGGCTCTTTCAATACCAGCCAGCACCCGCCCCTCAGTCCTGGCGTTTACTCGTTTCCCTGCTGTTGCTGGGCAGTCGTATCAGTCGCCCTATCTTGCTGGGATTGATTTTCTCTCAGTGTGCTTCGCTTTGGACAGCTTGACCGAAGATGACCCCTTTCTCCACAAGTGTAACACCTAGGGCTATACCCTTGCGGACGATCGCGTACAGGTGATGCCACAACCTCCCTGATACGGTGTGTTCGATGGTCTTGCCTCACTGCCTCTACTTCCAAGGCATGGGCCAAGGCGTCCTTCAGTGTCTCATGATGCCCAAGTCTTACAGCGGCTCTAACTTCCAAGTCACGTATTCCGTCGATGAACGCCTGTACCAGATTGCCATTGATGAGTGCAGGGGCAGACTGGTATGCCTTCCGAACCAACTTTTCAACTTCCAAGGCCCAGTGCTGTAGGTTCTCGGCACTACGTTGCACACGATCTCTTAACTTAGCGCGAAATACGTGCTCCAAGTGTGCGTCACCATATCTGGACTCTAAGGCTTCCAGCAGCTGCTCATAGGTCACATCCTTGCCAAGAGCCTCAAGTATGGTTAAGGCCTGGTCTCGGAGGCCTAAGGTTAGCGCGGTCATAGCTTGCTCTTTGGTCCACCCATTCGCCTTCATAACGGCTTCAAATTGAATTTTGTAGGCCGACCATGAAGATGTTCCGTCAAATGGCGGCACCTTAAATCCACGTGCCGAAGGTGCAGCAACCACTGAAGGCACAACCCCGTCTCCAGCCCTCAGTTCACCTAAAGCCTTCTTCACCCCAGCAATCTGAACTTCAGCTTCTGAGATACGATTCTCATGCTGGTGAACCTGCTCCTTCATCACCTGGAGCTCCTTGCCAAGTGTTGAATGAAGGTCTTTTATGAGGAGCATCTGCTCTTCTTGGCGGCGAGCCTGCTCCTCTTTGTCTTGGTGAAGCTTCTCTTCCATCCGGCGGGCCTGCTCTTCTTGGCGGCGGGCCTGCTCTTCTTGGCGGCGGGCCTGCTCTTCTTGGCGGCGGGCCTGCTCCTCTTTATCTTGTTGAAGCTTCTCTTCCAACCGACGGGCCTGCTCTTCTTGGCGGCGGGCCTGCTCCTCTTTATCTTGTTGAAGCTTCTCTTCCAACCGACGGGCCTGCTCTTCTTGGCGACGAGCCTGTTCCTGCAACAGCACCATTAGCGCAGACAAGTCTGGCACCGCTGGTGCCGAAGAAACTCCACATGGGCCAGCGACTGGCTCTGTCGCAGGCTGAACACCACCCGGCGTCTGTATCGGGGAATCTCCAAACCGCCTCTGATCCATGTCTTGCTGCCGTTGACTCCTTGTACGAATACCCTCCGTGTCGTCCTTTGGTAAAATTGGCATAATTTATCCCTCACTTCTGACACCAATTTGTTACGAGCTGGGTATGGGATAAATTATTTTACAACAATTAATTCACTAAATATCCTTTATTAACTCAACAACTTATAAACACAAACACTAATTCGCTAATAATCACTATTCTCTTCGTAATCGCTTGTATTCGCATCCGTTCGCATCCGTAGTCGAAATCAGACTGACTCACTCGCCCGCCGTCCGGCCTATTTATACGGTCATGGAAGTTTCCAGAACATTGTCGAACTATCTTATAGTGGAATATTCTAGAAACATCTATGAACTTCTACACAGTACCACAATGGAATGTTCTCGAGCCTAGTGGAAACTTCTGGAAACTTCGACCACATTCTCGAACGTTCCAGTGTAATACGGTCGACGTAACAATACGATGATGGACATACCCTTCCCTTACGCCGTTTGTTATTGTTAAGCCTGGGGTCAAACTGTAGCTGGGAGTGTTGCTTAGCTACAGTAAGCAGGATGTATGTTTGTCTGACCGTAAGGATGTCCCATTCTTTGTATAATTGAACAGTTGGAAAACGAAAAGGAAGACCAGCACCAACCTTGAGTATTGCACGCTGCGCCCTCTCGACCTCAATTAGGTGGGTTTTAGCGGCACCTCCCCATATTGTGATACAATAGTCAATTAATGACTGGCATAATGCAAAGTATATCATTTTAATAGTCTTCCGATCTGCTGTGTGTCTTACGGTTTTAAATATGTATATAATTTTTTTTACTAAGTTCACAAAGGAAGAAGTAAAAACAGCGATTAAGGCGTTAGACCCAAGTAAAGCTCCTGAGTCCTGGATACGATCTCATAACAGGCAAAATCCTAAGAGAACTCCTAGAGGAAGGCATTAAATTTCTTACTTTCATGTTCAATGCTATCCTGCGAAAGGGTATGGTTCCACTTCAATGGAAAGTAGCTCAAGTTATAATGACTGTCAAGCCGGGTAACAACCCCGTCGAGGCGCAATCATATAGTCCTATTAGCATGTTGCCCATACCCTCGAAAATCGTGGAGATACTATAGGGACCTGGAGCACCTTCTCTTAAGGCAGAGTCCCTGGAGATTCCTTATACGCGTCTGGGGGCTTTCGTACTCGCTGGCAGCGCGAGAGTGTGGTGTACGAGAGTGACTGCTTATGTGTGTAGTGTTATAAAAGAAAGAGGGATGTCGAACTTATACGTTATATTGAATAATAAAAATAATACAAGTGCCCTCTTCGAGCGGGCTAGGAGAAGTCCAGTCAAAAACAAAAGTCTTCCTTACTCTTCTTAATTTTCAATCGGCGTTCCAAATTTCCAACGTGCCAGTCTCCACCATAAGGTCGCTAACATAAGGTCGTCACATGAGCTACGCCCCTACGAATAGAAGCGCAGACGCTAGTAAGTCTTCTATTCAATTAAATATTTGAAAAGCCGATTGAGGCCTACCTAATCCTACTGCGAAAGCCCTACCTTTGGGAGGTACACGACGCAGCAGAGTCCACCTATGGATAGCCAAAAATGAACCCCGGGTAGTGTGGTCTTCTTTCTTATTATTAATTAAGCCATTCGGCGCACCACATATCCCGGCAATGCACATGGCTTCAGTGAGGTAAAAACCTCCCTAAAAAGCCACACTGCTCTGCTAAATTTTCTGACCTAAGATGCTCTAGTTAGCATCTACCCAGAAGGGGTTTACAAAAATAAAATTCAAAACTGTAATAGTTTTAACTCCATTGGACGCTTATGAAGACCAGGAGAAAAAACGACCACTGTTATGAACACCTACTCAGTGTTCCTGAACTTCCCCCAGAGTGCTCCATAAATATAACTTGAAATATACTCTCTAAATGAATAATACATAAAAATTGTCATGGGCTCGGTCACACCATACAGAATCAACTCGATCCCACTTTGCGAAGGCATTATACCCCATAAACAAAGCTGGTATAAACCGACAAAAAACCCGGACACGTTTACCTAGGAGAGAGGATCGCAATTCCCTCTACCTCCTAACCGTAACAATATGTTTATTAAAATCGCACTCTGGAGAAACTCATACCTATTTCTCACTAATAATCGCCTAACAAATTTATTTCCCTGCTCATGGTATGTGGTCACATCTCCCATCGGTCTTCAGTCACGTCCGTGCAGCTCATCATAACGATTACATGAAATACACAAAAACACAACGATTAATATCACACAAAAAACAAAACAAATGAGAACCTCCTACTTTTGAAGTCGGTTAAAATTTAAACTTTTTCTACATTGTCAATCGTACTAACGTTGACGTACCAGATATCTGACAATTATTTCTCATGTCAAATGATATCTGACACCACTGTATATTCTCTAAATTCTTTTTCAAAAGAATAAAATAATTTTCAAAAAAAACAATTTATAACTTTTTTCTTAAATTTCCAAAACTTATATTTAATTACGGAATACTGCTTTAATAAATAGTTTACAAGCAATTCCTGACTTCCTTCGCATATTTTTATTTTTATCGATTTGGATCATCGTAATTACTACATCCATACCCTATATTTATGGTCGAAAACTTGTTTGTCACGTTGCTATGACAATACACGTCAGCTAGAATAAATAAAATTGATACAAAAATAATTTTATGTTTATCAAAGAAATGGAAATTATGCTTCTTCGCTAAATACGGGAGGGCACATATCTCCTCCTCCAGCATATTCTGTGAAAAATGCCGTTCCGCTTGCTGTGGAATGTTGTGACATTGTGAAGTGATATTTATGATGCAGTTTTCATCCCGATAGATATCCGCTGGACTCACCTATTGGAACAATAATAGCAGGATTTTGCATGACTTCCACTGGTACGCACAGCTCTTTGGACTCCACCGCCATTTCGAAGCTCTCCTGCTCGCAAACATCAGCAGAAACATACTCAACCTGAACAAAATTATCGTCACAAGAACCATGTGTCTCCGACGGAACTTCCACCTCACAGCTTTCCATGCCGACGACATCAGCCGAAACAACTCCCAAACAAATAAAATTTTCATTCGACTCGTGCTCGCCAAATGTTTCTTTTACTAAAATTATTTCTTGTTTTTCTGAAATATTATTACTAGGAATAACTGGAATTAACCGACCCGATTCTGTATCTTCATTGTCACAGCTTCGGTCATCATCGCCTAGACCGCAGTCTTCACATTCCTGGACATCATTGACTAGGCCGGCATCAGCGCAGCTCTGGTCATCATCGTCCTCCTTTGCTTTAATTGTTGAGCTAGAAAATAACACTGCGTGATTATCTTCGCTCACATTATCCTCGGACTGTTCATCCGCCTCGGACACAACGTCCGGCCTCTCAAGATTATAAAAACACTGATTGATTCTCTGCTTGCAAGACACACACTTGCATGGGAATTCTTTCCTAAGCTCTGCGCACAGCGTGTCAAATTCCATTTCATATTGGAACGTATATCTAAAAAAGTGCTGGGCAGCTCCTTTTAACCAAACACCAAGAATGAACGAATAGTCGCTCTTTCGCCACCCCTTGGCAATGGCCATCGACACAAACTCGTCGATAAATTCTTCGAGGCACACTTCATACGTGTGTCCCGAAAAGTATCGCATTTTCTTCTTTTTATATTATTTAACACTTAATAAAAATAGAACCACTCAGCTTGGACTATACTCCTCTTATCCTGATGCTGTCGCTGCACCAGTCCTCCGCTTGTCCACCGCACACCGTTACCGTTACCGTCACTCTTACATACGGCGCTCGTACCCGGCGCCTCCACCACATATAGGGACCAGGAGCACCTTCTCTTAAGGCAGAGTCCCTGGAGATTCCTTATACGCGTCTGGGGGCTGTCGTACTCGCTGGCAGCGCGAGAGTGTGGTGTACGAGAGTGACTGCTTATGTGTGTAGTGTTATAAAAGAAAGAGGGATGTCGAACTTATACGTTATATTGAATAATAAACATAATACAAGTGTCCTCTTCAAGCGGGCTAGGAGAAGTCCAGTCAAAAACAAAAGTCTTCCTTATTCTTCTTAATTTTCAATCGGCGTTCCAAACTTCCAACGTGCCAGTCTCCACCATAAGGTCGCTAACATAAGGTCGTCACAATACTTATACTGCGCAGATTGTCTCCAATTATCTCCTCGAATAAGCTGTTACCTGATCACCAGTTTGGCTTTCGCCGAAAACACAGTACCATAGAACAAGTACACGGATTAGTAGAACATATTAACAAAGCTCTTGAGTTAAAACAGTACAGTGCTGCAGCCTTTTTGGATATATCTCAGGCATTTGATCGTGTGTGGCACGACGGACTACTGTTCAAAATAAAACGGGACCTGCCTATAAATTTCTACAACCTTATAAAGTCATATCTAAGCGACCGACACTTTTTTGTAAAACAAGGAGAAGAGCTAACTTCCTTACATACTATCCAAGCTGGAGTACCTCAAGGCAGTGTAATCGGTCCACCGTTGTACCTGATTTTCACAGCCGACCTCCCAACGACTGAGGGAGTTGTCACTGGTACATTTGCTGATGACACAGCAATTCTTTCGGTGGACGCTTCACCGGACGTTGCAGCAAAAAAGCTTCAAACTAGTCTCGATCAGGTATCCAAATGGCTTAAAGACTGGCAAATCAAAGTCAATGAAACAAAATCCGTCCAGGTGACTTTCACTAACAAGAAAGGAACATGTCCTCCTGTCACTCTTAATGGTATACCTCTCCCGCGACAGGATTACGCCAAGTATCTTGGAATATATCTGGATAGACGCCTAACTTGGAAGAAAAACATATTCACCAAGCGGTTGGCTATGGGCCAAAAGTTACGCACAATGTCACTCGAAAACAAATTGTTGCTATGCAAATGCATAATAAAGGCTATATGGACATATGGCCTACAACTGTGGGGCTCAGCGGCAAAATCAAATATTGAAATAATTCAAAGATTCCAGTCAAAGATTCTAAGAATGATAACGAACGCACCTTGGTATGTCTCAAATAAGAGCCTCCATCACGACCTCTGCATGAAAACCGTAACAGAAGAAATTACAGAAAGGACAAAAGCGTACAAGGCGCGAATCACAAATCATCCAAACATCCTAGCAGTAAACCTGATGAACACCCAAACAGTCGCTAGAAGACTAAAGAGAAAGATTCCTCAAGACCTTATTTAAAAGGTTGAAAGAATAAACGGGGCAGTCACTAGACAGCTTCCGTACAAACCCGTTAATAATTCGATACATATTGCTGAATATCGCAATAAAGAAAAAAAAATGATGATAATGATGGGTTGCATTGCAATGGAATCTGAACTTTGTCATGCCAACCTACGACATAAAGTTGGTTGTTCCAAAATTTGGCAACTATCTCGAATTCTTTATATTCAAATATAGTAGAAAAATTATAGACTATCTTTGCATTGTATAAATTCAATCTCTTTAGTGTTAGGTATTACAATGTTCCTCGTGAAGGCGATTGGCGGCAGCCACCTCTCGCGCCCGGCCCTGGTCCAGGCCATGGTACGGAGCGAGAGGGAACGGGAAGCTGTTACCTCCTGCGAAGCAGTAATGCTCGCGAAGGAGGAGGCGGAACGCGTGAGGGAGACTCAACGGAGGCGCCCTCACACCCCTAGCAGCCGCCGCAGGAGACGCCCCGGGCGACGAGAGACGCAAGGCGACTCCCAGCTACCACACCGTAGGCGCGTGCTTGCGGATGGCGAGTAATGGGTAGCTCGCCGTCTGATAAGGACCAGGCCCGAGTCCACAGAGCGTAGTGTTCCACGCGCGCCTAAAACAGATATCAGCAAAACTGACGGGGTCCTCCAAGACCGATGCCTGTCTGGGTCGCGGATAAATTCGAAAGAGAGTTACCGCGGCCCTGGCGCAAGCAACTGAAAGAACAGGGGTGGATTTTAGTCATTAAGAGTTTGACACGCCCTCCCGGTCCACCCAGAGCGGGAGAAGCCATTGGATGATACCTATCCCATACCAAAAAAAAAAAAAGATATAGGTAGGTACAATGTTTAGACGTCTTATACCTTCATCAATAAATGAAAACAATAGCAATACTTACTCATCATTTTGAACAATTTTTATTGTGGCACCAATAGTGAAATCGCGAAAAAAAAACAGTTTTGTCATCAGTCAATCCCGAAATCAGTTTTGGTCCCATAGTACCTAAAACTTGTTAATTATGATGAATAAGTAGGTAAGTACTACCAGAGTTTTCATTTATGTCCGTGTGTGATGTTTCTTGCACGTTCTTCCCTATACCTAGAGATCTACTCTTTGGACCATATACCTACATACCGCAACATAGCTTCATGTATCTAACCTTCGGTAGGTTGACAATTTAAAAGTGCCTCTTTGTTAAGTATTTGTAAGGTTAAATTGTAATACTTAAATACTTTGACATGGAATTTTTCAGAGTTTAAATAATTCCCCACACTTCACGGGATTCGGTGAATTAAAATAGCGAAATAAAATAAAAGTTGCATTCAATATTTATAACATTTTATTTCTACTTTGTATTACAGACGAAACGTAAACTGTGTTTACAAAATATATAGAAGTACCTACACGACTTAATTTAAATCAATTAGTGACACAAAGCAACATCTTTCCAGAAACACCATTTTAGACACGAGACGGCGTTATGATAGTAAAAAATGTTGCGATATGAAAGATCTAGAACTGCTTGAACTTAAATTATTACAAATATATAAGCTAATAAATAATAGGTACATATTTGCAAAATTCTAATGATATAAAAATACAAATCCAAAAAAAACATCGAACGGCAATTTAATAATAAAATATTAACATTGTTTTATGCTCACTCAGTTAACTAACTCTGCATATTCCTGAGGGTCTGCGGTATAAAAGGTTTAATTAATCATTTGTTCTTTGAATTAGACACGTGCCTTTTTTTTGTGGGGTGGGAAATAATCCTATGACTTCACCCGCTCTGGGTGGAGTGGGAGGGCGTGTCAGACTGTTACTGACTAAAACCCACCCCTGTTCCTTCCTTGCCTGGGTGCCCAGGGGCGCGGTAACTCTGTTACGAATTTATCTGCGACCCCTTGGCATGCAGGCAGCGGCCATGATAGGCCCGTAAGTGGTGGCAGTGGTGGCTTCCGGTGACATCTCTATGAGGCGCGCGTGGAACACTACGCGCCGTCTACTTGCCTAGCACAAGCGCGCGCACGATAAACCTGCGCGCGGTTGAAATCGGAACTAAACATTGTAATGAAAATAACTTATTACATTAATTACACCTAGCTAGTTAATTCGTTCAATTACAATTTGAGTTCGTTTTTAATTAAATGAAGGAAGATTTAGTTAGGCCTGCAATTTTAAGCAGCGCCACCGGCCGCACGCAGACTTATCGAGCGCGCACTACAAAACGAAGAGGTGTACCTATTTTTACCCGACTACGGCAAAGCTGAAAGGAGGGTTATGATTTTTAAATGTTAGGTATTCTTTTCCCGAGTAAATGAGACGCGATAAAAAACTACATAATATTTTCGCTTTCTCGACTAAAATCAAGTCGTTGTGGGATCATTTTCTTATTGTTTCGGCTAAAGTAGGATTAGATAAAAAAAAGCCATATGTAAGTGCCTACCTACCCTATTGCAGAAAGAATTTTAAGAGTAGAGCCTAAAAGAAGTAGGCAGGCGGCGGAGCCCAAGTGGAAAAGTGATAAAAACGCATGCTTATGTGAACTTATAAATAGGGAAAAAGACAGCGCAGGCGTTCACCTACCCGCTGGTCAGACCAGATCAAGAAGATGACTCACTGTGACCACTGCCCTGAGAAGAGATGAAGACAGAGTGGCCTGGAAGCAGCTCGTCAGTGAGTCCGTGAAAACTTTCCAGGACGGGCACAACCTCCAGCAATGAAGAAGACGAATAAGAAGAGAGTTGAACTTACTAAGTAAGCTTGTCATGATTTGATATAGGTAGGTACTTTGAGTTCTCTACAAAATATATCTTTCTTCAAACTCAAGGGTAGAAAAATTCAGCATAATTAGCTCCATGTAAGTAAGTATTTAATTTTACAACCAAGACTTGTAGTTTAGTCTTTTGAAATCGAGAAACGTTATTGATTTCCTAACAGACCACACAATACCAGAAAATAATTATGATAATTTGTAGATTTGAAAGAACTGTACAAGATAAATTAGGGCACATAATTTGAAAAGAGTACCTAACAATGCATTTAATTAATTACTTGTCGGATAAAGCTAGCCACTTATTTAAAAATTTATGAAATAAACAGTAGGTACCTACGCATCCGTTAATATGGTGAGTTTTATAAAGATGAATGTGCTCTTGTCTGTCATTCTTATAACTTATTAAATATTAGGTACATATTATTAAGGTTTTTGTTATTTTGTACACCTACAACAGTGTAGTATTATAACCTAAAGGTTGACTGATTGCATACGAGTAAGTCTGTCTCTGTACAACTATTGTGGATAAAGTTATAATATATTAATTGTGTGACAGCCTGTTTAAGCTCCGTATACCATATTAACGCTCGAGGTACATGCAGTGCTTCGTCAAAGTAAGAATAAGATACCCGTCAGGCCCCGGAATAGACGACACAATTAAAAACCTATTGTCGCGTCTCCGATTAGACGCGCGAGGCCTGACGGATTAAACTATTGCATAAAATTATATTAGGTAATACAACAGACAGTCCGTCGCTTATTAAGTACCTATAATTAATTATTGGGTTTAAGAATCTATGTACTTACATAAAATGTGTAGGCTCCAAAAATAAAGCATTAGATAGAAGAAAATACAGTTAAATGATATGTTTTAGCTGTCAGTCTTGAGAAAATGTAGCGTTTTGGTTTTATGAACTTAATACAAATAAATATATATTTAATATAGGTACGTAGTTGTGTTAAATAGGTAGGTACTTATATTATATTAAAAGGTTTACCTAAACCTAAGTACTAGGTCTAACATAATAAGCATATTAAATGGCACTCGACTGTCCCTTAGCTTATATGGCCCATACCGGCAACAATATATTGTTATTTTTTTTCATACCTAACTCATACATACACATTGTTAAGTGCTAACCCCTTAAAAATAGCAAGATAAATTCGGGATGTGAAACAATAGGTACATCTAACTATAAGGTAACGTATTTCTAATTTTATTTTCAAAATTATTGTATGTTTATGCATTTACATATTTTAGCTGCCAAAACATTATGAGGGTAGTTTAACATGTTCTTAGCTAAACAATTGCCACTAAACTCTATCAAAGTGTGACATTAATAATTATATTGTACTTCTCTATGTAGGTACTTACAATTTCTCAGGTTTGGACTTAAGACATATTTATAAATGTAAACAAGGTATAATTTTGACGATTTAATGGTCCCAATGTTAAACATATTTGGAGGATTACCACAAAAATAGTTTAGAGTAGGTAAGTCATACAAACTACCTAACCATATAGTGACTAGATTTCTTTATACAATAATATAGGTAGGTATTATAGTATATTATCATAATAATAAAGGTAAGTATAAAATTGTATACAAAAAATTATTTAATTAGCCTTTGCACAAAGGAACTTGCAAAATTTAAAGTGTGCTGACCATTAATATAAGAAAGTCAGTACAGTTTTGATTTAATTACGTATCTCTGGATCCATACAAAATTTTACCGAGCTCAAAGTGAACTAAAAGACAAGTTTAAAAAAAAATAAGAAAGAACTATTTCCTTTGCGCCCACTTTCATGCAGTCAGGTAATGAGATAATTCGCACAAGCTTGGTGCAAGGCCGATTTTGATGCCGGCCTAAATCATGGTCTATTTTTTTATGACGCAAATACAAAGGATATCCTTGCGTAACTTTAAAGCATTTTGCGTATTATTTAGTATGTGATTACAACAAAGGTCGTAAAATAAAATAAGCTACAATATAGAAAAAATATTTATTCAGTTATTTGAATGTGTCATAGGTACAAGTATCATGAAAAAATTACGAATAAGTTTTGTGTAAATTAAATTAAGTAAAATGTTTATTTTATAAAAAGTAGGTACATTATTTCTTTTTTGTAATTAGAATTTATCATTATGATAAAGAACTGGCAGTATACTCTGTATTTGTCTAATTGTAAATAAATATTAAAATAAATTATATTCATGAAATTGGCTCGGTTCATAGAAAGTATCTCATACTACAAGATGGGACCCGAGGATCTTCATCAGTAATATGCGTCATCTTACAATATTATCATACGTAGAAAAACGTAACTGTAAATTCACTCCAAGTTAAATATGTAAGTAGTCTATATATTAAGTACTCGTAGATATATTATTAACATACAAGTAGGTATTTGTAATATCTTTCAACAAACATAGGACACAAGTGTATTTTAAAATTTAGATGTGCAATGTACAATAATAATTAAAGAAAACTCTAAAATGTCTATACCTATTTAAATAAACTAGTTACACGTTGGTTCAACGAATTGAATTTTCAGCGCAAAATGACGGCTTACCTAGCTAACAACTTTGTCGTATGTACATAAATTCTCTATTTTGTTCGCCAAAAGTCCCGTAGATGTCTTAGGTTCACACAGTTCTGCTACCACAGGTATACTCAACACATCTAAAGTTTGTCGAGTTTTAATTATGAAAAAATGTCACTGATAACTATTGATTCAACAGAGATTTGTAATCTATATATTTTATACTTATGTACTACTCATACACATATTATAGATTTCACCTAATACAGATATTTTATTTTAGAGAGCTATTACACAAGGAATCTATGTAATTTTCAAGTATACATAAGGGGAACTGAACATAAATCAAAAAATTAAATAATAAAATACAAAAAAATACATTATTACATTACATTACATTCAGGTATCAATCTGCAACAAGCTAACTGAAATTTGAGTTGCCAGAAATGTTTGCCTTTTTATAACTTCATAAAGCCGTATTTTGATTTATGATTCCTGAATAACAAAAAGCTACTAGTAATTCAGCGTTCATGCATCGAAAATAATATACAACTAGTAATAGGTAAATGTCATGGAATCGCAAATACATATGCAATTACTTAATCAGTTCATAAAATTAACACCAGAACACTATTATAGCGTCGGCCTTCGTTACTATTCCGGCCGTTGTTGTGACCTACGCGATTGTCTTGATTTAGTTGATCGAAAATCTCGCTCCTGAACAAATTAATACTGGCTCTATTATAATTATAGGTCGAGAACATCGGGCAAAACTGTTTATGCACCTAATCAGTCACAGTATAAATGTTATTAGATAGATACCAATTTGTATAATGTTACAAATATTTTTAAATTTTCACAAAAATAAACTTAACAGGGTCTAGGTCAATCTAATCAGGGTCAAATTGCAATCGCATAAATGACTGCCAGTTGCCTTGCGGTGGCGGGCGTACCTCCATAAAAAATAATAGGTAAGGAACATTACAAATGACAAAACCCAAAAAGGTCAGATGGACGGAAGAGTGAAACTATTTTTAACCCACTTACAAGGAGGATACAAGGATCTCTGTCATAAACGTCATACAGTGATTAAGCTTATGAACTAGTCAGGTTGCTGGTTAACATAGTTTTAACGATAACAGTTATGTAAGATTGTAGGTGCATACTTCCCAATTTGTCCATAGCATAGTAGGATCTTAATATCAAGATACGGCTGGTCAAAATATCCTAAAATAAAGTAATCAGTGACAGAAGTAGTAGAGAAGATTGGAATACAGCCGGACTCAATCCCGGATAGATTCCGAAGTTAGTTAAAAAGCAACCCATAAATTGCATTTCAAGAAGAGGATCCTTTATTTTATTTAGAAATTAAAGATAAGCATTATTTAACTAAGTTGTTAATTAATCTGTCAGTTACCGGAGAAAAAGACACAAAAGAAAATCGATTGTGTCTCGTCTCCCGCATGCCATTGGACGTTGACGCGCCCGACAGTAAACATCAAGGGAATTATACGTGTTTAAGGTGGAAGCGCCAGGGTAGCCCGCGAAAATATTTTTTTTTACGTTTTTAGCAATTTGCAGGTCAGTGTCAGGTTGTATCTTGGTCAAATTATGATTCGCGGCAAGTAAGTATGTATTCATAGAACTATAATCATTAAAATCATCAATACAACTCTCAGTTAGAATTGATGTCAAATGTTTTATGACATTTTGTAAATACGTACTTGCCACGGCCGCGAATCGTATTTTGACCAACATACAACCTGATACTGACCTGCAAATTGCTAAAAACGTAAGAAAATTTGAATTTCGCGGGCTACCCTGGCGCTTTCACCTTATGAATAATCCTATCATCCTGTTAGAGCCTAACATAGTGATTTAAGGCCCTACTACCGGCCTAGTGGCGCCCTCATTGAATAAAAAATCGTAGCGTAGCATAGAAAATAAATATTTAAAGAATCCAACGTCGTTTGTTACAAAGAGGATAAAGTATTTTTACGGTCTCAAAATGTTTCGTATCCAAAGTAGTAGGCAAAAGTACCAAAAACGGCTGTTTTTGCCACTTGGCGGGTAGTGAGACCCTTAATATTAAGTACGTACGTCATTTAAAAGAGCTATTACTGCTCAGAAGTAAAGCAAGAACGAAATCTTTGTGCAATGAAATGGGAAGTGTAAATATACCCATACAAAATATACAAAAATATTATCAAATCTTTTAAAATAATACTTATGTATTATATTTTAATCTATCCACACAATAAATGCTTTGTAAGCATATAAGATATGGTCATGCAGTAATTCGACTGAGGAACTATGGCAATGTGGATAGGTAGGCGAACGGTAATTATTATTTTAACCGTGTACGTAGCGTAGGTATGCTTATTTGTGAATGAATTGAATTTGAGAAGATATATCTTACTAACTTGTAATTGGATGCAAAAGTGCCTACCGCAAACAAAGATCGATTAATGTCGCAGCAAACGGATAAGGTAACAGAACTGCCTTTTTGGCTCCCATGAAGCATGAGTAATAGAGGAAGATCTCAAAGAGTAGGGTAACCACTTACTTATTTTAATATGATGAAATAGGTACTTACAGCTGTTGTCTAGCAATGAACAAAATAACATGGATTGAAGATGAAAGATGAAAATGACTATTCTCTTTGAGAGGATGGAAGCGCCAGGGTAGCCCGCGAAATTCAAATTTTCTTACGTTTTTTGAAATTTGCACTCAGGTTGTATGTTGGTCTAAATATGGTTCACGGCAAGCAAGTACGTATTTACAGAACTGTAATCATTAAAATCATCAATAAAACTCTCAGTCCGAATTGATGCCAAATGTCATGATTTCATGAAATATTACATTTGACTGAATTTGACATCAATTCTAACTGAAATAAATTTGAATTTCGCGGGCTACCCTCGCGCTTCCACCTTAATAAAAATCTTAAATTAATCACGTGGGAGTGCCGGGTAAGTACATGACCAGAAAGCAGAATAGATTCAGCTAGGTACTTCATTAATCAATAAAGTGGATGAAAGCTGATTGGATTTTTTTTTTTTAATGTAGGCTTATTGGTGTTCTTGAATGAAGTTGGTTAAAAGATAGGACTTGATACGTGGTTCATGTATTCGACTTAATTAAATAAAAAACTATTTCAACAATAAATTCACAAGTATCACATAATTACAAAAATATAATATATCATAGACATTCATTACAAAACGATGTCATCAATTCGTCATACTCATAAACATAGTACTTAAGTATAATATTTAGGTATGTACAAAATTTAGCTGTAGCCTACCCGGAAACTAGGCCCTTATATAGTTTAGGGCACAGCACCTTGCCACTAAAAAATATGGTGGATGTAAAGTTTTCTCTCACTTCTATTACTGATAAAATATAAGACTGGTACTTTCCGTTCAGGCTATAATTAAAATTCGAGTTAGTATTTATAACTAAAATGACAGAATTTAATAATTACTTAATTACAATAGATTTTTTGAAACAACACAGTTGTTACAATTCGTACTTAATCAGTACCTACCACTTTCTAAATGCTTGCTACATTAATTAAAACCATTAATAGATAAAAGACACAATTATTTTCAATTTATATTTGAATAAATTCAACCTTTTTAAAAATAGTAATATTCCTTTGATAGATTTTCCAACAACAAATATGTTCCGTCCCTTAGCACCTTAATATTAGTTTCTACTACAACATTATTATACACAATTATATCACATTTAAATTGCACATGCAGAGAACAGAAAACAAATGTTATAAAACAGGAATTAAATCACCATTATTTTTCAATTCATTCTAATAATGTTCACAAGAGTGCATTTTCTGAAAACCTCGCGGTTTTCCGTGTTTAGGTCATCACTATCCTCCTGTTCCATTGAAATACTGTGCGTGTTTCGTGTACGGAGCTGCAATGTGATAAGGCGGAGGTTGACCTCGACCGTACACTGGCTCAGAAATGCTAGGACTATGTCGGTGGTTAACCACACTTGGAGGATTAGATGAAGCTGGTATGGCATCATATAGATCGTACATATTTTGGCTAGTTGGTGAATGCACATGACTGTAACTACCATCGTCTGATATCAATGGAGTGGTAGCCATGCGGTAGGGATTAGTTGTGTTAGTATGCCCTGTCGGAGAGTATAATTCAGGAGACTGTGATGATACATAAGTAGGACTTGCTGTCATGCCATAAATATTGGCGTTTGGTGGTTTTGACTGATGAAGAGCTGCTGAATAATCATGACTTTCTACAACACCACCAGGATAAACATTACTATAAGCACTTAAATTTGGCATAGTTGTTGAACTAACCACTTGACTAACAGTGTGTAACCTTGGACTTGGCAAATCGCGATTCCCATGTGAGTGATAATTATAGGTATCATAATTCCGCTGACCATAAATCTTATCTTTGGCACGCGTGCAATTGTCGCTGTCATATATACTTTCATGGTAATTGTTTTCTGACACAGAGTGGCATATGTGATCTTTCCTAGCATATATAGGATCAAAAGGAGGAATATTTTCCATCATAGTTCTGTTATTATATGCACTTTCACTAAAATGTGGTGATAGAATTCCTTCATTAAGTGGTTGCCTCTCTTGAGAACTGAGGCTCAATCTTTGCAATCTATTGTGAGAGTCTTCTAGCCCAGCTCGGTAGTTCACATCATTTGGCAATTGGTAATTTTTATGCTCTATAAGTCCTCTGTACACATTTTGAGGCAGAGGTATGTTTGCTCTATCCATATCTTGTCTAGAACTGTATTTGTCAGTCTGCTTTGAGCTATATTGTCTTTGTGGTAACAGATAATTATCGCCACTTTCTGTTTTAAAATCACTGTTAGCTGTACCAGTATTTTCAGGGTACAAAGCATGGTCAACACTTTTGTAACTTTTATCTTGCTCATATGAAAGATCAAGAGGTTTATCATATGCATTCTCAGCGGGCAGATTATCATAAACAGATGTTTTCATAGGATCCTTATTTGTTCCTCCTAAATTACTTTTTCCAGCACCATCCATTTCCATTTTGTTGTCAGATGCAAATCTTTGCTGTAGTGTAGGTGTTATTTTGGCAGCTTTAATGTGTACTGCATTTTGCATAGGTGGTGTAACATCTTGAGTGCCATCCTTGTGTATATTCCTGGCATGTTTTGCTAATGCCCTCAATTCTTTTGGGTAAGGTGTTGGAGCTCTTCTCAATTGCCCTGGTTTTTCTGTAACCTTAGGAGCAGCTTTCATGTCAACAAAACTGATATGCCGAGCAGAAGAGTTAGCCTCCACATTATCAGATTTGTCATTTTCCAATTTCATTTCAATAGGGGTTAAAGGCACTTGGGGGAAGAGGAAACAAGTAAGGACTTGTTCATAGGTCTGAGGGTCGACTTCAGAATGCATAGGCACTAAAGGTTTGCTTTGGTTTTCGGACAGCCAGAGGGCTACTAAATTATCACAATTCAACAAGGACTGAGGAAGACAGCTTAATGAATTCCTTACTAAGTTTAACACTCTTAATGAAGTTAAATGGCCAACTTCTGGAGGGACTCTCATCAATTTATTAGATCGAAGGGATAGCACAGACAACTTAGTGCAACTCCCTATCTCAGGAGGTATTGACGTCAACATATTATCGTCAATATTAAGGTATTTCAATTTCCTCAGAAGTCCAATAGAAGATGGTATTTTGTCTAAGTAATTACACATAAGCATTAATTCTTCAAGATTTGCCAGCTGTCCTATGCTCTCTGGTAATGAATATAATCTATTATTATCTAATTTCAATGTAGCTAGGTTACACAGCTGCCCAATACTGTCTGGAAGTTGTGTCAAGATATTTAGTGATAAGGTCACATCCACCAGTTGAGTGCAGTATCCAATCTCAGGAGCAAGTTCTTCTATCATATTATTACTTGCCTCCAAATGTATCAAGTGTTCTAATGGTTTTATAACAGATGTTATACATGTCAAGCTATTGTTATCAATCCATAGTTCTCTTAGCTTTACAAATCTTCCTATCACTTCAGGAAACTGTTGAAAATCATTTTGTCCTATATCTAATCTCTGTAATTCGGTTGACCGAGAAAGTGACTTTGGTAATATCATCAAATAATTGTCTCTTAATTCAAGTATTCTTAAATTCGCTAACCTTCCAAAGTTTCCTGGAAGATACTCCAAGTATGTGTCATTCAAGTAAAGCTCTTGTAACGCAGTAAGATTTGTAATAGCATCTGGTAGTTTTTCCAATGGATTAACACTGAGATCTAAGAATGCCAGATACTTTAGTGCCTTCATATTCTCTGGTATTGATGTCAGAGTATTCCTGCTGATGTTCAAGTGTTGAAGATTCACTAACGAAGATATGGCTGCAGGTAACCCTGACACTTCATTATCACTAAGATCCAAATATTTCAATCCATGGCACATGAATAGTTGGCGCGGGAGTTCCGTAACACGATTACTTTGACAAAGCAGAGTTTCAAGCGTTCTTTCGTACACAAACACTTCTGTGGGGAAGTCGACCAGTGACTGGTGCGAATAGTCCAACTCCACGACATCTTCGACGCCAGGTCGCACACAACACAGAAAATCGAACGGCATTATGTTGGAACTTACTTCCAACCTCACACACCACAAGTTACACTATTTTTTACACAAAAACGCGTAAAACAATCTGTCCAAATCACCAACATTGTTTGTAGAACTCAAACATTGCGGCTCTTCTATAAAATTAGTCACTTTGAGGAGAACTCGGTAAATAGTATAAAATTACTTAATAATGAATCACTCAAACAAAATAATGATAACCTTCCCCGCCCGACCAATCCCAATAGTATTCTCATTTTCTTAATCCGGTCCGTCACTTCTGCTTCTGTCGTTCGTACATTTCATTGATGAATCGTCTAATAGATTGACTATTACAGATAAATAATATTTACATAACATTCCCAACCCAACTCCCAGGACCGATTCCTAATCGACTATTCCTGGAATCGATTTTCCTCCCACACAACATTACATTAGAGTAAAAAAAATCATTAAGCTGTGTTTACACAACACAGAACATCGAAAAAAAGGTCTGGCATTCGCGATAGTCCTACAGATTAGGTACTTTTTTAAACTCAATAGTTTAAAACCACCGCGAATCCGCGGACTATCACGAATGCCAGACCTTTTTTTACCAGACTAGTCGACCGTTTGGAATAAGACGGTTCCATGACTATCTGGCTTTTAACAGGAAAGGAGATAATTAGGGAGAAAGTTTTGAAATCAAATTTTGTCAATATTACTCTCAAGATGACTTATTTTTTCATTTATTTGGGTCATATAGATCATTATTAACTAGTTTCTAACAATAATTTATCTGAATGAAGATAAGATCATTTAGAAATAAAAGTTCATAAAATGCGATGCTACCTTTTTATTTCTAATCATTAACTTATGGTAAGGTAACAAGGTTCTATTGTTATATGAAACCTTATTCATTTAGGTTAAACATTTATTTACGCATATGGAACTAAATTTTTTAAAAATTAGTAATTAATTAGTATCCTGAGATAACATAAAAATGTAGTATCTCCACTTTAAGCTTAGAAATTACGAAATAAATATTTAATATAGTTTTGTAATATTCCTTTGGTCTGCAATGACATAAATTTTAACATATTTTTATTTTTCTTTTGATAAATATCACTCCTGGATTTGTATACAATCCAGGACTATTAAATGTTGTTTCTGTGCATGATATATTTGTTTTAGGTCAATTCTGTAACTTTTTTTTGGGGTGGGGGGTGGGGGGGATCATCCAATGACTTCTCCCGCTCTGGGTGGAGCGGGAGGGCGTGTCAGACTCTTACTGACTAAAACCCACCCTTGTTCCTACCCTGCCAGAGTGCCAAGGGGTGCGGTAACTCATTTTAGAATTTATCCGCTACCCCTAGGCATGCAGGCACCGGCCATGATGGGCCCCGTCAGTGGTGGCTGATAATCATCTCTTTGAGGCGCGCGTGGAAGATTACGCGCCGTCAACTCACGGGCCTGGTGCTGATCGGACGGCGAGCTACCCACTGCTCGCCGTTCGCAGGCCCGGGTCTACGGTGGCCGGAGATCGTCTCGCGACGTCCTACGCCCAGTACGCCCAGTACCTCTCCTGCGGTGGTAGCGGCCGGGGCCGTGAGGGCCACTCCGTTGAGCTTCCCTCACGCGTCCCGCCACCGCCTTTGTGAGCATTACTGCTTCGCAGAAGGCGGAGACTGCCTCCCATTCCCTCTCGCTTCGTACCATGGCCTGAACCAGGGCCGGGCGCGAGAGGTCGCCGCCACCTATCGCATCCACGAGGACACGTTGGTGCTCCGCTCAAGTGGGGCAGACTTCCACCGTATGCTCCACCGTGTCCTCTGGGCGATCCGCGCAGTGGTAACACCCGGGCGTTTCCTCCCGCCTGATCTGATGCAGGTACCTCCCGAAACAACCGTGTCCGGTGAGGACCTGCGTCAGGCAGAAGGTGAGGACGCCGTGACGCCTCTTCAGCCACACCTCAAAGATGCCCCTCTTTGATTGCTGCTTTTTGATTTTCTTAAAAGCACTGGCCAGTTCATTTCCTCCTTCCAGATGCACACTCCGTACAGATAGTTTTAGTTAAAGAAAAATATGCAGTTAATTATAAACATTCAGTTTACGTCTGTAAAAAAGGAACTAATATCTAGCGAAGACGATCCTGAACTTGGACCCGCGAAGGGATCTTCGTCGGAATCAACATCCATAATATTTACCTAGACTTACAGATTACATGCCACCAGTAACAATTTGTTCAAACAAAGGTTCATATCTTTTGATGCTTGGCCGCTAAATTTTAGTTTGAAATTGAATGACAGACTGACATTGACAGTTTTACTGTCGAATGGCGGTTTTGTCACCACCGATAGTATTACTACACAAAAAAAAACTAAAAAAGTTCCATGTGAGCAGTTGAAACTTTTTTATGTACCGTTCACCTATTACATTTGCATTTATTTTATTAAAAAAGGTTTCATGGGGCAAATGGAACTTTTTTAGAACCTTTTCAGTGTTTCATTTTACAGATATAACTATTTTATACAGCTAATTTAAAAAGGGGCCAATAGATGGCGTCCAAAGTTTTAGAGAACGAAGGTATTGTCACATGAAACCTTTTTAAGTTAAAACATATTTTTTATAAAAATGTTAGTTGGAACCCTTTTATTCCAAACGGTCGCAGTGTCTTGGTGGCGGTTTGGTTTGAAATTATTATATTTTAGGCTCTATATGTACAAAGCCTAAAAAATAAAAATTTCAAAACATTAATATACTTGTAGATACTACAGATCCGAGGGCTGCCAGACTTTACTTATTTTCTGATTTTAAACTTGTGGGATTGAGTAGTGTTAGTATTAACTTTGAACGTACGCATACCTGCAAGTTTGTAATATATAGATACATACTCGTAGCTATTGTATTATTATATATTATATAATAGGGTGTAACGGAAAGCCGCGCCTAGCCTTTTCCCAACTATCTTGGGGTCGGCTTCCAGTCTAACTGGATGCAGCTGAATACCAGTATTTTACATGCAGCGACTGCCTATCTGACCTCCATAACCCAGTAACTGGGTAATACGATACCCCTTGGTAAGACTGGTTGTCAGACTTTCGGGCTTCTGACGACCCGTAAAGACTGTCAAAGATCCAAAATTGACAGCCTGGACCAACGGCTTAACGTGCTTTCCGAGGCACGGAGGAGTCTCGGTATGTAAAGATCGGTATGGTCACCCATCCATGGACCAACCCCGGCAAGCGTAGCTTAACCCGATGGATCGACACGAGCGGCTGTTATTACTTTAGCCACGAGCTCCTCCAGTTGTGCCTATCCATGAGCAGAACAGTTTGTTAAAATATGATGGAACAAGATACCGCAAACTTCGCGAAAAGGTTACACCTAATGTCACATTCCTACATTTCGTATACCTACATCAAAATAGTTACTGAGTGAGTAGGTAGTAGGTACAATTTAATGCGATTGTACAGTCTATCAATTTTATTGATCTATGCGGTCTATGAGCATGTCGGCACATTCAAAAGCGTACCTACGCTATTAAATAAAATTTTATTTCTTTAGCATTTCGCCGATGACGAATTTTTGTCAGTTTCGTGTTTACGTTCAGCGCAAACGGATGTGCAGTTGGTCGCGAATATAGGTTGTTATCGTAAAGTTATCAAAAACATAAGTTGTTTTCTGTGTTTGTTAGTGTGTTTTTTGTTTTGCTTGTTGAGTGGTTTTGAAACAACACCTACCGACCACCAACAGCCCAGGAAAATGCTCATACATGAAGCACGTAGGCGCCTCTTTCGTAATAAATGAACGAACTTTAAGGTGAGTTGGATCATTAGTTAAGTACACGGTTGCCAACCGCGTCCCCGACAGAGGTGTTCGTGGTTGGCGAGCGGCAGAGCTGTACCTACGAATTTTAGTCATAAACCATCATCTACACTGTTGTAAATCACCAAGGTCACTTCTGTAGGGACGCGATTGGCGACCGTGTAGCAGGCGCTTTATACCTACATTCCTGGAGCGCAATGTAGGTACTTACAAGCTTCTTTATTATTATCTAACCTGATCTTCAGTATTCTTGAGGGATTAAAAATGTATGTGATATCTACGAGTATGTTGTCGTCATTAGAATAAACAGTTAAAGGTGCCACGGAACATTATACGTTTCGATGTGCAGCATTCGCAGCATTTGTCGTTTTAAACGTTTTACGCACGTATGCGCTTATGTCAATTAAGTATCAAGCCTTTAGACAAAATACATTTCTGTTAACGTTAACGCTAACGCTTCGTGCAAAATGTATGGCAAAGTCATTACTGGGCGTGAGTCACGTGACAGTTCTCTGTCTAACGCTTCGTGGAAAATGTCGTTGCCATACATTATGCACGAAGCGTTAGCGTTAACGTTAACAGAAAAGTATTTTGTCTAACCCATCTGATCTAGTTATTTATCACATCGATCGGAAACATCGACGTAAATGTATTTTTATCACAAAGTAGAAAGTGTATTTAGGTACAAGCGTGTAGCGGCGCGACCACCTGTGTCTGTGTGTATAAGACGTGGTAGGTAACGTACTATCGCGCGTAGGTACTACCACGTACTACGCGCTCGCGCGCGCCTACATTCATTGCGAAGCGTTGACATCGCATTGTTCACAATACATTGCGTGCTTGAAAATGTCAATTTCTGTAATCGATCATTACAGAGATTAATGACTATCATAATTTTGTTACTGACATTAGGTGTAACCTTTTCGCGAATTTTGCGGTATCTTGTTCCTTACAGCCTGTATATCAAACATATCATCATATATTATATTAGATATCAACTGTATTTAATACAAAACTAGTATTTTACATGGAGCGACTGCTTATCTGACCTCCACAACCATGTAACCTGGTAGGACTGGTTTTCACTTTTGTGTTCTGACTACCAGTAACAACAGTCACAAATGATAGGCGTGACCAACGGCTTAAAAGATGCTTTGCGAGGTACGAGGGGTCTCGTTAAAGTAATGGACACGCCTCCAAGAACCGACCCGCCAAGCGTTGTTCAACCTTGAAAATCGACCCGTGTGACTGTTCAGTTATTATTTAGCCAATAATCTCGATTTCCTCCAGGGATAGCATGCATAGCACAAAAACAAAACTAAATAAAAATACTTATTTATTGCACTATTGATGACAGATAAATAAATTATGTTAAACTATGGAAAATATGCGGAGACAGGTGTTGTCCGGTAGGTAGATCCGCGTGTAGATTTTTTTTCCCTGTAGTTTACATTTGGCAAGTTTATATTCTTATTTTCTTTGCCTGTCTGACTTGGTGGGTTAGCAGGCCTCGCTTTTGTACCTGTAGACATCACCAAACTTTAAATTTGTCTTCAGTTGAAAGTTAAAATGTTTCTCATAATTCACTGGTGAGACATTACTGGGCGTGAGTCACGTGACAGTTCTCTGTCTAACGCTTCGTGCAAAATGTCATTGCCATATATTTTGCACGAAGCGTTAGCGTTAAGTTAACAGAAAAGTATTTGTCTAACCCCACAGGGCCGTCTGAAAGGTGCAAGGGATGCAAAAAACCCGGGCGCAGAGTGAATGGAGGCGTGAGAGGACGTCTCCAATTTTCCTTTTTGCATCAAGGCTTTATAACGTTTAGTTACACCATTGAAATCACGTTTTGCCTAGAAATACTTATTTTTTTGGTTTACGAGAGAGTAGGCGCAGACTGCCTTTGACACCCCAGCGCCGAATATGCTTAAGCATCCCTGGGGGGTTAGGCAAAATACTTTTCTGTTAACGTTAACGCTAACGCTTCGTGCAAAATGTATGGCAACTACATTACTGGGCGTGGGTCACGTGACAGTTCTCTCCGCAGGTAATGTCCTTGGCATACATTTTGTACGAAGCGTTAACGTTAACAGAAATGTGTTTTGGCTAAGGGGGCTGTTCATTCTTGTAACTGTATAATATTTATTTATACCTTTTCCAATTGGATTGTCTGTTTCGGCAGGTTTTAGATATTTCGGGTCCAGTCCAACTTTAGAAACTCTATCTTGGATTACAGGACCTGGTGACTCTTCTAAATTAGAAGCTCTATATTATGCAACAAAAAAGAAACAGGATTCTTAAGTTGGAAGGGTGTTTGAGTGGGCATTCAAACTAGGTTGACTAGAATGACATACTCATATTTATAAGGAAGTTCAATTATAATCTGTCAATGAATAACACTCACGATTTTGAAGTGGCATAAAAGTCGATAGATTCTTCACTTATGCCTTGTGACGATTCAGTATGATTGTTATTTCTGGATATAAAGTATGGCGTTGAACTTGTTGCTGTTTGAATTCCAAGCCTTTTGCTCTGTGCTAAATCAGTAGGATCCGCGTTATCTAGCTTTTTATGAAGCCATTGTATTACTAAAACAGAAGTTTATCAATTCCGATGAATTTTATAAAAAAAAAACAATTAATAATGTTAAAGGACATGAACATACACCACACACATTCACAGCCTACTACAGGTGTTATGCATTTCTATTTCAAACACAAAGGTACTAGTATAGAATGAAATCTTACTGTTCAATATTACCTTTGGACATTGAATCAGCACTCGGCCCGGCTGACGCGCGGCCCAGTTAAAATAATGATTTGGTTGCATCTTACACGCATAGGACACAAATATTTTTGTATAAGTGTGTGTTAAGAAAAAGTAGTATAGAAGCTGTAACTTATTATTGTAAATATATCAGATTTGAATTTTATGTTCTAATGTCATTACCCCTTATTGTGGCCAAGACACCTTTAGCCATCTCTGATCGGTCTCGTGAGTCTGCAGGACTGGCAGTGAGAGTACCCTTCCCGAACCTGGAATTCCTGTCCACTATCCGTCTGTAACCTTAGGTCGCATGGTGCTGACTTCCTGAACTTATCTATATATTTATTTATCACATACTAGGTATATGATAGGTTAGGGCTATAGGGCTGATAGGTCTTAAGAGTCCTAGGGACTGTTAGGCTGGTAGGTCTGAATAGGTGGATGCTCCTCCTTTAAGGTGGATGCTCCAGGGTAGCCCGCGAAATTCAAATTTTCTTACGTTTTTTTACAATTTGCAGGTCAGTGTCAGGTTGTATCTTGGTCAAAATTTGATTCGCGGCCATAGCAAGTATGTATTTATAGAATTATAATCATTAAAAACATCAACACATCTCTCTCAGTTAGAATTGATGCCAAATGTCATGATTTCATGAAATACTTACATTTGGCATCAATTCTAACTGAAAGAGTTGTAATTTGAATTTCGCGGGCTAGGGTGGAGCTTTCACCTTAAATTGTTGTACATTTTCATGTACAGTCACACCCTGTGAGTCATGTTCTGGACAGGGTTCAGCTTACTGTTAACACTGCTGCGGCCGTACGTGCGTGACGTGTGTTAGGGTGGGCGTACACTTACCCATATTATTATTCTTGATAGTTTCATCTCTATCTTTAAGAGCTTTCTCATTGGCTTCATACTTTTCCTTTAAATCGTCTAATTCTTTTTGCAGCTTGTCCATGTACTGACTAGTGTTACTAATTCGCTCTTTTAGTTCGTCCATTTCTCTAGTGTTACGTTCTATTACTTTTTCTTGTTCTAATGCTATAGCTGTTCTGCATAGTAGCTAGAAATATTAATGTTTTATTTATTTATTTGGACTTCATGTTAAAGAGGTACACGGCGTACTTAATGCAACAAGGCATTCTCTGCCAGTCAACCTATGGGTTAAAGAGAACAGTTTTTGGTAGGTGTACAGCAAATAAAACAAAAAAACCGGTCAAGAGCGAGTCTGACTCGCTCACCGAGGGTTCCGTACATCATATATAAATATTTGGGATGTGTTACTAATTCGTCAGAGAATTTTAACACTGCGGTGTGGATATTGCAGTTTTCGGTCAGTGCCATCTCTTGGTTCGATAGTGGAACTAATGTAATTTTAATTGATGATTTCTGAAAAATATGCTATTTAAAGACATCGTTTTATTTTTCCTGTAATCTTTACATAAACTTCTGTCACATAGAATAATTTCAGATTTTGCTCTATGATAACTTCGGAGATAAGGGTGGAGAACGCTATTTTTTTTTACTTTTTTCAACTTACAGCGCTCTTTTATATGATACCCCACATGCTCTAGTAGCCCCACTTCGATTTTTAAGACACCCTTCAGTACTTGTTGCAAAGAAAAAAAAAACTTTTTTATTTGCAAAATACCAGCTATTTTGCAAATAAAAGTTTTTTTTTGCAAAACTATTCCAAATTTCAAGGTGATAGCATTAGTAGTTCTTGAGATATCCAGCTGTGACAGACAGGTAGACAGACTGAGACGCACCATAAGGATTCCTTTTTAACATTTTGGTACCGAACCCTAATAATGTATTGTAAGTTAATGTTGTTGTGGAGTGGTTATAATATATTTCTTATGCACAATAACGTGATTTTTTCCACCCTTTTGGGAAAAAGTCATGTTGCTACTGTTTTTTCCACCTTACTTGTTGCATGATGGTGCAAAATAAATTACCTTCTCTTTCATTTCAATTAGGTCAGCATTTTGTTTTGAAATAATTTGGTTAGCCTTCAAAAGTTGTTCTGATGTCGATTGAACAGCGTCATTATGCCTATTTACAAGAGATTCGCTCAAAGCCAACCGTTCCTCTAAACTTGACTGTGGACAAAGATCAAATATAAATCGTTTTAGTGGAATATTGATAGCTGACAAAGATTTTTGTAATATCGTGCATAATATCATAGTCACCGAAAAAGCTATACAAACCTTTTCTTTCTTAGCTATTTGTAGAGTACTGTTTAATTCCTTTATAACGTCAGAGTTATCCTTCAATGTCTGTAAATAGAATAATCATCATTCAGTTTCAAATCAGTTTTTAGATGTTAATCTGGGTTTGGTTGTATGTATGGGCACGGGGTCTCATCTCGAACAAAGAAAATTTGGTTCAAATAAATTGAAAAAGATAGAGTAATATGAATCGATTTCTTAATGAAGTATAGGTAATATTTTGAAAAAAATATGGTAAATACTGTATTTTCTTATTTCATAAACTGGCCTAAGCATACAACTGTGGTATTACGGACATCCTTAGACATCTATATTTCTTGTACTAATAGATGGCGCTGTTTGATGTTTTAGACTTTATCCATTCGTCTCTTTATAATTTGTATAGTGATACATTTTGATAGAGTAAAACTGTTAAAAAGTGCCAAAAATACTACAAAATAATTCCTCAATGTGTGAGAAAATGTTGGTAAGACTTTAAGTAAATTCATTCAACTTGCATGCCGTCGCTGCTAACACCATCTAGCGAGATGTAGAGGACGGGCCCGAACGAAGAACAAAAGCTGCTTGAGCCAGTCGAAAACCCGTAGTTACGGCGGTACCGTTTCTTCATGTGAGATGAGGCATCTGTACTCTGGTATTATATTATCAGTGGTATGGGTATATTTATTACTTAGAAGACTTTTTAAATACCTTTTCTAAATAAATACATTTGGAATTCAATTGATGGTATTGTTTTTCTTTTTCCATTACATCCCGTTCTAATGAAGCATTTTTTGCTTTTAGTGTAGCTACTTCAATATGTGTCTTTTGAACTTCTTTCTCTAGAATGTTCACACACTGGGTTTTTTCACTGAAAACATTAAAAAAATATAACGTAAGAACACTCTAATCATAAACTGAACTGAAAATGAAGGGAAGACTAAAGAAACAATGGATGGATGATGCCCAAAAAAGAAGCTGACTACTGAGCGGTCAACTACGAGAGAATTATGGAATGTAAGCCGCGCAGTTTCCAAATAAAGTTTTCTGACCAGTATCCCTGGAAAGAAAATTTTTATTTGTACTGCAAGAAAATTTTAGGAATATTAATTATTGAATGCAAGAAATATACCTTAATTGATTCTCTAACTGTCTGATGTTGTCACGCAACTGCTTACAATGAGAGTTCATATCATCAATCTGTTTGTCTTTCTTGTTTAGACTGTCCTCGTATGTGTTTAGCTGTGTTTTCAAACTTAGTTCTGCATTTTGTTGCCAGAGCATTTTTTCCTGAAGAAGTAAAGAAATTAGTAACTATTAGTAACAGCCATGTAGAACTAGCATATTTAAAGAAAAAATAAATATCTCTATGAAATGATGACAAAAGGTGAATTTTTTTCTGAGAAAAACTATGTATCAATCTATTTAAATTAATCATAAATGTTTTAGGGCCAAGAGATGGTTCACTGTGATGGGGAAAACCGACTAACCCGTCCCGCCCAATTAGCAAACACAATAGATTTTAATTGTTATCTGCAAACCTGGTGTGCGATCAACATATGAAGAGTTAACAATAAATCTAAAAAACAACATTTTTATCAGCCTAGGATCTAGGGTAATTTTAGGAAAAGTCACATATGTAAAAATAAGTACAATCACCTGCTTCATCTTTTCTTGATCTTGTTTCAAAGTTTCTCTGAACTCCAATTCATATTTTGACTTTTCTTCTTCCATTCTTGCTAGAGTGTGTGTCAAATCATGGATCTTTCTTTCCATATTCATACATTTTTCATTTAACACTGCCTCATTACTCATTGCTGAACTTTTATATGAAGACAAGCATTTCTGTGACAAATTCTAGTAAAATTAATATTGGCTATTTACCCTTTCCCTCATCTAATTAGCAGACACAATAGATTTTAATTATGTACGCAAAATACGCGCCTTAAGCGTGGAGTTGCGGATACCAGCCTGACATACATAGATTTAAATTTTGTTTCGCCCACTATGTGTCCGCTAGATGCGGGAAAGGTTAATTGAAATTTTTACAGTAGGTTGCATCAAAACTAATTCATAAAAGGTTTATGGCAAAATAGGCACTTTGGACGTTGAGTTGCAGACACCAGCCCAATATACAATACAAAATTATGATGCAACAGAAATTGTCAGTTTGGCATCAACTGACTTATTAGTTTTCAATTTTTTTTATTTTGATGCATACTGAAGTTACAATTTGAGGCCTACCTTAAGGTTAATGATTGTATCAGCCATATGTTGCTTAATATCTGCATCCGTAGCCGGTCCAGTCTTCAAAGATAAATGCACAAGTCGTTTAAATTCATTATGCTCAATGACTTCTAAATAATATTGTACTGGGTTTTTCTGTTGCATTATCAAAAACCTGGAAGAGATATATGTAACAATAGTTTCTTATCTCAGCATTCACTAGAATTCAGTTAATGTCTAGTCAAGAATTAAGCTCCATACAGGTTATGGACATGCTAGTGCATAAAGCTAAAATAAACTTCATTAAAATTAAAATATTATTTGTTACCAAATTTACTCACATATTGTTTGAAGCACATTGCTGCAGCAGCCTTACAAGCTGTGATGGGAAATTATCAAAATCCACCAGTAGACCTTGTTGCTTTTTCAAATCTTCGTAGTCCATACGTGTAATAACCAACACACATAAAAATATGGGGTCTTCATCATCCGATAAAGATATTCGCTAAAATTTAAGATACTTTACTTAGTCATTTTGTCTACATTTTTAAACGCAAATTGCGTTTGCAAATGCATTACTAAATTTCTTTTGAAAGTTTGGAAAGAGAGAAACCAACCAGAGTATCCGTTTCAAAAAGTTTGTCGATTGTTACAGTCACATCTTTTTTGCAGTCTTCGAAACCTCTTTTAAAAGTTATGTAATATTTTTCTTTGTGGAACGTTTTATAAGCCATTATTGTACGTAGAAATACAACATAGCCAATACGAAAACAATATTTTATTTTGTGTTTCAAACAAAACGTAAACTAAAACTTTCGGCAACTGTCAAATGTCAATACCAGTTTTTTTTTTATTATCTCCGAAGAGAAGGCTAAAGTCTTTTGACCATATTGCCTAGTCTTACGTAGTATATTTTTACTTTTTTCCCATTAGAATGCAGATGTAAAACATTCTAATGTTTTTTGCAGTATTTGGCAACAAATGTGTCGAGTCGGCCTTCTCGGCAAACTTCGCTGAGGTAGTCAACACTACAATAAAATTTTCAGCTCCATTCCCGAGATCGCGCCTGTTTCAATGATTCCACATATTGTCCAGTTGCGTAGACACTTGAGACACAAACTACACCAATTTAACATCACAATATCCACTAGGAATCACTAAGCGAATAATTAAAACAGCCACTGAACTTCACTCGAGAAAATCCCGCCAAAAATCTCTAATTATCCAGTACTGTCACAATACACTAGTAGTTTTTGTAATAGATCATGTTTTTTCTTTTTGTCCGGAACAGGCTAATGTCAGACAATGCTACCTAGTCTTCAGTTAGAATAATTTTTTATCCCATTAGCATTTTAATGTTTTTGCAGTATTTGGCAACAAATGTGTCGAGTCAGCCTTCTCGGCAATCTTCGCCGAGGTAGTCTATACTAAAATAAAATTCTCAGCTCCATTTTACCGAGATCGCTTCTGTTTCAATGATTCCACATAATTTCCCGTTGCGTAAGTAGACACTTGAGACACAAAACTACACCAATTTTACATCACAATATCCACTAGGAATCAATAAGCGAATAGGTAGAACAGCCACTGAACTTCACTCGAAAAAATCCCACTAAAAACTCCCTGTCACAATCAATAGCACAAAAAAAAACAAATATTTTTTTAGAGGTAAATCAAAATCGATGGTTTTTATCTTCCGTCGATTTTTAAAGCACTGGTTACACAATGTCCAAGAAAGCTTCAAAATATTTGATTGATCTGACAACAACGTGGACTTTTAGTCGGGATTTTTTGTTGTAGTGATGAGAGAATCCGCATGATGAGGCCTACCCTCTGATCTACGCAGCTCCAGGCCGCTATAGGATTTGAAAATTTCCAACTGGAACTTTAAAATCGATTCGCACTGCTGGAAACCACAGGCAGCACTGTTGAGGAGAAGGCCGACGAGGTGGTTAAAGCACTACGCGACGTGTTTGGCAGACTATTCCTGTCGCATCGGAAAAATAAGGTGTCCAAACTTTCCTCGGTGACTCTCGGACTTATGAGGGAAAGACGAGAGTTGCCATCCACGCAGCTGTCTGCGTCAGATAAGAGGGCCAAAACACAAAAATTACAAAGCTGACGCGACGTGACCTTCGGTGCTCCAACACCCGCGACATTAAGGTCACGATTGAGCAGAACCGAGGGTCGAAAGTGTTCGCTCAACAATCAGGGAGGTCCCATCTGACGAAACTAAGAACTGCGGATGGCAGAATCGTGCCTTCAAAGTCCGAGATACTCGAGGAAGTCGAGGATTTCTACGGGTACCTATACTAACCCGGACGGCGAAACCAGCGGAACATCGTACAGATATCCATCGAGCCGAATTGACGCGTCACTACACGGAGGAAATCCCGTATGTCGACCAGTGCCAGATTAGACTCTCAAACAGCTAAAGAACAACAAGGCACCTGGTGATTACGGAATAACGACAGAGCTCCTTAAAGCGGGCGGGGCTCCAGTCCTGAGAGAGCTAGCGAGTCTCTTCAACTCCGTCATCCAAGAGGGTACAACGCCTGAGGCGTGGAGCGGAGGTGCGGTGGTTCTGTTCTTCAAAAAAGGTGACAATTGACAAAACCTTGCTGAAGAACTATAGACCCATCTCACTTCTGAGCCACGTCTACAAGCTGTTCTCCAGTCTCGTTACGAACCGTCTCGCCAGGTGACTTGACGAGTTCCAGCCACCAGAACAAGCTGGTTTTCGAAAAGGCTTCAGTACCGTGGACCACATCCATACTGCAAATTATACAGAAGACCGAGGAGTACAACCAGCCGCTGTGTATGGCATTTGTGGACTACGAGAAAGCCTTCGACTCCATCGAAATATGGGCAGTTGTTGCCTCTCTGCAACGATGTCGAATTCGGATCGTCAACTATCATTTTATTTAACATTTAGACTCTAAAAGACAATCACCTTTTTCTGTACACAAAAGATTTATATGATGATAATATTTTTTGCATTGCACACCCAATTAAAATATACATCGATATTGAAATATCGATATCTGTCTACATCCAGTTAAATGAATGAATGATGTTTATTCTGTAAATAGGTTACAAGCAATGGTTACAAGGAACACTTTTACACGTCAATGTTTTTTGTCAAAAAGCATCTCTCGTTGAGTGGCAAAATATATGAAATAGGCATGCGAATATGACATCTATTTCAAAGAGGTTAGCGTTCTAAATATAATAATTTGGTTTCAGTGCCCTCTAGGGTTGAGTAGCTGAACTCGTAAATCACTCAAAGTTTGTTAGGTGATAGTGATAAACGTTGATTGTGACACGTAAAATAATAACAACTTTCAGAAATTGTAATAAGTTATCTTTCGATAGCAATAAATAAATGATTGATTTTTCAAAGTTGCATTTGTAATACGCCAATTACTCGTATAATCACGGTTTTTTATGTGTGTAATGTGCAATTTTCTTTGCAAAGTGTGAGTTTGGCAACCCTGGTTCCCGTGCTAAGACACTGTAGGGGTACTTACACTGTTTTTTTTTTGTATTCCGTGAGTGTGCCTGGATGGGACAGTCATGGCGGGATGCAATCATTTTCAAAATGGTGATGGTGCTATCGCGTGTTGGTGATATCTTTAAAATAATGACGCCACATTCTTGCACGTGAAAGCCGTCAACGCGGGCATTTGCGAACATTTCTGACGCACTACAATGGCGCGGCAACCCCAACACTTTTTTTTTTTTTGGTGGGACTTCTCGCAGGTCAGTCTGAGGCTGTCGTCTGCTCAACCGGGCTTGCCTGTGTAGGCTTTAATATATTAAAGCCTCCAGCCAGGACTTATTTAAACTTACAAACTAAGTGACCACGCTAAGGGCACCCCCTGCGGGGTACGGGCCTCGGCTTAGGGCGTCACTGGGGGGGGCAGCAAGGGAAGGCTGGATCAGGTTTCCATTAATTGGGGTATGTACTGGCTCGTGCTGGCGAGAGACGGGGAGGGCCACAGAGTAATATAATACAAGGTGTAACGGAAAGGTGTGGTCATATTTTAAGAACCGGTTCTGCCCATGAAACTGAACAACTTTCTCTTAGAAAAAAATTAAAATTTCCAAAAAAAAAATTGGACTTTCCATACTAAGTTATCATTAGCTGATCAATATTTGTATGGGAGGTAAAAATTTTTTTTGAGAATTTCTTCTTGTTTTCTTGAATAAAGTTGTTCTTAATGATGGGCAGATGCAGTTCTTAAAATATGACCACACCTTTCCGTTACACCCTGTATATAGGGTAGGGAGGGCAATGACTTAGAGTTCGCGACGGGCCTCGCCGGCGAGGGCGGAAACTCGGCGGTCTGGTGTGGTGTTTACGAAGGGTGCTAGTTTCCCTACGGCTCTCTTGGAGCAGGGTGGTAGCGTCATCTGGGACTAGAAGGGTATGCCGGGGACGGCGAATCCTAGAGATTTGAGAGGGAACGTATCGAGTAGCCGATGCGATAAGGGGGTTACGATGCTTAGCAGCAGTTTCAAGGAAGCGCTGGGTGGAGCGTTTCATGAACTGCTGCAAGGTGGGGATTTTGAGGTCAACATGCAGTTCCTCATTCCTCACAAAGTAGGGGGCATCCACTACCTTGCGGAGAAAGCGGTGCTGCAATGTCGACATTTTGTGGAGGTGACGGGGCTTGGCATGTGCGAACACTGGGCAACCCCAACACCATTCTGAAAGCATTATTATACTGAAATTATATTCTCTTTGATTATACTGAATACGCAGGACGTTGTAGGCTCGGTGCCTATACCGAACCCTCAGGCCGCTCGAGTAAAAAGATTGGCAATATGCCTTAAAAAGTGTTAGCATAATTTCTTTAGTACATCGAACGAACCTACGGGCCAGCATATTGTTCCTTATCGCCAACGCCCTACGTTCTCTTTCTATATCTGGGTCATCATTTAAGTCCTCCGTGACCAGATTTTTGTTTTTATAATATAGTTGCTTAGACTTTGGATTGGAAGATTTATTCTAAAAGTACATTGTACATGATGGAAAATTTCAGTGATAGATACATGTCAAAAATATGTAGCACGTAGAACAATTTAGCCAGTACGATTATTACTAAACTTCAAAATCCTCCCCTTAATCGGAAATGGCTACAATTTGGGTTACACGACTGTACATACACAGGTACACATATATTTCAACCTGACTGTACTTTCAATGACAGTGAGAGTGACATAAGAAAATACAAAACATGGAGCCCGTATTATTATTATACTCTTTGCATGGAGCACTCAAGAAGTCAAACCATAATAAAAATATTAGCAAAATTAAATCATATTAAACCTATGTTAGACACACAACGTTGGTTTGCATCGACCTAAGCCTTTGGTCAGAACATCCGCCTACATCTTTTCCGTAGGCAAACACGATAATACTATTTTATTATTCTCAACCAGCTCTCTAATGAAATGGTAACGGACATCGATATGTTTGGTCCAACTGTGATGTACAGAATTTTGTGTCAACTTTTGCGCACTATCGTTGTCGTTATAAACGGTAACAGACGAGCACTGACCTGTAATTTCATTTATAAGCCGCTGTAAATACACAGCTTCTTTAGATGCGCTGGACAACGCCATGTATTCAGCCTCTGTGAAGGACAAGGCAACTGTGGGTTGTTTTTTTCACTCCCACGACACCAGTGCATTCGCCAGTTTGAATACAAAACCAGTATACGATCTCCTGTCCCCACCGTTGGCCCAATCAGCATCTATGAAACCATGAAGAGGCTCTCCAATCTTTTTATATGTAAGACCGTAATCTAACTTACCTTTTAAATATTGCAGGACTCGTTTAGCAGCATTCCAATGCGCCTGCAGGGGCTTTTTATTGAACTGGCTTAGGAAACTTACGGCAAACAAAATATCGGGCCTGGTGTTGATAGCCAAAAACATCAGGCAACCGATCAAGTTTTGATAAGGACATTAACAGCTGGTTCTATCTGAGAACGCAAGTCAACACTAGTGTCCATCGGAGTAAACAGTTTTGCACTCCGCCATATTAAACCGGTCTCACAAAAAAAATCTTTATTTTCGGGCAACTAAGGCCCCTATTTATAATACAAAAAATAATCTTAAACAATAATAAACTACTTAATACCTAAACATAAAAACTACTGCACACGAAATGACGGCGTCGTATTACGTTGCGAGGTGTCGCGTAGCTGGCCGCGGAAACGCCGATACAGCACACCTTTCGGCCAAAACTCTTCCTTGAGGAAGGTCATCAAATGGTGAGTGGGAACGCGCACCACGAACGACTTGCACTGTTGTGTTGTTGTTAGGTTGTGTTGTTACTGTCTTGTTACATCCAACTAGCCTTCTCCCGTAAGGATCTATTCGTTCTTTCAGCAACCCCGTTGGATTGTGGGCAATACGGGACTGTAGTCTGGTGCTTAATACCCTTAGAAGCTAAATACGCTTCAAATTCATCATTAACATATTCACCTCCGTTGTCAGTACGCAAGTATTTTATTTTATGAGATGTTTGCTTTATTTTATGTGTGTTGTCCTCTCAACCAAGGTTTCATATTCTAAAAACTTTTTCTTAACATCCGCTCTAAAGCGTATAAAATAAGACGAGTCAGAGAGAAGAGTCTACAAAAATAACTAAATACTTGTTTGACTCTAAAGACATTACGTCATAAAAAACTTTTGTATTTTATTTCTTCGATATTTGACACCGACTTCCGAAATTAAAGTTATTTTTAATTTTTAGTGTATTTTTTTTTTTGGAAGTCGGTTGTTTTTTTTTGTAAAAAAGTTTTTTATTTTTCGCTTTTTAGTTGTTATACCCCAGAACTAAAAACCCCAATAACATGGAACATGGAATTTAAACATTTGGATAGCACAAAAACGTCATGAAGATATGCGTATTTTTCGTTTTTGTTCAGTTTCTCAAAAAACGCTTAAGCAATTTCGATAAAATTTATATGGGACCACCTCGGGAGTATATTCTTCCGGATAAAAAAAGAATTTTGAAAATCGGTCCACAACTGACGGAGAAATGCGCGGACATAAGTACATTTAAAAAAAAAAAAAAAAAAAAAACATACAGTCGAACATACTCGTAGAACCTCCATTTTGGTGCCTCTCTTGTATTTAATAGCTTTGAAGGGCTTTTTACCTTCAGCTTTTCCATGGCACAGGTGGTCCAAAGCGACGCGGCTCAGATGTTCAAGCCTTCAATGCCACAGGCTCGAAGTAAAATTCGCTTCAGTAACCATAGCCCGCTCCGCGGAATTCGGTATCTGGTCTAGTTTCTACAAACCACCAACGTTGCATGTAGCATGACCTACTACTTTACCGACTACCTTTACATCATTGTGTTTATACATACAACAACCTTTCTTTTTAAAAACAATAGTAATACCATTCTCAACAGCCTTATTAGTTAAACGACTTATATAAATTCTACATATGTAAAGTGCGATTCACAAAAGAATTACTTTCACCGTAATGTTGGCACCATTGCTTTTCAGTTTTCGAGGTTGACCGTATTATAGCTAACTTAAAACCTGATTCTGCAGTGGGTTGGGATGGAATCCCTGTCAGGGTTTTAATTTCCTCCCGCGGTACCCTGGCCCCACATTTTACTCACAGCTGTAACCTACCTATCGCGACGGGTATCTTTCCGAAGATTTTTAAAAAGGCAGTTGGCAAATAACTTCAGACCAATATCAGTCCATAAAGCACTTTCTAAAATTCTTGAACGTATTTTGAACAAGCGACTAACTAAGTTCCTAGAATGTAATAAAATAGTATCTGATAACCAGTTAACCATTCCGCACTGGTATATCTACGGAGGATGCTGTGCTGGCTTTAACAGAACATGCTGTTAGGAACTTAGATAAAAAGCATAAATGCTTGGGACTATTCCTGGATCTGGCAAAAGCTTTTGACACTGTCTCTGTCCCCATCCTTATAAATAAGAATAGAATACTCTTTATTATGTACACCATTTAGATTACAGAACATATAAATGAACAAAACAAGCTAAACGCAAGCTGGAACGCCTAGGCATTAGAGGTCTCCCTCTGAAAATATTTACTGACTATCTTCGTGAGCGTGTACAAGTAGTAAAAATAGGGGAACTCGGGAGCGATGAGGAGGTTATTGACTGCGGCGTGCCCTAAGGAAGCATCCTGGGTCCCACATTGTTCATTCATTTTATAAACGAGCTGTGCAACATTCCCCTCCCAAATTGTAAAGTTTTTACCTACGCTGACGATACGGCTCTCATTGTAGATGGGGTGGACTGGAGTCAAACGAAGCAAAACGTAGAATATGCTCTCAAAATAGTCATGGTTTGGCTGTCTGATAATCTTTTGACCCTGAATATTGACAAGACCCTGTTCATTACTTTCGCAATGAGAGCTGACCTTCAGCCCCCGGAGACTATTATAATCAAGGCCCACACATGCTTGAGGCCTGACCCAGGCTGCTGCTGCCTAAGTGTAACTAGATTTTCTAACATTAAGTATTTGGGCGTGCATATAGATCAGAGTTTCCGCTGGTACAAACAAATTGAAACTGTCACAACTCGAACTCGACGACTCATATTTATATTTAAAAGACCACTGCACTCGGCTGACTCTAAAACCCTAAAAACGGTTTACCTGGCTCTATGTCAGTCCTTACTATTTTACTGTTTGTCGGTGTGGGGTGGAGCCCCGAAGTCAACAATTCTCCAGCTTGAGGTTGCCCAGAGGGCAACACATAAGGTGCTGACAAATCGACCCTTAAGGTACTCTACAACTCAACTTTACGCTGATTGTAATGTCCTCGGGGTAAGGCAACTGTATGTCCTTTAGACCATAACTCGTAAACATAAATCGCGACCACTGCAAGAGCCCCGTGGTAGAATTAAGTACACAGTTTTCAAGCCGGATCGGACCAGAACATGTTTTGCACGTCAAAATTATTTCATCATTAGCGTCAGACTGTATAATAAGCCAAATAAGCTACTGGGCATATTTCATCTGAACAGAACTAACTGGAAAGTGAAAGATTGGCTTATTTCTCTAACCTACCAGGAAACTGAGGACCTACTGGCTGGCATGCCTCAGTAATAATCTTGTGCAATTGCAATAAAATCTATGCACATACATACACTTTCTTTAACTCCCACAAATTCACACATTAACGCTTCACATACACATACACACAAAACCACACCTAAGCAGAAATATCTGCAATTATTAGGCAATCTTTAGGATTTATCTTTTTTAATTTCAATTGTGTTCAATTTAAAAAAAAAAAAACAATTAAAATTTTGATTGTATTTAAATTTAATTTAAGTGCATTTTATTGAATTTTTGACTTAATTTTTATTTAACTTTATTGTTATTTAATTTTAATTGTTTTTATTGTATTTTAATTATTATCGTATTTTTTAATTTATGTTATTTTCATTTTAATGATATTTTATTTTCATTTGTTTGTAATCAACAGAAGCTTACTTTGGCTAATTTGTGACTAACTAGGGAGGAACGCTGACACCTGAGATACAGGATATATCCTGGTTTAGGTGTCAGTAGTTTAACGTTTTACATGCACATACCCTATACCCAATTGAGGACATCTCATGGTTAGAGATTTTTTCACAGAATGATGTCCTAGTTTGAGTTTCGCGGAACTATTAAAAAAGTACGAGTGAAAAAGAGTACCTATATTTTTGTAGCAACCACGGGTTTTCATTTTTAGTAGTAGCATTGGCCACCATGCATTATCAAAAGCCCCAGAACAATCCAGAAAAATCCCAATAACGTATTTATGTTCGGAAAGATTAACAATTTTACGGACAGAGAGAGCTGCGTCGACGGTAGAATTTCCAACAGTAAAACCGAATTGGTTATTATGAAATTTAGGTCCGTTCTGTAGCAAGCGGGGAACGATTAGTCACTCCAAGAGCTTACTCAAAGATGGAAGTAGTGTTATGGGCCGGTACGACTTAGGGTCGTCAGGTGGCTTGTCACCATTCATCGGAATTACGCGTTTATAGCCGTGTCGCCATTTCCGAGGAGAAATACCATTCGCTATGCATCGGTTATAGACAGTTAAAATCGCGTCACCCGCTGTTTTACACGCTTCTCGCTTCATTCTGTTAGATATTTTATCTTCACCTGCCGATTTGTTAAGAGGTAGTCTCCTGACAACATTCATGAATTCGTTAGTGGATGGAAGGTCTGACGCTGGTGACTCAGGTGGTACAGCTGCCCACGCTCTAATCTGTTGGTAGTATGCAGTGTCATTTACTAATGAATCATCAAGTATAAGAGAATTAAGCAGAACTTCCCTTGTTTCTTCGATACCGGTAGTACGAGTATGTTCATTGTTTACTTTGATGTTTTGGACATACGCAAGGTCGACTGATCTATTTGGCCTTGAACTCATGATATAAAGGAGACACACTCCTTGTCTAGTTTTTCGACAATTTTCCGCAATAGATTACCCTTAGATTTTTCCACCGATGCTCTGTAGCGTGACTTGGCAACTCTAAACGTATTTAAGCATGAGTAAGCTGGTCCCCAGTGGCATTACGTTTTTTCAGCTTATTAAGATGTCTGCGGGCTTTGCGATAACTTTTGCGTTGTTCAACTAGGTAGTCACTCCACCAATCCCACCTACGTGTGCAGTCAATGTAGAATCCGACATGTGTCCTGCTGAGCTCCTCGTTCAACTGATTCACAACACATATAAGCTGAAGAGACCGATGTATGTGAGGCCGCCCTGCCTTACACCGCATTCTAACCTATATTCGTCACATAGTGTATCCACCCATCAAATTGATGTCAACTGAGTTGACATCAATTTGATGACAATAATTTGATAGGCACTTTGCAGTACATTGCTTGGTGGACATCGATTATAATAGGCACTACGTATACTTTTTTGTTTTCCTATACGTCAACGCATTAATGTACTGCATAATGCATATCAAATTGATGTCAACTGAGTTAGCGAATACACCTGCTGATTAGTCTGGTTTTTATACCAGAATTTAAGTATACTGCTATATTCCGCTGGCATACCCGTTTCCTCTAGCTTTCGCCACAGTATGTCATATGAAACTGTTATAACATACGTTGCCGAAACGTGGACACTAACAGTGGGCTGGGCCACAAATTCAAGGTCGCTCAGCGCACAATGGAGCGAGCTATGTTAAGAGTTTCTTTGAAGTATAAAATCAGGAATGAAGTTGTCCGGAAAGGAACCGGAGTAACTGACATAGCTTGCAGAATAAGCAAACTGAAGTGGCAGTGGGCTGGTCGGGTGGCATGCTGGTGGAGCAGACGAGTCCTGGAGTGGAGACCGCGTATTGGCAAGCGTAGTGTGGGACTAACCAACTAAGTGGACCGACAACCTTAAGAAGTTGGCTGGGATAGACTGATGGATGCGGAAGGTAGTGGTTAGGGTATTGTGGCGCAGCCTGGAGGAGGCCTATGTCCAGCCGTGGACTGCGATAGGCTGCGTTGATTGATTGATTGACTACCTCAGCGAAACTTGCCGAGATGGCTGACTCGATACATTTGCTGCCAAATACTGCAAAAATATTAGAATGTGTTACATCTGCATTCTAAATATGAAAAAAATACGAACTTATGACTTGGCAGCATGGTCTATGACCTTAGCCGGTTTCACAAGTAACAAAAGGAAAAAAAAAGCAATCACTTGTCAAAATATTGGACTGCCTTTTTGGCGGGATTTTCTCGAGTGCAGTTCAGTGGCTGTTTTAATTAATTGTTTATTGATTCCTAGTGGATATTGTGATGTAGACTTGGTGTAGTTTTGTGTCTCAAGTGCCTACGCAACTTGACAATATGTGGAATCATTGAAACAGGTGCGATCTCGATAAAATGGAGCCGAGAATTTTATTGTAGTATTGACTACCTCAGTGAAGTTTGCCGAGAAGGCTGAATCAACACATTTGTTGCCAGATACTCCAAAAAATATTAGAAAGTGTTACATCTGCATTCTAATGAAATAAGTAATAAAAATACACTACTGATGACTACGTAAGACTAGGCAATATGGTCAAAAGACTATAGCCTTCCCTTCGGCATAAATAAAAAAAAATAGACTGCCAAGCCAAATGTCATTTTGTATTATCAAATCAAAACCCAAAAGTGTCAAACATCCTGTGTTGCCAGACGGTTACATTTCTTACATTTTTCGTAACTTTTGACCCACTCGCGTAACATATAAGTAATTTTTATATTTACGACAATTTTCGTAACTTTTGAAAACAACGACATTTGTAATACTAGATATTTATTGCAAACAGTTTACGAACGCATTCAAATTAAAAGTACCTAAAACTGGTGCGTCTAAAAAGTATTTCACTCCTTATCAAGTTATCACACAGAGATTGCTCTGAATGGAACGCGCCATGACAAAATGAAACGTATTTTGTATGGGTTGAACTTGATTTTGCTTGAGCGTAAGCGCGCACGTTTCCTATTTCGCGAGTTCGCGCCGTTTCGAATTAGTTTCGTTTTCTTAGCTACCTAGCAAGAAAAAAAAATAAACATGGCTGATTGTGATTTGTTTTCTTTCTTTGTATTATTGTTTGTTGTAATATGAGAAAAGTGAGAGGGACAATAAAAACTAACCACTTCGAATACTTCACTTTGATTTTTTCAATTTTTTTAAATTTCAATCTTTTTTCTTCAAAAATCTGCTCAACAAAAAATGTTGGTTTTAATTCTATCAGACACCTACAACCCTTACCTTTGTCTCGGTGCGTGTTCCGTGCGCCCGAGTCCTGGTTTTGGTACAATTTTTCAAAAAAAATCCATCTAATGTGTATTTAAAAAATAAAAATTTTATATTTCAGACAAAGTCCATAATTTGTTAGTACATACACACAACTTAAAATCTAGTGTTAGTACTTATGACTACCAGTTTTTTTATTATATTACGCCATAGTGGCAAGTAGGCGTTACCAATGTCCCAGTATGTGGCTATCCCACCTGTCCGCTATAGTTTCCAAGATACTGTTGGGGCTGACGCGTACCCTGCGCATGATGGCGTGCAATTCATCTATTTCCGTCTCTGCAAAAATGACGGACGCGCTTTTTGCACTTTTTTCAGACGAATCTTTTGACATCGCACACTTGAGCCTAGCTATCACAGAACGTCAAAAAATTCAGACATCAATTTACCTCCGATCCCAAAAACCACTAAAAAAAAAAGTGTGTGTACTTATGTCCGCACGTAAGAAGATATACTTCTTTAGCGTAACAAGATACAAAACAAATTGTCTCAAACGATCATTCTACATGAACCACAGACTATAGCTAACTTCAGGGTGTCGGTTCTAGCTAACTTCAGGGTGTCGGTTTTTGTGACGGTGTGTGCTCGCATCGTAAATACACTTCTGGACACATCTATTGGCCCACCTTGTGTTTTCAGTTTCGTTTGGTCCTAGCTAAAATTTTATATTAGGTCGAGCAAAAAGTTTTTATGCAGTTTTGAACCTGGCACATTCACAATTTCATTCAATAGTCTTTTTTTGAATTTCGAACACAGAATTTAAAGAAACAAAAGACAATTTGGAGCCTGTTTGTTGATATCAAACAATCGAATACTAAGAAAACTTGGTTTTATTGGTTTACTTGGATTTAATTCTTGAAAAAGTGATTGATATCTTTGGTTTTGCAACAAACATTACTTATTCTTAACATTAAGGTGAGGTTCTATCAATAATCTATGGATACTTCACCTGAAGTCGCCGCCCAAGCTGTGGCACTTATTCAGGCCGGACACAGCCAAAGAAACGTGAGTGCTCAACTTAATTTAAGTCGATCTGCGGTCCGAAATGTTTATCGGAGGTACCTAGAGACTGGCGGCTTTGTTCGTCGCCAAGGAAGGCCACGATCTCGGGTCACAACTGAAAGGCAGGATCGATTCATCGTGACGACCAGCTTGAGAAATCGTCACCTTACCTCCATTGAGATACAAAACCAACTTCGCGACTTCCACGGAGTATCTGTGAGCGCTCGAACTGTTCGGAGAAGGTTAAAAGAACGCGATATGGTACCACACAAGCCAGCTAATGGGCCCAAACTAACGCGAGCCCACCGAACAGCGCGCCTTCATTTCGCACGCAGTCATTTAAATTGGACACAGCAAGATTGGAGCCCTGTACTCTTTTCTGATGAGTCTAAAATTGTGTTACATGGCAATGATGGAAGAAAGAAGGTCTACCGACGTAAGGGAGAGCGTTTCGCACAATGCTGCTTCGAAGAGAGGGTTGCTTATGGCGGTGGCTCATGGACTGTCTGGGGCGGTATATCCGCGAGCGGCAAAACTCAACTTGAGGTTGTTACAGGACCACGGCTGCCAACATTTAATGCTGAAAGGTACATTCGTGAGTTCTTAGAACCTCACGTGATACCATACGCGGACTATGTGGACCCAAATTTCCTTTTTATGCATGATAATGCAAGAGCCCATGCGGCCGGCATCGTCAGGGAATATCTTCGGGATGTAAACATCACAGTTATGGACTGGCCAGCCAGAAACCCAGACATGAACCCCATTGAGCACATGTGGGACGAGCTAAAAAGACGTGTTAGGGCTCGTCAGCCAGTTGCCCAGACGATGCAGGAGTTGAAAACTGCCATAGAAGAGGAATGGGAGATGATCCCTCAAAATTTCATAGAGCGGTTGATAAATCTATGCCTAATCGTATGAGAGCTGTGGTAGATGCCCATGGAGGCAACACGCGTTATTAAATTAAACCTTTATTTGATAAAAGTGATAAAACATGTTTTTTATTCAAAAATCAATTGCCTTTAACAAGGCGCATATCCGACTTGTTAGGCGTAGCTCCATGTCGTATGGTATTCTGAATTCAAATTTAAAACAATACGATCGAAAAAGATGGTAAAATGTATCAGGTTTAAAACTGCATCAACAGTTTTTGTTCAATCTAGCAATTATATTTCGGTAGGGGGCATCGAAACCTAAACTCTAAGGTGGGCCAATAGATGTGTCCAGAAGTGTATATACTCTCATCATTTTTCCCTAATGTGACAAAAGAAATATAACTTAAAAAAAAAACAATAATGTAACTTTTGAAGCAAAAATGTAACATTTCAGGGAATAAAACGTAACTTACGACTCAAGGGTCCTGGCAACACTATAAACATCAAAATTCCCGCGCCCTTCTCCACTCCAACGACTTGTTGAAACTCGTCAACTGTGTTCGTCAAGAAAACAAAAACGAAATAATAAATAATTTGTGACAGTTTTGTTAACTTGAGTGGCTTGAGTGAAAACGAGTTTAATTAAAACTAGGCGGCTGTTTTTATACGATTAATTGTGATACACTGTTTTCCGAAAATGTGGAATGGTATGTACTTCACACTACAAGCACTAAAGCTAATCTTTACTAGAGCTATTTACCTAGAGCATTCAAGTTATTGTTGTTAGATTATCAAATTAAAATAAAATCTATCGTGTCCAATCTCTAAACTTGTTTGCTAACCATGTTTTAGATCAGTCTGCTGTAGGTGGAGGGTTTTTCAACTCGCCAAACCAATTTGGAAACGTAAACACACCAAATCAGGCTCAAAAACCGGTAAGCACTACAGATTCTCTTATCATTAGTCTTCGATACGTTAATACTTCCACTTACTGCAACTACATAATAATATCTTGTTACCTACTTATAATCAGGGTCGCAGAGCATCGCGAACATCTCCAATAGTGATCAGACAAGCTTTGCACAGTGGAGATGATGGTGTGAAGATCTGGGGTACAGAGATTCAGATAGTGTCCATTGTGGCTCGTGTGAGGAACATCCGCATGCAGAGCACCAAAATCACCTACACCATACAAGATATAACTGGCAGGATGAGAGCTGTACTCTGGCTGGACCAGGAAGCAGCTGACGAAGATGTAGTTATTTTTTATTTACTTTGTTTTGTTACATAAATTTTAAACCTTTCAAGGGCTGCATGGTGAATTGCCAGCATAATTATATAGTACATTATTGGGTGTGTTTGGTGTCCCAGCAGTGGGATTTTATAGACTGATTATGCCTAAACTTGTTAGCACATCATCATAAAAATTTTATACTTCAACAAAGTGTTGATAAGAATATTTTCCAAATACAGGCATTGTTTATCCCACTTACTGAACTAACCAATTTTACAACCTCTCTTTCAGGATAAAGCCACCCCAAAGGTGCAGGTGAATGACTACATACAAGTATATGGCACTGTGAAGACCAACAAAGGAAAAAAAGTGCTGATGACTTTCAAAATAATGCCAGTAACAGATGTTAATGCTATCACATTCCACTACCTACACTGTATTCAAAATAGACTCAAAATGGAAACCGATTCTAAAAAGGTAATAATGCTTAGAAAGTTTATTCTCATGTTAAATAAATACCTCATCAAAAATTATATCTTCAGTTCTGGCAAATATCCATCTTTTAGTATGTTTTCAGTAATTTTCCATGTTTTGTTTTTACCCAGGATGCTGGGTTACCCACAGATTAACTTCACATAATAATTATTGTATTTTACTTGAGATGTGTTTTCTGTCTTTACAGGAAAAGGTTGAAAACAACAATTCTACTGCATTAAATGGTGGTCTGCCAGCTAATTCCATGGTTGGTGTGACTGAAAGCAGTGGGTCCGTGAACGGCCTCAACCCACGCCAGATGATGGTCTTCAACCTGATCAGAGCCTCCACCCTGGAGCAGGGTATCAGTAAAGAGGATATGTATGGCACGCTGAAGGACCGTATGGCACAAGTGGAGTTTGAGTAAGTATTTTAATGTAGGCATTCCTAAAACTATTTTTTCATTTCTCATACTCCGAATGTAGTGTTTGTTTGGTGGGAAACGCTGCTTCCCTACGGCGGCAAAGACTCATAGTAATTGCTTCCCACCCTAGGGCCGGAATGAATTTTAAAAATTAAATAAAATTTGTGAGTGTTCAAACAGCCAGTGTGAATAAAATAGTAGATTGTTATACAAGGGTGGGTAGAAAGGAACCAATTCCCATACGAGGTATTTAGACTATAGTCAGAGTAGGAATTGGTGACTTTTACCCGTGTTAAACACTCTACTTTTCATTTCGAATTTAATGAAAGTAAAAAATAACATTAATAATAAATAACCAAAATATTGAATTTCGGTACAGCTTACAGAGTATCCTGCCTAATTATAGTAGGAGTGAGGCATCTTTATTGTAACAGTTACAAATCACAAGTATTCGTAGATACTAGATAACATTTGTTCCTGTGTTAACATATATCTGTTAAAAATTATCATTCATAATTCACAATCTACACTACACTTTTCAGTCTCAGTGGGAACTCAATAACAACTATTTGTGATATCTGTTATTTCTTCTTAGTGTGTATTAATCTGTCTCGCTCACACCCGTTTCATTGAATCTTGCGAAAACAAGAAGTACCTACCTACTATTACTATCCGAAAATTCAAATTGTAGTCTTTCAAGAAGATATTATCCTTTAAAAGTGACAACTATTTCTAGTCGTATTATCTGTTCCTAACTTTCAGTTCGGAAACACTGCAAGAATAATGGTAACATTACTACGTATATTATTTTACAATGTTGAAGTATTACTTCCTTTAATATGAATTTAATATAAAAACTGGCCAAGGGCGTGTCGGACTTTGCACATTTAGGGTTCTGTACTAAATGAGGGAATTTCCAAGAAAAAAATCTTATTTATCAAATCATATTGGTATTTGTTAGTTAAAATATAACAAACATTATCACCAAATTTCAAGTTCATAGGTCAATGGGAATTTTAAAAAAAATTCGTAACAAAATTTTGTAAAAAAAGGTGACTTTGGTGGCTTCTAATTCCTTTGTCTACTAATATTTTTTAAAAGCAAAAATATAGTATTTGTATACTCAATGAGCTCTACACAACGATACCCCATTTAATGGCATAGGTCAATTTTTTTGTTATCTGTATGGCAGCTCTCCCCTAAACAAAACTAAAAAAAAAAATTTTGAGAATTTGTGTGGCTTTGGGTCAACAAGATGCTTATACTGTGAAAATTTTGAGACTGTAGCTCCAACCGTTTGGTTGTAAAACCTGTGTGACAGACGACAGACAGACGGACACGTGAGTGACAGCAATAGGGCTCCATTTGGACTCTTCAGATACGGAACCCTCAAAAGGTCAAATATCTATTACCTACGTGCATAAAATTATCAATATATAAGATCTAAATAACGGTAAAATCAGTACTGTACGTGATTTATTGACTGACAGACCGTGCTTAGTAAAAATAACAGGCTGTTATTTTATAGCAGTGACATCAGTTATTATTGTGTACCAGTAACAGGAATAACATATATCTTATTTGAACTGCTATAACCCAAGTCTAGTTAGTATCCCGCGAAATTATACATTATAGTCTTTTTTTTAAATTTAAATAGGGAATACACTGCGTCACCGCCATGGGCCGTTTCGCTTAATAGGTATTTTTTTTTTAAATTCACACTGGCTCTTTATACACTCACAAATTTAGTTCTATTTTTAAAATTCATTCCGACCCTAGGGAAGCAATTACTATGAGTTTTTCCCGCCCTAGGGAGAGATGCAGCGTTTTTCACCCTATACTCGGATCAAAGAAACACTACTTTCCGAGTATGAGAAACGAGAAAAAAAGACTAATGTATAATTTGGTGGGATACTAACTAGACTTGGGTTATAATAGTTCAAACAAGACATAATTATGTTATTCATAATTATATTACTATATATTACTGTTATGCAAAATAACTGATGTCATTATCTGCTGCTATTAAATAACAACCTGTTATTTTTCTAAACATGGTCTGTCAGTAAATAAATCGTGTACAGTAGTACTAATTTTATCCTTATTTAGATCTTCCACAGAACAGAAAAAACAGTAGAAGTCGCAAGTAGGCGGGGCCCGCGTACCCCGAGTTTTGAATTTGTTTTATTTCGATTAAAATTTGAAAAACAATATTTTATTAAACAAGACAAGTAAAAGTTGACTTTGTTTTACAAGTTATGGTCTACTTACTTTTAAAATCAAACATATTATTCGCGAAGATTCCTACTATGCACGTGTCAAAGTCAGGTACTCTACTACAGTACTAATAACCTCGTTACGGAAATATCAATCTTATCAATAACACGATACAGCTTTCAATTGAATGTATTTAATATGTTTAGTGACATCTAGCGGCGGGTAGCGTAACTTGCTCATTAAACTATTTCGTGTGCTCATTAAACGGAAAAGGTAATAAATACTTAAAAAGAGTAGACAATAAACGACTCTGTGGTCATATAACTGTGGATTATTTTCAAATAAGCGAAGACTGACATATTTCCTACTTTCTTTCATTAATAGATTACCAATTACACTAAGGATATCTTAGTGTTACGAAATACAATTAACCTGATGTGTGAGTTTGGGTACGCTGGTTCCGATACTAATGAAGCGCTATGCGATTTCTACTGTTTTTCTGTTCTGTGTATTTGACCTTTTTAACCAACTTCAAACGCTTTTTGAAAAACTGAACAAAAACGAACATAAATGACGTTTTGTTTTTATCCAATTACGAGTATGTTTAAATTCCACATTCCATGTTATTGGGGTTTTGAATTTTGCGGTATAACAACTAAAAAGTGAAAAACAATAACCTTGTTCACGAAAAAAACAACAGACTTCCAAAACAATAAACTAAAAATTTAAAAATAACTTTAATTTCGGAAGTCGATGTCAAATAACGAAGAAATAAAATACAAACACCGACTTCCGATATTAAATTTATTTTTAAATTTTTAGTGTATTTTCTTTTTTGGAAGTCGGTTGTTTTTTTGTAAAAATGATTTTATATTACATACTTATTGGAAGTAATACTTCAACATTGTAAAATAATATACGTAGTAATGTTAGCATCATTCTTCCAGTGTTTCCGAACTGAAAGTTAATGTGACAAGAAATACTTGTCACTTTTCAAGAATGATATCTTTATGTAAGACTAGAATTTGAATTTTCGAATAGTAATAGTAGGTAGGTGCTTCTTCATTTAGCAAGATTCTTGTAAATGAAGCGGGTGTGAGCGAGACAGATTAATACATACGAAGAAAAAATAACAGATAACACCAATAGTTGTTACTGAGTACCTACTGAGACTGAAGAGTGTAGTGTAGATTGTGAATTATGAATGATAATTTTTAACAGATATATGATATCACAGGAACAACTGTTATCTAGTATCTACGAATACTTGTGATTTGTAACTGTTACAATAAATACGCCTCACTCCTACTATAATTTGGCGGGATACTCTGTAAGCTGTACCGAAATTCAACATTTTGGTTTTTTTTTTAACTTATGTAGGGTGACAGGTAATTAGTGACCGATACTTAAACATGTGATTGTACTCATGATTACAAACAACTTTCCCAAAGAAACTTTTTTTTTTATACGTATTAACTTTTTTCACAATAGCAACAGATTGAAATTCGCGCGCACGTGAGGGCAGTGACCGCCGCGATCAGCTGTTAGCACTGAGGCAAAGGGAGTGGTGCGGGCGGTGGGTGAGCGTGAGACACTACTACTAGTACATTTGTCCTTTCCCGAGGTCAGACTATCAGCTGATAGATCGTGCCTACTTTTAATGTTATAGCGCGCGCATTCCTAGATATTTTGTAGTTATGCGGACATACGTTGCATCTTAAAAGTATTAGTCAAACACGCTGTCTTTGAAAATATTTTTTTATTTAGCAACAACCGAAACATGTAAATGATAAATGATGTTTATTCAGTAAATAGGTTACAAGGAACACTTTTACACGTCAATGTGTTTTTGTCAGTTTAAGCTAGATGAGGCCGCTGTTTCCTAACTGACTACCCTGAGAAGAAACACCGAAACAAACTCAGAGGTCAAAGTATCTTTTAAAGTGTTCAAATCCATACAATATGTACTGGTTAAATCATATGAGAACCATGTACGTTTATGTCTGGGATGAGCTTTTTGAAGAAAGCAACACACAAATTCGAGTGGACCTGTCCAGACAGTGCAAGCATTTGTCAGTCATCGTGAAGCTCAACTCAGAACTTTGAGGATCTCAACGAAACGACGAGCAATACCAAAGTAAGGACATTTGAGTAGGCCGCAAAAATACTCAAACTGCCAGACAATCATAAAATCTACATGAATATAACGACATACATAGTTCTCGCATTCACATTATTCTATATGAGGACCATGCAGCTTAGTGTCTTTACTGGTCTTTTGAAGAAAGAACCACACATATTTGAGTGGACCTGTCCAGTCAGTGCAAGCATTTGTCAATAGTCGAATAGCTGAACTTAAAAAACCACTAAGGAGCTCCATGACTTGACGAACAATACCAAAAAAAGGACATTTGGGTAGGCCGCAAAAGTACTCAAACTGTCAGACAACGTTAAAAATTACTGTAAAAAGGTGGAAAATATAATAATAATAACCCACATAGTGTGGGTTATTATTATCATATTTTCCACCTCACATTTACAATAATTAAGTAATCAAAAAAATAATACTTTACAAAGTAAATATTCATGTCAAACAAAATAGTAATAATAAAATGTCAATCTAAAAATAAATATAATACTTAACAAAGTATTCAAGTCAAAAAAAATAAAATGCCAATAAAAAAAAAAGTGTAGTGCTACCTAAGCAGTGTAGCCTACACTGCTTAGGTAAGTACACCGAAAACGGCACGTGGTGTCCGGCCGAGCGGGCTTGAGAATCGTGCACTGTACGATACGAGACCGCGTCTATCAGCTGATTGCAGCGGTCACTGCCCTCGCGCTCGCGCGTATTTCAAACTGTTGTTATAGTGATAAAAGTGATAGGTATTATAAAAAAAAGTTTTTTTGGGAAAGTTGTTTATACTCATAAGTACATACAATCACGTGTTTAAGTATCGGTCACTAATTACCAGACACCATATACTCGTATATTTATAATTATTGTTATTTTTTACTTTCCCTAAATTCGAAATGAAAAGTGTTAAACACGGGTGAAAGTCACCAATTCCTATTCGGACTATATCCTATAGTCTAAATACCTCGTATGGGAATTGATTCCTTTCCACCCTTGTACAACAATCTACTATTGTTATTACATTTCCCACAGCCTAATAAAATAATAAAGAGACTTTTCAAGTCTTCTCTTTTTTTACCAAACTGGCCCAAAAGGAGGGTAAAGTTTGTTGTTTAATTATTTATTTTAGTGTCTAGATTTTGTAAGACCTTGAGTGCCTCTTTCATTAACACTCCACTTTACTTTTACAGAAATATCTTGGAATGGATGTGTGGTGAAGGCCATATCTACTCAACTATTGATGAAGAGCATTACCGTGCTACGGACGCTTTTTAAGGACTACCAATGTGTATTTCATGCAAAGAAACTGGCATTTTCAACATGTACCCTACCCTCCTACCATCAAATCATTGATTAACTTACTTAATTATATTAAATATTTTTGCTAAAATATTCTTTTTATTTATTATTTACCGAAGCTTTAATATAGCGAAGGCTCCATTCACCACTGAATCATTTCGATGTTTTGTTTTAACGCCAAAAATCAAAATGAGGTGTTTGGAATGATGGAGGATATCCCAACCCCACAAAAAAAAATGTGTTCGGTTTCATCACATCATCAATACATAGATGGATGACATCACAGAACAGAAAAAAACAGTAGAAGTCGCAAGTAGGCGAGGCCTACGTACCGCGAGTTTTGCGGAGTTCCGCATAATTGTCTGCTCCGCGCACACACCACGCGCTTCAGTCTTGTTACGACCGTCACGGTGACGAAAACTTGAAAAAAAAATACAAAAATGCCCTATTGTGCTGTTTTGGAATGTAAACACGATAGCAGAACCAAAAATTTATCAAATAGTGGAATATCATCATACCGTCGATTAGTCCTAATTTATTTTATGTCGATTAAAATTTGAAAAACAATATTTTAATAAACAAAACAAGTAAAAGATGACTTTATGTTTTAAAAGTTAAGGTCTACTTTCTTTTGAACTCAAACATATCGCCGATATAGGGAGCGTGCAGGAACTATAGATGGCGCCACATAAATGTCTATGTCAAGTATTTCTACAGTACAACTTGCTGATTTCACCCAATAGATGGCAGTTACGTTACGCGTGCTGCATGTGTGTATACATATATCGCACCTCCGTTGCTACACTGTCACTTATGCAAATAATGTAATTTTACAGGAGAACCATTTGAAATTTCTACTTCCTATTACAGCATATAGAACTTGTTGGCTAAAGAAGTAGAATGATAATATTTAAACTACATCTTTAAGCTATATTTTAAAGTAAAAGAAAACATCTCACTTATTACCATTTAAAAAATTTGAAAGTTTAAAAATGACTACCCTAGCAGAAGTGACGTTATGGCACTAGAAAATAATTATCCAGACAATTGTGTCACAACAAATAAAACACGAAATCATACATTACTAAAAAAATATGTATTATAGTAATAAAAAAAGTACAAAAAATGTCTTAATTCTACATAAAACTTGACCATTGATCAGCCTTTTTAATAACATTCATCTTCTCGTTATCAATTAGACAAAGTTTAGTGTTCAATCAATCTTTGATCGATAACGAATGGCATTTTGGCATTTAAAAAATATTATAATAACGCAAAAATCAACTGTATCAAATTTGTTACTTATCTCTAATACTAAAATTGGTAAACATTAAAAAAAAAAACTTAATAATCAGTGGCAGTCGACGCTGTCACTGAAATTAACCATAAAACTTTACTATTTATTAAGCTCTATAATCACAGTCATTATACCCGTTTAAATCTAGGTAATTTACGTAATAATCAACAGTATCAAATACTAATTTTTTAACTTATTCTAATAATTATTCAACATAATTATTCAGGGAAACAGTCTTAGCTTCTAATCATTGCTACATTCCCAGGAAAATTAGGGAGTCTACGAAAAAGCTGTAAAAGTGGCTTTGTAAAATAAAAGTAACAAAAAAAATTAGTTGAGATCATTATAAAAACTTTCATAGTATCTAGGTACTAGATTAGCTTCCAGTAGTTGCAATAAATCACGCTTTTTGCGTTCTGTTATTGCTATTTTTGAAGTGTAAGCAGGCTTCAAGGGAATTTGATCTATTGTTCGATTGCCTCTATTCCCGCGTAATTTTTTTGGGTGAACAATAGCTTTAGCTTCCTCCCAGTTTTCAGTTTTATAACTGTTTCTATAGTGGTAATTTTCAGAATTCTTCGTAAACTTAATACTTTTAATTTCACTAGTTTTGATAACTTCACCATTGACATTTTTTGCTATATTAAAGTTCATGTTCTCCTCAAGTGACTTCAAATCGAAGAAATCGTCATAATTCATTTCATTTACCACAAATGGTTTGCCAGTCTTTTTGGCCCCACGAATTACGGAAATATACTGATCGGGAACATAAATACATCCAGCATTTTTGGCTCTAGTGACAGATTTTTCTATTACCGAATGTACTGCGTCCCCTTCGTTTTGCGTGTGGCCACGAATCAAAAAGTTGTGTTGAATTGAGTTAATATTTAAGATACTCACTGCATACTGGTACATTGCAAAAACAAATCTATTTTTTTGCTGACCACAGCAATTATCAGAATATATGATGACATCGCGGCCAGGTTGTTCAAATGATATCTGCTCCAGGTATTTATATACACATGAACCTATTTCGATGGCTCCTCTGTTGCCCAACCCTTCGTGCCAAAAATAACAGGTTGTTTCTTGCTTATTAGCGTTAGATATTGTTAGATTATAACAATTAAGTCTCGATTTATAGTAAAAAGAACTTGATTTTCCAATGGGGCAAGGTAACACAGCTTGTAAATCATAAATGAGAACAATCGTGTTATAATCAGGTTCATGACATCTTTTCATATCTCTGTCTTTTTGATGTCTACTTAAGCTTTTTTCTTCCTGATGTAACTTGTAGCTGTCACGTAATTTATTCTTCTCTTCTTCAGAAGCATTTTCGTATGCTTCACACTCATCACAGCGATCTTTTTTGGGTTTGAAAAATCCTATGTTAAAATCTTGGTTGAAAATCCGTGAGTAAGAGTCGTAGGTCACAATAGGCTTGTTTTGTTGCTTCTGAATTTCTGAATAATTTCTGTGCATTTCTGCTACTGTCAAACCCCCATCAATGAATTCTCTGCTCGTACTAGCTCTGAGATAATGACTTGGAACCCTTGGAATTGATTCAATATGATCCTTTACTGCTTGTATAACTTCAGGTGACAGTTTGCATTGTTTTCCGTGTTTTCCTCGTTGATCAGTTGGAATAAAGCCATCATTCTGTGCTTTACCGTCGATAACTGTTCGTATAATCCGCTGTGAGATGCCCAAAGTGTTGATCAGAAAAGTTTTACATACACGGATCTCTTTATTCTCAATTAGCAAGAAATATGCAGTGTTTTCTTTTCTGTTGTACATTTTGTTAATCTTTATGCGACGGTAAGCACATTTTAGCTTTCTTGTACAACTATTTAAAAAACTCCGTTGCCTGTCGATACTCTCCAACTTCCAGTAAGCTTCAAATATTTCCGCCCTTTTTTGTTCATTAAATTTTGTAGCACACGACAACCGACATTTTGAGGTACACGGAGGTCCCATTGTTTTACCTTGAGTTAGTTTATTAGTTTTTGCCGAGGTATAAGTTTGACCAGAATTTTTCAATCGCTTAGCAACATTCTTTTTCCAGGTTGCTGGATTACGCGTACGTTTTCTGCCTCTTGATTCAGTTACAGTTTGAGCTCTCTCATTATTTGAATTTTTATCATTTTCGGCGGCAGAATCATTGGAACTGCATTTAGTACTGCTACTGGAACTACTACTAGCGCTACTACTGGAACTGCTGCTAGAACTGCTGCTGGAGCTACTGGATGAAAGCGACCTTGGACGACGACGGGCAGGCCTGTATTCATCTCCTGAATCGGTGCTAGAGAAATCGCCTGTTGGGGAGCCAATATCATTTTGTTCATGCGTTTCATTTGTGGCCAATATTGTAGGTGGAAAATTACTGCCGTCCTGTACAGTAGTAGCGTCCTGCTCTGCAGTAGTATTTTTTTGTATATCTAGGTCAACTATTGGGGAGGTAATATCACTACGATTATCAGTTTCCATTGTGGCTAATAATGAAGGTGAAGAGTTACTTCGGTTCTCTACAGCATCCTGCTCTGGCATGGTATTTGTTAGTATATCTAGGTTACCTGTTGGGGAGTCATTATCACTTCGTTCATCCGTTTCATTAGTGGCTAATAAGTGGAGATTTACTGATGTTCTCTTCAGTAGTAGCTTTCTGCTCTGGAGAGGTATTTGTTGGTTTATCTACGTTAGGTGGCATCCTTAAAGAGTTGGCTGAATCATGCACATACATCAAATTTTTATTGTCTCTTGAAAGTGCAAGAAGCACAAGGTTTTTGCCGTGTTGGTTCATTTAATATCTGAAAAGAAACTAAATACGTAAGTACATAATAATAATAAATTGGCAATATGGTAATAACTTAACATAATAATAAAGAATATCAGTTTCATTAGTTAGTATTAATAGTAAACTATTTGTGGTAATTAAAATTTTATCGCCCAGCGAGTACTCACTTTACTCGCTCGCGAACCTCAAAAATGTATTAAACAATTTTTAATGTAGCTACTGTTGCCATTGTTTTGTCTCCTTAGCAAAAAATTGGCAACATTAGCTACATTAACCTTTATAGGAAGGAAAACTAGTACAAGTTACCTATCATTATAGGCAGGAAAACTAGTACAAGTCTTGTACTTATATGAAACAGGGCCCTGGTGTTATTGGAGTAAGATTGTCACAACAGTTAATATAACGTTAAATTTTTACCAAGGATTGGGGAAACAAGGTCACTACTTACACAAGTGACGTTGTTGTTTCAATATGAAAGCGTAATAAGTTAATTTTTTAGGAAGGATTGGGGAAACAATGTCACTACTTACACAAGTGTCGTTATGGCTCCAGAATTGTAAAAATAATTTGGCACAATTACCTTAGTGACGTTGTAGCTCCAGGTGAATCCTTTTCGTGCGGGGGGCCGCGCGCAACTGACCAATGAAACGTTGTTTCTCCGGGTGGCATCCAGATTCGCGCCAAAACGATAACGACACTATTGACCTCTCGCGGACAGTATGCGTAACACACAAGTGACAATCACGCACCAAGTAAAGGGGTATATTAGGAGTATTTTCTCATACTCAGTTCAATATTGAAAAAAATTGCATAAGTGACAATGTAGCACCGGAGGTGCGATATGACACGGAAATGTCAATGACAAGTTTTTAAAAGGTAAAAGTTTCGAATTTACTCCACTAGATGGCACAGACTACGCCGTGCACGTTCCCTATCTCGCTGAAAAAGCATCGCAGCAGACATCTAAAGTTTTTGTAAAACCCAGATTTGAATTTGTCAAATTTTGTAAAAATAGAACAAAAAAATCTGATGTCCAATCTATCTATCTATATTTCAGGAGCTGTAAGACTAAAACTGAAATACACGTTCAATACGTTTTGAATGTTTCGATAGGGTGACCATGGCTTACTGTTTACAGAAAACTTTCCACCTATTGTATTACTAATTATATCTCAAGGGTTATAAATTAAATTAAAATGAAACGATAAGATACAAAAATATGTTTATTTCTTTAAAAATCACAGATTGTTTACTTACACTAAGATATATTTTTCTTTCAAAATCACAGATTATTTAATTACGTCTCTTTATTAAGGATATTTATCGCCGATTGGTCGACACTCTACGTGACCAGAGGGCTGCCTCGTTCTTTGCCCAAATAATTCGCATTGCCATTTAACGTGGCAATGCTGCCAGTCTTCTGGGCACGTTTCCAGATGACAGCGATGTGGAGGAGTAATTCGACGCCTGAAAGTATTTTGTTTTTGAAGTTATACTTCTTTTGGCGCGTTATGGAAAAATGATGAGAGTAAATTTTTACGATGCGCGCGCATACCGTCACAAAATACCTACAGCCTGAAGTTAGCTAGAACCGATACCCTGAAGTTAGCTATGGTCTGTGGTTCATGAAGAATGATTGTTTTCCTTTTGTAAACCTTGTGATATTTTGATTTTTTTATCTTGTTACGCCAAAGAACTATAACTTCTTACGTGCGTACATAAGTACGTATTGATAAGTAATACGGATTGTATAAGGCGAGTAGCAAAAGATGTGTTTGGAGAATCCCAAGGTAAAGGCATGATAGAAAAGGATACATGGTGGTGGAATGAAGATGTGCAAAAGATGCTAAAAGAAAAGAAAATTTCGTTTAAAGTATGGCAGAATGTAGAACCCGGAAATGATAATTTGAAAGAAGAGAAAAAGAAAATTTATAAAGAATGGAAGAGAAAGGCAAAAAAGGCGGTTGCAGTTTCCAGGGCTAAGGCGCAGGAAAAGTTATATGATTTACTGGACAGCCCTAGAGGCCAGAAGGAGCTCTACCGGATTACAAAATTAAGAGAAAGGAGAACGAAGGATATAATGCACATAAAATGTATGAAAGGTGAACTCGGTAAAGTCTTGTCGAAAGATGACGAAATAAAAGAGCGATGGAAGGTTTATTTTGAAAAGTTGATGAACGAAGAGAATGAATGGAATGGTGTGCTCAAAGAGGTAGGAGAACAGGGCAATGGGAGCCTACTAAGGGAAAGTTTTAATAAAAACCACGTTAGTCAAAATTCTTGTAATTTTTTATTATGAACTCTTACCTTTATTATAAGAGAATATTTTAATCACAATTATAATCAACTACAGACATGTATTAAGGTACAATCACAGTTTTACAAAAAAAGTCAGTCGCTCCTATTACCCGACAAATACGGCTAATGAGAGCCCATTTAACGCTCATACGGAAAATGGGAGCCATTATAATTATTCTCAAAGAATAAAATTAACAAAACGTACTATAAATGAGATCTCAGTTATTATAATAAAATATAACTATTTGTAACACAAATAAACATAAAAACAAATCAAACAAAACGCAGATAAAACATGAAATTATTAGCTAGGCTACCATTAGCCGCTGACCACCATTTTGAAAAGTAATAACATAAATAATGTAATTCTATTCTCAATCACAATTCAATTAATTGGACTTGTTAGTAAACGAATCTAGGGATATAATAAGCATAAATACAACAAAATAAGAATATAATTTCATGCTTACCTTTATGCTGGCAATCGACAATTTCTTGTAAGCATGGAGCGAAAAACACACAACCGCCCCTCGTGACTAAACGAATGGCATTAACGGTACGAGCGCGTCAGGCGAAGTTTGCCGATAGTTGACGGAAGTAGGCGAGTGCTTACGATCGAGCAAATGTGCCTGCATTCCGTCCAAACACCATAGCTCCCACTGCCCGACCGCTCTCACTACCCCGCGTTCCCCTACAAGTAAATATGGGTTTGCTGAGAGAAATTAGCATGGATGAAGTAAGAAAGGCAGTTCAATGTATGAAAAATGGAAAGGCCATGGGCCCTGATGACATACCAGTAGAAGTATGGAAGTGTTTAAAAGAGGATGGATGTATGTGGCCGACTTTATTCTTCAATAAGTTGTTGTATGAAGAAGTGATCCCACAAGAATGGTGCAATAGTTCGCTAGTGCCCATCTTCAAGAATAAAGGGGATGTACAGGACTGCAACAACTATCGAGGGATAAAGCTCATGTCACATACTATGAAAGTATGGGAGAAAGTGATAAAGAAAAGATTGCGAGAGGAGAGTGAGATTACCCCGAACCAGTTTGGGTTTATGCCAGGTCGAGGGACAATGGACGCCACCTTCGCTCACCGTCAATTGTGCGAGAAGTACAGACGTGTGCACAAGAACTTGCACATGGTGTTCATTGATCTTGAGAAAGCGTATGATAGGGTACCTCGGGATGTGTTGTGGTGGGCCTTAAAAGAGAAAGGTTTGCCTGGGAAGTATGTTGAGTTGATTCGTGCTATGTACAGTAAATCTAGTACCTACGTCCGGTCGACTACTGGCAACACCGATGAGTTCAGTGTAGCTGTTGGCTTACATCAAGGGTCGGCTTTAAGTCCTTACCTCTTCCTGTTGATTATGGACGCTCTTACGTCAGAAATACAGGAAGAGGCACCCTGGTGCATGCTGTTTGCCGACGACATTGTTCTGGTCGGTGAAGATGGACCTGAGATCCAGAGCAGATTGGAGAAATGGCAACAGAAACTGGAGAAAGTTGGCTTGAAAATCAGCAGAACCAAAACTGAATACATTTTCTGCGATTTCGGCGGTCTCTCCAGTTCTGAAGCTGTAGTGCTAGATGGCGCGCTTCTCCCAGTCTGCTCCGATTTTCGGTATCTCGGTTCACTCGTGCAAAGCGATGGCGAAATAGATCGGACTATTAAGCACAGAATTAACACTGGATCGATGAAATGGCGGCAGGTCACCGGGACTATCTGTGACTCCCGCATTCCCCTAAAACTTAAGGGGAAGATTTATAAAACAATGGTCAGACCTGCTGTCTTGTATGGTTCAGAATGTTGGGCCACAAAAGGGATGAATGAAAAGCAATTGCATGCAGTTGAGATGAGAATGCTAAGAGCGATGTGTGGTGTTACGCGCATGGATAGAATTAGGAATGAGTATGTAGCGACACAGTACCTGTCGCAGTTACCATAGAACCATATACCACCTTACTACCTTACCACCATAACAGTTACCAATACCTCAGAACCAAATACCACGTTTTGACTTAGTCCGCAAAGAAACAAGCGTTTTGACAGTCTCTGTAAGAAGCAGTGCAAAACGTGTTGCTCACACGTTTTGACCAGCCAAGAAACAGGATAGAATGAGTTTCGCTCTGGAAGCAGGTGGTTAGCGCAAGCAGAGCAAGCAAGAGCTGCAGCACCCTCCGTGATCTTCGAACACGTGGAAACTCGCACCCCGCGGATCGGCAGCAGTATAGGTGTTCACACGTCGACGGCGCTGGGTGAAAAGGACCACACTCTTTTTTTTTTTTTTTGTGGGGCATCTTGCAGGTCAGCCTCTGAGGCTGTCGTCTGCTTAACCGGGCTTGCCTGTGTAGGCTTTAATATATTAAAGCCTCCAGCCAGGACTTATTAAACTTACAAAACTAAGTGACCACGCTAAGGGCACTCCCTGCGGAGTACGGGCCTCGGCTTAGGGCGTCACTGAGGGGCAGCTAGGGAAGGCTGGATCTGGTTAAAGGACCGCACTCTGCGCGCGACTCATATTTATAGATTCGCAATCAAGCGCAGACGGATTAGTGCCGTGTGCAAAACAGCGCCCCGCGCGTTTCTTGCCCTACGCGCGTCGCTATTGGTGGAATAGATATAAACACTAGCTAGAACTATGTCTAAGTGTAACATGAACAATGTATTTATAAGAAGTAGTTTTTGTTAATAAATCAGATATCAGCAGATCATCATTCTATACAGTCGCCCTGAGTTTTCATTTACGACGAGAACCCCAGTTAAGTTATTTAGTACAAACCACACTAAAAGTACATAAGAGGAAGTCTGAAAGTGGCACCGCTGACTGAAAAGTTGTGTGGAAATCGGTTGTCGTGGTATGTGATGCGGAGGAATGAAGAAAATGTCGTGAGGAAAGTCTTGTGTATGAATGTGGATGGCTATAAGAGTAGGCGAAGGCCAAAGAAACGATGGTTGGACTGTGTGAAAGAGGATATGGGTAAAAAAGGGGTGACTACAGAGATGACGACTAATAGAGGAGTATGGAAAAAAAGACATGTTGCGCCGACCCCAAATAAATTGGGATAAGAACAGGAGAATGCTGACGTGCGTGCGTACATAAGTAAACACTCACTTTTTTTATAAATTTGTTAGGTTAATATTTTTGGATTAAGTGTAGATATAGTTGTACCTATTTTATAAATATCTTAAGTTTTTCTTAACTGAAATAAAGCATTTCACTACACTAGGCTTTCGGCCCACAAATCGAGGGTCATGAAAAAAATTTGTTGCAAATTCCCGCTTAGCGAGCTTATTCCCACTGCAAAGACTTACACCAATCAGGAGTTTTGTGCAAAGTTTATCTGTTATGGTTCTCGCAAGGGTACCCTATCAAAGCATTCAAAACGTATTAAAAGTGTTAATTACGAAAAAAAAATACTTTTTTGCCTATTATCGATAATTCTACATATTAATAGGTGTTGTGTACAAAAAACGGTCTCGCTTTACTTGCTTTACTTTCTTCGATATCTATCGAAGAAAGTAAAGCGAGACCGTTTTTTGTACACAACACCTATTAATATGTAGAATAATAAATCAAGCGTAATAAGTCAAGCAACTAAGTCTTATTTCTACGCGATAACGTACTACAGCTCCTGAAAAATTATCCTAGGATTTTTTTGTGTATTTTTATAAATTTTGACAAGTATTTTTATAAATTTGACAAATTCAAATCTAGGTTTTACAAAAAGTTTCAGACCTCTGCGATGTTTTTTCAGCGAGATATCGGCGATAACGTGTTTTTCACCGTTTCAATGACGCGGCCATGGGGTTTTAGTCTTACAACTCCTAAAATACAAACCTAGTATTTTTTGTTGTATTTTTACAAAGATTGACAATTTCAAATCTGGGTTTTACAAAAATCTTCAGACGTCTGCGACGCTTTTTCAGCGAGATATCGGCGATAACGTGTTTTTCACCGTTTCAATGGCACGGCCACGTGGTTTTAGTGTTCCTGAAATATAAACCTGTTGTATTTTTACAAATTTCGACAAATTCAAATCTGCGTTTTACAAAAAACTTCAGACGTCTGCGATGCTTTTTCAGCGAGATATCGGCGAAAACGTGTTTTTCACCGTTTCAATGGCGCGGCCACGGGGTTTTAGTCTTACAGGTCCTGAAACATAAACCTATGCTTTTTTGTTGTATTTTTACAAAGTTGTTTTTTAAAACCCAGATTTAAATTTGTCATCAAATCTGGGTTTTACAAAAAACTTCAGACGTCTACGATGCAGCGATGCTTTCTCAGCGAGATATCGGTGATAACGTATTTATCACCGTTTCAATGGCGCGGCCATTGGGGTTTTGACATAGAGCTCCTAAATTATAAACCTAGGATTTTTTTTCTATATTTTTACAATTTTTTTACAAATTCAATCTGTTATTTACCTAAATTTCAGGTCGGAGTCGGAGTTTTGAATTCAAAAAAGATACAGTTTGTGCTGTGCAATCGTGTAAAAATTACACGTAAAACAGAAAAATGCAATATAACATCTTATTTCATAAGCAAGTATTTAATTTCACCGTGTATTTCTTTGTTAAATGTGAAAACGAAAAATTAACAATGTGACAGAATAATAGTTGAAGTATTGCCAAGGGCATGAAATCTATTTACCTACACTTTTAACACCTCTCGATAAAAAGTAGGGATGACAAAGGAGTTTTAAAATATGAACGATTATTGTTTTTGTGGGTTTGTTTCTTCAACATCACAGCTCTGAGCGCTGAACCGATTTTAATCCGGTTTTTACAGTTTCAAAGTATTTTTTTGAACCCACATGAACAAATCAGCGTTTCTGACACTTTTGCCTACTACTTTGGATACGAAACATTCTTGCACTCGGAGATTGCTTTGACTAACAAAAATTGCCAAGGAATGGGTATTTTCTCTTAGGAAAGATGTGCTAAAGCAATACATATTTTAATGTAGGTATTTACAATTTTCGTGGGTTTTGATTAGAGATATTTTTTTAGCTCTTTATCCCATAAGTTTTAGCAAAAATTAAAAAAAAAAAACAAAGTTGCTTGCGTGAGGAATAGTAGTTAGAGCATTGATAGCTGCGATTTCCCCAGTCAAATTTTCTAGTGTTTTTGAATTAGGAATGAATAGTTGTGATCAGAACATATCTTTATTATTACTTATTTTAGATAGATCAAAAAAATCTGTGATTATTAATTTCTAGGGGTACACTACATAAATACGAAAAACTTTATTCCGTCAATCACAAATACGAATTTCAAAATACTGATTTTCATAATTCCGAATGGTTTAAAATTCCGAATATAACAACTCCGACTTTAAGAGTATCATTAGGTACTCTTATTTTTATAATTCCTAAATTTCAATATTCCTAACGTTTATAATTACTATTCTCAAAATACCGAGTTTCAATAGATCGAATAACAAAAAGTCCGACTTATTGATAATTCGAAACATCAAAAATACGAATTCCGATTAAACAATTCTGAAATAAAAAACTATATGATGAAGTATATTTTTTACAGTGTATTGGTTCTCATTTAAAACTATGATTGTTTACTTTTGAATAAAAATATTTTGTTTCGAATAAAAATATTTTGTTTCCCTGGTTACAATTCTAACCTAACCAAACCCAAATGATTCACCAACAATAGACTGGATCTGGCACTCGGCGGCCGCTGCCGCGGCACGCTCGCTTAGCTTGCTCGCCTTCGCGCTTTAAGGCGGGGTTACCCGAATGTACGTCGTTTTGTATTGTGATTTATTCGTAGATAACACGGATTTAAATTTTGAAAAAAAAATATTACATATTTCAAACTTCGATCTAGATATTTCGGATACACGATTACTTACACTTTACTGCATCCAATTAAATCGCAAAGACAAGTCTAAATTATATTCTAATTCTTATTTCATTTGAGTTATATTAGGGTTTGAAAAATAAAAATAATTCCATAGTAAAGGTCGTAAAAAATGGGATATAAAACGGCCGACATAATGCGAAATATCAAAATATCTATACCACTAATTCCAAAATCCAGTGTTTACGCCTTTTCATGCGCTCGCTCCGTGTCCTTTAGTCCCGAGCGGAACGTGTTGGAGGTCGGACGTGTGCCAATTTTTCCAAACCCGCCACCCCCGCTATGGTCTGTTACCGGCTGAGCCAAAAATCTATAAATGAAAATGAATCACCGCAATGTATGTACGCGCATAACTTCCGAACGACTGCACCAAATTGGATAATTCTTTTTTTGTTGTGTTCGTGTTTGTCAGGACAAAGCTTTTATGAAAGAAAATTTTGAGAATTCAAATAAACAAAAGTAGTAGTAGTAGTTTATAAAAATAATTAAGTGTAATCTCATTAAAATCGTTTATTTATTATAGTATATTTATTACTTTTTTACTATAATTTTTTATTTTGTAAAATAAAGTGGGCAAAACCAGAATAAATAAAAAGTTATCATCGCTGGCTCTACGAAGGCTGAATAAACAAAAAAAAACCGGCCAAGTACGAGTCGGACTTACACACGCAGGGTTCCGTAACATAAACTGAAAAAAAAAACAACAAAAACACGTTTCTAGAAACGTGTTTTTGTTGTTTTTTTTTTGGCTGTATCTCATGATGTGTAATAGGTAGACAGAACTGTGTAGCTATTACGGATCATGAGATACAGCCCGCTGACAGACAGACGGACAGCGGAATCTTAGTAATAGGGTCCCGTTGGTTACCCTTTGGGTACTTCGGGTAGACCCTTTGGGTACGGAACCCTAAAAAGGTAAGGATGCTTTGACAATATTATTATTTACCTATAATTTTTTTACTTTACTTACTAGGTATGTACCTACGCGGAATAGATTTACAAACCGCAAATATGTGTAAAACAGTTGAATTTAAACCCTATGGCAATGGAAATAAAGACGCCACGCGCGCAAAAGCTATAAGCCGACTTTCGCACAGACGTAAACGTATCGCGGCGATTTTTTTTAGCGCACTAGATTTTCAACGCTCTGCTTAGCGCGGAGAGTTGAAAATCCAACGGTGTGTTTTTTCGACGCGCTGGAATGAACTCTGTTGTTGTTGAGTTGGATTCTCAATGCTCGGCTCAACACCGAGAGTTTAAAATCCAGTGCGCGATAAAATCCCATCACGATATTTCTACTGCCATCTTGGGTTTACATTTTGACTTCACTATTGGCTTTACCACCCTCGAAAACTATGAAAATGCCACCCATGACAAAGAATTAGAAAATTCTCGCTGATTAGATTTTTTATACTGTAGCATGAATACTTTCAAAAGGCACGCGGCGCGTAGTTTTGAAACGTATCCGTATTCATGATCTTCGTGTCAGTCAGATTTAAATCCACCTTATTCTTCTTCTTTTTCTTTACTTATTTTTAATTATTATGTTTATTAAATTATTAAGTTCAAGTTTATACAATACGTACCTAACTTTTAGATAACCATAAAAAAATACTTAGGAACTAGAAAAATAAAACAAAATAAACATAATTACACTAATTCATTCAAGTTGATCTACTGCATTGCTCTATATTGTGACGCAACATAGTACCCACTCGAATTCGTGAACTCATGAGCAGAGCGCGTGGCGCGCGAGTCTCCGCGCATCGTATTTTTTTACGAATCGCTACTCCTTGCGGGGGCAGAGGTATGCGTTAAATACCTACGGCGCTCGGGTTAGGCTCGCCTTAATAGTCACAGTTCTAACCACCGCGGGCCGCCCCGCCCCTTCGAGCCTACGCAGGCTTAAATTACACTCTAGGGTAGGGCAGACAAGACTGCGTGAAGTCAGTTTTGCAGCGATTCGTTTCTGTTACTTTTTGTAGCAACAACATGTTGACTTTTAGTTTATTCGAAGTATTGAAAATCGGAGTGTCGTTTTTCGGACCGAGAACCCTTCGAGCATTTTATTCTTCGAACGTAGTTAAGAAAATTGGAAAACTAACAAATCGCATTTACGACTTTCGGTAAAATAAATGTGTGCGTACGCGCAGCGGAATGTTGTTGAATTTAAAGATTTTAATTATGCAGATATTTAGTGTATGACGTCGTATAATTGTGTATGGTAAAAAAAAATTTGTGCACGCAACCATTGTGGAGAAATTCACCAAAAACTGATTCCGCTGGGCGAACGTTGTCCTGGCGGAACTTTTTTTAATCCATAGACTTTAGAAGAAAAGAGATGTGTCCAAAAATTAGTGTGTATTTGTGTGTAATTGTGTATGTATGAATAACACGCAAAGCAGCAAACTAGTTAGTTTTAACTGTAAAAATGTGAAGAGGAGTGTGGAGTGTGTTCGATCACTGTGTGAGGGAGCGGATTTGGTAGCCCTTCAGGAGACATGGCTGGTGCCGCAGGACTTGCCGTTCCTCGGTAATATCGATGATAACTTCAGTTATACTGGAAAATCGGCCATGCACTTATCTGCCGGCGTGAGACGTGGTAGGCCTTTCGGAGGGGTCGCTATTTTATGGCGTAAAAGTGATTTTAAAAGTGTGTCGGTGGTGCAGTGCGAGAGTGATCGTATCACGGCGATTAGAGCGGTAACAGGTATGAATTGTGAAGTTGTAGTTATATGTGTGTATATGCCTACAGACCAACCTGACAATCTACCATTGTTTACGAACTGTCTTGGGGAAATCAGTGCTATTATACAACAAAGTAACGTAGAATCGGTATATATCCTAGGTGATTTCAATGCTCACCCTAATTCTTCATTTTGTGATGAATTACTTAATTTTTGTGATGATAATAAATGGATATGTGCTGACATGACTATGCTAGGTAGGTCGTCGGGCACCCATACATTTTATAGTGAAGCTCATGGATGTAAGCGCTGGTTAGACCATTGCTTAGTAACGGAATCAGCTTGCCAAACCATAATCAGTATTAATGTTGATTATGGAGTGTATTGGTCCGACCACTTGCCTGTCATTATTAATTGTAATCTTGACATGATTAGAAAGAAGTGTATCTGTGAAAATTATAATTGCTATGTAAAGGATGTTGTTTGGAATGACAGAAAAGCGGACGAAATAGAAATTTATTCCGACATATGTAATATTAAATTAAGAGACCTTCACTTCCCCAGTGAGTTGAGTATGTGTGCGGACAGTATGTGTAGTGTTCTAGAGCATAGGTCTATTATTGACAAATTATATAATGATATTGTAAGCATTCTACGTGAAGCTTCTATGCAAAGAAGGAGAGTGAGAAAGTTTAGAAAAGGTAGAAGTGTGGTAGGGTGGAATAAACACGTGAGGGATGCACATAGTCAGGCTAGGCAGGCATATCACAGTTATATAATACATGGTAAACCTGATAGTGGGCCTATTTATGATAACATGTATCTAACTCGTAAAACTTTTAAATCAAGACTGAAGTATTGTCAGAATCACCAAGACCAGCTTCGAATGGATACATTAGCCTCGCAGGTTGAGGGTAAAAACTTTCGTGCTTTCTGGAAGGGTACTAGGAAATTGAATTATCAGGTTAGTTTGCCAGTGAGTGTGGGCGGTTGTAGTGAGCCCAAAGATATTGCTAACATTTTTAAGAATCATTTTAAAGTTGAATCAACCCTTGCTGGCCAGGCTGTGACTGCGGAGGGTGGGGCCGTCACTGTCCATGAGAGCCCAATTGGCTTTACTAGCATGAGTGTGAAAAATATCATCCAAAACATGAAAAGAGGTAAATCACCGGGCAGTGACGGACTCAGCATTGAGCACTTACAACACGCAGGCAGTCACTTATTTAGAGTTTTAGCTATGCTATTTACCTTCTGCATACGTCACTCATACTTACCATTTAAGATGACGGAAACAATTGTGGTACCTATAGCAAAGAATGTCACTGGGGATGTGACTGATAAAAATAATTATAGACCTATCTCCCTAGCTACTGTGATGGCGAAGGTCTTCGATGGGTTGTTAGATGCACAGCTAAGCAAGTACATCAGCCTGCAGGATGCGCAGTTTGGGTTTCGTGAAGGCTTGTCAACTGAAAGTGCTATTTTAACACTTAAACACACGGTCTCATACTATGTTAATAGGAGCACGCCTATTTACGCATGCTTTCTCGACCTGTCGAAGGCTTTCGACCTAGTGGATTATAATAAGCTCTGGGCTAAGCTTGGAGAGATCGGGGCTCCTGCTGAACTCATAAGTATATTCTCTTTCTGGTACAGACATCAGAAGAATATGGTCAGGTGGGGAAATGTTTATTCTGACGAGTATACACTTGAGTGTGGTGTGAGGCAGGGGGGACTGACCTCTCCAAGACTATTTAATTTATATATAAACCAGCTGATTGGTGAGCTCAGCAACAGCCATGTTGGGTGTCATATAGATAATGTTTGCGTCAATAACATCAGTTACGCGGATGACATGGTGTTGCTGAGTCCATCTGTTGGTGGACTGAGGAAGCTACTCGGTATCTGTGAGTCATACGTTGGGGATCACGGCTTAAAGTACAACGTTAAAAAGAGTGAGTACATGGTTATCAGAGGTAAGAACAAACAACCTGAGCATGTACCACCAGTGTATTTAGATGGAGTATCTTTGAGTCGCGTCTCCCAGTTTAAGTACTTAGGCCACATTGTTAACGAGACCTTAAATGATGACGCAGATATTGAGAGAGAGCGAAGGGCATTGTCGGTGCGCGCGAACATGTTGGTGCACAGGTTTGCGAAGTGTTCAGCGAAAGTAAAGGTAACTTTGTTCAGAGCCTACTGCCAAAGCTTTTACACTAGTGCCCTGTGGACCAATTACACGCAGCGGGCCTACAATGCTCTAAGAGTTCAGTACAACAACGCCTTTAGGGTTCTGTTGAACCTTCCTCGGTTCTGCAGTGCCTCGGGCATGTTTGCTGACGCGAGAGTGGACGACTTTTACGCGTTAATGCGCAAGAAGTCGGCCTCACTGATACGTCGAATTAGAGGTAGTGGCAACGGAATCTTAAGGGCGTTCGCAGAAAGACCAGAGTCGGCAGTGTGGGATAGATTTGTTAGGCTGCATATTTTATGAGAGATTTGCAGCTTAATATGAATGATTTTAAATGATGACATGATTGTGAATTGATTTATTATTATTATTTTTGTGACTAACATAGATTTAAGTTTATTGCTACTAACATAATATGGACATAAAATTTATTACTGGTCTGAATTAAATGATTTGAATTGAATTGAATAAAACTAGTGCATGCATAAACTTCGGAGAAATTCAAGTTTCCGCTACGCGAACGTTTGGCCGTTAGCTAGTTTTCATATAAAGCGCTTACATAGAGAACTGTAGATTTTTACATACGTTGTTTTGAATTTGTTTATATTTGTTTAAAAAACAGATTTAGAAAAAATCGTAGGGCTTAAAAGATAAAAATATAAACGTAAAATACGCTTATTAGGTCTTAGTTCTTAAAGTATGCACTTTGGGGTCTAGATTTTCACGTTTATACAAACCTTGTAAGTGTCTGCAACATGTTGCCAAGTATCAATGATGTTCCGTTAGTAACTAAAGAGTTATAGGACAAATTTACCATGAACAGATCACTGTTTACAAAGCAGTCAAATATCACGACGTTCTGAAGGAATTGCATGGTAATATGTATGTCAATAATTAGTGTATTCATTCAAATATTCTTATGCAAAATTTCATGTCATTAAATTCAGTAATTAAAGAAAAACAATTATAATACTGACGAAGCATCGAAAACCTACATAACCCGACCAAGTTCGGATGGCTACCAAAAAGCGGCCGTGCCATATATCTAAGAAACGTTCTTAACCTTCCAATATAGTATTTATTAATATGGTACAATTGCGTACACAAGCGTTAGGAAAAAATAAAACAATTGCATTTCTTGAATGAAAAATATTTTTTTAATAATAACGCCACTATCTACGACAAAAACAAATCTTCAATTAACAAGTACTTCTCTATTTAAATATCCGCGTACAAAAATATTTTTAATTACATATAATACTTAATTATGTAATTATAATAACGTTAACAAACGCTTGCAATGACAGCAATAGACTTAAATGTGTTTTAACTAAAATAGATTATGAACTAGCTTTTGCCCGCGACTTCGTTCGCGTGGATGACGAAACTTAGGGTAAGTATAATATTTCGAGCTTCAATAAAAATTAAAATCACATCACATTGTATAACTAACCTATTCAGTTGTTTAGATTTGATAAACATTAAAAAAGTGCTTATAAACTAAAACATTGGTATAAAAAAGGTATTTTCAAGAAAATATTCTTAAATGAGTAGCAAATACTGTAAATAACCTCAACATTTCTAAGTAGGTATACCTAATATTTACCTAATATTTACAACATATTGCCCTCTCTTTTCTTCAAGGATGACAGTACCGTTTCAAGCGGGAAGCCGCCTATCGCACGTTGCGCGCAGCGCGTTGTCTATTTTTTCACACAAGAATATTTTTGATCAATTCATAACTACAATACTTAGACTATTTAACTAAAGGATTAAGCGTACCGAACTTCGAACAAAATAATTCTGCATATTTTGGTGGGGTGCGGGGGAACACGCTCACATACATAAGAAAAAAAAATCGATTCAAGAAGTAGTTTTTTTTAAGTTATTAGATTGTTTGATCCACTAAAGTTGCAAAGGGGAACGCTCGTGCATGCCTAGTCTATTGGTTAAATAGTGTAATAAGCTACAACATGATAAATATTTACCTAAACAGTAGTACATACTTACATGTGGTAAATATTTAATTTACCTAAGGGGTCTATAGTTAGAATCCTGATCCGTGAAATCTTCAATAGAAATTAGCTGTATGAATTTTATTTGTCTTAAATAATATATTTAGATTATATCTCAAGTCTCAAGCGCATACTTAAATAAAGTACCTACGTAAATAGTACCTACTTTCTGTCATAATCAAATACATTTAAAAAAGTAGGTGTACAAAAATAAATGACCTATAAATTATATCGAAACAACAACTGTGTTATCACCTATACCAATTCAATACCGGTATTATACTGTAAATTTTGGGATGTTACCTAAATATATTGCACGGCCGCTTTTTTGTAGCCATCCGAACTTGGTCGGGTTATGTAGGTTTTCGATGCTTCGTCAGTATTATAATTGTTTTTCTTTAATTACTGAATTTAATGACATGAAATTTTGCATAAGAATAGTTGAATGAATACACTAATTATTGACATACATATTACCATGCAATTCCTTCAGAACGTCGTGATATTTGACTGCTTTGTAAACAGTGATCTGTTCATGGTAAATTTGTCCTATAACTCTTTAGTTACTAACGGAACATCATTGATACTTGGCAACATGTTGCAGACACTTACAAGGTTTGTATTAACGTGAAAATCTAGACCCCAAAGTGCATACTTTAAGAACTAAGACCTAATAAGCGTATTTTACGTTTATATTTTTATCTTTTAAGCCCTACGATTTTTTCTAAATCTGTTTTTTAAACAAATATAAACAAATTCAAAACAACGTATGTAAAAATCTACAGTTCTCTATGTAAGCGCTTTATATGAAAACTAGCTAATGGCCAAACGTTCGCGTAGCGGAAACTTGAATTTCTCCGAAGTTTATGCATGCACTAGTTTTATTCATACATACACAATTACACACAAATACACACTAATTTTTGGACACATCTCTTTTCTTCTAAAGTCTATGGATTAAAAAAAGTTCCACCAGGACAACGTTCGCCCAGCGGAATCAGTTTTTGGTGAATTTCTCCACAATGGTTGCGTGCACAAATTTTTTTTTACCATACACAATTATACGACGTCATACACTAAATATCTGCATAATAAAAATCTTTAAATTCAACAACATTCCGCTGCGCGTACGCACACAAAATAAATTTCGTGATTTTTAATAATAGACATTATAATTCATGAAATTCGGAGTTTTGAAAATCGGAACATCGAAATTCGGAATAGTATATTTCTGAGTATTTGGGTGTTCCCAATTTCTATATATACATTAGTACCTGTACCTGTGTGATCTAGGACGTGAGACCTTTATGTAACTAATTGTAATAATCCTTTCTATGGAACTTTGTCGTATACTTATTACCTACGTAACTGATCTGTGATTTACCGTTGCTCAAATTAAAATAATTAATGTTATATTTCTTTTTTTTAAGTTATTATAATGATTGTCAAAATAAATAAAAATATTATATTTTGAATAATGTTTCATTGACTGTACCTTTCGCCACATTCGACGTGGTGGACCAGCCAGATAAACATCATACAAAAGAACAAGTAGACGTGGCGGCGACTCGACATGGTGGCTACTCGACGAGGTGGCGACTCGACGTAGTGGCGACTCGACGTGGCGGATACTCGACGTGGCGGCGACTCGACGTAGCGGGACTCGACGTGGCGACGACTCGACGTGGCGGGACTCGACGTTAAGGGAATAAATCGTGTGTTCTTCACCGTTTCAATGTCGCGGCCATGGGGTTTTAGTATTGCAGCTACTAAATTATAAACCTAGGATTTTTTTCTATATTTTTACTAATTCAATCTGTTATTTACCAAAATTTCAGGTCTCTGCAACGCTTAGTTTTAAAGATCTCCATGGCCGCGCGGTTATCCGCGTTTCAAAGGCGCGGTCAAGTTCAAACCCTTATAACTTTTTAACCATAACTTTCGACAAACTTGTGGTTTTGGGAATTAAATTTTACAAAATCTTGGCAGTTTTTTTTTAAATGCCGCCGTGGCCGCGCCGTCGAAATGGACACTCCTGCTGAACGGATCAACGGAGCGTGACTACCGCCGGACCACCTTCAAAGTCGATTTTCTCGAAAACTCCAAGGTACCAATTCTGTTGTTTGAGTACTAATTATTTACCAAATATGGAAGCGATTGGCGTTGGTGGTCTGGCGGTAGTCACGGACATCATATATCCACAATTTGATACACCACTGGGCACGGAGTCCATATGAAAGTGTCAAGTTTTCTTTAAAAGATATGACTATTTATTGTGAGATTTTGCCACCTAAAGGTGCCGCCCTCTGTGGACCACTACCATGTTAGCAGTGTTAAGCAACCTAATGTGATTTTTGTGCCTTGATCCTTCAAGCTTACAGTCCGGGTAACTAATAATAAAACCATTACAGTTACGAGGAATAATTGTATTCGAATATAAAAAATAATATTTTGTATTCACTTACAATATCCAATAGTGGAAGCAGACTCCCACTGACGCAGAAAAATAATGTACTTTAGATAAAAAACACTGACCTTATGTAGGTATATGGTTATCTAACTAGTCATTTTAATACAGAATTTATCAGTTCTTATTTAAGTTATTTTTGTAAATAGACTTTTGATAGTAATATCATGGTAGTTATATGCTGTAAACTTGACTGTAACCATATAAAATGACTACCTACACACTTTATTATAATTCATCCCGGACTGCTTTATTTTTCTCATTAGGTTTTTTTCCTGGGTATGTTTGGCTATCTAACTGAACGTCTTTGCATTCTTCCTGTTCTACAAGGAATTCCTTAGCTGTCCACGCTTGGGCTCCATCTTTGAACATGAATATTGCCCTGTCATCATCTACAAGGTATCTGGAACAGAAATACGAATAAAATGAAGCAGCAATATAGTACTTATTCTATCTACATCTTGTTATTAGTTTTTTATAAAATTTAGATAACAGATTTTTTGCATAAAATCCATCAGCATAAAACAAATCTTGACCTGCCTGATTTGCTTACTGAGTGAAGTAGCACTAACCTTTCCACCTGAATGTGGTTACTCCATAGACTAGTCTGCCAGATCTTAGTTATTTCCTCAGTTCTTGCTCTAGAAGGTTTGTTTGCTACAGACACAAACATCATGAGAGTCTGTCCCTTCTTAGTTGCTTGCAACACATTTCCTGGGTTAGACATATCCAGTTTGCTGAAATCTATAGATGGCGGTTTCCGAAGATGTTCTGGCAGTTCATCTTCTGGTAACGGTTCCTCATCTTCTTCCCATTGATCAAAAAGTCTGAAAATAAGGTGTAAGTAAGTAGATAATAATTTTTGTCGGTTATTTTCTGTTGTTTTCCTTAATAAAAAAAAATTATGTGTTCCTATACCATAGGACCACGTAAGTACGCCCACCCGGAAATATAGATTAATTTGTGGTGGTTATCCTCACAATAAAATAACATAAACTCAAAGGAATTGCAAAAGCTTTGAATACCTTTCCATGTCAGCGTCGGTGAAATCTGTTATATCCTTTTTAGCCCAATCCGGCTTTTCTTCATCTTTGGGCCTTTTCGCAAAGCTGATAGTGAAACATATAAAAACTATAAAAAATAGTACTTTCGTCATAGTAAGGTAAATCGAAATTTTTAACAGTTAAAACTAAATAAGTAATGTTTGAACTTTAAAAAAAAATAGAAGACGGGAAGAGTTTTCCACACTTCTGTGCGATTGCGAGTTTTAGAGAGATTCGGTTCGGCGTCGGCGACTCGATTGCCTTGGTCAGGCAGGCGATTGACGTCCCGTATTATTATCACAGATGACTATAATAGTAGCAAGCTAATTATTATTATACTCTTTGCGATCATTGACATATATGATTTATAAGTCAATGTTTGCGATTGACTGACGTTCTGTTGTTCGTTTGACGTTTGACTGACAGTGACAGGCACAGAGCACTTATATAATAGAGAGTTTTTGGCGGGATTTTGTCGAGTAATGTGCAGTGGCTGTTTTAATTTTCGTTTTTTGATTCCTAGTGGATATTGTGATGTAAAATTGGTGTAGTTTTGTGTCTCAAGTGTCAACGCAAATGGACAATATGTGGAATCATTAAAACAGGCGCGATCTCGGGAAAATGGAGCTGAGAATTTTATTGTAGTATTGACTACCTCAGCGAAGTTTGCCGAGAAGGCTGACTCGACACATTTGTTGCCAAATACTGCAAAAAAACATTGGAATGTGTTACATCTGCATTCTAATGGGAAAAAAGTATAAATACACTACGTAAGACTAGGCAATATGGTCAAAAGACTTTTGCCTACCCTTTGGGGATAACAATAATAAAAAAAAATGCTTTGACAGCTCTCATGTCATAATACGTTCCATTTTATGCATTCTATATTACTGTAAACCTATCATTTGCAACTCATTTCGGAATACTTAATCCATATCCCCATCTAAAAATGATGTTATTGATAAACACTATAAAAATAAATAAAAATTCTTCACTAAAATCTAGTATTTAAAAAAAGTAAATGTAAAGTGTAGTGCCGAGACGAATCGTGTACCACAGATAATAACGGGACGGGTTTCGATTCGATGCGTTCAAAACCTATAAAAAGTAGTAAGGAAATGAGATTTTTTATGATAAAGCTAAATAATTTTTCCGGCTCCAATAAAATAAGTTGAGCCCCGTAATTTAATATACACTTAAGTCACTATTTTTTGACGTATCACTCATTGGTGTCCGTTTCATATTTCGGTCAGGTCGTATTTGGCTGATGTTCTTTCGTGTAAATTGATTCAGTAGTTTTATCAGATTATTATGGGTACAAACACACTATTTCGGCTAGTTCTTTGTTTACACATTTGTTTATAATACTAGTCTCGTAATACGAGACTTGTATTAAAAGTCTGGTATTACAGTAATTATGGTAACTTAAAACTTGTGTTTTGAACCTATCTCGCTTGATGCGTCCTGCGCCTCTACAGATATACTTAGGGAAAATGAAGGGCTCATCTTAAACCAGCGGAGCGACAAGCGCTCACTGATGTCCTCATCAAGCACGCTCGCATTTTTAGAGCAGGGTGAGGTCCAACACCATATGCGGAATACCGTATTTACACAGATGAGCATCCCCCAATTGCTGTTCCTCCATACCATTTAAATTCTTCAAAAAAAGAGCAGATGAAAGTTGAAATAGAGAAAATGCTTCAAGAGGACATAATAGAAGAGTGTGAGTCAGCTTGGTGTTCACCAGCACTGATAGTATCCAAGTCCAACGGTGGCATACACTTCTGCGTGGATTACAGGAACTTGAACGCAGTCACCAAACCTAACGCATACCCGATCCCACGCATCGACGAGCTGCTCCAGAGTACAAAAAGAGACGTTGTTTCATGAGTACTCTAAACCTGAGATCTTCATATTGGCAGGTCAAGGTCAGAGAAGCAGACAGAGACAAAACTGCTTTTGTCTCGCCTTTAGGTACTTATCGTTTTAAAAGGATAAGTACCTAAAGAAGAAGAAATAAGAATAAGTTGCCGTGCGGCCTCCGATATGCGCCAGCTACCTGTCAGCGTCTTATTGATCGTCTCCGATCCTGCTCTGCGTTACAAGATGTAGTTTTATTTTAACCTATTTAGATAATTTGTTGGTAATGTCCCAGGAATACCAACTGCATCTCCAAAATCTCGAGGCAGTTTTTAAACGTCTGGCCGAGTTTAACCTCCATGTCAATAGGGAGAAGTGTGCTTTTTCTCGAGAAAGCGTTAATTATCTCGGTCACATGATAACATAAAATGGTGTTTTCACCGACCCAGGAAAGGTGAGTGCGGTACTTGAAATGATGGTGCCAGGAAACCTTAAACACCTGAGAACCTTTTTACAAACGTGTTCATGGTCAGAAAATTCATACCCAACTTCTTGAAAGTTGGCGAACCATTAACACGTTTGACTAGGAAAAGTCAAGTATGGTCTTGGGGCTCAGATCAGACCCAAGCTTTTGTGGAGCCGAAAAATCTATTGACCACGGCTCCAATACTGATGCAGGCTGATTTTATTAGACCCTTCATTCTGCGTACCGACTCAAGCAACTGTGCCTTAGGTGCAGTCTTATTGCAGCGCGATTCATCTTTAATGCAGTAGAACGAAACTACTCAACCACCGAATGTGAGACACTAGTTGTAGTGCGGGCGGGAGAAAGTTTCCGGCCTTACCTGGATGGGCAACCAGTCATAATTGGAAGCGACCACCAGCCTCTACGCTGGTTGTTCTCACTTAAGTCACCAGCTGGCAGATTGGTCCGTTGGGCTCTAAAGTTACTATCTTTCGATATCCAATTTCAATTTACCCCAAGAACCTTCTCTTGGGGTATATTAATACTTAGCCACGGCTAAGTAGACCTATTTGTTCCAGCGATGCAAGTGACAAGTGTGGTATTTGTTCTGTTATCTGCGCTCTTCCTGCGAAGACACTTAGTCAGCTTCGCCTGGGACAGACTTCGGATCATGAATTGGAAAAAAATAATGAAAGAGCTAGAAGGGCTTGATAATGTTGCATCTAAAAGATGGTTAGAAAGAGCCTACCTCATGAATCATGGATTTCTAAAACTGATTATACCAGGAGCGGACCAAAAAAAAAGAGAGCGGACTCAGATTTTGGAACGAAGTTCCTTATCGCGCGTTGTGAAAGGGGGCTAGACGGAAAAAATTCTTACGAAAAGTTGTCACGACACTTTTTGCTATAGTAAAAAAAAAAAATTTTTATTACAATTACTTTTGTTATAGTTCTTGTTATTGCTAAAGAGTTGAGTTGAGTTGAGTTGAGCTGAGCTGAGCTGAGCTGAGCTTAGCTGATCTGAGCTGAGCTGAGCTGAGCTGCGATGAGATTTATTTATTTATTTGGAAACTCAACAGCTTATTTTAAATTTACATGAGTTATGAATATTCACCTCACTATCAATGAACAGCCCAATGCAGTCGAAATAAAAAGAATAAAAAATAAAATAAAAAATAGCATCTGAAAGTCCGCATACACTGCACACCGCTAGCGAGGTGATGACAATTATCTCTTAAGCCAATAACAGAATTTCACGGCATTGATAAAGCTATGTTAACTAGAAAGTGGCGAGAAGAAAAAAGAAACAAAAAAGAAAATTTGTAATATTGTAACAAGTGCAGCTAATAATAATAATGTGGGATTGTTGATACATTAAATCAAAGTTACAAGGTTTGTAAATAATAAGGCAAGTGTGTAAATAATAATTGAACAAAAACGAAAACAAAACTTTATGAAATCTAAAATTGTGAACATATAACTCAGCAATTAGAACGTGCTCAGTCGAGATACATAACAAACATTTCTCCATTTCACTTTATTTTACCTTACTTGATAAATATATAGTTATATATTTATTTATTCAATAGTATAAGTATATTGAGAATGAGTCACGGCACAACTTGTCCACCAAACAAAATCTGCTTGACTTGTCTCCGGTATGATTGTTTGGATAAACAAAATATATCGACACTCTCAAAACTCTCAGAGTAGATGCGAGGCAGTCGGGTCATAACGGCATTTCGCCCGTAATTAGTGCAGTAGTGAGGGATCCTGAATAATTTTGTATGTCTGGTGCGTTTTTTTGGGATGCAGAAATCTATACATGATAGCAGATCACTGCTGTCCAAACGACCACGCAGGATATCAAATAACAAAAGCATATCCAACATCTTACGCCTATCTACTAGGGGAAGCATATCATAGTGTTTGCAGTCTCGGGCATAGGAATCATGACGTTTTCGGGACTTGAAGTTCAGAAATTTTACGAACTTTTTCTGTAGAGTTTCCAATCTTTTGGTATATACCTCGTATTGGGGTGACCAAATTGGGCTACAGTACTCCAAAATACTACGCACATATGCAAAATATATGATCTTTAGACTATGACAATTTCTAAAAGGCTTACAAGTGCGCATTACAAAACCAAGGTTACGAGAGGCTCTATTGGTGATGGTATCAATATGTTGGTCAAAGAGCAATTTGGAATCTAACATTATACCAAGATCTCTGACAACATCAACCCTTTCGATCGCATTATTATTAAATCCATAAGGATACTTAGTTGGGTGTTTGGAACGGCTAAAGCTAATGCATTGGCATTTTGAGACATTGACAGTGATATTGTTATGTTGATAATACCTGAATAATGCATCAAGATCACGCTGTATCAGTTCACAATCAAGTCTGGATTTTACACACATGTATATTTTCATGTCATCTGCGTACATGAGATGTTCCGCGAATTTGAAACACGACTGAATGTCATACAGATATGCGCAGTAAAAAAGAGGACCCAATAAAGATCCCTGGGGAACACCGGAAGGGATACCCACGAAGTCAGACTTGAAACCTCCCATAACCACAGCTTGCGAACGGTTCGATAAGTATGACTTAACCCATCTCAGCAAATCTCCATGGATCCCAAGCCTTTGCAGCTTTGCCAGCAAGATCACGTGATCCACACGAGATGAGATGAGATGAGATGAGATGATGAAGTATAACTTCTTACGTGCGTGCGTGTGTGCGTAGTTAATAATAAAAAAATATTATAAATTAAAAAAAATAAAATAATATTACAATTCCTTCACTAATTAATCGAAAGGAACTTCGTTCCATCCGGGTGTCCCTTGACACCTCTCTTTTTTTTTCTGGGAAAGGGACCTTGGGCAATTAAATAATAATTTAAACACATACAAAAATACTGTTAGCCCATTTGAAGCGACAAAGTCGATAAATTGGCAACACTTTGCTCTAAATCGTGGTGATGCGATTACACTGTCCTATATCACAAAGAGAATATAATTTCAGAGGCGGAACTTAGAACATTCGGTTTTCGAGAATTGTTACCGGTTTTTATCCAACCACATGAAAAAATAACATGAGTACCAACATAAAAATTCTAAATAGCACTAACAATGACAATCATGACCTTGAAAGGATAGAACTGTCATAGCTAGGGATGCCCAACGTATAGAAATCAAAAACTTATCGATATTTGGAATTCATCGATATCGATAAAATGCATTCTATGCAGCTATACGGGGTTACTAAATTCCCAATTTATTTTGAAAAAAAAGGGTAAAAAATACTTGTTCAGAGCGGTTTAGATGAAAAAAATAGAAATCAAATATCAATCAAAATCAAAAGTCATTTATTCAAACTAGGCTGAGAACCAGCACTTTTTGAACGTCAAAGTTTTACATAAAGACAGTCCCCCAAAAACGCCCGCCCGTCACCTTCCTAGTGTTTTAGCTGTGAAGAAGAAGTGGCCAACAAACTCCCCAGCAACACATCTGTCTGTTAAGTTTGAAGAACTTGAATCTATATAATTATATGCAACAATCTTAACATATGTAAAACAGAAAAATAAATAGATGTCTAAAATATAATCATAAAATTAAATAATCCGCCACTTGTTAGCTAGCACACTCAATTATGCCATTAAAAACGAACTCAAGCATAAACACTAAAGATTATAAATAAATCTTGGAAAAAAAAAGCTCAACTTTTACATTAAACGTGCGTAGAGGTAACTTGCAAAATTCATTTCTTCTTGCGTTTTTTTGCAATTTGCAGGTTGTATCTTAAACAAAATATGATTTGCGACAGTAACAAATATTATTATGAGTTTATATACTTTTAATTATAAGAATTGAAATTATTTGTTATTGTCGCGAATCATATTATTATTTTGATCAAGATACAACCTGACATAAAATTGCAAAAAAAAAATTGCGGGCTACTACTACGCATTCACTTTTATGATCCATAATAATATCTATTCTAAATAATATATAGTTGTGGAAATTATTTCTTATTGACTTGAATATGTGGGGTACATCATAGATAATATAAACTTTTTTTGTCATAACAGTTTGTAAAATAATTTTCACTCGTATTGTAGAGAGGACAATGATTTTAATCATTTCAGGGCTCCCGTGTTTGTAGGGCCCCGATCACAAATTGTGGTTCTAATATTAAAACCGGTATCTTTAACAATACTTATGATTTCTTTAATTATGGATGCAAGTTTTGGGGAGGAAAGTGTTCCCTTGACAAATTAAAAAGCTGGTTGCTTAAACTTTGCTCTAACACCTTGCAACATAAATAACAATGATTGGTCGTTCAGTTGAGAGCTACGTCCTGCTTCTAAGCCAAAGTCTTCATATCCCTTAACTTTATCGGTATTAATATCTAAGAAAAGACGTCGTTTTAAGGGTCTACTACCGGCTAAGTGGCGCCGGTACAAACGGCCGTTTCTGACACTTGTGCCTACTACTTTGGATACTAAACATTCCGAGACCTGTTTTAACAACATAAAAATACTTTATCCTCTTTGTAATAAACGTGACGTTGGATTCTTTAATATTTATTTTCTGTGCTATGCTACGACTTTTTATTCAATGAGGGCGCCACTTAGCCGTTAGTAGGGTCTTAAGGTGAAAGCTCCACCCTAGCCCGCGAAATTAAAATTTTCTTAAGTTTTTTGCAATTTGCAGGTCAGTGTCAGATTGTATCTTGGTCAAAATTTGATTCGCAGCCGTAGCAAGTACGTATTTCTACAATTATAATCATTAAAATCATCAATATAACTCTCTCAGTTAGTATTAGTGCTAAATGTAGTATTTCATGAAATCATGACATTTGGTACTAATACTAACTGAAAGAGTTGTTTTGATGATTTTAATGATTACAGTTCTTTAAATACATACTTGCTACGGCTGCGAATCAAATTATGACCAAGATACAACCTGACACTGACCTGCAAATTGCAAAAAACGTAAGAAAATTCGAATTTCGCGGGCTACCCTGGAGCATCCACCTTAAGGCAATTTCGTCAAATACTAAGCCGCAGTATGTCTTTGACATCTTTTTTGACAACATTTTTTTTTAAATGTTCAATCACCGCCTTGTTAACACCAGTGGTCACTGGATTTTTTTTTAAAACATTGTACACTGTTTTTACGCTTGGCAATGGCATGAGATGCTGCAAGTATCTATAGGCTTTTGGTGGCCTCTCAAATATAGTCAAGGCTGATATTTTATTTTTCGTTGTCCAACCAACGTCAACCGCCGAGCTTTCTTTTTTGTTTTTGTTGTCACAATTTCTTTCAGAACGCCTGACTCCAATTTTTCCAAGAGACTGGCGCTGCATCTAAGTGATGCACGATGCATTTAGTTTTTGTAATTGCTCCATTAAATGCTTTTTCCTTGGTGTTAAATCTGTAAAGATAATTAAATATAAGCAAAATATTCTATGAGACTTGTAAACATTTCCCTGCATATAAAACGCAGGGATATTTTCTATTTGAAATGAGCAGTAGAGCACAAATGAACTCGAAACAATTTTGAGAATATCTTTCAATCTGGCTGTATATTTGTTTTTAACATCATCACGTGAGAAAAGCTTTATGGATTATAATGAACACGAATTTGTGTAGGTATTATACCAACTTAAAAATTAGATTTAGCTCTGTAGCATATCAGTTGCATTCATTTATGTGAATTCCAATTTTTTGGAAGTGGAATGATGACTGGAAGATAATAATACTAATGACCGATTCCTATAATGTACGGACCGTTATTGGTAAAAATTAAGACTTGTATCCTTATATCACAGGTATGCTTACGAATCTATTTATGCCGTTTGGCAAAAAAAAAGGTACCGCTGGTAAGCAAAACTATTCGTTTTTGTTTATAGGAACCGAACCTTAGTTGTAAGTATGGTAAAATCTTCACGTAGGAGGGCGTGGGCGTCTAACTATGTATAGTATAATCATAATGATAAAGTACTTACTTAGTTTTTCCTCAGATAGTTTTCTAAATGTTGCTTTATTTCTTTAAATTTCTCTCTCTCACTTTGGGTATGCATTCCTTCTGAAAAGTAAATGCAAAGAGAAATTAGTAAAAGAATAGCTAATTTTTCCTGTGTCATGAATTACTACAACAGTGGCAGTATAAAAATTGAACCTGTGCCTTAGTGACAAATACTCTCATTCTCAATATTTCTCTGTTATAAACCCATATAATTTTTAGATTGATACTGACAATATGTTATTCAAAGAATTTGGTAATCATATTTAAAACTAGCTTTACCCGGCCCAGCTTCTCACGGGTAGCACTAAGTACTTATCTAAGGTATACCTACCCTACTTACCTACCTACATATCTACATATACCTACCTACTCTACAGGTGGATGTTCCCAAAAAATATTTTAAAAACCTTGTCCTGACTATTACGAATACAACAAAAAAGGAATTATAGGTGCAGCCACTTTGAAGTGATGCACGGATAAAACATTTTTGGCAATTGATTTTTATTTAAAAAGATACTAACCATTTTGAGACAGCTCCATGAGGATATGTCTCGATTGCTGGCTCGCGGATGGCACTGCTTCAGACAAAAGATCTGAAATGATATTATGTTATGATTTGAAACTAGTTTTAGATTAGATTGCTTGGTTCCGGCAACTCTCATCCAGCTTATTTCTTGATTATTAAGAATAAAATTTGATAATATTATTTAAAAAAACAGTCTTCACATGCGTTTAGTTCGAAAATAATCCTACGGATATGTACTACCCAGATAAAAAAAATCATTTGTCCTAACATAATTATGTCTTGCATGGTCTAAATGTGCCAAATATCAGTTCAGCCAAGGTGATTAACACATCCAAAATCACATACTGACCAACATACCTACAGACTTTCAAATTATTTATAATTTATTTATTATTTAAGCGTTGCCCCACATTAGGAATTATTCCTGTGGTTGTGTATGTGAATTTACATGTTTGTGGTGCGCTCACAAACGTGTAAATTTACATAGTCAAGACAACCCAGACCCGGAACAACTATCTGCTGGTCATACAAATATTTGTTCCAAGCGGGGATCGAACCCGCGACACGCAGCGCAGCAGCCGAACGCTCAACCACTGCGCCAACCGTGCCGTCATAATATTAGTAGGATATAGTAACATAATTACCATTTTGAGACAGCTCCTTAAGGATATGTCTCGAATGTTGGCTTGTGGACGGCACTGCTTCAGGCAAATGATCTGAAAGATACATTATGATTTGAAATTAGTTTGTAACCACCAAATATTCAAGGTTCATTAATTGTTTCAGTCTCTTAATGTTTTATTAATTAAAATAAAAGATAAACATTTTAAATGACAGACTTCACCCGTGTGGAGAATGGAAATTATCCCACATTTCATTCCCAGTTTAATTTTCCCTCCTCAGATCATCTCAACAGTTCACCCTATATTTGTGTTTTATAATAATTATGACTGTATAAATGTATAATTAATTATTATTCCCTTTAAATGCAGAGTCCCTTGTGTTTTTGGAACGTGAATTGGAACTGAATGAATTGGAATTTCTAGAACAGTCAGCTAAGTAAGTGTTCTAACATAAAATAATGTGTTTGTTGTTTCTACAACAAACACAAGCCTGGAATCTGGATTTGTGTTTGGTTGATGGCAATCAAAGATATGTATTTATTCCACATACCTGTTTGCACTTCCTGGATATTATCATTCTGTTCAGTAGCTGGTGGACAAGATTCTAGAACAAAAATAAAACAGTTGGTGTCTTGCTAAAAGGACTTTACTGAATTATATTATTATAATAGAGATAAATTATGGTGTTTATTAAAGTTACCTTTTGACTTTTGAATTGTGCGTCAGTGAGAAGTAAGGCCATCAAATTCAAAGTTGGTATTGCATGTCTTTTCAGACGATTGCCTTTTTTGTTGAAATCCTTTTTTCCAGTGGTTAGCACATAAATTTCACTGCTAATGCAGTTTTTCTATTGGTAGATGCACTTGTTTTAGCCACTCTCGACAGCTGAAAGATACAAAAGAAAAGGTTACTTACTGACTATTTTTGACTGTGAATTTATTTCATATTTACATAATGATCTCCTAAGTCGATAATATAATGATCACGTTCATAGACTCTCTGAACCATGTATTAAACCATCAATCTACTTAGACTAAATTAGATTACAATTCAAATTAGACAATTTAATTATTAGGATATCATCATCACCATTTCAGCCGAAAGACGTCCACTGCTGGACATAGGCCTACCCCAAGTGTTGCTACAATCGGTGCTGTGCGGTTTGTACTATAAGCCTATATAATCTGATCTTTACTCACCGGTTTGGATCCAGTGGAAACTTGGAAAAAAGCAACTTGTTTCCAGTACGCCAGGCCTCCTTGATACTGCAAACTTCACATCTGTGACCCTTGCTCATGATGGTTCACAAACTTAGAGTCACTGTCTTGTATCGTTTTTAAATAGTATTAGCAACAATATCTCGCAAGTCACTTAGAATAAAAGAATCAATATCTCGATTAAAACTATGTGAGGATGAAACAGAGAAGCAGATGCACGACTCAACGTATCTAAATACAATCACAGAAATTATTCTGATAAGCTATATTCCGAAATCATATAGAAAAAGGAAAAAACAAACAGAAAAATCACAAAACGAACATAACTATGCGCAAAGAGAAGGCAGCCATTTTTGTAACCCCAGATTAAAATTACAAAACCTTAGAAAATTCGTAGTATAATGTTGGTCATGCTGACGTCAGCTGACGTTTTCTGAATGTTGGCTAAAAAAGTATCTAATTCCATACAAAACAATTTTGTTCGCAGTGTAACAGGACTGATCATACACACTACACAATTTAGGAAGTCAAATCGGGACCTTTCAATCTCACTAAATCGGACAATTAACTGCTCTAACTGCTATTACACCTTCCTGTTTCCTAAATTGGGTCCCTTGAAATCGGAAGGTGTAATTGATATGATAGTTAAAATAGTTTAGTTCCGATTTCAACCGCGCGCAGAGTTATCGTGCGCGTGCTCTAATGTTCATTCGTTCATTAACTTATCTGTGTTCTTTTTATCACTTCGTCGTTCAATTCAACTTGACAGCTTTTTTCTATGTTGAATTTCATTCAAAAATATTCACGTCAGTTCACGACGTTCACGTCACGTACATTGCGTTGTGCGTTGAGTTGTCATCGCCAGTCATCGCGGGTCGCGTGTCACTGGTCACAGTTGCTCGAGTCGTAATGTCAAATCATGATTTGATGAATTCCTAATTATTTTTATCAGTATTTTCTACTTAATTTATATTTTATTAATTTAATTTTAATTAGTCTGTAATTAGGAGTTTAATGACAAGTCACTTCGGAGAGATCAAAATTTCGGCATTCAAAGTTCTTGAAAGTGCTAGTTGGTTGGAAGCTCATACTTCACTCCGGTGATTTTAGTAGTGTAACAGTAGCGTTAAAAACATGGACCAGAGTGGTATAACCCCGAACACTTCGAACCAGCAGCTTGTTATAAACAGCGACAATGAGTCTGCGACCGCGCTGCTGCAGGAGAAGCAAAGCGGGACAAGAGAGAATCTGAGTGAAGTCAGCTTCAAGGAATACATGACAGTCGGGATACTGTGCTTCGTCAACCTCATCAACTATATGGATAGGTTCACCCTGGCTGGTAAGTTTGATGACCATTTCAACAACTACTTTCTATTTGGTACTGTCATCTGTGCTGAAAGAAATTTAATATGATTTTATGCCTGGCGCTGTGTATTGCATTTTTCCTATATCCAGGAGATCCCAGTTAAAACTTAATATTCATAATTTTCTAATAAGAATGCTATGCAGGAAGCAGTGAAGGTACCTTGGACAAGTTAACAGTAGGTAAACCAGACAAAATAGGTAGGTACCTGAAGGATGAAATTCTTTCATTTTCATAAATTTACATGTGTCCGTGAATTTATATTTCTAATACTATGTGAGCAAAAAGAGGAGCAAAAATTAACAATTATGCAATCAATTGTTGGTAATTTTTGAAAGTGTAGCACATAAGCAACAAATGTCAAATCTGTTATAGCCTCTCAAAATGTGTGGTAATTTAACTAAGTCAGTCATGGTTACTGAAACCTGAGGCATAGTTCTCGTATTTATAAGGAACATTCCATTTACATTACAGTTGTAGTATGTCCAATACACATCTACTTTCCCTATATTTTGACAAGTTTTTGACATTGCTTGAGGCTGCAACTATATTGCAACTTGTTTTAAGTTATTTTAAGGTAAAGAAGTGGCCTTCTGTATGGTAAAAAAAATAAAGAATAGGAAGCTAAAAAAATCTTTTTTAGCTAAAACATGTATAAATAATGCATTTGGGTAAAACAATTTAGTTTAAAAATTTTAACTGTCAAAAATATTGAAACCAATAGAGACCCTTGGTGAATACCAAGAGTCTCTATTAGTTTACCAGGGTAGCCCGCGAAATTCAAAATTTCTTACGTTTTTTGCAATTTGCAGGTCAGTATCAGGTTGTATGTTGGTCAAAATAAAATTTGTGGCCATAGCAAGTACGTATTTACAGAACTGTAATCATTAAAATCATCAATACAACTCTCTCAGTTAATAGCTTGGTAGTTGTAGAAGATTTAAGTAATCTTAATCAGCCCAAACTGTCCCACTCCTGGGCAAAGGCCTCCCCCATATCTTTCCAGCCCAATCTTAAACGTATGTTTAAAAAAATAAAAATTGTTTTTATGGCTTAAGAATTGGTTCTTGCATCATGCAAGATTCACCGTGTTTTTTTTTTACGAGTTAAATGATGTAATTAATCAACACTATAAAGTCCAATACCCATAATCTCAAGTTAATCAATTTTGATTCATTGTATCTTTGCACCTATAATTAATATTGTCAATTAGGTACTTGCATTCACAACACAAACGGCAGCATTGTTTGTATGATAAAGTACAACACAATAAGAAATGTATTAAAGCTAAACTGAATTTTAGTAACAAAAGATAAGCTTGAAATCTTATCTACCAGAGTTATATGTGCAAGTGCCTTTTCAGTTGCATAATCTATCTAAAATCTCTATATTGAGGAGGCGCAAGCATCAAACATGTGAATCATTATTTTGGATAATACAAGGCACTTCAGTTATATTGTATTCTATCTATCTAGTCTGTATTGTCCTACTGCTGGGCAAAAGTTATATATTTTAAAGGAGAGTAAAAATAACATGACTAGTGACTGACTGAAGCACAATGTTTATCCGAAACCGTAACCAAATGTTCGGTTCCACTTCCAGTTTCAGTCAAAAATTCTAAATTTTGACTTCTAAAAGTTATCAGACCATTAAAAAAAAACCTTAACTTTCATAAAATAAAGTTTCGGTCAAGCCGAATATTCTGCCACTTTTTGACCGAAACCAAACCAGTTTTTCAGATGGATAGTAAACATGACCATTTCAACCTTTAATCATTTCATGTGCTTCTTCACAAGACTATCAATGAAAATAAATATTTAATTAAGCTAGGTACACTGTACTTGACCCTAATATCTATTCAAATATTTTAATTGTCCAACAACACAGTCTTATTTATTTAGTTTTTGTACATTTAATTTTAAAGTCAAATAGAAACAAAGTTCACTTTTCCTGTTCCTGTTTCTTGTTACAATCTATTCTGCATTATGTTATATCTATTTCTTATTAATAGACGTACAATGTATTAAGAATAGCTGTTTGCCCCAATGACATTAGATATGCACGTCAGCATGTTGGAGCCATATCTATGAACGCCACTAATCTCCTTAATTAACTGTAATATCGGGTGTACAGCACCAATTAAATCACGTCAAGACATTGTGTGGAGATAAGCTAAGGCTATCGGGGCCAAAAAAAAAAAAATTCGTATTTGTTAGTAAGGTATACATAATAACTAATAATAATAAACATTATCACCAAATTTCAAGTTTATATAATATAAGTCAATAGGAAGTTAAAAAATTCTTTGGACCAAAATTTTGTGACAGACGACGGACGGACAGACAAACAGATGGACACGTGAGTGACAACAATAGGGCTCCGTTTGGACCCTTCAGGTACGGAACCCTAAAAAACAAGTTCACAAAATGTTGGCGCAGTTATACGACTTCTAATGATTTTTAATTGAACATCACATCTAAACGACTTGTCATATTTCTTAGAAAAAAATACATGTTACTCTAGACTATTTCTTTCGTAATTCCTTATGTCAATATTTGAAATTATATTTTTGTAATATAGTATAATTAATTTGTAAAGTTATGTCTAACGCGGATAAAAAATTGAGAATCACACCAAAACTATGAAGCGTATTTTTATAAAACCTGCACCACTTTATAGATCATTTAATTATTTATATTTTAGTATACGTGTTAGTATAATACCTGTTGTTTTATGTATAGTAAATTAATAATGCGTCTAATTTTGGACAGAGCTCCTTATTGGGCGAGTCCTATTACTGGGTGGACGAACGACGCGTTGCGTGAGCTCAACACAGAACACGCAATCTAACCGCTCAAGGTCATTGGCGGTTAATAGCGCCTTAAATAAGTAAATCATTATGCTATACATATTTTTTACAAATTGAAGTACGATTTCAAAGATATCCCGATCCGATCAACTATACTCAACTACATTCTATGTAGTATTTACGAACGGAAATGACGAAATTATATGGGTCCCTTCCTATAGCCGTCAATGAAACCCTAAAATAGCGCAGTGTGTGACGGCATTAAAATAATAAGGAGCCATACTTGTGCAGTCATGAATTCCATGTTGCAGGTACGTCGTATCGTTGTAAAGAGACATTATTTTAATGACCGCGTCCAACTCCAGACCATATTTTAGGGTTCCGTACCCGAAGGAGCCCTATTGTTGTCACTCACGTGTCCGTCTGTCTGTCTGTCCGTCGTCCTCGTCACAAAATTTTGTTCCGCGGAATTTTTTAACTTACCATCGACATTTGAAATTTGGTAATAATGTTTATTATTACTTACGTATATTTTACTAACAAATACTAATATATTGATAAATCACTCACGATTTTTTCTTTGAAATTGCCTCATTTGGTACGGAACCCAAAATGTGTGAAATCCGACACGCACTTGGCCTGTTTTGTTTACATACCTACTTATTCGAAATTGAAAAGAAACTAATCCCTACCTAACTGTAAACTGTAACCATACGAGTAAGTACGAACTCGTAAATAAAAGAAGAACTGTGGTATGATTCATTAAGGTATGCTAATAATAGTCACCTAATCATAATTTTCACTACCCCTCGCTTGTTGTCTGATTTAGTCATATACCTACGTATATCTCACTAACGATGTTAAGCGGTTACGTCACCGTTATTTTTCTAGTCAAGGGCTTCGGTTAACCATAGACTAATTTTATCTTATCTTCATGAATGCCAAAGCTCCGTCTGATGCTAAAATATTCCGTGATAAATAGCCATTCTTTTTTAACCGACTTCCAGAAGGAGAAGGTTATCGATTCAGATGTTTGTAATTTTTTTTTGTTTTTTTTTTGTTTATGTATGTTCGTGCATAACTCCGTCATATATTGACGGATTTGCAAAATTCTTTTTTTGTTGGAAAGGAGTTTGTTCCGAAATGGTCCCATTTAAATTTCATATAGATGATGGGTTTCGGAGACAGACAACAAAACTCTTCAATAATTGACAACAAATCAACCGCGATTGCTGCGATCTAATGTCTATGAATTGTTAACACAATTTAATGTGGAACCACAACTAAAAAGTGAAAAAGAAAAAAACTTTTTTACATAAAAATAGAACCGACTTCCAAAAAAAGTGCAAAATAACTTTAATTTCGGAAGTCGGTGTCAAAAATCGAAGACACATAACCAGAAACGCCGACTTCCGAAATTAAAGTTATTTTGCACTTTTTTTGGAAGTCGGTTCTATTTTTTTGTAAAAAAGTTTTTTATTTAGTTAACAGAGAATATCGTGGTAGTGCAATATTAACACGATAAGCAAGGTAACAGTTACTGGAAATTACTACCTGAAACCGATAAATCCTGTGGCATGGTTTATTTTACATAATATTTGTAGTTATACGAAAGGACTAAGCAATAATAACTTACATATTAAATGCACCTTTACCAATTTTTAATTTTCAGTCTAAAACCTTTCCCACTTTACAAAACGAACTCATCGCCTTTGGAATCGCCCGTCATACGATCGCCAGATGAGCTATTGATGATGTGTCCACTCGAACGTTATCTTTGATTGATTCTTATGAAATACGTGATTATAATCACTTCAGATGTAGTATTTGTACAAGTCCTTAGATCCATATAAATTTCATAACAATCGTCACGCCACACCTCTTGCCTCCAATTGGCTTACTTACTTCCACGAAGGTCAGAGCTTTATTTCTCTTAACTTAAAGATATCTTCATTTTTCTAGAAGAATTTCAAACTACGTTGATTGGATCACTATGCTACATGTACCTATATAATAAAACAATACCACTGCCGCTGCGTCTGTCTGTTCGCGATAAACTTAAAAACTACTGAACAGATTTTCATGCGGTTTTTACCAATAGACAGAGTGATTTATGAGGTTTTAGTTGTATAATTTGTACATTTGACATGGGATTAGAAAAAAAACGTCTTCGACAACAACAACAAGTTAAAACTACGGCATTTATAATAGTGGTAATAAAAACCAAAAAGGCGCACTTTACAAGAGAAAACTGAATCTAGCACAAATGGCTCCGTCATGTTACACCAGCATCACACAGCTTTTTTGTGCGGTTAATCTTTTCATGTCGAAATAAAACGACGTCTTCCTGCGTCAAAAGCGGGCTCTAAAATAGATTAGTTAATAATCCTTTTTATCTTGGAAGCACTTTACTGTCGCTACTTAAAATTCCTGGAGGAATCCTGTTACGAAATATATTCAGAACCTTGTCTACGTAATGTTTACAATTTGAGTTAAGCCACGAACGATGTCATTGACTTTTTAAATTTCAAAACCACCCAGGACCTCTAAAAGCACACAAAGAATGGAATGTTTCGTGGGAGGTGGAGGCTTTTAAACGTAACATAGTGTGGACACATTGAATATCTAAATAACATTTGTTATGGACATGGTGTGGTAGCCCATCCGAAAGACCGATGCTCCGCGACGAGTACTGGCACTTAAAACACGGTCAAGTACTAATCGTGTTTCGAAAAGATTCAGTTAGCCGGTTCCTCTTTTAGATATACCTAGTTCCTTAATTAATTCAAATACATGGTTCCACGTTATTGAATGTGATAAAATTGTGTAGGTATTAGACGTCAATAAACTATGAATGAATGGTGAACGCCCAGGTTGTGTCGATGTCACGTAATCAGAGAACTAATCTCCAGTGTCTACTCACGTGCGTGGGTTCTCTCCTCATTCTTCAACGAATACAATGTCGCCCTTTAAATATGGAACAGGCGTTATAACTCGATTGTTTGTGGAATTAGGGCTAGTATTCGTTTTAAAGTTTTGGACAAACATTCCTTCCTATACACGCTTGTATGTAAATGGAATAAAACTTGATTATTTTTTTATTTCTGGACGATTAATTAAAATATGTACTTATAAAGCGTAGGGAATAGTAACCGTAAGTTCGTGGGTGTGTAAAAACCATAAGCAATATTCTTTTTTATTGACGCGATTACTAGAGGGGTGCAGGAGGGTTGATTTCCCCAGAGGGCAATACACAACTTACCACCGCAATAACACGCTACAAATATTGCTATCTTGATTAAAATCTAAAAGTAATCATGATGTTCAATTTGTCGAAGACATCGCACTTTGATGATAAAAATATGATTGCTGCGATGATTATGTGCAGTTTTAGGTAAAAGTACATTTTTAGGTTGTTAGTATAAGTTAGTAATTCAAACTAACCCAAACCCCATTTATTACAATACGGTTGTAATTTTAAAAAAACAGTTAAGTACCATAATATTACAAATTAGTCACACTGTCTGACCGCTCATTACGGTTAATAGATTTTAAAAGCGATGACCCAGGAACAGGATTGAGTAACAAATATAAATTTTTGTTAACGATACACCGTTATCATTAATTATTTTAGTTAGTCTCGTGAAGTCTGGCAATTTAGATAACAATCACTTGTCGTAATATTTGCTTAATTTTTTAACGTTTCACTATCTCATTCGTACCTATTATGTTTGCGCATTAGGTACTAATTATGTTTGACAAAAGGTTATCCTACCATCTACGAATCATTACTCAGAAATGACTCACTCTGTATTATTTTTACTGTTATTGGCCACTTGTGATAATGATTAGCATATTGGATGGGAGTGCGACAGTTTGTCTGGTAGGTAAATGACCCTGGTCTTATTTAATCATTTGGTTTACCGGCTCAGGGAAAGACACCAATCCAAAGTACAACTTTACATACTTAATCATTCTTTAGTATCGTTAATATTCATCACTTGATCTATGTTACTGGACGGTAACAAAAATATGCCATCCCGAATCTTTAAATTAAAAAAGGGTCCTGTTGTGATCCCGGTTTAGCTAGGGTCCCGCGGGTGTGTGCACATCGTTTAATAAATAAAATATGTGAAAGCTTAGTAACTGTTGGTTTTACTTTAACTGCGCACCGCACCCAGTGAGGGGTTAAAAATGTGGTAACTTTTTAGGGATGCCACTTTTTATAGACGATGATATTGTGCTGTCTGTGTGATCAATTTAAATGAAACATTAGAAACGCTACACGCTCATACGATTTTATCTGTTAATTTAACATGATTCATAAATATTTAGGCATCAATAAAACTACAATAAGTTAGGTAATGGATAAGATTTAGATACTGAAACTGATGCCAACACCTTTTTATAGTGTCAGTGAAATGAACACTTTAAGTGTGAATCGTAAAATTTCTCTGGGCATCGCAATTTCTTCAAAGGCACAAATGCAAAGCCAAGGTTCACAAGAAATCGTAAAAGTCTGGCTGTCTGTCGTTCACAGTGATTGCCTTTATAAAGCTTTGCTAGAGAATCGATTATAAAAGGACATAGACCATTGACAGATGTGGTATGCATAGGGACTAAGCTAAAAGCCATCCTTTTTAATGTTATTTTAATCTGTAGCCATTAATCGGGGCGGTTTCAGTCTCATGTGGTGGAGGATCAAAGAGGATTACTGGGAAATTAAGGCTTATAGCTAGCAAGCATTGTAACTCGAATTCGGCTTTACGTTATTAAATTTTATTGTCCCTTGTATCGTTTAAGAGTATCCTGTGTATCTATTTAAGCACATGGGTGTGTGACGGCAATTGGGAAATAATTATCTTAACCACCGCAACATTTTACCGTATTTTGTATTTTCTTGATAGTGAACTTTATCAACCTTATCTGTTTGTTTTTAAAAGACTTCGATTAAACCGGCCAAGTGCGAGTTGGACTCGCGCACGCAAGGTTTCGTACCATTATCTATAAAAACGGCAAAAAAATCATGTCTGTTGTATGGGAGCCCCCTTAAATATTTATTTTATTCTGTTTTTTAGTATTTGTTGTTATAGCGGCAACAGAAATAATCTATGAAAATTTCAACTGTCTAACTATCACGGTTTATGAGATACAGCCTGGTGACAGACGGACGGACAGCGTAGTCTTAGTAATAGGGTCCCGTTTTACCCTTTGTGTATGGAACCCTAAAAAGGAGGAGATTCTATGTTCGACTGTGTGTATGATTTTTTTTTCGTTATTTTATTTATTTATATTATTTATTTATTTATTTATGCACACACAAAAACACAGAGAAAAACGAACAAATACAGATAGAAGAGTACAAAGGTGCTGCTGTGTATGTTACATGTTCACCGATTTCTCTGTCAATTGTGGACCGATTTTCAAAATTCTTTCTTTTTATTCGAAATAGTATACTCCTGAGGTGAACCCAAATAAATTTTATCAAAATGTATTCAGCGCTTTTTGAAAAAAATCAACAAAAATCTGTATAATTCAGGTATTATTGTATACAATACCTAGGCAATGTCTAAAATACCTGGGGCATCCAGGCAATGTACGAAATATTATGAATATTAATTTCGGAAGTCGGTGTCAAATAACGAAGAAACAAATACAAACAAAACAAAGTTAGTTAAGTTTGAGTTAGTTTTATTATGTTAGATGATGAAGTAGCTGTGACTGTCACCACTGATGTCTTGTAGTATCATAATCAAAATATTCACGTTTTCATCTTATTATCATATGAACATTATGAACTGATAAAAGCATTCACGTGTTTGTGACTTTGTGTATAGTAGGACGGTGGATGGATATCATTATTGATACCGAGTGCAGTGCGGACAATAAGCTGATTTTGTATTACTTACAGCAATTGATCTCTCAGGCTGCAAGTCCAGTGCAGCTCCAACAGTAGTTGCTTTGATTTGATGCGATGCAGCTGTGCATAATAACTAAAGTAGATACCGCGGCTCCGCCTGTGCATCGGCGCACGTTTCAAGTGCCCATCGAGACTCCACTTGGGGCCAATTAGTTCCGACTTTAGAGATACTTTATCAGCAGATGACGATTATATTAAGGTCTGTTGGACTAGTTAAAAATTGAATATTCATGTCGTCGTACGCATTAGATATGTTATTATCGCTTTTTACAGTTAATGGTTTAATAAAGATAGGGTAGGGTACATGGATCATCAATAATCATCACAACAATGTAGACACAGGCTATCTGATAAAAGTCAATCATTTCAAGCAAAAGACGAAAACTTTCCAGTTTTACGATAGCAGATGATAAAAGGTTCATGTCATTTATAAATAGTTTATCAATATAAGTAGGTACCGACTTAAGGCGCTTTTAACTGACAATGACCTTGAGTGGTTAGCTTGCGTGTTCTGTGCTGACGCGTTACATGAGTAACGCGTCGTACGTCCACCCAGTAATAGGAGTCGCCCATCAAGGAGCGCTGTCCGAAATTAAACGCATTATTAATTTATTACACATAAAACAACATGCGTCAGGCCCCTGCGTCGCCACCAACAATAGGTTTTTAATTTTATTGTGTCTGCTAATGAGGGACTTGACGCGTTAAACTAAAACACTTGACTAAATTATAAATAATTAAATGATCTTTAAAATGGTGAAGGTTTCATAAAATCACGCTTTTAAGTTTTTGCGTGATTCTCAATCTTTTATCCGCGTTAGACATAACTTTACAAATTAATTACACTATGTTATAAAAATATAATTTTAAATATTCTCAGATCAAATTACGACGGAAATTGTCTAGAGTAACATATATTTTTTTCAACGAAATAAGAGTAGTCGTTTAGACGTGATGCTCAATTAAAAGCCATTAAAAGTCGTATAACTGCGCCTTAATGAACATACTTAACTAGTTTCAATCTCGGATCTATTTTATTATGGATCATCTATAAATATTTACAAGTAGGTACTTATAAGATATTAGTATGTTATTTCGTTTGAATTTTGATTTAAATATGGATTCCCCAGTACCGTATTATCAAACGTTCAACCAGATGGTGCAAAGGAACTAGGGGCCTAATTCTGTAACTTTAAGTTAAGCAACACGCCATCGACACTATCGACACACAACAGACATTATTTTGCCACTGTTGCAAATTTGGTATTCTGCAAAAACTTCCAAATGATATTGACATATTATAGTAGACCAGACTACCAATTATTACAATAATCTTATTATGGCGTTTCAATGGCACTACAGTGGTGAGTCAATGACCATAAATAATTTATAGAATACCAAATGTCAATGACTATTCTATTGAGACACCATTGACACACTATTGACAAGTTAGTTATTTTACAGAATTGGGCCCCTGAACGGTTTACCTACGAGTACTATTGAGCTGTAAATGTAAGTAAAGAATATTAAAATTTAATCAAATTCTTAGATAGTACTCCGGCCGGCGTGCAGTCTGCCAAAATCGGTGTTAAAGATAAAAATGTAGATAGGCAAGTCCGTGGTTGCAACATACTCCAACTCCAGGCAAGCGAGGCCATCATGTGGATCAATGTTTACAGTAGATAGGATACGGGCCCTACCGATAATGAACACTTGTTACGATTTGCGAGTTCATCAACGAACACCAGCGTGCGACCGTGTGGGCATCCACGATCCAAAACTGAAACAAGTCACACGCAAATCGAGTTAGATGGACAATGAAGCGGACAATATGAATATGGGCAACGAGTAAATAATATGAAAAGTAGTTCCGAAGGATGAAAATTAAGAAACGGATGAGGACGTTGAGGACTAAGAGCTGTATTTAAATGAACTTTTCATTCTTCCTTTTTTCTTTTATTTAAAACGTTGCCCCACACTAGGAATTACTCCTGTATCGTTGGTGCATTCACAAACATTTAAACTCGCATACACAAGAACCCAGACCCGGAACAACTATCTGTAGGCGATACAAATATTTGTTCCGTGCGGGTATCGAATACGCGACACGCAGCGCAGCAGCCGAACGTTCAACCACTACGCCAACCGTGCCGTCAGTCTAAGAGCTGTATTTAAATGAACTGGCAAACAAGGAGGGGTTTATATAATATTCTGTCATTTTATCTACCTGCTCCAACCTCCCCTAAAGTAATGTTGTCATGCAATTAAAACCGCATTTCGGTTGAATTTGGTTAGAAATATGATAATCTTCGCTTGGCATTCCGTCGTTCATATTATAAAAACTGCCAAGGCTGTTGTTTTTCTATCACTTCTTCAATTCAATTAATCGCACTATTTCCGTTCGTTCTCTCAATTTTTTATTTGTCTCACAGTTTTAGACTAGGTACAATCTAGATTCATTCCACTTGTCCGCTTGCCGCTGCTACTTCATTTCTGTTTTTAGCTTCTTAGATTGTAAGCTTATCTGTTGTTCTAATGTGAGAGTTTCTGGGGTATGTAAACGAGATTAAAGAATCAACAGACCTTTCCCTTTGTAGGTGGGACATAGTTGTTGCCTTCTAGTATCTACTACCGCATACGTGTGTAAATGAAAGTTACTTACTATCAGTGCTAGTGTTTCGCTTTCCGTCAATATTTTTCTAGCGACCTACCTCTATGTTAGAATTACAATGGTTATGTAATTATTTCATGAATTTATAATATTTATAATCGGTAATTATCTTGAAGTTAGTATTTTGAAAGTTTGTACTAACTAGATAAAATGCCGATTTAAAAAAAAAACGGCCAAGTGCGAGTCGGACTCGCGCACGAAGGGTACCGTACCATTATCTTTAAAAACGGCAAAAAAATTCACGTTTGTTGTATGGGAGCCCACTTAAATATTTATTTTATTCTGTTTTTTTTAGTATTTGTTGTTATAGCGGCAACAGAAATACATCATTTGTGAAAATTTCAACTGTCTAACTATCACGGTTCATGGTGATGCAGCCTGGTGACAGACAGACAAACGGACGAACAGCGGTGTCTTAGTAATAGGGTTTCGTTTTACCCTTTGGGTACGGAACCCTAAAAAGTGGTTGCCAACAACATAGTGCAAGTTCCGAGCTATAGAGAGAAAGTAAATCGGCATTTCTCTTTAGTAGCGTAGTGTGGGAATATCGTGGCTGTGTCGACGTAATCGCCCTTTAGCAAATAGGGTTCGAGGTTCACCCTCCCAGGAAAAAAGACACGCTTTGCATTGGCGCCAATCTTTTTTTTTGCCCTTTTTATCGCGCCCTATGTTTTTTTTTCTTCTTCTTTTTGCATAGACAAAAACATCAACACCGATTGCTGTTAGGAGTTCCTAACCAATAAGCATCAAGTAACTGATATCAATAACTATGTTTAGAAGATTAATGTGTCTATATTTATCTTATTAAACTTCCGGAAGCATCAATGTTATTGTGCTATAAAAAAAATACCAGTCTTCAGTTATGCTTATGAAATGATAAGTTTTATTATTTATGTATTATAGTTTACTGCATTATTGCCACTGATAAGTGAGATGTTTATGTTATTGAACTTTATGATTTTTCTGAGCACCAGCGGTGAGTTTAATATGTTTTTTTTTATTACCTATATTATTCATCAATCATCACAGATATAGGTGTTGTGTTTTTCATCGTTATATGTATACAATATACAGTCTCGCTCAGTATTGGTGCCGATTCTCTTAATCAATAACTAAACTAAAATTAGAGAATCGCTATCTTTTACTAAAAGGCAGTGCAAGAAAAGGACGGCTATAGCTATGCTCTAAGTTAGAGATGTCAAAGTAGTTACGCCTTGCGCTTTACCGTGTTTTTAGTCGACATGTTTTTTATATGCAAATATCAACTAAATTTGACAGTTCTAATTTACGCCCGTTTCTATCTTATTTTATTAGAGAGAAAAAGATAGCAATAGCCTAAACTAAGTTTAGTTTGTGCATAACAGAATCGGCAACATTGTCCGTACGGAATTTATTAATTACCTCCGAAGAATAGTGCAACTGCTTAGTTACGACTACGACTTTAACCTTAATTGCAGTAATAAAAAAACAACAGCAGTTTTCATTATTTTATTGCCAGCCAATAAAAATTATGAGCGATTTCTTTAACGTTGAATGTGGTTGAAGTAGTTTTTCTGTAACTTTTAGAATTAGAATTTTTACTAAGTATACAATTTTTTTTAAACATTGCTAACACTAGGAATTTCTCCTTTAAGTATCGTGATTCGTGGGTACTGGACCTATTTGGCGCAGCCGTGGGGCGCACACTTCTTTTTTATTTTGTTTCCTACTTTTGTTTTTATTTTTTTATTAACTGTTGTGTGTGCCTTTACCTGTGGCAAATAAATATTTTTTCTTTCTTTCTTTCTTTTTTCTTTCTTTTCATTGGGTGCGTTTACAATAACCCAAACCCGGAACAACGAGGTAGATGATAGAATGATAATAGTTAACGGTTTATTTTTCTTCTTCGATTCGATATTTAAATATTGCTATCGCTAATTAATTCATAAAACAGTTTTCGGCGAACGTGTTACGTTCTGTGAAAATGGATATGCCCAGGTTAGGTTACCTCGAATTCCTGGTATTGACAGTACACTTGATGCATCGCGTTGCACAATAAAATTACACACCTACATTGACACAATGGGAACCTACATTGTATACCTACTTAAACCACAGATAATATAAAACTAGCCCTATACCTACCTGCAATGTGCATCTGAAGAAATAATGATTCAAATCTTGAAACTAGATGGTTCAGAATCGAGAGTAGAATAGATAACACTATATTACAATACACTTTTTTGATCGGATCAGTCATATCGATTCGAAGAAGTAGAATACCGATAATTACAAAAAAAATATATTTACAATAATTAATAATAATAAAAAATTGTAAATAAATTACACAGTTAAGGAGTGGAATTCCTTGCCGGGGTCTGTTTCCTGATAGCTTCAACTTGGGGGTCTTTAAGTCGAGAGTGAATAGGTTACTTTCAGGTTCCAGGCAAGCGTGCTCCAAAGTCGACATCATCGCTTACCATCAGGTGAGATTGATAGGCTCGCGTTTGACCACTATCAAACGGGAGCCTATCAGTACACCTTACTTATTAGGTACACCTTGTAAAATATACCTACCTTTTTTTTTGGGGTGGGAAAGTCTTCCAATGACATCTCCCGCTCTGGGTGGAGCCGGGAGGGCGTGTCAGACTCTTACTGACTAAAACCCACCCCTATTCCTTCCCTGCCTGAGTGCCAAGGGGAGCGGTAACTCTGTTACGAATTTATCCGCTACCCCTAGGCATGCAGGCACCAGCTATGATGGGCGTCGTTAGTGGTGGCTGACAAATTCTCTTTGAGGCGTATGGAACACTACGCGCCGTCGACTCACGGGCCTGGTGCTGATCAGACGGCGAGCTACCCATTACTCGCCGTCCGCAGGCCCGGATCCACAACCCCTGGGCAGTTGTAAAATATACCTACGAGTATAACTTGAATATAAGTAGAAGTCCGCGCAATTTATATTCTACTTAAGTAGTCGGTTGTAGAAATACTGAAAACAATACATTATTGTCAGCGAGGCCTTAACCTAATATGTTCACTGATTTCACAATCTCAGAGTTTTTCATTAGGAATATTGTAATTTGCTGCTTGATGATGCATAATGTTTAGGACATAGTTAAAGTAGCCAGTGTTACTTCTAATTCACGTTATCTTCAGGGATTACTTCAACCGCTTTAGGTTAAGCAAATATTATGTCTAACATAAGCAACCAGTGTAGTAACTACTAGGCAGGTAACATGGAAGTTCATTTGAAAATTTAAAAAAGGTTTTGTAAAGATTTTTTAAATGACTTGTAGCTTATCGCCAAGTCAAAGAGCGTACAGCATGTGCCTTGTTAACAAAAGCAAATAACCAATAACGGTAACTGATAGTGATATGTAACAGCACAAGTTACATAATAAAATTAGTATTGACACACTAGTCGCCAGGCATGACGGTACTCCATTTACACACTTGGCAGACGAGCTGGCACTGAAAGCGTAAACTAACTATAAATATATCTACCTGGCGCTTAGCTGTTATGAGAGTAAGGGCACTAACATCACATGATGACATGATTATGTGCTTAGAATTCCTGAACTATTGTGGTTCTTTGAATTCTGTTGCTGATGTACGTCACTAACAGTAATGTGATGTTAAAAATACAGGGGAGCTCCTGAAACCGTTACGGCTATAGGAAAACATTCTCAGGAAACCATCGCTACGGACATAGTAACAGACTGGAATATTTACCGGGAACGAACGCTAGCAATGAAAAGCGTATACAGATTAATTAAGAAGTTTACCTACTCTTACGAGTGCATCAGGCACACGATCTGTGACACGATGACCTGACCTAAGCACTACCTCTTCTGAATTTGATTAAGGAGATCGGTAGGCTCTCTAATAAATTAACCCGTCGTCGATCGCGTGAGGGGCCTGCCTGACTGATTAACCTGTTAAGCCCTGGCACTCACTGGTGAGTGCGACAAAAAAAAATATTAAAGTGAAAAAAAAAAAAATAATCGGCTGTCAACCCGGGTTGTCGTCGGAGTTAATTTGAAACCCGGATTTGGCCGATGGGGGTAGAAGGGTATAAAAAATTTACCTAGGTACCTATGAAAAACGATAAATTATATATAATAATAATATGTATAGGTACATATACTCAGTTACTTTAATAATTTTTCCCTTGCCTACCTATATGTAACTACTACTATTATTGAAAAAATTAGGTAGGTAAGTACTGGTGGATGGTGTGATGGAGGGTTCTATTTGTGGTGTTCTGATTTTATTGAACCCCAGGGTGAGTGATCTGTCACCTCCAGTAATCGAATGTGTCAACGGAAATGAAAGCCGGCAATCGGCATTCAATCTCTTCCAATGGCGATTACAGCGATGTCGTGGAAATGTTATAGTGTACTCATGTCACAGAGGCCTGCTAGTTGACGAAGGCGACGTGGCAAAGCGTTTCACTATTTCTTGTCTTATTTTTATTCTATGTTATGTAACGCGATTTCATTGTAAATATTCCAATCGATTTCAAGCATGATTGCATTATGTAGGTAACATGTATTTTTACGTAGGTCAGCAAAAATATTTTGGCAGGTATAAATAAACGTGTAAATCCAAACTGCCTAGCCTTTTCCCAAATAAACGTGTAATTTCGTCATAATGTCATGATGATGACCAAGAAAACACCGCATGCTTTCGTCGTCACGAGTCGCTGTGCAATGGTTCGCGTTCGCGCCACGAATCTCTAGCTGCTGATTGGTTGTCGAGGTGGCGTGATTATGATGTTCGAAGCCGGTGCGTTCGCCGGCGGGCGTGCTCGTGCGATAGTGCTGCCGCCACGCGACTGCTACATCGAGACATCGAGCCATAGAGGATGACGTAGCGTATCCGTATGATCGCGCGACGCGCCACGCTTTGCGACGCCCACAAGCCATGAAGGTCACCGCACTAATCTTGATGATGAAGGCATTCTACAAACAATAACACCGATTCGATATATAAACTACACACTCAGCCCATTTCTTATAAAGAAAGATCGATTACCTATCTTATCGATTTTATATGATACTTAGCGCTCCTACTGTGGAGTCGACTTCAGAAGTTTAATAAGTAGGTACCTACTACCTACTTACCTTTAGCCTCTCGTGTGTTTGACTCTAGTGTGTGGTTATTTAAAAACATTCTGTAAGTAGAGGAAATAGGTAGGTAGGTTTTTCCAAAACGATTTCTAAAACCAACAATGGTATTTCCTTAAAGGCCCATCTAAAAAAAATGCTGAGCTTGGTCTTGTTTAACAGAGTTGGGAAATTTGTTGAAAAGTAGGTAGGTAGGTACCTATTACAGATCCTCATCTTCTTAGTTCAATTGTAAAATCAGGCCAGACCAGAGGGACGAGTGTAGTTAAAATTAGACCTTCTTAAATTTCAAAGTCAAAGAACCGTGTTTGTCTTATTTTGTCGCAATGCGGACTATCCCTCTTTGATTTCATTATGACAACGTATTTGTAGGGTTCCGTACCCGAAGGGTCCAAACGAAGCCCTTTTGCTGTCACTCTTGTGTCGGTCGTCTGTCACAAAATTTTGTTCCGAAGATTTTTTTAACTTCCCATTGACGTAAGAACTTTTAAATTTGGTGATAATGTTTATTAATACGTATATTTTGATAACAAAAAATACAAATAAGTACATGATTATATTGAATTATATATTAAATCAGATTTTTTTTTTATAATTCCTTTATTTCGTACGGAACCCTAAATGTGCGAAATCCGACACGCACTTAGCCGGTTTTTTTTGTTTTCAACGAATAAATCATTATTCGTCCGGTGATATTCATTGGTCAGAGTCATAAGTCACAGGGGCAATATCACGTTTTAAACGAGAGAACAACAATAAATTAATCAAAATCAATTCTCGGTGCAGCGAGCCGTGTGCATTTATTCATGACGCTATCGGAGGTATGAGCAGAGCTTGAACCTAATAAAACAGGGTAACGCCTCGAAATGCCAAACTCCATAATATCACAAATCACAACACGTTATTTTGTAAAAACACGGCGTTGTTGTGTAAATTGCTCATTTTCTAGCTGATATATTTTTTTCAAATCAGTTTTTTGCATTATTCAAAAAGTTAGGGTATAAGAACGTTTTCCTGTAGCTACAACAACGGTTAAGCTCCCACCCCTTATAGCCCCATCTCAAAAATCCAACCAAAAATAAAAAAATACAAACAAATTAGGTATTTCTAGCACGAGATATAAATACCTGATTTGTTTGTATTTTAAAATTCCTACTGCATGTTGTACCTAATGACTTTTCTTTTTAGGGATCCGTATCCGAACGGTTACCAACGGAACCCTATTACAAAGCCTCCGCTGTCCGTTTTTCTGTCAGCCAGCGGGCTGTATCTCATTAACCTTATTAAGTAGACAGTTGAAATTGCTACAGTGTATTTATTTTTCTATTGCCGCTATAAAAAAATACAAAAATCTTACGGAACCCTTCGTGTGCTTCGTATGCGAGTCAAACTTGAACTTACTGCTTCTTTTTATAGGGGCAGCATAAAGTCTTAGCAAATATCTTATTTTTATAGAAAATATTTTATTTTGGCCAATTGCCAATAAACATCCAGCATCCAGAGTTCCAGACAGAATTAATGACAAATGAGTGTGGATCAATACTATAGGCTTGCTAGTCATACTTTCTCCGCTTTAACCACAATAGACCAGCCAGACACAACATTAACAGTCTTGAGTGTGGATCATGTTCCATGAGTAACTTATGCGTAAGACAAATTCCACCACGGCTTAATGCAATAAATTGTTTAACTTATCCTTTACTTAGTTAACAAAATATTATACTAGTAATTTCCGTTAACGTTAAACAATTTTCCCGACTGTAAATCGATATCAGTGTTAAATATGTATACAATTTCCTTATGCGAAAAATGTTTGCCTGTATGGAGTTTGGATCTGATTAATTAGCTTTTGCTCATGTAATTTACGCGACCGTGAACTGACCGTGGCTTGGCGTCACCTTATATCACGCCACTCCAGTCCATGCTGACGTCACATCAGCCCACCATAGGACCACCATCCAATTATGTTGTTTTGCACACTTTTTATGGAAGTAAAAGGAAAAAAACAACTCGTTAATGCCGAGTTTTGTAGATTTTATAACATAGTACCTATATTTAAATTTGCTAGGTTAAGTTTAGATTTTTCATTAATTAATTATAATATTCTAATTAGAAGAGTATTATTAATTATATAATTTTTAATTAGTTTTAGTGTAGTAAATACTGATATAATTGAAAAAAAAGAAGTTTTTATGCTCTTTTACAATCATGGTACATAATGGAGACCCGGATAATACATTGTTAAACTTGTTGTTACGTGTACTTTTCTGACGTATGTAAGTTTAGTTCACCTTGGTATCTTTCCACCTTTACCTACGTAAACTGTTGCAGCGTTAACATTCACTCTGCACAGTAAAAAAAAATCTAAAACGTGTATATAATAAAAGCACTCAAACGTGGACCAAATAAAAGCTGGGGTGTTCAACAAACAACGACGGGGCAAATAATAGGGACACTGTAATAAAAGAAATGATTTATGGAGGTGTCAAAATGATACGGGTTTTATAACAGGAGAGTCTGGAGATTCGAGTGATATTTATTTTTGAGTTATTGAAAAATAACATAAATAAATGATGTACACTAAACCTACGGCAGTTTTATATTATAATTATGTCGTATTTTTTTCTTTTTTAATCAACAGACTGTTTTCAGAAAAAAATATTGTATGTATTTCTTATTTTCGTAAAAGAAATGATATAACCGTTGGAAAATTGAATAGGAAAAATATTAGAAAAACAGAATAGCATAATAATAGTATAATGGGCATTAAAATGCATAATATAAAACAATTGAGAGTCAATTTTGTAGGTACAAAAACATTTTAATATTTCCTCCACGTCAGACTTCGTGACTCGTGGTATTTTATGGTAATTGAATCAACTTGGGTGCTTCATGTTAATTTAGTCGATTACCCAAACGTGTCTTGTGTAGTCATAGACTATATGGAGGTAGGCAGTTTTTCAGTTTATTTATCGTATCGGCTGGTCGAGAGATCGCTCCTGTTTGTCTGTTTATTTAGTTTATCAGGCAGCGCCAAGTTTTTTTTTGCAGACGGTGCAAAGCAAACCACACCTTCCCTTCGAGTTCTTTATCAATATTTCCCTGGGCTAGAAATATATTTATCTCTTGGATTTGTCACGTACACACTTGCGTCGGTTATCTTTGGTTGAACATCGCTCCACCGCGAAATAAGTTCTTGCATCGTCTGTTGGCAATTGTGAGGCCACTCACCTTTTCAAGGCCACTTCATATATTTTGGCTTTAATGTTTTATACGAGCACCACTTCTTGCCAGATGAATAACTTCAGATTCACAAATAATCTGGTAACTGCAGATTAATGTGTATTATGAAATCCCCAATACAGATATCAGTGGTAGATCCTAGATTATTCCTTTCATTAATCTAACTAACAAGAAATCATTTAAGAAACAGCTATGACTCAAGCACACACTGTCATGTCACACCGATATCCATCCATTAATCAGGTCTTAGAGAGACAACAGAACTCTGCAGGGAGCACTTTCTAGAATAGCTCTTTTATAACTATCCATATTTTGTACACGGTATAATTGTTGAACTATGACCTGCGAACCCCTTTTTACTAGTTTTTACGAAAATTGCGCGTACGGAGGTGTATGAAATTTGGCACAGTTAAAGTTTATATGGAGAAGGAGCTGAGAAAGCTAATATTTTTATATAATATGCTATAGAGTAAATTAAATTGATAAAAATTATTACATAGACTACTTTTTTTTTTTTTTTTTTTTTTGGGGGTGGGAAATCATCCTATGACTTCTTCCGCTCTAGGGTGGAGCGGAAGGGTGTGCCAGACTCTTACTGACTAAAACCCACCCCTGTTCCTCCCTGCCTCGAGTGCCCGGGGGCGAGGTAACTCTTTCGAATTTATCCTCCACCCCCGGGCAGGCACCGGCCTTGGCAGGCCCCTACACTTTGCTGACAACTCTTTGAGGCGCGCGTGGAACACTACGCGCCGTCGACTCTCGGGCCTGGTGCTGATCGGACGGCGAGTTACCCACTACTCGCCGTCCGCAGGCCCGGGTCTACGGTGGCCGGAGATCGTCTCGCGGCGCCGGAAGCCCCCGGCGTCTCCTGAGGCGGCTGCTGCTGAGGGCGTGAGGGCGACTCCGTTGTTGACATAGACTACCTTAAGTTTGATACGTATTTTATATACCTACTGTTTTATTTATGGTGTACAGTCATGTCATGTCATGTCATGTTTATGGTATTTGACAATAAAACCCTAATGGTCGAATTTCGGTCACCGAGCGACCACTAGTAAGCGTAAATCAGTTTTATTATTGTCAACAACAACAATGTCAATTAAATCATAATATTATCTGTTTAGAGTTTTAGATTAGTGCTCTTATCTTTTGCTGGATACGCGGCCACTTTTAACTGACTTCGAAAAAGGAGGAGGTTCTATGTTCGATTGTATGTCTAAATATATACTTTTTTTTTGTATGTCCACCGATTTCTCTGTAAGTAGTTGACCGATTTTCAAAATTCCTTTTTTATCTGAAAGAATATACTCCCGAGGTGGTCCCATTTAATTTTATTAAAATTGTTTCAGCGTTTTTTGAAAAACTGAACAAAAACGAAAAATATGTATACATAGATGACGTTTTGGTTTCCTCCAATTACGAGTATGTTTAAATTCCACGTTCCATGTTATTGGAGTTTTGAGTTCTGGGGTATAACAACTAAAAAGTGAAAAATAAAAAACTTTTGTCAAATAACGAAGAAATAAAATACAAACACCGACTTCCGAAATAAGAGTATTTTTTTTAATTTTTAGTGTATTATCTTTTTTGGAAGTTACTCGTAGTTGTTACTTTTTTTTAAATTTTTTAGTAAAGTTATTGTGGCGATCCTCTATGACCATGACAATGCGGCGAGCGATCGGGCGCACTACGCTCTTCTGATCTATTTTTTAATATTTAAGTCGAATAAGTTTCAAATCGCACACTAATTGCGTGTCAAAAATAGAACCAAAATTAAAAAAAATATTGGAGAATAAACTGGCATAGCTTTCTTCTAGTGTAGGAATAACAATCCACGCCTTTTACTTTTGCATGGCTTGCGACCCCCTAAGCAAGACGGGGTCGCGACCCACCGTTTGAAAAACAATGGTTTGGACAACAAGGCACAATAAATTATTTCCCAGCTTAGTATTTATAGTATATGCGAAAAGAAACATCTAGGACTCTAGACTAAACAATCAAATACAATAGTGTGGTAACACGAGCATGACCGTGTCTGCTATGCGTAAAATTAACGCCCCCTATTGCTATAAACAGGGATAAACAATAACAACTAATGTGACTAAAAATGTTCTTTATTTATTTTTAGGTGTGCTGGGCGATGTTAAAGATGAGTTCAAAATCGGCGATGATAAAGCAGGGTTCCTTCAGACGGTGTTCGTGGTTGCCTACATGATCTTCGCACCGTTATTCGGGTACTTTGGAGATAGATACTCGAGGCGGGTCATTATGGCGTTCGGAGTGGGGCTATGGAGCATGACCACGTTACTGGGCTCTTTCGCTCAAGTAAGTTGTTTGTTCTTTATGTCCTAATGCGCTTCCTACGTAAAGATAATGTATCAGTCAGAATGACGAAGTGTTTAGTTGGATGACTAAATGGCTCTAAAATTTCATCATCTCTGTTTTTCCCAACTGCGTTAGATCAGAAACGCCGTCACCTGAACATTAGTTCACCTTCCTTTCGATTATGTTTTTATTGAATATCGTTATAATGGATTTTTTCTTCTTTCTAGAACTTTGCTCTATTCGCGATATTCCGCGGGATGGTCGGCATCGGCGAGGCCTCGTACTCGACGATCGCACCCACAATCATCAGCGACCTTTTCGTCGGCAATATCCGATCAAAGATGTTGGCTATCTTCTACTTCGCTATACCCGTCGGCAGGTAATATGAAGTTATGAACCAAGGACCTATTATAGGTCCTACATAATTAACTGATAAAGAATGAACTTACAAACCAATAAAAATACCTCTCCCATTGGATTTGGAGAGGTATTTTCATACTGTGGAGGTTGTATTAGTTACTTTTGATCCAGCTGACGATCGCCATTACCTGGTGGTGGTGGTTTACATCTGTAAATGAAGATAAGCCAGTAGCCATAATAGACTGCAGCCATCCTTTACCAGTTCTAAGTATTTGAATCGGTATTTTATAACCTTTGTTGGCCATTGATTAAACTTCGGCGTGCAAGCAAAGTTAATGTTTATAGGGCATGGGAAAACACACGGTGTGTTTGTAATGTGTTCTCTTATTTATATATTCGCAATTGACCTAGGCGCTGTTGAGTTAATTGGTTTCGCTACCCTGCACATAGGACACTCACATAACGTATGGTCAGCCAACATTCGCCAGGTGTACAAATACACCAAAGCAATGCAAACGATACATACAAAGTGGTCAATTTGATATTTACCTACCGTACCTACGTTTTAAAATGTTCTGTGATGGATGAGGTCATTTGGTATTATGTGGCTAGATTATATAATTACAAGTTCTCACGTTTATTTTCATGTACTAATTGTAGTACAATACTACAATTAGCACATTGTCAGGTTATTAATTCTTTTTGCACCAATGTCTGACGCATGAATAAGCGACTTCGACCAATGAAAACTTGAGTACCTACACGACTTTCGTACGTGTTATAAATTAGATTGCTTGAGCGATTCAATTAAACTTATAGATAGTAATTCAACATACCTATTTACACGTGATGTCTTGATGAAGTAATTTTCAATTTCTCACCGTCCAACATGGCTTCAACTTATTTAACAACAACAACTGAGCTTTATTTAACTTACATAATTATTGGCTCACTGCTATTTGCTTTTGTTAGGTATACTTAATAGCTAAAAATTTGCTGTATTGGTAATAAATTGCTAAGGTAATCAGCAATCCGCGGATACCGCACGATCTCCCGTGAGGCGGCGAGCCTCCTTGCCGGACTGTCACCGTGGGATCTGGAGGCAAAAATCCTCGCGCACCTGTACGAGTGGCGCGAGGAGGCCAAACGCCGGGGCGAAACTCCGCTGCCGCGACAACTCGCGGCTCGGCGGACCGAGCTCCGGCAGGATCTCATGGTGACATGGAGAGAGCGACTGTCGCAACCCAGCGCTGGGCACGCCACCATCGAGGCGGTAGTGCCCCTCTTTGAGGAGTGGCTGGAGAGGCGTCACGGCGCCCTCACCTTCCGCCTGACGCAGGTGCTCACCGGACACGGCTGTTTCGGGAGGTACCTGTGTCGGATCAGGGCGGAGGAGACCCCTGAGTGTTTCCACTGCGAGGATCGCCCAGAGGACACGGTGGAGCATACGGTGGAGGTTTGCCCCGCTTGGGCAGAGCACCGCCGTGTCCTCGTGGATGCGATAGGCGACAGCGACCTCTCGCGCCGTGCCCTGGTTCAGGCCATGGTACGGAGCGAGAGGGAATGGGAGGCCGTCTCCTCCTTCTGCGAAGCAGTAATGCTCGCGAAGAGGGAGGCGGCACACGTTAGGGAGGCTCAGCAACGGCCGAGTCGCCCTAGCGCCCCCAGCCGCGACCGCCAGGGGCCGCGAGACGATCTCCGGCCACCGTAGACCCGGGCCTGCGGACGGCGAGTAGTGGGTAACTCGCCGTCCGATCAGCACCAGGCCCGAGAGTCGACTGCGCGTAGTGTTCCACGCGCGCCTCAAAGAGTTGTCAGCCAAGGGAAGGGGCCTGCCACGGCCGGTGCCTGCCCGGGGGTGGAGGATAAATTCGAAAGAGTTACCTCGCCCCCGGGCACTCGAGGCAGGGAGGAACAGGGGTGGGTTTTAGTCAGTAAGAGTCTGACACACCCTTCCGCTCCACCCTAGAGCGGAAGAAGTCATTGGATGATTTCCCACCCCCCAAAAAAAAAAAAAAAAAGGTAATCAGCAAAATTAGTTTTCTTTGAAGTAATCGAATTCCTTTCTTTTGACAACTCAGTACATGTAATTAAAATGGCTAATAAATGTTGAGAAGTAGTTTTTAAACCAAACATGTACAATGTAACATTCCGAACAATTTTTTTAAAGGTAGGTAGGTATGAGTTTGACTCAATTTCTGAGTAATTGTTCAGAGTATCTCTCTCTAAAATAATTCAGGTCATAATGAGTTAAGTGCCTGTCTTACCCGTAGCTCTTCTTCCAGTATGATTGAGAATTGAGGCAAAACAAACTCTGATTTCCTGATTCAATACTTTAATTATGTTTTCCGCAATTCCAGTGGCCTCGGCTACATAGTTGGATCTCTAGCCGCCGCGGCGGCAGGCGACTGGCGCTGGGGCCTGCGCATCACGCCGTTCCTTGGCACCGCGGCCGTGGTCCTCATCTACTGGGTGATGGATGACCCCCCTCGAGGACACGCGGAGGACAGCCACATGAAGCCCACCACATATAGACAGGACATCCATGCCCTTATTAGGAAGTAAGTATTTAACCTAACGGAAGTAATCTACCAAGATGTTTGTTTAGTGCCTGGCCTGCGACTTAGTGATGAATAAATGATATTTATTTTGCACACAGGTTACAAAATAACACTTTCACACGTCAATGTTATTTTTGTCAGTTTAAGCTAGATGAGGCCGGTGTTTCCTAGCTGACTACCCTGAGAAGAAACACCGAAACAAACTCAGAGGTCAAAGTCTCTTTTAAAGTGTTTTAATCCATACAATATGTACTGGTTCAATCATATGAGAACCAAGTACATTAATATCTGAAGCTGCGGTCCCACGGCCCGTGCCGAGTGTTCCCACGGCGTGAGTTGGCCTGGTGCGGTCTGCTGGTGCGGACCGCAGCTTTAGATGAGCTTTTGCGGCAAGCACCACGCAGGTTTGAGTGGACCTGTCCAGACGGTGCAAGCATTTATCAGTTATCGTGTAGCTCAAATCAGAACTTTAAGGAGCTCAACGAACAATACACTGTTAGTATCCTTTGTCCTAATCCAGGTCGTGTGTGCCAGTGTCATCCAAATCTATTCAGCTATTGAGGCGTGATCGCGAGCAAACATCTCATTCTAAACATCAGACTTTTACATTTATAATTTTAGTAGGATAGGATACATAGAAACAGCTCTGCGATAACCAGAACAAAAAAGAATAAGGGCTGCCTACCATCGAACTGGATGTTCAATGTAGAGAGAGAGACCGACAGGAAGGGGAAAAAATAGAGACAAAATCGATAAGAACTTCACAATAAGGTGTTGTGTTTCAGTCCATCGTTCATGCTGTCGACGCTCGCGTTCACGTGCGTAGCGTTCGTGACAGGCTCCCTCGCGTGGTGGGGCCCGCAGTTCATCTACCTGGGGCTCAGCATGCAACCGGACGTGGATATTACTATTGGCAGGTGAGTCTCAAGCAAAAGGTTCCTTTGGAAAATTAAAGTTCTAGGCAGGCTGAAGCTCGTTTTAAAATTAGTAGATTTTGTTTCGAACAATGCCCAGCGGATTCGATTTCCGCTAGAATTAAGTCTTGGTATGTAAACGAATTGCGCAATTTGTAAGGAAGTAAGTGTGGGCCGATCAGTAATTTATCGCGCGCTAACAGACAAGTTTGGATTCTTAATTTTTAGGGTTCCGTATCCGAAGGGTCCAAACGGAGCCCAATTGCTGTCACTCACGTGTCCGTCCGTCTGTCTGTCTGCCTGTCGTCTGTCACACAGGTTTTACAGCCAAACGGTTGGAGCTACAATCTTTAAATTTTTACAGTTTAAGCATCTTAAAAAAAAATCGAAAAAAAAAAAACCATAACCAAATCATATTGTTGTGTATTTCGTTAATTTGTGGCAAATAAATTCTTTTTCTTTCTTTCTTCATCTTGTTGACCCAAAGTCATACAAATAGTCAAAAATATATTTGGTACGGAACCCTAAATGTGCGAAGTTCGACACGCACTTGGCCGGTATGTAGTGATCGCACCAAGGTTTCAAAATAGATTGCAGTTTGTTAGATAGACAGAAGGGATACAAGTCGAGATGACTTCTGAGACGACGGCTAATAGAGATGTATGGAAGAATTAGACTAGCAGCGATGACGCCAAATAAATAGGGTTGAGGGCAGGAAAGTGATGCGATATGAGAGTAACTCGTGAGCTATGGCAGCGTGTCGTACAAGTTCGGGCTGGTGGGCATGGCGGCGGGCGCGCTGGGCGTGCCGCTGGGCGCGTGGCTGGCGCAGCGCCTGCGCGTGCGCACGCCGCACTGCGACCCGCTCATCTGCGGGTTCGCGCTGCTCGCCTCGGCGCCGCTCATCTACTTCGCGCTCATCACCGTGGACTTCAACGTCGGCCTCGCCTATTTCTTCATGTTCCTCGGCATGACCACTCTCAATCTTACCTGGTCGATCGTCGCCGATATCATACTGGTGAGCGCTTTCTGTCTTTATCGGTCCCGGGAACGTGTCATTCCGAAAAACTACTCACTAATTAATTTTTTGGAGAACAAAATTATAAAGATGACGCAGAGCTGGACACGTTGCCGGTAGCCGGCTTGCATGCTCGACAGCGCATGCAAGCTATTTAAAGCAGAAATCGATCACCGGCTCGAACTGATTCTGGAGAAAATATTCCAATGAGATGACGCGGTTTCGAAAGACTTCATTTTACTCGTAACGTAATCATTTTGGGTTGGAGCTCATGATGCGATATAATCATCTCATCGTAATGCTAATTGTAGAGAATGCCGCTTCGATAATACATAATTATTGCACAGAAGCTTCAGTCATGTCAGTTCCACATTTTAGAAATATTATGTTTATTAAAAAATTAAAGCATGAAAACTCAAGACGAACACCATTTTAAATATGTATATTGTATTGAGTTTAAGATATAAGCTATTTATATGTATCTAACCAATACATTTAGCATGCATTTGAATGTTCTCCAAGTTTCGTAATAGAGAAAAAGGTGCCTATATGATGTGTGGTTTTATGGATTTCGTCCGCATGCATATCACGGGAGCGCTGGCTAATTCAAGTTTGACACGATTTGATCTGGATCTAGACGAGTACGTGATAACGTGCTTCGTGTCGAACTAAAAGCAGTCGTACATTCCCAAAATATGCTTTGTTAGTCGATCGTTAAAGTCAGACACGAGAGGTTCGGCGATGCGACATATTGTATGGAGTGCATGTGATGACCGGTCCGATACTTTGCACGAAGGGTGTCGCTAACGTTCGGCGTGGTCACGATGGCGGCGGGGCTGCTGGGCGTGCCGCTGGGCGCGTGGCTGGGCGCGGCGCTGCGCAAGCGCTGGCCGCGAGCACACCCCGTCATCTGCGGCCTGGGCCTGCTCGTCTCCGCGCCCGCCATGACGCTCGCGGTCGTCCTCGTGCAGGGCTACTACTTCGAGCCATACATCTTCATGTTTATAGGCCAAGTCGCTATGAATCTCAACTGGGCAATAATAGCCGATATGTTGCTGGTAAGAGACGCCGACCGCAGGGACGCCTCTGGCTCGCTATCGGTTTTGCTTTTTCCACTCACAAAACCGATCGCGTTCAGGGGTAACCTTTTGAGGTGGTTTTATTTTATTTGTGTTGTGATGCTAGCAATTTTCTTATTGCCTATTTGGTTTTATTGGATTTTTTGGTTAAAGTATTTTGATGCATGCAAAATTTAGCATGGGTTGGTTTATGCATCATTTTAAATTATTATTTATTTATTATTGCTTTATATTTGATGCTTAAGATATTTCGAATCAGTCACTCATTAGCACATATTGACGGCTCACCATTGCCAAGTTGTGATCAACTATTTCCGGAACTTGTGATCTCATTGGAATATTTTTAGAACATTCAAGCTGGGTGGACCGATTTCAATGTGTGTAACAGCGCCATCTGTTGGTTTTAGCTTGCGGTAATTACTCCGTTTGTTTCATCCAATGTGCAACAACATGTACGCACAAGTAATAACACAAAGTCAGTACAGATGGCGCTAACCTCAATAATTGTGCTATTTTAGTTTTTGTTTCGGTGGACATTGGTGTCGATTCTGTTGTGCACAATCTAAACTTAATTTAGGCTATTGCTATCTTTTTCACTCTAATAAAACAAGAAAGAAACGGACGTAAATTAGAGTTATTAATATTTCCATACAAATTTAGGGTACACGTAAAAATGTCGACTAATAAAAACACGATATAGCGCAAGGCGTAAACTAGTTTGACATTTCTAACTTAGTTCATATCTATTGCCGTCCTTTTCTCGCGCTACCTTTTAGTAAAAGATAGCGATTCTCTTAGTTTAGTTATTGAACAAGAGAATGGGTACCATTTTCTTTCTCTAACACACATATTTTAAGTATTTGTAGTTTCCAATAATAGGATTGTTAAGAAACATAAATTCTGCGTTCGTGGCTTTATAGTAGAACTGTTTTGTGTGAATAATTGCATGCTATTTTGAACCGATAGTTTGTGAAAAAAGTATGTAGTTTTGTGTTGTTGCATTTCAAATATAGTGTTTAATTTTGTATAGCTGCTAACAAATTTATTATATTTCAGTATGTGGTTATTCCACCGAGGCGGTCAACAGCAGAAGCTTTCCAAATATTAGTATCACACATGTTTGGCGACGCTGGAAGTCCCTACTTGATCGGAGTGGTAAGTAGTTTAACGCTCATAATTAACGTAATCATGGGTTCTATGTCCAGTAATGGACTGGCGACAGTGGTTACGATGCCGTCACATAGATATTTTGCCCATATTCGCTACGCGCATCAAACGACTAGTGATGGCAATACAATCTTATATTTTTATTGCCACCGCCTTATGAGCAGCTGTGTTAGTCATGACTCATGATGACTGAAAACATGGGATTTACTGAAGACATAATTTTTTTTTGTCGACCATTCGTTTACAATTCTTTTTTTAAATTGCTTTCAGATATCGGAAGCTTTGAAAATAAGTCTGTCGCCTATAGGTGATAAGGATGACCCTACCCCTCTGGTAAAGTTCAAGTCTTTACAATATGCCCTGTTCGTGACCTGTTTTGTTGAAGTCATTGGTGGCATATTCTTCTTGTTAACTGCGATATACATTGTCAGAGACAAATTAAAAGTTGAGCGAGCTATTGCTGGTAAGTAACCAAACAGCTATATTATTTATTTTATAAATATTATTTAAAGGTTTCTCTCAGAAATCTCTACAATCTAGCTTTTGCTTCGGTATTGTGGGCATTCACTATTGCCACATGAATAGAAGAACCGCAGCTGGCAGGATTCTTTTTTTATTTACCGTGAAGATTTTCCAGTTTCATTATGTTTATAATTAATCTATTATTGACTTAGAAGATGAATAAATGTACATGTAGGAAGGTAGAAAAAAAAATGCATAAGAAAGTAATTGGTACTACCAAAATTGTTCACATTGTTTCAGTTACTTCAAAAGTAATGTAGTAGCGTGGTAGGTGAGTCCCCCAGCGCAATTCAAAAGCTTGCTTACTGTGCACTGTGCATCTGCATTACCGTGGCTGAGGTGACAATGGCGGGACGCACTACCAACATTTAACATTAGATAAGGTAGTAATTTTCGGTTGTATTTACAGAAGCGGAAGCACAATACAGGGAGCCTTCGCACAGTGCAGCTGTAGAGGGCGTGGGTGCCGGTGACGGTGAATAAACACGTGATGACGTTTATGTTGGATCAATAATTACCTCCGTGATAAGACAGCGAGAGCACAGTGAAAGAACACTTTTGGGACAGAGTAGCATGTTCCAGTTAAATTACTATAACTAAGATCCCTTTTCATTATTCAACTATCGCCTATGCATATTTGAACTAAGCAATCTATTTAAAAATAGTTGCCTATGCATATTTGTACTAAGCAATCTATTTAAAAATAGTTGGCTATGCATATTTGTACTAAGCAATCTATTTAAAAATAGTTGCCTATGCATATTTGAACTAAGCAATCTATTTAAAAATAGTTTGATGACACAGAGAATAAATCTAATAGTTCGCCAGTCATTTCCGGACGAGATACTTAACGGGGAGATAAATAATTATAGTGATTTTATTGAAACACAATTATTTTATAAGACTGAGTCGTAAGGCATATTGCTAAAAAGAGGGTTGGTTATGTTATTGTGGGGGAAACGACTGTGTGAGATTGTGAATAGTTAGGAACTAGGCATCACAGTAGCTACTGTTACCTATTTTATTAAGACGCCATGTGCCTATTAAATAATTAAAAAAAATTAACGCAAGCCGTTTTGTTCTTATATAACACAATATTGATTAATGTAAAAACAATCAAATCCATAATGCCTGTTATATTTCATGTGGTTATGAATTACCTCAAACACTGTTATACAATTCAACACATAATTTATTTAATTGTAATTTAAAGCACATTTATTTGCGATTCATCAAAGCAAAATAAAATCTGTAGTTATTAGTTTGAACAGTGTTCTAGTATGAAAGTATTCATGCAGTTTAACAATCTTTGTCGTTTCAAGTTCCTAATGGATGTAGTTCTTTAGGTTTAGGTGTAATGTAACAATGTGTCGAAGCTATTGCACTTAATTGAATCTGTGTATCCCCTTTAATGTCTCTATGGTTTGTTGATTTGTGCTCAGTATCTTTAGACGAGTTACTGACAATGTTACGCTGGCTTATATAGATGGTGTGAAGTTGTGAGCATCGCGCGCGGGCTGGCACCGTCGCATTTCTAGAGGTTTGTTGTGATTATTTTGTTAAATATAAACACCAACTTGCTTATAAATACCAACGATCTAGTTAATTGGGTTAGAAAAATTGAACTTCCATTTACATTTAATAAAATAATCACAAAAAAACCTCTACAAATGCGACGTTGCCAGCTCGCGCGCGATGGAAACTCTTAGCAAAGAACCCTAATGTCTATAAAGGCACCAACAGTTTTTGAATAAGATGTATTTTATTTATTTTAGTTAAGAAAAACGAACGAATCAATTTGTGTGTAATAATATGTGTAATTAAGGTGATGAATAACTATATAATGTTCCAAGCATTTGATGGTAGAAAGACAAAGTTAAACTGTATTGAATATCATAGAAGACTGAATAAATTTAATTTTTGTCTAAATTTTTTTTCAAATAATATAATAATTACATTAATCGTGTTTGTACATTAAGTGTACATAGCATGTCACGCAATTGAAATAAAAATATAATTTATTTTTGATAACATTCGTTTTATTGACAATAAAACCAATTACCATTAGAAAAATCAACAATATCTAATCCAGACTAACATGAACATGATGTAAAGTAAAAACTAAGTCGGTGGTATCCGAGGCGGATTCGAGTTCTTAAACTTACTAGTCTTGTTAGGTAATAATTATACATACATTATCTAATGACTATTAGGAATCAGCTGGTAATCATTGGGTTTCAATTACAACAAGCACAAGTGAATCACATGGTACTGATTACTTGCCACTTGTTAATCTTTATAGAGAGTTAAAAATATGTTTTCCAAAAATACAAAACAGCAATGGTTTAATAGATATAAATTCTGATTTGAATTTAAGGCACTTGGCATTATAATAATATGGCACTTATACAAAAATGCAATCATTTAAACCATGCATTCATTAAAATTAAAAAACAATTTGTCACAGAATTTGTGCACATCACAAATGAATTAACACATACAATAGTTTTTTGTGTCTAACGATTGTTAAACTTTACAAACAGTAGGTACGTATTAATTAAAAAAATTAAGTATCTCTTAACTAAACTGTCACACTGGACTAATTAAAATTGAGAAACATTAAAAAATATCACATGTCCTTATCGAACAATATTAGCTTAAACTTATTAAAAATAACAATTGAAAATAAAATGGTATTTAAAACACAAAAAAATACCCGTCATAAATCAGTTGAACTTCTAAAATCTTCGCTCCATGGAATGAACAGTCACAAATTGTGTATCATAATTATGTAAAATATGACAATAGAGCTACTAGAACCAGTAATATATCAAATTGTCAAAGATTTTATTCAAATCTAGTCATCAGAGCAGTAGCTGTTTAATGAAGTGGTGTCATTATGCTTTTCAGCAGACAGTCCGACTCGTAGTTTCTTAGGAAGAGGTTCACATGAGCTGTAGCTATTGCTCAGGGCACGTTTTCCAGTTGCCACCAACCTTATCACAGTAACTGTGTCAGCATTGCCATTCTCATCATCTTCACATGAAGATGAAACTGTCAATTGTGTCATGCCTGACATGATTTCTTTTTGGGTTAGTAATTTTTCTACTCTGATGATTATATCATTGTCCTGTAAAGAAAAAAAGAAATGATTGAGTTATGATGTGGATGACATTTAGGAGTAGCTATAAATAAAACAGCACTTACCTGCATCCAGCTGTGGTTCAGGATTTGATTGAGAGTGATCCTCTTGCCAACCTGTACTGTAAGCATTCTCTTCATCAGCAGCTTGCCCTGCAAACTGATGCCTTTCCAGTGTGACTGAGAGTACCTGTACCTCCCACTCAGAATTTGATCTTTGAGAGTCATGTCTTTGTACTCTGCAGAAAACGGCAAGTATCCAACCAGACTGCAAAGTAAAGAGTTTATAAATTATTCAGGTCTAATAATGAACTTATGACTATGAGCTGCACTGAAGATATATTGTATTGTAGTCTTGTTCTTACCACACAAAGAAAATCACTCCCAGACTCCACACATCAACTTCAGGGCCATAGCTCCTCTGTCCGTTTGCTCTTAACACCTCGGGTGCTAAGTACAGTGGTGTCCCACACATGGTCTTCATGAAACTGTCTTCTCCAACAAATTTACTCAAACCAAAGTCAGTTATTTTGACTAGAGTATCATCCTCTTGACTCTGAAGCAGCACATTCTCAGGCTGTAAATTGGGAATTATATAATTCATGTATGGGCAAACATATTAAAGAAATAGTTAAAATAATAATAAAAACCTTTAGGTCTCTATGAGTAATGCCTTGAGAGTGGAGGTACTTAACAGCCAGCACCATTTGTCTGAATAAGAACCTGGTGAATTTTTCAGACAAGTGTCCCTGTTTAGTGATCCTGTCAAATAGTTCTCCTCCTTGCATCAGTTCCAGGACAATGTAGACAGCTTCACAAGAGTCAAATACTTCTTCCGTTGAGATTATGCAAGGCTAATAAAATGAAAACATTTAGAATCAAATAAAACAAGCAATGTAGATGAACAGAATTCACTATGAAAAACAGGCAAAATCAGTAATTAAAAAAAAAAAACAGTTTCCTACTTACATGCCTTACTGACTTCATAATAGTAATCTCATTCATTATCTTTTCTGGGTCATTTAAATGGTTAATTTGTCCATTTGTCATTCTACTCTTTTTAATTATTTTCATGGCATATTTTGTACATTTTATCTGAAATTAATCATTTTATCTTAGGAGCTGCTAATACAACAATCAATAGAATAGTAAATTAAAAAAAAAAAAAGAAGCAGTACTTTGTCATAAATGAGTTTAACTAAGCCACAGGCTCCCTGGCCCAATGTCCTTGAGATATAGTACTTCTTTGATATTTCCTTAGGAACCTGATCTTGCTCATTTTTCAGCAGGTCTTTGAAAATAAAAACTGAAAGCAAAAATAATAAAAAAAAACGATTCAAAATAAATAATAATGTCACCATACAATTGCAGACACTCATGAAAAATCATGTAAAATTATAAATAGTGAACCTTTCATTTTATGATTTGTAATGTAAAGTTAAAATTTGGATGGATGGATGGATGATTGTTACTCAATTACGCCAGAATGGCTGAATGGATCTGGATGAAATTTGGCAGAGAGATTATATGCCATACCGTTCCATCCGTCTGGAATAGCTCCCATACAGAGGCGAAGTCGCTAGCAAAAGCTAGTTCATAATATATAAAGAGTTTACACTCTCGCAAGATTTATTACAATCTTAACAGTTTGCAATTATCCAGTGACAATAGTAAACAAAATTTCTATTTACATTACATAAAGATAAATAGTTTCTTTTCTCAAGCTGTAAAATATAAAATTGAACAAAACATTTTGAATAAGCCAATGTAACTAACTTTTAACAATGGGATGAGTGACTGATATCTCATCATTATCATCTAGCACACGGCAGTTTCCTTTGCCTATCTTTTCCCCATTGATAAAGGTCCCATTGTATGATTGATCAGTTATTATAGCAGGACAAAGAGGCTCCCTGAAAAGAAGTTTTAATAGTTAAGATGTATGTCAAAAAGTCAGAGCTTAAAATTTTTATAAATTAAAAACTTACGACATGTCCCGTTTAATTGTAAACTGTTGTTTGCTGACATTTTTTATAATATTTTCCTTAATCATATCCTTTTTCACTACAAAGGTGCAATTGAGGGCCCTTCCCAGAGTAAATTCTGGCTGTATAAGATCTGTGTACAAAATAAATATACCTAAGATATAAAAAACCTAGCATGTAGTTTCAGAAATTATACAATAAACCTTCTCTGTGGTCTACAAGTGTAGTAAAAAGCAAATATTTTTATTATATTAACTGTTGGCTTGATAAAATTTCTCAAAAATTATCATCTTCTAACGACAAGCTACACACTTATAGCCAAAAAGTAAAGAGTGATCATGGCCAGTTGGGTCTACTGCCAATGTTGGGCTTAACGCACATAATAACTTTAAGTTCGTCACCCTAGAAGCCTGCTTTTAAGCTGAATACTGTAAAGCACTATGGTTCTTTGGGTTGAACACTGTTACAAACTAAAGTACATACCAGTGGAACCCATTTTAATGTTTTTAAATGACCAGGATTATAATATTAAGCGAAAATCCTTATGCGAGCATTAATAACAAACACAGGACGGCATTCAAATAGAAAAATTATATTACCTCTTATACTTCGTGACCAAGCAACATGGCATGGAGGTAGATGGTATTTTTTAAATCAATAGCGAATTATGTACAAATATGTTCTCACCATAATATTCAGGGTACTGGGCATTATTCCAGCAGTGTTTCCCAGTTACAGCAACTTTAGTAGAATACAACCTTCCCCATATCGTAGGAATGTAAGATGGAGTGTTGTGCTGACTCCAGTCTATTTGGGAATTTTGTGTTTGCGTTTGGGTATTTGCACTGTCTGGAAGCAGATCGTCTCCCATTATGTTATATCAAAGTTTTGGACATACAAGTTTCGAAGCACTTTTCAAAAGTTTTATTTTCAGCGCCCGGTCAAGCTAAAACACTAGTTAAACAGAAATTATATTCTCTTTGGTTAAACAATGCTTATTGCTTCATCAAATCATCACAGATTCACAGCACATCACAGATCAGCGATCAGAGACAACTTGCTACTATTGTAGTCATCTGTGGACAACTAAAGAAAGAACCATTGACATATTATTATAATAAGTCAGTAGAAAGAACACACTAAAGAAAGTTTTCTTGGCGCAAGGTTTTTGGTTGGATTTTGTCGAGTGAAGTTCAGTGGCTGTTTTAATTATTAGTTTATTGATTCCTAGTGGATATTGTGATGTAAAATTGGTGTAGATTTGTGTCTCAAGTGTCAACGCAAATGGAATGGAATAGTAGAATCATTGAAACAGGGGCGATCTCGGTAAAATGGAGCTGAGAATTTTATTGTAGTATTGACTACCTCAGCGAAGTTTGCCGAGAAGGCTGATTCGACAAATTTGTTGCCAAATACTGCAAAAAACACTAAAATGTGTTACATCTGCATGCTAATGGAAAAAAAAAGTAAAAAGACACTACGTAAGACTAGGCAATATGGTCAAAAGACTTTAGCCTTCCCTTCGGGGTAAATAAAAAAAAAAATTCTTGGCGCAAAATCGCAAATAGTTTGACAGGTGAAGCTTCATCCAGGAATGGATGAACCCATAATTTTCAGTTTTTATAATATAGTAAACTCAAATCCTAATTAATGTACTTACTTCTTTTGGGAAATAAAGGCTATTTTTATTTATTTTATTTTATTTATTTTCTATCTTAACAACCCAACGAGTAAAAATTGGAGAGCATGTAAGTGAAGAAGTATCCACTTACGGTGTACTTCAGGGAAGCATTTTAGGCCCCACCCTCTTCATAATATAAGTACATCAATGAGTTGTGCAGAATGACCATCCCCAACTCCAAGATCGTTGCGTATGCAGACGACACCGCAGTTATAGTTTACGGACCAATTTGGGATAGCGTTAAGCGCTACGCAGAAGCGGCAATTACTAGTATAATGAAATGACTCAACCTAAACTTACTTACCCTTTTTTTTAAACTGTAAAAAAACATCGTACATTAAATTCGCTATCAAGCGTAACAACTTGCCCGACAAATCTTTCTCCATTACAGCGCAAACCTGCTCCAAACATCCCCACAATGCTTATGTCCGACATTTACAAGAACTGATAATGTGAAATATCTGGGTGTCCAAATAAACGGAGGATTACGATAAGACAAACAGGTTGACGCCATTACCACTAGATCTATATAACTTTTGATACTTGCGAATCCCTTAGAGACTCGGCTGCGCCTGAACCCCTGAAGATGGTGTACTATGCATTATATCAATCCATCATTTGATATTGGATCACAGTAAGGGGTGGTGCAAATAAAACCAGTCTTCCGAAAATTGAAAGAGCGCAGTGAGCCGTACTGAAGGTGATGTCGCGCAAACCTTACCGCTATCATACTACACAACTACCTATACGCTCATTCCAAAGTACTATCAGTGCGCCAGATTTTTGTACTGCAGTCTACTGTTAGAAAACACGCTAGCGTTCCCCTAACTGACCTTATAAAAAGGAAGAAACTACCCTTAAGTACCCCTTACAAACCTTCGCTCAACACCAATACTACACATTAAGCACAAATATCTACAAACAAATTCTAAAAACTTAAACATTTTCCATCTAATTAAATATGAAATAAAATCAAAATTAACAGAATGGCTACTGGAACAAGACTATCTACAAACAGAATCATTACTAAAATACGTCGCCTAACTACCTACCTACATATTTCCAATCACACACACAATACACACACACACACACACGCATACACACGCACACACACACACACACACATCACGTATAAAATATATACTTAAATTAGCATTTTATCTTCAGCCGCTCAGGTAGATCGACACAGTCTAATAACTATTATACAATCATATAGCATCACATCTTAAGCTGAATCACTGCCTCTCAAGATACAGGTTACCTAGTTTGAGAGGCAAGGTTTCTCATACTGTGTATAGATTTTAGTTTTTACATTTGTATTGCATTGTGTTCTACCGAAGCTCATTTAAATTGTCTTTATATAAAAATGTTAAATCTGTTTTTAAAAAAATAGAGTTATTTATTATTATTATCGTTTATTCACTTTTTAACCGACGAAAAAAAGGAGGAGGTTCTCAATTCGACCGTATATATATATTTTTTTTTTTTTTTTTTTTTTTTTTTTTTGTGTATGTTCAGCCCTCACTCCGTCATTTATGAACCGATTTTGATTATTCTTTTTTTATTAGATAGGGTATACCTCAAGGGTGGTCCCATGTCAAGGAAATCAGGATCTGACAGTGGAAACCTGATAAAATTGAGAGAAAACCTTGAAAATTGTGGGCACGTTTAGCGTTTCTGTATGTATGTTCGGCCTTCACTTCGTTATTTATGAACCGATTTTGATTATTCTTTTTTTGTTAGATAGGGTATACCTCAAGGATGGTCCCATAATAAGGAAATCAGGATGTGACAGTGGAATCCTGATAAAATTGAGAGAAAACCTCGAAAATTGTGGATACGTTTAGCGTTTCTGTATGTATGTTCGGCCCTCACTCCGTTATTTATGAACCGATTTTGATGATTCTTCTTTTCTTGGATAGGGTATACCTCAAGGGTGGTACCATGTCAAGGACATCAGGATCTGATCATGGGATCCTGAAAAAATTGAGAGAGAACCTCGAAAATTGGGCACGAATATTGTTTCTGTTTACTTTTCATATCTTAATCAGGTATTTGCATTTAGGAACCATCACATCATGAAACTGAGCTGATGATGGAAACCATAGCTTTCCTAAACAATAGAAGTTATATATAAAAACTAGTTTTAGTGACAAATACCACTTAATATGGTTTGAAGAAAAGACGTCTTTACAGTATTGGAGGTAACCTCAACTGGTCAATATCCTGGGAACTTCATGGAAGGATGGTTATTTCATCAGCTCAGTGGCAAGAGGAATGATGAGGAATTAGAAATTAGCCTCAGAGTGTTACAAGATGATGCGAGCCACAAAAAATCAAAAAATAAAAAACTTTTTAACAAAAAAATTAACCGACGAAAAAGAACTAAAAAGCAAAAAATAAATAAAACTTTTAAGTCTTGAGTAATGAGCATATTTACCTACATAAAATATCAAATTTTATATAAACTAATTTTGAGTCGGCGCCAATTAATAAAATGATTAATTACCTACTTACAGCCTTCTTCATTTGTAAGTACTTATAAAATTTAGATATTTAATAATCAGATTGTTGCTTGGCGACGACTCAAAATTAGTTTATAACAAATTTGATATTTTATGTAGGTAAATATGCTCATTACTCAAGACTTAAAAGTTTTATTTATTTTTTGCTTTTTAGTTCTTTTTCGTCGGTTAATTTTTTTGTTAAAAAGTTTTTTTTTACATATTATTTACATTTTTTAGTATTTAAATAAAAAGACAAAAAACATTTAAAATAGAAAAAAAACAACCGAGTTTCAAAAGAAAAATACACTAAAAATGAAAAAATAACTTTAATTTCGGAAGTCGGTGTTTGTATTTTATTTCTTCGTTATTTGACACCGACTTCCGAAATTAAAGTTATTTTTTTAATTTTTAGTGTATTTTTTTTGGAAGTCGGTTGTTTTTTTTTTTGTATTTTTTATTTTATTTTTCACTTTTTAGTTGTCATACCCCAGAACTAAAACCCCAATAACATGGAACGTGGAATTTAAACATAGTCGTAATTGGAGAACACCAAAACGTCATCTAGGTATACGTATTTTTCGTTTTTGTTCAGTTTTTCAAAAAGCGCTGAAGCAATTTCGATAAAATGTATATGAGACCACTTCGGGAGTATATTCTTTCGGATTAAAAAGATGATCAGATTTTTGAAAATCGGTCCTCAATTGACAGAGATAAATCGGTGGACATACATAAAAAAAAACATACATACAGTCGAATATAGAACCTCCTCCTTTTTCGAAGTCGGTTAAAAATAGTATCCCACCGGTATCGGGAACGGGGTCCAAGCTACCGCCGGGTCAGGGCTCCAGAAAGAGGAACCGCCTAACAATGCGAGGCATGTCCAGAAGTACAGCTTTCTGAATCAAGCCCTTGATCCAGCTGCCTAACGAGAGCCTCCATTGGTGTTGGTCGAGGCTCGTGGCTATTAAGCCATTGGCTGACACGACTATCGGCACAATGATCGCCGAGTCCACATCCCATATGTCGACAATCTCGCGAGCCAAGTCATGATACTATTTTTTTTTTTGGTGGGTTGGGAAATCCTCCTATGACTTCTCCCGCTCTGGGTGCAGCGGGAGGGCGTGTCAGACTCTTACTGACTAAAACCCACCCCTGTTCCTTTCCTGCCTGAGTGCCCAGAGGTGCGGTAACTCATTTTCAGAATTTATCCGCTACCCCTAGGCATAAGTCATGATCTTGATTTGTTTATCTTTCTCAGCTTTCTCGTTATGCGGGACGGTTATATCAACAATTATTGCACGCCTCTCGATTCGGTCCACCACCACTATATCAGGCTTATTAGCTATAATAGACCTGCCAGTGATGAATTGATGATGGACCGATCCCAGTTCAATGAGATATGACCATTATCGAGAACTGGGTCGGGCACATACCTGTAGTACGGCACTTCCAATTCCACAAAAGAGTATTTCAGAGCAAGTTGCCGATAGATAATCCTGACTACAAAGTTGTGCCTATGCAAGAACTCACCGTTAGCTAGACGAGAACAACCAAAGATTATATGGCGGATTGATTCTCCCGGACGATGACATGACTAGTGGTGTTCAAAGTTGCTTTTTGGCAATCACTTGTTAAATGCTTTGTGCTAAAATTTTTAAGCAGACTTTGTTAAATGCTTTAATTTAACACGCTTTTTTTTATTCGTGTCGCGTAGGTACTATCACCAATGTCTGTGCATGACCACCATAAGGTTGCATTTGGTGTGCAGGATGCTTTTTGAGAAACTGAACAAAAACGGAAAATACGTGTACCTCGATGACGTTTTGGTGTTCTCCAAATGTTTAAATTCCACGTTCCATTATATTGGGGTTTTTAGTTCTGGGGTATAACAACTAAAAAGTGAAAAATAAAAAACTTTTTTACAAAAAAACAACCGACTTCCAAAAAAAAATACACTAAAAATTTATAAATAACTTTAATTTCGGAAGTCGGTGTCAAATAACGAAGAAGTAAAAATACAAAGACCGACTTCCGAAATTAAAGTTATTTATAAATTTTTAGTGTATTTTTTTTTGGAAGTCGGTTGTTTTTTTGTAAAAAAGTTTTTTTATGAGTATTATTACATCGCGTTTATGAATAAACAATGAACTTTCCTTCATACTTTGCAGGCTTAGGACTGTCTATAATTGATTAAGTGTTATTTTGTGTTACTACGAAATAAATTGTTATTATGCAACGGCGTATTTAAAAGTTCATTCATCATGACCATCACCATCATCATCATCATCATCATCAACATCACCATCATTATCATCATCATCATCATCATCATCATCATCATCATCATCATCATCATCATCACCATCACGATCACGATCACGATCACGATCACGATCACCATCACCATCACCATCACCATCATCACCATCACCATCACCATCACCATCACCATCACCATCACCATCATCACCATCACCATCACCATCACCATCATCATCACCATCACCATCACCATCACCATCATCATCATCATCATCATCATCATCATCATCATCATCATCATCATCATCCTCAACAACACAATATCTCAATCTCAATCAAACATTATAGATTCAATAATGCGTGTCCTATCACTGTTTATAACACAAAAAACAATTAGCAAAATAACATACATAACTGATTTGTAACACGTTAAATTATTACGTGATCACGATTTGTTACGACCCTGCTTACGACTTACGCGTGTTTACGCGAGTGCGTCGAGTGAAATGTGAATTATGTTAAAACCAGATAAGCAGATAAGCAAAAAGCAACAAGTGAGAGCCGCGTAAGCATTTGCTTATCTATATTTAAAAAAAATACGTTATTTATAATGCTTTCTGTTAAATTAACCACCACTAGACATGACCGACAGATGTCAACTGTGCCGTCCTTCACAATAAATCTTCGGTAGTATTTCGTCATGATAACTTCGTCCATTATTGCACAAACAAAACCTTCGGTTTCCCCAAAGAAGTCACCGACACGCAGCCAGGCTACGGACGCTAGTAGATCTACATCGGGCCCATATAGGGCCCGGAAAAAACTTTTTAACAAAAAATTGAACCGACGATAAAGAACTAAAAAGCAAAAAATAAATTAACCTTTTAAGTCTTGAGTATTGAGCTTATTTACCTACATAAAATATCAAATTTTATATAAACTTATTTTGAGTCGGCGCCAAACAACAATCTGATTATTAAATATCTAAATTTTATATGTACGTAGAAATGAAGAAGGCGAGATGTAGGTAATTAATCGTTTTATTATTTGGCGCCGACTCAAAATAAGTTTATATAAAATTTGATATTTTATGTAGGTAAATAAGCTCAATACTCAAGACTTAAAAGGTTAATTTATTTTTTGCTTTTTAGTTCTTTTTCGTCGGTTGAATTTTTTGTTTAAAAGTTTTTTATTTTATGATTTTTTGTGACTCGCATCATCTTTAAATACTCTGAAGCTAATTTCTAATCCTTCATCATTCCTCTTGGCACTGAGCTGATGATGTAACCATCCTTTCATAAGGTTCCCAGGATATTGACCAGTTGTGGTTACCTCCAATATTCCAAAGACGTCTTTTCTTCAAAGTATATTAAGTGGTATCTGTCACTAAAACCAGTTTTTTATAACTAACTTCTATTGTTAAGGAAAGGTATGGTTTCCATCATCAGCTCAGTTTCATGATGTGATGATTCCTAAATGCAAATACCTGATAAAGTTATAAAAAGTAAACAGAAACAATATTCGTGCCCAATTTTCGAGGTTTTCTCTCAATTTCATCAGGATTCCATGATCAGATCCTAATGTCCTTAACATGGGACCATCCTTGAGGTATACCCTATCTATGAAAAAAAGAATCGTCAAAATTGGTTCATAAACAACGGAGTGAGGGCCGAACATACGTACAGAAACGCTAAACGTGCCCACAAATTTCGAGGTTTTCTCTCAATTTTATTAGGATTCTATGATCAGATCCTAATGTCCTTGACATGGGACCACCCTTAAGATATACCCTATCTATAAAAAAAAGAATCATCGAAATCAGTTCATAAACAACGGAGTGAAGGCCGAACATACGTACAGAAACGCTAAACGTGCCAACAATTTTCGAGGGTTTCTCTCAATTTTATCAGGATTCCATTATCAGATCCTGATTTCCTTGACATGGGACCACCCTTGAGGTATACCCTATCTAATAAAAAAATAATCATTAAGATCGGTTCATAAATGACGGAGTGAGGGCTGAACATACACAAAAAAAAAAAATGAAAAAAAAAAAAATATAAAACATATATACGGTCGAATTGAGAACCTCCTCCTTTTTTTCGTCGGTTAAAAAGCGTCCGTGAAGTTCCGTACTCTGCCATACTTCCCTGCGATCGTTAGTGTTAAGCACTAGCGGTTTGCATCAGGGCCCTTGTCCACCACCACTACATATCGAGGCATACCCACATCAGCAGCTAGGAAATATTCCCTCAACCTCGCGGTTGGTGGAGGGTCTTAGCATTTAAAAAGCCTCGGCCTCCACACTTCCACGGGATATACAGTCTCATCACTGACGAACGTGGGTGATGCATTCGGTATGCAGTTAGTAGTGTACGGACCCTCCTATCCAGGGCGTCAAGTTCTGTTTGAGTCCATTTGAGTACGCCGGAAGAGTACCGATATCTACCGGCATAATCCGACCGCTGAAGGCGCACACTGTTTTTCCGCCTGAAAGAAGGCTATTAAATACCTTCTTCAGGCGGCCAAAGAAGCGTTCCTTCAACGATTGCTTCATGTCAGTGGCATTGATTGATCCTCCAAATTCCATGTCTCTCACGCCTACAGATTCATACGAAGTGAGGGGGGAGTGTGGGGGGTCTTTTTAGACTTTCAAAAAGCATTTGATACCGTTTCTGTCAAAATATTAATAACAATTGATTGGAGAACGTTGGTATAAGAAGGCTGGCTCTGGGCTGGTTTAAAGATTACTTAACGGGGTCTCAACGCGTTAGAGTAGCTGGCTCTGAAAGTACAGACTCTAGATGCAAATATGGCTTTCCCCAGGGTAGCACGCTAGGGCCTACATTATTCCTCATTTATATTAATAATTTATGCAGGATAGCTGCTACCCTGTCACACTTCTTCTACTAGTGTTTGCTGACAACACGGTGCTGATCTTTCATGGTCCCACTTGGGACATGGTATTTAAACTGACTGAAACTGGATTGGCAATCCAGTTTCAGCCAGTTAAAGTGAAAATTGTTCTCCTGGCTGGAGAACAATTTTCTATCGCTGAACACCTCTAAAACAAAATATGTCTGCTTCAGTAAAACGACTGCAGGAAAACCAGCTGCATCACATGTTCTGAAAATACATACCTTCCCTTGCAATAGAGGAGAGTTCAGCACCGGCTGTGACTGTGTGACGCTTTCCCAAGTCGCCTCTTTAAAGTATTTGGGTGTAACGTTAGATAACCTACTTACCTGGAATGTGCATCTCTCATTGACTATGGCTAGAATAAGAAAATTAGTATATATTTTCAAAAACTTACGGACAGTAGCGAGTGGTACTCTGTTTGTACAAATTTACCGAGCTTTGTGCGAATGCATTATTAGGTACTGAATTTGCGCTAGGGGAGGTGCGGCAAAAACTCATATGATTGGAGTTGAGTGGGCAAAGCGGATGGCTCTTAAAGTTCTTTTATACTTACCGTATCGACATCCTACATCTTCAGTGTACGAACTGGCAGGAATCTTATCTGTGAGAAAAATATTTGTGTACGAAATGCTACGAAGGTACCAGAGACGAGTTACTCCTAACCTCACCATATCACGAAAACGCGTACAACGCTGCCCTGTGCCTCGTACTAGAACAACATTTGCTAGAAGACACTATAGTTTTCTAGCTCCAAAGACGTATAATAAATGTAATGAAATCCAAAAAATTAACAATTTGAATAATAACAAATTTAAAAAAGCTAAATACAATGGACTTACACACCCACCACATGCACACAAAAACATACACACACACACACACACACTAACACACACACACACTCGCAGTAAGCAAGCGAGTCCCCGAGCTTCGAAGAACGTCCCAGGATCCCTGCAGGCCGAACTGGTGCCTTGGGGTCCTACACGTGGCGGTGGTCGCCGAGTACGAGTGCCGCATGTAACGACATGCGAGGATAAAAGGAGTATAATCAAAGCTGAGTGGTTTTATTTATTATAAGTGTCACTCACATAAGGGACTGAAAAATGCAGTACTTCTCAGGCCACACATATCAAGTGTGCCTTGAGGAATTCATCGACGAGTTTGTGTCGATGGCCATTGCCAATGGGTGGCGAAAGAGTGAGTATGCTCTCATTTTAGGAGTGTGGCTCCAGGGCGCAGCCCAATACTTTTTTATTAGATATACGTTCGAGTATGATATGGAATTCGAATTGCTTTGCGAAGAGCTTAGAAAGGAATTCCCTTGTAAATGTGTTTCATGCAAGGAGCGGAATAATCAATGTTTTTATAATCTTGAGGGGCCGGACGATGTGTCCGAGGCGGGTGAACAGTCAGAGGATAATGGGAGCAAAAATGACGCACAGTTTTTTTCTAGCTCAATAATCGAAACAAATGAGGATGAATATGACGATGATGAACGGAGCTGCGTTGAGGCCGGTCCAGTCAATGATGTGCAAGGCTATGAAGAGTGTGGCCTAGGCGATGATGACCAAAGCTGTGATAATAGCAGCCAGGTTAATGATGAGGCGAAGAGGGATTACGTGGATGATAATACAGAATCGGGTTAGTTCTTTCCAGTTAGTCCTGTAAATAATGTTTCAGAGAACCAGGAAACAACTTTATTAAAAGAAACACATGGCGAGCACGAGTCAAATGAAAATTTTATTCATTTAGATGTTGTTTCGGCTGATGTCGTCGTGATGGAAAGCTGCGAGATGGAGGTTGCGTCGGAGACACATGTTTTTCGTGACGATAATTTTGTTCAAGTAGAGTGTGTTTCTGTTGATATTTGCGAGCAAGAGGAGTCCGAGAGGAAGATGGAGTCGGCACAGCGCTGCGTACCAGGAGAAGCGATGCAGGATCCTTCTATTATTATTCCTCTAGGTGATAGTCCAGCGGATATCTACCGGGGTGAAAACTGCATCATAAATGCCACTTCACAACATCACAGCATTCCACGGCAAGCGGAGCGGCATTTTTCCCGGGATATTCTGTAGGAGGAAATTTGTACCCTCCCGTGTTTTGCTAAGAGGGATGGTTTCCATTTCTTTGATAAAAAAAAAACTTTTTTACAAAAAAATAGAACCGACTTCCAAAAAAAATGCAAAATAACTTTAATTTCGGAAGTCGGTGTTCCTGTTTTGTGTCTTTGTTTTTTGACACCGACATTTTTTTGTAAAAAAGTTTTTTATTTTTCACTTTTTAGTTGTGGCTCCCCATTAAACTATGTTAACAATTCATAGACATACGATAGCAGCAATCGCGGTTGATTTGCTGTCAATTTTTGAAGAGTTCCGTTGTCTGTCTCCGAAACCCATCATCAGATCTTTTTGAAATTTAAATGGGACCATTTCGGAATAAACCCCTTTCGAACAAAAAAAGAATTTTGCAAATCTGTCAATATATGACGGAGTTATGCCCGAACATACATAAAAAAAAAAAAATACAAACATCCGAATTGATAACCTCCTCCTTTTTCGAAGTCGGTTAAAAATAAAGTTATTTTTGTGTCTATTTTATTTATTTTGGCTGACGTGTGTTGTCATAACAATTTAAAAACGAGTTGACGACCATAAACGTAAGAAAATGTATGGATGTAGTATAGTATTATGGACTGGTAGTTAATATAGAGATTAACACTTAATGATTTTTGAAAAGTTTTGCCACTGGAGCGGGGTCAACGTTTAACGTTTATTCAAACTGGCACAGTTCTGTCTTTGTCTTCTCTGACACGATAAGCGTCCGATAAGTTAAAGTCATGATTGTAAAGGTTTAGGTTAGTTATTAATTTCTGGGATGATGTGTGTTGACATATCATTTTATTTGTATTAGACGGATGCTTGGTATCTTTTTCGCCAGTTTTGGTACCAGGGGTTTCAAACATGATGACGTGAGTTTGTTGTTGCTCATTGGCACCATAGCTAATATTAAAGTTGAAGACACATGCTGTAGTGTCAGAAAAAGTCGTTCGTCCTGTCTTGAGGCGTCTTCTGCAAAGGACATCCCTTAATGTACTGTTATTTCTGGCGTAGGGTAAATGTTCGTATTAGGGTTAGGTAGGTGTCGATCGACTCTCCAAATGTGTAATGAATAGAAGACTTACTTGCGTTTGCGCTTCTATTCGTAGGGGTGTAGCTCATGTGACGAGGGTAGTCACAGCCTAATCTTAGCGGGTCTGCATCGGCCTTTAACTGGCAGGTTGTTGGAGAGTCGATGGTTTATTTTAGAAGAGTAGGTGTGAATTTTGTTTTATGTCAGAGAGAAGAGTTTTCACCCTTGCAAGTGGGCACGCATGTAATTATCTTAATCAGAAATAAACCTAGAAGTACCCCGACCCTCATCTTTTACTCGTTACACACCGTACTCTCGCAGTAAGCAAGCGCGTCCCCGAGCTTCGAAGAACGTCCCAGGATCCCTGCAGGCCAAACTGGTGCCTTGGGGTCCTACAGTATTAATGAATGGGCAAGTAGGAATGCAGAAGTCGAGTTGATAACCTACCTACCTGTGGTAAACGATAGGTAGGTATGTATGTTGTTAGTACAGGTATTACAAAGCTCACGTGGTTCAGTTATTTTTTAGCGTTAAAATACAGCTTCAGTAAAATTTGAACACGTGACTTACCATCGTCCGATCATTAAAACTTTTGACAACCATACAAAGTTCTCTTTAAATCCACATATAAAAGGAATTATTTTAACTCTTTCATGCGCAATAGATTTTTCATTGTTATTAAATGGCGCGTGTATTCCGTGTATATTTGTGTGAACAAGGGCCGAGAGAAGCAGAATTCTTTTCTTTGTTACCAAATTGAAGTTACCTTTGTATCGTACCCACGATATAAACGTATAGGTAACATTAGTAGTATTAATACCAACTGATAGCTCACAATTAGGAAGTTGGCGAAGTAGTAACGGCACAGACTTTGCAGGGATCATTTCAACACCATCGCTTCTCTTATATTGATTTACAAAAGAATCGTGATGGTGCCATGATTTCTTTTTATTTTATTACAATTACTCTCTACACTTGCGGTTTAAACCAACACGTGCAGATAGAGTCTTCAATTATACAGGGTGTAACAAAAATGCGTGCATGGTCATATTTTAGATACCGCTTTTGCCCATGCATGTAAATAAACTTTCTTCAAGGAATCCAGTCAATTCCCAAAGAGAAAATTGGATTTAACGTACAAAGTTATCAACAGCTGATTAGCCTGATCTAAAATTAGTAACTTTTTTTTTTTTTTTTTCGGAAATGACTGTTTACTTCCTTGAAGAAAGTTGTTCTTATCTATGGGCAAAAGCAAACCCACAAAATGCATTCACAAATAAAACCCGTCAGGCCCCAGAATAGCAGACACAATTAAAAACCTATTATCGCGTCTCCGGTTGCCTGACGGATTACCTAACGATCTACGAGTACCTATAATATTCTAGAGACATGTGACATCTACCGACCCACACTGGGCGCGTGATGGATGCGCGTGGGGAGTCCCAGCAGTGGGAACATAAAATACTGAGTATGTTTTGTGTAAGGGTAAATATTAAAAAGGATGTATTCAATTTTTCTTAAAAGATAAGACATTGTTTACTTTGTGGCCGTCAAAAACTCCCTGTGGAAATTCAGAGTGATGATAAGTGGGGTAACTTTTTGAGTCGTTAAAATTATGTTGCCAATTGAATTAACCTCAATTATATTCTTTTCTGTCCTACGAAATCCATGGTTCTTTTGTCTACTCGTACTTGTTTGAAATCTTTAATGAAATTTGATTTATAAATCTATTTAACAATTAATGTAAAAGTGTTCACAGATATATCTATAATAAACAGACAAGATGAAGGAGCTGAAAAATAGGTAGGAAGATATTAGGATTGTTGATGATAGTGGTTTTTTTTTTTGCATTCAATTGCTTTTATTTGAACACTAAATATATTTACAATAACTATTTAAATTGATTTTTTCATATACAATCGATAAATCTTGAGGAGAGCTGTCGAATGAAAACGTCATAGTTGCTCCAAGTCAAAAGTTATAAATGAAAATCTCGAAACGCAGCAAAATGACCTCAAAATGGCGGTGCTCCCCACGGCCTCCTCCGCGCGCGATGCGTCACCGTCTTCTGTTTTTTTTGGGAGGGGGGGGGGGGTGAGAAATCATCCAATGACTTCTCCTGCTCTGGGTGGAGCGGGAGGGCGTGTCAGACTCTTACTGACTAAAACCCACCCCTGTTCCTTCCCTGCCCTTAATGCCCAGGGGCGCGGTAACTCTGTTTCGAATTTATCCACAACCCCTGGGCAGGCATCGGCCATGACGGGCCCCGTTGGTTTGCTGACAACTCTTTGAGGCGCGCGTGGAACACTACGCGCCGTCGACTCTCGGGCCTGGTGCTGATCGGACGGCGAGCTACCGAGTGCTCGCCGTCCGCAGGCCCGGGTCTACAGTGGCCGGAGATCGTCTCGCGACGTCCTACGCCCAGTAACTCTCCTGCGGTGGTAGCGGCCGGGGCCGTGAGGGCCACCCCGTTGAGCTTCTCTCACGCGTCCCGACCAGACCTCCACCGTATGCTCCACTGTGTCCTCTGGGCGATCCGCGCAGTGGTAACATCCGGGCGTTTCCTCCCGCCTGATCTGATGCAGGAACCTCCCGAAAGAACCGTGTCCGGCGAGGACCTGCGTCAGGCGGTCACCGTCTTCGCTTAGCATAACGCATTCTTTGATCCTTTAGCTAGCCAGTGGTGTAATTAAATTTTGGATGGAGATGATTGATATGTAGTTATCATTCGTTTTTTGAATTGCCTCCCACTAAGGAAGCAATTTTAAAGAAACGTCACTTCACGTCAAAAACTCGTAAATGAGATATAGATGGTTGTATGTAGTGTGATGAACTCGTAAGTCTGAAATCTTTTTTGCCTGATCAGAATATGGTGACCTACTTCTGTTTTTGTTGTAGATATCAAAGATCGCAACTCTCGTATGGGTTTGAACTGCATTTAGGGGGTGCCGTAGAAATCTCGCTCAGGGCGCTGGTAGTGCTAAAACCGGCACTGTATTTAAGAAAACTAATGGTCGCCCGGTGATCGAAATTCGAGGAGGTTTTATTGTCAAACATCATAAACATGACATGACATGACTGTGAACCATAAAAAGAGTATATACAAATACGTGTCAAACGCATGGTAGTGTATGTAATGTTTTTGTTTATTAATTTAATTTATTTCTAATGCATAAAAATATTAGCTTTCTGTACTACTTCTCTATATAAAAACTATAACTGTGCCAAATTTCATACTACTCCGTCCGTGTGTTTTTTCTAAAAAAGGTTCGAAAGTTTTTCGATCACGTATTAATATATAGCTAAAGCAAGTTTATTGGTAACATTGAGTTCTCTTTGTTTTCCTACAATTTTCATAAATCTCAGTATCGTAGCAGACTAATCTGATAACAAGGCCTTTTTCTTAGCGTTAGCACAGAGAAGCGTCCATTAACTATAATGAAGCATAATTTTACGAGTGCACAAGAGTGTCATTATGTCTCGAGAGTGCGGCCGCGACTAGGAATTATTGGATCATCGCTCGCTTCAGTATTTTATCCAATTACTATAAGGTAATTTAAAATTTTTATAACTTAAAATAGCCAAAATTGTATACTTACTTAGTTTCAATGCCAACAAAATATCTTTACAAACTTATTGCTTGCTAAAGAGATTATTACCCGACTTTAAATACTTTTCAAAATGTCAACTCACCGTGTGATAATCGTTTTATGATTAAAGTCTTTGATATTATTTTATCACAAAGTTAAAGCGTTTGATAAAGCCTATTTTCGTGTAAGTTTATTGTACATAGTTTAGAGATATTTATTATTTAAAGACTTTAATTTTAGATAATGCTATGATAAAATTATAATGCTCGATGTACAACTGCCAAGGTGCTAGCACATGCCTACGCCGCGCGCCGGTGCTACGACCCGCGTAGGCGCTGCTACGGCGTAGCTAAACATTATTTCGCTGTGAAAACTCGTAATAATCGCTTTGCATTTTCCCTTTTCTTCACGTTTTAAATTATTTATTTGTAGTTTGGAACAAATAAAGCTACAAATAATGCTTCAGATCACTATTTGTTCCAAACTACAAATAAATAGTTTAACATAAATTCTGCTTAAATAAATAAAGCAGGATTTGCGTTCGTATGACAGCTGTCGGATGAAATACCGTAAGTCAAAATGCTGAAAATTAATCAAGCATTTTCACCTACGTTATTAATGAACCATTCATAATGGTGGAAATAAACGCTGGCGTTTGCGTTACGGTTATAACCTTACAAGCTTAACAAACAGGCAAACCCTTTTTTTTGTTGGGTGGGAAATCATCCGAGAATCAAACGAGGCAAGCGTGGTTTAAGTTCGGGTGGCATGTTGCGATATTCCCGAATAGGACACTCCAAAGGGATCCCTTCTTTTCGCATAATGTTCTTTGTCCTAATATACTTCGGCATAACGATTTTGGCACAATTTGTTTTGGCATAATAATACTTCGGTATAATTTTTTTAGGCATGCATATTATGTTGGCATAATCATCTTAAAGACTAATTTGTTTTGGCATAAATTTGATTCGCATAACGTTAGTAGGCCTAATGACTATTAGCATAATAATATTTAGGCATACAATTAATATAAATAACAAAAACAATTTTCATGCAAATGATTTATTATATATAACATAATGTAACTTAAACGATTTTTCAATCGCGAGATAACTTTTATCTGAAGAATATATTAGATGTTTGACAGTTTTTGTTTAAAAAAATATGTCAATCAGTTAACTTCTATTATGAGAAATAAATATGGCGGTTATTCCTCAGATAGAAGTTAACTGATTGCCGCCGTCGACTCTCAGGCCTGGTGCTGATCGGACGGTGAGCTACCCACTACTCGCCGTCCGCAGACCCGGGTAACAGGCAAACCCTAGCGTGTCTGTTATAAAACTGTACAGTTGTACAGGCACTATCCTGTGGGTTATACGTGTACCTGTTACCGTCATGCATTCCCTACCGTGTATTTCCACCATAACGAAAGGTACTATGTTGATTCATTGCGTATCCAGTGCATTATACGAGTATAGTGGTAAATACGAGTAAGTACCTAATCATGTCGATTAGGAACATCACTTAGCCCATTCAGAGTCTCCCAGAAATCGAGCAAGATAAATAAATACCATAAATAACATTTGATTGCCATGACGCGAACGCTGCTTGAACCCCTGTGGATAAAATGGCCACCATTTGCTGATTTTCCGATTCATGGGGAATAAATAGCCCCCATTTAAATAGGTAAACATGAGTCTATCGACGTCAAATATCGGCACGTGTAACTAATACAATTAGTCTGATTACAATTTATAGGTTGGCAATTTTTTGCTATTATTTCGTTATCTTAGAAAATTAACTCTAATTTCCTTCAGCATGATAACCCTAAAAGCGCGGTTGCCAGTTTTGTGTCGGGCGGATACCTAAGTCATAATAAATATAGGTTGTTCTATCGAGTGGTTCACTGTCAAATGAACAGGACAAGAAGTTGCTGAGCCAAGGTGAGTTCGAATCGAACCCAATTACCTGTTAACTCTTTTACAACATAATAATATGTGTTGCATGCTTGGTTGAGTACTTCAACTAATGATATTAGAAATAAACATTGGCAAAGTAGGCAGGCAAAGCATGGGGAAAAAATGTTATCTATTCTGCTATGTTAACAAAGAATTGCCAAACTTAAGTTTAAAAAAATAATCACATAATGCGGGATTCACAGGGCCGGTCGACTGTCAGTCGATTAGATAATTACGCTTTGGGGATCTGATGATGAATATTGTCTATATCTTGGTTCTAAATATTCTGGTTATCTAAACCTTGTTCACTCACTGGATGCTTGAGGGAGGATGTCGCCTGGTGTAACGGTCTGATCATGTTTGCAGGGCAAACTTTGCCAGAGATCGCACAAGACAGGTCTAGAAGGAGAAAGCGGAGGTCTTTGCCCAACATTATTGGTGTAAACCGCATGAAAATCCGTCCGGTAGTTTTTTACTTTATCGCGAATAGATACAGCGGAGGACTTTGTTTTATAATATGTAGTGATAGTGAAGTATAGCATCCAAACCACTTGGGAGCGTTTTAATTACGCAATGAACGCAAAATAGCCTGAATTGTAACTGGTCAGTCGGGTGACTGACCAGTTACAATTCAGGCTATTTTCACAATCTGTCCTAGAATCAAAAATTCGAAGACATGTGACATACACGAATCCGCATTGGGCCCGCGTGGTGGTTTACGGCCCACACCCTCTCACAGACAGGAGGCCTGTGCCCCAGCAGTGGGGACATTAAAAGGCTGATGATGATGATGATGAGTCGCCCGAAATCGAGATAAACAGACAGAAGCAGCAAGTGTTAGCGGGATCGATTCATTTTATTCCATATCTTTTCTGTTTTAACGGCATAACGAAGGGGATTTTTCAGTCGATATTAAAGATACCCTTTAACGATGTTAGGCTCCCAGACTGGACCGGGCCAAGGTTGCCTTCAAGCGGTTCCTGCCCAATCTAGGAGGTCTAAACGCCTCCTACCGGAGGCTCCACGCGGGGATCATGCGCTCCATGGCCCTTTACGGGGTACCGATGTGGGCGCATTCCCCGAGGCGGCGACGAGCCCGCCGGTTGAACGTGGCCCGAAGGGATTACCCTTTGGGACGCTCAACCGGCGGGCTGGTCGTCCGGCTGGTCCGGAGATACCACACAGTTTCCAATGAGGCAGCGAGCCTCCTTGCTGCCATGGGATCTGGAGGCAAAAGTCCTCGCGCACTATGGGAGTGGCGCGAGGAGGCGAAACGCCGGAGTGTAACTTCGCCGTCGCGAGAAATCGTGGCACGGAGGACAGAGCTCCGGTGGGAACTCATGGCAATATGGAGAGAGCGACTGTCCCTTGCCCATCTTCCGAATGACGTAGGTCCTCACCGGACACGGTTGTTTCGGTAGGTTCCTGTTCCGGATAAGGCGGGCGGAAACGCCCGGGTGTCCCTATTGTGTGGATCGTCCGGAGGACACAGTGGAGCATACGGTGGAGGTCTGCCTCGCTTGGACTGATCACCACCGTGTCCTCGTGGAGGCGATTGGCGGTGGTGATCTCTCGCGTCCGCCCCTAGTCCAGGCCATGGTACGGAGTGAGAGGGTTTGAGAAGCTTATAACCTCCTCTGCGAAGCGGTAATGCTCGCAAAGGAGGAGGCAGGACACGTGAGGGACAGGCAATCCTCGAGATCTCACCGCCGCGGCAGGAGAGGCCTTGGGCATCGGGAGTCGCAAGCCGATTTCCGGCCACCGTTGGCGTGGCCTTGTTAGGGCCGATGCCTGCCAGGATCACGGGAGTGATCGAAGGAGTCACCGTGGCTGAAGGAACACTGGTGGATTTTAGTTACTAAGAGTCTGACACGCCCTCCTGCTCCACTCAGAGCGGGAAAAGTTATTTGATGATTTACCACCCATTGAGAAAAAAGGGCGACATTTGATTAAATCGCAATCTATGAATGGGTGAAAGTACTTATAACGTACGTATACGTTGACGTCGTGGTAGGGCTTGCGCGCCCCAATGAACCCTAGGTCTGTGTCGGTAGATATAATTTTGCCGCAACATGCCTATAGGGTGAGGGGCTAGACTAAGGGAGATACAACCCGCTGGGCAGTTTTGTGGCGAACTGTTGCCTAGTAGCGACCCCAGCCCACAGACCCGTTCTCCCGGGAGAATTTTTGTTCCTCATTCGACTTACCTTTATTGGCCGGCCGTAGTGTAAACTGACGAGGAACAAAGCTCCCGCCTCACTCTTGCTTATATTGGCTTAAGTGGAGATTCGCAAGAGCAATCGTGCTCGAGAGAAGGATGTCTAATCCAGTAAGATGCTGGTAGGGATGTTCCTGACGCACTGAACTTTTCCCCTATAGTAGTATAGTATAGTATGAGGTCTCCGTTATCCTTAGAATCTCATTTTGTGCGTTGTGCGTGGGGCGTCCTGGCTAACATAGCCAGCCTAACTCCGCCCAGAAGCACAGAAGCTTCCTGGGAGCTTCACAGGCTTCGCGGAGGGACCTCACTGTTCCGAGGATTTGTGCACGTTGGGTAGCCACGGCGTTGCATTTCAGGATGGCGTGAGCGACTGATTCCTCAGCGTCAAAGCAGCCTCTGCAGAGAGGGCTGTCCGTGGCGGCTAGGTTGAAAAGATGTTTATTCAAGAGGCTCGTGATTGTCCCTATTATTATTCTGAGGTTGGCTCTACTAAGACTGAGCAGTTTTTTGGTTAGTCGTGGGTGTAGGCTTGACAGGGCCATTCTCGACTGCCTGCAGTCTGTTGCCCGTGACCATTTGTTATTATAGAGTTCAGTTGATCTTTGGCGGATCCATGAACGAAAATGCGAGAAAGGTAGGGGAAGGAGAGGGTACGGGCCTAGCACTACCATCTTGGAACCTCTCTTCGCAAGTTCGTCCGCGGCATCCATGCCTAGAGATGTTGCCGCTTGTGTCAGGGCGACACATTCACATTGGAAGATCGAGCTGTGTTTGCCTAGTGGTATAATGTGGTGGTTAATGTTGAGGTCTAGAGAGTGTACACCAGCCCTTGAACCATTTTGTGTCTTTGAGCCGGCTGGGTAAATGCGTACTTCATCGATTCCTGACTGGACCCTTTTTTTCCTCTGCTGTCTGTATGCGGTAGTTTTTGTTGAAAGTGGGTTTATTGGGTGTTCTATCACACTGGGCAGCGATAAGTGGTTGATACTCAATCGCCCGTTCCAGGATTTCCGTGTGAGCACTGGTGTGGTTCTTGACCCATATGCCTAGGTGCATAATAAGCCTGATGGCCGCTAGTGCTGCCTCCTGCTGTATGAATAAATCTAGGGGGGTTAGTTGTAGGGCTATCTTCATTGCTGCTGTTGGGGTGGTTTTCATACAACCGGTGATAGCTGAACAAGCCGGCCTTTGGAGCTTCTGTTGTCTGTTAATGGTGGTCGAGAGTTTGGTCCTCGTCCACTATACCAGAGAGCCATAGGTCAGCATTGATCTGATCACAACGTATTTTTTTGCATTGGTAGAATGCGATTGTGCTTTTGTAGAGTTTGTAGTCAAGACGCTTGTTCCAGAGCAGTTTGCTATCGAGAAACACTCCTAAGTACTTGACTTCCTCTTTGAGTGTTAGTTCGGTGTTGAAGAGTTTAGGTAGTTTATGGGGTCCTAGGACTCTTTTGTTGGTAAACATTATTAGTTCTGTTTTCGAAGGGTTGACCGAGAGCTCATGTTTTGTACACCAGCTTGCGATTATTTTGAAGGTATTCCTCATGAGATCGCATAAGACATCCTCAAAATGTCCGGATATAAAGTTTTTTTTTTAATACTTTGCCCCACACTAGGAATTACTCCTGTATCGTGAATGCTTTCACAAAACATGTATACCTAGACCCGGAACAACTATCTGCAGGTCATACAAATATTTGTTTCGTTCCGTGCGGGAATCGAACCCGCGACACGCAGCGCAGCAGCCGGTCGGCTGTTGCGCTGCATGTCGGGGGTTCGATGTTCGATGTCTCAACCACTGCGCCAACCGTGTCGTCGCTATATCGTGTCATAGCTATATCATCTGCGTAACCCACCGAGTGAAGGCCGTTAGCATTGAGCTCTGTGATGAGCTCGTTTACGACTAAGTTCCACAGGAGTGCTGACAGCACCCCCACTGGAGACCTTTCCCGCTCTGGGTGGAGCGGGAGGACGTGTCAGACTCTTACTGACTAAAACCCAACCCTGTTCCTTCCCTGCCCTGAGTGCCCAGCGGCGCGGTAACTCTGTTTCGAATTTATCCACAACCCCTGTGCAGGCATCGGCCATGACGGGCCCCGTCGTGATTGCTGACAACTTTTTGAGGCGCGCGTGGAACACTACGCGCCGTCGACTCTCGGGCCTGGTGCTGATCGGTCGGTGACTCTCGAAACTTTAAGGAGTGCTTTGGACCATCGAACTGTATAACTTTTACTATTTTTTTTAATTATTTTTTTTATGGGACCAACTTTGAAATTGCGAAAAAAAAATCAGCTATTCCGTAAATTTTGACGAGTTTTGCGAACATAAATGTAGCCAATAGCTCGAGCTTTTAAAGTTGGTCCCATACTAATATATTATATATAGGATGTTAAAAAACAACTCTCGAAACTTTAAGGAGTGCTTTGGACCATCGAACTGAATAACTTTTAGTACAGAAGCTAGTCCCAGCCAGTCAGTCAGTGGCTAGTAGTAGTAGGAAGTAGGACTAGCTTCTGTCCGCAGCTCCACACGCGTGGTATGTTCATATAAAGTATCTATCCTATGTCCTTTTCCAGGTCCTAGCCTATATCTGTAGGTATTATGTTTGTTTTAGCGGCTTACGCGAAAACGTACCAAACGAATCGGGTTACTTTCGCATCTATAATATAAGTTCATAATAAGTTTCATATTTCCATGCTATTAAGCATGGAAATATGAAACTGATTTATTTGTAAGGTTGGAGGTTAAGTGGCTACTGCTTAGCGTGCTCATCTTCCTTGGAGTTCAGTGTCGGTCCCTATGGTGATTCCGGTAATGTACACAAATTGTAGCACTATGTTTAGCCCTTTCAGTCAAAGTGTTCAGGCGTCTCGGACACTGTCTTTGTTTAGTAAATTTTATTTGCTGTTTTTAATGTGGATTAAAAGTTAAATAATTCAAGGAACTTCAAAAGTCCTCATTTAATTATCGTATTGTCATACCCTAAACCAATATGAAATTATGAAAATTCAATCAACCTAACGCAAATATTCAAAGAGTTTGAGATCTCCATTTCGTATGAATATGAAGACGTGAAATGGTAAAAAAAAAATGTAAATTAACGTAATGCTTAATAACCTCCCACCCTTGGGAGGAAAACGCAGTTCGTTTGCTGCGAAGTATTTTGAAACGTTCAGCATTATTTGAATTCTACGGATTACTGGGACCTCGCTGAAACATTTGTATTGCTAATTATGTTACCTTCGATACGACGGATCGGAGGAAAAGTAAACTGCACATCGACAAGAAGAATTTGCATTTAATGTACGGGAAATAAATAGCAGTTTGCAGTACAAAGAACTGTTTAATCGTCTGAATTTAATTTTGTATAAGGTCTTTTGTTCACGAAAGGCTGAGCAATATCTTAATGAATTGGGATATTCTCTGTAAATTGTGGCTAAAACTTGTTCGAGGAATTCCTTTATGACTATTAGAAACGGCTCTTTCATTTGGGCTACACGTCCGGAAAATTAAACTAAATAATTAAATAGTTATTCTCAAATTTCTTAAGCAGTGTAGTTGTGTATGCGGCACACAGCTCAGAGGTTGGTTTAGAATGTTGGGTTTCCAATGTTTTGGGACTTTAGAAACATATTATGTAATCAAGGAATGTTTGTTGGTTGCGGGTTGTGTCCCCGTCTCAATATTTGGGTACCAAATTGGTTCAAGTTCGTCTTACCGATCTACGCCTAATTATTCAGTTCCTGAATTGAGTAGCTACTGCACGTTTGGCAAAATTTTAGGTACCTTGGGTTAAACATGATTTATTTAGATTTCTTTCAAGGGTTTTTTGTAGTGAAATGGTAGAATAAAAAGTTTGTACATAAATGTTAGGAAAGCTGAGGATTGTTGGTGTAGGTGTATGTTAGCCGTGAATTAATAGGCTACACCTAAGTTTAACCAACTGCTACCGGCCACACCTAGTTGTAACCGGCTAAAACTAGGTGTAGCCGCACTTCGGGTTTTAGCCGTAACCTAAACATACTTACATACAAAAAAATATTATTTATCTGCACTTTGATCCACAATATTTGCTTTAGCTTTGATTTTGTTTTAGTTCATGAAAATTGAATTTTATATGTAATATCTTTGTGGAACTGGAAGTAAGTTTAGTGTAATACAGTGACTTAATAGGATAGGTATAAGATCTTCCCTTGTAAAAAAATGTATTTCTTGCAAACAGATATTTTGATTTGATTGGTAACCTTCCAGTGCATAAGTAGTTGTTACAATTTTTTATTTCTTTTTATATAAGGATACCTTCCACTAGAAGAATAAAACATGTATTAGACAAACAAAAGTTTATTTCATTGATTATCTTTATTAATAATAACACTTATCTACAATAGATTTTAATATAGCATGTATAAATAGTACTCATAATAATGTAGAGATTATAATATAAGTAAATATATAAAGACAGGTCTTTAACAAAACAATATTTCAGACTAATCACATATTTAACTAAATTGTTCAGTAGAAGACAGTTCAAATGAAAAGTTTATATATTTCCCCTAAAATATATTTGCCACGACCTAGATAGACACTATACGCTATGACTAGACACGATCTACTAAGGTGGGTATGTAATTAAAAGTAGTTAATTAATGTCATGAACACTGTCACCGAGTGAAGGGATAATCCATAAATACATTAAATAGGTAAAAGTTTTGTTAACGCTGCCTAAGTTTTATTTAGTATTTTAGAAACGTTGGCTATAAAAAGTCGCTTTAATACAAGCTTGACAAATGTTTTTTTTAGATAAATAAGTATTGATTACTAGTACCTTATCTGACATTAAAGTGGTTAAAATATGTATTTACATTGAATGTAATATGTCCACATAATTAATTTTGGAATGGTCAACGACCTCATTATGAAACGGCCACTTTATTATAGATAGTAATGAATAATTTGACAATGTTTGTTGATGTGGGTGTTTCAAAATGTGGCCGTTGAGTTGTTAGGTTGGTACCTACTACTGGCTACTTTATTGTAAAAGGAAAAATGTTGAAATGAGTTGAGTGCTACACAACTAGGCCATAGGGTCGATGCGTCGTTGGGTCGGTGGCGTTCACTTGCGGAAGCAGGAGATGGGGTTGAAGTAGCACTGGCGGAAGCGGACCTGGCGCTTGTCTGCACGCCACTGCCGCGCCAGGCGCCCGTCCAGCGCGCGCAGTCCCCAGCCGCGGGGCTCCGCCTGTGGCCACGAGCGGCTCACCCTGCCCATCCTGACACAAAGAAATAAGTATGAGCTTTGACGCTCAAGTGGACAATTAGAATCAAGAGCATCGCCATGAAATCGCCAGCAATTCTTATTTAACGCGTTTCAGGAGCCTGCAATAAAAATAAGAAGGAAAAAAGTTAAGATATCCTATATCTGTACATAGAAAAAGACATTACACTTACATCAAAGACTTCAAAGGAAACCTATCAATAAATGCAAATTATAATCATCTCTCTAATCTCATCTTACTTTGTGTTTGTTTTACGATCACACGGTAATTTTATCAAAGATACAAACGGCTTTGAATATATACAATTTCAATCAGAATTAAAAAAACAATTTCATTGCGGTCGATTTGCAAGTCAGCGGCTGATAAGCCGGAACTTTTTCGTATAGAAAAAGGCTTTATATTGTTAACTTGCTAACATCTACAGCCTTACTTATAAAACTCACTAACTATATGCTTAATTTATATACTGATAGCGAATCCTAAATTTAATTTCTCCATAGACAATTTTGATTAAGAACCTGCTGAATTGAAACCTTATTTTTTTTTTATAAATTAGGCCCTAGTGTTCTTACTTTGAGCAACTAGTGTTGGTTAAATACTTAAAAGCCACTGCAAGAACTTAGTTTCATCCTCTTACTCTATGAGATAGGTAAGTTAGGCGTCGCGATCTAACCCCTAAAAATGGTATGACTGCTAAGCCAGCCAACACAGGCATATGATGACTATTTTAAACGACTCCAAAGCCAGCGAGCTTTTGCTCGTTAATCATATTATATAAACAGTTGGTCCGAAGTGGGCGATACATCTTACCATTGAGAAGGAGTCTCTAGGTAGTTTCTTTTTCTTACCTACTTATACAGCATGTAACAAAAACCCTGTCCGATCCATGTATTCCTGGTTTAACATACGTACCTACTAGAAAAAATAGTAAAGTAAATGTAACTCATAAAAATAAATAGTTATATATTTTTTATTTTTATAAATGGCCGGCGAAATCTTTTCATTTTTACCTATTTTTATTTCAAACGATACCGCCCTGCACTAGCTGCACTGTAGGCACTCTTTAACAAAGGATCAAAAAGACCGTCTCATTAAGGCGGCTTCTGATAAAAAAAATGTGCCAGTTTTTGAATATTTATTTGATCATTATTAACTGACTATTCTGATACCGAATCTAGTCTTAACTCAATACCCCACTACTGGACCCTTTTTGTTTGGAAGCCCACGTATTAGTACGTAAGTAGTAAACTTTTGATGGAAAACACAGTATTTTCTTTAACTTGCAGCGGTCGCCAAGCTTACTTATAATATGTGTAGTCTAAAATCTTAATAATACTTTCGTCCATTTCATGAATGTTCAAAATTTTCAGGTTTCTGAATAAACAAGATTCGGAACTTGAAAAATACCGGAGTCTACATACTTTTAATAAACAGAAAGTGAAATTTTCAACATCAATTCTATATATATACCAGATGCCGTCAGCTCTCATATTTAACTAGTGTTAACGATATCAACTACCTTATGCAACGAGTGTGCGTGTCGATCAGGATTAATTGCCGAGACGCGTTCGAGCCACTTCGAACAATAAATCCTTATAAGTGGCTCTAACCACAACCTCGCATACTAATTACTTATTTATTTTCCTCGTATTTACATGACGACGGGTGCAATCTTGATTATATAATGATGAATATTGATATTTTGTTTAGTTTTCAACTGACTTCAAATAAAAATAGGAGGTTCTATGATCGACTGTATGTATTTTTTTTTGAAGTGAAAACTTCTTTAATGGGGTTATCAATTCGGGCATAACTTCAATTTTTATTTTATTTCTGGGGTACAAGAACTAAAAATAAAAACCTTTTTTACAAAAAATACAACCGACTTCCAAAAGAAAATACATTAAAAATTGTAAAATAACTTTAATTTCGGAAGTTGGCGTCAAATAAAGAAGAAAAAAAATACAAACACCGACTTACGTTATTTTACAATTTTTATTGTATTTTCTTTTTTGGAAGTCGGTTGTATTTTTTGTGCACGCTATGTTTCATTTTATATTTAGTTAGCATGTAGCTACCTACATGCTATAATAAACTAAGCTAAAACATAGAAACTATAATTTTGAAGTTCCGACGTCCTGTGGGTTATCAACTGGCAACTTTTAAAATAGGAATGAGCCAGGAGTTGGTGCTACTGCTAGTGAACTCGTGAAAATAGTTTTGCGAGTGTATTTTGTAAAACTAATCAAACCCTACTTTTATTTCATCTATCTTATTTTTGATTAATGATAAAAATTTGATTTCGCAACAAAGTAGACGGTTCAAGTAAAAACAACCTTAATCAAAACTTCCTTCTGCGTAAACCATTTATTATAATGCTGCGTTTGTTTTACCTATTCAAACCCTTCCCATGGCGAAAACATTTTCAATTTAGCTACGTTGGCAGTTTTCATCTGCCACTTTTTCTTTTATAGGTATTACTTCACTGCACTGGTACCAAGCATTTTGCCATGATACTTTTAGGAGTAATTTTATTTATAAGTTACGACGAGATATTGTCATTATATTTTAGGTACAGTCGATGAAATATGCATAGAAAGTTTTGATCTATATTACCTTTATGCAACTCTGCAAAGAACAGGATAAGTATGAAAACTTGTAAATAAGATATAAACGACTTTCTATTACGCAACACAAATATTTAAATTTAAAAATAAACTTCAGTCTTGGTGAGATAGAACAACTTTACTTGTAACAACAGTCGGGTTCATCCTTTTGGTTAAATTAATTCCATTCGTAAAACATTATTCTGTGTTTGGTGAGAAACATATTTAGGAACGAGGTCCGATGTTCAGAAGCCAGTCCTTTAGTTAACAGGCTACCTACTACTTAATGAAGCTGGGGACTGAGAGCTAAACACAAAGTAACATAAGCCCTTGGACTCACAGACTGGACTACACTTCACACTTTGTTCGACATTAGGAGTTAGTTTTCGAAACATGCCAATACTACAGAACAGTGTTTACATAATAAAGTACTAAACTAATTGTTTTTGTAAAATAAATGTAAGTAAAACAAGTACATAAACCTCAAAATATTGCTGTGTGGTTATAAAATTTGGCGGGTTATCATTGCGTTAAGTTAATAAAAACATGCACAAAGCAAATGTAATTTAATCATGTTGGCTACATATTTATTTCAGACTCGTCACTCCTGCGGTCTACCCATGAACTAATATTTTGACATTGAACTTAATAATTATGAATTTACAAGCTGATCCGCAAGACAGTGTCCTGTCGCAATATTCCATAGTAAAAGGTACTCTCAGTTCTTCCAGAATTTTCCGGGCAACTTTTACAATTTTCTCTTCCTCTATAACCTTATGCGGACTATTACGAACGTAGTAAAAAAATCTAAATCCTGTCTTTCTCATCTGATGCCCACTTAGCCAAAATACATTTCTGTTAACGTTAACGCTGACGCTTCGTGCAAAATGTATGGCAACGACATTTTGCACCAAGCGTTAGATAGAGAACTGTCACGTGAATCACGCCCAGTAATGTCTATGCCATACATTTTCCACGAAGCGTTAGCGTTAACGTTAACAGAAATGTATTTTGGCTAAGGGGGCTGCTGAGAGAACTGTCACGTGACTCACGCCCAGTAATGTCGTTGTCATACATTTTGCACGAAGCGTTAGCGTTAATGTTAACAGAAATGTATTTTGGCTAAGGGGGCTGATGCGCTTACAACAGCACATAAAACACAGCACAGCAATATCATTTCATTTTTTTTTTAAATTACAATACAACCTAGAAAGGTATAGCTATTGTAATAAGTATAATTCAATCGATGTTTACTTTTCAGTCTTTACGTAGGAACGTTTAAACTGAAATTAAATTCCGATTTCTTAATAGGGAATATGCATGCCATTTTTTAATTTTTTAAATAGTAAATTTTTTAACTATAGTAAACAACTATTAAAGAATTTTACAATATCTTCATCAAAACCGAAGTTACAAAGCTTTAAAGTTGACAATAGAAAGAGAAGTCCGACGACGTCAAAGGTTATGACGCCCATAAAGATACTGTTACGAGCTGGGTATGGGATAAATTATTTTACACCAATTAATTAACCAAATATTCTTTATTAACTCAACAACTTATAAACACAAACACTAAATCGCTAATAATCACTATTCTCTTCGTAATCGCTTGTATTCGCATCCGTAGTCGAAATCAAACTGACTCACTCGCCCGCCGTCCGGCCTATTTATACGGTCATGGAAGTTTCCAGAACATTGTCGAACTATCTTATACTGGAATATTCTAGAAACATCTATGAACTTCTATACAGTACCACAATGGAATGTTCTCGAACCTAGTGGAAACTTCTGGAAACTTCGACCACATTCTCGAACGTTCCAGAGTAATACAGTCGACGTAACACTGCCCCCTCCTTAGACATGCTCGTCCCGAGCATCATTAGTCCCGTAGTATCGCGCCAAACGGTCTACATGGACAATCTTAGGCGCACCTCGTGGACCCTTCTGTATTCGGTAGGTGACATCGTTGATCCTGGTCACGATTCGGTATGGTCCATCCCATTTTGCTTGCAATTTGGGAGACTTCCCTTTGCTGCGCACTGGGTTATGCAACCACACCAGTGAACCTTCGTCAAAACCTCTATGGTTTGCCTTCCGGTCGTATCGGGTCTTCATCTTATCAGACATTTGTTGGCCGGATTGTCTGATATGCTCATATACATCATTCAACTTGTTACGCAAGTCATTCGCATAATCGGTTACACTGCGTGGGGCATCAGGGGGGGTTCCGGTGATTAAATCTGCAGGCAACCGTAATTCCCTTCCAAAGTTCGCGAAGGCTGGTGTTACAGTCGTACTTTCGTGAACTGCACTACGGTAGGACAGAAGAAATGGCTGTATGTGCTTGTCCCAATCCCTTTGCCTGCTTTCCACAACTTTTGCCAGATATCTCTCCAACGTTTGGTTGAAACGTTCTACCATTCCATCAGATTGCGGATGGTAAGAAGTGGTTCTGGTCTTGTGAGTACCCATCAGTCGACAAGTCTCCTGAAAAACTTTTGATTCAAAATTCCTCCCTTGGTCGCTGTGAATTTCCAAGGGTACTCCAAAACGACAGAAGACTTCCTGAACCAATTTATCTGCGACTGTTGTTGCTTCTTGGTTGGGAATGGCGAAGACTTCTGGCCACTTCGTGAAGTAATCCATGACAACCATGAAGTACTTGTTTCCGTTTTCACTTTCCGGAAATGGTCCTGCAACGTCTAGTGCTATCCGTTCCCAGGGGGCTCCCACGTTGTATAATTGTAAAGCACCTCTGCTGCGTGTCTGGGGTCCTTTCACAGCCGCACAACTGGTACATTTGCGGCACCAGTCCTCAACATCCTCTCGACAGTGAATCCAGTAAAACCGCTCTCGTATCTTCAGTAGAGTTCTTTTTACCCCCATATGTCCTCCTGAACATCCATCATGGTAGAGCCGTAAAACATCCGGTACTTTGGCTTTGGGGACAACAATTTGTAGATGACAGTTGTCTCCTCGAGCGTTTTCCCATTTACGGCACAAGACTTCATCCTGGATAACCAAGCTGTTCCATTGTGCCCAATAGCTCTTTGTGATGGAACTTAACGCCGCAACATCACTCCACTTGGGCTTCGGAGCACCAGCTTTAATCCACTCAAAGATCGGTTTGAGGTCCGTGTCATTTTGCTGAGCAAGCTGTAGGGTTTCCTTCCATTCATTGCTGAGATCCATTCTTAGCATCCTCACGGGAACTACTTCCTTAGTCTCTTGCTTGGTACAATGCTTACAGTTTTCAGGGCAAGGTCTTCTAGACAGTGCATCTGCGTTACCGTGAGTTCTCCCACTACGATGTTCCGTTACGAAGTCAAACTCTTGTAGTAGTTCGATCCATCTTGCCACTTGTCCCTCTGGATTCTTGAACTGCAATAGCCACTTTAATGCAGCGTGGTCAGTTCGCAATTGGAATTTCCGTCCCAGCAAATATTTACTGAAGTGTTGCAATGTCCTTACTACTGCGAGTAGCTCCCGTCTCGTGACGCAGTAATTTCTTTCTGGTTTGGATAAAGATTTGCTGTAGTAAGCTATAACAACTTCTTGGTTTCCTTTCCGTTGAGACAACACGCCTCCAATTCCAGTATTACTTGCGTCTGTGTCAACTATGAAGTCATTTTCAGTGTCAGGATATCCCAGAATAGGTGTATTGCACAGACGTTTCTTTAATTCCCGAAATGCGATGTCACAATTCTCGTCCCAACAGAACTGTTGCTTCTCCTCAGTGAGTTTGTGTAAAGGTTTTGCAATGTCGGCAAAATTCTTGACAAACCGCCGATAGTAGGAGCACAAACCCAGAAATGCTCTGACCTGCGTCTTGTCTTTCGGAACTGGCTAATCCTTGACGGCGACGATTTTCTCCGGATCTGTCTGAACACCTTCCTCCGAAACTATGTGTCCTAAAAAGTTCACTTGTCGTCTGAAAAATGAGCATTTTTTCGGACTTAATTTAAGATTAGCCGTCCGGATTTTTGACAGCACTCGATTGAGATTTTGAAGGTGATCTTCAAATGTACGGCCCACGATAATAATGTCGTCTAAATAGACAAGACATGCGTCTCCGATCAATCCGGCAAGTATTTGCTCCATTAGCCTTTCAAACGTCGCAGGAGCATTGCACAATCCGAATGGCATAACTTTAAACTGCCATAGCCCCTTTCCTGTTGAAAATGCAGTTTTCTCCTTATCCTTAGGGTCTGTTTCCACTTGCCAGTAGCCACTTTTCAAGTCTAGCGTGGTAAACCACCTCATTCCAGTCAGTGTATCCAATGTGTCGTCGATCCTAGGCAATGGGTAACTGTCCTTTTTCGTGACGTCGTTCAATCGTCGATAGTCCACACAAAAGCGCGTGTTGCCGTCCTTTTTCTTCACCAGGACCACAGGAGAACACCATGGACTCGATGAAGGCTCTATAACACCATTCTTGACCATACCCTCAATCATCATTTCCACTTCCTTTTCACGTGCAACCGGCAGTCTTCTTGGTCGTTGACGGATTGGTAACTCGTTGCCAGTATTAATTTTGTGCTGAACCACTCCTGTTCTTCCTATGTCAGCATCATTTGTAGAGAAAGAGTCGGCGTACTGAAGTAACATCTTCTTAGCCTTATCCATTTCTACTTCCGTTAAATCACAGTTTTCCAAAAGTGTTGACACGTCAAATTTCAAACGGAACACTTTTCCTGATGGTACACCTTCCATGAAGATTTCCTCCGTACCACACTTCAATACTCCTTGATCAACGTCGATCTCACAACGATGTTTCCGCATGAAGTCTAAACCCAGGATGCAATCGTCCACTATGTCAGCCACGATGACATTATGCCGATAAATTTTGTTACCTAATTTTAACTCCACCTCCTTCCTGCCTCGGACGATTATGTGCTGACCGGTAGCTGTCAGTAATTGTATACGGTCGTGGTTATTGAAAAAGTCCCCAAGGAACCGACTTGCTAAGTGAGAATTGACGACCGTGTGAGAAGCTCCAGTATCTAACGTCAATTTGCATGGTTTTCCGTTGACTTCGCCTTTGATGATCAGACTATTTCCGTCATGGGCCTGTGAGATCGAGATCCTCGGGGCTCTTTCAATACCAGCCAGCACCCGCCCCCCAGTCCTGGCGTTTACTCGTTTCCCTGCTGTTGCTGGGCAGTCGTATCAGTCGCCCTTTCCTGCTGGGATTGATCTTCTCTCAGCGTGCTTCGCTTTGGACAGCTTGACCGAAGATGACCCCTTTCTCCACAAGAGTAACACCTAGGGCTATAACCTTGCGGACGATCGCGTACAGGTGATGCCACAACCTCCCTGATACGGTGTGTTCGGTGGTCTTGCCTTACTGCCTCTACTTCCAAGGCATGGGCCAAGGCGTCCTTCAGTGTCTCATGATGCCCAAGTCTTACAGCGGCTCTAACTTCCAAGTCACGTATTCCGTCGATGAACGCCTGTACTAGATTGCCATTGATGAGTGCAGGGGCAGACTGGTATGCCTTCCGAACCAACTTTTCAACTTCCAAGGCCCACTGCTGTAGGTTCTCGGCACTACGTTGAACACGATCTCTTAATTTAGCACGAAATACGTGCTCCAAGTGCGTGTCACCATATCTGGACTCTAAGCCTTCCAGCAGCTGCTCATAGGTCACATCCTTGCCAAGAGCCTCAAGTATGGTTAGGGCCTGGTCTCGGAGGCCTAAGGTGAGCGCGGTCATGGCTTGCTCTTTGGTCCACCCATTCGCCTTCATAACGGCTTCAAATTGAATTTTGTAGGCCGACCATGAAGATGTTCCGTCGAATGGCGGCACCTTAAATCCACGTGCCGAAGGTGCAGCAACCACTGAAGGCATAACCCCGTCTCCAGCTCTAAGTTCACCTAAAGCCTTCTTCACCCCAGCAATCTGAACTTCAGCTTCTGAGATGCGATTCTCATGCTGGTGAACCTGCTCCTTCATCACCTTGAATTCTTTGCCAAGTGTTGAGTGAAGGTCTTTAATGAGGAGCATCTGCTCTTCTTGGCGGCGGGCCTGCTCCTCTTTATCTTGATGAAGCTTCTCCTCCAACCGACGGGCCTGTTCTTCTTGGCGGCGAGCCTGCTCCTCTTTATCTTGTTGAAGCTTCTCTTCCATCCGACGGGCCTGTTCTTCTTGGCGGCGGGCCTGCTCTTCTTGGCGGCGGGCCTGCTCCTCTTTATCTTGTTGAAGCTTCTCTTCCATTCGACGGGCCTGTTCTTCTTGGCGGTGGGCCTGCTCTTCTTGACGGCGAGCCTGTTCCTGCAACAGCGCCATTAGCGCAGACAAGTCTGGCACCGCTGGTGCTAAAGAAACTCCACATGGGCCAGCGACTGGCTCTGTCGTAGGCTGAACACCACCCGGCGTCTGTATCGGAGAATCTCCAAACCGCCTCTGATCCATGTCTTGCTGCCGTTGACTCCTTGTACGAATACCGTCCGTGTCGTCCTTTGGTAAAATTGGCATAATTTATCCCTCACTTCTGACACCAATTTGTTACGAGCTGGGTATGGGATAAATTATTTTACACCAATTAATTAACCAAATATTCTTTATTAACTCAACAACTTATAAACACAAACACTAAATCGCTAATAATCACTATTCTCTTCGTAATCGCTTGTATTCGCATCCGTAGTCGAAATCAGACTGACTCACTCGCCCGCCGTCCGGCCTATTTATACGGTCATGGAAGTTTCCAGAACATTGTCGAACTATCTTATACTGGAATATTCTAGAAACATCTATGAACTTCTATACAGTACCACAATGGAATGTTCTCGAACCTAGTGGAAACTTCTGGAAACTTCGACCACATTCTCGAACGTTCCAGAGTAATACAGTCGACGTAACAATACTATAGAAAACAGTGATTTCGAGAGAGGGTCAGATATATTTGTTTAAAATGTATTATGGCATCTTTGTATATTAATCAAAAAACCGGTTAGATAAGAAATATTTTTTTCATGCATATTCCCTATTAAGAATTTAATTTGAAGTTGAGTATTTGTCAAACTCTGCTTTAGCCTGAAAACCCAAACGTTAGCGAGTTATATACCTCTCTTCAGCGTCGAGTTGCAAGAGCAGCTTGCGCAGGGCCGCAGTGTTGATGGCGTCCCAGGGCCCAGACATCTCCATGTCTCCGTCCGGATGCGCTACTAGAGTGTTGTCCGCTTGCTCGTCCTCTGCCTCCTGAACAAACAGCTTCACTTGAGTTTGTGTACCGAGTCATAGAGTAGGTACCTACAGAACGAACCCGAAGGTAAAGAATGAACTGGTTAAATGAAACTACGCCTAAATAGTATTGGCATTTAGTTCGACTCTTGTTTCTTATGTATGCTGTCTGTTTTTATTTGTATTTATTTTTGCTTGAGACAGAAATAAGAAAGTCAGGGTAAAAAAAAACATAAAAAAATTAATAAACTTAATTAGAACAGAATTGTGTGAAAAAAGGAGGCCTTTACCCTGCGAAAGAACAATATAGGTTTGTTAGATTAGATTTAAACTTACTACAATGATGAAGTCTGTGTTAGAAACAAAATAAATTAGCCATTTAATGAAGTCAACTGTGTTAGAAACAAAGGTAACTTAAATGTTCTCAAGCAAGTAGTTGTACTCGGTAGGCACAAGACGCACGTTGGTTATGTTCGTTTGGTATGAAGGTTGTGCTTGCCTTCTGGTCAATTCTGTATTCTGGGTTCCAAGCCGACGCCATCACTAGTGGCACTCATGAGCCCACCGAACCATTAACCCCACATTAGACGCCTATTAGCCGTGTCAGCCGGTTCGCTAAACTCCACCCACACAAAACAACCCACCCACTGATTGCTCACACTTCAAAAAGCCTCCTAAATGTAATTATTACTCGAAACGACATATTCCTTCTCTGACCACATTCATTTGTGTAATTAAATAAGCCTGTTTTCCCTCACAAGACCCTCTGTCGCAGAAATAATTTCCTACTTCTTCGCAGCATCCGCTACATAAAGTGTAAAATGAGCTCTTAGAAATTTCGTTTCGTTCGTTTAGCAAATTGACCTAAAGAGCAGTCTTTGTAGGACCTCTTACGTTAATTTACTTTTAACGTAATATTAGACATGTTCGGGGCTTAAAGGTGACGCGGTACTTAGGTACCTACTTTTAATTATTGCATTACAGTTGTATATTCGATTCAACACCATCATCAAGTGTAGTTAAACATCATAAAGATACTTAACTGATAACTTATTTATGTGCAAGGAAACCTGTTAAAATCATGTTAATATTTATATCATGTTTAGGTAGATTAAAGTAGCCTATCTAAAACTTTTTGGTGACACATAATGAGTCGGTTACAAGTTAATAATGTGTCGTGTTATTTCGTGTTATTATCAGCTAGCACTAAAAGCTACTTTGGAAACTTTAATTGGTTGGGAATTGTCAATGTGTCAGCTTTGTCTGATAAAGTGTTAATGCACCTACTTCATGTTTAAAAATACAAAAAAAATAATAATAATTATCATTATTAAGGATATTTATCGTAATTCGATTACCTATACTCGTACAACTCGCCAGTACGAGATCTTTAGCTCGAATTTCGGTCGTTTATTACTGACATGTTGTCATATCCGAGCCAATATTTGCGTTTCCAAAATTGCTGGTAGTTGGTAATGAAAGGATACATTATTAACGTTCCATCAGAAGCGTAGTGTATAGTATTCGAAAACTGGGTTTCCAGGGATTTGGGGAGTTTATTCCATGAATCGTTGGGGTGAGGTAGCCACAATGGAGACAATGTTAACTACAAAATTATTTGGCACATTTGTTAAACCCCTAAAAACGTACTGTCATTACTGAGTTGTGATGTTGAATGTGCTTTATTATACTGACTATACAAGAAGGAGTACTAATAACCTGAATCGTCCCTCGACCAGTCAGGACCAAAGATTTTCACTGGTTGAGCGAGATTAGTAGATTGAATGGATTTGATGATGGGCCTGCTAGGGCTGTAGTATCAGTAGGGGGTGCGTGCGTGAATGTACGTGTATCTTTCGGGCCCTCGACTCGTGACTCTCTCAGTCTTAAGGTTGGGTTTTAGTCGGTGAGAGTACAATCGTCACGTACGGAGCAAACGGAGGGTTTTGCTTCCGTTTTTCTCATACGTGACGGTGGGTATCCATAAGGATAGACTCACACAAAAAAAAAAGCATGGCTTCTAGTGATGGCCAACCTACACTCCGGTGGCGAGGGCTAAATGTTCGTTGGACGGAAGCCGAAGATTTTTTTTAATACAAACAAAAAGTAATCAAAATTAATGTGTCTCAACAATGTGTAAAAAAAAACTGGTGGTTATAAGTACTAACACTAGATTTTAAGTTGTGTGTAATGTTATACTAACAAATTGTGGACTTTGCCTGAAATATAAGATTTTATTTATTTATTTAATGCAAATATTGAGGTTCTAGTTTTGAAAGTTCTAGGAAGGAATCCAGTTTTAGAAAACATACAAAAATGAAGTTTTGTACTTACCATGGGTGCAGCGTGAACCGTGACGAACAGCAAAGCTAAGGTGGCGGCGACGATGGCCAAGTACACGTTGCACGCGCTTGCTTTCATTGTGATCTCCAAACTGCAACACAACTAATTACATTAGTAAATCAGTTAACTGGAACTTAAGTAAAGTAACTTCACTTTCAGCAGATGTTAGCATTCAGTCGGTTAATGTCTACTAATTGTGCGTCTTATGGGTCGCGACACAGATTGAGCTATATTTGAATTTATAATTCGAGATAATTATCAAATTTTGGCCAACCCGCATTGGGCCTGCGTGGTGGATTACGGCCTACACCCTCTCACAGAGAGGAGGCCTGTGCACCAGCAGTAAAAAGTAACATTAAAAGGCTGATGATGATGATAACCAAATTTTGGAAAGATAACCCTATGTCATACGAGACAAAGTTCAAATTCTATTCTAAACCATATATTTCTTAACAGAGTTACCGCGCCCCTGGGCACTCAAGCAACTGAAGTAATAGGTTTTAGTCAGTAAAAGTCTGACACGCCCTCTCGCTCCACCTAGAGCAGAAGATGTCATTAGGTGATTTCCAACCACACACAAAAAAAAGAGTTCAGTACATTTTCAAATTTGTCATTTAATTTGCTCAAATAATTAATTATTACAATATTTATTTTTCTTCCTTTACATTTTTACGGGTTGCGCGAAAGTTAATTAGAATGATGCCAATTATTTCGTTTCCTTCACACTCAAATTAATTAAAAAGTTATATTTTTGAATTTCGATATTTTTGTTTTTATTTGCGCAAAAAAACTTTCTGGCATCCATAAAATTGGAAGGCGTGTATTTTATTATACGTAAAAAGTATTTGGGGGTAAAAAGGAACTTTCCTTGTTTTTGTGAAGACGGCGTCACGTCAATAGTAGTAGTAAAACCACTTACCTAAGGGTCGAGCCCATAAAATCTTTAAGTGACGTGATGGTTTACGTTCGGGGCCTTTGACGCGATATCCTCGTTAAATATATTGGTAACAAACACTGCTGATTCTGAGCCGCTCAGGTAGCTTTATCAGCAATAAATACACAACAGTTTCCGATCATAATGTGTCTTATCAAAGGACCGCCTATAATAATATTTAGTGGTGTATTATTGGACTATCGTTTCAAATGTTATTAACTACACGTATAATACAGTAGGCACTATAAATGGAAGTATTTCACGGAATCTATTGATCCTATACTGAATACATTTAGCACCGCCTATACCTATTAGGATTACAAGATAAAAAATATGAAGTCCCGATCTAATAAAATATAGGGTATTAAATTCACTATCATTGTACACCTCATAGATTAAGGTTGATTGATTTGGTAATTAATCAAATTCATCTTAAAGGATAAGAATTATTCCATCAAATTTTCTCACTCCCGGGAATATAAGAGGTAAGATTCGTAAGTACTACAACTAAAAAAATCCGAAATTACCAACAGTGATTGATCATTGTCAAAACTACATAGTTGCTTACCACCGTCATTAACCTATGCAGGGCTGTAACAGAAATGGGTGGTTATATCTTAGATAGGTACTGCATAAGCTCATGGAAATAAACAACTTTCTTCAAGAAACCATTGTCAATTCCCAAAAACAAATTGGACTTAGGTACAGTACAAAGCTACCATCAGTTGATAATTTTTTTTTCCAAAAAAAAATCAAAGGATGTGCAAAATTATCTTTTTTTTTGGAAGTCGGTTCTATTTTTGTAAAAAAGTTTTTAATTTTTCACTTTTAGTTGTGTGTGTTATGTACAACAATACATAGCTATACAAACGATCGCAGTAATCACGAGCCATTTGCTGTCAGTTATTAATGAGTTCCACTGTCTATCTCCGAAGTTCTTCATCCGATCCTAATGCATTACACATTACATATTAAACCTTCCTTGAAAAATATGCATTTGAATAGCGAAAACCCCATCAAAATCGGATCCATAGATTTCGAGAAAATCGTGGACAAACATACATACGGGTCGAATACAGAACCTCCTTTTTTAAAGCCTGTTAAAAATTTATATTGTAATATTGGAGTTAACCAATTTTTTTTTTCTTTCTTGAAAAAAGAGTATTTGTATGGGCAGCTGCATTCTGTAGATACCTACCTATTCCCCAGTCCCTTGAGTAAGCTAAGTCATCAAGTTTATAAAAAAAAAGCTAAGGGTAAGTAAAATAATTATCCATTGAAGCAATATCAAATCAAATCTAGACCAACCATAGATCCATCCATTACTGTGTGTTTCCGGAAAAATATTCGGCTAACATTTAATTTAACTTGTAGATAGGTACTTGTAGGTAAGTTCTACTTATATAGACGAAGCTCTAAGAGAATCGGAAAGTACTACTCCATCGAGAGTTAATGATATTTTCATTTGAGCAGTTCGCGAAAGCAGTATTTCAAGCAGAGAATTAAAATTTCTGCTCTGAATATTTTAATACACGGACTGAAATTATTATCAAACATTAGTTTAAGTATCTAGCGAGAGTACCTACAGCAGCATTATTTGTGTATTTAGAAACTCTAAAACGCCATTGCTTTAATCAAAGAGGAACGAGTGACCTATATCAGAAATTTTGTATGCATTTCGGTATGAATGTTAAGGACTGTCAATCGGTACTTTCAACTAACTGAAACTGAAAATAATCTAAAATATACTGTCGAAAAATTCCTCCGCATCGCTATCGACTGCTAATAAAACCAAAAGTCTGGCGGCATTGCCAAGTTGTATGGAAATGCTCTATCCAAGGTAAAAGACAGCTCTTGGGACACGCGATTTTATTGTTTTTTTTTGTTATAGTTTGTCTAACTCTGTTGTGGCTTTATTTTATAAGCACACACTTTAAAATATCCAACACACAGCCCGGAAAACCCGTGCGGAATTTTCCTGCGCAAGAGGACCTTTCCGACAATATGTCACCCGCCGGCCGGTGGCCGCCTGCAAAGCCACGTAATTACCCGCATCTTTATTTCATTTCCACCTCTGAGTGTTACGTAGATAATATGAAGAACACGTTTACGTGACAATACGTAATGACATGTACGTAGGTTCTACCGGTTCGTCTGGGACAGACAGTCGGTCGATTTCACATTGTTTTATTCACCGATCTCCTTCACCGGTGTCAAACATGTCATTTACACGACAAATAAACTCACATGCTTACAAATGATTTTATTTACGTGAAGGATGAGTTTATTTCTTCATGAAGTTTATTTTTGTTTTTGTATGTCATGTTGGTATTGGAAGCTGAAGTATGACATTGGAGATAAACATATGTAATGTAACCTTTTGTTAAACTTTCAACAAACGAGAGATATTTAGGTATACGACCTCTGATTTATTCACGTAAGTGTACCTATACATCTATTCGGCAAAGGTCCGGATATAGAGTTCCTGATTCTTATTTGCAAGCAATCTGTGTGTAAAATGTACTTGTTTGTTAATCTCTCAGATATGATGATTTTATATTTATTGCTAACTTAATTAGGCATTCCGACATCTGAAATAATACCCCAAGCAATAATCAAAATCAAACTAAATTATTTATTCAAATTAGGCAGAAGGCTTAAAGTCACCCAAAGGGCAATGGAGAGGGCTATACTCGGAGTATGCTTGTATTTGTATCAAATCAGAAATGAAGATATCCGCAAGAGATCAGGGTTATCGACATAGTCCGAAGAATCGCCAAACTGAAGTGGCAGTGGGTAGGGCACATTGCCCGCAGAACAGATGGTCGATGGGGCTAAAGGACTCTGGGGTGGCGACCGCGTACCGGAAGACGTAGCGATGGAAGGCTTCCCACAAGGTGGCCGTAACTTGGCCGTGGAAATCCGATGGATGCGAGACGCACAGGATCGGTCGTTGTGACGACACTAGGGGGAGGCCTATGTCCAATCCTGGACGTCTTTCGGCTAAAAAGATGATGATGATGAATATGCTATGATGGCTGTTATATTACTCAAAAGTTTGATGGGGTTCCCCCAGTTATCATTATTGTTTTTAAGATTTAAGAGTGTTGAAAACATTAACTAAATCTCGTGGTGTTACGTGCTCAAAACTAAATAATAATATTTTATTTCACCAAAAAAACCACAGATTACAGCATTCTTACAGACTATGTATATTTAGTTATATATATATATATAGTTCTAAAGGTTACGTTGCATCTGTAGCCGAACCATGACGGATCCTGTATCTCGGCATACAGCGCCATACCACCAATATGTGTAGCCCAAAATACATGCTAAGAGATTTTTTTTTTTTTGGGGGGTGGGAAATCATCCAATGACTTCTCCCGCTCTGGGTGGAGCGGGAGGGCGTGTCAGACTCTTACTGACTAAAAACCACCCCTGTTCCTTCCCTGCCTGAGTGCCCAGGGGTGCGGTAACTCACTTTCAGAATTTATCCGCTACCCTTAGGCATGCAGGCACCGGCCACGATGGGCCCCGTCAGTGGTGGCTGACACTAATCTCTTTGAGGCGCGCGTGGAACACTACGCGCCGTCAACTCGGACGGCGAGCTAGAGCATGCTTCTAATCAAGTTTACAATATATTCATAAAAGTTAAAAATCAAAATTAAATTGAAGCTAAAAGAGTATAGATAAAATGTCAAGAATTATTACGAAAATAATTGATTACACTTAGGTACACTACTATGCAAAAAAAATTCAGCTTTAGACGGAGAGCAAGTTGTAGGTATGTTGGCACATAATTCATTAAATGCCTGAGCTACGTCAGCTGGTTTCCTCAATAATTTGATGCCGGTTATAATCTCTAACCAATTGTATGTAACAGACTTGATTATTAATTATTTTCCAAGCGGCTTTTACTTTACTATTACAATTTTTTGTTGTCTCGCTCAAAAATTTATTTTAGCAACAGCACGATTTTTTGTAATCCTACTAATATTATAAATGCGAAAGTTTGTATGTTTGTGTATCAATCACGCAAAAACGGCTGAAGGGATTTAAATGAAATTTTGCACACAAGATAGATTAAAACATAGGCTACTTTTTACCATGCGGGTGAAGCCGCTAGCAGAAGCTAGTTTAGAATAATTCTTAACGTGCTCTCGAAAAGGAGTATCAAATTTATATATTTTTTAAACCTATGGGTATAACTCGCATAGTCTCGCTCAACTTTTATATGGACCTGCATTAGTCAATCTGTTGAAGCCATCGGAGGTAGGTAGTAATACTAATAAAACTGACAAACCGGCTTTGTAAACGCGCCTGCTAAAACCTAAATGAAATCTAGAGCTACTAAAGGTTAAGTTGTGTGCAAATAATATGAAAGGAATCCATTATTCACTTTTTTCATCGGGTTATGAAAAATCAAAATCCCGCCTACGATCAACAAAATTGATCTTTTTATACAAATACATTGAGAAAAAATTCGCAGCCATTATAAAGGTTGGGGTATAACCTTTCTCATACGTCTTCATAACATCCCTGTGGGGGCTCGTATCACAAAGCGCGCAAATTACGGTCACCCTGAGGATTTGAAATCGCCTTGACAAATAAATTGGATATGTGAGACACTATTTATCGATACACCGCACGTTTTTTCGTATCAAGATATGAGCAAACATTGTGTCTCTTCATGAAAAGGGGCAGTGCACCAGATATGTCAAATCTGTGCAAAAAATAAAGCCATTGTTATAATTTCCACTGGCAGACTCTCAGTCTACGGTGAAAACAATAGTCTGCCTGCAACTAGGCACATAGACTGTTACAAAAGACTCGACTCGCAAACAAAAATAGTATTTCTTTTAGAATATTTATATTTCATGATTGTACTAAAATGGAATGAGACATAAAGTTTAGAACTGCCTTTTGCCTCAAGCATTTTTAAAATCGCAAAGGAATTGAAGGGTTACATACCCTTGTTCTTGTCAACGAATTTTATAACGAACTAATAAACCTAATATTAAGCTTAAAAGCCTCTAAGTTTTATAAACTCTAGCTAAGACGTTATTAAAATGCTAAACGCGTATAAACAATTTACGAAAACAAAATAGACTAACAGACAATTTCGCTTTTCAAAGTTCACTTTGTTAGCATGTAGTTGCTAAAATAACAAATGTATTGTGACGGCAAAACTGAACCCTTTCAAACAATTTCCGATGAACTTGTGTATTTGTTATCGAACCTAAACTAGTTACGTTCAAGTTTAGTTGATATTTAATTTAACTGTCCTACAAAGTATTTTGGTAAACAAAAAGAGAGCATCTTGTTGAAACTCTTTTACAAATCCCTGAAAAAGTTTTTTCGAAGAATTTACTTATCTAACTTTGTAACAGAGTAAGGATTGATGAAAAGGCGCATGTCGATCCCTCCTGGAATCAGGCGTGTTGAATCTACGAGGAAATAAATCTCTGAACATGCATAACGACTGTTCTGCAAAGAAAAAAAAAAAATCTAGTGTACTCTTATTACGTGCGATATGAACACCGCTACTTAATAATGTGTTGGCACAGAATTGCGCGCTGTATTTTTAAAATATCTACGTATTATATTATCTCATTTATCAGCCTCACAATTACCTAATATAATATAATGTCAAGGTTTGTTTTTTAGACATTATAAGTACTCAGATTTAGTTACCTACGTGAAATTACCATGTCAGATTTTATAATGTTTCAGGTAAGTATAAGTTACGTTTAGTTGTAAAAAGTTGCACGAACAGAGGTATACTCGAAGACATAACATGCCTGAATAAAGTAAACCTTTACTTACCATGTATAAACTTTCATAGCAGTTTGAAACATTTTCTTTATAGGATTATATTTGAATGAAATTAAACAGAAAACCACACATTTCATTATGGTAATCAGCCAATTTCCGTACACGACACAATTTCAATTTTATAGTCTCGTAACATACGTAGATGCCAGACAACGTGTAATAGTAGATTGAGGAGCGACATCGTATTAATATGCAAAAGCGATCAAGCTGAACGAATACGATGCATAAAGTAAGCGCTCCCGTCTTGCATGTAGTTAAATATTAGTATCTTGCTGCAATAAGCTTTTAGCGTTTTTTAATGGCATCTTTTAACGTGTCATTTAAACAACTTGTTATTGAATAGATACTTAAGTTTATCTCCGCATGTTTTACTACGTGCATCTTTATAATGGTGTCTTTATTCATCCCAATTTCACCTAAATCAGATTGAACCTTGAATATAGTTGAGTCACGTATCTTGAAGTTTCGTGAATATTGGACTGAGCGAGTGAAGGCCTTTCCGGTCTGTATTATGAAATACGAATCACAAGTCGCTATGCAATCTGGGCGGGCATTGTCGTATCCGTTGCTATGCTAGGACGCTGTTGTAATTAGGATATACTTTCTTTTATTTCCACAGTGTGCTTTGAAAAATGTTGCAGGTTAGCTCTTAATGTTCTCATTCTTCGCCACTGTAATGAAAGTCTCAACGGAGACTGAACAACACACTGAGCCTACCTGCCCGCCACTCAAGTTACCGCTGAAATAATGAAAAAGGGAAACACTTTAATGTTTTATAAATAAACCAAAGATAGCCAGATTGCGAAATCCATACACGCCAGAAATATTTGAGTAATATTTTCATGTGGGTAACAGAATACCTAATGTACATTATGCAAATTACTTTTAAGTTAACCTTTCCCTGGGCAGATGTTTTGATACCAGCTAATAAAAGGAACTCTTAAATTCTGTAATTTTAACTACACACATATTTTGTTAATGGTTCTACCAATTTCGTTTCTTCATAGCTGCCATTAATATAATGAGGTTAAAAGACACTAAACTATATTGATGCTGAAGGCCGTGTAAACAACCTTCTGAGTTAAATAAACGGTTCTGAAGGAAATACACTGACGACGTAAACAAGCTATAGTACGGCCAACGAGAAGCGATACCAAATGTAAACAAAACCCATGCGAAAATGGGCGATAAAATGGCCGCCCGAATGTTGGCGAACCCGTCTTAACGTTGTCATGTTTTTGCCGGGAGAATGAGACATTACGACAAAGGCACAAGATGGAAAGAGATAAATATTAGATTGTCAACGCCACAGTTGTTCTTTAGGTTAATGACCTTTCGTATCGCTGCTAGTTGGCCTTACTTTAGTTTGTGTTTATGGTCGGCGCACATCTGTGCAAGCCCTCTTCGTTATGATTCTCTTTGAAAGTATGCGCGACTGAGCAAGTTAACGTACAGACTGACTTGACATATTTTATCAGAATATGACCCATCTAAGCTCAGCATCGATACAGGGACTTTTTCCACTCTTAGTCAATTAGCTCTCAGGATTCGACGAGAGCCTCTAGAGAAAATTACACTCTCAGCGACGATAATTGCCGAAATGTAAGGGGATCAGCCTTACATTTCGGCAATGATCGTCGCATGTAATATTTTTTTATTATTTATAAGCTCGCGTTTGACCACTATTTCACCTGATGGTAAGCGATGACGTAGTCGAAGATGGAGCACGCTGTACAGCTTTTCTGTTTCTGTTCCTTTTGTTCATATGGTAGAGTGAGTGAAGGAAGTGAAATGAGGTTCCATGCTGCTAACTTTCAGGCACGCACTGACTGCAGGATGGTATATCATTGGGGGACTAGTCTGGAGACTGCGGGGGCGCTCTCATCTGGTCGGCAACCAGCACGATGGTGCATTCTGGGTTTTTTTCGACCTTTCATGTGTGGCTAGCACACTAGTTGGGCTCCCAACTACCTGCGGTCGGCCAGCGGTGCACCGTCCCTCGGATCCCGCTACCCTCCACGACTAGTCTCCCGATACGCCCATATCAGCGCGAGGCTGGTTGGTCTGCCTGCTTTGAATCAACTATTTTGACCCAACTCCTCTGAATTGGCTTCACTGAGCATCGTACCGGAACGCGCCTAGGCCGCTTGGCGGTACATCTTCGCCCATGGGGTGGTCACAAGCTATCGGCCGAAACCTACCACCAGTTTGTGTCACCTGATAAGCACCACCCGGGGGCCACGTGTAGGGACTAGCAAGGGTATTCTCCTACGAACGCGTGTGACTCGGCTCCCAAAAAATTTTTCGGTAGCGCGAGTCAATCCCCTAACTTTTTGACTTTTCGATAATCGCTACCCCTGCTGTCAGAATGTCATTTTGAGCCTTATTTATAAAATCAATAAGCATGCGATTAGTTTATACACTGATTAGCAGGTTCTAAATTTAAATTTAATTTTAAATTTAGAACCTGCTAATCAGTTAATCAGGAGAACTTGAATTTAGAATCACGTTAATCAGTATTTAAACTAACCATATGTTTTATAAACAAGGGTCTAGAGCCATCTAAGCGAGATGTTTGGGATCCACAAATATGCAGAAAAAAATGTGCAATGATCAAGAAATCTTCAATATGTCAAATCCATTTGATTGAATAATGAAACAGTACTTCGTCCATATCTCTTTATTATTTCAACAGTTGATATAAGATAGGTTGAGAGTTAGTTTAGGTCGTCTGCGTCTAAAAGGGCAAAGCAAAAGCAAAAGCTTAAGTACTGACCTAATATTTTTAAAAGGGTCTAAGATTTCTTTACTTATTCTGAAAAGTATTTTTATTTCTGGAAATTAGAAGATTTTGTGTCTATCTGCGAATATGAATGTTCGTATTGATTTCGAACACTTAGTAGTTCAATAGAATACTATTTTGATTTTCAATAGAATTTGTATCTAGTAGTGAAAGATTGTAATTAGTTGAATATTTCAAAACTTCTTTCGAAAGAGGTGGAGTTATTATTCCATACACGCGTGTCCAATGGGAAGCTCAATATATTCAGTATGAAAATAAATCACATCAATATATAGACTTATTTCACGGGTCTACCTTGTTTTGCTCCGTATTATATACGAATTTAGAAAGACCCTTTCTGATGTTTCTGTCGTAAACGCATTATTCTCAAGGACCACGGTGGACATCGATGAGGGAAAACAGATTTATCCAATTACAGGTCGAGTAACCCACTTTGTAGGGTACTTGATTTATTTTCTATTACATTATGTAGGCATAGGTAAGCCAGTTATTTGATCAAAGTGAATGAAAAGTTTGGCCTTCTTTTGAAACAAGGCTAAATCAAAGCTTTGATGATAAACAAGCCGTGTGCTCGATAGAGTTTCCCATCGGCAAAATGACGAATTGCCGTACTAACATTCATCCTCCTTTTAACCCGTTTAGGGAATTAATTTTGCTAGTACCATCCATGGTAAACCATTGAGTTAACCAATAAAAAACCGGCCAAGTGCGAGTCGGATTTCGCATATTTATGGTTTCGTACCATAGGAGGGAAATCAATATTTTGGTATTTGTTGTTAAAATATACGTAATAATAAACGTTATCAATAATATAAAGTATTCAACAGCAATAGGGCTCCGTTTGGACCGTTCGGGTACGGAACTCTAATAAACAGAAAAAAAATCGTCAATTTCTGACTAATTAGTCCCTTAGCATTTGCAGATGCAAGCCGGAAATTACCGGAGGCATCTAGGGTGCAAAGCAAGGACGGCTCCTCCACAAAACTGAACTTGTAAGTGATCCCATGAATTAATTAGTACTAACTATAAATAGAATGCCGTGAATCGGGAAGCATGTTTAGCATGTTTTACAGGCAGAATCCTTACAAGTGGTTTTTACAGCAGTAAAAATCCTCTCGGTAAACGATATGAAAAACGCCTGAAATGCCGTATTTTTGCATAACAGTAGTAAAATACCACAAAATAAATTGTCGATTGAAAGTAGAAAGTGTAGGTACTTTTGAAAAATGCACACAGGTCATATTATCTAGGTCCTTTGACACGTGTAATGGTTTTGGAAAACTACATTGCTTTTGGTTGGGTTATGTTTATGGTTTAGTTTTTTTTCAAGGATACTAACTATTACAGGGTGTAAAAAGAAACATCATAGAGCCGTTAACTACGCATACTGTACGTCTAATAAAGTAGTTTTGCGCAAAAATTATTGCTGGGAAACGACTTTTATTTTTAGGTATGAAAAATAAAACTATTTTTTATCCCGCGCAATGTAACGCGAACACAGGCAAGTGGAGTTAAACCCCGCCGCTTCAAGCACGTAGGTACTTGTCGGATACGTTTGATATTCATTGCGTTTTCGTAATTTCGAAATTTCGTAAAAAAAAAACGAAAATTCTGGTAATGTTTGTTTGGAATAAAGTTTAGTAATAAAACTTAGAATTCACTTTCGTAAAAAAGTAAAAAAAAAAATTGCGCCTTCGACCTTCAATATCTCCAGAGCCAGTGGTTGGTCTAGTGGAAAAAACGATCCAAAGAATGGGTAGAATATGTGACTTTCGGCTTCGGAAACTGCCTTTTTACACCCAATATAAAGAAAAGGGAGAAGGGTGGTGTCTCACTGCTGGGCAAAGGCCTGCCTAGCAGTGGGACGAAATAGACTAGTTAGGATAGAACTTTATACGGGTTGTATGTGAAGTAGGTGGTCACATTTTAGATACTTTCTGCCCATGGATATGAACACCTTTCTTCAAGGCCGTCATACTAAAAATCTAAACAAAAAATAAAAACAAGTGCGAGTCGGACTCGTGCATAAAGGGTTCCGTACCATCGTGCAAGATTGTACGCGTCTAGTTTTTGCCATTATTAAGATCGAGCAAAAATATCAAAAAAACACGTTTCTAGTAGGGGAGCCCCCTTTAATTTTTAATATATTTTTATTATTTGTTATTATAGCGGCAACAGAAATAAAAATTCTCATGAGATAGAGCTCGCTGACAGACAAGGCTGACGGACGGACAGACAGCGGAGGCTTAGTAATTGGGTCCCGTTGGTTACCCTTCGTGTACGGAACCCCAAAAATGGACTTACCGTACAAAGTTATTATCAGCTGATCAAAATTAGAATGGGAGGTCCTAAATTTATTTGTAAATTGTCTATTACTTTTTTGAAGAAAATTGTTCAGTTTGTTTCCATGGGCAGAAGAAGTATTTAAAATATGATACCCTTTATTGCATAAACAGTGTATTGCATAACCAGTGTATTGCATAACCAGTGTATTGCATAACCAGTGTAATGCAATACCAAACCAATTGTTTCTTCTAAAAAATTAGTTTAACATGCTGTAGGCTTCCTCTGTACAACCGTTATTAATGCGCTATAAACTGCCAACGACCTTGAGTGGTTAGCTTGCGTGTTCTGTGCTGAGCTCACGTAACGCGTCGTACGTCCATCCAGTAATAGGACTCGCCCATCAAGGAGTTCTGTCCGAAACTAGACGCATTATTAATTTATTATACAAAAAACAACAAGAATTATACTAAAACACGTATAAATATTTAAATAATTTTTAAAACGGTGAAGGTTTCATAAAATCACACTTTATAGATTTGGCGTGATTCTCAAATTTTTATCCGCGTCAGACATAACTTTACAAATTAATTACACTATGTTACAAAAATATGATTTCAAATATCAAATTACGAAGAAAATTGTCTAGAGTAACATATATTTTTTTTAAAGAAAAAAAATATTCTTTTAGACGTGATGTTCAATTAAAAATCATTAGAAGTCGTATAACTGCGCCTTAAATCCGTTTTGGTTTAGTCCGAAACTCGAGAGCGCGTCGACAATTTTTCGGATGCAGCGACACGAACGTAGGCCGTTTCTAAAAAAGAATTGTGGGTTTTGTGTCTAATGGGCCGACGAATTTTGTCCATGGCAAACGTACGAGTATGTCAATAGAATTTTGTTTTTGGCAAAAAAGTGTACAAAAGGCACTCTAATTGTTGCATTGTTTCTCTAACGGTTTTGATCTTTCTTTGACATATTTGATAGTACGTCAGATACTTCACAAAAAACAGTACTACTGGGAAGTTGGGTAAAAAGGTAAGCATAGTTTTAACAGTCTTTTGAGACTTAATGCTATTATCAAAGTTTTACATTTTTAAATGTATAAAACTTTGATAATACAAACGATAAATTTGTTTTGGAAAACGTTTTATAACTTTAACACGATTTTCATATTAGCTTTACCTGTTACTATGTAAAAAAAATCTTAGAAGTTAAATTTAACCCATTTTCCGGTTTCCGATTGAGCTGAAATTTAGCATATTGTTTAGTTTGGATGACAGTATGGTTAGCTAAGTTACGTCATTCTAAATTCAATATGGCGAACTCCCAAAGACGGCGGTTAGTTATTTTGTATGCAATCCCATGATATTATCAAATGAAACCTTATAATTTGGTGACTCGCTGAAAAGAATAGGAAAATGCCTTTTTTATTTGTAATATGTTTTAATAAGTATTTAATACGCAGATGTATATATAGCTACTCTGCTGGACGTAATTTTTCAAACAGCCTGCCTAGCGTTTTCTGAACTCACTTAATTGACTGTAGGTTTTTAAATGTAAGAAATACTATAACAAAGACGTCATAAAAAGAAACGATACATCCATTTAGGATCCTTTTTTCGTTCGTTCATTGGTAGATGTTTTCTTATATCCGGTTTAATTACAGATCATTTTCTTTTTACATCCTTTGCGTGGGATTTCAATATCATAAATAGTTATAATATTTGATGTGGGTTGCATAAAAATAAAATCCGTTATTTTTAAGATTTAATAATAGCCACATGAATGTGAACTTGTATGTAACTATTATATTGTCGACCAATATGTATTTCAGACATATTTATAACGTGATTGAAGACTCAAAAACAATAAATTCTCGCCTGTTTCCCTATTTCCAGTTTAATCACGATTAACTGACCATTGTTTCATATTATGTTGAGGTTTTAGAACAGTAATTGCTTAGTTTAACACTACTTACGGTCGGTTTCTGAATTAATAATTTCAAACTAAGTATTTGTCAAACTCTACTTTAGCCAGAAAATTTGTATAATTTTGGCATTAAAAGAGGTTTTAACAGGTTCTTAACACCAAATTCTTAATACGGAATCACAATATTGTGAAATGGTTTTATTGTGGTTGCCATTATTTTTGTTTCAAACGATGTCAAAAAAATGTAAAGAATAGTCACGAGAGAGAGAGTCACAATTTAATATTAAAAAAGACTTAAAGCATTTAAAAACAACATGACTTTTATATCACGGCCACTTTGACTTTTATTATCGAAGCTGAAATCTATGCATTACAGCAAAGTGCTGTCACGAACAGTGTCCGAATCAATTGCTCAAGGCAATCTGTATCGAAAGTTCCTCGAAGAAGTACTACGAAAGGATTTATTTTCCTTTGACGATTTAATCATTAAGTAATATTATTCTGACTTCCTTATTATAAATGAAATGCTGAATATTCAATTCTTAGTTAATGAGGTTAATTTTAATATAGCATTTATTAATTTAGGATCAAAATTCCGATATTATTATAATTTCCACGAGGAAGCTAATTTTAAATAGATAACTACGTACTTTGTGAGACCTGTTATCATTGGTGGATATACCAATGTCGTTTCTAATGACTGATTATAAAAGAAGATTCTTTAAAGAGAGAAAATCCTATTAATTAATTAATTAACAATATTGGAAAGAGGCAACACAGAATCGAGAACAGTAAAAGGAATGAAGGGTCTCCTTTCCTTTGCCTCGTAGTGGGACAGTATAGGCTATCTATATATGAATAGATAATATTATAAAATATGTGAGATTAGGATGCATGATTATTTGTTACTCAATCACGCCAGAACGGCTAGATCAGATCTGGATGAAGTTTGGCACAGAGATAGATTATAGTCTGGTTAGCACATAAGCTAAATATTATAGTGGGAGAAGTAATAATACCACGCGGGTGAAGCCGCTGGTTGTGCCATCGGCTCACCCGCGTGGTATGGCTAGTTTGCTATTAGTGGTATTTTATATAACATAACGACTGTATTCCCTGAGGAGTTAGCTAGAGTTGTGCCTATAGTACACCCACATCTCGCCAGTTGTGTTTAATACCTACTGTATAATAGGGAGGAATTTTCAAACATTTAAAAATAAAATGACTAACGCCTTTTTTCCCAGGCAGAAGCTATAGAACTCTACAAGATACGATTCTGACATACTCGCCTTGGTGTAACTGTTTTAGTTCTATTGCTGATTTAATGCCACCAACTGCTTGATACGTAACTTGTTTGGAACATTTTAGATATTTTTTGAAGTCGGGTATTTAATTTTTTTTTTAATTTCCTATATTTTAGTCAATTTTTTTAAATCGCCTTGCGCTCCCTTCATTTTGATACCCCACTTGACCAAAATCTGCCTAGCTTTTTCCCAACTATCTTGGGGTCGACCTCCAGTCTAACCGGATGCAGCTAAATACCAGTATTTTACATGGAGCGACTGCCTATCTGACCTCCACAACCCAGTTACTGGGTAATACCTCCCCCCCCCCCCCCTCCCCTTGGTAAGTTGGGTTGTCAGACTTTCAGGCTTCTGACGACTCGTAACGACTGTCAAAGGCCCAGGATTGGCAGCCAGGACTTAACGTGCTTTCCGAGGCACGGAGGTGTCTCGGTATGTATAGATCCATGGATCAACTCCGGCAAGCGTAACGATATCCCACATGAACATGTCAAAAATAAAACGACCACACTTATTTGGGTGGCCGCCATATTGTGTTTATTTGGGTGGCCGCCATATTGTGTTTTTTCAATAGCCAATGTCACTTCGGCTGTCAAGATCAATCTAATTTGTTAAATTCCATCTAGCTGTTTAGGCTACGGTGAGTGCCAAAGAAATAGACATACAAACATACATACTCTCGAAAAACATTACCTATAAAATATGAAACCACATTTAGTACTTAGGCTGTAGCACCAAATTAAATTACCAAAAATAGGTATAACATAGTTATAAGAACAAAGAACAGTCACGCGGTAAATATTATCGCGTCTCATGCAGGTTATTGTGTAAATCTTTTACTAATATAAAGCTGAAGAGTTTGTTTGTTTGTTTGAACGCGCTAATCTCTGGAACTATCAGTCGGATATGAAAAATTATTCCTGTATATGACAGCCACATTCATGAGGAAGGCTATATAGTCTATCTAGCATTACTCTGCGACCCACAGGAACAGAACAGTAACCAAACCTGCGGGAAAAACCGCGGGGGACAGTTTGTTAAATTATATAAAGACTGGTAATCCACTACGTTACTAGTGTCCTAGGAAAGTTGCCTCTTCTTCTTTTTAACCCAGAGATTGACTGGTATTGAATGCATTGTTGTATTAAGACCACCTATGTACCACTAGTACAAATGTTTTAATTAATAACATGATCTTTACTTCTTGCACGTTCTAAAGAACTCGATCTAAGGCGAGCACGATCTAAGGATCTCGTACTAAAGAAATTATCTAAAACTACATAGTTTTGCCAGCATCGAAAACAAAGTCGAAAATTGTCCCACGGGAACGGTCTAATGGGATAAAAAGTATTGTATGTCCTTATCCGTTGTAGATTAAGGCCCATTCCCACTCACAGAGAGGAGGCCTATGTCACGGAGATGGGAACGTTAAAAGACTGATTATGCTTATTGTGTCCTAATCTGGGCCATCATCTACCCGTGTTCCCATCCGAATCAGTTAAGCCGTCGAGGCATGTCTCAACTTTTATGATAATAGCATCAATCTAGGCTAGAACTTCGGTTTTAAGATTTTTTTTTATTTCTCTAAAATAATTTTATAATATTCACTTACAAGAGAAACAAAAAAGAAAACATACTTAATAGTTATAGGTACAACATCGGGAAGAATGACTATTTAAATTAGTTACATCGGATATCACTTACAATAATTCTAAGGCTAGGTACCTACATTTTTTAGTTTAACTTTAAAGATGTTTAAAGATTTTGACATTTTAATATCATTTGGTAACATATTATGTAATTTGGCTCCCTCAAATATTATATTATATTTGCCATAATTTGTTCTTGGAATAGAGACTTCTAGAGTGTTTAATTTAAAAACTTAAGCAAATAATCCTAAAGATTGAAATGTGTAGCTGATTTTAAGACCAAAATGATGGACTGGTAGAAAATGCCTTGTGGCGTTACCCACTGTGTACATGAAGCTTAAATAAATAACTTTTTTTGCTAACTGTACTTCCTTTGTAATATATTTTTATCTCGTTTGACTGACACTTCTATGCATAGGACGTTATTTTCCGAATCCTCTCAAATAGAACATTACGCCTTTATTTCCCAAAGGGGAAGGCAGAGGTCTATAGTACTTCGAAATTATGTTAATTTTAAAATAGCTAAGATGACACATATCTTTTAACATAGATATAAGAAAAAATAAAAATATGAGTTTAAACACTGATTAGCAATTTCTAAATTCAATTTTTTTTTGTGATGAATTTAAATCTAGAATTCGCTAATTCGGCAGTAAGTTGACAGATTTTGTTTGATTGACATTCTATTTACAGTAGGTATGTTTCCTGCAACTGCCATTTTATGAAATCCTCTATATAACGCGTGTATATCCAGAAGAGGAAGACAGAGATCTATTGCACTCCGACTTGAAACCACACAGATATTTGTTTATTACACTTTTATGCAACACAAAGGCACAAAGACACAAGGCTGAATTAATGACTCAGGCATTCTTTACCAGTCAACCAAGGGTTGTGGAGAGAAAACACGGACAGTGCAAAAAAAGGAAGTATTATTAAGAAACTTGGGTGCGGAAGTATATATAGCTAAAAATGATGACGTAAAAATAACCCGCTGCTTCTGAATCAAGAATTTGAAATTGATTATTAGTATTTGTCAAATTCTAATTGAGAATAAAAACCTGATAAACTTTGGCATTGTAAAGTAGAGGTTGACACGTTCTTAACTCCAAATACTCCATTCAGAAACCGGCAGTAATATATGAACATAATATCGGCCTTATCTAATTACAGTTTTACTAATAAAAAGACGTAGCTTAATAAGAAGCTGTACCTTTAACTTTCTTGACAGTAACGAGTTGTATAAGTTTTCTTTATTATGTTTAATGTGAAAACTTATGTGAAACTGAAGTCATAATATCGGCATTATTAATGATTATTATTTAATAACCCGGCGGCGTAAGTTTGAAAAGCATTTAATGTGAGTCTGAAACTGCTGTAAAGTGAAGTTACCACAGAGCTGCCATAACTTAATATTAATAAAGTTTTCCCTATTGTTTTCATTAAGTAGGCTTGTTTAGATTTTAATAGTGCGACGACAGATTTTCACACTTAATTTTAATTGAAAACAGTGTCACAATTTCATATCTATTTATCAGTAAACTTAATTTGATTTAAGTGTTGGTTTTCAAGTGAACGAGTATAATTCTTCTCTCTCGCACTTAAAATAAAGAGAACAAAGTATATTTTAGAACATATTTTAGATTTCGGTTTAGTAAGTTGTGAAAACTTTATTTGTGAATGAATAGTTAAAAACTCAGAAGAAATTAACTGATCATCGAAAATGACAAAAAACAGTAAGTTTCAAAAAGTACAACAGGAAAGTTGAGAAAAACTATTTCCTTCTACAGAAGATAATCTGAAAAAAATCTTACCTTTATTAAACTGCACGTAGAAATAAATTCAGCTGTTGATTGCTGCGAGGTATACGTGCTACTAACAACGATCACTTTTTCAAGTCGGTGCGGGAGGCTTCGGTCTGCTTCCGTGGTCTCTCTCGATGGTTTTTGAAAGCAAATGAACGGTGCGAAGTGCCGACGCCGTTTATATAGCGATGCGGTACTAAGCTACGCCGCGTGTTTCACTTGCGTGGGTGCCGTAGGGCGCTACGCTGCTACGGTGCTACGGTGCTACGGTGCTACGACGGTGCTACGAAGCTACGAGTTTTAACTGGGCTTGCAAACAAGCACAGATTTGCGATTTGTTTAATTAATTTGTTTGTTTGGGATTTTCGAAATGTTGTTCATAATTTGAATTCGATTTGAAACTCATTGTTTATTAGCTCTGTACATAATTGTTAAGGAGTCTGTTATTTTTATTGCATAATCATTTTGTGATTATTACCGAACTAAAAAATATGACTTACTTTAAGTTTGTATTAATTACTTGGCTCATAAATATAAGAGAGCGTTGTTTTAAATGATTTTTTGGAGTTTTTCGCAATAGTTCCCATACTAACGACGAAATGACGTAATTGGTCCAAGTCCCATCACATTTCGTTCGTTTCTAAACTCATAACAATAATTTTAGAGTACTTACCGAACTTATGACTTTGTTTAAGTTTGTATTCATAACTTGGCATCCAAATATAAAAGTTTCGAATAACTTTTTGTAATACTTCTCATACTTACGGGTTTACGACGAAGTGACTGAATTTTAGCCAAGTTGTATGACGGAATAACGAAATTTTGGTCAAGGGTGTTCATTTCAGATTTAGCCCCTCAACGGCCGCGCCTCTTATCGCAGTTTGACATATTTACGACCCGGGCTCATAAAAAACAACTTGCTGAGGTTTATATTGGAGCGAGGCACTTAAAGTAAACTTTTTTGGGTTGTTGAATAAACAGACCTTAGAATAACATGTAAACAATACTTGTAATTCAAGAGTTGAATTTTATTCAAATTCTGTTATCAACGATTTTTCGGGAATAGTGTGTGTGTGTGTGTGTGGGGGTAGTTGTAAAAACCACTGTATCAATTTACATGACATTTTGCATGTTGCACTATGAATAGACAAGTAATAGAGTTGTTGTGTTGGAGTTGTAGAGTCCGATATCATATTTTCCTATTATTCACACTCAAAACTTCAAATTACGAAATCAAAACAACATAACGGCTTTTTAAAATTGCGTTTCTGCGTTTGCGTTGCGTTTTGTGTTGCGTTTTTTTTCTAACACAATGTAATAACTATCTAAGAATGCATGTGCACCATGCCACAGGCTATAAGATCTTTAGTTATTTAATAATAGAGGTTTAAGCCGCGTAATCTGGATCGGCATACTGGTATGCCCGTGGCCGTTCAGGGGCTAAGCGATACGTGAATGTGTTGACAGTAGATTTAATTTAGATAAGTATTGTCGAGTAATAAACATTCTTTATGGATCAGTTGACATTTCATATAAACATATTGGGGTATTTTAATCCAAACAAGTAACAACACATAACAACAGATATTATCTACGAAATGATCGATTGACACAATTCTAAAAATTAAAACAAACATGTGTTTCTGTAACATTTGCCTCATTATGTCAGTAGATAACGATCAACGACAAGGTTACAAACAAATGACGAATTCATTAGATAAAACAGTCGTACTTCACCGATGACCTTACATCGAAAACTTTGACTTCCATTCCATTGTGTATTCCCGTTATCTAAATATTACCCTCATAGGAAAAAACAATTTCAATGAATAATATACGAAACTTGATAAAAACCTATCAGCCTTATAATGTTTCCCACTGCTGGGACTCAGGCTTCCTCTGTAGGACAGGGAATGGGCCGTAATTAACTACGCGGGCCCGGTGCGGGTTGGTGGATGGCACATGTCTTCGAATTATTGTTCAGGGACATGCCAGTTTCTTCACGATGTTTTCCTTCACCGTTTTGAGTGCAGTGGTGCCTGGGTTTGAACCCACGACCTGTAACTTGTTAGTCGGTGCCGCTGCCACTGGAACACCACTACTCTCAGTTTTGTCTTACTAAGGTACATTAAGGCAATGACAAACAATATTTATTTGTTTTAATAGACTATAACTACAATACATATTATACTAAACTAATAAATAACTTAATAAATAAAATATGTACAAGAGGTATAAAAGATCGGGTAGGAGTAAAGCTCATTGGGCATCAAAAAATTCGTCCACATCGCTGTCAATGGGAAAAGTGCCCAGAACGCTGGCAGCATTGCCACGTTGAATGGCAATGCTGATTCGTTGGCCGAAAAAAAGGCCAGCCCTCTGGTCACGTGAAGAGTCGACTAAATGTTTGCCGATGTCACGGTAAACTCGATGAGCACTCGGACCCCATGGCCCTAGTGTTTCAACCCCAAACGGCTCAAACATATAACTCCCAATAAGGTTGTTATATTTGCGCCGTTTGAGGTTTTCTGCACCTGTAGCAGCCGCCCCAACACAGCCCGCCGTGCTAAGAAGATGAGATGGCGCAAGGGTGTCGACACATGTTGCATCCCACACCAAAGGCCTACCCATCTTCCAAGGCATTATAGTCATCCCGTCGGGCCTCTTTCCATCGTCACGTGCCAGGCCATGAGGTTCTAAAACGGCTGAGACACCGGCGGTGACAAGAGCCCGACGGATGATGTCGTTAATGCTGGCGTGCCGTGCCATACGACCCGCGCTCCTACTGCAGGATAGGCCATGGTGTCCGAGATGGTCGACTGCTTCACCACATTGGCAGCGATGTGAAGCTCAAACAATATTGTCTTTACTTTAAATTGTATACAAGGTGTAACGGAAAGGTGTGGTCATATTTTAAGATATGTATCTGCGCATCGATATGAACCACTTTCTTTAATAAAACTTGAATAAATTCGCATTTTTTTTTACCTCCATTACAAATATTGATCAACTGATGATAACTTTGTATGGAAACTCCAATAATTTTTCGGCATTTTCTATTTTTTCTTAGAGAAAGTTGTTCATTTCTATGGGCAGAACACAGGTAACCTTTCCGTTACCTGTATAACTGCATGCCGTTCCGCTATTCTTTCCTTACGAACGTTTACAAACTTCACAACTAGTGTTATATATTTAAGCGAATAGTATGTAGTCTGTTGTGAGAAATAAGTGTCTAAAACCATTAATTATCCATCATAACAAAATAGTTATAACCAATTTCCGTACGGACAACATCCAGTTAATGGGATTGGCATCCATGAGGTAATACATCAACACTCTGATAAAATTATCTCTCAATATGTCATGATAGGCTTTAATAACAATTTGGGGGCTGAATGGAAAGCACCGATTAAATGCCTGTGTACACTATCAAGATAAGAATGACAAATAGCCTCAATAGGACAAAGCTCTCTTAAAGCTTTTATCGGTAGTGAATCACGTATGCCTGTTTCCTGCGGAGAGATATTAAACGTTATGATGTGAGCTCAAATAAGCACTGATAGCGTGTCGCACGGTGTCCATTATTAACCGTTTTTTATAGGGAATACAACATGCAACCGAATGTGGCGTGTTGCTTTTTTTTTGTGGGGTGGGAAATCATCCAATGACATCTCCCGCTTTGGGTGGAGCGGGAGGGTGTGTCAGACTCTTACTGACTAAAACCCACCCCTGTTCCTTGCCTGCCTGAGTGCCCATGGGTGTGGTAACTCATGTTGAGAATTTATCCGCTACCCCTAGGCATGCAGGCACCGGCCACGATGGGGCCCGTCAGTGACAATCATCTCTTTAAAGCGCGTGTGGAACACTACGCGCCGTCGACTCACGGGCCTGGTGCTGATCGGACGGCGAGCTACCCACTGCTCGCCGTCCGCAGGCCCGGGTCTACGGTGGATGTGGCGTGTTGCTGGAATACGTTAATTAGGTGTAACATAAACACACATTTTGGTTTTTATTTGATTAATGAAATCAATAATTTTATGTCAGTCTACCATATACCATATAGCAGTCTAGTAATACCAATAGCCATCATCATTTGTCTAGCTTTTACAAACTATATTAGGATCGACTTTCGGTTTAACTGGATGTAACTGAATATCAATCTCTACGTATAGTATAAATCACAGTCACTCTTCTCGTCTGTTTCTTCGCTAACTGCTCCTAAACCACGCTACTAATTTTAATGCAATTTTCATTCATAGAAATAGCGATAAACGAGGCAGGTATATGTGTATAATTTGTACCCGTGCTGAGCCGGAGGGGGTCGCTAGTATTTTATATTGAACGATTATAAATAAGTATCTCTTAGCTAGATTGGTTTTCATACTAATTCAATCGTCATATATAATCGGTTGTTTTTTGTTTTGATTTCAGAAAAACATAGCTCTACAATAGAAATTACTCCTGTAACGCAAAGACAAACATTGTAGGCCATACAAATATTTTGTTCCGTGCGGGAATCGAACCCGCGACATGCAGCGCAGCAGGCAATCGCTCAACCTCTACGCCAACTGCGCCCCCAAGAATTCGGTAGACTGGTATTAGTATTCCCCCCATTAATAATTATAGCCTATATGTTATTCTAATGTATAAGCTATATTACTGTAAAGTTTCATCAAAACCCGTTCAGCAGTTTTTTGCGTGAAAGAGTAACAAACATCCATACATCCTCACTAACTTTAATATTTATAATATTAGTAGATACGAGTATTATGCTAAAAATTTTAAAAACTTGCTACCGGTGTGTTTATTTTAATTAGCCTTACTTTAACTTGTTTATGTCCTTGAATATTCCTGTAATTTACGACAGTAAATGACGTTTTATTTTGTCACTAGTAGATAATAATTACAATCTACATGGATTATTGGTGTAATAATAGCCGACATAATATGAACACTTGGCTTATGAGTACTGAGAACTTTTTAACAAAGTTTCTGATAAAGCTTAACCTGCATAACATTAAGCCAGAATTCCTCGAAAATAATTTTATATAAATATTATTCATACCTAGGTAGGTATGAATAACATTTTTGTAAAATTATTTTCGCTAGCTAGTAGGTCTAGCTACATTGTTATCCTTTAAGGTTGGTTATTTTTTCCTTTTTCATTATACGTAGGTACGTATTTATTTAAACACATTACAAGCCCAAGCCGTGTGCCTAACTTTTTCAGAGTTGAATTTTTAAAAAAAACCGTCCGTGTTGCTTAAGTCCTTGTGAATTGTGACAAAAGGAACTGGTGCAAATTGTTCTACTTCTAGACTAAGCGTTGTAGGCTGCGCATTGTCTGGCAGTGAACTTAATTTTGATATTAAAGGAGAGTACATATACAGGGTGTAACGCAAAGGTGTGGTCATATTTTAAGAACCGGTTCTGCCCATGGAAATTAACAACTTTCTCTAAGAAAAAATAGAAAACTCCCAAAAAGAAAATTGGACTTTCCATACAAAGTTATCATCAGCTGATCAATATTTGTATGGGAGGTAAAAAAATTTTTTGAGGATTTCCTCAGGTTTTCTTGAAGAAAGTTGTTCATATCGATGGGCAGATGCAATTCTTAAAATATGACCACACCTTTCTGTTACACCAGTCGCTCCGTGTTAAATACTGGTACTCAGGTTTTTTTTTTTTTTTTTTATGTTTGATGGGATCGCGTTTGACCACTATCTCACCTGATGCTAAGCGATGATGTGGTCGAAGATGGAGCACGCTTGCCTAGAAGTAACCTATTCACTCTTGACTTAAAGACTCCCAGGTTGTATCTTACAGGAAACACAGACTCCGGTAGAGAATTCCACTCTCTAGCTGTACGTGCAATGAATGTTTTCTCAAAACGCTTTGTGCGTATGGATGGGATGTCCACCATGAACCGGTGGCACTTCGCCGTACGTCTTGTGGTCCTTAGATGAAACGGGCTTGGCGGAATCAAATCATGCAATTCCGTCGCACACTCCCCAAAATGTAATCGATAGAAAACCGACAGGCTAGCAACTCGGCGTCTATGTTCAAGACTTTGGAGTTTTGACTCAACGAGTCTATCATTGCCGATGATCCCCTTGGCTCGTTTCTCAATTGACTCAAGGGCATCAAGCTGGTATCTTGCAGATCCGTCCCAAAGATGAGAGCAGTACTCCATACACGATCGTACTTGCGCTTGATAGAGTTGGAGCAGCTGTTCCGGCGTGAAGTATCGTCTCACCTTTGCGAGGACCCCCAACTTTTTGGCAGCCACTTGAGCCTTAGCCTCTATGAAGGGACCAAAATTGAGGGTAGATGTTAAAGTAACACCAAGAAGATCAAGTCGGTCGGTTATCGGCACGGTTACACCTCGGAAACATGGAGCCGGGTGAAATTGGCTCCTTTTAGCAGAAAAAAGACACGCCTGGGTCTTAGCAGCATTGAACTTAACCAGATTGGCATCGCCCCATTCTGAGACAGCCTGCAAGGACATGTTCAAGCGCCCAACCATAGCCTCTCGGAGAGACCGGACCTGAGACCCACTAACTCGTGCGTCTGGCACGTATCTCTCGGCAACAGTGCTGTCGTCTGCATACCCAAAGGTACCGGGCTTTAGCAGATCGTTAATATGCAGCAAAAACAATGTTGCCGAGAGCACCGACCCCTGAGGAACACCGGCATTAATAGCCAGCAGTCCGGACGAGCAGCCATCTATGACTACTCGGATAGACCGATCCCTCAGGAAATCCGCTATCCAATCACACAATCCAGCGGGCAGACCGAAGGAAGGAAGCTTGCCAATTAAGCTGTCGTGCCAGACCCGGTCGAAGGCCTTCGAGATATCAAGGGAGACCGCAAGGGCTTCCCCTTGTTTGTCGATGGCCTCACTCCAGATGTGAATGGCATACGCTAGAAGATCTCCCGTTGACCGATTTCGGCGGAAGCCGTATTGTCGGTCACTTAGGATATCGTTAGCTTCTAGGTATGCTAGGAGCTTACCATTCAGTATACGTTCTATACTCTTACAGAGAACGGAAGTTACCGAGATGGGCCTATAATTTGTTGGGTCAGCTCGACTACCCTTCTTGGGTACGGGTTGCACGTTAGCTTGCTTCCAAGCCATCGGCACTTTTCCAGTCTCAAACGAAAGGCGATATAGGCGTGTCAAGATCGGAGACAACTCAGGCGCACACGTCCTCAGTACAATTGCCGGTATCCCGTCGGGACCACTAGCCTTGTTCACGTCCAGGTTACGCAGTACCCTCCGGACATCCTTCTGATGAATGCGAATGTCTGACATAATCGACTCGCATCCACCAAGAGTACCAGGGGGCCTCGCGCCACCAGGATCTAGACGCGAAGATTCCGCAAACAGAGAGGCAAACAGGCTTGCTTTCTCCTCAGCGGAGTGGGCCAGCGACCCGTCGGGTTTCAGCAGTGGAGGTAGTGAGGAGCGGCAGAAGTTCGATTCAACCGACTTAGCCAGGGACCAAAACGCCTTACTACCAGCTGGGTAAGAAGCAAGTTTGTTCCCAATTCGGCCAATGTGGTCAAACCGAGCCCCCCGCAACACCTTCTTGCAGAACTTGGCAGCCCTGTTGAAGGCTCTCTTCTTCTGACTCACGTC